>OY757224.1:8750000-10000000 GCA_963583965.1 Nomada ferruginata
TCATGAATATAAAACACCCGCGTTTCGTTTATCTTTTTAAAATTTTCAATAACGCAAATATTACGCGTTATCGTCCGGCCAGCCAACGGAATCGGGCGGCCTGTGAAAATTCTCGTATGTTTTCAATCGAAGCAATCGCATCGCTCCCAATGGTTCCGTAATTTTTCTAAAAGAAATTAATATCGATATGGAGCCGTTTCGCGCCACCCTTATCGCCCCGCGTTTGTTCCCACCGTTTGTATATTATCGAGTGCGATGCGTCCTATTTGCGAACGGTAATGTGCAACCGTGAATGCGTGATGACTATTAATTACGCCGAACCAATCGATACAGCAGCGCTGGCGTGTATCAGCGTCGAAATAAAATTACTCGCATTGTACGTCACATTGACAGCGGGTTAGTTGCACTGCAACTATACGTGACGCCGCTAATGCAATGATCAAATAGCTGCAATCAAAGCTTCAAGCGCGCAGGTGTAACATTTTATGACCACATCTAGTTAAACGTGCAATGTAATTGTCACGTGGATCATTCCACGGTAAACGAAACAGGCTTGTCGCTATAACATTTCCAAAGTAATCCACAGGGTCGTCAGTTTCCTTGTCTGGAATCTGTTATTTTCATCCCCGTATACGTTTTCCCTCGGATAGCCGGTCCTCTGACTGTTCGGCGCCCCGCTGAACGAATGAAAAGGGAAACCCCGAAGGAAACTGGGGGGGAAAGAAAATCTGAAACCCCGGAAAAAAGGAAGTTCGAATCACGGAGGTAAGTAGGGGACAGCAGGCTGGGAACAGACAAATGGCCTCCGAGTGCGAGAACACGCGAGAACAATGCGTCGAAACAAGAGACAATCGGTTATGATTTGCACCCTCGCATCCAGCCTTACCATTTCACCTCTTCCTCCACTTTTCTTCACCCGGTGCCGTCGCGATTCCACGGGCTGGCAACGTTGCTACGTAAGACAGGAACATTTCTCTGTCTTTTGTCGAGCGCCGCTGTCCGCTTTTGTTTCCGTCGTCTTATCTTCCAGGCAGCGCCGCGAAATACGCGTTGTTGGTTTTGTTAAGGCGAACTCGACGCTGATTTACGGGCCTTGTCTCGCGAGAAATCGAGCTTCCCTCTGGCGATACGATTTGAAATAATTGCGCCGGCAGTGTTGCACAATGCCCTTTTTTGCCTTTTTTATACAGTTCTCTTTTCGAACATTTTCCCATTTTATTCGAATGATTTTTATGCAATGATATTTCACTTAAATCCCTTTCATTTCGATACGAATGTGATTTCCCGTGTTAATCCCTATATTTGCCGACTCGTCGAAGGATTTATTCCCCCGGGAAATAAATTACTTTTCAAACAGCTATTAACAACCCCCGTTGCCGGGCGAAACTATTTCCGTTTCCCCTTAAAAATATTCCCCGCTTTATCTCGCACCATTTCGCCGCGCTTTAAAAGACCACCATTGCGGATGGTAACAATTCAGATATTCAACGACGTGTTCGTCGGCGCATAGCTCCAGGTATACTGCGGAAGTTAAGAAAACACGGCCGCGATTGTTATAAGATTTTATGGTGCGAATATTACGGCCGCCCGGCCGGCAAGAGCCCCGCTAATGTTCGTTACGAGACTGCGCTAAGTTATTATTGTGTGGGAAACTCCGTTAAGCCATAACATTCTCCAAGTCACCCGCGCCGCCTCGCCGCCGGGCGTTACAGGCTATTCGCGACTACAACGTTATGTTTCGCTGTATCTCGGTTATTCGGACCCTCGATTACGCTGCGCCGAGTCGAAATGAATGTTCCCGCCCATGAAATTTGTGCGTCGCTGGCGCGCTGCATTATTTCTGCCCTTAATCGTCGCCCCGTATTTTCCCCTGGAACTTGAATAATTGAATATTCGCGACGCCGACTCACGGAACGCTGCAACGTTTCCAGCGAAAATGTCTGTCGCGCGGCCGGTACGTCGCCAGTAATTCATCCCGGACGGAGGTGGATTCGCGTTTCTAAACGAATGGAACATCTAAATAAACTGTCGTCGAAACGACGAAACGAGTTCTCTGTAATCGCACGAGTTTTTCAAATTCAGCAAAAGGTATAATACAATAGGGTACAAAGGAAAAGAATTGTAGAATCGTTGGAGAAGAAGATCGTATTCGAGTTCCGATCAGTCTCGTTTATTCGTCGACAAGGGAAGCCTCGTGGACCATCGAGAATTTAATAGAACGACTCTGCTGCGGAAAGGACAATTTTCCCCGTATCTACGGCGACATAGGGGCGTATGGAAGTTACTGGTTCACCTCGACAACGTACCTAGTCGGATAGACAGCAGGGAGAACCAGGTGGATATACAAGGAAATCTAGAGATTCGAGATCGTAAATGGCGGAGGAGAGGCATTAAGAGCTGAACGCATATATATATAGGCTATAATTCCTCCGATATGAAGCTTACCAAGGATTCCAGGGTGGTTTATGGTGTTTCAATTACACGTGCAATCATAGTCCGTGTTACAGCCGGCCCTCTGAGTCGACTAACGTTACCCTTTCGTTCCAAACATAAACTCTTGAAGATCCGCGTTGGATACTGTGCCGAAGGACGGTGTCGAAATGGAGAATTGGTGAATGGTGACTCGGTGGGGTAGATGGATTCGGTAGGGTGGTGACGAAGGGCAAGGGGTGAGTGTCGCAAACCGCACATCTCCACCACTATTGGTAGCAATTCGACCAGTGTTCCCCAACCGTAGTTCCGCCACTGAATCCGACGCTATTGCCGGTGGCATTGTAATTGGCTGCCAAATGAGAGCTCAACCTCCTATAAATCTTCCAAAGTTGCGGAACCGTGGAACTAGAATGCCGCCGGTTCCTTGGGATTCAGAAAACGAGGCTGGTATCACTTAGCTGAATATTGGAATGGAGATTAGTATGCGTTTAATTTAGAAAAGGTCGTGCGAGTAGAACATGGGTTGGACAAGAAGGTTTCTTCATGGAGAATAACGAGTTTCGGGATTCCCTCGTAAGCAGTTGCCTCTCGCTGGTCGAGCAAAGAAACTGTACAGGCTAGACGAGATCAAACTTTTACCCAGCTCGAAACTTTCGAGCCTCAACTCCGAACGAAACGCAGGGTCTCTTCGGAGCGGGACTTCGTTAAAGCTTGATTCCAGTGTAGCTTTTTTTTCGGCAATCGATGCGGATGGTGTGCTCGAACAGGTCGCTCGTAAAAAAGATCCTCGCACGACGGTGAACGCCAGAAACGGAAGAAAAACAAGTGAAAAAAGCAAGGAGAAAAAAGAAGGGGCTTCTAACGAAGAGAGGCTTTTGACGCCGTTCACGGGCTCGCTTCGTCGGACCTCTATGAAGCGTTTTGGCCCTGCGCCCTTCCGTTTAATCCCAGACAATGGCCAGCTTCCCGAAAAAAGCCGGTGGCTTCGTATAAAGCTCGAAAAGAAGAAGAACGGATCGCGACGAAAGTATACGAATTGGTCCACCCTCTTTTTTTTCCCCCTACGCGTTCGTGGAACAGCCAGGTTGACTACCGATTGAAGGGGATTTTTCCCTTCGAGCACACGCACACACGTGGTCGCAACAGCCATACGTATTTACGCACACCGCGCTGCGGGGTTTTGTGCTCGTACATGCAGCCGTCTGGGTCTGGGCGACAGTCATTAACGGAGATGATGGTTAGGTGTGCAGTCTGCGGCTCGAAAATCATTTCCATCGGAGATACGGGCGGTTCGCAATAACGATCGTGGAATATTACGGCTGGCCCTCTCTCTTTTTTTTGCCTCTCTTCTCTCTGTGCCGCGTGGAGCCCTGCGTTGCCCACGGTGCGTTTCACCCGTCGCGGCGTCTGCATCCTCTGTGCAGCGGGTGAAAACGAGTTTGCTAATCGATCCTGTCGCGACTACCATGCCAGACATCGCCTTCTTTCTGCGACGAGTGAAAAGGTCCCTGCGACCAGCGTAGACGGATTCAGTATGCCGACTAATCGAAAATCATGCCTCTGTTCGTGTTCTAGAAAGCAGCAGAAAATACAGCCCGCCCGCGATTTATATAGGCGACGTTCCTTTGAACGGAGAGGGAGGACTAGTTTTCGCAGGGATTGACTAAGTGTGGCGTAATTGAAAAAACTTTTCCGCTGCCTGGCGGCAAAGAACCGGACGGGAAAAGGTGGAACAGGATGCCAAGTGTCTCGTTCTGGCGTCGTTTGTGCCGTTTGTGCGATCTGTCACGGCGGCGAGCTGAGTGCAGCTTGTATCGGGGATGACGTTCTTTGTGCTGCAGAACGCCTCCTTGTTTGATCGGCAAGGAGATAGCGATATCAGTAACGTCAATCGTGTCCCTTTGACAGCCTGCAGGGCGCAAATAAATTATTGGCCATATTGAAATACAATCGTGTTTATAAATATTTGTAGCCCCGGCGCAGCTCGCTTCTCTGCGAGGGTCTCGTGCAATTTAGACGCTCCCTTTCCTCTCGTTAATCTTTCATCGAAAGCTTATACCCTGTTCGAGGGTCGAATTCCCGCGTTAATTATTATTGCAGTAATTAAAACGCGGCATCCAGCCAGCGAGAAGAGTCTCGAGCGAGGCGGAAGTTTTGAAATCGAGAAGCGGATTCGAGTCGCCGGAGGAACGCTCGCCATCCTGTAATTGCGTAATAAAGGGAAGCGTTTAATAATGTATCGCCTGTGAGCGTCCGGGGTGGAAGGTGCAGGTAGCCAGGTCGTTTGCTGATAAATTGAAGGAACGAACGCGCGTTGAACTTTCTAATTAAGGTGAATTTAAAGAGCGCCAACGCCGTGAACGCAGACGGTCCCTCTGAACTTTCTGTTCTTGGTGTTCTGCTGCATTTGTTTGGAACAAGAAAAATTTGTCAATTCCCTGGGCTGTGGCCTCGTTTCAGGAACGCGTCCCCGGCGAGCGGGTGAAATAAATCCACGGCCGTGAAACGGTGAAAATAAACTTGCCGTCTGTTCTGGTTCCCCTTGGCCCGTGGTGTGAGAATGAAACTACGGGGCGGATAATGAAGAAAATTCAGGAACCCTTGGAAGAAAGTCTGACGACGGCGACGCACACACCCCGTGGACTGCAACACGGGGAATCGTTGTGCGTAACAATCGTATACAGAAGGGTTGTGTTTTGAATGGAAGCGTCGTAATTGCAGGCAGACAAAAGAAGAAACCTCGACGCGAGAGGAGGCGTGCTCTCTTCTCTATCAGGCGTCGCGGAGCGGCGCTTACGGGGATGACGTCGGCGTCTCGACTGGATACGGGAGGGGTTGAAAGGGTTGGAAACCACGACACTGATGGCAGCCTCGTACATAATGAGAGCCGTTCGCGTAGTAATGCTCGCAGTCAATCAAAGATACCTACGGCATTGTCGCTTGAACGAATGGATGTCTGCTGAAAGCGGCAACAGTGGTGAAAATATGGAAACACTCGGAGGAATGATGATTTAGCGTACAAGTTTTAAACAAACGCGCAAATAGAAGTGTAATTGTAGAAGATCGAGTTACCTCTCTGCGTCTTTTTTAGAATTTCACGAGAGCTCTCTTCGAGCGAGCTTTCACACGTTCTCTCTTTCACAGCTCTCCACTGACTTTTTAGTAAATTCATATATGCTCGGCTATTTCAGAACTGGAATCGGACTTTTTTCTGAAACAAGTATAACGCTCTACTTGTATTTATAGATGAGAAAACTATTGTTGAAGTTGACGATATTTTTGTATCACTCGGCCGAATTGAAATATGGCATTGTGAATTAGTTCGCTGCCTCTTCCCAAATGTTTCATATTTAATTAATGTAAATCACGGACGATGAACGATTGGTTCTATTTTGATATCAAGTAATTACAAGTGCCCATTACAGTGACAGTAGCTTACGAAGGCAAATTTACACGATCCGGTACGGGAATATCGAAATAGATAGAGAAGTGAACGATCGACGAAGAAGTGGCTACCTCAAGGAACTAATTGACCCTTGACAGTATTTGAATTGACCCGAGCCAATAATCACAGACATTAAAGAACCCCGGATAAGGTTGCGTCAACTGTTCCCTGACTTTGGTAAAATACACCGTTATTAAACAGACCCGAGAAAAACAAATTTCGTTCTCTGCGCATTCACGATTGCATTTCGAATATTGACAATTCCTCGGCCAAAATTTAGTGATCCTTCAATTTTGCGAAGGGGTGTATAATCTCCAACGAGCTCGGACTATAAAACGAACAGCTATAAAGTTTATTGCGGTGAAACAGATTGTTCATTCTATCGGTCCGACTTGTATTCCGTGAGCGTCGTCTACTTTTGCCCAATTGATCGTTCCGTGGCTTATAAAGCCATATTCAGAGATTCTTGAAATCCGGAATAAATAGAAGGATGGACGCGCAGATGGCGAGGGCTGCTGATGGAAATTTCTGGGGTTGCACTGCTGTTCGTGAAGGCCTATTAGCGAATCCTCGTCGTCGGATCGGTTGAACGGTCCACGTACACCAGACTACAAAGCTTCCCTCACAGAGATCGGAATAAATTCGCCGCCTCGAAACTAACTGTCCACGTAATTGCACGAAAATCCCTTATTTATCCCGCAAATTTGCTCCGTAGAAGTCGTCTCCCTTTGTGGCCGCACGTGCGCACGTTTCACGGAAAATAAATCTCCGCTGGAGCGTTTAATCAAAGCACGAGGTGACGCTCCTCAAGAAAATCCCTTCATCGTAATGCAACAATCCATCGTTAAATAAAAGGTTGCGTCTTGCAGCATCTCGAGGGAATTCCCTTCTCGGCGAAGCATAGAAAACTGTGGCTGGCTATTATCAGAGATTCGATAAATATTGTTCAGACCTGCATGCAGATTGTTCTCAATTTTCCTCAACGGGAGGACAAACTGTATAAACGGTTCCGCGAGTAGGAAAGGAAAAAGGGGAAAAAAGAAGTTCAGAGACGACGACAGAAAGCGGATACTGAAAGCGTTGGTAATCGAAAGCTGTACAGTTATATCTATCCGGGTACTTCGAGTACGGAATCAGCAATCGTCCCCGCAATTCTTATTGGCGGGTCTTGTGCCGGTAACATAATGGCCTTGAGTGGAAAGAGCCGCGGAAGTAATAAAAATGAAGAAGAAGAAGGAGGAAGGAATCGGGTGGATAAAAAACGAAGGAGAGGTAGAGGAAAGAATGGAGAAACGGGGGATAAGAACGAGGAAGGAATTCGTACACGAGAAACGAACGACGGTAATGACGAGCCGAATATAGACCCCGTAAAACCCGTAAGGCTTCCCTCATTATATTCTCTCTGGCCGCCCTCCTGCATCCTCCTGTCGAGCCTCAATTTTCACCCCTCCTTTCATCCCCCTCTGGAGAGCAGCAACCGGTACCGACGACAGTCGGGCTCGGGATGCTCTTGGAACAGACGATTTCTTTGAATGCGGGCCAAAGATTGCCCACGGTAATAATTATTGCGGAGGCTTTCTTTTAAAAATCACCGACCTGTGAATAACAAATGAAAAAGACCAGGAGTGGGCCGGTGTCTACAAAAACGGGGTCACCAACGAGGCTTGGCAACGGGATGAGGTTGAAGAGGGGTTGAGGTGGGCGGCGTGAGTCGTCGTCTCGGTGAGATCGATTGACGACCGTGGTAACGCGAATTCTCGCAAACCCGTCTCTTTCTATCTGTTCCACCCCTTACGCCATTTCTGCCTGGCCCGCCTTTGAAGTCTGACCTGAAGTCGACGCGCTTAACTCCACGGCAGACGGACGAGGAGGTTTTTTCGCGCGCGGGCCTAGTGTATGTGTGTCACGAATCAATTTGGGTGTTCGTTAAAAGAAGAGGGTGGTTGGATATTTTGGGGAAGCACAACGCGATCACATTAATTGCGATCTGGTCACGTTCTGACCGTTGTAAAATTTGTTGACAGTTTACTTTAAAATCACTCGAAGCTCGAAGAAAATAGCGAAGCTCGAGAAAGATCAGAAGCATCGTCGATCAAAGAATCGATCGTTTCATATTTTTCTAGCTGCGGTCGAGGCGAACCGTCGGACAAGCGTAATGCAGGCCTTACGTTCCAGCAGCGGCCAAATCAATACCTGCGATATTTCGTTCTATAGAACGATATGTCCAGTAGCGACGATGTTGCACGGGCTGCGCCTCGTACAACGTGCGAACATGTTTGCGATGAAAATTCGCAGTAAACGCGGCGCAGAAATAATTTCCACGAAATTACCGCCGGCGAAGGGGAGCAAAAAAGTCTGCTAATCGAAGCAGAAAAATATAACCAGCGGCGTACCAGAGGCATCCAGTCAAAAACGATTCATTTGTTTAATAGGCCGTTACGTTTGTATCCTCCTCGACGGTGCATCGTTCTAAGGAACTTCCATTCGAACGAGCCGTATCTGTTCCAAAAGGAGATTCATCTCTTTCCCTCGATTGTATCGTTCCACGGGTAAACAGTCTTCTTTATTCCAACCCTCTGAATGTTAAATTAACCGACGCTGCGAAATATGTTCCGGTTGAATAAAAATCCAGCACCGTTCCATTCGATGGATTCATAACTTCGATAGATTTGTAAGTTACTCACACTTCGAGTGGTGCGCCGTGGAAAATATTTCACCCCGCGAAAGACCCACGGTGCAGTTTCGCGAAATGTCAGCGTATCCCGAAAAGTGTCGCATCCTCGTTGCTTCGTTGCCCTCGCCGAAAAGAGGGTGTGCAAGGATTTGTAGAGTGACCGGTGGCGTGCGCGCGCCGAGGGTTGTTTATTTTTAGGGGATGCTAGTACGGGCTCAGGCGTACTTTACTGGGTACTCACTTGGTCGTGGAAGCCGTTTGTCGAGTATCATATCATACAACACTCGACCTCTCTGGCCTGACTACACTAACCTATCTCGAGCTAACTCAACATCGCCGAAGCCAGGCCAACCCTCTGAGCCAGCCCCACGGACAACGGTGGATACTTTGTTTGCCTAGTGCTCGACCATTACTAACCCCCGCTACACACCAGAATCTGTGTTACGTACAGTACTGCACGGATGAGCTACAACTTGGCGCCGCTATAACCGGGAGACGTTCAGACACAACGGCACCTCGCGTATCCAAGAGAAACACGTAACCGGGGGACACATGTTTGTATTTATTCGTCGTACCTGGAATACTTTTTGCAGCGCCAGTTCGCCGGTAATCCAAAATCAGGAGTTGTAGGTGGACTTGTTTACTGCAAATATTGGCTCCTTTCGTT
Source organism: Nomada ferruginata (assembly GCA_963583965.1). Taxonomy (NCBI): domain Eukaryota; kingdom Metazoa; phylum Arthropoda; class Insecta; order Hymenoptera; family Apidae; genus Nomada; species Nomada ferruginata. The sequence continues at coordinate 8,759,220 of OY757224.1, forward strand.
TCTGGATAGAAGCACGATGCTTGTACGTAATTGATAGGGATGATTCTTGACGAAACATCTGTCGTGATTATTGTGTACTGGAGTCCGTGGCAATAGGATTGGGACCGTGATGAATTCTTTTGTGTCCCCACTGATGCTACAGTTCCATCTCGATACGCGTATCGAAGTGGACGGGACGTATGAAAGAAAGTTTCAGCGGGTCCGTTGCGGCCTCCTAAATTATATAAGATAAAAGAGATTTTCCTCTTTATCAATTGATGCCGTAACAGAGATACATACGACAGTCTTGGCCCTTCTGGCCTTACCTTCGAAACGTTTCAGCATTCAAAGAGCATTATCCCTCCTCATATGAATACTTCCCCGTGTTGGAAAATCTTGCTGAACGTGCCCAGCGTTTCTATCCGACTGCTCTGATAACAGCTGCTTACCAAACATCGAACGTTTCTTCTATATATTTGGGATGCGCTCTTCCTGAAACTCTGTCCAGTCTCGGGGAACTTCTGGACCCTGCGAATATTTCCGAGCGACCGGCTGACCTGGATGACCGACCGCAACGAGTTCCTTCGTTGATCTTATGAAATTGAGTTGGTTCGCTTCGAGACATTCCTTGAAAGTTTTCATGAATTTCTCGATGGATTTAGATAAAGTACAGCCGTCAACGTCTCGAGTGCGCAATCCTCTTTCTGTCTCGCTAGGGATTAATATCTGTACACGGTCCAGGTGAAAATCTCAGGGGTGGCGGGCGCGCAAGTAGAAACGTTACTGTATCCACGGTAACATTTCCTACCGGCGTGTTTGACTCCCTTTTATTTACCCCCTTTCTTCCTACTTCCTTCTGTCTTCTCCAGCGTAAGGCCTGAGGGGTCGACCCACCCTCTTAACTTTACGACCCGAGCCAGATTAGGATTTATTTTAATCCTGAAGGACTAGCTCGCCCTTCTGATTCGTTCGTTTTGCTCTTCTCTATCGCCGGTGTACACGTTTCGTCAAAGTTTCGATCGAGTCTTCTTCTTTCCTCTGTGCAAAACAATTCGTTCTTCCGTTAAGAAACATTGGAACTTCATTCTACAATTTAATGTAGATATTCTAGCATTTATGCACTCTTAATATTTTTGTGGCTATGATTATTAAAAATCGAAGACCAGTCCCTCTAGTGTAGTAACTCTGGATTCGAAGAACGATACTGGAGAGACCCAGTATTTTTATCCTATCGTGTAATTTATCCGCGTGTTCCAGGTACCACTCGGCGTATTTTACCCCGCATTTCTTTCATCGAGGCAAATGAAACGGTCGCGCATCGGTTCCATCTATCCGACATTGTTCAAAATTCACCGACCACGAAGGCACCGTATGCCGTTGCTCCTTTGAACATGGCGCATCTCCCTGAAGGTTTTATAGGAAATCGATATTGGGACCCGTGGTACGCCCGTTTCAAAGGAATGATCGACGGCGTGGGGGTACGCGTGGACAGCCTGACCAAAAACAGAAAAAATAACACCGACCGCCGAAATAAAAAGTGGAGGGAAAAAAATGGTGGGCGAAAAAAGAGGGGAAAAATAAACTGCCATAAAGTCGCGCGATCAATCACCTAGTGGGCAGGACGCGCGTAATCTTCGTCGGAATAAATAAATCCGGTCACGTATGTATCTACGTGCGTTGCACCGCGGCTAACGAGACCGGAAGTTCGCTGGACGATGAGAGAAAAAAAAATGGCGCCGCGTTATTATAGATAGAAGCGTTCACCGCAATTCGATTTACCCCATTCGGTTTTAGCCAGGATACACGTTAACGCGATTGGTGTCAATTTCATTATCGATCGTATAACCGAACGTCAATTAAACGGAATTAGAAATTCCTGGAACTCGGTGCGCAGAATTCAATTTTCCTTCCGCGCATACCGATTGATCGATCGCCAGGTGGAAAGCGAAAGTAGAATAAAATGTTGCGCAATTGATGCGACAGAATGGGAGAAGAGAAGTAGCAACAGGCGCCGGAATGTACGGATGCACACCTGCCACATCGAATATTCTTCGTTCCGCTTTGTATTCAAAGCATCGTAGCGGGAACAAAAATTCTTATGAATCACAAGGCGCACCCTTCCCCCCCCCGAATGTACTCCTAGCTACGATTTCTATTTTATTTACCTTGCGCGCCACGAATATGTCTTACATTTATACATTTCTCGAACGCCCCAGCGGACGTTGGTCATAGACTTCTCCGTTCCTCGACGCGGACGTTAATACGCCTGTTCAAAGATGTCTAGTTCCCAAAGGAGTCGAGCGAGATGCTATCGCGGGCCAAGAAACTCACCTATATGTCTGTCGAACGGAGGAAAATAGCGCACGCGGCGGACACTGAATTTTTATTCCAGCGTCGAGTCGTCCGCGGTATAAATTTGTATCCAGGTTCGAGTAAATCTGAATTCAAGGCCGATACATCGACGTGCCGTAGACACGTCACGATCATCCGGGCGAAAGAACGACCCCCGTGTCGAACGGGTAAGAGGAAGGAAAATAGCGAGGCGGAACGGGTGTCGCGTCAGAGATTGGAAAGTGGAGGGAAAAAGGACGGCGATCGTCAGACGACGCTACGAATGCAAATTTAACTTTTCCTTTCGCGCGAAAGAAGGGACTAGCGATGAAAGGTGGCGCGATGGTGGATTGCCGACGTTGCTGGTTGTGGCTGGCGTGGAAATACGACGGAAGGGGGCGGCGTAGCAGAGACACGAAGCAACCCCTTCGATCTGACAAGCGGGGCTTACGTAAGCGACAGCCGTGTGCTGTCTTTCAAATTACTTCGGTGTCCCACACTCGCGGCGAGTTTCAGCGCCGCTCCTCGCCCGGGGAAATTTACGACTTCGAAACGACTTCCTCGCGACCCATCCGCGAATACGTTCCGCTTTGAACGATTCCCCCAACTATTGTGTTCCGTGTATTTCTTTTTTTTCCGCTTTTTTTTCATTGCCAGGGAAACCAAGTGAGGCGGACGTTCCGACGACAGTTGTTTGGAAAAATGTTTAGATTTTAGATAGTCGGAGTAAATTATTTGCGTGCATCACGCGGGAGATTCGTGGTTTCGCTGATAGGTATTTGCAGAATACTTTAAACGAATAATTGTAAAGATCAGTTGTTCAGTTTCGTTCGAACGAGAGGGTTTAAAATTCACGCGGAGAATACCCTTACGGAAAGTAATTGCGAGGGACGACAGACAGTTGCAAGGAACGAGATGCAGTTTCTAGGGAATACCATTTTCACATGGTGGGAAACAATGCTTGCGCGTCAGTGTTAAGTGAATTGCATGTGCATCGAACGCCGCAAGGCGATTTCTCATTCAGAATGAAGAGTAACGTTCGTTTCTTGTCTTCCATCGCGCTTCCTGAATATCGAATTTATTCGCGCGATCTTGGAACATTCTTATAAAATCCACCAATACTTAGATCCCTCTTCGCACCTATGCCGCGACGGAGGGCGGCCAAATTATTGGCATTAGCTGGTGAATGCATTTTCGGCGCGGGTGCGATTTGTCTGTCAGATTGCAGGCAAATTATATCGAACTTGACTGCTGGGTAATGCAGCGCAGATCAACGTGCCCGATGTAATTTACGGAACCTCGTCCATCACGTTACTTATTAACGTTCACGCGAACAGCGGGATTGAATTATCGTCGAGCAACGTTTCCCCTTTCCGTGAGAATCAATTCCAAACGTTGAAAATGGAATGGAACTGTTCAGTCAACCAATTATACATTCTTTCTTTCCTGCGCGAGGAGCGAACGGGTGAAGCTCGACGATCTCGAAATATCGGGACGAAAGTGACGGGTCTTAAATTTTCTTCCACTCTCTCGATTTTCCCCTGGTTGCTCCGCGCGTTTGCATCGATCGTGTCAGTCAATTTGGCGAGGGCCTGTCGATTAAACTGTACACGATACTTTTAATGGCGACGGCTTGTTTCCCGTCTGGAACAACCATTAATTTTAGGCCAGCTCCGCGATATCGATAGCGAAACAGATGTCCGTACTGTTGATAAAAGCGCGTCCATAAAAGTGAGCTTTACAGGATAATAACACGTGCACGACTGACGTATGTGCATTCCCCAGCTAGCCGTGCCGCAACGAGCGAGTATGAACGTTTTCCAATCAACCCGGCATCAAAACTCGTTGGCGAAAAAAGCAAAAAAATAAAGGAAACGCAACGACAGAGGCTGGAAAAACGAGATGTACACGGCGCCAAAAAACACGGTGTATCGCAAACGTTTCAAATTGTACTCCGCGTTCCATACATTCATTTCACGTGACCGTAAGGAATTTAAACGATCAATCGTTTCCCACTCCCATGTGTGCTCCCCAGGAATTAAGCAACAACGAACGCCTCGCGATTAGAATGAATCTGGAACATAATGCCCGGCTACTCGAGGCTGCCGTGGAATCAATAGTGTAAACCTGGTTGCCCCGCGAAATCGCACGAATTTACTTTCTACCGTCGAATTAGGCGTTCCAAATCCATTAGCCGGCTAATCTCGTTTCTTGCCCGCCCCGGATTGCCCCGATTCGGTCGAATTTCCGTCGTGCATCGTGTGCAGAAGCGTGTACACAGAACGGAGCCGTGCAAATCGACCATATCCCAGGGATTCTTCCGAGGGCACAGCAGCGGCAGGACGAAAAGGGGGACGCGGGGACGGGCACGATATATTGCTTCGCGGCGACATAGTAATAGAAGCGGCGCTGTGCAGACGGCGAAGTAAACAGGTGATCGATATTGTTTGATTTATGCACCGTGAGAGCCTGGACGATCGCGAAGTGTTTTCGGTGCTTGCATTCAGAAGCAACCCGGTCGGGTGTTACGCGTCCACGTCTGCCCGTTCTATTCACGTTGCGGCTCTGTCGGCGGGGGAAGTGTGTACGTACCGGTTTAACCACGAACACGTACACGTAGGGGAGAAAGACCGGTTTACCTGCTCCGAATTTCTAATTTTCGATATTGACAAGCCAACCGCCCCCTCCTTTTTCCGTGAACCAGCCTGTGATTCGGGGCGACTTGCACGTAGCGTTTATTGGCCGCTGGGCCTGGTGCACGCAATAGTTGCGGAGGATTTATGAAGCGCCACGGAACGATTTCCGTGGACGTCGCGAGGGGAATTTTAAGGAAGGGGAACGAACTTTCCGTGAAAGTTCTCGGTCTCTGGCACAAGAGCCCTGTGCACGGAGGAACTCATCGAACTTTGGAAATATCTTAATATAGATACAGTGCACGAACGGCGTTGGAAAACGATTATTACCAACGGCAGAGGGAAAATAATAACAACAAAAGCGTTATTCTGTATAGAATATTAGAGTGGTATTGTGAATATTCAAATAGTACGGATGCGCAAGACGTTCGCGTGTATAATTTTCAAAACGAGCAAATGCCTTTATGAAATCCACGATTCCATTGCGCCGGAACGTATGTCGAATGCAGAGGATCGTGAATATTTGGCCGACTTTCAGAATGGTTGAACGATGAGGGTGCAGAAGGAAGGGATGATCAAGTGCAACTAAGGGTGAAGGTGTGAGGATGAGAGAATACGCTGGGCTGCATTGTAGAAGGAGGTCTCGCCAGGATATATGGGCACGGTGGAAAAAGGCGTCGTTACCAGAGGCTCATTAACGGGGAACCATCCCCTAGACACTCCTAGTAGTATCTTACAGTCGTGCCAGACGCTCGAAGAATCTACTCTGTGTGTTAGGCTGCAAAGAGCTGCAGAGCTCCAATACTAATTAGCTCATCGGTTCGATCGTTAGAAGCTTCTCTACTCCTTCACTTTCTTTCCTTTCGATTCGCCTGACTTCTGCCACCTACCTTTTGCTCTCATTCTTCTACGAGTACGGTGCGCTAAAATTCTTTTTGGAGGGCAAGGTAAATTCATTGTGAAATGAATTCGTGTATGGATGAAGCAGAAGTTTGTGGAAAACAGCTAAATAATCTTGCTTCTACGTTAATGGTCTCGATTTTAGTTTTCATTTTCCATTTCGTCGTTTTTCGCAAATCTTCGGTCCTCGGTCATCGCGCCGGACTGTACGAAATTTGGATCCCTGCCATGCCTAACTGTTCCACCGTGAACACCTCAGGTTGGTTGTCCTAACGTTCGCCCAATTAAACGAGGCATTAGTCTCGTTTCATCTCGTTGGCAGCGCCAACAGCCCAATTTCCTCGATGCTTCTGCATTCGCTATTGTTTCATTGCATTCTCCACGTGTTTTTTTTTACACTTATGGCAACTCCGCTTCTATCCAAGGGAATCGCATTAATCTGTCTATTTATCACCAATGAACCGCTCCGAAAATTCGTTTAATATACTACAGACTGAATAACTGCCAATGTGTAAGCTGGCACGTGGAGTGTTACAAATGTTATGCCTCGATTTCGCCATTGGCTGAGTAGCTGGCACAAGTGGTCAGACAATGAACGACCGCACGAGCGAGACGACGAACGTCATAGATAAAGGGCGTGCAATGCTAGCAAGAGTGGGACAGAGGGAAGCTGGAATCGATAGGATGTTCAAGTAATGACAACGATAACGACGCCGACGGTGGCGATAATCAACGAGCAACACCCAACGTCGAACGACGACGATGACGAACGACAGCGTGAGGGGGGAGGGAAGGCATTAAATTGATACCACCTGCTAATTGGTATCTCTAATTTCTATCAGCTGTGCACCGACTAGTCCGCGATAAAATGATCAAATCCCTGGATGATTGACATTCCCAGCGGCGAGAATAATTCATCGCCGATCGGATCGTGTGACTTGCCGATTTCGCGAATCGAAGAACATCGGAGACGTGCGATTTTCTTCCCCCAACCGACTAAATCGAACGGTACATCTCGCGCAGACATAATTCCTCTTCAAAGTTTGCGCTCGGTAAGAATAAGACGAATGTTAACATAACCACCGTACCGTCTGTCGTTCTACGTGTCAGTCAATGTTTGCCGCGCGTCTGCCACGCGGAATGTACGAAATAAAATTGAGGTAAACCGATCTGTCTCCCGTAAATTGATTGACACACTCAGCCAAGCCCGTGGATCCTCGCGAAAGCCGCGTCGTGTGCGAAATAAGGAGGGCGACGTAGGCGCCTATATAAGTACAAGTGGAAACCTACATCGAGTCGCCTGTAAATCGAGTTTACCAGCGACGAACGGCTGCCATCATTTTCACTGCGCTGGGTCTTCTTACGCGAAACTCCAGCGTCGGCCGTGCCTGCGTGGAAAACCTTTTATCCCAAGAAATTACCGTGAATGGCTGGGAGAATCATCGTTCCCCCCGGTGCACGAACCGACGTCTCTATTTTCCCGCGGTACAGCAACGAAGGAAAATGTTTGAGACGCTCCGACCCCACTCGCCACCTACGGCACGGAAACGCGACTTGCTTGCGTGTCGAGGCCGCAACAGTCGTCCCGTCGACGTCGTTTAGAAAATGCTCGCACGTACGTCGTGGTTCACGCGAGGGGTTGAGACAGGCGGGCAGGCATAAAGGGTGGCGTAAGAGGTAAATATTCCATGGAGAAAATTCCGCGTATCCTGGGGAAAATTCGTTCGGTTCCCAGCTGCGCTCTACGGTACGTTCTTTTTCGTTGCCTCGCTCTATTCTCGGTTAAATTGTTACGTACCCTTTATATATAATTCTCGAGCGTTTTCCGGTTGCCTCGTTTTATGTTCGCCGCTCGTCTGATCGACGTGTGCCGGGGTCTTCGACGTATACTTGCGTACGTGTAACGCTGTCGGGTTAACGTGAAATGGAGATCGCGTTGAAGGTGCACGTAACGATACGGCGAACCGTCTCGCCAGCACGCTTTCGGGTTGACCTAAGCAGAAAATGGCAAGCCTTGGTGGTTTCGAAAGGCGAAAGCCACCGGAAGATCTCTTACGCTGGTTACCGCCCGGCAAATTGCGACCTGAGATGTTTTGCGTATGGGCATCCTTCTTGTTTAGCCATTTTCCACGTGCACGAGGAGGATACACGAGAGGAGAAAATAAATCTTCGATGTAGGATGTAATATTAGTTTTTATTGGCGTTAGTATTACCTCGGAGAAAGTTACATTCGCCTCTGTGGCATGATGATATTCTATTTTTATATTAAACATTTTCAATTGCTATTAAATTGTAGAGCTATTTTAAAACTGGCGCGATCGAATTAGAACTAAAGTTAGATTAGTCTGCCTAAAAATTTCGTTATTTGAAGTTAAATCTACGCTAATCGAGCTTCGCTAAACCGCAATACGGACGAAAAAAGCAAAACCGCGAAAGTTGTGCTATAGATTTCCACAGAGTTCGAGCAATATCCATGTTCAACTCGACGACCAGACATTTGTATCGTAGCTTCCTTTCACGGCGGTAAAAATATTTCTGTAATTAAAATGCTTGCGTGCGGTGGAATGCTCCGGGCGCGGCTCCGCCGAAAGTACGCTCCCTTTATTTGCAGATTTCTCGCCTGGTTGTACTTGAACAGAGGTGAAATACCACGATAACACGTAGGGCACGTAACATCCTTGCTCCCCGCGTAATCTCAACGCCGAGAGGTTAGTTCGAAACTATAAGATGGCCGTGGGTAGATTACGAAGAGATTCGATCCCGTGGGGCACGGCATAAAAGTCAGAGGATATTTAATTTTCCCCGGTGTAGGCGATTCACTATGTATAAAACGCGTGAAACGATAACCGGGTCTATTCCTTTCGTGGCAAGGGACGATAAAGGATAGTCCAGCTCGAAATTTATACTTAAAGGATCGATCTTTGCTGGTCTCTTTCTATTCCCATTCCCTTCCTACTTTCCTCTGTGTTTGCCTTCGCCTATCCACGCTGCTCGTTACGGATGCTCGAATTCGCAGAATAAATTCGCGGAACATCTCTGGCGTGAAACGCGGCCTCAATTCGTATCAAAATAACGCGAATTCCGGGCCGGAGGGATTTTCAGGGGGGAACAAGAATTGCGCTCGTTGAATCTCGCGTTAAGATGGATTATTTTGATGGGTCCGTTTGAAAACAGAATTATTCGAAACGGTGCGCTCCAACGTCGATTAATTTCTGTCGATTATTAATACTACTACGATCTGTGAAATTGTCGTCAACAAATTAACTGTCGCGAAGAACGTAGAACGGAACGACGAACCCTCGTCGAATATCCAGCGTCGAAAACTCGAGTGATCCTGGGGACGTTTCGACGCGTGTCTTCTTCGTCGAGAACGATTGCATTTCTCCCTTCTAGTTCTTAACCCCTTCTCCATTCCAGCCCATATACCATCTATTCTATTCTGTTCACCGCGGTGGCCATGAGTCGCCGAGGGACGCAGCGGAGAATAATTAACGAGGGTGCGAAGATCTTCTTCCGACGAACATACGTTTAACGAGTTCCATTGCTGGGGTTAGAAGTGCCGGCACCTATAAACGTGTAAGGTTTGGAGAAGGGATCCGTAAGGGACGACTTTTGGCGTCGAGACAATCGTCCTGGACGGCACGTACTTGTGTAATTGTTGAGCAAGTACGGCAGACATTTAACGATCACCATAAACGTCGATAAGCGACCAGCTCCGGGAAATTTCGAGCATTTTTCAAGCGTGATCACGGCGCTGGGAGATATCGGAGCCACTTTATTAAATTTGTCGAATGTTTCTATCGATTTATTGCGGTCGTTAGCGGGGCCAATTATTCCACGATAAAATGTTCAAATACGCAGCGATAAAATCTTTCGTTTCGAAAGCTATCAGCCCGTTCATTATACTGCTACGCAGCCCAGAATGACTTTATTTCATTTCTACATTGCGATTCGTATTTCAGGGAAACACTGATCACGGAATTTTAAAATTGTAGAATATTCTTGTCCAACGAAATCATTTAACACTCGTCTACCCTGCAACTCTGTTTCACAATGTTACTTGCTGATGGACCGTTGACGATCGTCGATTTCCTACGATTTTCAACCGTCTTGTCCGTTCAATGGAATCAATTGTCGGCCATAAAATTGCGCAATTAAAAAGATTCTCGAGAGTCCATTAATCTCGGTGCAGACAAATTACCGTCATTTGTTGAAACGAGGTCGATCGAATCGGATCAAGCGTGCAACAAATCTTTTCGTTCCACGAGCAGAAGCATTCTCTGACCCCAAGAGAATCCAGCGAAACGTCGACGAGAACGATGGCAGAGAGAAGGAGTGAAGTCGACGGTCCCGGGGTTTTCGTTAAAATTCCAACGATGCTCAGCCCGCGTCATTTTGATTTCAGGTATCCTGGATACGCAAAAGGGATTTACACATACTCACATCGTCTATCTACGCATACACGGGAGACGAGAGATTTTCCGTGAAGCATCCAGAAGCATCCGACGAATGGACGTTGAAGATCGATTACGTTCAGCAACGTGACGCCGGGGTTTACGAATGCCAGGTTAACACCGAGCCGAAAATGAATTTAGCCTTCGTGCTGAGAGTCGAAGGTAAATGCTGCATTCGTGCTGACGTTATATTTGCGATTAATTCTTTCGCGTTTCAACCGGAGTTTAACAAAAATAATTTGCGTTGAAATTGAGCCAGCTGCATTCGTATTGCTCCCCTCTTTCTACACGTATTTCCATTCCTTAAAATGGAATATAAATGTGAAACGAAATTACGCGAAAGGCTTAATCCACTGTTTCATAATGAATCCCGTACCGCTGTAAATACCCCGTGTAAATTGAGAATAGATACAGCAGACTGTTTCGTTGCTTACGTACTCAGGTGTCTACCACCTGATCGATCAGGGCAGACACCTTTTTCTCGGTACCCCGACGACGCACCAGCATGTGGAAAAAGATTGAAGCTTCTCGCTTGCATGCCTGTCACCGTAATACGTTAACATATTCAGAGAAGTCGGTCCCTCCCTCTTTCTCATATTTTTCGCCACCCCCTCTTACATTAAATTCACCGTGTAGAACGTTCTGACGAACGTGCCTTGCAAATCGTCGATTTCGTCTCCTGCTACTTCTGTTGCGCAATTAATTCGCCTAATTGATGGTCCTGTCAACGTCGAGCGCACATTGCAACCACGTCACCGCAACAACACTTCAGGTTACAAACAGTGGTTGACGTTACAACGTCAATTAAAAGTCGCCGTGAATTATCGAGCGGCGTTCTGTTCGCGTATTAACCATGATCAAGTCACCGCAGCGGAAACAATTGGGCATCAGAGAACGAATTCTAACGCGGAGTCGTATTACACAGGTCGTTTATCTCTAATTATCTGCTACTTTCTATCTGCGTCCTGGTTTCGTTTCGCCGTTGCGTCGATTCGTTTCAAGTTTATTTCATCGTTTTACGTAAATTGCTGGGCGCGTGCAGTTGCAATCGTTCGATTCGCGTCTTTCTTGCTTTGCCGTTTTACCTGCGCGATGTGTATTGTATTTCGCAAACGGCAATTATTCAGTAGTATAAACGGTTATGGAACCGGATAGTTACGCTTTATCGTGATTTATCGTACGATTGTGTGAACCGCAGCGTATAATCGCGGGGTTACGATAATACTTCGAATTCGGCTCATCATTCGATTATTTAATAATACGTTTTATCGATCGTCTATGTATATAGCCTTTGATTGCTGATAATTTTCTGCGACATTCACTATTACAAACGAACGATTCATTCGCAATTGCCAGTCCTATTCGAGAGTACAATACACGTATCACACTAGTAATTAACCGGCTTCTTTGAGCGCCGTCACGTAAACTGTGCCCGCGATTCACGAAATTCCGACGGATCTACGTGCACGAACAACGCTGTTCATTAATTATGTTCGTGGCATCCGCGTGTATCTGTCCCTATAACGGGCGGCAGTGTACAGGCGGATGCAACAGTAATTGCTCGTCAGTTGGTTCGAATCGATAACTTCGAAACGATAGAAATCTGGGCGATACCATTCTATCGCTGACAGAAGATATCCATTCGATGCTAATCGGAAGCTTTCGAGGACGATCGTCGCATTGCTCTTTCTATTACCTTTAAAATTCCTTTTCACCGCGAGCTCGCACGGCAAAGATAAATATATTCGTATTCCCGGGAAGGGCCGCGAAACTGTTATCGCGATGGGAGAAAGAAAGAGTTGCGGTCCGCGACGGGAAAGAGGCCGCGAACACCATGAATGAGCAGCGATGCACAGTGCATACATAATGTATATATATCGGGGTGAACAGCGGGCGTAACCTATATCACGATGCTTTCGGTGGCAGTTCAATCCCCGTGCTACCCACGAAACAGTAGATCTCTCGACGAAATCGATTAACTCGATATCTTTTCTGTCCTCCCATTCCAGAAAGTGCCCCTGTCCCCGCCACCACCACACCGAACGCCATTCACCGGACGTTCAACTCAGGTTAGAATCACGCAAGAACAGAACTCCTTTTCCGAGCTGTTGAACTTGCTGCTATAGACGTTTTATTGCGATCAGTGTGTAGATCACGAGCGGCTGGCTCTGTATATCTATCCATCGTACATGTTGGCCAGCATGCCTGTGCGCTAGGCTCGTGCCCTATCAGTGCATGCACGTCCTCCCCATTTAGCGTTAATTAATTCAACCCCTTACCAGATGGTTTTGTTTTACGAGGGCAGGTCGAGCTGACTTTGGCTTTAAAGAGATCTGTTTCGCTGATCGTCACACTCTGTGACCTGGAATATGATGCTATGCGCCGACACGCGTTTTCTAATTGCCATCGAATTATAATACCTTGAAATAATTGAGACCGGCAGGGCTTTCTCTTATGCAACAGTCAGATTCGCGAATGAGATAACCTCGTGCGTGCTTGATCTGCCTTCTGGTGGATTGTCGGAGTTGCACTTGATTATGCATTAGCTGTGATGCTGAATAATTTCTAGCGCTTTGTGTTTAATTATTAGAGGTATTAGGTATTGTATGCCGCTGTGGGAATCATTTGATCAAAAGTGAAGGACGGTGAAGGCAACGCGAAGCTGGAAATATTTTTCAATGTCTTTATAATATAGTGTATGGCATGATTCATAGAAATCGTAAAAATAAGACGCGATAGAATTTTTCTTCGATGGACGACGCGTCGCGTTACGCCGTGTCTGACTCGTACGTACTGATTCCACTTGCGCTAGCGATTAATGTATTCACGGCAACAACGCAAATTTCAGCTACGGTTTTTCCCTTCTGTTTTCGCCGACCTCAACTTCGAAGTTCCATTAAAACTTCCCCGAAATTCGTTTCGAATGTTAGTCACGAGCATAGGTACGGAGTTGGCGAATACTCGCCGCCGGTATTTGCATACGGTATTACACACTGCGAATTTCACTACGTTGGCAACAATTTGCTCGTATCTTATGACTCCCAATAATTTCCCGTTTCCAATAATGGGCGCAAACCAATCTCCGTTCCCTTCGATACAGGCGCGTTAATTCTCACGTCGTACAGAACATTTGTACACAACGCAGACGACATATCGTCTTGCGCGACAGTATTACATTTTTAACCGGGTACCCGCTCCACGTTTCGGCTTCGATGTCGCCTCGGGACACGCTTAAAGGAAGCTGCAAGATTTATGAGTCGGTAGACAGCACGCTTCCCCGGGAAATAGACGGATAAACGAAATTTAAGGGAGGCCAAAGGGCAGAATGTTTAAGTGGCCGATTTCCGATGTGTGTTGCAGCCGCTCAGGCGAAAATCCTGGGACCGGAGGACGTCTACGTGAAGAAGGGTAGCACGATAAGCCTCACGTGCACCGTTAATGTGCAAAGTACACCACCTAGCAGCGTTTCGTGGCATCACGGAGGAACTGTGGTGGATTTCGACAGTCCCAGGTACAAACCACGAGAATCAAGTTCTCGAGTTCACTCTGTAATGCCTCCCCACCTGGCACTCCTCGCCCTTCTATTTCACGCGTGGCCAAGAATGAGAGAGAACCTTACCCGCTTCCGTTCGATTGCCTGCGTTACGATTATTGCCTCACTTCCAATAGAAGATGCACCGAACGGGTACCCTTGCGTCGTTTCGGCTGTCGTGGAAAATGTTCACCAACTGCTGAACAGTTTGCATAACAGATTTCCACAACCTATCGTTCGTACACCTTCGTCTCCAATACCATAGAAATATTAATTCCAACAAATTCCCCGCGTCGTCTACGATCTGGATAATATTCTTGGCGCCCGTAAAATCGTATTACCTGAATACTTCTAGACGTAATTGGATACGATAACTAGACAATTCATTTCCATGCTTAGTAACTACCGACAAACGCAATACAATGTGAATAGTAGCAAAGTATCTTTGATAATTTAGCGTTCACCGCAGGGGCGGAGTTTCCTTGGAGACCGAGAAGACAGGAAGCGGCACGACGAGCAGACTTCTGGTGACACAAGCCAGCTTGACCGACAGCGGAAATTACACCTGCATTCCCAGCAACGCGAATCCAGCCAGCGTAATGGTCCACGTGCTGAATGGTAAGAACCCTTTTTATTCCCCGAATACCCTCATTCGACCACCGCCATGCATTCACGTTCAACCCCCTAACCCCCCCATAATCTCGCCGTGGCTTAACTTAATTTCTTCGGGACTTGAGGCGACGATCAGTCTTGCGCCCAGACGTAGCTGCGCCGTGACACACAAGTTTCTTAATATTGATCCGCACTCTTCTTGTAACGCCGCTTATCCTGCCTGGAAGAAACTCGTGGCGATTCTTTCTTGCCGTGCAACACGATCCACAGCTTGTTAACGCGAGTCCCCTAGGAATTAAACGGGAAGTCCTATCGATTTTACGGTAGTTACGAGTTCTGGCCTCCAATTTATCGACAACTCGTCGGTCTTCGAATCAATCGTGTACAAAGTATTGCGGCGGACTTGCAAATGCTGTCCAATGATGTTTATAGGGCTGATTAATAAAAACGAATCAGTCCACGAATATCGGGCAAGGAGCGAAAAGAAACTACCGCTCTAGGTTTATCGGTTCGCGTTTTATCCGGATCCCGAGAAATTTTATCCCCGACGATTTATTTTTATACTCAGGCCGGTGCTATCTATTTTGAATCTATATTCCAGCTTTCTCGACGCGCCGCGTCGATACGCGGCCGTTTTTAAACGTGTACCCGTTTTTCTACGATATACGGGAATCGTTCAAACGTTCCGGTTCTATGTCACGCGCACGCCCTTCGATAAACGTCGCGCGCAAATGCATTTAAGAGGCGGAATCAGGCGGAAGAATCGGCATTCCCACGAGCAAATCTCGAACACCTTGACGCTCGCTTAATTTCATCCGCTTTCCCACCGACCAATCATTCCTCCTCTCCGAAACAACGAAGAAAAAAATATATTAATCCACTTCTCCGCTCGTTCATCAAAAACAACAACCGCCCGGCCCTCGAATCGATAAACAATCATTCAATCGCATCCGAGCACGAACTTCGGTATCCACTTTATTTCCCTAAGCAATACATTGTAGAAACAGCGGGACACGTTTGACACTTAGAGAATCATGGAACGTGACCATTGGTGTCCAGCTGAAAATCGGCCGAACGTCGGAGACGTATCGCCGCAATGATTGTTCGACAAATTCCCCGACAATGGGTGTCCCGGTGCCGTGAGATCCAAGTTGTATGGTGCTCCAGAAGTACGAGGCGGAAACGGGACGGCCTGTTCATTCATCAACCATCAAAATCCCCTCGTCATAAAGTTTGACAGGCTCGTATATTGGTGGCGCGCCAAGTACTCGGCCCCGTACACTTGCTTTTGATCTATTGTCAGCCGGCAACACTCGCGATAACGCGTGCAATATCTTGCGAGGCAAGATCAGCAATGCTGTCTGTCAATCACAGGCGGGCACGCGGAGCCACGCATTCGTCTAGAAAGTCCCGAGCGAAACACGTCACGTTTCAACGCTTGACGACTTACTCTCTTCGCGGTGTGCACGGTGCACGGGCTCATTGCAGGGGTCGTGTTGCCAGATTGACGGGCGGTTCAGGTAAAGCGCGATCGAAGGGCGCGATGTTGGAATAATTAGGAACGGGCGGTAACTCGGAACGGCACGAATCAGCTGAATTGTACGGCCATCCGTACGGTTGAATTCGGGATCGCGGTAGTTTTGTTGAATTGCCGGACTGCAAAACGGGATCGAAGATTATGCGTTGGGAATTGCCAACGTTCGACCAGTATCGAACCTGACTAATCAACAGCGCCTGAATTATGGAGCAAAGATTAACCCGCGCGATTCCATTAGCGGATTTCAATCGAGCATACTTTCGACTCCGTTCTCGACAACGATAGAGCGGCATCGGTCAGCTCCGTTCCGCGTTAACAGAGTTCGGATATCGTCGTTTGGAATTTTCGAATTCGCGGGCCGGCCAAAACGGTTCAGCTGTTATGCCGGATGAAAATTAATGCGGCGCAGTTCGTCTGCATAATTAATTTACAATTCGGCCTGGTCCCGGGGATAGCGTTCCGTGCATCGGACGTTATTTCAAACACAGCTGATTACTCGGCAAAATTGACCGCAAATTTCAATTATTTCGCGATAAACCGGGGGGAACAGAGCTGCGCGGATTATCCGTAGTGGCGCGCACTATCCGCGCATTAACGCAATTACGGGCGCTGCCCCGGGTAGAGGGATCGGCGACGAACGGCGTCGTTTTTCGGCCGCGAACGCCTGCCGGTTCCTAGCGTCGCCCGTATGTGCACACCACCCTTTGGCACCATTCGAATGAGATTTTCGATCCGATCGTAAATCGTGCGTCTACTGGGAACGCGCGAGGAGCGCGACTCGCCTAACCGAGTTACGCAGGCATCGTGCACCGGTCGTGATTATCTTTATTACTTGCGGATGCTGCGTGCACGGCCGCGCTCGTCCGGCTCGATACACCGTTAACATTTGTCTGGATATATGAAGTGTATATGTATGGAAATCGCGCGCCCTCGGCCGAAGGGATAGTTCGTGATTAACGTTGCTTCGCTGCATCTGCCGGCCTCTGTTTTCGATATCGTTCGTCACTTGCGTTGGAGGAATTATTCGTATGTTGCTATACAATTCGGATAGCATGTATTTGTGTAGTTGTATGGGACGCAACCAAGTGACTGGTGTTAATTTTTGAAATATTTCCTCTCTCCTAAAAGATGTATACGTTTCTGTATAGAAACGGGGTACGGTATAGATGGTATAAAATTGGGTGGGGATTTTTCTTTGTTACAGGCGAACATCCAGCAGCCATGCAACACGGCGGAAGTTGCGGCATGGCTCCTACTATTTTACTGGCGACTTTTACACTGGTGATATCGAATCTGCTGAGGTGAGCAGTATCGTTGTGAATCGTGCGACTTCGAAGCTACGAGCTGGACAGGCTCGTTTCGTGTGTATCCAGTCACAGAGGTACTGCAAAGGCCGGGGTCTAGTTTAAAGGTAAAACGCGGTATGGAAGTAAGTCATGGTTAAAGAAAGAGAGAGAGAGAGAGATAGAGCGAGTGAAAAAAAGGAAGGAAATTCAGGGAGTATTGCAACGTGACTGGCAGTGGTGTAGCGTGAAATCGTTGGAGATTCTTAAGTAAAAAAAGAAAAAGGATCAGGCGTGGACAAAGTGCAGTGGATCTGGCCTGTGCGAAGAACGCAGTGACGTGGCAGTGGGACTCGACTTTGCACACGTACGTTTTTACCGTAAATTTATTCCGCATAAACTATTCCTACGTCTATTTCTCTAGTTATTCCCCATAGGCCTGGCGTGGCCTATGGTCATGTTCCGCGAGAATCGTATGAAATACGTTCGTTCGGGAGATTCATTGTGAACTTGAATCGTTGTGGATGCTTAAGAGAACCGATGCAATCGATGAACGAGTGTGTCCAGCGTGCTCATTTACAATTAGTCGTCTCGTTGCCTCTAAACGGCCTCTAAACGGACTGTCGAAGAACACGCGAAATCGACGGTTTACGACTTGGACGTCGGGCAGCTGATAATTAACGTTGAATCGTATCGCGTAGGTAGCGTAAGTTTCTCTGTATATAAGATGAAAGGGCGTTAAGCGACATAGGGTTCTTCGCGACCTCGTTTGTACAGTACAACGTGATCGAGAATTACGAGCAAGAAAAGAGAAAAGAGAAAAAACGAAAATGAAGGAAAGGTGGACGGATCTGGGCAACGTTTGTACATAAGGAAAGTCTTTCAGTTTTCATCTGAAACGTTTAAGGTATGAAATTTTCTGCATTAACGTCGATCGTGGGAATAAATCGCTCAGTGTTTGCCCAGGTCTGACTTGTCGGCCTCAGTTTGCATCGAGGTATTTGTAATTCGCCGTTTCGTGGTCGACGAACGTGGGATTTCCATCGACGAGTTCTGGTTTTCGCTCGTTTTAGGAATATAATACAATAATCATGCTCGATATGTTTCTGTTTGCTGGCGAGAGACGATGATCGAGGTGAAAGCGTGTTGGTTTATTAATAATATTGCTCACAGTATCTGCTCACTCTCTGCTTTTTTCCCTTTAGGGAAAGTGATTGTTTCATTCGTGCCTATTTTCGTGACGTGTTTCTTGGATCAATCGATCGCCGTTGATTTACCGTTCCGCGTCTAATCAAAATGCAATCACACTTTCCGCGACAATTACCTTGTAAGAATTACGAATTCTACGAACGATTTAATTATAGGGGCGCCTGTATAAATAAGCGTACGCGAATAATGTAAATGTATAATTAAGGACATCGCAAAGTAGGTATTCTGTTAATATTTCCACAGGTATAACTCGAGAAGGAAAGCTCGGATACGTGTGTAAAAATCTATTAACGAATGAGCATCGAATTCGAGTCAAATCGCTCGATAAGCGACCTTAAATGGGCGACGTTTGTTCATTAAATACAATAAATCTTGTAATTTCTCGTGTCTTTTTTTTTTTATTTCGTAGTCAAATTGCTAAATGAAAACGAAACCATCGTATTTTCGACAAGAATCAAAATGTGTATCACTTCTTTGTTGTCTTCCAAATAATATAATCAAAAGTAGTATTATTTCCGTTCCCGAAAAATCATCAGCGTTTCAATTACAAAATGCTCATTGCAAAAATCACGAACGATCTAAAAAATACGATAGTAGTAACATTAATTAGTAGCTTTACTACGAATAAATAATGTAACGAGTAAAACCAACAAAAAAAAAGGAAAAAAAGGTAAAAAAAAACAAAACGAAAACGATATCATAAAGGTTTAGCGAGTTAAAAGCGCGACTTAACCATAGGTATAAATAGATTTTTTATAATGTTGTACCACGAGGCGCGAAAACAGACCGCAACGGTGTAAAACGGACTGCCAGAAAGCATTCACAGTGTTACGTTGCACGGGTTTTACAACACGGACAAGGTGAAGAAGGTTCGCCATATATTATTCCTTCTTGTATAGTTTATACGGTAATTTATGTCGTTGTGAAAGGACAATATTTTAAAGTTGACGTATGAGAATACCCTGAAGGTAAACGTCGGTTGTTTAGCATGGTTATTGGCGTAAAAAAGGGGAAAGGAAAGAACAGTCTAACAAAAGGCGAGAGATGAAACGATCGATCAGGTGGCGGTTTGAATGTTGCTCGTGTGTGATATTGTTCGGAGAATTTCGCGTTTTCGGGATGGATGTTAATCGATTTAAGTAATATTGGAAGAAGAGAGAAAGTGAGATAGTCGTCGTTGTCGGACAGAAGTTTCGTTGAATTTTTATTCTAAATAACTTTGTTCACGATCACCTTCTCGAGTCTCATTACTTTGGAATGGTGTTTGGTTAAATGATCTGGATTCGATGTTACGTAGAGACTCCGGTGTCGACATTCCACAAATTATCGATATTGATTTCACACGCAGAGAATTCAAAATGAAAAACGAATAATAATTATAGTTCGCTCGATACACGCGTAAATCGCTGATAATCAGAGAAAGGAACAGAAAAATATCGAGAGAAATGTTACACGTTAATTGTGTCACTAGATAATCGATATCCGCGACTCGCATAATTAAAACGGAATGTTGCACAATTTATAGTTAAGCCTAGACCGTATTGTACATAAAAATTCATAATCGATAATGTACCATGTTATAGAGGAACGTCAGCATGAATCAAAGTGGGAGAGATAAAAAGCGGCAAACGAGTACAGACTATTATACTGTAAAGATATTCATCGACGTGAATACTGTTTCAATAAATGTAATGATGATATAAAACGACTATCACGTTCGTTCCTCCCGCATAATAATATAATTTAGTTTTCCACGCTGTTTCGTTTCATTCGTTCCATTTTCATCGCCATTTCTTTCTTGTTATGTTCCATTCTTATCCTTAGCATTGACAATAAATTCGTCCCCTTTGCTTTTAGTAAGTTCCTTATCGACGTTATTCCGAGACGAAACGATACGCAAATTACTCGAGCGTTTGCACACCGTTCGATGCGATTTCTCGCTGCAACGAGGGAAACGAGTTTGTTGTTTGCACGAGTTCTATGCCGAACGCTTACCAAACAGCGTTGACGATTTACAAGAAGTGGAGGAAAGGCGAAAGAGAGAAAAAAAAACTGATCGATAATACTCAACCTAAAAATTCCAACGACACGAGGACACGTCCAAAAATTCAATCCGATGATTTATCATCGTCAACGGCAACGCAACCGCAAGAAATATCACTTAATCTCGCAAATGTCAAATTCTCTTCGGAACATTTTCAGATTCAATCTCTCAAGCTTGCTGGTTTTCAAGCAAGGCAAAAAAAAAAAGAAGAAGAAGAAGAAACAGGAAAGAAGAAGACACCTGGATAATACGCTTAGGACAAAGCACCATTACGTCATATTTCCCCAGACACCGGAGTAATCAATTTCGCCCGTCGCCAAAAAACAATCGACCGGTCCCGAAGTCTCTTCCAACATTATTCGCCGTGTGAACGACATCCAGGTACTTCAGGATTCGATACAATCACTCGTCACGATCCTGTAGAATCCACCGAATCGATGAAGGGGAAAAAAGAATGGCAGGAATCACGAAACATGTTCCATTTCAAGTCCACGCTTCTCTCCTGTCGAAACTTACCTTTCTGCTTTCCACCCATTCTCATCCCTAGACACTTCCTTCACTCTTTCTGCTCGTAAATCTTTTTATTTTTTTGGTTCTGCAGTTACGTTTATTTTATCCCTTTGTTATGGGTGACAGATATTTTGAAATCTAGGCATTACTGGTCATGTGGATAGATTATTCTGCGCTCCTCGTCAAAATTAAGAAATCACTCTTCATTCAAAGTGCGATAAAATGGTAAAGAAAATTGCAGATCTTCAAATCCATGGCAATTTCAGTCATGGAGGAAATTTTGTGGAGGAGTGTATTAGAATAGTAGCGTAGAATATTTCTGTTTACGTAAGTTTTATTGATTAAGGTCATGCTGAAAGCAATCGAGTTCCCGATAGATCGAGAGCTTAACCCGTCGTTCGTTTTCCATTTGTGTGTGGGCATGAACGTTGTGCACCAGGTAATTTTCACACGTGGAGCTCGACATCCAGAGATGGGGCAAACGCGCGTGCCCACGTGAACAAAACGAGAGAACGTACGATGAAACAAAAAAAAAAAAAAAAATTGAAAATCGAGAACAATTGTTGAACAAGCGTGGGAGGATTAATTTAGCATATCCTGCCTGGTGGGGGATATATATTGTCGAGAATCGTATGTGGCTGGTCGTCCTTTAATAGTTTCATAGTTGACCAACTTTTCGAACCGATTTTGCGGTCGCTAATCTCTCGTGAGTGCGTGCGAACAATCGACCAGCCATCCAGTTTTTTGAATTGAAAGCATTACCTTTTCACTATTGAGAACGTAGAAACTATATTTTTTTTTTAGATAGGGTAGTGTATAATGTCACTTTATTTTCTACCAATTATTTATCAGAAGAAAATTGAACGTACAGGACATGGTAGTTAGACGAGTCGTCGACCGTCTCGTATAAGTGAATGTTTGCAAAGTTTACAGAAACGGTTCCGAACTAGACTGATAAAATATCTGCCGTCCATCGCGGCCTGTTTGCCGATATTTTACCGGTTTAATTGTTTGTCGATAGTCGATTCCAATTCCGGCTTTTCGCGTGCGATTGTGGGACAAGAGGGGAGAGTTAAAAAGGGTGGCAGAGGTGCAAGCGTTTCGGGACTGGCTATTCGTTACAGGGAAAATGAATCGTGGTTCAATGACCCAAGATGGTGTACAGTTTTTATTGGCAATATAATTTGTCATTCCTTTCTTTCTTCAACAGAGGAATCAACCTGAGGCTATTGTAATCGTCCATCTACTGTTCAAATGTTTCCTTTCTTTGTTCATCGAAAAATATGTTTGATTCGAAATTTAATTGCCATCAGTTATTTCTAAAAAATAACTGGCAAAATTGTGCTCTTTGTGCTCGATGCCAGAGCATTTTTTTGTTTTCACTGATCTTTCACAGGAAAATCGATAGTCACAGCGCGGCAGATTACTTTGGTAGATTAAATTTTTATTGAAATCGCGTCGCACTGTGAAATTTCGAGACGCACCGTCAGTGGCTTTAAATCCAGTTTTTCCTACCTATTCGCGCGGACAGATCCATCGAATTGGAGAGGCCATGGTGGGGTCCGCGGCGGAAAGGGAACATTCGTTTGCCGCTGTTTATTCGTAACAGCGAAATTGAATCGGCCGTCAGCAAAGCAAGATTGCAAACACTTTTTATGGAAAATACAATCCGGCTCGTTCGTTTGTCGGGTAACGAGGCAAATGATGGTGAAAATTAACTGCCATTTCTCCCCCCCCCCCCCCGTTCGAATTGTTTCACCGAATCGAACAGCACGGAAATTCATTTGCATCGCTCCAATCGGGGAAGGAAATTAATTACACGCGTTATCGATACCTTACGAATCTCCAGCGCATCGAAAAATAATTTTACACCCATCGGCTTCCACTCATTTGTTTCTATTTACGTTCATCTCATCCAGATAAAATAACAGCGTTGAACAAGCATTCCCTACTCTCGATTTCCGGCACCGAACTGATCTTTAATTTGAGCAAGAATGAAAGACGGGAATGTGGAAGATACGCGAAATTTATTGCTGGCGGACGATGCCGCTAACGAATGTGTCCCGCAGGGGCATAACGGCTGGACAATGCAGTTTTCCAATTTTCACCCTGCCATCCTCTCTACTCTTCGAACCATACGAACACTTCGTTCGACCTCTATGGTCTACCTGGTCCCCCGCTCTTTCACCCTTTATCATCCACAACCCGAACAATCATAAAGCATGTTGATTCACGGCGAGTCGTAAATTGAGCTTTATTTCATTCTTAACCCGGTGTCGTTTAAAGGGATACCTTAAACGACTCTGGGAATAACAGACAATTTGGATTATGTTCTCCCTAGTTGACAAAAATTAGTAAAACAATTATTAATCATCGTCGGTGAACATTGATATTTATTTTTTCTAACGCAGTCCCGATATCGATGAAAATATTTGTTGAACTATTCAATTGCGAAATTATATGTTGCGCGCCATTATTTAATTCAGATCGATGGTTAATTTCGAAAGAATTTCGCTCGCGCAGAAAGCCCCGGGGCAATTTTATATGAGACTCGACTTGAAGTTTTCGGAATTTATAAATGAAAATTCAGCGGAAGCCCGATCCACCCTTTCCGCCTCGAAATTGGCTAGGTACCCCGAGAATTTTATATTCAGGACATTACTGCGTGCTGAATTATTTTTCAAGTTCGGCTAGCCCAGATAGTAACTGTAGCTGAAGTAGCCACGCTGGTGGTAGTGCCGCCGGTGGTAACTGTTTCCGGTGGAGGGCCTTGTCATCCAGGTTCCAACCCCTCCACTACCCCTGCACCTTCCGAATACCATTTCGTACGCCCCCGTGTCACTTGCCTAGGCAAGACGAGCCGCAAACTTTTCGCCTGACTTCAACAAATTTCGTCCCCGATGTTCTTGTCCAACCGGAATTACTTTACAGCTATTTGCTTTACGAGAAAATCGAGCAGTCACAGAAGGCCATTATTTAGTTACTGCAAAGATAATTACTTGGAACTTGATGTTCGATTTTATTAATATTCAGACAAGCATCTTAATGTTCAAGAAAGAATGGAGATATCGTCGGACATTGTTGTGCTTTCAACGCGCGAAAACTGAGGTGCGGTGTAAAACCAAGCTGGACAGGATTACGCAACGGCTCGACATGCGCGTATCGGGGGATGGTCAGGGTTAAAAACAGAGGGCTGTTACACATTCGTCCCCCTCTCCACGCTTCATCCCCCTAGCCGTATAGGCAATTCACTGGGTCGATCAAATATTTAATCGTTTCGTCGCCCTCGCCCGCGCGAACCACCGCTCCGCCCTTATTTGTAATTCATAACGCATCAAAGTATCCGGCCGCGTCGAAAATCCTGGAACCATGAAACGATTTTTTGAAGCTCCGGATAGCACGCGATCCGAACCTCGGAACCGCCACCCTCGTTTTGGGTCACGGACTTATACCGATTTCTTCTTCTTTCTGGAATCAATTTCCGTTCTGCCGGGGACCGTTGAAATGAAACGCAAAAACGTGTGGTGGAATTTATTTGAGAAATGTCATGGTTTATTCGGTTTGGAATATCGCACAAAGTGAGGTATACCCTTCTAAATATTCGAATGGTAGAATTAAATTGTATAATGTACAGATAGATTCCTCGCGGCGCGTGTGATTAAGGTTCCTCATAAAGTATCGTCGGAATAAATATTATTTTAATCGTGACGGTAATGGTACGCTGACACTGTCGCTAAAAGTATGTTCATAAATATAAATGGAACTTGGTGAGGGCAATTAGGAATATTATCGTTAATTATTTACAGTCGTGTGAAATTCACGAGCGTTCGTGCGCGCGATGCGTTTCTCTAAAATTCCGTGAATCCAGCGGTGAATGAAAAAATTTCGTCAGCGGCGTTTCTTGTTGCTGGACAGCCGGGTCCAAGGAACTAAGACACAGGATATCAAATTAGTTGCACGTCCTTTGACGTTACTCGGCCACTTTAATCCCATTGACTCTTGAAAATGGGCGCTCAAAGGGGCTTCGTGAATTGCTGGGCGTAGAGAAAAAGACGTTCTGTCGCGTTGAAATCGTGCACACCGTTGCGGCTCGCTTACGGAATTATTTACGTAGAAAATTAATCTACCGCGACGCGTCTCTGTCGCTTTTCCGATGAATTGCTCGTCGATTCGCATTGCACTTGGCCGTGCATCGATAATTCCTAATGGAACGATCAAAGGTGTACACGCGAAAAAGTTCTCCAGACCAATCGGCGATCAATTAGACTTCGCTGGATTATAAATATCTTTCTATTATCTGGGACACTCGGTAATCAATTTTTCAAAAGACTGAAAAAAGGTGTAATAAAATGACGATTATTCGAAATTCCAATCGAAACACTATTGTAGTCCTCTGTATCGTCGCCTGGCGCCACGTTATCGTCTTATCAATAATTTCTACGTATCTAAATTACGATCTTGTCGCGATTGGTCGAATTTCTAGGTGCTTTCGTCCACCGTGTACGGAACGGCGGTACACAGAGAGAAACACGCGTGAAATACTGTTCGGGGTGTGCGCTATTGCAGGAAAGTTTGGCTGCTTCGTGCGAGTATTAGAAACCACGAAAACGGAAGTAGAAACCCGGCCCAGTGCCTGACGTCACATCCGGAAGAGACGTATCCGGCGTCACGTTGCATGGCTTCCGTACGTTCTCCTGAAACAGAAATAAAACACCGGTTTCTCAGTTTCACCTTGCCGTGTACATTGTGGCGGAGCAGAAAAAAAATAGAAATCATCATAGATTTATGATCGCGCTCGTCATACGATTTCGCACGATAGAAACGATAGAAAGGCGAAGATATCGATTCCGCTAACCAGTGGAAGACTAATGAAACTAGCCACTCGTAAATCAATGTCTCTCTGGACTATCGGATTATTGGTTTTTCTGCGTCACCGACATCCAAGTGGTCGAAGGTCTTCATTAATTACCGCGCTTCAGCTACCACTTGAATGCTCTTCGCCCACGAACCGAGAACGGTAAATAATTACGCGAGGGTAATCGTCGGTATATGAAATAATTGCGACTGTATCCCGCTCGACTTGAAGTTCGAGGAACGATCGTGATCACGGGACGGGGCCGTCGCATTTCAAATTGTTGGCGACAGTAATGCGCAATAAAGATTTCACACGTTCCACGCGCAAATGTTGAGAACGTGCCGCGCACAGTACGGCGTATAACACGTGTACGTACGGTACGCGTGCTCAGCAGCGTTTACAAGAACGACGTCGCTCTTCGCGTTGCCAAAATCTATTTTGCAAGGCGTCGACTGACGCGCGCGGAGAAGATTTCCGTAGCGTAGCGCAGCGATATTAAATTGCCATGGCGCGACGCTCTGATCCTTGGAACTTCTTCCCTTCCGGCGAACAATCAGCGAGCGGAGAAGAAGTTGCAAATTCGAGGGCAAATGGATAAAGTTACCCGCCGGATTTCCGTGGGAACAAGACGCGCGTGTTTATTTGGAATCCACCGTCATCGAGATTACGTTGCCTACGGTTTCGGGGGATCGATCTCAATCCGTACCGAAGATCAATTACGATTGATAGCGACCTATTCATACTAGGTTCTACGGCGAAACTGAACGCGCGGTGTATATGCACGTGAACTTTATATCATTAGTCAATGAGGAAAGTTCGGAATGTCGAATTAAATTAGAAACAAAATTTGCCCCTCGATTAATTCATCTAGAAAATACTTGGTAGGGTATAATGGAGTGTTCCAAGTCCCTTATCTACACGATTTGCCGCACGACCGATGGCACGTTGATTTATCAGAATCTATCACTTGCGGTTTACACAATTTCCTCGGTATTCGTGGAGTCTGTTCCTACTTGGCGCTTCGTGGCCAGAAGATCACGGCGAATTCCGAACATCAGCGCGCGATCCTCTCTCGTCCTTTGTCGAGGATGGGTATCAAGGATAGTTAATTGGGTGCCCAGCCAGGGTATGGTCAATTGAGCGTTCAATTAGCGTGGCAGGGTATCGATGCATTTTCGGTCAGCACTGCCCGGCCATAATCGATGATCTCAGGCGGCTCGGCTTCGAATATCTGCCGTTTGAATCCCTAATCGTATACGAACATTAATGATTTAAAAAAAAAAGAAAAGAAAGGCCATTAATTCGTTTCGTAAATCGTGGACATTCTTCGACATTGTTTTCTTGGTATTAGAAATAAGATCTTTCTGTAATGCTCTGTGTCGCAAGCAAAATAAGACACCCATGATAAGTTTTGCTATTATGGCCGGCCTGGCTACTTCCATGTGCACTAATATTTTTCACATCTTACCTGAAGATTCATGGGTGTCTTTTCAAATTATATATATACATATATACCTGTACAACAAGCTCACGGCACTACGATACAGTTCGTAAGGAGTTTAATACTTAACGACTCCCCGAGCTACCATTTACGTGGCTCGAAATTTCTTGCCATTTCTTTATTTTCTTTTCTCGTTGCTCTTGTACGTTAACTTCAAATACGATCTTCCGTAATTTTATTTAATTTGCCGGGTAAAATAACAGAGCGAATTGAAGCCGGGAGAAATTAATTCTTCCTCCTACCCTCCCTTTCTTCCTGTGGTGTTAAACAAAAAATTATAGTGCACCGCCGAGGACAGTTAATTCGAAGTTCCAAGTGAAACGAATGGTGCAGCACAGCTATGAGACACTGTACGTTCGCGCACGCAGTCGAAAATATTCCGGCAAGTTCGAATATCGATCGTTGTAATGACTCCCAAAGCGTTCCCAAAGTACGCCGAGTAGCACTCGTGGAAGGATCGAGTTCCGGGACGCGTAGGATGCGGGACAATTTTCCAAGTGTTCCTCCAGGAAAACTAGACGAATCGGAGTGGTACTCGTGCAACTTTTCGAGCTTGTAGATCATTCGTGATTCCGAAGTAGTCGTCTCACGAACTACTACCCGCGACAACAGGCAGACTTTCGCATTAACTAAGTTGAACTGACAAACGGCTCTTAGAGACCCGCCGACATCGACCTCTGCCAGACCGTAATAATTGCGGGAACATAATTTTCATTTCGTTCGCGATTCGGTGGGGAGGGTGGAAAAAGTTAGCAGACGATATTCGACCTCGCGGCGGAATTGTCGCTCGAAAGAATGGTAATTAATTCCCTTCATACACGCGGACAACGGAAACGATGAAACAACGGTTTAGTAACGCGTACAGAGGGGAAAACAATGAGTACAATCGTGGACAAATTAGCGGCGTAATGGTTGCGCGATTACTCGCTGCGATAAAGCTTCTCCACTTCCCTGGGGATCGTTCGGACACCACGGAATGCTCCTGCCGGCCTTAATAATTTTCTTTAATCACTGCATTCTATATTTAATTCGTTGCGTCTGATAGCGGCCACGGTGATCTACAGTTCTTTGGTAAGCTTAGCGGGCTAGCTTAGCGGAGCACTTATGGCTGATTTATACGATCCATTACCAGTACCAGTGACCCAATAAGGCTGTCCACCAACCTCGGTGAACCAGATCAGCGGCGCTCTTAAGGCTGATTCCGCGAAGCCTGGCCAACGTTGGCCTTAAACTATTCTCGACGACGAATCTTATTAAGGTCAACGACGGTAATTATTATTACCTGAATTATTATACTCTGCACCACGGGAGATTTTTCCCCGTAGCTGGACCAGCTACGGCGATACCCTGTGCGATAAACACCAGCCTGGAAACAGCTGAAAGAAATTTCGTAATTCGCCGTCAAGTTGGGTGAATGAAATTGTTTCGCGAACGAGCGTCGCTTTTAGCTGTAGCTTCGGTGCTATTAAGGGCGGTGACTTTCGTCGTTAGCCAAATTTTTCCCCGTTAGCCAAAGTGCTCGACTCGTAATCGGAACAACAGCGCTAAAAGTTCATCGGTGTTCTTAGTGGCTCGCGCTGAATACGGGCCAAATATTAAAATCCCTTCTCGGGAGACAACTCGAAAGTCGAGGAGTCTCGCGGCTACTCCAAAACGGATTCCGGAAGATTAGCCGGGGAGACACGGTGAATTCGAAGGTTCCTGGAAAACAGGAAGCAAGAGGAAAGTCGAGGGCACGGCGCTCGGACGTGGGGAAGAAGAAAGGTCTGATCGAAGATAGCGAAACGAAGGAGGGCAAGAGAGAGAAGCGAGGGATCGGAATGGCGGGGGAAAACTTTCAGACGAAAGGTTTA
The DNA here is from genome assembly GCA_963583965.1 of Nomada ferruginata. Lineage (NCBI taxonomy): Eukaryota > Metazoa > Arthropoda > Insecta > Hymenoptera > Apidae > Nomada > Nomada ferruginata. The sequence continues at coordinate 8,788,453 of OY757224.1, forward strand.
GAGTGGTCTTCGAGCGAGACGGTATGAAGATATCCAGAATAGGTCTCGAGACGAGAGCCAGGGAACTCACGGTGATGTGCAATTAGGAAAATTGAATTTAGGCGTAATTAACTTTCTTCATTAATAGAATCGCGGAATTGTATCTTTAATCTGGCCGCTGAAAGTGCTCCCGGCAGCTTCTGTCACCGGACCAGAGTGTCTAGGCTCGCTCTGACTAACGGACGAAACCAGGAACAGTGGGTGAACGGTTGAAGAACGAGAGGCGGACGCTTGACGAACCGTGAGAGAATATGGAGGAACGAAGAGGAAAGGGATAAGATAGGATTGTCGCGACGACGAGGTGCTGGCGACGATTGCTAGAACACTGGAATGGGGAGTCGCTGTAAGTTTTGATATATGCGCGACGTTATTTACGATCGCATAAGAATTAGCCCAGACGGCAAGCCGGCATGGGAACAAAAAGCAGACTTTGCGCCATGGGCTGGCACTGTACTCCACAGGTTTTTGTCCATTCGCTTTCGTAAAAGTCGTTAAACCTCGCACCGCATCCGACGAATCGACCAAATGACGGTTCTTGCACGTCGCTGTATCGATGGGAGTTCAGGCGACGCTAATTTCCCGTGCATCTCAACTTCTAATGGAAACAGGGGCTTCCCCTCTGCGCAAGAAATTAGACAAGGCATTGCGGCACGAGTAGTCGAGAGTAATGTACAGGGCCGGTACGCAAGTTGGATTGCAAATGAATTTGATTCGGCGAAACGTCCCGCGAATCGTCGCAGGTGCGTGAAAAATTATCGGGCTTCGTTATCAGTGGCCGACGTTCGTTGGGAGGCCAGGGAGAAGCCATTTTTCTCTTCGTAGCTTTTACAGGCGTGTAGGATTAATTAATCACGCAGCACCGATTTCGTGTGACCAGTGGATCGATTAATAAAATGGGGCAGGCCGTTCCTTATTTAATGGAGTCTTTCGCCTTTGAATTTCACACGTTTAATCAGCGTGGAACTGTGACTCGATACCTGGCTGAGATACACATACCCACTGCCTCTTCGAGAAACCGAAATTAAAAGCAGGATATAAGTGAAACATTGAGCGAGTCAGAGGTCAGCCCGCCATCGAGCTCTGTGTGAAGTGTGTCGCTTGAACTGTAGTGTCGTGAACTCTTTGCAATGCTCTAATTAAAATGGAGCAAACGCAGGGATTATTACATCGAACCAATTGCCGCATTGTGTCGAAGGTAAGCTTTTTCATACGGCTGCTTAATTAATTCTATTGCACTCGTAATTATTAGTAATTGCTTGCTCGCAACTGTACGCACGTTGTTTACAATTACATCGTTTCTCGCTTTCGAACGATGTTTCATCGACGCGCACTATTCACGCGGCGTTTATTGATGGGTGTTTTTGCGTCGGTGTAGGCTCGTAAAAATCATTTCGTCGTGGAAGCGTTGCGCCGTGACGGCCGCGTTTAATACCGGCCCCGGCGGTAATTCTTTCCGAAAAGCAGCTACTCGACCGGGCCAATAAACGCGCGTAAATTTGCAATTTGGTAAACCGTGTGGCGAGTCGCCGAGACTTTGATTTATCATCACGATCGATATCATTCCGGGCAAATGTTGCACGCTCGGCATCGCGAACGGCAATTGTTCCTTGATTTGTCCAATTGCGAGACGTACCACTTTTCAGACTTGTAAACGAAACTCGCGAAGCATCGAATCGCTTGCCAACCGTGAGTAATATTCTACACGCCATCGACAGTAAAAGCAAAAGTTCGAAAGACACCTAAACACCTTATCCAACGCCTTTCAGCTTCGTAAACTGAGAAAATCACCGTGCATGCCGCATAGAAGGTGGGAGGGCGGTTGTGCTTCGCCTATAAACCGCGTAAATTCGCAATCTGTGAAACTACAAAACGAGTCGGCGAAGTTCTGATTTACGACGCATTCCGTCGCCCCGCACACGGGACAAGAGGAGAGGAATAGCTCGGCTGGTACGTATGTATCCGCGTATATGGAGCACCGGTGGGCGTCGGTCGCCCGGGAAAAATGCGACGTCGAGCGGCCCACCGCCTCCTCGCAATAACTTCCGAAGGAAAATTCACGATAATAGAGACTACTGCCTGCGAATTCCGCATGCAAGTGTGCTTACGCCACTCCTCTGGCCCTCCCTTCACCGAATCCCCCCGCCCCTTCTCCTGTTTTCTCTTTTCCTCCCACCGAGAGGCATACACCCCGACCCGGCTTCACCCTTTCTTTTTCTACATCTCCTGGGCAGACACATTTCCCGTTTTCTCGGGGATTTTCCCTCTTTCTTGCGACCCCAAACGACGTCCGCGGCGTACCAAGAGGATGAGCTAGACAAATAGTTCCGCCGTGAAATACCGCCGCCTCCTTAAAACTTTAAAGTGTTTCGAGTAATCCTAAGGCGCGACTTTAGATCATGGGGATACCTTTCCCCGTTCTCCTTCCTTCGTCGTTGTTTCACCTTGCTTTTTTCCTCCATCCTCCTTTCCGCCGCGGTCCCTGGCGTGGCGTGCACGAAGACGTTACGTTGAATCGAATATAAATGTCCGCGTCTGCCGTTTTCGGGGCAAGCGTAATGCTCTAACCGATGAGCTTCATGGAGGAAGGCTCTTGTTCTGCGGTTTGATCGCGGTGGAACGACGATTTAGGGTCAGCTTTTATGGCGGCAATTTGCACTGAACGGCCACCATTACGCGGAGACGTTTGTGCGATACTTTGTCTGTACTTTTGTGCCAGCACGTGGTGTACATGGGACGGCGAGATAAATTTTGTCTCCCTTGAATTTCATTACACAATATTCGTTCTGAATAAAAACAGGGAGTAGGAGGACGCGAATCTTGGATAAGGGAAAGAGATCATTGTTTAGGGATATTTTGATGCTCACCCGGTTCTATAATTAGCATTATAGTATCGGTACGTCCTTCCGTCGGTCTGCACGAATATTTTCCGACGTCGTTCAACGTGACCGCTGCGAGAGTTAACTCGGAGACGGTACGAGCCGCGCCCCTTTCAGTCTCCACGTTTATTCCCCCTCGTGCAGCCTGCGAACAATATTAAAACGCTGAATGCAATGTGAAATTTTTGTGCAAAATGCCACTACGTTTGCAGGAAAGTTGTTTCCTTATATTTTTTATGGAGCCCAACTATGGCAACGAATCCGTGAATTGTCGGAACATATTTACAATTAATTCCATTGTGTTTCGCAAATGCGCGTCGCTTCGCGAACGAATTTTAATCGCGCAATGTTACGCGAATTGTTTGCATTAAATACATTTACCCGCAGAACTTTCTGCACACGCGTAATAAAGCCAGATAATTGAATGAAACGTTCGAGCATCAAAGCTCAAGCTGTATTCGCTACAAAATTGCATCGATTTTTACATTAATTGAGGAACTGCGAGTATTCGCCAATTTCCTGCACTCGGAGGTCAAAAGGTTTAATCTCCGCGATCGCCGACACAACCGAGCGAAAATTCAATTCTCCATCGCCGATTTTTATTCAACTTTTCTCCCTGGAAATCGAATTTCACGCGCGTGAACAAAACTTTTCCGAAGCGCGGATAGGGTTGATCCGTCGTCTCCCGTCAACGCGACGATTTGCCATCGTATTTCTTTCGTTCGAGACGAGATTCTCGCGAGACGGCGAGGTTGAAAGTGTAAGCACGATGTAAAAAGATTTCATTAAACCGCGCCTCAAGAAAATACTCGAGGCTGCATTACCTGGAATGTTAGGAGTTTGTTATCTCGGAGCCATTGCACACCCCTGATGGGCCGGGTCTGATAGGGGGACAATATGACGCACCTTAAGGTGATCGTCGACCCCGATGGCACCCTCTGCTCCCGAGGACCCATTATACCAGCCACAGGCGCCGTGCTCTCGTAACCTGCAAGCCATGTAAGAACAAATATCATACGACAGGCAACATCTTTCCACAAAGATTTAGATGGGTTTAGGGTGACCCCGAATGTTCCTGAATGGCTCTTATCAAGTTTATTATAGTGGAGCCTTCTGCTACCCATTTATTATTAGGGTTACATTCCGCGATTTATAAAAACGTATCACTCTGCGAACGAGAGACTTCTTTTTATATACGTCGCGTTCTTCGAGCAAGTTAGTAACAGTGCATACTATGCCCATTGAGCATTACGCAGATTAACATGTCGTGTACTTAAATTGCATCTACCAACGGGCACTCACTTAAATAAGGATACCAAACGACCACATGGTTAAAGCGATGTTAAACAGCTTATAGCCTTGGAGATCCGAGAAGAAAGTAATTACACGGGGAGAGGAACGCGTTGGTAAAAAGAACGAAGGGCTTCTTTTTATGTTTGCCACGGCTGAAAAGGCAGATTCATTAAAAATCCTACGCCACGACGAAATCAAGATTTACGAAAGGCGAAACAGAAAAACTTCGCCGGGCAACCAATCATAATTTCCTGCTTCAATTTACGGAAACACCTCTCCAAGCGCATTAATTATCGTTCATTGATCGAACTGTCGCCCGACGCAGGCCGAAGGAGCCGCGGAACTCTTCGCAACTTTTTAATTGACAACATCGAAGACCTTGATGAATCGGGTGCCACTTGATAATTGACGTAATCCGTTCCGCGCTTTAAATATTGCGCAACAAGACGAACACGGTGGCCGGATAAAAAGGTTGTCACGTTAATGGGCCGCTTTTATACGCGCCATTGAGGATCGTCGACGAGTGTTACGCAATAATTTTAATTAATGCGGACGTTAGCTCTTTCCCTTGAGCCTTGCACGCCAGCTTTCTCCGCGCAAAGTGAAACGTTTCGCGCTGAAGCAGCGGAAAAGAACGGCGCGACACGCTTTTCCCGTCCAGGACGTACTGTCAAGTTTGTACGTTTTAATTTAGAGGGCCCGAGTGGCCGTTTAATATGCGTGCCAACCGTGAAACGACGTGTTCTTCGTGCGAGCCCGTACAGTGCGCTCCAATTCCTTCTTAAAATCGAACCGGGCGACCTCGGCGGAAAATCGATTCGTAAAAATCCGCGCCACTCCGGCGTACGGCCCTTAAAATTCCAAGAACAGGGCCGTGCTCCATCCGGCGGGTTATTCCGTGGAGTTTGTCGAAAATCCCTTTGATCTCTCGAACAGTCGTGCAGAGAGTTCACAATTACGATTCACTTAGCGCCGTATTAAGACGCGACCTATTTCCCCAACGTCCGTAGATATTCGAGGAAAGTCGACGACGACGAATGGCCGCGAGGAAAAAGCTGATTGCCGCAGGTAAGCGAGCCCGCGTGTCAGTGAATTGGAGATTGAAGCGCGAAGAGACGGGGGCGACGTCGCGTGCTCGAGACAACTGGAACGAGCTTAATAATTTATTGCGGGACGAAAGGGAAAAACAATGGGAACGGCGGCTCGTACATCGTGAGCGAGGCTGCCCATGGTGTACGATAATGTCGGGACAAGCATACATTATTCAACGAGAAGTGGGGGCCATAGTTGAGACTCATTTAACGCAACGTTCTCTACCCGCGGGTCCGTGGAAGCGCGGTTATGGCCGCGCTAGGTGACGAGGAAAAAGATCCCGCAGGACCGGAGGAGATTTTCCACGACTACCAGGATTAAGGATAATCCTATTAGACTTGAATTAATCCCGGGGGAACTGCATTTCTCCTCGGCGAAATATTACGTTATGCCGTTATTACTGTACACGGCGCGGCAGCCTGTTTTTCCTTGGATCTTCTTGCTTTCTTTGCCTACCTGTTTCGTGGGGGCCTCGACGATAATCGTCGCGGATTTTTAACTAGTCCGGTCTGTCGCGATTTTTCGTTGCCATTATCGATGGTCTCTAATAATTTGGAGAAGAATAAGCGCGCTCTAATGTCCCTCTTCTTGCGTGAAATTCTCTTCTACGAGAGATCTCGAGGTAAGAATAATTTACGCTTCAGTGGAATTAATTTTTGCTCGGTTCTGCGGTATGCACTTTCATTTTTGCCTGTGTTCTTCATGTACAAACGTATTAGAATGTTCGAAGCGTCTCGATTTATTAATCGTCAAAGTATCGTGCTCGTTACACTTTTGATTACCTTGTATAATACTTGGCCGGCAATTTCTAAAGGGAGCTTTATCGGGGCTCCCGAGATATTTCAATTTAATGCCGCCTTCGTGACGCTTGTTTTTTGCGCAGCACTTGAATTTAGCCATCGATTCAAAGCCGATAGCAATTTCGCGACCGGGGGAGTGGGGTGAATTTCAACCGGCAGTCGAAGCAATAAAGAAAAAGATCTAGAAATCTCTTCGTCTGGTGGATGAAATGATGGAAGTTGGGAAGAATTATGAAGTGTCCAGGAGGGCGCAGCAAGAAGAATCGACGACAGATCCCGGTCGTCAAAGGCAGCGAAGAAGCGCACTTATCCTTAAGTGATTGATGTCGACTGGATCCGGTGAGGAAATAAAAAGCTTCTGTCGGATGATTTTTTAACGGGTCAACGGTGTAAAAAGGTGTCGCGATATCGCCCCTCGCATCGGGAAATACATCAGACACCATTAATATCGTGGATATTTCACAAACGAAATTTTGCTGACGTACCCTTGAAAATTGGTGAAAATTCCGAACATTACTACCACTGCGCAATGATCATTTAAGCGATTTAAATTCACATAAATTCGCGTTAATAAACGTACAAACGCAACGATTACATTTCAGTAGAATATAATATGTCTGCGATATTCCCGTGTAAATTATCGTTGGGGAGGAATCGACAGAAATATCTACTAATTTATTGAAACCAAATGAAAAAATTACATTAACGGTAGACGGCTGATGTGCTGATTATTAACATAACTGTTCAACAGTCAGTTTCAAGAGGTGCGTGTAGTTTGAGGTTGATTCGAAATGAAATTGTAAATGTGATTTGGATGCGGGGAATCAAAAGTCTCGAGGATTATGGGCTGGTGATGAAAGTTCTGAAAGTGTTATTGTATTTATAAGGAACTTGGAATCCTCTTCGAGAATGAGCTAACAGTATTCAGCAAGTTTTCATGGGATAAGGCGAAGATCAGCCGGGCCGAAAATTGTATTTTTAAATTCACCTGAAAGCGAGTCGGTTCTGGGACTTCAATAATTTACAATTTTGTGTATAAAGCACCCGGATGGGATTTATTACGTACATCGAATCGCTGTATAATTATTCAAAAGATTGTGCCCGTGGATTCGGACGCGGCAAAAAGTAAAAATTAATTTTTACGACTAGCTGGCACGGAGAAACTTTCGATGAAGTTTCGATTGTATCGCTGACGTATGCATATATGTTCCCCGTCAGTGGGCATCGATGGGAATATTCAATAAAATCCCACGCCAAATGGATAACGATTTATCGTCGCGTTTTCAATGGAAAATATTTTTCAGTCGTTCCCGACCTGTGCAAAAATATCTAATCGACGAAGTTATTATATTCATCTCCGCCCGTGGCATTATTCTTGCCAATGGCTGAGTCGCATGAAATTCTGACCAAGAACCCGCGTTAAATTAAACACCCAGAGTGTATTTAAATTTATCTTCGTTTCTATTAAAATCATCCGCACAATAGCGAGGACGCTGTGAAAATGGAACGAAAGGAATATTCGTAGCGCCGTGTTGCTGGACAGAAATAAACCACCGTGTTCATGGTGCTCACTTACTTATTCGTGTCTGCTGAGAATGTGGCTCGTCGTAACCCTCCGGTTTGTCGGGATCTAAGAGGGACAACAAAAATATGGCCAGTCATCAAAGCGTAGTTTGTCATACACGAGGAAGAGGCGTGTCACAGATAAATAATATTCCGAGCAGAAAGGAACGATATTAATTCGAATCGCGAGCGTTATTGCATTATTAGCCATCGTTCTGAAGATATTACGAAAATATTCAACCGCGAACGGCGGCCGCTAAAGTTATTAAACGCAGTCCAGCTTAAGGACAATCCAATTTACTTGGACGGATTTAAATAAAGGCAGACAGGAGGGACTGCAATTACCTCGCACGGACAGCTGAACAGCATACATCATTTTGGGCTCCGTGTTCACCTGGCATTCATACTTGCCAGAGTCCGCCTTCCTGGCGCTGTCCAACCTGAGTGTCCACGCGTCGCTTCCTGGTGTGTGCTGAGGGCCGAATCTCGTGTCCGAGCTGAACAAGGTGCTCCCCGATGTGAGGATGTGGAGGTCCTTGCTCCTCATCCAGGACACCTGAAACAAGAATACGCGAATTATTCAAATTGCGTCGCAATCAAATTTCCATTGCAATCTGTTAGGAACAGATATACTCCGAAGTAATTTAAATGCTTCTTACTTCGTGGCGGTGTCTCGAACGACTTTTAGAAATGTTCTCTTTTTCACCATTCATTTATGTCAGGGTAAAAAATATATGCAGTCGATCGTCTGATACGCGAAGGAAAGAGTGCCGCTGGCGGGCTCATAAAAGTTGTTAGATAATGATAAACATTTGTTAGTAGGACGTCATTTAGGATCGCTCGATATGTACGACTGCGAACACGGTATACCCCTTAAAGCTTGAGTCGACGGTATGCACACTTGCTCCCCGTAAATCAGCGCTCTGTTACGACTTATTTCCTTCCCGCCTCGCTACTTTACACCCGTGTTACGAGCGACGTAATACATAACATAGTAACATGTTATGGCGTCGTTACCCTATGGCCGAGATAAAGGATAGAGGCTGTTAAAAGAAAGTTCGGGTGTAAGGAAAAGGAGTGGAAAAAAATGTGTCGGAGAGATGAACGTAGAATTTAATGGAGCAACACGTGAAAATCTCTATCGCTGAGGGAAGTGAAGAAAAAAAATGTCTAAAACAATATAATGGAAAGCTTATGAAATTTTCATTCCATAATCCGAAGAATGGAAAATATAACTTATTTAGAAAAAATAATCCTAAATAGATAATATCTATTCGGCTATGATTGCACAGAAATAGAAACTGTTTTTATCGCTGAAACAATTCACTGGGCAATTTAAACGTCAGCTGGAATTAATATACGGTGGCAATTATTCTTTCTTGCCGCGGGAAATAAAATCGCGATTTTCTTATGTCACTGGCAAGCTCCATTAATAAAACACAGCAATGAACTGGGCCGGTAGCTTCGTGTTCCGTAGTTAGAGCCACCTTTGACATATCTTATTGCTCCGGGCTAAATAATTAATCCCAGCCTTCCCACTCCCACAGTTGTGCCCAGGGACGAGAAGGGGGCGGGTAATGGGAGTTTACTGATTACTCAGTTAAATTCACGAGTTTCCCAACTCGCGAACTATTTCCTGCTGCCCGTACCTCGGTTCATCAATTCTTATGAGTTTTCTTCCCTCCAGTGCATCTTCGCCCAGCGAAGAATTCAATCCTTAATTTCTCTCGCGCACCTCGTCTCGAGACAGTCGTTTCCTTGGCAAATATATTCCCCCTCTGCCTCCGGAGCTTTCACGGAATTGAATTATCATGTTTCGCGAATGCCCCGGACTAGTTCTGCGGCAGTTAGGGTTCAATCAACTGTTGTACCGCCGAGAAAACGACTAATCGACACGTAAGGAACACGTTCCAACGATGCGCGAAACTTAGGCGGCGCGACGATCCAGAAATACAGAAACGGATAAAGTATCCAGCTACCGGCGAGCCACTCGCTATATAATTCCCTCTGATTATCTATTCCCTTTCACGTTCACGTTTCGTCTTGTTATGAGCAAAAGTTTGCACGACCCTCGCCGGAGAACACACCTAAGACCCAGGAGGATTTGAAAAATGTCCGCGAACCTTCCCTCGTCACGGTTAATATTTCCCAGGGTCTTAAAGTCGAAGTTCCGAGCGCGGAAGGATTAAAGGGTGGGCCAACGATTCCGGTGGAACGACACAGTGTCCACAGCCTGGGGAATATGGCCACTGAACACTGGCTTATCCGATCCCCGTATTTTTCAACGTTCGACGGACCAAACGCTGGGATATTAGATATCCGGTTATCGGTGCTGCAGTCATTTCCGATCTGCATCCAGTTAGTATTTTCCCATTGGTCGTTTCGCGTGAGTGCGACAAAGGGACGGAGAGAGAGAGAGGGAGGGACGGAGAATAAACGATCAGGCTGGATGATTTGTTTGGGCGAGAAAGAGAATCGTCGAAACGGCAGAAAAGACGAAGAATCTAAATTGCGATCGTTCTGCGCGCGGCCCGGCGATTTTTAATAATGTCGTAATATCCAGCCGATCGGATCGAAGCCGCTTCGCGACCTTTCGTTGCCAGACGAGGGGGCGCAATAATACAGCAGTGACAAAAAGAGATACTAGCCCGTGCCGCGGATACATTCAGCCAGCCGGTAGATTTATCGGCGTTATTAAAGCAACCGTGCTCGCGATATGAGCGGCGTCCGTGCCTGCGAACGAGCGCAGACAATATTCAGATCGGGATACCGAAAGAAGTTTGGATTAATCGGTAATTAAATCGACGCTGGACAGCCGTAACGATACTCTACACGGCCGCGTTCTTAACACCGTCTTTCGTAGTATCATGCCATCGCGTATATTCCACTTAATGATTTTATTGCAAAATAGCGAGACACTTAATTCTTATTCCGACTACAAATCCAGCGAGGGGAAACGACCTCCTGTTTCTGATCCCAAATGCTTGCTTCGTCGCCGACAAAGATATCTCGCAGTCCGGAAAAACGAAGCGTGTTCAACATTCTCAAACGTGAGACCAACAGGGGTGAAATTCTCCGGCCAACCGTCGAAGGGAAATCGATGCAGACCGCGCAGGTCTGCAGAAAATCGGCGTCGGACGTAACGAGAAGAAAATTCAGCGCCGCGTGCGGCTGATTTATACAATAATAACGTAAGCGGTACACGACGGAGCGTAATGGTTAAGGGGCAGAGGAGCGGAAGGGGGCTATAACGTTAGGGGTGAGAAGAATGTACAGCGTGGCAGGGCTGCGGTGTATCACGGCATTTGGTCGTATGCCAGTTTACTCGAGTATACGAGTCGGATGGCACCGAAATAGAACTGGCTTTGAGGTCGCGGAACGAAGAAAGCAAAAGATGGAAAAACCGTGGGAGTTTCCTCGCGCCTGGCGGGAAGACAAAACGGACGGGCAATATAAGGAGCCGGGCATAACCGCTTTCATCTGCTACGTCGACGCACAGGATGGCCGGATAAAAATGCAACTCCTACCAAGTCGTTCCGCTGCAACCTTACGAGCCTCGCTGCTCGTTCTATGCGATCCTCCTCGAGGAGCTACCTTATGGCCGCCATTCAACTCGCGCCAAGCAACCACCCGTTTGGCTGGGGATCGACCGTACCAACCGACGCGATTCGCCTTCTTGCTCGAGCGTTTCTGAAATTAGACGACGCATCCTTGTCTCCGCGAGAGTGACCTGGAAATTTTTACGGTTGCCTATGATACGTTGCGGCACCGACGGTCCACTCGTGAAACGAATATTTTTGTCCTCTTTGCTGCCGCGAAAGGTTGATCCGAGATTTGGGATTGATTGGCAGGATGTTTGAGAACAATTGTCAAGAATTGATGGGTCGAGTGTATTAGATCTACCGGAGAGTTTTGTACGATAATGTCAACTCAAGTTTCAAGATATATGGCTGCCTCTTTTTACCATTGTATTTCTGCATATGTCCTTTTCTAAATTACATAAGTAACGATGGGAATTATGTTGTTCAGTAAATATTAATAAATGTATGGTTAACATATATAATTTACAAGGGCACATATTTAGAAATACAATGGTAAAAAGAGGCAGCGATAGAATGGTGAAACTTGAGATGATATTATGCGACAGGACCTTCCGGAAAACCTTAAGGAATGTGTTCATTGGAGATCAATGGAAATAAGGAAATAAAGTGACGAATTATGTATGATCGAGTGTAACAAATATAACACCTCGTTTCTTCGTGTCAGACATAGACGGGGGAGTTCATGGAAGATCGAAGTGAACTTCCATTCGTCTACGATTGACGAAATCGAAACCAAAAGTCCAGGAAAGGGTAAAGAATGAAAAAGTTCTTCAGGATCAACCATCGAATCGTACAATCGTATCACTGTTCCTTGGCTAAATTATTTACTCTCTTTCTCTCGGCCGTTGCAATGAGAAGAATCGCATTCGTGGACTTCCCTTTAGGCCACGCTACCATTATCCTCGCTCTTGAATAGAGCGGAGTCGATGCTGGCTCGGATTTACGTCTTCGAGGAACTTTTCGATGAATGAAACTCTGCCAGAGAACTTCACGAAACGCGACTTCCCGCCTGGAAATAGTTATCGAACTGAGATTTTTCATTCATTAACTGTTCACTACCATCGGGTAATTCTATCGAATAGAGTACTTTTATCTTTCTTATTAATTTTTCTATTATCGCTCTTCAAGCATATTTCTCAAAGTTTTCTTAAATTTCTCGCAGTTGAACCAATGATTTTTTGTGGGGGGAATAAAACAGCTGGCTCTTTCCGAAAATTGCCCAAACGCGAAGAGACAGGCCCTGCAATTTTTCACCGAACAAAACAAAACTGTTTTTCGTCAATTTTTTCATCCGATTTTATTTAGCGTTCGCGAAGAATTCAGGCTGCATGCGAAAATTGTCCGTCGATTCGGATTACGCAGACTGGCGAAAACTGTACGTTTGCAATTTTTCCAAATTTTCATCAACCGGAATATTCGCGAAATTATGAAAAGCCAAATAATGAATTCACTGTTGTGTAGTGTTCTGATTTTTAAAACAGGGACGAATTAAGGAGAATTTATGTAGGTTCCACCAGCCGATATAAAAATTTATAACTAACTGCATTTAATGAAAACTCTGCTAACATTTCGATTTTATCTATTTTTTACTAAAACTATCGGGGCTTTTATTATCTAATATTGCGCGGCGTTAACCTGACCTCGGCTAAACTAAACTAATCGAGGACCAACTGCGATCCCAGGTCGCCGAGCTTTTATCGATTACCTTTCTTGTGTTACACGTTGCTTTGGCCGAGACTGTAATGCCGTTCGATTAACCGTGCGCTTCGAATATTCTCATTTACAATGTGAATCATCAAAAACCACCGAATAAATCACAGTAGGCCAAAGAACTTCATACAAATTAAGCAAAGAGTTCAGAATTATCGTCATTGCCACTGTAGCATGCCGTCTCATCTTAAAAAGGGCAGTGTTTTTCGAGAATTATCTGGACCGCTCATAACGCTCGGCATCAAGGCTATGAATTTATCATTCTCGCGACGCAATCTCGTCGTTCCACTCTTCCTTAAGGCCTGTATCAATTTTTCAAACTGCACTGTACGCTCGCGATTTAAAAATTCAGCAGTCTGAACAGAGGCTAATGCCTCCGTAACAAACGGGGCTACGTAATTAGACCTCCTGAGATCTCTGTGTTAGTTTCCCTCCTCCTTTCCCGGTATCGCGTCCCGCACGTGGAAAATAAATGTGTATCACGGGCTGCTCGATTCATAAAAAGCGTCGCGATTCCCGACGGGATCCAGCTGCGAAAGTTATCACTCGACGAGTGAACGCGTGGAAAAATTCTTTTCGAGGAGGGACGCAGCTTTAATTAAAGTGAGGAAAGAAGCGCTAAAGGAGAAAGGGAATAGGGAATCTAACTGTCGACGCAGTTTCTTAGCGGACTAACTTCATTAGGACGTCAAAGATTCCTCGTTCTGTTGCGTGAATGGTAAGCTGCATTGGTATATACATGGGTATGAGATGAGGGAAAAGCGTCGCATCGAAGAAAGGAAGAGAAGGGTTTATTATCCAAGAGCATCGCTTTCACGATGTAGGCAGATGAAAGTTGAAGTAAATGCGCCTGGAAAATAAGGCGGACCGATTGCAGTAGAATGAGTCGCGCCAGTCAGCCGTTGCTTTGACAGCATACGGTGAAAAGTGTAATGAATTCTCTGAATTAATTTGTTTTAGTTTACGCCGTTTGGAGAAGGAAGAAAACATATGCTTTATTATTGTTAAAGCTATTACCTTTATTATTAAATGTTCGTATACGAATAGAATTATTATTGTAACTTAATTGATGTAGTGAATTAAAGTTAATCGTAGAAGGGCGCTTCGCGAAAAAATTGTAAAAATATCATTGCTATGTTGCGCATTAAATTGCATTCATAATTGTATAATCAAAATTATATTCGCCAGGAAGGATCCTTGCATGAAAAAGGCGTGAAACTTGGCGAACTGTCTTCAGAGGGGAGAATACGGGTTAGGCGTGTAACAATGACGGTTTCCGAGCAGTTTAGGTGTCTGAATAGTACAGCCAGCATGGCTACCAGTCGAGTACACGTGGAACACAAGGGGCACCCTTTACCACTCCCGCATTTTGCATACTGATGAGTCCACTTTCGAGCCACTTCGTCTTCCATTTCCTTTCTTCAACGCTTCCCCGTCATTTTCAGAGTTTCTATACCCTTCCGTACTGTCAACGTGATGGCACCATCTAATAATAGACGCGAAGTCGAAAGGAAAATGATTTTCGCGGAAGATTTCCTTCGTTCCAAAAATCGCAGCAATTTTGTATTATTGCGTATCCTTCAGTCCTCTTCTTTCCTTTCAAATTCTCTATATCTGTGTCACGGTAGAAATTGTATCGAGATTGACGAACGTGGGAAAATGCTTTTCTTCTTATACGTATAGGATCTTTAAGTACATCCGTGTAAGTAATCGTATTGCCAGAAGCTGAAATTTGAAGCTTTTACGACCGGCCCTTGCCATCCCACATTATTACCATTTCGTCAGTGGTATAACCGCGCGAATATGCTGACACAGTAGCTACATTTTATGACGAATCCGACGATCAGCCGCAGGAGTAATGGAACGTACTAGTCAGCCGTAAGATATCCTTTCATTGTTCGACAAAATAATTCTGAAAAGTTTCTTCCAATCATAAAACTATTCTTAAATAACCACTGGGAACATGTTTGTCACAATATTAAACTGTATAAACTCTGTTATACATTGTATGTATTTCACATAAACTTTAAGCATCTTACAAGATCAAGTCGCCTTTGTATAGACTGTAGAAGTCGGCTACAACTTCTTGCCTATCATCCTCCACGAGTTGCAGTATCAAATTTTAAATACGCTATCTTACAGAAAGATTTCAGGCGGTCGACAGTTTTAATCACGACATCGAAGAAGTAATAATGAAGCACAGGCAACATTTAACCACGAAACATTTAACTGTTCCTCATCAAGTCTTCAGGAATAATCGATTCGATCATTTTGTTCGAGTTTAAGTCAAAGTCACACGCAAATGCACATTGAAACACTATCTGTTTGTTACGGAAAGCTGCTTATAAGTTGAAACCGATTTTCCAGTAGAAACGACTCGTACCAGTCAGCCGCTACTCATTTGCGTCCCTTTACTTCGTAGCAGATCTCGAAAATACCTCGAAAAGAGCAGCATTTTCTTCCTGGAACTCATTATTTCAGCTAACCGATAATTTCCCCCTTTTTTTCCTTCGACGGATAATGGCTCCTGACAAATAGGAATTCACGCGATCGATTGGAAAGCGTCCAAGAAGCATTTTCTACGCGTGGTATTTTGACGTTTATTTTCGACGATGACCCAATTCTATATTTCTATATAGTTGAACAAAAATATTTGTTCGTAATAATAGTTCATTTTCTTCGTCAACAAGTAATATCAACAGTAATATTCAAATATCAGCCCATTTCTATGTTTTCATTACCCATAACAATTGCAACGTGCCTGACGTTTCTGCAAACAGCGTTTAATCGTCGGAGCAGCTCCAGTAAAATTGTTTCCAGTGGGGGGGGGGGGGCTGCCACGTTCGATGAAACGAAAAGCTGAAAAAGGAACGATCGAAAGTATTTACGCGAATGCAACCTGTTTCGGCTTATTTTTTTTCCTCTCTCTCTCTCTCGCAAATTACACGGTCTCGTCCAAAGAACGATGGTTTTCGGCTGATTGCTCGGCTGAACGAGTTCCACAGTGCGTGGTGTTGCGTTTCAACGAATGCCAGTCGCCAGCTGGATACACGCAATTGTCGTCAATTTAAAAAGTTATTTCCCCGGGTAGCTTTTTTTTTTGTTTTCCACGGTGAAATCCAGGAGAAAAAGAGGACCGGTATTAGGAGCAACAGTTATCCCGGGGTTTGTCGTTAACAACGGAACAATGCTCGAAACACGCCGCAAACATGGGATTCGTTGCGAAAGGATTTTTCTGTCATTAATCAACGAAACGTCGCAGTTGGGCGCAGACACGAGGGCAGCTGACATTTTTGAGTAATGAGAGCGATATTTACGTTTCGTCCGTGGCGAGAACTTTCACGATAGAGCACAATCGACACAGGACCACGAAAATTGCGTGTCCACCAGAGAGACAGAATATCCGGAAGCCCTGGGCCGCCTATGAATTTTTATTTTATACGCTTTCAACGTTCTCGCTGGGAATAGGCTACAATTTTTCTGTCCGGGCCGGTAAGTGGCCGTCCGGTCTACCGATTGCGTTTTCCACAATACTGAAAAGTTGATGGTGCCATCCTGTGACACTGAAAGAGCTGAATACTCTAGATTCGAAATAACAGCCTCGTTTTTTCTCCCTTCGTGCACGGTTACTCTCTTCCCGCTTTTTTTTCTTTCATCTCTTTTTTCACACTGCGCTGCGCTAAACGCCCAACCATTTTTAACGGAATCATTTCCATTTCGTAGCTCGTCGATACTCTGTTCAATCATGAATTATTATATAATATTAGATATCAATACTGAGATGTTACACGTTCATCATTTTATAGCGTGAGTTTGTTAATTACTAATTTCTACAGCAGCCGAAACGATATTTAATTATTATCTATATTAAATCATCTACTTCGCCACTGATGCACCTTATTCATTAAATATTTCAGCGTTCATTGTTAACTCGACTTGCCATTATATCGTCGATAACGAAAAATTCAATCGTGAATAATAGGGAAAGTGGGCGATGCCTAAAGTATTTATCATTTTACATTCACTTACGTCCCCAGTGGAGAGTCTCTTAAGATCCAGCGTTAATTGTCGCTGACGAAATTTCCTGGCTAAGTCCAGTAAACCTGACTTAGAGGCAACTCCGTTCCACTTTCGTTTAAAATTTAAGCGCAAGCTTGAAACTCGGCTTTGCGAAATGCCGCGTGCCTTACGTGTAATTCGCCAGTAGCTCGAAGCTACTTTAATGCGCAACGTAGTATCGAATTCTATCAGGAGTAGTTCACAATCGGGAAACATGATTACGCCAGTCCATTATTATTTGTTCCACTTTCGATGAACATCATTTCTAACTTTCCTCGACGTGCATCGAACGCGTTCAGGTGCCACAGTTTTACTCTCGCCCTGTTCCTCCAAATGCATTAAAACGTGGAACTTTAACACGCGGCTTCTCAATTTTTAATTAAAAACTTCCCAAGGGAAATGGCCGGGGCTTTCCAATAAAGGGTACTTGCAAAGGGAAAGGGTTGAAACTTTCTTTTTAAGGGCTAAATTATTTCGCGCGGAACTACATTTTGCGTGAAATGTATAATTTTTTTCTGTGCTCGTTTAAATCGACTGTCCTGATTAACGTGGAGAATGATTTTTAAGGAAAGCACAGATATGAATACAATTAATTTAAGCAAGGTGGCGTGATTCCAATTGCCAATTAATATGGCGAAACAAAACTTTGTCTTCACTTAATTCGATGCAAGTTCAGAGACCGGGGATTTTCTTAAGAAGGATAAAGAATCTCGGCGGAAGTTATGAAATATATCCGGGCTTCAGCGTTTGTACCGTATTATTATGATGAAAGAGGATTATCCAATAATTTTCCGGAGACTGAATACCAGGATCGTTTGCGAGAAGATTCCGTTGACTCAGAGCACTCCATCCGGAATACTCTTCCCGTTTCAATTCCCCCTTTCTTTCTTCTTAATTCCTGCCGTCACACTTCTGCTTCCTCGGCGTTGTACACTTAATAGCGAAGACTAATAATCTCTTTAAAATTTTTCTCAGTTTCCCTTTCCAACTCCAGGCATTGTAAATAATTTTCTTCGCGCAAAAAAAGGGGCACACGAAAGGGATTGGTATCTTCTACAACTCGAACGTATACTTACGAAGTTGCGGCAATAAAGGCAGAATAAAAATTTCCAACAGGCAATCGACGAGAAGAAAAGGAAAATCAAGGAAACTACTTGAAACGAAAAGTTCGCCCATCATCCATCGTGGCGTTTCCACATTTCCTCATCAAGTGCACATCGTGAGTGAAATTTCCATGTTGCACTCGACCAGCCTCATCGAGTTTCTGTAGACACGTGTAGCCTACGCTAACGTGCTGGTCGATATGCTTTCAGGCCAGCAACGAGAGTTAAATTTCAAAGGAAACTCATTTGAAACTTCGATGCCGGTCAAACGGGCCTTGGAAAAACTACTTTTGTACTGAATACCCGCTGCATAGCGGACCTGTTTGTGCAGGTGGTAAACTCCTCGGCATTGGCGAGAGCCCAGTGTTGAAAGGCGAGATCTCGCTACTGCATTTGATATTTCAAAACCAGCTGCCTTCGATGGAGCGAAGAAAGGACCAGGAAGAGCCAACAAAAGGGAAAAGTCAGAAGCACCAACAGCGGTATGCCATCCTGATACCAAACACGAGAAAGATCGATGAACCAGTGACTTCCTTTACGCGCGACACAGCGACACCTGCTCAGAATCGGAGATCGTCATCAGCGAATTTTTCTCCAGGACCAATAGTACTGCTGACACGTTTGGAAAAATCTTAAACAAGTTTCGAAAGAAAGGAAAGAGATTAAGTTGCAAGGGTTTCGTGCTCGGCAATTTTTTTAAGGGTCGAGTTTATTTTATTTTATCGTTGGGGGCCGAAGTGAAATTCCATTTTCACCAATCGACACCGACATTCGGAAACCACAATACTCTGGAGAACCACGCCTTTGATAAGAAAAGCCAAGGGTGTTTGAATGGAAATTCTCCCCGTTAACACGAAAGAATTCTCCACGCCCTGTTCTCCGTCTTTTCGACTCAACCAAATAGAAGAAGACACAGTAATAGAGGGGTAGCGAAATAAAAGGGGACCAAGTTGGGACCACCAAATCTCGTTTCCCTTTAACAATTTTCCTCCTTAGCTATTCGTTCAACAAGAACATCGACAGCGTCTAGCAAGTCCAAAGGGGGAATTCTTGGAACGAAGACTACAGTCAAAGCACTTTCGAGCTCTGGCTTCCTAATAGCCAACCACCGAAAAGGATCGATCATCATCCACGGCTACGATCCGCATTGAAATTCTGCTTCCCTTGGGATCTGCTCTTTCTCTCTTTCTACCAACGTCCGTTCCATGAACAGATCTTCCTCGTCGCTCTCCTATGCTTCGCCGCGATCTCCACGTTCGACGTATAAAGCTCATCGACCGAAGCACATCCCCTCTTAAAAGTGGAAAACAGGAAACGAGAGAAGGAGTATAAGAAGAAGGGTTGAAACAAAAGAAACAGAGAATAAAAGAAGGGTTACCACGGGAAATTCATTTTACTTTCCCAATGACCTTCTCCATTTTCTTTCTTTCGTTTTTTTTTATTCACCCCTAGAAACCCCAGGATTATTTGAAATCAACCCACGGTCCGTGTCCACCCTTCCACCGTGTAGCCTTCATCTGTCGAAAGCTACGACCTCCACGCCACTGGCTTGTATGTATGACCGTCTGGGGAAAGAAATCGCGCTGCTGGACACCCTTCGTTCATCGAGCGACGACTTCCATCCCCCTTGGCCACACGGTAACCCACCAAACCCGGGACTTTGCTGATCGAGTTTTCATCCCAGGTTTCTGCCGCGGGGACCTCGTAACCATACTCGACTTCTGATTTTTATTCCAGCCACACCGGCTTCGTTTATAACTTCGTTTTTTCCCGACGAACCGTCTGCACGATACCGATGTCTATATCTCTCTTCTCGAACACCCTTACTGAGTGTTCAGCAGTAATTCGTTCGTTTCGAAATTTTTCAACTTCGAGCGCGATATCTGATATTCCCGAAGAACTTGATTTTTTCAATTAATTTCCAAGCTCTCCTTGTGATACGCTATTTCTGCTTCAGAAAATTCTTGTGAATTTTCGTAGGAAGCGAAGAAAATATCCTCGTGCTTTTTCTGCACAAATTAAAAGAAAATATGAACTCGTGGAACACAAGCATAGAACGTGCTTAATAATTTGGTTCAACGGGAAGGATACCGGGATCCTTTTGTTGCTTCCACCAAATTTTCCCACCTTCTTGCACTTTCGTGTTGCGTAACGATCTTTATTATTATCCGGAAGTACCCGGGACATTGTTATTCGTCGTTCCCGCAGAAGCTACCCTCGAACGGCGAAGAAAAGGTCGCACAGATACTGAAAAGAGGAGGACCCTCGCATTGTGCCGCGTTTCTCGCAAAATTCGACGCGCATACGAGCACGACGGAGGATCAGAATTACCATAACGACATGCATGTATGTAAGAGAATCGTTGAAATCTCGGCGAGGTCCTTTTTTTCTTCTTTGGACGGGATTGCGAATTTTCTCTGACCTTGGTGAAAAGTTGGATATTTCTGCTCCTGCGATGCTGGCTGTTTATAAATTATTGCAAACCGTCTGTCTCACGCGTCCACGTGAAAATCGTAATCTTCGTCATCCTCTAGAACCACAAATATTCTTCTCAACTGCGTAATCGGATTTTCAATTCACGTGTTGCCAGAGGAGAAAGATTAATAACAGAGGGAAGTTGCACGTCGTTTGCACGATGCACGCCACTCTTCAATTTTAAAAGGACGTATCACAGGTCGGGCGAAATATTTCTCTGAAAACTGTATTGTTCTTTTTTAACATTTTTTCGCTTCGCGAAAAAGGGGCGAAATAAATTTGTGTACATTAAAAACCTCTGTCGCCCTGAAGGTATGTCCACTTTTTTCATATACTACCATGCCTTTCGACAAATGCGAGAAACGTTTGCAACAAACAAAATAATATGTTCTGGCTTTTACATCCCTTAACCTTTCTCTGTTCTCTCGTTTGACAATCGTTACGAGAGGATGCGACCCCGGGAACAAAATTAATTCGGCGAGAGCTTCCATTGAGGAACAGAATGGCCCACCTTTTGGAACACGAAAAAGGTTGAAGGGTGGAATTACCACGTGCATACATATATGGAACAGCAGCCTGAATCCCGGTGGACCTCTTTGCCGATTCTCATCGGGAATTTCTTGCGACCTTTAAAGAGCCAGGAGAAGCTACACGTCGGGATTACATCAGCATGGATTGCGCGTAATACCCTGTAAACCGTGTAGAGCTTTCTTCCGCTTTTCCTGCAGCTTTCATCTCGCTGGAAAAAGCGAGGACGTACCCGTTACGGAAACCCATCAAAGCTTTCTGTTCCGCGTTACACACGATCAGAAAACGATTCCGTTCATCGTTCCAATGGACTCGTTCCCGACGTATTATACACTCTTAAAATAATTCAGGGCAGTGATGAATTTTCCGCGGAGCTTAACCACGATGATCCGCCATAAAAATAAATGCCAGAGGGGGAACTGAAATTTATTATGTTTCACGGATCCCTAGCAGACTTAATTACTCGGATGATGGGCACAGAAGCTAGAAACCGCGGCGAAGAATCCTTTGCAAGCGCAAACAATTCTCCGGTTAATTAGCCCAGATCCGGACGTAAATTGCCAATGGAATGGCTTTTAAAATCCATCGTGCAGCTCGAGCGGGGAAAAAGGAAAACAAGTAGACAGGCGAACGAAAACCCAGGAAGAATGGGTGGGGAAACGGGGAGAGAAAAATGGAAAGGTGGATGTGCAAAAGGTACCTGCCGCCCTTAAGGTCATTACTGTACCGCGGCGGCCTCAAAAGTTTCTTGGTCGTTTGCCAGACACTCGCACGGTGAGCGACTTCAAAAAAAATACTCGTGAAAGAGTCGAAGTACGGAGGATTCTGGACGAGGTATAAAAAGGGACACGGCGCGCGGCGAAATTTCACGGGCCACTTAGAAACGATACTCCTGACGGTTCTTTTCACCGGCATCGCGCCCATGGGTTATGAAATATAGCCGCTCGATCGGGTGTAGCTTTCATATTTCCTTCGAGCCGACGTTCGTTCCCGTTGTTTTCGCCGTGGAAACGTCCACGGTGATGTACCTTCTGTCGGAAATGCGAGACCAATTGTTCATAAAGCTTCTCGGGTATTGCTTGGATGGCGCACGATGATACGTTCACCTACGCCCAGCAATTTCTCCTTTTTCGTCGTTGATCCCCCTTCATCGTTGCAAGGCCAGAGAACGTGATTCTCTGTCGTACAGAACGAGTTCTGATGAAAATGGTATTTTGATATCAGATAAAAGGAGCTGCCATTAGTAAATTGACAGATTCAACGAGCTTCCCCATTTTTATATATATATTCTTAAACGAAATTGTGATACCGGTTGCCCTCTCGAAATATTAATCTCCATTTAATTAAAAAGGGAACACGCACGTGACTTTCGAAAAGCAGAATTATTTCGCAGTGAATTGTTCGAATTGGTAAAGAACATTTCATCATAATGTTTCTACTCGTCGAGAGGGCAAATTAGATTTTACACGCGGCCCTCGATTTACTTTCAGACAGACGGGACACAAGGTTCAACGACACCGTAAAATGTAAAGGCAAGTAGCGGGCATTGTATTTGGGTCGGGATCGACTGCTCGTTCAAATAATCTCTCGGAGGCACGTCAATGGGAACGGTGTCATCAGTTTGACCCTGTTTTCACTTCGGTTCAATATTGCGACCCGCGTCCCCGCGGCGTCGAGTATTCGCTGATCACGGTATCTTACAATAGCAATAACGGCGCACAGTCGATTAGACTCCCTTACGCTCGATTTTCCTTCGTTTTTCCATTCTTTGCCTTCTACTTTCCTCGTGTTTTCTAGGAGCGAGTTTGCCTTTGACCAACCTAGGAGCCACGATACGGCTTTATTGCGCGCTCGCATGTGAATATCGATAACGGGCGTCGGACTGGATTCCGTTCTTTCCACGGGCTTGTATTAATCGACTGGCCATGCGAGACGCTGCCAGCAGACACGATAACGAGGATGAAAAATGTCGTTCGCCGCGGAATGATCAAGGCAACAAACCGTTCCTTGCGAACGATTAAATTCACAGTCACGCGTCGACCGGGCAGCTCGCACGTTTGCGCGTTCTCGCAAACGCGTGGTGCCTCGGGTCCGCGGGAAATCTTCGTGGGACACGAGGCGGCCAGCAGAATTTTTTTTCGTTCAGTGGAAATTCGATGCAAAGGACGACGAGCGTCCCCCTTCGATACCCGTCGCATCTCTGTAGATTTTATCGTTCGCGAGGGACACGACAGCTTTCAGTTTAAATGGCTCAATTTTCCGACAGCATCCTCCGTACAAAGGGAAAAATATTTTATATATCGAGCTCCGCGGAGGTTTCCGAGGAACGTTACTTTCTATTGTTAAAAATATCTGATATTCAATGTAGGCGAGACCGCCGTGAGATATGGAATACAGCAGTGTTTAGTACGGTCTGTATGGATTCGAAATATAATTCGATGGCGTGCTGGAGGTTCGTGCCAGTTTCCGGGTTATCATTCCCTGGGAACGACGATCGGCAAGTTTCCACGGCGTTTATTAAGCACGGGGCGAGACGATTCGCTGCCTCGAATGTGACGCTCGAGGTGTTCGACGAGCACAGAACTGCCCAGAATTATACCAAGAAGATTAGGAGCGTATCCCGTCCCCATACAGACGGCGAAGATCCTTGCCAGAATCGTTGGACGCGGGTGTCCAAGATCAGGACGCCTGGCGTCGAATGGAATCGTAATTTCGTTGGTTAAATTCTGGCCACATTGTCATGGTGATCGCATCGGATAACGGGGACGGATTTACGGGAATATCGATGGACACCTTGTAGTTCATTGGGAATTTTCGAAAGGAATATGGGGGACCGGTTACCGTCGCGAAAAATAAAATATGTGCATATCGATGGGGTGAGTAATTCTGTTCCACATATTCTGCGATAAATATTTGAAATCTGTGGCATTTTGTTTAAACAGCTGTGCATTGGTTGCACTCGTTACTGAATGGCACCGATTATTCGATACGCGTAATAATATAAAACAAAACAGAAAAGGGTATCAAAAGGAGGAAGCACCGCGGGGTTAAAAAATTGCCTGTCGGATGAACATCATCACGATGGCCTCATTTCGCGAGCATTGTTATGGTGATAGAGTTCGAGAGCCAAAAAATACACACAGAAGGAAACGTGTACACAGTACGATACGTCTACGTAAAAGCATTTATTCCGGTCGCGTTTTTATATCGTTTAATTTGTTATTTGGATGGCGGTGAATTCGTCATAAACTGTCGGAAATTTTCTATTCCAATGATTGAAAGTCTTTTTCGCGTGTTTCCTTTATCGATCGATACGCAACATATCATGTCGCACAGAAATTCGTTCACTACCTGTATTACCATTTTTCTATTATTTTATTTTTATTCCGGATTACACGGTACTGGAACTGTCCATTAAAAAAAAACTCTACCCATCCGCCTCGTATAAAAAAAAATATGAACTATAATGTGCATGAAAATCACCGCCAGAAATTTTCACGTTCATATGATTAGATTAGACGAGTGGGAATCGAAGGGCTGGCAAGTTCTTGTACGCTCATCGACCCTATTCGTTCTTGATCCTTCGCCGAATCGACATGGACGCGATGTTACAAGTGAAGTTTATGAGTGCCCGTGCGTGTGTGTACTTTCGCGTGGCCACGCATCAAGGAAACTTTTGATGGAATCCGCGGACTGGCTGCGAAGCAGACTCCCTTCAAAGAAACTGAATCACGTAAGTGCACGTACTCTCTTCATTTACATTCTCGCTTTTTACCTCGACGGAATTTACAATTTGAGTGTTTTCCGAGTCGTCCCGTTGCATTGCTTATTACAATGTAATCCTGTCGCCCTGAATTTTAACGGTGGCGTATACACGCGGGCCTTACCCATTTATGTGATTTCTATTTTAGCGTTTTTTTTGCGTTACGTTAACGTTGCGTTAGTCGCGCCCAGTCTTCTTTATTATCCATTACCATATTATGTTCCGTTTCTTTCTGTGCCACCTCGTTTCGACGGAAACTTCGGTGACCCCTTTTTCTCGCAAAGTACAAAACAGTGTCGCAGAATTCAAAGTGGAAACAAAATCTGAGCGCGGCATGGTAAACGAGCAATGTTAAGGGTGCATTACGTATTTGAAAATAAAAATCGTATCAAGCGCGACTCGTTCCGTTGCAATCGAGCCGGCGTCTACTTTTATTTTTGTTGTTGTCTCTTTTCCGCGGTTCATCCCAGCCGGGGGGAAAAATGCAGCAAATAAAATTATTTCTGCTATAGCCGGGGTTACGTGCGTCAGATTTCGCGCAGCAAATGCAATCGTATCAAAGCGAGGCGAATAATGAAAATGGTTCTGCATCCGGTACGCCGCGTGTTCGGTGTTTCCAAGGGCGCAGCCACTGCATCAGGATTATAACAAATCCTGCTATGCCCGACGATAAGGAAGCTTAATGGAAATTTTTAATCCATTTTGCTTATTATTTTCTCGATCTCTGTTTATGTCGTTTAATCGGCCCTCTAATCAAACGCGATACGTTCACTTTCAGTAGAAAGCGACTGAAAATGGAAACAATTCGATTAATTACATGCGGAATGCAACATTTTTAAGCGACCTCCTTTCGTTCCTTTGTTACGGACAATAGAAGTGAGCGTGCAGCAATGAAACAATCAGAGGCGTGTGATGTATTCGTGTGGCGAATATGTTTGCCGTAGCAGATATTCGGACGCAATATCCAAGATGGAAACGATCAATGTAGATTACGTTTTACCCCATAAATGGAGGAAGTATCGAAAGTGTAACGAGATAACTGTCGTTGCTTGATTTGTGGCCAGATCGAATACGCGAAATTCGATGCTATCGCCGGTGTTTGTGCAAAAGGGAATCGTGAATCCGCGAAACCACTTTGGTCAATGACACAGGATATCGGTGGCTCGATTCTGGAAAGTGGATCAGCTTTCTGTTCATTCATTCTACCGTGGGAAAGGATTTATAACTGCGTCGCTGATCTGTCAATTTTTGTTTTTCCTTCCAATAATAATAATAATAACAACTTCTACCGTCTGCAATTTCTGTAATTCCGTTACAAGTTTCTAGAGATATTTCTACCGTATACGTGCATTGAAATAGACGTCAGAATGCAATTTCAAGAACTTGAAACCAGGGTGTACAAGAACGATCCACTGGAATCCAATAACGATCGGGCCAAAAGTCAATTAAGTGAATCGTGCAATAAATATATCCATCGCATTGCGAATATTCCAGCTTCCATACAGTTTGTCGAGGGTTTACAATTAGCGGCTAGATACGTTTAATGTCCCTCCTCCAAGCGAATGTTTAAAGTTCGAGGGTCAGCTTTCAGGCATGTTCTCTTTATGCATGAAGTTATAGGAAGTTAACTCGTACCGATAGAATTCGTACATCCGCGATACCGCAAACACGATTCCCACGAAATATAATCCACACTGTTCGACAATAATTCCATGTGCTATTCTATATGAAAAAAGAAATCAAATATTAAAATTTACATTACTAAATCTATCCCAGTTTCTCACTAATATTCCTTCGAAGTACACAGTAATGTATCCGATTCAAGTGAAGAAAAAAGAACAGCATAAAATAACACGCCACTGTTTCGAATTCAGAAGATGCAGCAAGAATAATTGCAAGGAACGACGACCCGATGGAACGCAGCGGCGTTATTTATTTCATCGCCTCGTTGTATACCAGTTATTTCGTTCACGTTGGAAAACAATAACGAAGTATTCCGCGCCGTTATTGCCCCGATCGAGTTACGAACTGTTTTGCAACCGTGTATCGCCGCGTGAATACACAACGCCGCGTGAGTACCGCATTGATAACGATATTAAAAATGTCCACGTTTCCCCGAACGATCAAGGAAGGAGAGCCTTCAAGCACCCTCGACGAGTCGAGCTCGATTTCAACGCATCATTTTCAATTTCCAGGTATATTCGCCGCAATGAATCAACGCCCATCGATCCTGGCGGGGAGGCAGCCGCGAAGCAATCAGTTTTTGCACCGCCCTGGTAAGTAATCTTCGTGACGTTCAAAAGATTGCAACTCTCTACAGCGAGAGAAGGAGAAGGTTATCGATGGGATACGACGCCCAAGAAGACGGCTCGCGGACGGATGCTGTGCGAGGGCGTCGTTCTTTTTCTTTTTGCGACGACAACCGGTCATGGCTTATCGCCGAGAGGATAAACGCACGTCATACAGTCGGATCATCCGGATTTAAAAGGTTCGCGATTCCTTCCCTACATCGAACTCCTCACCCTTTCATCACTTCATCGAGTAGGAAAATTTTCCGAGTCGCCAATTCTTATCGTTCTCGACGATTCGCCCGCGCCACGTTTTCTGACATTTCTGCGCGATGCTTCGCTATTATTTCTTTCGAACCATGTATATAACACAATTCGCCTCGGTTCTGTCCCTCTATCAATTCACCACTTATCGTCAGTACTTTGTCGTTCCAATACCGACCAATCACTCTATAATTTATGATCGATTAGTCTTTAGAGATCGACACAAATAATCGTAGATATTGTTACCCGCGCGAAACTCGCCCACTAAAAAGGAGGAAATCGTACACCATCGTTTCAACAGGAAGCTTCGTCCCTTTATAAGCCCTAGTCGATAGTAAACCCGAGGCAATAACGCGAAGTTTTAAGATTTTCCAGGCGGCCATACTGTCGATACTCTCTCCACCGTTCGTCAATTACCGAAAGTTGAGAGTATCGGTGGACCGTAGGGAGGCGGAAATACGATATAACTTTATCCCAGCTCTTTCGACAATCCCGCCGGAAATAGCGTAGCGAGGATCGTAGGTAGGGATTCGAGAGAGAATCGGGACACGAGCGTAACAGGAATGCACCTGCTGAACATATATTCCAATGGAACAATACGATAGAGGTTCTGGGGAGAAGCGATGAGCAGCTTTCCCTGTTCGATAAACCGGCCTCTGTTTGCCATTCGATTCGCGTACGGGTTCGGCACCGGTCAGAAAGAACAGACGTTTCGCTGGTCCTTTCAATACCCGATGGCATCTGGCCGGCTGTGCCACGTTTAGTGAAATCCCAGCGCCCTTTAATTTAATTACAGTTGTCGCGGAAGTGGCGCAGGAATATCGATGCTTGAAGGGGAAACAATGAGAAGGGGAGAAACTCGATTTCAACCCCTTTTTATTTATTCGGTGATTTGGTATCTATTGCTGCCAGCGTGTTTGTGCTGCGAGCATCAGAAATTCTATTATTCTGTTGTGATAAATTTAGTGGAAGTTCAAATTGAAGAGGGGAATGTTAATATTTGATAAATTGGAAGAATTCCTGTTTAATTTTTTTTTTCTGGGCACTGAAATATTGATACATTTTACGTATAAAATTTGTTTTGCATAGAACTGACAAGTATGTTTGGGAGAAATTTATTTTCGCCTGGATGCGATCGATGATTGATCCCAGGGCGGTTTGGTGTTTTAAAAATCGTGCTCCCGATCAAAATTCTATGGCTCATGGCGGCAATGCGCGAGATAAACGAAGCTTGTTTGCCTGTGACCCACTTTCGATTCGATTTGTGCGACGGAATCAAACGGGAAGATCGGGACAGAGGGAAAAAAGATATCGGAGAGCGTCTATCGATATAGTCGGGATGTAGTCTCTCTCGCCCGATTTCCACGGAACACAAAGCATCACATCAAAACTAAATTCCGTCAAATCTCGTCATTTCCGATTGCACAGTCAATATCTATGTCGGGGGAGGGATCGACAGTCGTGCGATGAAAGGAAATTTTTTCCCCCGAAATTCCCCTGATTAGAACACGGTGCGGATTTATAAAGAAAAAGAATTATGGAAAATCCAAAGGTACGTTTTGGGAGCCAAATAAAAATGACGTGATATTTTAATACGCAATAAATATACGAAGTGAGGATATTCTAAATCGATTTAACGAAGCGGCATTCCGATTTCCAACGGCGGAGCACTCTAATAAAGAGGGAAATGCATTCCCATTCATCTTTTTCAGTAGACACCGTGAAAGTGTGAATTAAGATGCATCGTTCCTGCGCGGTAGTGAATGCGAAGAAGTTCCGCTAAGAAATACATATAGAGCACCAGGGGGGGAATGTTTTTAAATCATTCAAGAAAACAAAATTATAGAAACTATGCCGATATTTCATTCGACACTTTTATGATTCGAATAACAAAAATAGAACCAACTTTACCCCTTCGTCTACAATAAACTCATTAAGTCAATTCAACTTTTCCTACCACCAATTTTCTCGAACCACCCCTGGGATGCAGTTGGAACCCATTCCACCTTCTCGAATCTCTTCCAATCTCCAGCTCCAAGTGTAAACAGCGACGGAATACATGCAACGACGTGAAACGGAAAAAAGAGAAACACCGTCGACCGCAAGAATTTTAATTGCTGGCCAGAAATTTCTGTTCGCCTCGGTCTTTTATTGTAATCAGAATAAGCCTCGTTCCTGATATAATTACACCCGATCGAGAGTCAGAATTGCGGCGCCACGGAAGTCTTTGGATATCGTGGCAACTTCCAGTTAGAAGTTTCACGTCGTTCCAGCCTCGATTCCCTCGTTAAGGTTCGAGTGTGGCGATCCCGTTGGCCGCGGTTGCGTTCGCTCGCAGATGTTGGAAAACTGAAAACGATCGCACGACTGACGGCTGACGGTAGATGGTTTCATCGAAGTTCCTCGATCATCGTAATTGCGGCCCTCGAATGGCCTTGCTATATTCGTCGCGACGGATTACCAGGTGAACGTCTGCGGTTCGTTCCCCTCAAACTTACTCCCTCGTTAATGGTAACGACATCATCTGTGAGTTATGAAAATGATGAGTCCAGAATTCTTCGCGTGTAATACCTTTGAAACACTGAAAGGGTGATAATTGGTGTGAATGATAAATATTACCATATTTAAGATAACAAATGTATTGGCAATTGATATAATACGATAAGATTAAATATGGCCGAAGATGAAATTGAAAATAAAGTGATACGAATTGCGCCCCGAACGGCGCGGCATTATTTCCAACGCGACCGGGCGCGATCTAGAATTCTATTGTACGAAAGGTGAAACAATTTTTGGCCGGGATTTAATATGCTGCCCCTCGCGGGAGTTATATATCTTTTTGAAACGATGCTAAGATTGCCAGGGCCATGGAGAGCGAGAGAACGTTGAAACGACGTAGCAGTTTCGCTAGGCGTAGGAAAGTTTATAAGAAGAGCGATTCATCATGTAGTCGTGATATTGAATACGGACTGTGTACGCGTCTGATGAAATTGCCGCGTGGGTCGTCGGGTGAAGATGTCAGGTCTATTGTCAGTGTGCCGCTCGTATCGCATAATAAACTTTGCGCAGCAATATTCATAGAGGCAGTGGCAGTTGGTTATAATATATTCAACTGCGAGACTTTCTTTCCCCGTCAAAGTAGGTAAATACTGGTAGAATTCGCGAAGATCGATATTTAATTCCTCGCGGAAATCATAAAAATGATTCGCGAATGCAGGCTAGTCGATGCTTAAAATTCTACCCCATCGTTTCCCTGCGTAATTGCAGTCGTTAAGCACGGATTTATATCACAGCGTCGGCAATAATTCCTCGGCGCAGGAACTGTCCGCTTTATGAGTTAGTACACTCGACCGATTCGCCCGTTATTTTCTTTTTCCTTCTTTTCTCCCCTCTTTTCCACTATGCGTTTCCGTCCGATTTTCCACGACAATTATTCGCGTGAAATTATCCAGATATAAGCGGGCGAAATATATGCAACGCCGGACGAATGAAAATAATTTTCAGAAGTTGAGGAACCCCGACATTATGGATCTTTAGCCTGGTAATGATTGCATTCATTTCGTAGGGAAGTGAGAAACGGCTGACCCGAGAAAATGATCGATCGTATTTTCCACGAGCCAGACCGGGGGGCTGAAGTCTTCCACGGAGTGGAAGAAAGGTGCCATTTAACTTGTTAAAACTCCGTTCCGCGGTGGAACAATTTTACGGACTTTCACGCGAGATTTCCACGCGAGACGGAAGAAGAGGCGAGCACAAGGAGATGTCTCTCTTGAACTCGGAGGTATAACGATGTTCGTCGCACGGAGAAATTTTATTTCCACGGGGCGGCGAGGCGGGGATAAAATCGAGATGACGGGCCCTTATGCACGGCGACGAGGAACGAACCTGACACGTTTACCAGTAAAAGGTAGAAGCGACACAGGGCAGAGGAAATACCGTGGAAAGTTGATGGGCAGGTAGAAATTGTAGAGAACAGGATACGCGGGCATTGTGCTAGCAGATTTTTAGGAAGGCAGAATTATTGCAACGGAATTATTTTTTAGAAAGGAAAGGTTTTGTTGGACGATGAATTTGAAATTGAGAATTTCACTCGCCGTTCACGGTGGGGGGTAGAACGAGGGAAAAATTTCGGGGAACTAAAATATGAACGGACTTCTTGTTTCAAAAGGCAGTCTGTTAGGTAGTCGCAAGTTGGTTCAGAGTGAAAGGGGGATGGAAAATAATTTCAGAGAGCGTTCACAACCACGTTAATTCCTCGAGTTGCATTCTAATAAAAGTAATCGAGAAGTTTGGAGCGCGAGGAAAGTAATGTCGTAAAATGTAGCGTGGCTGTAGGTCGAGGGGCCAAAGGCGAGATCTGGCTGTCGACGCGACCGGTCGTACTCCAGTGAAGTTTTCGTAGTTGAAAGGGAACGAGAAAGGGGAGTGTGCCTGGCTGAATGCCGATACAAGAACTGCATCGTACGAGTAAAATGAGGCAGGCGTATGGAAACTCTCTCGTTCAGAGAGAACTTAGATTCCCTTTGCTTAAAAGGCGCCGATGTATCCGGAATTTCTTCCCATTACAGCTTTCTTTGTCGTTTTCCTCTTTCCGCCCTTCTTGTTTTCTGCACACGGTGCAGACTTTACAAAGGGAACATATTACGGGACTCTTCCGTTCGCTACGCTTTGATTTTCTTATGCAAATAATAATTGGAAATTGCTCGGTCATCGCGCAAAAATGAAACTTCGTTATTTATCCGTGGTGATTTTATTCTAGCAGGGATAAAATGGGTTAGGCGGTGTGGATGTGTTCAATTCGAAGATAGTTCGTTGGGATTGGTCCTTTGAAATCTCCGATGGTGGGGCAGCCTCATGAAAAACAGTATCAAATCCCTAATCAAGAAGTTCCGGAGGAAAGAAAATTCTCCGAAGGGGATGATGGAGGGAAAAAAAGGAAATGGGGTGAGAAACAGGAGTACTATAGAGCTGGCGGGATGAAACCAAGATTGTTGGTAGTTGTTGGATTAAATAGCTTAGCAAATGAAGAACCCTTCCTGGTTTTCTTTTAGAAATTTTCTTTGATATTAAAAGGCAATGGGAGATGGTGTATTCGTTGGCGGACATTTATTTTGGTCCCAAACGAGACGTTTATAGAAATCATTCCAATGTAACTATCTTACAATGGCCCTGAGAAATTTCCATGAAATTTGTATGCTGCCGCGTTGAACATTCCCCGGCGAATCTCTCTTCAAACTCATAAATATTCCCTTACAGGCAGTTTTAAAGTCGAACGCGAAAGATCGAACACAAGGCTGCGATATCGTAACCGAGAATTCTTCCGCGATAAATCATATTTCCTCGGCGGACCGCCTCTCCCCTTCCGCAGATAATTAGATTTATTAAGTCAGCCCTGTTTACACGGCGTTGAAGCACGTGATTTATTGAAGGGGACCCTTCTACCCGCAGCGTTTGTAAAAGGGGGACGAGGAGGACGCTTGTTACCAAGATTATGAGGTGAATTCTGTCCCTCCTTTCGCTTCAACCGTCGTCTGTGTTTCCCATCCGAAGTTCTCATTAATCAACTTCGATGAATCTATCTCTTGAAGCGCGGGCTAATTAGTCCGCAGAATAGTCGCGGCGAGTAGCTGTTGTAAAATATTCGCGTTTTTTAAAGTGTTTCGAAAGGATTTGAAGTCTCGAATTGGAGAGGCACTGGCCAATGAAAGTACCCGCGTAACAAGGAAGTTCCTTCACAATGGTTAATCTTCAAAGCCAACTTCGAGCCGATAACAACGTTCCGTGGACAAAGGAGGGGAAGCCAGGGGCGGATCAATTAAAACGAAAAGGGGCTAATCTAAACGGTCGATCGCGAGGATTCGTACAATCGAGAGAGGTTCCCTTTATTTCGAGCGTGGAATCGGTCGGGCCAAAAAAAAAGAAGAAAAAAAATTCCACGGAGAAAAACAAACGATCGTACAGCTGAACCCGAAATATCAATTACCGAAATATTCGGGAACGCCATACGGGGGTGATTCTACCGGGCATAGTTCATTTTCATCCCGCACCCCCTCCGGCACTTTCGATGGTCCAACGAGAGGTTCCCAAAAAAAAGGCCAGGTTTGGTAGAACAGAGAAAGAGAGAGAGAGAGAGAAAGGGCGGGGGAGTGGGGTAGAGAATCGTTATTTCTCGCGGCACGTGTACCGCTTTCATTACGTACACGTTAGTCCTGGAACGGTAACCGATGCCATTCGATGAAATTTTTATGCATTCACTGGGAGCCGGAAGCCTGTTGGAAGCCGGTGGTGGTGTTAAAGTTAATCGGGGATGAGAACTGTTCGATAGCGGAGTCGCGTATAGGCGTTTTTAGTCCGGGCCGGAACACCGGCCGGTCCACATTCGTCAGTTGATACGCTTAAATGAAACTAACCTCCCAACTCCCCTCTAGCCAGCCCTGCTGAAAACGAGCCTCGTTTCGCCACTCTGCCGCTGTTCGATTCGATATATATATATATATACATATACGATAAAAACCCCGATACTGTTTCATTGTCCAAAATGCACTCCCAGAGTGTCGATGAATAAATTAATGCGCCTTTCCCCCTTTCTTCTTTCCCTCTTTTTTTCTTCCCTTTCGTTACTGTCAATCAGTCTGTGTGCGTCTATCTTGTTTTCCCATTGCGCACGTTTTACCCTGATCTTCCTCACTGCGTTATTCGACCGGCTTTACTTTTTACTCCCTGTCCCTTTGTCACGTTGCCATTCGAAGCTTCGAAACGACTCGTCGTAACGTCTTTACGAGCTTGGAGCTGTTGAATAGTATTGATTGCACTGTAATTTACAGCCTGCGTACTTTGATGGAACATCGCTCCCGACTGGGAGGATAGAGGGTATATTGGAAAGAAGTGTACTTAAGGAGTGGAAAGGTGCAATATCAGACGGATGTAGTTTGAAACACGAAGGGATCTTGAAAACAGTCGATGCATCATTTACGGGCTTGGAATTACAAAGTTGGGGGAGCATGTGGAGTACGCGTAGTGTGGTTGAACGCGGTTAGGTATGGTTGATCCCTAAGCGACTTTAAATAATTCTTCCCGGGGACTTTCTCGGCTTTGCGGTATCCACACTGGATTATTCAAAGTGGAAAGAAGCTACGACAACATGGAACCAGAGATATCGCTGCAAACGTCTCGAAACGAATATCCTGTGACCCACTGAAACTCCACTTTCCTTTACCGTTTCTAAAGTATCAATTAAGCCGGGAGAAAAAGGACATCCTATTTAATTGATGGAACCATTCTGACGTGTCCATTGAAAAATCCCTCCCTGGATAGAAGTCATCTATTCAACGTTATCGCTGCAACCACCCACATAAAGCAGCTCGCGGAGATGGCCGCGATTAAAGTCGGCATTAAGAAGGAGTTATGACGCTCGTCAGATTTAGAGACTGCGTCAGCAGATTCGCCGTTATTTCTCGGTAGAATAAAAAAAAAAATATCACCCGTCCAAGGGAATAGAAACGGAAACAATTTGCCCGAATCTCCGTATTCCCAGCGAGGAGGAAATAGAAATGAAATCGTGCCACCTAAACTGTCTAGGCTGAAACTGAATCGAGCCGTTCCGGTTGATCCCGAATTCACTTGATTCCAAAGGGCGGGAGTGATTCAAACCGCAAAACGAATAGGGGTTAAAACTGTGTGGTGAAAAAGGGTTGAAGGCGTGGTAGAGAAGTCTGACGGGGTGGTGGTCGATTAAGCGACGAGCGTAGCGAAGTTATCTGCCCGGCTAAGCTCGAAATCTCCCTCATAAAAGTGGTAACAACCCCTGTTTGGGAAACAATGGTGGCGCTACCAGACTCTCGAGGGTTCGTAAAAGTTTTGGACGCTTTGTGGAAAGGGGTGAAAGGTGGCAGCGTAACGAGGGAAAGTGGGCGTGGGTTGAAGGTGGGATAGGGATGGTCCAAGGCGAACAGAGGGTGGATTTCGACTTTAACCCCCCACTAAAGCCGTCCGATAAATATCGGACGATGGTTATTAGCGTTTTAATTTGGTCAGCCTGCGGTAACATAATTCACACTGCTGGGGATTCTGCTTGCAATCGAAAAAGTATCCTGCTGTGCCACTAAAGTGTCTTCGCAAATGTAACAATTGTTCCGGCAAATATTGCCCCATTGTTAATTATCTTTTCCCTTTGAAAACATAATTATTTCGAAGCAATTTCGCAATTAATGGTGATATTAAAGTCATGTCTGAATTTCTTTGTCTTGTTAAATTTGAAATGCATTACGAGAGGGTAGAATGAAATATAATACTTCCCTCTGGTTTCTTCCCCTTCGTTTTTCTACATTCAAGTTCTCATAGAACCATGGTACGGCGTTGCAGACTCCTGCATCGGTGCACCGAGAATAAGCTTAAAATTTTTAATTCTAATTTCCCCGTCTTAATTGTCCGGTTTCCATTCCGTTCTGTTTTTCGAAAACTTTCTAATTGCTTGCTGTTCTCTAGAAACTGCGGACTCCCGTGCGCTCGTTGAAAATAAAAGAATCTCTCGTTTCGGAATTTTTACTGGGCTACGTAACCGCTTTTGTCCCCGACGAAAAGAAAAAGGGTGTCGAAGCAAAATACCAACGGTTACATCTTTCTTCTTGCTTGTGATCAACGATGTTTCTTTTTTTTTAGAGAGAGATATAACGGGGTGGTTGGCGGAGAAGAGCGTCGTTTGTCACGACGCGACGTCGAGACACCCCCTCAGAAACTTGCCGTAGAAAACAATTAGATGACCTCTCGAATGATTTTATCGACGTCCCTCAAGTATGAACCTGCCAGACGGAAGTAAAGTATGAAGCCAGATGGCATCGACGTTTCGCCAAACACACACCGCGTCCCAGAATTTAATTGGTGAGTCCACAATTTTTCTTCTCCTTGGCCATTCTTTTCCACCGAAGTCACGTCTTTCCGTTTCCGTCGATAAATTTTTATTGATCCTTATTTGGTCGTCGAGAAGCTCGTTTCCGTTCGAATCTTCGACCTCTTGAAATCGGACACGAGGTCAGATTCTCAGCTCGAACGAGCACACGAAAACTGTGAAACGACGTGAACGCGGCTCAAATGGGGATCGTTTAGCCCGGATTAATATTTTCGTTCGTTAATATACACGGCAAGCTCGAAATAGCTACGCTTCATCATCTGCAATCGAACGACAAACTCGCCTCGCATGTTTGCACTACGCTGCAATTCGAAATTGCAACGAAATCCAGCAAATATTATCAACAATTTCTTCCCCCGGATAGTAAACAAAGAGATAGCAATATTATCGGTAATACGAAGCTTTTTATATAATTAATTACCTCGATTGCATCGAGAAACCGTTTCATTCGACATTTATTTATTAAAATCGTTTGTCCGGCCGACCTGTCGTTTGTCTCGCGAACGAAATCTCAGCAAAGCGAAACGCAGGCCGCTTAATTAAACCGAGAAAATGTTGTCTCTCATATGGATCGACTTATGGAAGGTGGTTGTAATTAAAATGGTATCCACCTCGAAAATGTACGACCCGCACGGCTCCCACTGATACTATTCCCGTTCCTCCAGTTCATTTCATTTCTCTGCACTGCTAGTGCTCCCTCTTTCTACTAGCATTCTATCAGCATACCTTTTTCGCTGATTCTACCGTGTCCCTCTGATCTTCGTTCTTTTTTTACTTTTTTTCATTTTCTTTCTACTTGCGTCCTTTTAGAGCGCATTAATATCGGTCTCCTTTCTATTATAAACTGAAAAGGGTTGGTTCGACCAACCTATACGATCGTATCATGATTTTTCGACGGAAAAAAATCTGCGACTGTCAGGTGGGAAATGTAACCGGAATATTTATCTGACCGGCCAAGCAAAATGGGTCTCGCTTGAAACATGTTCGATTGGTTATGTTTGTTATCTCCTTTTGCACAATTTCTTCCTGACCAGGGATATAACCATCCGTTTTGACGATCGACCGCGGCCTTTGTTTTATAGCCTGTTCATAGGTGCACGGTTCGCTTGATTACGATCATCTTTTACTCGTTTTTCGGTGGTCGAACAGCATTTTACATTAGAGGCTGAATAATTTCGTGCAACGTTGATGCTGTAACTTTTTTTTTAACACCCCGAGATCTTTTGTTACTTAACTTTATTAGCACTTTGTAGGTGCACGGACAACGACAGTACGTTAACTTGGTTTTACAGACGTTAATTACTAAAGGAAACGAGCTATTTCGTTTCTTTGCTACGCTACACCAGATGTTACAGTTAACGTTTGTTTCGCATCCCTGATACGGGTTGATTATTAAAAAAGACTGTTCCTCCAGGATATTAAGGAACTTCGAAATACCTAGCTTGAAGTTTTAAGGAAGTCCCAAATAAAGGGAGCACGCAGCAGTCTTTCGTATCAACAATTTGTCGCTTTTGCATTACTAAAGTAAAGCGAGATGGAGTTTCGAGGTGTATATCTCAAATTGAAAAATTGTGAGAATTGTCAAACAATGAATTGTCATCAACAATGAAAATTGTCAGACTTCAAATGTAAAAGAGGAATATGGATCGTTAAAATTCAGTCGTGCTTTTCCGCGGTAACTTTCTTTGTAAAATCTGCACATGGAAAGAAAGAAATCTCAAACCTTAGCCTCATCAGAACCAGAAATCTCGTGTCTCGATGGTCGCGAGCAATGTCGAACGAGTTCCTCCAGTACTTTCCACCTTTCCCAACCAGCCGAGTTTATCTCTTCTGTCCGTGACATGTTGCAGAAAAGAAGTCGTAGCACTAACTTGTCCCGCGTACGTCATACAACTAGCAGAAATACCACGTTTCGCGATAGAAAGACCATCCGCGTAGAAGTCGAATTCTTTTCAAGGTATCCTTCAAATATTACGTACTTCATGTATTAAATTATTAAATTCTAATATCACTCTGCCATGCTATCAGAACTATTTCGATTATAACTTTACGACACATGCCAAATATATTTCGTTTACGATTAACAGAAATTATATACATAGACTTATCCAGATCCAGGGAAATAAATAAACTATAAATTGCCTGTACCCAATTCACGTATCTAAACAATTTTCATATTCCAATCGCTTTCGTGCTTTCGATTATTTATATAATTCAGCCCCGATTTAATTCGAGTGTTTCGCGGTCAAACGGGCCAAATAACCTGCACAGGCTCATAAATCCTGTGGACGGATAAAGTGTTGAATCGTCGCTGCTTTCGTGGAGAAGAGAGCCATTTCTGTCGCGTTTCCTCGCACTTTTCTTTTCATCGTCCTTCTTTTTCTCATTCATACGGCCCTCCCGTTCTTTTTTCCTCCTTGCTCCGGAAGCCTACTCTTCCTTGGAGCATACCTTGCGCATTTAGTAAGCCGTGAAAGTAAAAGAGTTCCTTCTAAGCGCAGAGTGGTCTCTCATCTTTGAAATACCTGGCTACTTTCCCTCTGTTTTATACGCGTGCATTCCTTACTCCTTTCTTTTCTCCCGAGGCTGCTTGTTTTTTTCTTTTCTTTCCCGCCTGGGCGTACTGTATTCCGTTATTCTCCCTCGTCCAACGCTCGCCTGTTTCTTCGACGACATAACAGGAAACGAACATTTTGTTTAGAGAGCAACAGCAGTCGGTCGAGTGTAATCTTAATGAAGAAAGGTATTTCCTTTCGGAACTTTCTTCGAGCTTGTCCTTGCGTAATTAAAATTCCGCACTTCTTTCCCCTCCCTGCTTCTTCGTTTTCCTTGTGCATGACGATGGATATTAGCGCCCCTCCCCTGACTGCATTACCGGGCAGCAAGCTTCTCTTTCTTTTAAGGAAAATGCAACGAGCGTGGTGAATACTTTTCTCGAAAAGTAATCGAGGTGATTACACCTTTCGCCTCCTAGAACGCATTCAAAGTTCTGAGCCCTCTCTCTCTCCCTCTCTCTGGATGCGCTACTTCTAGAAATTTTAATAAAAGAAACCTCGCAAGATTGCAGAGAAATGCTTTTTAAATTCTGGAATTAGATTATAACGAAATTCCCTGAACTTAGAAGCGAAAAATTCAACGCCATCGCG
This sequence comes from Nomada ferruginata, assembly GCA_963583965.1. NCBI lineage: Eukaryota > Metazoa > Arthropoda > Insecta > Hymenoptera > Apidae > Nomada > Nomada ferruginata. The sequence goes on from OY757224.1 coordinate 8,827,959, forward strand.
TTACACGTATTTTTGTCTACGCGTTTCTCTAGACTGTCGTACACGGACCAGGAAATTTTTCGGGCAATTTTCAAGTTTCGAGTTGGAAATTGTGAAAAGTGATTCACGATTTCAGTGGAGCTGCAGGGGTTCTTGGGCGGTGGCACCTTTAAATAGAAATATAGAAACCGTACGTATACAATCGTGTGTTTCGTTTCTTACATGCACATTCGTGTATTGGATAGAACTGCAGGGTTTCAATATTTTCAATAGGCGGCCAGAAAAATTTCACCCCATGGAGATGAAATGATAAAAATGATTTCATCCTAAATAAACGGCTGGTTACGCTAGCGATGCAATAATTCCGATGTATAGTAAAATCAAATAAAGTGAAACTTTGCCATGCCTGCATCTCTGCACATTTTTTCATTACAACACATTTAAATCACTATGCACCTGAATAAATTGCTGGAATTGATGTCCGAATCTGTTTACAGACAGCGGAGGCAATAAATGTGACTTAAATATAGCTTATGCAAAGTTTCGAACCTCGTCGGGCCAGAGTAGAATTATTATTGAAAATTCTTTCAAATGTATTCCATGCCGTTTGTCGTTTATTTACTGCCGCGGACACGAATTAATGTTCCCTCGTGAAAAATTTAAAAGCTCTCCCCCTTCGAGACACCTGTGTTTTATACCACTCGTGTAACCATATAGATCGCCCGGTTCCGGAAAATAAGAGCACAGTGAACGTCAAAAATATAGGCAATTTTCAACTTTTCGATTCACCGCTTTGGCAAGCTTCGACATAAACTTCAACGCGTGCAATTTCAATTTAAAACATTGAAAATCCGAAACGAAACTACAATTTATAAATTCACTTGCAACGCTCTGATATATCATACATTTGTCTTTACGTGTTCCTGTTACGTGTCACACTTTTATAACCAAAAAAAAGAAAAATCGATGGTAGGACCGCATCGTGTTAATTTCAAAGCGTTGGACGAAAAAAAAATGTAGCGCCGCGAAATTCCCGCGTGTAGAAGCCACGTCGATGGCGCCGCGACGCTTCGTGACGAGCATTCAATTGGGGCCCAACATATTTCGAGCGGGAAACAAAAGGGACAGGAAAAGAGGCAGATACGCGGTGTATTTCCGCTGGCTGATTATCTCCCGCGGCGCAGCTGGTTTTTCGAACGAAACGAAAATTAATCGTATTTACGGCTGCCTGCGTCCTTCCCCCGCCTGCTCCATGAATAATGCACGACAGGAATTCGTGGTTGTTCAATTTATGCGGCGGAAAACGCAGTTGGTAGAGGTGTTCGAGTCCTTGCACGCTGCAGAATCGATCTCGTCGCCCGATAAGGTTCCCTTTTTCGCGGTGATCCATCATGACACCGATGTTTGGCCTGTCTACCGGGTCAACAAATCACGAGTCACTTTTAGTTTTGGGGGAGGGCAGCGTGTTCGACCATGCCTGATTCATTTCCCCTCTTCTGCTTTTTCTTCTTCTTCTTATTCTCGTTCCAAGTACATTATCGTGGCAGGGGGGTGTGTTCGATGTTGGTGGATGAAGACAGTGACGAGTGGCGGATAAGGGACGGCAGTGTGGTCTTATGCTCGACGGTACTGATTGAACCGCGTTAATCCTTCGCGTTTTGCGAATGAACAGAGGATTTATGGGACGATCGATATCGCGGCGAAAGTGGCAGAAGTGATTAATCGATTTTGTATACCCCGTTCTGGTGTTATCCGGTGTTTTATCGTTCCTTGAAATTGTTCGAACTTCGGCGCGGAACGATTTTTAGTTTATTTAAACGTAGACGGGGCATGCGTCTGACAATTGACCGACCTATTCTACTGAAATCGATCTATCTACGTTTACGAGTGCTCTGCCGTAGAACGTTTCGCTGATACTCCATTCCAACTGCATGAAATTCGAATCGCGACGCCATAAACACGTATTCGCTGAATAAATTATCGGGTACAACAATCTGGGTTGCGTCAACCTTGATTATACTTGTTTGCACGATCTATACTTCAGAGGGTGATGATTGAAACTCGATTATGATAAAACGTGGGGCTGCCTCTTTGCATTGCTGGCGAAAATGGGACATTGAAAATGATAGGTGACGCTTGACAGGAACTCGTGAAGTTTTGCATAAGCAGCGAAACAGGCCGCTTCCGGTTATCCATCAAACCGCGGATGCGCAAAGCACAGCACAAGGTACGACAAATCGCGAGCCACTTTGCGCTATTTACCACGAAAATTTCTCGTCGAACAAAGTATCGGAAAATATTAATCGAAAATAACTATGAGAAGAATAACTAACGAATATACTCCACCAGATTAACATGATTTCTTTTTTTTCTCTATGGCGTATGCGTGTCCATATTTGGGTTTAATTGATTCTCAAACAACCGTAATTCAGTTTAACGCAATGGCCACTTAAATCGGCGTTCAATTAAGGAATGAATCGATGGAAATACTGAAGAGATATATGAGCGAGGGAAAAAAGCTGGCGAACGCATGATTGATAAAAAAAACGGTAAACTTTAAATGGGATAAATTGTGAAAAACCTTTTCTAGAAGTCCTTTCAATCTACGGTTAGAAGAAAAAAATGGAACCACGATATTCAAACGGGTGAAATATTCGTGGGTCAGTGCAAGAAAGCAAACGATACGACATGACAGAACCTCGCGAGCATCAATTGCATACTTTCAATCTGCCCATTACTTTGTAAATTCTATTGATCTTGTAGCTGATCTAGGATCAAACGATTGGCCGGAAAAGCGAAAGAAGAATCGAGTGTATCGAAAAAGAATCAATCGGTTCAGTCAAAAAAAAAATTGATAGTAGCAGAAAACGTTTTAACTTTGACGCTCGCTCCGCAACGAGATTTAAAAATAACAGAACGATATTTGGCAATAGAAAGAGAGTGATATCAGTGAACACGGCGCCAAGCGACCCTTAATCTAACGGGTGTCTACGAGTGAAACGAATCAAGCAGACAGGATTATTGCTGCCGCAAGACTATCCCTGGTACCCCGTGAAATGATTACGATCATCGCTTAGCATAAATTTCCCGCTTTTCTTTATACACGCATCCGCGTTTACCCACCCTTTCGCCATCGTTTCGCCTCTTTAACCGTGGCCGATCGATTTTCAAAACTTTTACATTCACCGTGGCCTGCATTGGCTCGGCGAAATCGCGCGTGGCGAGGAGATTTTATCCGGAACTGCTGACTACTAGAAATAGTTGATTACCGCTTTCAGTAACATTTCGCTGCTTCCTATGCGGTAATTGACCGATGAAATAGAAAAATTCCGAGGAATCTGTGGAGGGAGGAGGAACGTTTCCAAGCGTGTCCTATTTATAATCAGTCGTAGCTGTTCGACATTGAAGAAACAAAGCTAATTGAAACAGCAGTGAACAGTAAGTTAAGATAGTACATTGTTTCCTGAACAGATAATACAATCACGATGCGCACAGACATAGACGTACCGCGCAGTAGATATTTAGCCCCGAAGGAAACACCCTGATGTCTGTGTCCCCTCTGTGTCTCTCGTTTTGATCGATTGTCACGAGCACGGCAGCGCACGAGACTCTAGAAACACACAGCGCCTACGTTCTCGTGCTGACTGCACCTAATCGCGGGCGGTATATTTATTGGCCGGGTCGTTATTACGGAAACGACAATTTGTCATGGTCTGGTATTAATTACACCAGGAGGGGGGCCCTTTGTACAGATAACGGAGGCAAAGGGGCCACGACGTCGTCGTCAGAGACGCGAGACAACCTGTTTGAATAGAAATTGGCCTACGGAATGGGAAACGGAGACTCGAGCAACTTCCGAAAATTAATTGTTACAATATCTGGTATCGTGCGTGCTCTGTGAGACACGTGGGTGTCCTAATCGAAACTCTCGTCCTGCTGAGTTACGAGTCCCTTTAGACTATTTCATAGTTCAAAACGATCTATGAGGTGAAGGCGCTCTCGATAGTTCTGCCGTTTGCAACGTTTCAGAAGATCGCCGGGGTATAGATACAGTTCTGCGCGTCTAAGGTACCGTGGAGATAGGCGTTGTTTGAATTTATCGACACGAGATAATTATACGAGATATTTCTCACGTGTGCATACACGGTCGAACTGTACGGCACAGGGGAAAGCAATTTAAGTTAAATGGTCGCTGCGATGCAAAGTACAAAAAAAAGGGAAAAGGGGAGACGCTTCAAAGTTTCGAAAAGCGTAGGAAATCTTTACTAGTGTTGGTTAACGAAACGCTGGCTGAGAGGACAGCTTCAGCCTCGGAATTTTTACGCGGTACCTTTACGATGTAACTTTTTATATCGACTATAAAACCCTCCGCGGTTATATAAAATACAAGCCATGAGACTAAATTTTTTTCCCCCTCTTCCGTCTTTTTTGTTCCACGTGAAGAACAACCGTGTTCGTTACTTCGCCGTACCACGTCCCGAATAACGGTTCGACGAGAGTTCCGTTTCGTCTATTGTAACAAAATTACACTGCGGCTTACCACTTTATCTCCCAAATTTCGAACACGACATGGCAGGTACACGGTCTGTCCGACGTACGCGCTGACATTCGCCGCTGTCGGCTCAAAAACGGGCAAATCTCCTTCGGTTGAGTCATTATTGGCATCGTTTGTCCGCCGCTGCGAAACCTCCTTCGATACTTCACGAAGTTGCACAGGCGCTGCAAGCAAAACACAGCCGTTCACAGAATTATGTTTCGCCGAGGTATTTCGTTACTCTAATAGCTTTGAAGCAGTAAGTTTGTCAGCCGAAACAGCAAGAATAATCTGTTTCTACTGAAGCAAAAGTGGAGGTTAAATTAGTATAATTAAACTTGACGAGCTATTATTCAATTTCACTGAACTTAATCAAGGGGTGAATAATATGATTAATACAATACTAATTGGTATAATTGTATACAGCAGTCTAGGAAACTCGGTTAATTTCTCGTGTATACATACTCATTATTAAACAGACTGTTCGCTATTTCTCGAAAGAATGATCATTAATCTTGCAATTTCGCCAAATTGAAGCTTATACGACAATTTGGCAAACGAGGGAAATTTTCTGCAGGAAACTTGTCTTTCTTGACATCTCCTTTCCTCGCGAAAAGAAAGTCGGCAAAATTCTAATTGACCCATGGAAAGTTTTCCTCGATATTCAAGCAGAGAACGGAGGAAAAATCGTGTCGATCTTGTTTGCTCGTTAAACGTTTCACTTTCCGTGGATTAATCTCCGTTAATCTGCAGAACGAGCTTCACTTCGTCCTGAATCTTTTCCGTTGACTTTCTTTCTCGCTTTTCGACTTCTTCTCTTCCGGATGGATGTCTGAACATGTGTTACCTTAATCTCCGCGAGTTTCCTCGGATAGACTTCAATGTTGAAATAGCCGAAGGGTCTATCCGAATAGTAGCCTCATTAGTATACCTTGGAGCGGTCTCTCCATCATCATCAATCATCATCGCAGTGACGCGCGACGATACCCATTCGCGATTGACAGGGATTGATCCGTTAGTAAAGTTGGAAATAAATGCTCAGTTGGCTGCGATTTTGATACCACACCGTTACGAACTATAGAAGCGGAGAACAAATCTCTCTCTCCCGTCGTCTGAACGTTTGGAATAGAAAAATAAACGAGAAATAAAAAATAGAGAGTGCTACAATTTTTTGCAGTTCGTTCATATAAATTATCAAAGTATTTCCCCGGCGATGGTAGCAAAGGTTGAATCGCAATGGGAAAAATTCGGCCGCGTTTATCACTTCCAGGGGATAAAAAAAAGGGAATGAATTTCAACTGCTTAAATTGAATCATTCCCTGCTACGAATCATATCAATCAACGGCGTGATTCAGAGTGGGGAAACGTCAGCTTTCGAAATTGGCAAAACAAAAAAAAAACAGAAAAATAATAAAACAGAAAGAAAAAACGAGAGACTGTTATAACGGAATGGCTAAAAAGAGAAACAGAACGTTCACTGCACTCCCCCTGCATTTTTTTCTCTCTCCTCGTCCATTCCCCTTTTACAGCCAGTGGATCGCACGGCCGCTATTTCCTCCAGGCCGAAAACACAGCCGGATAAATTTAATTGGACCAGTGCCGAGTGTGTAGCTTGACACGGAAAGAAAAGAGGGCGGCTCGAGGTGCAAAAGTGCTATCGAATTATCAAACGAACCTAACCAGAACGAACCGCTGACATCGTAACTCGCTGTGCTGACCGTTTCGCATAAACAACGTGCCTGGCCAAACACACAGTGGTATCCACTTTCCAGGGTGTGCAACCACCCCCTCCCCCCGCACTCTAGCGTTTTGAGGTCTCACGTTAACGTGTCACAGGCCGTTCTTCCCCCCACGGGGTTGAGCTCAGAGCAGAGATAACACCCTTATACACAGCAGCACGCTGGCATCATACAAATGACCAACTTCCCCTCGAATGGCTCCCAACCTCGGCTAAACCCATCCTACGGGGCAACTGATAACTCTAGATTAATTGACAAAAAGCAGAGCCCACGAATATGGATGATGTACACGGGGTGAAAATCGTCGTGCGCCGGACAGGTATCCCTGCACACTGACAGTTGCCTCTTTATTCGAATTCAGCTAGGGAAATACGGTTGGAAATGAAGAGAAATTCGATGATCATAGGTTCGCAGGGAACGATCATTTTTAAAGGGTCAAAAGGGAGACGATATAATTGCGTACGAATTAAATAACATTCGCGATAGAAAATGAAAATACTTCTGTTGCAGTTAAATGCAAGAAACGAAATGCTTCATCGGCATACAAAAATTTGAGGACGCTCTTAAAATATAAAATGAAGAAACTTTATTAATTCAGCGGATATTTTTTTGCCGCAAGTACAGACCGGTAAAAATGCACTCACGTTGGAAATTAAAGCCGGGACGCGATTAAGTGTCCTCGAATTTCTACCTGTCATCTTAATCGTTCCTCTTAAAAAAAAAATCATGCTGGAGGAAACGTGCCAGCCGTTTTATCTCGGCCACATAGACTGCGCCGTCCTCTGTCTGACCAACCGCCGACTGTTTCTACTTTTTCAGCAAACTCGGCCTCGCTCGCGGGCAAAATCCCGCAGACGACTCATTCGTTCGCTAGACATTTTTTCCTCGCCCCCGTAGGGTATACCCCTCCTCCCGACGTCGCATTATAATATTATAAACAGCACGCTGAGGCCCATAAACCGAGAATGTTTTCTTTCTGTCCCTTGCTAGCCCGTGGGCTATTTTTCTTTGGACGATCGTCAGGACATTTTATGAGCGGTATCGCGGCGGCATCTTTTTTCCCTTCTTTCTTTTCCTTTTTACTTTGGCCTTTTTTCATGTACACTGGAAAGCTGCCAGCCAACGAATGAACGTTGAGGATTTTCGTTTCATTAGCATTAAATCCTTGCCTAGACGAATTGTAGGCACGATGAAATTTTAGTTTTATTACACGCAATCAACGTATCAGGATATATGGAACGCTTTTGAAATATTACGATAATATTTTGGATAATTTGTCGTGAATTAAGTAATTTCACTAATTTATTCAATTATGCTGTGAGCTTCGAATTAAATGGGAGGCTGCTTAATTTATTATTCAACCATTTGATTCCCGATAACTCGTGAGAGTGGAAATGTATAAAAGATGATACTTAAACGACAAACTACTTTCCCCGGTAACTCTTTCAAAAGAAGTTCTTCCTTCGATCCCTCTTATACCATAGATTCTAGACGACACACTCGTCGCTGGGTCATCATTTAAGGCGACGTGGAATAAAAGGAGCGAATGACAGTTTAACGTCGACGCTGTAACCGATAAAACTTGCCCCTACAAAAAGCAGTCCTTTCATTCATCCTGCCGGCATAAAGGATTCGATAAACGGTTGATGATTTTTCTCTGCGTATTTTCAATAATCAGGCATCGTCGCTATGGAACGCAAATATCGCTTTCCAATGAAGCGAGCAACGAGAACGCGTATGTATGCCGACATGAAAACGAATTACTACGTGCTAAATCTCGCGGTGTTACGCTATCTTTCGTCGCCACTCATCTCGCATCCTCGAAATCTCTGGCCCTCTATTACGACCGGCTTTTTTCCCCTGGCAAGCTACACATTTATTTCCGTAAAGCATTACTCCGATTTCCGGTTGCGTACTTCGCGATTTTCACCCCGCCATCCTCTATCACGAGCAGCCCCTCGAACGTGCCTCGTTTATCTAATACGATGACGAACGATTTCTAAAATCGTCATGGTATCAAACGAAGGAAGATTATAAAGTATCTCCCCTTTAGAAATAGGGGAATGTCTTATCGTAGATTGAAATCTCTCAAGCAGGCAACATTATTATTATTACCATTCCAGTAAGAACAATCCAGTATGAAATTCAACTTCTAATTAACCAGACTCGTACTAAAATTAACCAGAAATAGTTTAACGAGCAGCTTCCAAGGGAATTGCACATTTTTATGAGGAGACCCTGGTCGCAATGTCTATTCGAGAGCTTTTTTTGCTTCGCTTAATTCTACGCGCGACCGGCAACGTTCGCGGATAGTATCAGTTTCCCGGCTTCTCACGTCATAAATCTCCATTGGAAAGAAGAAGCAGTCGTCGAAAGGCGGGCTTGGGCGAACCGTCGAAGGCACAACGGTGTGGGGGTCCCTGGCTATAAAACTACAAAGCAAACCGCCCGTTAATCTTACGTCTGCCTCGAATCGTGCGGTGGTCTACCGCTCTTAAACCAGACCAACCCCTCGCCTCGGCTCGACTACGTTTCACCGCTCGAAACAATGAGGACGAAACTTTACGGTCGCGCTAGGCCACCGGGAGAATCATATATTTTCGCCGCAAAGCTCGTAAAGTGCGGTCGCTGTTGCCAGTCGGCACATCGCCGCGGACCGCTTGCGTGCCTCGTGTACACGCGACAGTGTCGTGTCAGCGTGTCACTGCCCACTACCTTGGCGTAATTTCCGCGAAAGTGGAAATTTTCTTGTCAATCGTACGTCCCAACGGTGCACTTGTAAAAGAGACGAGAGTCCTCTGTTCCTTTTTTAATTTTCTTCTCTTTATTTTATTTTATTTTATGTTATCTGTTATTTTCAATGCTCTTGCTCTATTAGGGTTTGCGGCGTGTAGACATTCAGAATCGAAATTCAGAATGGATGTGTTCCCTGAAATAAAGTCCGGTTAGTAGAAGTTTGCCTAATAGAAACGCATCCTAACGAGAAACGAGATCTGTTCGCTTTTATTGGTTTGGCATTATCAAAGAGTTAGTTAAACGGGACCTTATTTGTCGATGCCTGGTGAAACGAGAGTTACGTTTCCGCTATTCCATAGCGGACGAGATCGGAACGTTACGTAAAACTATGTATCAAAGTGTTGAGCAACGTTGTGTCAGTGTAATTCTATAACATCCTATTGACTCAATATCTACATCCTAATATTTCGACCATACATCCGCAGTACATTCGTCCGTTTTACAATTACACGTATGCGTAATGTACACGTGTACAGTTTCGCGGGACAAACTTATTCGAGCCGCCCCTCGCAATGCCAATCCAGTCGCGTTAGAATTTTAAATGTCACTGGAGACAGATGAAACAGCAGTTGCAGCATTATTCTACAAACCAGGCCACCGCCATCGACGTAACCGTTGCAATGCTGGATATCCCATTACAGCGTCTAGTAATTTCAAGATAGCACCCATCCCATAACACAATAATGGCTTCTGATAACAATGGATGCACCGTTTCTATCGTCGCACATGTGCTGGGCCGAATGGCTAGATGAAAGTTGAGACCGGAATACAAAGTCAAGCCGTGGAGCACAATCATCGTAATTCGAGAACCCTTCTGATGCCGTGAAATGGGATTTGCGGTGTACGAAATTTCTATCCCAACCCTTGCACAAATTGTGCCCCGTCCACGATCTCAGGCCTTGCTTTATTTGCATATGATGCACTCACGCGTGTGTCACGCGAACACGCGACAGTATTGCATCTGTGACATGGATACGCTCGGTTAGACATTGGGAACAGTGGCACGGTGGTAATTAGTGTTCCTGATTTCTCGATATTTTCCTCCTGATTACTCGAATAATTCTCGAAAAAGAATTCTCGCGAAAGGAACGCCAGTGGTAATGGATATGCCCCGCGATTCGGTTAACTGTCGGGCAGCATTTCGATGTAAATGATACAACGAGGCTTAAACCGGAAATGTGCTTAATACAACACAGCTATCGAACGAAAGCGGACGACGTTCGTTCCCGGTTACGGACGCGCAAGCAACGGCAACAAGAAACTAGGCACGTAAAACGTCAAATCCGCGAACGGGTTAAACAGGAGCTCTTTGAACTGGAAGCAGTAAATTTTGGCTAAACGCTGGGAAACTAGTTCAAGCACTGTACCAATTCTTCGCGGTGATTATAATTGACAGAGAAAAAAAATTGCGCAAAATAAACCGACTGCTTCATTAGAAGAGCTCGCGAAAACCTGTTAAAAGTACCCGAACTTTGAGCCCCAATAACTCCGAAGATTGTAACCTTTTCCGGAATAAATCCTAGATCGTTAGAAGCGCACATTCTTCCCCTTTAAACTGCTTTTTGTTCGATCTCGATACGACTTTCCGTTCCCGAGATATCGCCGTGCAAAGTAGATGGTTATATTTTAATAATCTTCTACCGCTATCCTTGTCGCGCGCTCGAACCCTCTCACTCTCACCGTATACACTGACCTACCCCAACCTCCCGCCACGTGCGCTGGTCAGCGACAGACGCTGTGTCAGCGTTTTTTTACTACAACTACCGTCTGTGACGTACGCATTTCCCAGAAAAAATGTGGGTCACGCTGCATTCATAAATTCCACGCACTCCTGAATATTAATGACAACTTTAAACGCTTGTATCTCAGAGACTAATTGAGATATCGGAACGAAACAAAAACCAGATGAAAGGGCACGCTCTCCGCTATCTACTGGGCGGTATGTTTTGTATAAAATTTTCCATTCCGTTCAGGTGTGAATTTTTCGTTCAAAGTTAACATTAGCTTAATCCATTGCCCGCGCTATTTCTGTTACCTTTGTTAATTGCACAGTGCTCTCCCATTGATTTTCGCTGTTATCCCGTGCTGCACAAGTGCGAGTCCGTTGTACGCAAATTAATTAATTGGTGGAAAGCATCGTTGTGTATAATTCAAACAGCAGGTAATATCAGCGGGCATGTCAAATTAAATTCTTCCCGGTGTGGCGGCCGATTTGTAAATTGAAATTAATTGAAAAACGCGGATTTGGTTAATCGAGAATCACAATATTCCGGCGCGATTCATCTGGCGATTTTAATACATTCGTTAATTGTACCAATTAGGTGCCGCACGAAGTCGCGAGACGTCGTTCTCGAGCTAATCGCTCGTTGAACTCGCAATAATTACAGCTGCCGTTAATTTACGGCCGATCGGCGGGGCTATTTTCAGTCGTGGCGCACGTTACCACCGCGGGGCCCGTATATTACGGTCCATACTTCGCCGTGGAAATACGCGAGCTCTAGTAAGTTTGATGGGAAATTACTAATCGAGGATCAACTCGGCAACAGCCAAGGGAAAGTGAAATTTCCCGAGACGGGACTGCCAGAGGGCCTCGACATGTGAAAACTAAGGAACACCACGTGCTCGACACGTGTGTCTACACGCGTGGTTGTTCTGCACGCATCGCGGGGCACATCTCATTGCACCCAGCTCGCGTTACGGATTATAAACGTCGCGTAATTCGCGCAGAAACGGAGAGCTACAAAACACACTCTGGCCAAGTGAAATTTGCAGGTCACGCCACATTATACCCCGTAAATATGATACCGTTCTCGAGCGGATTATGCAATCTCTTTGTACCTGATTATTTGGATTTCCACGCGTAGGTATTACGTCATCGGGGGAAAACTGAAGGTTCACGTGTGTTCCGGAAAAATGTCTGGAAAAATTAGCTCCCTCTGCTCGCCTCGTATTTGAATAACAAGCAGTGCGGGCTAATATATGGTGAGACATATTTTTATGCAAAACGAGTCGGTGACATGGATCGACGTATTTTTTTCAACAGCGCAGGTAAATATATGCGAATAAATGGAACACGTTATTGACAAAGGGATTAACGTGGAATAAGGCACGGTTTGATGTCGACGTTGGATCTTAACTCGTTGGATCGAGAGGAAGGGGGTTTAAAGAGGCAGGAATGGGGTAAATTGACATGGTTCCGGCAAAGTCCGGGAAACGAAGGCGAATTAGAAGGGCGAAAAGCGGAGTCAAAGAAAAGCGCTGTGCCGCTAATAAAACTAAACTAGACTCAGGCTCTTCAACTTTGCAGAAACATTGAGAGGAAAGGAGGCGGGGAGGACGAGTGCCGGCGAAACAAAAGAAGAGACCGAGACAAAAATGTTAGAGTTTCTTCCTAGTGACTGGAGCAAATACTTCCGTGGGTTTTCCTGTTTCCGGCTGGTAGAACTGTGCCTCGGTACGTCAATGATAGTACATATATACCGTCCTCCAAGCTGTACATAACTTTTCCTATGGAAGAGCTTTCTTTCCTAATTTGCTGCCAAGCTGTACTAGCTTGGAAATTAGTATCCTATATTCATCTCCCACGATGCATTCTCTCATCCATGGTAAGGACTGCAGCACGTAATATTCGAAGAAAAAGAATTGGAGCATGCATTCGTTACTCATTTAGCATTGAAGAAAAGAGAAATAAATTTTCTGCCTTCCTCGGGGCAAGCACGATATTTTAAATAATAGCATTAAAAATGTATATACGCTTGAGGGCTTGTGCATGGTTGTCTGGAGATTATAATAACGTTTTCCTCGTCGTGGAAAACGGCCAGGATAGAACAAAAAATGGGAAATAAAATTAGTAAGCAAAACGAAGAAAGTGAAAGAGGAAAAGGAAGATAGATAAAGGGGAGAAAACAGTGGGAGCGCAGAAAGGTCGAAGGCAAGGCGAGAAAAGCATAGAACGTGGGCGGAGAGAAACTTGAGAAATGCGAAAAAGGCGAGAAAGCCTTCTAGGTTTCGTAAATAGAAAGTAGGTGGCAAGTAGCCGCACTTTTAAAGAGAAGAAATCACTTGACCGTGTCGGGTCTTCAGTTTTTTTTTTATTTACCCAACGATCTGCTGAACAGGGCCGTACCTGTCCGTCAGAATGACGGAACACGATATCTCAACGTCGAAACGGAAGCTGTCCGATGCCTGGTGAATTTGTTTCGCGCTGTGAAATTAATGCGCAACGATCAATCCGCCCAGCGATGCGCTTTCCGCGGGTCGCTTATCGCGTAACGACTGTTCGCATTAAAGACTAAGGGTGCAAGAACGTTTCAGGGAGACAAATTTCTACGGTGGACCCGTCGGAAACGTTTGTACCGATAAAACTTTAACACTTACCATCGCACGACTTTGTTCGACCAAGAAATAAACCGTGTTAAATAAAATATCTTCGCTGATCAAGCAAGCCATGTATAAAAACTGGCCCAGATTTCTGCCAACAGAGAATTAAGTCCTCGAAACGACGTCTACGTCCGCGAGCACGAATCGCTTTTAAAACCGCGAACCAACTCCAACCGTTGGCAAAACTTTCGTAATTGGTCGAACTGTGCTTTGAGCACCTTAATACTTTCATGTTTCTCGACGACTGCTAGACGATAGCTGTGTACGATCGAAGGGATTCGAATCGATTCGATGAATTAATTAAATATACCGTGCTTCGCGTGGGTGCACAAAATTAATTGACAATCTTGGAGGGGAAAAAATTGTAACTATTAATTGTAACGCAGAAAGGTCGAAGACACCCATCGTGGAATTCTTTTTTCTCCCATACGCTTCGCTCTTCTTTCCGTCCGCGCTCCCTTAGACCGGGGCAATTTTCTCTCCTCTCGCGTTTCCACGGTTTATTGAAAAAGCTGAGCAGAAGAGAAGAGCATCAAAGTTCGCAATTTGCACCAAGTGCAAGCCTGTCTGGCTGAAGCGGCACCGGGATCAGGTCGAAAGTTCAATCTCTCCTCCGCTCGCATTTCGACCGATATTTTCTCTGTTTCGCTGTCCTCTCTATTGGCTCCCCGTTTCTCACGGATTGATTTCCACGATCCAACTTTTATATTGGCGGCGGGAGCCGCGAGGCTTCGTTCGATTTCAATCAAATTAATTACAAAGTACCAACTGAGACGTTCTAGCGCCGCTTTTAATTACTGTTCCGTTGAAAATACGAACGAGCGACGCCGGACCTGGGTCGCCAAGATTTCGACCGGCAGTCAAATAACCGTGGAAAATGATATTTCCCAAGCGACGACGAAGCGACGCGCCACGAGAAAATTGTCGCAGCCCTTAGAAAACAATCCGTCGAACGTGCGCGACGTTATTGGAGAAACCAGGCATCGAATTTAATCAGAATTCGCTCGTCTTGCGTGAGACAGCAGATAAATTTCCTTGGGTTTTCTTTGCGCGGGATCGGAAGAAAAATCGACATCGTGGACGATTGTCGGTTTCATTTAAAGGCAGATTAAGATGGATGCATGTAATAGCGCGTAAATTGAGGATACATTACAGGGCGAGGGGGATACGAAGAAGAAGTGCTCTCTTGTTTCTCTTTCGTTCAGAGGATTACTTGCTCGCGATGCAGGGGGCCATTAGCGACAATTGACCCCTCGGTGTCTACCGTAGATTTCAAGGCCGTAGAACGCGATCGACAGGCAACGCTGCAAGGCGTTATTTCCCGTGTATAGAAACACAGATCAGATTGTGGAATTCCATTGGAGTGACGTTCGAGTGACGAGTAAAGTAAAAATAAAATTCTATACTTGTTGAATTTCATGCCTTGCGAAGTGTGCGTGAATCGCCGTTTAAAGTCCGCTTTGGAAACTAACGTGCGGTTCGTTTTTCGCTAGCGGCAAGGCCAAGTTAAACAGAACTGTGGCAATATGTAAAATTAGTTGCAAGATGGGGACACAGAGGGTTAACGGGAGTGAGTCGTTTATTTGTAAACCTTTGTGAGATTAGTTTCTGATGCACAGAAAGCGGAAGTGGAAAAAGGAAGGGAAAGAGAAAAAAAAAGGAAATGCGACGAAAGGGCGAAAGAGGGATGGAGAGAGAGAGAGATACATGCAACGGCGCCAAGTGTAACTTGCTCGTGAAAGCCATATGACGAAGGGGCATGCCAAATAATTTATTTCTGACTGTAGATACTATATACGTGTACGCGAGTATTTCAAAAGGAAACGCTCCGCGCAAGGATAATACCTTCCTGACCAAAGTGCGAAGCACGTCCAATTAGTTGTACAATGCAATTACCGCGGGTATTATTCCATTACGATGCCTGTTGTTCGCGTAATTTAATCATTGCGCTGCTCGCGTCTAATGTCTCTGGAAACCGGAGACTCAGTGGAAAGGAAACGAGCAGAGGTAGAACTTTTGCAAGTTTTATCATTGGAAGCCGGAAGTTCTACGGAACAATGATGGAAGATGCTCGGATGTAGAAGAAACATATACACATATATATATATCACACTTATCCTCCGGAACGTTTGGTGAATGAAAACTATCGAAGGAAAATATTCGAGAAATTTCGCCGGACAGAAAATCGATTCTAAAATTGTCCAACTTTGAAAACACGTGCCACCCGTGTAACGTGTTCATCGTGAAACGCCGGTAGAAATTTTTCGGCAACATCAGCGGGACCGTCGAAGTAGCGCGCAGCTCATTGGAATTTTAAATTACAACTGTAAACGATGGAGGAAATGAAATCGCGGTAGTAATGTGGCGGCCGGAAGAAGCTGTACACCGATCGAACAGCGTTCGAAACGAAAATCGGTTGAGCGTACAAATACCGGTGAACAGAGGAGCCAGAGAAGTTCCATTGGTTCATAGAATACGACACAGCGGCGGGCAAAACAGCACCCGATTCAGAAACCGAAAATGTCTGTCGCTCGACCATTTTTCACTTGTATACCCGTTGTCAGGATGGCCTGGTGCGGCGAATGCATAAAAGTAGAACAAAAAGGGTCAGGAGGTCGGGGGAAGGGGGTTAACGTGCACGTCCGACTCACCGTATCCTGTACCAGTCGTAAGATGGAAAAAGAAACCGTAGCAAATGCTTTCCGGAAACCCATTGGCCCGTCAGCACAAGCGTACCGAGGCGAAATTGTCAAAGTACGAAAATAAAGATGGAACGCACGGACGGAGGGAAAGAAAAGTGGGGAAAAGCGGACGTGGGTGGATATGTGGAAAAGAGGATCGCACGAGGTTTAGAAGGATAAGAAGGTCATGGACGTCGCGGCGAGGAGGAAAGGCGAAAGGAAATGCAATAAGAAGGGGTCACCAGATGGGTGGGGCAAGAACGATAGATTGCGGCAAAAACGCGGAAGAAAATAAATAAAGACGGCGGAATGGAAGGGTGGGATGGGAAAGAAGCTATATACGACTCCGTGACAGGAACTACGCTCTCGTTCTTGCGGATGCAATTTTCTAAAAATGTATCGGGGATTAATTTTCAATGACGACAGCTTCTGCATAAGTTTTTTTAATACCCGAGGGGAGGCTTGAGAATAGATATACGGCCGTTCGTCCCAGCGCCATTGCGCTGCTCGCATTTTGGTGACTGCAATGAATCAAATTCCGCGAGGTAAATCGATCCGCGGAGGGAGAAGGAGCAATCGAGCGTTTCGTAGTCGATGAAACGACGGTATTTGCTGGAAGCTCGGCCCCGTCAGCGGAGGCGGGTTAAAAACGTCAGGAAAAACGTGGAACTCGATGACGGCACAGGTTCATCGGGACCGATCCGCCTGCTGCCAGCGTAAACAGGAAAACATTCGTTTGTTCGCGGTATCCCAGAATACATAAGGCGTATTCTACACGTATCAATACATTGAAACATCCGCCCACGCGTGCACACAACACGCACATTGCGTGTACACGGGAGACAACTCTAAATCACGGCGTCAGAGCCGAATTAACAGGCCGCGGCCCCTGGTGCAGGCCGTGACGTTTGCCAAACCCCCACGACTCTTTGGTTACGTGCTGGACACCTCCTCTACCCCCTCCGCTTGAAGTTAATGTCCCGTCTAATCGATTTGATCTTTCATGTGAAACGCAATCTCGATCGCTGTTTATAATTAAACGTCGATACGTGAGATACTTTGAAAGAATTTAACTGAACGAAATTGACGGAAGATAGAATTTCGCATTGGTTATCGAACCACGCGTAAATTGACTGTCCTCGAGATAATCCCGAGGCATTTATAGGTGAAGCACCGACAAGATTAGATAGACGTCTACGCGTTTAACGCACCTGACCCGAATTCGATTTGCTCGGGTGTTGCGGGATGCGGCTGGATTGCCGGATGTGTCGAATATCATGCCATAATTTCGTCGACCCTGTTTGTCGGGTGATTCCATGGTACCAGCACGATGTTTGAGGGTGGAACAGACGTATCACAGCTAAAGGGGATGTTATGAGGGATTAACACGTGAGATGTGCCTCGACTCTTAATATCAAGGCAACGAAATTAAATGGACCGAATTTCCTTTAAAGGTGTACTCAATTCCAATTTTCTTCGTCCCATAAAAACGAAAGCGACTCTCCTATTCTTTTTATTCGACACCCACTCGATTTTCATTTGACAATTTTTTTAGAGCGTTTTGCGTGCATCAGATCGTTATTGTCTGTCGCGAAAATTCGTTTTCGTTGCGCGAACGATTCCGAAAGTCGATAACTCGACAGATAGACATACGTGTTCAGCATTACGCCACGTAATCCGCGGGCGGCACATGTGTAGAAAAAATTGATCGATCCGAAAATGGAGGCGAAAAAAATATTCGGTGGTTCAACCGTGGAAAGACGCGTTCTGAACGCGGGAAGGTATTTTTTTGCCGGCGATGATTTCAATGTTGCGTGGCTCCTGCTACTGACGTATATAACAGTGCAGAGTTCACACATTTTTCCCCGCAAAAGTTCGGTTCGATCATTTTTATTCACCGCGAATAAATAAATGAAATGTGAAAATAAAAGTCACCGAGCTCACGGTGGTTGCTGCGATTCACGCTGCGATCATATTACCAGGAGAAATGGTATCTGAAATATTATATATTATTCTTTCAGCTACTGAATAAATAAAGCAGATCCTGCTGAAATCAAATAAAACCGCTTCTATAAAAATGAGTTACATACAGGAGGATTTTCGTGCAATTAATTAATCCGTTTAAAATTATTGTTTGCATCTACTGTCAGCCGTACAAGATAATATGTATTACAAATTATTAATACAAATATCAGCTTTTCAACCGTACCACCCAGGCGATATCATTATTTCTCTGTAGACGTCTGCAAATTTCCTGATCATTTTAATTTTCCGGTAATTATGACCCTCGTTAAACGGAATATTCCACGAAATATTAATTACAACATCAAGCAGCTTTAACGTGCCCCTCTCGAATAATGTTGTTTCGAATCATTTCAACATCGAGAAATTGTTACGAGACCCACACTTATGTGTCCCGCGTTTTTATCGTTCTCCGTTCAAGGCGTTAATTAATATAATGACCAGAATTTAACGAATGTACATCGCTCTATGTACGCCGTTTTTCAACGCCACGCTCTACACGGCCGTGGAAAAAAGGACCATTTATCTTAAGGGTCGTTAATGTGAGAAAAATTCGTCGGGTCGTGAGGCAAGAAGGCGTTCCTCGCTCGAATGCTCGGGAGAAAAAAAAATCTAGCCGGATCGTGGTGGATCCTCTGACTCAGAAGCCCCGCCTGAAATCGGCTGGGAATCGACGTTTAGGGCTTGTGTAAATCCGCGAGACCATAACGGGTCGGAAAACTGGAACTTCGTTCAAGTTTCGTTGGCACTTGAAACTCCGTCGAACGGTTTCTAACTACCTGAACGAGAAATCTTGGCTGTACGATACTTGAGAGTGTGCAAACTGAGAGAGAAATGGTTCTCGATGTTGCCTCTTAAAAGTTTCTAGTATTTTAAGGACATTTAAATAACGAATCTCAAACTTGCGATCGCGAAGATCTGGTTTCTGAAGCAATGGAACCGATCAATAAATTCTTGTCCATTAACCTCCTACGAAGCTATCAAATTTTGGATGATTTTAGCTGATGGCTTGTCCATTAATAGTTGGAGCGAAATATCGGTCCACGGGAAACCTTGGTGAAACTCATAGTAGTGAACAAACCTGAATTGAACAAACCACGAGGGCACCGCGGTTCGCGAATTTAATATGAATAAAACACGGTCAGATGATTTCAATATCGCCAGAGTGGATGACAGAGTAGTTCCTGCGTTCCCGCGAAATATCCTCTGTACAAACTTTGACGACTCATTCCGAGCAATTCGAGAAGCAAGTTAAAGTCAACATCCCCCTTTCCATGAGCCTCTATTGAAGTTCCAATAAATGCTACGATGATTTTGTCCAGCTTCGAAGGAGAAACGGGGTGTCGAAATTTGTGGATAACGCGTGAAGACGCGGCGGAAATTAGCGCGCATCGAAACGAGCAACAAGTAAACCCACCCCCTGCCGTGCCGTTGCCACTTCTAGCTCCCTCTGCCGCGGTATTTCATTCCGACACAATCGAGTCGAGTCGTTTAAAGCACTTCTGCGTTCGGAGAAGATTGCGAAATGGGGCGCGGCCGGTCAGTCGGTTCCTCGAGTGCAATTCGAAACGTTTCGGACGACTTCTAATTAGAACGGCTCGTCTATCTGCCTCTTGAGATCTCGCGAGCCGAAATTTTCGTTTCGCTGATGGAGAGACGGGCCTGCGGAGAGGTCTCGCCGAGAGACGGGGAGAGAGACGAGAAAGAGACGGGAAAGAGACGAGGAAGAGGCGAGAGAGCGGGCAGTGAATCATTCTATGAGCATAAATTAGCGGGCCGTCGCAACGCCGGTTAATTAATTAAGGTAAATTGTCCTAAGCGTAAGTAACTGCCGGCGCCTGGGTCACTCCTCCCTGCTCGGTTCTCCTCTCTTCCTGAATAACTGGTACTCTCTTCGAGCTGTCTGGCTGCGAGATGAGTTTCCGGAAGACCAGTTCCTTTAGGTCGTGGCTTCTTTCCGCCGTTTGACACCGCCCTTTTCGGGGTCCATTGTCTCCCTCCGTAAAGGGTAGAAATGTATCTTCCCCAGAAGAGCCACGGCCCTCTACGAGATTTATCGCCGAAACGACCCGATCCCACGAGGAGGTTTATTCGGCGCGGCTATTTTGGTAGCACTTGATTAAACAGCTGGCTGATTTTTATGTGAAAATATTGCAGATTGACTCTGTGGATTTAGTGCGGACATTCGAATTACAATTTGCGCCGTCGAGTAAGATTTTCATTACATTTCGCTTTCGCTTTAGATTGTTGAAAAATTTCACACATCCCCGGGTGAAATTTATTTTTGCCCGTCAATTTCGATTAAATATCGAAACTTCGTGGCGGTCGCGAGCATCGTGACGCGAGCTCTGATTAACTGCTTCGTGGAATTGTATAGTCGATTTGACGCCGATACCTGTAATTACCCGGGTTCGTTCGAAGCGACGAATCGCGGCACCGAAATTATGCTTTCATTCGGTGAATGAACGGCCGTGTCGCGACAAAGGGTAAACATTACAATTAAACCGACGTCGAATTGTTTGTTTGCCGCGTTAATTTACGCCGCGATGACGTGCTCGACGTTTCATACAGGAAAAAGGAGGAAAGAGAGAAAAACCGAACGGGGGGCAAGAAGGGAGAATTGAAGTGCTGCGCGAATGCAAACGACGCGGAGTATGCGTGCGTGCGATTAAGAGAAGAGGGGTTAAGGGTTCAAGACCCGAGGCCATACCAGTCAGCAACGTTAATTGCTTGCCTACCCACAGTAACTTGATATTACTGCCATTCCGCGACGCATACACCTTGCCGTCAAATTTCCCATAATTTCGTGTCCTTATTAGGAGATTGAAAAATCGTCCGTGAAATTAAAACACGAATTTACAAAGTCCACGACGAAATAATAAAATCTGGAGTCCACGGGAACTTCCCTTTGTCGCGAATTAAATTAAGCGCGACGAGGAAGCTTTTGCGTGCTCATGAAAAAATTAAATATGTAACGAGGAGGGGGAGACTTTTCACCAAACTAATTTCCCTAAACTGACACGGATAAGAGTTGGTGAACCTTTCGACGCGCGCTGTTACATTATTTACGTATAAATAGTTGTGTCGCCGTTAGGAAACTGCGCTCGGTTTTTCTGAATTTTAAGCAACCGCGGGACCATCCAGTAACACCAAACTTGCCGCAGGAATTATTTAACTTTTAAATTTATTAATTTACATTTTCCACCGCCGCTTATGTCTACGTCTCTCGTTGAACCGGTGGATTTAAATGAAACTGCTATCTCGGCGGAAGTTAAAGTGGTGGCCCTCTATTAAAATCGTAGCGATTTTTTCAAATGTAATTAAATAATGTTCAGAACAAATTGAATTTCCGCAAAAGTGTTCCCGATCGGCGGTGAAAGAAATCTGCCCACGAAAAGCTTTCAGCGGTAGAATTATTTCTGCAACTAGCCGCGAGCACTGCTTTAGCTCAATGTTCCCTACCCCTGTAGCTCAATGGGAACGACGAAACTAGGTTTGGACACAACTGTTTATGCTACTGAAACCAGATGTTTGGTTCACAGGCCGGTTCAAATCTGCTACACCATTCGGGAAACCAACTAATATCAAGCGTTCTGTCCCTGCGATCGAGTAAATGCTCTTTACTATCTGTGGAATCTGATTTTGTTAAAAAAAAAACGATATTATATCAGTCCTCTTTCTCCAAAATAGACTTTGTTCAACCAGAGTGCTGATTTCAATAAATTTATCCGCCGTGTTTATGCGGTTCGTCCGGCGAACGATTTAATTCAATTTTATCTTTCAATTGTGCACAGTGATACGAAGAAATGTTCAAATTAGATGTGCCGCGCGTACGGGGCGTGGAAAGGACGCTACGAAGACGAGGGAAAAAAATTGCCGAGCGTGTTTTCTCTGACACAGATTTAACGGAAGTACTTATGTAGCCAAGCACATTTGGAATTGCCGGCGATGCTCGCCCCGTTTTGCGGTCACGAGCGTGTGCAGACATTTATGGCAACACGTGCGTGTCATAAAGCGGGTGTTTCCTCGAAAAAACATAGAAACGAGAAGGAAAACGGGGGCGGTCTTGTTTCGAAAATAAATTAATCCCTGATGCGTGTCGCTTATAGACCATACCCATTTTCATTTTCTCCGGAGGAGAAACGAAGACAAACCTGCAGAAATATTCAACCCTTAACCTTTAGAAATTAAGGTGGAATCAAGTTTCTTCCCTTTTTTATTTTCTTGTTTAAAATAGAATTTAATTCTTCCTCGTAAAAGCATTTGTGTGTTATCGATTCGGAAACAGCTGAAGTAAAAAATCTAGTTGACACCATTTTCTTCGACGACAGAAACAATGGGCGTCGCAGAATGCTAAAGAATTTTTCCCAGAGGACAATGAAAAGTGAAACAATTCGCCGCGAGAAATAAAAAACCGTGTGTGGAGTTTTTAAATAAATATACCATTTTACGGGCCAGCGCATGGATAAATTGTCAAAATTGTAACAAAACGCTGAAGAACCACGACGACGATGAATCGCACGCTGCGAGACTGGAGAAACGGAACGACGCGACGGTCGAGTAATGGAATATAGCGGGCAGAAATTTAATTCTGCTTTAGAAATCCTTGGGCCGCGTGGTCGGCGCGAACAATTACGCGGTAATTGTTAATACGTCTTACAATTTGCACGGACGTGCAGCGTGTTGAGAAACTTTTTCACCGTACGTACATCGTGTCTTCTTTGCCATCTTATCCGCGAAACGTCGCTACGGCGAGGGCAATCGATTTGCATTCGTCGTGGAAATTTATCGACGACGTGAGTGTATTTGGATGTACGGTATATTTTTAAATGCGTGATATCTATCGCACTGTTCTACTGCCTGAAAGTGTATCCATGAAGCGGGTCGAATGTTTTTCCATTGGACGTCGAACGATTTCGATTGGCCGAAGGGGCGATGAGTTTCGAACGATCGGCGTGCACAGAGCTCGTTAACGCGGCCGTGTTGAATCGAATTGAGCGGATCGTGCACGGCGTCGATTAAAATTCTCTACATTAATTATCGAACGATAGATTGGACCGTGAAACGCAGTTAATTGACGACGAATGGAATTTCGATGATTGCGACGCGGACTGTCGGCGCGTCCGCGAGAAAATCGATCGTGACAGAAAAAATATGGAAACGACGTTCCGTTTTGTCGTTTAAATATCGTCGATCTAAAATCTACAGGCGACCCGGATCGTTTGCAATTTGTGACTGTCTTAAACTCAGCAATGGTGGCACTTTAATCTGGAAAACCGTAGCGCCTCTGTAACGTGGGTCGGGTGTATTTCGGATCTCTGTAATACAAATATTTGTAAATCCCCGAGATATATTTAACGCGAAGAACTCGATCATTCTCCAAACACAATTATCGCTCGAACATTTGTTTCCTTTGTTATTGTTACGTAAACAGCCACTGTCCTGCGGGCAGAAAAAACATTCTTCTCGTTCTAAAATTGTCTCGTCACGGGACCCGTTGAGAGTTGAAATAATTCGAAGGAGATGGCGATGGCGCCTCCTGGACGGCCAACAGAGATTTGTGGGGAAAGTTTTTGGCAAAATTGAGACTACCGCGAGGCCTGATGGGCGTATCGTGATTTATGCGATTCATTTCCCAGGTAGGATTGTCAGGGTTCATATCGCGGAACGAACACGAGGAACTTTCCTCGGTTTCCACGTTAGAAGATTTGCGTAGCTCTTCCGGCTTCTTCTTCTTCGTTTTTCTCCGTTTTTCTCCATTTTCCTTGAAAGAACGCTATTACCCAGCGTATTTATTAATGCAGTTATTATTTAAAAAAGGGGGCTTAGCACGGTTTACTGGAATAAAATGGACAGAAAGATATCCAATATCAATTGTACAAATTTCAGTTGTAAAAGCTTCGAAAAATATTGTTACGTTCTCGCTTTTTGTCCGACATGAAACAGTACTAAAGTCTGTATAACAAAAAATGTATTTATTAAATATTAGTTTGCAACCACGTGCCAATTGACCACTCGTCTGTTTTATAAATATTGGCAATTTTAACTGTCCTTCCCTCCTGCAAAAATTCTTTTTAAATGTCCCATCTATGACCATAAGAACATGCAACTTCCTTCATCTCCAATACCACACCCCAGTATTAGGATACCATACTGGCATCAACCCAATGATTATTAATGTTAATAACGCTATCCCATGTATCGATCTTTTTAATTCAACACCTTCTTCTCTTAAACTTTCTCACTGCCTAGCTTGCCACTTAAATGACTTCAACTACTTTAATCCCCCCAATTTTTAATTATATTTATTTTATATAAAATTCCTACCTCACTTTGTCACTATTATTGTGTATTTTACTAATGGGTCTTTTCCCGTGTAAATAAAGAAATATTGCTCCCGTTTCGTTTGATCAAGCCAGTCCCTTGAACTATCAGAATAATCGAACAGAATTTCAACCAGCCATCGACCGTATTTACCACTGGCTTGTTCACTTCTTCTTTTCCCTTTTTGGCTATAGAATGTGAAATATTGGAAAGGGCAGGGCAACTATGCGAAAAAAGAGACCAAGGTGACGATCGACTACCAACCAGAGAGGATCGTGACAGGCATCAAGGCGCAGATGCCCAAATACACCAGCAACACTGTCCAAGTGTGACGCGGCTCCTGGCAAGTGTCCAGCTTTTTCCCGCTCGCTAGGCCACCGATTCTTGGCCCCCTCATCGTACCTCGTGCCGCATAGTTTTCGCCCCGGCCACGTAAACGGGAACCTCACTGCCGGATTAGGCTTCGGGAACTTTAATAATGCCGGCCCGGACACCGCTGGCTTCCTTCCTTCCTTTCTTCTTTCCTCGGTTCTCCCTCTGTTCTCACGTAACTCGGACACAAACTTGGTAACGCTGACATTCCACACTGTGCACGAATCACGCATGAAGAATCTTGCTTCGTTTCGTCAACTCACAACGCGAGCACTAGGGGAGCACTGGAGGGCACTTCGCGAGGAACACCTAGTACACAAATTGTCTCGAGGAACACTTTTTTCCTTGTCCCTGTTTTTGTTATTTATGATAGTCAAGGTGCGATTTCCCCGTGAAACACAGGGCACGAAAGTGGCGAACGTATAGGAACGACGGACAGGTACGACGTTTGCATTAACACCCGGCACGTGACATTTTTACGATAGCCCTGCGAGAAGCTTGCGATAAGAGCTCATTTACCTAAGGATGTGCTCTCAGGCGAGAGCTTCAGGAAATAGCCCGCTGGAAAATCCAGCAGCTTCCTTCGACGTGGCTCCTCTAAGAGAACGACGCGTGGCTGTTCGTGGAGTAATAGTTTTTAACTGCATTTTTATCTCTTAATAACGCGGCGGCGTTAAGCTGGCCGGTAGCTGGACGCATCGCGATACCTCGACGAAATTTAGTCTCAACAGTGTGCTTCTGTGAAAAAACAGGATGCAAATTACACGGGAAATTGTTAGAACTTCGATTTTTCTTTCTAGAATTAACGACCCAGCAGCAGGGTGTTTCGATGGAAAATACAAGGTGTTTGTATTTTATCGCGGAGTTAATACAATCTAAACGTCAGTCATGGAAATCGAATGATAATATCGCAGGTATAAACCGGCGGACGGATTTTAATAGAACGGTGTAACGCGACGATCTGTTGGAACGGATTAAGTTGATGAATTTTCTACGCTAGCCGGCGCGGTAGCCGCTGTATTTTTCTTTCCATTATTCCAACGAAGTGTATAACTTCTTATTAAGGATAAAACCCGTCACACGTAGAATTCATTCGAGGAACGAACGCAAGCCAATTATCTCCAGGCGCCACCAGAAATGAATTCGTCAATGGAACTACCCGCAGCGGGCTCGCTTTTCCTAACACAATGAACGGAAGTCGGCCTGGCCTTTGAGAAATCAACAGAAACCAGGTTCGGGGTTAACGCTATAGCTTTGGAAAACCGGGGCAACCAGTTCCTCGATGCCCATAAATTAATCCGTTCGCCACGAGCGGAATCCTTATGCATTTATTGCCGTCGCGCCTAGTAGCCGGGCACGCTGTGAAAACACAGTTTACCGGCGGATCAACTCGGCCGGGTTCGAATTAAAACGGATCCAAGTAGGTAATTACATCGTCTTAATTAATTCTTCAGACTGCCGGCCGACGGCAGTCGGTTCTCCCCTCGTGTTCGTGTGCGGACACGAACGTAGGGCGACGACTTGTCACCGTCGAGGACGGGTTGGAATTATTCGCCGGAGAACGGAGCGTTTCCTCGGGGTTGGAAACGTTAAATTGCACGCGCGGAACGGTTCCAGAAGGGTGCGACAGGACACGAGGCGATTTTGTGCGTGACTGCGAGAGATGAAAGGAGCCGCTGGTGAACAAACGGTACGATAAATATTTCGTTGATCGAAATGCAAATCGAATTATTCCCTTCCGAAAACATTCTTCCCAAAAATATAAATTATGGCCGTGCTTATGACAAATAGAGACGGAGAGAGAAATAGAAGAAAAGTTGAATCGTGAAAGATTTTTTGTTAAGTGGAATAAATTGTAAGACTGGAACATCGGGGAAGTGGAAATGCCTGTAGTAGAAGTGTCGCCGCGGCGGCGGAATTTTTCGCGCAAGTTTCTATAAATACCGTCATTTGTCATTCATCGAGGCGCACTCGTTCGATCGAGTACAGTAGATCATCATTGATTTAGAACGGGACAAAAAATTGCGACGCGGTTCGCTGGGCGAAATTTGATTTACTATTATCGAGAGGACAGTTCCTGCGGATGATTCACGGTGTGTCTTATATTTATTTCAGACCGTCCTCCGAAAAATTACGGCAGTCGGAGCGCGGCACTGTCTGGGGACATCGGTGGATCAATTTTTAAAGCGCGCCTCGAAACCAGCGAGAAGGGTTGCCACCGAGAACAATGACAATGCTGACGCGAGACAGCCGGTCGCAAATTATCCCTGCAAGGTATTATTAATTAATGGGCTTGTTAAGTCGCGTCGCGCGGCGCGAGAAGAGGCAGACGAAGATGGACACCTTCTGTACGGGTCGTGCCACCGTCACAAAGAATTGAGGAAAATTGAAACGAGTTCTTTTCCCTTGGTAAATTGAAATCAACTTACTGTCGTTGACAATTTTTGGACGCGCAAGTACAATTTTCCACTAAACAATTCGCGATAATGAGCGCGGTAAAGCGACAGACAGGTAGAACAGAGGGTTCTTGGAAATGGGACGTCAGCGCAGTTTGAAAAGGAAAATTCTCGCAATCCTTGCACAGTGGAGGAAGGATTGCGTTTCAAACGCAGGATCCAGTAGTTGAGGATAGCCGAAGACGAAAGGGGGGTGGGGGAGGGACTGGAATTACGCGTTGCACAGGTGCGCAGCGAGGAACGTAAAGCTCGTGGATACGTAAATCGCGGGACGGTGTGCGAGTGTCCCGTATTCTCGCTTGAACGTATGACGCGAGTGCGAGGTACGACCACGCTGGGAATAACGAAACTTTCAAGACACGTCGAATTAAAGTTCCACCGCTTGTATAGCACGGCGCCTGACCCTTGTTTCTCACCTGGGAGCACGAAAAAAAAAATTCGAACCGCGGGGTAATTCGTGACCACTGAATTTTAATCCGCTTTCTCACGACACCGTTGGTCCATATTTTATATCGCGACCTCGATACCGTGCTTCCGAGACAGCTGGAATCTTCCCCCGCGCTGCGGAAATTATTTTCCCCGTTGAAAAATTGATAAGCAGGTCTGAAAGCGCACGAAGGAGAAGAAGAAACGGGACGAAAGGGGATATCTGTTTCTATGTACCGGATATAGAATCGGCAGACTACTTAGGACCATTCAGGTTTCTTTTGAAATTAGAGTTAACGTTGTTCCAGAGAAGAAAAAGGGGGTATCGAGGAACTTTCGGCTAACCCTTGTGTTCGCGGAACGACATTCGAACGACTGCTCGTCAGGAGCTGTCAAATCTCACGAGATCTCCTTTCGCCTTCTATTTATAGAGAATTCTGGTTGACGCTAGCTGCTCGGCCGCGCCGCAGTTCACTTGTGCATCGTTCTGCATTAGCCCTCTCGTTTCTTCTAGCTTCTCTTTGCTCTTCCGCGTCTTTCGAGTGGAGCGAGCGCAAAGCCCTTCTGCCCAGGCGTACACATAATTACCAAAGTTAATTAGGGCTTTGAAGATGAAAGGGAGCGAGAACGGGGGGATGGATGGTGGCGCGGTTTAAAGATGTATTAGCGAGAGCGGATTGTGGGCGAGGGCGGCGTTAAAACGTAAAACGTCCGGGAGCGAGTAAAGAAGAATCAAAAGGGTTTCCCTCGAATCGGCGAAGGTGTAATTTTCAGGTAAGATAGAGCCTGATTCCTCGGAAGTGCGACACCGTCAAAGGGGCGGTGATACGAGGTTTCCTTTAAATATATTTTCTCAATTAATTCAAACGCTGATTTCTCATTCCATTTACGTTTCTTTTCACGGAATCATTTTTCTTTTTTCTTTCATTGGAACGATATCGCGCCTGTCGATGGAAGTTTGCGAGGAATGCACACGAAATTGCGAGAACGAAAACGAAATAACGTTCAAAGTCGTTCGATCCCCCGGACGTAAAAATGGAAAGGGCGGTCGGGGGGATGAACGCCCATCCAACCGTGTAAATTTCACTTTTACCCGCGAATGGCAATTTTTTATTTCGACCTCGCAGTTTTCCCGGCGAATGCGTTCCGACGTGAATGTGTTTGCACAAAGAACCAATGTTGCATCGTGGTGTGCAGCTACACCCTACCGTACTGGCAATTTCCCCTCTCCCACCCCTATTTCGCCGCTGCACCGGGTCGCCACCCCCTGTACCATCTCCAAACTCCCCCATCGCACTCTAGCCGACACTCGAGGTCCCGTGCAATTGGTTTTTCGTGTTCGAGGAACTCCGGTGCCCTCGGAATTCTAATTTTTCACATTTTTTCCCCTTCTTACTCGTCCCGGAAAGCAGTCCCGTCATCCGACAGAACGGATATCGCGATTTTTTCCGGCCAGGGCGAACGGAGAAATGAAACGGAAACGTCCTGCTGCTGGCGTCGCAACCGTGACAACGATTTCTCACATTGCAACGAAGAAGAACATCAAATAAATTCACACCTTCGCACCGTAAGATCATAGACGAAATCGTCACCGTGAACCGATACTCGTTTCATGTTTCTCAGGCGATCACTGTAACCAAATAATCGCGACGATCCATCGCACGAACCAAGGATGAAAACTCGTCGGACGCGTTTCAGGTCGCTCGAGCGCCGTATCGATACGTCGACGATCAATCGAGGAACGATCGAACGGAGCGCGTGGAGGCGCGTGGTACCGGCATGGGCGTGTAAGAAGTACTAAATCCTGATGCCCCGACCGCGGCTAGCCGGCCCCTCTAACAATAAACTTAGGTGAGAGACGAGAGACGAGCACGCAGACAGCGGAGGAACCGCACGCGTGACAAAGCGGAGCTCGTACGCGCGGTGTCGGTGCGTGAGCCACACTAGCGGGACGAGGGATCAACCGTTTCGAAGTCTCGAGCCATGGTGTGGGAGTGCCTGTGGGGAACGTGCAGCGTGGAAGAAGCCGTACACCGATCATCTGCACTCGTTTATTGGGCATTAAGCGTGGCGTTGTTGCCCGTGAAAGCAATCCGCTTTTCGACGCGGCTTTTTGCCTCGCCTTTCTACCGCTGCACCGGGGAATCGGTTTTTGGAGGTGCTCCCCGAAGCCTCTGCTTCGAGGGCCATGAGAAATTCGGTTCGGCGAAAATATCCCGCGGACAGATTGGCGACGCGGATATGTACTTTATTACGTAGAACACAGTGGCGACATCGAGTGAAAGCGTTCCGGCATCCATCGCCGTGGTGCAAGCATTAAATTAAGCTCAGGATTGACATAGAACCCATTTATAGAACGCCCACGCTGTTACTACTCGGTACCCGTGCACAGAACCTCCTGAGATGTAGTCGCGGGCCAGGCGCAATGTTTGTCCCGTCGCGATGAAGCGAAACTGACCCGCGTACCTTTAATTAAAGACGGCCAATTAATGAAAATATCTGTTTCGCGTAAATATATGGGGGCGTAGAATTGCTGGCGACAACGGGGCGAAGACGGGCGAGCTTCGTGCGAAAGTCACAAAGGCGTAACCAAAAATACGATCGGTTTCACTTCCATGTCGTCTCGGAAATTACACCAGCTGTCCCCCGGCAAGTCTTCAAGCAGATCGGTTTCAGTGCGTTCCGTTCGCATTTCGTGTCCGTTTGCATTCCACGCGTGCGACCGTTGCCACGGGCAGGCTGGTCCACGTTGCTTGCACGGCCCGGACGCGATGCCAGACGAGCTCCGCGGAGCCTGCATGCCTGAATGATTATAGAAAGAAGAGGAAGGATGCGGAGGAGGCCACGTGTACGAGTGTACGTGTGAACGTGCGGGGGGTGGAGCGCGACGAGATATTATGCAGATAAAATATTCATGGTTATCGGTGCTCGCGATCGAGCACGCCTTTATTTCTCGAGATGAATAGAAATGGCACTACCCTCGGCAATCCGTGGGATCCAAATCCGTTTTCCGCCGCCGACAGTAAGGGAGGGAAGGACGAATGGGGGTAGGGAGAAGTAATCAGTGAATCAGCGATTGGGAAATAATTTTTAGCAACGCGCAATTATTATTTTCTCGAACGAGTGCATAATACTTTCAACCCGATACGCTTATACGCCAGCCGCGTGTAACGTGGAGGGATTTTTAATATAGAAAGGGAGACGATTTTCTTTTTTAACTCTTCGTTCGAATATTCCATCCAGGGTTTCGCAGTGGAAAGGGAATTTCGAGGAACGTAGCGCAGCAAGCTTGCTAGAAATCCGATTCGAAAAGTGGCATCGTTAAATTGTAACCAGCACATTCCTAGTACAATTCCCGTTCATTCGATTCTTCTGCGTGCCATCATTAACGCGCACACGTTTTCTCGCCGAATCTGTGTATCGTTGATTATGCGTCTGTAGCCGAGTACCGCGACTGTTTTGCCACCGGATTCATTCGATTCTTGCCGGAGGATTATTTCAGCCAATTGTTCGCCGTTTATCCCTGCCGGCTATCAGCGACCAACGTTGAAGTTCGCCAAGAAACTTCCACACTCTGTTTCCGTTTGTCACATTCGCAACGCAGTTGGCTGGTTTTAATAAGCTGTGCAGGAAGTTTCGTTGGATATTACGATTTTAATGAGCGGCAATAATTGCGAGCCATACCACTTGGTAGCCGGTATCAAAAGGCGGATACGTAATAATTGGGCCATTTCTTTTTACGTTTCTGCCTCGATTGAATTATTCAGCGCAGAAATCGGCCCTAAAAATTCTTGTTACATATTTATTACGAATCAGAGAATTTTCCAATTGTCATTCATCAATTGTGACTTGTACAATATACGGAGAAAAAGTCCGGAAGTGAGTAGCAGCGATTGACGACGGATTTTCGATCATAAAATTCGCAGTACGAAGCAGTTTAATTGGAAATATAAATGAGAAGCCGTAAAAGAATGTCTGAAACTGTGTGTTCCAGCGAAATCATTAGCTGGTTTTAACGATATTCCGTTGAATTTAATTGGCATTTTTGTACGTCAGCGTTCCACCGTCCAAACGATCCCTCCCAAGATTTGATTAAAATCCTAATTTGCGTGGGCGGGAATTAACTTGGCAGTGGAATATAAGTTTGGTGAATTAATTATCAACTGCTTGGAACTCTTTATAGAACTATTGAAATTTTCATCGGGCAGCAGCTTCTATATTTCTCGGCCGCAATAATCCGTCGTCGTTTGGCGAACGAATCGGGCACACCTGTCCGTGGAACTCCTTGAAAGCATACAGCACGTCGAACAATAAACGACTCGGCCGCAGATTTGTCTCGCGCAAAATGTAATTCACGAACTTCGCATTCGTTCGCGACGCTTTTCGAACTTCCTGCCGCTGTGAAAATTTCTTTGCCTCGCCGTTGCATCGCGGGCAAGCGATACAAAAGGCAGAAGCCGCACAAAAATTCAATCAGCTCCGATGCTGCCCCCGTTCGTCGTCGACGTCAAATTAAATTCAATTAATTCCGTTCAAGTTAGTTACGCGTCCGACCTAAAAATTGCAGTGGCCACGGGCCCTGTAATTAAGTCTGCTGCACCCCAGGAGATAATTGGCTGTATAATTGACCGACAGCCAGGGTGTGCAAATAATTACCGCACGGATTTGCTCGCGGGAGAAAATAAATAATCCTCGGCGTGGTATTTCGTGTGTCCCCGAAACGGCGCGAAAGAAATAGCGGATCTATTAAAGGGGGGTTGCGCGATCGATGCCCGGAGTTAATAATTCTATTTGCGATTCGCCAAACGCCGTGACGATATTAATTTGTAACGCACAGGTGTGCGAATATAGGAACGCTGAATAGGGTCGATAAATTTCGAGACGTAGAAATAACCGTGATGAATAGGGGGGAAGACCTGCAGGTCGATCCACCTCGAGATAACACGAAAATGAAAAACGACCGACGGAGCTCGAGGGCTATTATGTCCGCCGTGCAACGCTAGTCCTGGCGAATTCTATTCGCAGCCTTTACGCCAGATAATATCACGTACGCCGGGCCGTGTGTTAATCACGTAATGGTAAGGTGGCACTTGAATTCGAGAGAAAGCGTCTACAATTTGCTGGCCGACGGTATAATAATGGAGAAGTGCCGTAATAGAACGCGAGGAACTTCAGCCGTTCTCCGTAAAGTCCCTGTCTCCACTTTTGGGATCACTGCTCGACTTCTATTTATAATGCTATTCACTTTATAAGCGCACAACAAGTGCGAAACGGTCCCGCAGGGCTTCGCATTAGCCTCGTTATCGCAGTATAATTAGTTTAGTTGCACGATCCCCTCCGAAATACAAGAGACTTGCATGCAGTCCGCGATCTTCCAATCACAACCTTGGGAATCAGCTAGTTTCTATCGCAACAAAAATTCAACCACTCGTACGCTTTCCCATAACTAATATCTCAAATTCTCTCTTAAAAACCTTTCACCCTCTGATCCATGCGTGTATCTATATTTACACCTACATCGTCGACGCGATATTCCCAACGCGCAGAGGTGTGCAAACGGGCGCGCACACAGGCACCAGAGTTAACTGCGAGCGAAGCAATGACAAGGCGCCCGACACAGTAGAAATTCGACATTTCTCCATGAAATCCGGGGTCAACTCGTCCGGGAATCGCTCGGCCAAGGGGGTTAAAGGGGCATTAATGGGAGCAGCAGTGGAGTCGCGCGAGTGCAGCATGCCTTGGTGAACCCGGCTAGGTACGCGTGATAGTGATTATAGCGTCCGGGGTGGTCGCGTTAAACAGAGGCCGACTTGGAAGCACCGGCGTCGCCGGTACCCGCTGGTGTAATCCTTTGATTACAGCGTGTTTCGAGAGTCGGCTGAATCACGAGGAAGCGCGTAAGGTGATATTCCTGAATGGCACGGCCGGAAGCCGAAACCGGGCTGCATAAAGGAGGATGTACAACGGGTGCAAGTCGCTGGTGGCTCGCGCGCGCGCGTACACGTAGTGGCCTGAACAGGCTGATGCAGGATACACGCAGGGAACGAACCAGCATAGCGCATCCGGTGTACTCTGGTAATGAAATACAGTAACATTATATCCGCGATATTCATCCGCGACGCGGTGTGCGGTTTACCACTACGCGGGCGAACATTCGTTGGCTGTGTGCGTGTGTGGGTGCGTGTGCATGGAGCGCCGCCGGGGAATATACGTGTCCAAGGGTATCGCGTGGCGTCTGAATTAATCAGAGTTCGGGGAAGCCTTGGAAAGATGACGGTTCCACGGTTGGCTTGGAGGAAATTAAGAAAGTGGTGGCGTGGATTTCGCGGAGGAATCGCGACCACCCAGTTGCAAACGAGGATGGAATTCTTTGATTTATCGACAGGGATTTTACCTGCGTAATTGCACCTGTGAAGACGATTATCGATGAATTTCAAGGTGGGCGGTCTGAAGTTGATGCGTGTTAAATTCGGGATCGTGGATTTTTGATTATCATTGAACACTTCTGCATGGATTTTCGACGAAATATTTTGATTTCCTCGTGTGCGCTGTGCAGCAGCTTTCAAACAATATCCACTTGCACGCGAACGGCGGGCCATACGGAAGCGCCATAAAGCTAATGATCCCTAAGTGATCCGTACCACGACGACATGATGACTGTTGTGTTAGGGAGGATGGGATTACAAGCGAATAGAATGGAACGGGATGGAACATCCCATCATTATTCAATGATCTACGTCTCTTTAGTGACGTGCATGCCACACCTCTCCGCGAGGAACGATAAAAAAATTCGCAGAACGATTTGTCTTTCATCGATTGCAAATAATAAATAAATGTAAGCTAATGGCAGGTGTCTTGAATAGGTGGTGTTCAAAAAATGTTCAAACTTGAGACGACATTATCGGACAGAACTTTCCCGTAGACCTAACATTTCCATTTTTCGAATGCAACACCGGTCGAATATAACGTGATCGAATATAACGTGAGATTTTTCTGCGACCAAGGAGAACAACTTCAGCTTGTACTTTCTAGAATTTAACCGCGATATCCAATATCCGGTGGGCGTGTTTCATCACACGGTTTAACGTTATCGCTCGCCACTTATCTCCGGGGAATTTCAGCGCATCCTCCACGGATATAACGATCCAAAGACGAATCCTGCGAGGCTCGCTTTCGCAAACGTTCCACGGCGTTAACGTATCAGTATGTTTGGCGCCTAAACTACGGTGTACCGCAAGATCGTGCCGGCTATCCATCAAGCTCTATATCCGGTATATAGGATGGCCACCTGTATCTCGCTAAACAAGATTTACCTCACTATAGATCATCGGGTGCGTGATCGAGTAGCCTTTCTGCGCGTGTACTTCACGAAAGGAGCAATTAGACCCGGGGCAGTAATAACGGGGTTGCCGACAGAATAAATTCATCGCGATTTCGTCGGGCTCTGCATCTTAAATAATTACCCCGAGTGATAATCGACAGTGTGGGCCGCGCGGAAGATTAACAATAACACGAGCAACAACGATAAACAATTGGGAAATGAACATTTAAACGGTGGATATTTATGAAGTGTGCAAAGTTTCATTACGGAAGCCACGCATCCGGATGCAATTTCCTCGCGTGTCCATCGGAAGCAAAATGTTATCAATAAATATTGAGCGCGCGATAAATTATTGCTCCACATTCTCCTGGCTCGTCGGGCAACCGTATGAACGTTAATGCCGAAACCGCGGATGCTCTTTGCCGGGATAGTCGGCGAATTACATAAATTGAATTGTTCCTTGCCATCGGCAAATATCATCGCGCTGATCGTTTTAAGCGTGATACCGCGTTTACGGCGGGCGTTAATCTCGCGAGATCGTTCGATTGGAGGCTCTATTATTTTCCCTGCATCTCTTGCTCATCGAATTCACCGTATAAGAACATAATGATCCACCCACACGGAGGTTACGTACAAACCGCGGTCTCTTGACGTAGACGTTAGGGACGAGCATGGGTAAGAAGGGAAAGAAATGCTCGAGCGTGGAGCTCTCTCGTTCAGGTGACAATGCGACATCGTTTCCAATCGTTCTCGTCGCGAGAACGAAAACAAGGTATTGCTCATTAGTAATGAGATATCGATTAGACGACTTCTGCAATGTCATAAAGCTATGTCATAAAGCGTTAGTCGATCAGCAACGTGTTGCAGAGTCACTATGGGGCCGTAATTCATGGTCTCAGATGACTTTGGTGGTGTAGGGTCCATTCGTGCGTGCAGAGAAACCGCTCTTGACCCCCCGTGGATAACTTATGGGGTGCGACCCTGTACGAAGGTTGGCACATTCAATTTTTAAATGACCACACACAGTCGGAAAGATTTCTGTAAGCACCGATTCTAAGCCAGATCTTTTAAACGACCACGAATAGACAGTTAGAATTACTTCGTTCAATATTTGCCATCAAATTCAAAAGTGTTAGGCTATTCAAAGCAGTATGACAAAAATGAAATTCTATTCTTAGTCCGTTCTAAGATCGTTCCACGATTGATGGACTAATTGACTGGTGGACTGATGAATCGCCCGTCGTCGAAGCTTTTACCGCGGCGGGAAAAAAAAGGGGAAAAGAAATTAACGGGATCATGTGTGTTGCTTAACGAAAAGAAAAAGTACTGTGAATGAATTATCGTGCTACGGAGAATTCAGGGAATCTTTCTAACGTGCCCCTGGGTCTAAAATACGTCTTCGAAGTGAAGTTCGGAGGGGAATAGGTTAATATACAGTGTCTTCCGCGTGCTCAAAATGGAAATTTATTCTCATTGCAACGGCGCTGCGCGGCAGGAAATGTAGTATATAGTACATCATTTCGAAGCATTATATATCGTTAAAGGTGAGCGTACTATTTTTTTAAAGTCGTCCGAATCTGCGTGCAGGTTGACAGGGACAAAGGAAGATGGATGAAAATGAAGTTTCTCCGCAGAATTTACATCTCCCGCGGATATTATATTACGTGTGGTACCTTTCTATAACCACGAATGAATTCCCATTTTAGGTAAGCCTCATCAGAAGCTGAAGATCTTTCTACCACGATCATTCTCGTGAACAGGCAATTCTCTTTATGAATTTCACGTCTTAATTTATCATCGACAATTCCATCGCACAACGATCGCCGGTCTGCGTGAAAGAAATCCGAATAAGGATACCCCTACATATAAATATTTCATCGACCAACATTAAGCTAAGCTTTGACCACGCACGGACCATGTTGGAGGTACGTCGAAACTGCCATAAATCAAGCATGTCCCTCGAATAAGTATTGCGTTAACAGCGGCTTGCTCTCGTAAATTGAGAAACGGTGAAGGGGCAAGAAACGAGTATATGTATTCCTCAAGCAGGACGAAATCGGTCGGGTTAACATAGTTCTTACGAAATGAAAAAATGATTTATGAAACGATCCGACGTCGTTTCCTCGGAAACGTCGAACTGAAATTTTTAGAAGCTGTTCTGTACGAAAGGTGGCCCTCGAGGATAATTTTTTTACTATATTTTTTCTTGCAGTGTAGGCGTAACGTGGGTTCAAAATTAATTGTTCACGGATGTCGGAGAGTTAATATTTCATTTTTTTTTTATTATTATTGACCGATTTGAGAGTCAATTATATTTGCTCGAGCATTTGTTATAGCCATCGCTGACGGCGTTTACTGGCCGCTTTCTGACCTAACTACGACGACGGCCTATAAAACGCCGCCTTATATCTTTATTACTTCGTCTAAGGAACCCCTGCTACGCGCTAGCTCACGTTCGGCAGTTCGTGTGGATATTTCGGCAATTTATATAGAAACTGGGGAACCGTGGAAGAAGGGAAGGAGTTGCGTCTACGCGAATGAGTGGTTCGTTCACGGCCACGCTAATGCCTTTATTTATAGCCATTACTATAGACCGTGGAACGACTGGCATAGCTTTCCACCCTCTTCCTGGCGGTTAATTATGTTAGGCACGAGACGGTAATGGTATTTCAAACGCTGGGAAATAAAAACGTGAAGGAGACATCGAGGAAAGAACAAACATCCTAATGAAAATAAAATGCTGCGGCGCTTAGCGCAACGATAAATCTTCCATAGTCCACTTTAGATTTAATTAGATCCAACTGAAAGCCGCGTCCAAAGGTACACGAAACAATCGAATAAAATTAGAAAATAACGATAAAACACTGAACAACGCAATAGACGTTCCCGGTGCGCTAGATAAGAAACGGCGAACTCGGGCGAAGTAAAAAAGAGTTCTCGTTAAAAGAATTGTAACGAGAGTCCCGGGACGGGGACGAACACCTTGCACGTGGAAGTCCATTACTGCGGAACCACCCCTCCGCAATTGCCAGTTCCCCAGCACGAGGAGTCGGTGACGATAAAAAGATTGGCTGCACGCCGGAAGGAAGGTCGTACGTGAACGCTTTCATTGGACGAAATCGTGGTCATTGTCGTGGACATTAACCCTATTTCGTTAGCCGTCGTTGGTTAGACGAGGGTGGTTCAAACGAGAAAAACGAGAGACTCGTCGATGCAAGGGTTCGAGTCGAAAAAAAAGGAAAGTTCCTTTCGTCTAGTAACTTCGACGGATTGAGACTGGCTAGATCAACTGAATCGATACTTGCAACGCCTACAGACCTTCTTTTTCATCGCGGGTAAAAGGTGCAGGGAGATAAACGGAAGAAGGTGTGAGAATAGAAGGAGAATAGTATATATACGAAGAGGTCCTGCGAATTAGAGCTATTGAGCGAGGCACAGTGGACGAATGTACTGTACAGACATCTCGCACATCTTTCACGGACGGCCAAGGCAAAAGGCTCGTCCAGGAACAGCCCAACCCTTTATCGTTATTGCACTCCGCTGGCATGAGTTGACTATGGCAGTGCTGGTGATTTAGCCGCGTGTTTCTTGGTCGTTCGTCATTTTTAGTGGCCGGTTCTCGCTCGCTCAGGTATTAAATTATATTTCACGCGGTGATTAACGGTCCTGCGATGTATTATTAAAGCGCGAGACCTCGTACGAAAAGAAATCCTACCTGGACAAGATGGCCCAGCGCTCGTACACCTACCACCGTTGCTCTATTTTTGTTAGATGTTTCCTGCTGAGTGATCACCCCCTTGTGCGAGCCTTTGTTCCTCCTGGAAATGGCTTTTATTATCTCAGAATCCGTTTGCAATACGGGACGAATTTTCTTTTGGATGAAAAATATAATAATTCTTATTAACAGATTTGTGACCGACGGTAATAAAATTACAACGACGAGATAATTACAGATGGAGCAGCTCAATCTTTTCCCTTTTATTTGACACATCAATGGTTAAAAAATAACCATTGGAACCGAGATAAAAAGATGACTCGATTTGATAAAATAGAAAGGCACGTGGAGCCATCTCGCATTTGCCGCACCTCAAGCAACCACAGGCACCGACGAGATATAGGAATAGACAAGACGTGCAATGTATTTTTTCGGCCAAGATTTCTGGGTCCCGGGGACCCATTACAATTTCCGTGTCACTCGCAACGTTACCCACAGATTATAGAAAACGATGCGAAAATTAAATAATTGTAAAGAATTCTTTTGTTCTTTGCCGCAATGAAAGGCAACGAAGCATATGAAACATTTAATGTTAATTAAAAATCTTTTAATTAAAGAAACACATGATAACAAGTTTTCGAATTTCAATTGTACTATCAATAAATGAAATAATTTTTAGAGTTATACTTTACATTATTTTCTGATAAATGACAAAAAAAATTGAGCTAAGAGATGTATATTTTTTTAACGCCCAAACAATAATGTTGCCACAATGAAAAAGATAGTGACGATAATTGTATACTACAATTGTTAATTGTATAGTTACTAGACAAATTCTTTAATTATCTTTTTCCTTGGAGCAATTTTATTGTTAATGAAAGACGCAATTTCTTACTTATATTCAACTAATAACAATGACGAAGTTTCTCATTTACTAATATAAGGCAATTCCAGCGATAAACGTGGCTGGAAACAACAAGTATATGCACAAGTTACACAATTGTTGTAATTTAAAATAAGCTTTAGCATATAAAGTACGTAAATTTTAATATAAGTTTTATCTGTAAGATATATTGTATATTAACTTCAAAGAATAGATTATAAGTATTAGATTATTTATGTTTATACTATTTTTAGTGTTACATAAATATTAGTTTCGAATTGATACAAGTTGTTCGAAATTTAGTTGTTCGATGTATTGTAAATATAATAGAATAGTTCATAAGTATTAGCTTGTTAATTTGAATTAGAACAGTTTTGTAATTTGTATCTCCATTGATTAGTTTAAATAAATGTTCATTGAAAAGAATTATACTGCTCTTTTTATTTTCACACCTCAAAAATCCTTGAGAGAACCCAAATCCAATTCCTTACACAAGAAGTACCGTGGACGAACTTTAAATGCAAAGTCCTGAAGCGAGAAACTTGTCAAAATGGCCCTATACGTTATTAAAATAAGCGCTGAGAAATTCCTGGAACGTGACGTCATTTCCAAGAATTGCTGCGATGAAAGACCTCCTCGCATATCATATTCTCCTGATACAAATCCACGATTTTCAGCGAGATATTTTTGCCAGAAACTTAGAAATGTAAGCGCTCGGAAATTCCTGGAACATGACGTCATTTCCAAGAATTGCTGCGATGAAAGACCTCCTCGCATATCATATTCTCCTGATACAAATCCACGATTTTCAGCGAGATATTTTTGCCAGAATCTCAGAAATTTTGCGATCGGAAATTCCTGGAACGTGACGTCATTTCCAAGAATTGCTGCGATGAAAGACCTCCTCGCATATCATATTCTCCTGATACAAATCCACGATTTTCAGCGAGATATTTTTGCCAGAATCCCAGAAATTTTGCGATCGGAAATTCCTGGAACGTGACGTCATTTCCAAGAATTGCTGCGATGAAAGACCTCCTCGCATATCATATTCTCCTGATACAAATCCACGATTTTCAGCGAGATATTTTTGCCAGAATCCCAGAAATTTTGCGATCGGAAATTCCTGGAACGTGACGTCATTTCCAAGAATTGCTGCGATGAAAGACCTCCTCGCATATCATATTCTCCTGATACAAATCCACGATTTTCAGCGAGATATTTTTGCCAGAATCTCAGAAATTTTGCGATCGGAAATTCCTGGAACGTGACGTCATTTCCAAGAATTGCTGCGATGAAAGACCTCCTCGCATATCATATTCTCCTGATACAAATCCACGATTTTCAGCGAGATATTTTTGCCAGAATCTCAGAAATTTTGCGATCGGAAATTCCTGGAACGTGACGTCATTTCCAAGAATTGCTGCGATGAAAGACCTCCTCGCATATCATATTCTCCTGATACAAATCCACGATTTTCAGCGAGATATTTTTGCCAGAATCCCAGAAATTTTGCGATCGGAAATTCCTGGAACGTGACGTCATTTCCAAGAATTGCTGCGATGAAAGACCTCCTCGCATATCATATTCTCCTGATACAAATCCACGATTTTCAGCGAGATATTTTTGCCAGAATCCCAGAAATTTTGCGATCGGAAATTCCTGGAACGTGACGTCATTTCCAAGAATTGCTGCGATGAAAGACCTCCTCGCATATCATATTCTCCTGATACAAATCCACGATTTTCAGCGAGATATTTTTGCCAGAATCTCAGAAATTTTGCGATCGGAAATTCCTGGAACGTGACGTCATTTCCAAGAATTGCTGCGATGAAAGACCTCCTCGCATATCATATTCTCCTGATACAAATCCACGATTTTCAGCGAGATATTTTTGCCAGAATCCCAGAAATTTTGCGATCGGAAATTCCTGGAACGTGACGTCATTTCCAAGAATTGCTGCGATGAAAGACCTCCTCGCATATCATATTCTCCTGATACAAATCCACGATTTTCAGCGAGATATTTTTGCCAGAAACTTAGAAATGTAAGCGCTCGGAAATTCCTGGAACATGACGTCATTTCCAAGAATTGCTGCGATGAAAGACCTCCTCGCATATCATATTCTCCTGATACAAATCCACGATTTTCAGCGAGATATTTTTGCCAGAATCTCAGAAATTTTGCGATCGGAAATTCCTGGAACGTGACGTCATTTCCAAGAATTGCTGCGATGAAAGACCTCCTCGCATATCATATTCTCCTGATACAAATCCACGATTTTCAGCGAGATATTTTTGCCAGAATCCCAGAAATTTTGCGATCGGAAATTCCTGGAACGTGACGTCATTTCCAAGAATTGCTGCGATGAAAGACCTCCTCGCATATCATATTCTCCTGATACAAATCCACGATTTTCAGCGAGATATTTTTGCCAGAATCCCAGAAATTTTGCGATCGGAAATTCCTGGAACGTGACGTCATTTCCAAGAATTGCTGCGATGAAAGACCTCCTCGCATATCATATTCTCCTGATACAAATCCACGATTTTCAGCGAGATATTTTTGCCAGAATCTCAGAAATTTTGCGATCGGAAATTCCTGGAACGTGACGTCATTTCCAAGAATTGCTGCGATGAAAGACCTCCTCGCATATCATATTCTCCTGATACAAATCCACGATTTTCAGCGAGATATTTTTGCCAGAATCCCAGAAATTTTGCGATCGGAAATTCCTGGAACGTGACGTCATTTCCAAGAATTGCTGCGATGAAAGACCTCCTCGCATATCATATTCTCCTGATACAAATCCACGATTTTCAGCGAGATATTTTTGCCAGAAACTTAGAAATGTAAGCGCTCGGAAATTCCTGGAACATGACGTCATTTCCAAGAATTGCTGCGATGAAAGACCTCCTCGCATATCATATTCTCCTGATACAAATCCACGATTTTCAGCGAGATATTTTTGCCAGAATCTCAGAAATTTTGCGATCGGAAATTCCTGGAACGTGACGTCATTTCCAAGAATTGCTGCGATGAAAGACCTCCTCGCATATCATATTCTCCTGATACAAATCCACGATTTTCAGCGAGATATTTTTGCCAGAATCCCAGAAATTTTGCGATCGGAAATTCCTGGAACGTGACGTCATTTCCAAGAATTGCTGCGATGAAAGACCTCCTCGCATATCATATTCTCCTGATACAAATCCACGATTTTCAGCGAGATATTTTTGCCAGAATCCCAGAAATTTTGCGATCGGAAATTCCTGGAACGTGACGTCATTTCCAAGAATTGCTGCGATGAAAGACCTCCTCGCATATCATATTCTCCTGATACAAATCCACGATTTTCAGCGAGATATTTTTGCCAGAATCTCAGAAATTTTGCGATCGGAAATTCCTGGAACGTGACGTCATTTCCAAGAATTGCTGCGATGAAAGACCTCCTCGCATATCATATTCTCCTGATACAAATCCACGATTTTCAGCGAGATATTTTTGCCAGAATCCCAGAAATTTTGCGATCGGAAATTCCTGGAACGTGACGTCATTTCCAAGAATTGCTGCGATGAAAGACCTCCTCGCATATCATATTCTCCTGATACAAATCCACGATTTTCAGCGAGATATTTTTGCCAGAAACTTAGAAATGTAAGCGCTCGGAAATTCCTGGAACATGACGTCATTTCCAAGAATTGCTGCGATGAAAGACCTCCTCGCATATCATATTCTCCTGATACAAATCCACGATTTTCAGCGAGATATTTTTGCCAGAATCTCAGAAATTTTGCGATCGGAAATTCCTGGAACGTGACGTCATTTCCAAGAATTGCTGCGATGAAAGACCTCCTCGCATATCATATTCTCCTGATACAAATCCACGATTTTCAGCGAGATATTTTTGCCAGAATCCCAGAAATTTTGCGATCGGAAATTCCTGGAACGTGACGTCATTTCCAAGAATTGCTGCGATGAAAGACCTCCTCGCATATCATATTCTCCTGATACAAATCCACGATTTTCAGCGAGATATTTTTGCCAGAATCCCAGAAATTTTGCGATCGGAAATTCCTGGAACGTGACGTCATTTCCAAGAATTGCTGCGATGAAAGACCTCCTCGCATATCATATTCTCCTGATACAAATCCACGATTTTCAGCGAGATATTTTTGCCAGAATCTCAGAAATTTTGCGATCGGAAATTCCTGGAACGTGACGTCATTTCCAAGAATTGCTGCGATGAAAGACCTCCTCGCATATCATATTCTCCTGATACAAATCCACGATTTTCAGCGAGATATTTTTGCCAGAATCCCAGAAATTTTGCGATCGGAAATTCCTGGAACGTGACGTCATTTCCAAGAATTGCTGCGATGAAAGACCTCCTCGCATATCATATTCTCCTGATACAAATCCACGATTTTCAGCGAGATATTTTTGCCAGAAACTTAGAAATGTAAGCGCTCGGAAATTCCTGGAACATGACGTCATTTCCAAGAATTGCTGCGATGAAAGACCTCCTCGCATATCATATTCTCCTGATACAAATCCACGATTTTCAGCGAGATATTTTTGCCAGAATCTCAGAAATTTTGCGATCGGAAATTCCTGGAACGTGACGTCATTTCCAAGAATTGCTGCGATGAAAGACCTCCTCGCATATCATATTCTCCTGATACAAATCCACGATTTTCAGCGAGATATTTTTGCCAGAATCCCAGAAATTTTGCGATCGGAAATTCCTGGAACGTGACGTCATTTCCAAGAATTGCTGCGATGAAAGACCTCCTCGCATATCATATTCTCCTGATACAAATCCACGATTTTCAGCGAGATATTTTTGCCAGAATCCCAGAAATTTTGCGATCGGAAATTCCTGGAACGTGACGTCATTTCCAAGAATTGCTGCGATGAAAGACCTCCTCGCATATCATATTCTCCTGATACAAATCCACGATTTTCAGCGAGATATTTTTGCCAGAATCTCAGAAATTTTGCGATCGGAAATTCCTGGAACGTGACGTCATTTCCAAGAATTGCTGCGATGAAAGACCTCCTCGCATATCATATTCTCCTGATACAAATCCACGATTTTCAGCGAGATATTTTTGCCAGAATCCCAGAAATTTTGCGATCGGAAATTCCTGGAACGTGA
The DNA here is from genome assembly GCA_963583965.1 of Nomada ferruginata. Taxonomy (NCBI): domain Eukaryota; kingdom Metazoa; phylum Arthropoda; class Insecta; order Hymenoptera; family Apidae; genus Nomada; species Nomada ferruginata. The sequence continues at coordinate 8,872,748 of OY757224.1, forward strand.
CGTCATTTCCAAGAATTGCTGCGATGAAAGACCTCCTCGCATATCATATTCTCCTGATACAAATCCACGATTTTCAGCGAGATATTTTTGCCAGAATCTCAGAAATTTTGCGATCGGAAATTCCTGGAACGTGACGTCATTTCCAAGAATTGCTGCGATGAAAGACCTCCTCGCATATCATATTCTCCTGATACAAATCCACGATTTTCAGCGAGATATTTTTGCCAGAATCCCAGAAATTTTGCGATCGGAAATTCCTGGAACGTGACGTCATTTCCAAGAATTGCTGCGATGAAAGACCTCCTCGCATATCATATTCTCCTGATACAAATCCACGATTTTCAGCGAGATATTTTTGCCAGAATCCCAGAAATTTTGCGATCGGAAATTCCTGGAACGTGACGTCATTTCCAAGAATTGCTGCGATGAAAGACCTCCTCGCATATCATATTCTCCTGATACAAATCCACGATTTTCAGTAGAAATTGAAGTGCCGAAAATCTTGGATTTGTATCAGGAGAACATGATATGCAAGGAGGTATTCGTTCTCAGAAATGACGTCACATTCCAGGAATTTCCGAGCTCTGAAATTTCCGAGTTTCTGTCAAAAATATCTCGCTGAAAATCCTGGATTTGTATTAGGAGAATATGATATGCGAGGAGGTCTTTCATCGCAGCAGTTCTTGGAAATGACGTCACGTTCCAGGAATTTCCGAGCGTTTAGTTACCAACCACGTTTGCACCAAATGAAGACTGAAGATGATGGAATTTCCAAGAATTTCCTTCTGCCAACTTTAATAACGTATAGGGCCATTTTGACAAGTTTCTCGCTTCAGAACTTTCCATTTAAAGTTCGTCCACGGTACTTCTTGTATAAGGAATTGGAATTAGGTTCTTTCAAGGATTGGTAAGGTGTGAATGTAAAAAGAGTAGTGGTATTCTTTTCATTGAATATTTATTTAAAGTAATTAATGAAGATACAAGTTACAATAATGTAGTAATTAAATTTACAAGCAGATACTTATGAACTATTCTTTTATATCTATTTGCAATACATCGTACAACTAAATCTTGTATCAATTCTAAACTAACATTTATCTAACATAAGGAATAGTATAAACATAAATAATCTAATACTTATAAGCTATTCTTTGAAGTTAATATACAATATATCTTACAGATAAAACTTATACTAAAATTTACGTACTTCATATGCTAAAGCTTATTTTAAATTACAACAATTGTGTAACTAGTGCATATGTAAATTGTTTATTATATCTTTCCTTTTATATTTAGGATATTCAGTAGAACTTGTAGTAATAGCGATATTAAATTTTATACAAGATCTACCGAATACACTGAATATAAAATAGAACATATAATAGATATACATAACAGTTGATTGCACAATTGTTCTAAATTAATCGAATGTGCTAATAACAGTTACAAACTATTTTTATAAATCAATTTACTATAACTAAAGGATAGCTAAAGCACCGACGAGATATAGGAATAGACAAGACATGCAATATATTTTTTCGGCCACGATTTCTGGGACCATTACCATTTCCATTACCATTTCCATGTCACTTGCAACGTTACCCACAGATTATTGAAAACGATGCGAAAATTAAATAATTTGAAAGAATTCTTTTGTTCTTTTCCGCGCAATGAAAGCGGGACAGCACAGGTGGGACGCTTGACGTGTCTCTGTCAATTTCATCGCCGCGATGCATCGCGATGTGGTTTCGACTCAACTCCAGCCGAGCCGAAATGCACCGCGCGACCAGGCACCAGGTAGCTCAATTTTTCTTCCGAAACGTTGCTCGAGAAATAGCTGTCCTGATCCCCCCAAAGCAATTACATGTATTCACACAATCGCATGAATCTCGTCTCCACACTTCAGTAAATAATAGTTCTTCAAGTGATCACTGTCCATGAGCAGAGGATGCTCAAATCAGCGTGGGATTTCAAGGTCGGTATTGACAGTCACGTTGGGCCACGAAAGTCCATAAGATGTCTTGTCTATTGTTATATCTCGTCGGTGCCACAGGCGAGATATAGGAATACACAAGTCATACAATGTATTTTTTCGGCCAGCATTTGTGTGACCGAGAGTCCATTACCATTTCCGTGTCACTCGCTTTATAAAAAATGGGGTGTCAAATGAAAGGGAAGAGGACCAGCTACACGAGCAAAAATACCCCGTTGCTGTAACTATATCCAGTTGACCGTAATAAGAATTTTAATTGTTTTATATGTAAAGCAGATATTTAAGTGCTGTAAATCGTGGATTTGTATCAGGAGAATATGATGTGCTAAGAGGTATTCGAGCACGGCAGTTGTTCGAAATTAATCCGGCGATCATTGTTCTAGCTTGCCATGAAGTTGAAGTAATTACTTTTGTTATAAAAGATTTATAGAAGTTTAAGATAGAAATTTTAGTTTCTGTCTATCGTGTAGAAATAATTCTCCGGGCATGCCGGTGGCAAAACGAGAACCCAGGCGACGTTATGACGATCGCAAAGTTTACCTTTTTAATACCTACCTGCTCTTAAAACTGCGCGTATTACAACCGCGACCTCAGGTGTACCCATATACTATTAAATCTGCACGATTTTTATTTCAATAACAAATGCTTCATTTATTTCCCCTTTTTTCTATTACATTCCTTCTAGAATACTTTTCCGCAAATACTACTTGCAGTAATTTGACCTGAAAACCTGCCACGGTTGCCTGTCGCTGACAACTTACACAGAATTGCGCTCGCAGAAAATGCGGTGTACACACACGATTTAGAACTCGACAATTTACACTTGTCGCCGCTATTGACAAGGGAAACTTTCGGTGCTGTGACGTTTTTCTCTGGAAAAATTCGACACCCCGGCTGGGCCAGATGTACCCGTGAAAAAAAACTTTCCAGAAAATTCAACTTCATACTCGCTCAACGTCACCGGGAATTAAATCTAAACCGAACCCATTGCGAACAATAAATTGCAAATATTCACGTTAGCTAAGGATCGAGCTGAACGTTCGTCAAAATTATTCTATTTCTGATAGGCAGGATCAACGGGCCCAAGTTTTGGTCGCGCGGCAGGCAATTACACGTAGAAACGTGTGCGAAACGTATATTTGCTGCGCGCACGGCTACGCTAATTACATTGTTTCCCATCCCCGGGCCACTGTGGATCCGTCGAGTAATTTATAACTTAGGAAGAGGTCGTAAAGGGAATCGTTACTAATGACATCGTAAAACCGATACAGGCGTCGTGTGTTGAACGCGCATTCTACCATTTGAAATATGAACGTACGACCTCCGTTTCAGATAAAACACCCCCGTGTTCCGGGAGCGCAAGCTTCGTTTCCATGATTAAAATTATATTCGACCCTCTGGCTGGATAGGATCCGCAGGGAGGGCTATTCTTTACGATTTTATCGGGGAACAACGATCGATTAGAGAATTGTTTTAAAGGTGGAAAAAAAGGGAAACAGGGCACGCCGCTCTGACGATTGGATGGCAAGAGTGGAGGGCATTACTTTAGTTTCGCGGGGACACATTTTATTTACACGGTTACGTTTCTGTTCGAAACGAACGACTGATTGAACGTCGAGGGCTTCCCGATGAAAAGTAGGCACCAAAAAGGTTTTCACTGTTGCGGGGCAAGTTTTACCGCAGAGTTCCGAGCGAAACCGCAGGGACAGAATTACGAGATGGATAGAAAGACGCGAGGAATCGATTAATGGCCGGACTGCCAATGCGGTTTCACGACAAATAATCGATATGGCTTTTTTTCTATTAAACCGACGCGAAAGGTAAAGGAATTCATTAAATGCTGAATATAAAACGTTCATACGGTGGCCGCATCGCCGCTGCTAAATTATCCTTTTCCTTTTAAAGAACTTTAATGAAGCGATGAAATTTCCAGGTACCTCGTATATATCTTATAGAACGGCGAATGAGTTCATTGATTCCTTCTAATCATCGGAAAAACGTATCTTTTTACCATGGTTAATTTTTATTTTGTATTATGCGTTTATTCAATTCCCCAACTTTTTTTTATACATAAAAAATATTTCCCACACCTGTATAAGTGTTGATAAACGTTAACTACGATTTGTCTCCAATATTTCGATTTGTTCATCGTGCCTCGAAAGAGATGAATGAACGATTCTTTGAATGGACGTCACGTGATTCTGTAGTTGGGAATTCAGTAGTACGCGTGGCAGCGTACAGAACGATCTGAATACATAACCTTATTTTCTTCGTCCCGTAAATAAACACACGAAATGTTGGAAAAATATTTATTAAAGAATCATCGGGACGATCTGGAGGAAGTTTTGAACAACGCAGATGACAGTTGCTTTTATTCGATCTACATAAAGTGAGTAATTTTCAATTGGATTTATTTGTCGTACAATACGAACGGCAGCGGTGAAATTAATTTTTTTTCCAGCTTCGTATCGTTGTTCGAAGACGACGCAGATGTTGCACAGAAAATTTTACAATATCCCAGATATTTTTTACCACTGTGCGAAGAGGCAGCGATAAGCGTCCAGGAACAGATCGCAAAGTCGGAGCAACTTGTTAAAAAAAAAGTAACGATACGTGCGAAACGTAGATTATGCTTTCCGTTTAAATATCTATAAGTATAAAAATATGCTTTTATTGTGGAGGTATATATATTAATTAGGTTCGTATCAGAGTCACTGCCGTGCCAGTTTCTCTGGACCAGGGACAAATTGGGCAACTTGTTTCAACCAGTGGCATTATAGTGAGGATATCTCAACCAACAGTATTAAAGCTTATTCAAAGATACAGTTGCAAAAAATGCAAGCACATTACTGTTGCTAAAGTTAGTTAGCATACACGATAAATATTATACAACATTTGTTTAATTGATCATTTATAAGCCATATGCTTTTAGTACGAATGGGAGAGACAGACTTTTGAAGAGATTTCAGGGTGTGAGGCATGTCAGGCAACAAAGTTGAAGGCCCTAACTGATTTTGATGTAGAAGATTCCTCTGATTGCCAAGAGATAGGAGTCCAAGTATATTGTTAATTTATCGTGATAATTGTAATTTCATTGTTTGCCAAGACTACCTATCAGTACTTTTATTTAGGAAAAAAGCAAAGTAAGTATGAGCAAAACCATAGCTGAGGAACTGAGGGTAGTCTTGCTCGATGATTTGGTTGACAAATGTAGGCCAGGTGATCACGTAGAAATAAGGTGATTAATTAATCATCTCCCGTGTACATTATAAATAAAAATAAAGCATCCCAATTAAAATATTCTACCATACTCCTAGTGGTGTTGTGGTGCGAATATGGGGCCCCATAGAGCCTGGCGAACGTCTCGAGGCAACCACTTTAATGTTAGCGAACAGTATCGCAGTACGACGCAAGGTATCGGACATGTCTTCGACGCAAGAAATAAAAGGTGTTTTCAAAGAGTACTGGAGCAAATACAGCGAAAATCCTCTACGTGGTAGGGACAATATTCTCGCGTCAGTTTGCCCACAGGTATCAATCGAAATACAGTATAAAATTCGTAACGAAATATAATATTTCTCTTGATACATTTAACATCAAAATTAATTTTCAAGCTGTACGGAATGTATACAGCTAAATTAGCTCTGGCTGTAATTTTAGCTGGCGGAGTATCGAAATGCAATGAAGGTGGGAAATAGATATATTTCTCTTCCAATAATTCCTCCTGTTATTTCTTCTTTTATATAAAATATAATCTCTAAATAAAACAAGGAACACGTGTACGAGGAGAACCACATCTTCTTCTGGTCGGTGATCCTGGAACTGGAAAGTCCCAACTGCTTCAAGCAGCGTCCCGTTTAGCTACAAGATCTGTCCTTACAACAGGCGTTGGATCAACTGCAGCTGGCCTCACAGCGACTGCTGTTCGAGTTAGTTGAAATACATTGCCCCCCCTCCCACCATTATTATTATTCACGATATAATTGTGCATGAAATTGCTACAGGATTCGGATGGTTGGCATTTAGAAGCTGGCGCCTTGGTACTGGCCGATGGAGGAGTTTGCTGCGTGGACGAGTTTACAACGATGAGTGCGAACGACAGGACGTCGGTTCACGAGGCTATGGAACAGCAAACGATATCAATCGCCAAGGCTGGGTTGGTCAGCACGTTGAATTCGAGGTGTTCAGTGATCGCAGCTATTAATCCAGCTGGTGGCCAGTTCGCCGAGGATAACGCCGAATGGCAAACGAATTTAGGAAATCCACTTTTGTCTCGGTTCGATTTGATCTTGCTTTTGAAGGACAATAGAAATCCAGAGTGGGATAGACTAACGTCAGATCATATATTAAAGTGCGCTTACGAGAAGGAGGAGAGCACTGTTCAAACGTAAGGACAATTTAGATTTAATATTATGGTACTTTCTAATTTGAGGAATTCTTGTGTTCGCAGAGATCCAAAGAATCACGTGGATCTTCTGAGAACGGAAGGTCTATGGAAGGAGGATACTTTGCGAGAATATTTTGCATACATTCATACGTTGCAGCCGAAATTAACGAAGGAAGCAGAAATGGTTCTCAGAGCGACTTATCTTTATCACAGATCCCATCCGGATAGAAGAGAAGAGAGGACAACAGTTCGACTTTTGGACAGTCTTCTCAGGCAAGAATCTGTTCTGCTGTCCAATGTTTCGTTGAAATTTCTTCTTATATATTTTTGAAGGATGCGATAATGCATGAGTACTATATTTAGATTAGCCGAAGGACACGCTAGAATAATGTATAAGACAGAGATCGAACTTGTGGATGCCATATTCGTATCGAAATTAGTTGGAACGGGGGCAACGTCTGAAGCAAATCTTGGTTGCTCGTTTCCGACAGATCCAGTTGCGACGTATAGGTCCGAAGGTATTGTTTTACGTTCTTCAGTGGCAAATAATCTTATCTAATCACAGGCGAATGTGGATGACTTGTAATATCGTAATTACAGGGGCTGAACTGCTGAGAATAATTGGTTTGAACGATCTGGAAATTTTGTTGTGATTTATTTTAGTACGACTTCATTCATTTTATTAAAACAAAAAGATTTAATATGAGTAAACTAAATTTTTATTTGTCACTTTTTTTTTGCTGCATACATAAGTACAGCGCGTATTTATAAAATTTAAACATTTCTTTCTGCCTCCTTTTATACAAAACGAAGTATTTCATTGTTTCTGTACTATATGCAATAAAGGTGTGCAGTAATCAATTAGTTTAAACAGCGTCGCATATGTAAAAATATATTTGGGGGGTATAGTGTGTTTGATTAATGTCTCAACAAATAACAAAGCTCCTCGAACCACTTTTCCTATATTCCCGAACATTTACTTGATATAAATTTTCCAGTTCATTGAGACGTTTAGATACACCCAATAAAGTAACAGCAACGATATAACCCAATTTTCGTAGTCTATAAATAATTTATCGATAATTAATAAATAATCAAACGTATGTAAAAATCATTTGTTTCATTTCAAAATATCCCTTATAATATGTATGTCTATTATATATAATGTATTTATATATATGTAGTTAAAACTTTACAAACTGACTGAATATTTTAAGGATCTAAATAAGAAATACTTAATAAAGAAAGGCCATATATTACACGATGCAAGGAATGTATAGGACATTATTAGGATAGATAAAATATGCCTGATTTCCGTACAATTCCTAATTAAATGCGAAACAATAAGTAAGAAATTAATCTATATATTCATGGATATAACTCTCGTGTTTAAGTTATTTTGATTCTTCAGCAAACCGAACGCTTTACGTTTATATAAAGCCGCACGTTATTACATCATGAACAAGGTGCCACTAAAATATAAAAGCTAGCAAATATATTGACGTATATTAGAAGCAATGATATAAGAATTAGTGATATGATTATTAATAGATCGATTCTCTACTAGATGATAAATTATTTTGTGACTCACTTTTAATCGATATAAACGTAACACGATTGTACACGTCACATGTTTGATAATACAGAGACATACATACACACATCCGCATAAAATATTAGTGTGTTACTCGGATTTTAAAATACTGTTACAGGGGAACAAAAATGTATGGTAATAAATCATTTTGACACTAATCAGATGTTCACACACAAATCCGTGAATATTAACGACATTTCGTGACAAACGATGCAACATTTTTCGCCCGGGAAAACATTCACAAATGCATTGTTAACTCCAGACATTAAAAAATGACTTTTACGCGCGATTCGCACAATATATCTTCAATGCAAGAATAGAGCTTCTATGGAACGTTATAATTTCGAGTTTCGCGCGCAATGCATATTAGATGCATCGAAACTAAGACTATCTATCGATTTACTGAACGATAAAAAGTCGGGGTACCTGACAAATAAATCCTTGAGAGTGGCGAAATCGCTTAATAGCGTGGCTGATTAGCAGCATTAGCCATTTGGGCACGAACAGCCGTTGCTGCGACATTGCTTGCCGCATTTTGCACATGATCATTGCGTAAGAAATTCGTGGCAAACTCTTGCTGCGCTTTCGAAACGCTCGCTTCCGTCGAACGGTAGATACGATGAATCTGTGGACAATCGTTCTCGTTCGATATTTGGTTCCTTTGTAAAAATATCATTGCTATCCTTGCACGGTTAATACGGTACCTTTGTTAATAATAAGAGATCGCCGCACGCGGCAAGAACGAAACAGACAGCGATAAATAGCAATAACAGGCCAACGAATATCCCTTTAGCCGAACTATCGGTCATTGTGATAGCCATTATAATACCGCTGCAATAGTAACAAACGAAATAGAATTAGAATACGATTAGAAACGTTGAGACGGAACTTTGGTAGTGAAAATATTACCATGTTCCCGAGCCGGGTATGCCTATGGCTTGAATCGCTGTCACGATTAATTGAAAGAAAAACACGAAGAAAAACACCATAAAGTTAAACGAGCTGTCGTTCCTAAAATAAAAAGATCGTTTAACAATATCGCGTGTGCTGACAGATCGATATATCAAATGTATACATACTTGAACGCTTTGTAGGCTGGTCTGAACCAGCATAAGAACGAGAACGGAGTAAATAGTATCAGATACAGTACTCCGAGACCGAATGTTGAAAATCCTTCGTTACATAAAATTAATACAAAACCACCGATAACATTTAGAATTAATATACAGCCGTGAACTGCAATTTCAAAATTATACATATATTTCGCTTCGTGTCGTACGAATTTTTCTTTCGTCGTTCGAGGGAGGGAAAATGAAACTTACACATCCATAAATGATACAATTGCCTGACTACCTTCTGAAAATCTGTGTGAATGTCCACGTCAATATCTTGGTAGAAACAAGGTTGGAAGCAGCAGCTATCAGGCAAAGGTGGCCAGTTGTTTCTTTTCGCTTTAATAATCACGAATTTTCGGTATGATACGTGACAATAAAAAAAATACACTCATTAAGTATCTTATATTCTACTGATCGGACTCACGATAATACGGAGTATTCCTCATTTCTTCCTCGGTTCTGGCCTTCCATTCTGGCTCGGATCTTTGCTGAAATTTCGTAATTTTTCAAAACGAACGTCACGAATTATTTCGGAATGTCGTGAAATATATTATTTCGTATAGATTTACATCTGGACTGAGGGGAGCTGTGTTCGCTAGCGCAGCATTCACCGTTTGCTGCGGAGTGCGGGCATAATTTGGAGCTGGAGGTTCTTGGTTTGAAGTCTGAAGCGTAGCTGGTTGCTGTGATGCACCAAGTCCACCATAGATAGGAGGATTCGCAGCACCTCTGACTTGTGCATTTCCTTGTGTATTTCCTTCGACTTCAAACGGATTGTAATCCTCCAAGCCCCTATTAGCTGGAGTAGAGGAAACGGCTCTCCTTATAGCAGGATCCTAGTGGGGAACGATTAACGATTGTCAGCTACTCCATTTGCACGTGAATCATAAGCCGATTAAAAAATTCGATATACTAATACTTGAAGATCGCGTATTTATAGATAATGTTTATATATAGAAGCAACAGAGATACAAAGAATTCCTTCGTTCAAATACCTCATTAATACTAATTTAAAGAGCCGAAAACTCCCCCGTTAAATCATTGCAATGCTAGTACTCCAAATCTCCTTGCCAATTAGAATAAAAAGAAACGAACGATGAGATTAATACTACGGCACGTATGAAGAGCAATCGATTGATGTGTGCACGCACGTCACGACACAGTTAAGCTACTCCAATTCTAGTCTTGAGAATAATAGGTATAATAGCGACTCTATTATACGAGTGTCTCATCGTTTGACGCATTAGTATGCAATATTGAAGGAAATAGTGGTGGCCTTTGATCGAGCCGCTATTAAAATACTCACCGCAAACGGATCGTTGATGTTCGGTTCCTCGAAGGGATTCTCCTCGAAGCCAGACATTTTAAACGTCGTTCGCCGACACGCACCCCAATTTTATTGTTGAAAATCAATTGTATTTTAATACACCCAAAAAATAATCTTATCTAAAACTCTCTATACTTCATGTTCCATTGCGCTGCGATTACCAACGGCATTGCCGGCAGTCTAGTCGTGATGCTTATCAGACGTGAAACAGCTGCTGACACGTCTACCCCTAACGTGTTAAGCCTGTTTCACAAGTAGCGACCAGTCACAGTATTGGTGTGTGCTCCGAAACGCGAGAGCAAAAGCCGATTGGTCGGCCGTACTCCGAAAATTGTTCTGGCATGAACCATGCAGGTAGTCGCCGGCCGCGAATACGTGTGCGGCATGCTTGTGGTGGTGCAGAGCGTGCCAGGTAAAAACCGGCTCAGGTAAAAGTCAGTGTGCGTGCCGCGACAAAGTAATTCTTTTGGCGCCATCGCTGACGGCGTCGAGCGCAGATCGTCGTTTAAGGCGCACCGGCTGTACGTGGGACACTCTGTATTTTTTTTTATACTAGTAGATATGCTAAATATAGTAGATCAGTGATGTACAAACATTGGAATTAATATATTTCTTTTCGTTTATTTTCGGAGCACCGCTGTGCGCAGTGTGGCTTCTCTCCAGTTTCGCATTTTGTAAAGTGGAATTTATTCAAAATAAATTACGCACCTTCCATGAATTAAAATAAGCTACAATATTGTAACAACATTTTAATGTGTCGTTTTTTTTCTATATTTACGCCTCAAATTTATATTTATCCCATTTTCTGATCCTTCTCTATGTTATATTGCACGAACACTCGGATACCATATTCTCTGTAAGATCAAAGGAATTAACTCCTTTTTTTGAATATTTATTCAGACTAGTACAGCTTACGTAATTATTTAAATTAATTATTTAACTTATCATTAATTTACAATGCAGCTTACAACGTAAGCGCAACAAAGTTGCAAGAAAGTATAGAAAGTTCTCGGTGAATTTTCGGACGCAACAGATGTATTGCACAAACAAAGTATGTACAGAAAATTGCTTGCAAATACGGGCGGGATGAAGCGAAAGTTATTTCATAGCCAGTGTAATTGACGCAGGCGCAATCAGTATGATGGAGTGATAGATAAAGCGGTGTTATGGTAGTAGAACTGCCAGTCGCTATGCGCTTAGCTCAGTACGCTCTTTTTATGCATTGACTGTTGTTAGTCTCTGGCGTGCTTTTTTTACACAATCGTCGGAAAAAATTGTGCTCGAGTCATTAAACGTGTCTTGTTGCAACAGACAGGAGTTAACTTAAAACAATCTTAAATTTTATTACGGCAATGAGATGGACAGAAGGGGAGTAATTATTTGTCAACATGTAAGCGTATTTTGCTGTTCGTTTAAAGAACCAATCAATCCTCTGAGATACAAACGTACATAGAATGAAAATTAAATGACCGAAGGGAAATTTCCACTTCAATCGGTGTTAAAAGAATCGAGTTAATAAAAACAACTAAAAGAGTTTAAGAAATTATTTGTATATAATATCGTCGGTGAAATGTTAAAAATTATTTCTAGAATGGATGTAAGTTCATTAGTGCCGGCAGGATTTCAAGCGGGCCAAGTGGATTTATGCGAGATCCAGGCTGGTTACAATAAATTTTCCGAGAATCTGCGAAAATTTACGCCGCAAGCTATACAGTGTGCAATATTCTGTGGCGGCTCTAGGTGCAAATATGAAAATCCAAAAGCGTGGCGGCCTGTCCACATGGCAATACAGAACATCTTCTCTCATTGGTAAGACTTGTAGTAGAAGTTTATGTAAATCTGCCAATTTTGCTTCATAATCAATAACTCAGCGGCACAATGTGCGGAATCGTCTTCGTATCTATACAGCCGAATAAAAATTGCATTTTTGGTTCTATTTTTACTTGTGAACGAATTTGAATCAATTATTAACATGACACGAAGAACTCGTACTATGAATAGACAGACATTGATATTTCGCTCACTTGTCCCAGGGATAAATCGTTGTCATTTTATTCGATTAGAAAACATTTTAATTGCACACCTTTTGTATTATAAAATCGGCGAGCTAGAAACAGATACAAGGATTGACAATTGTTTAGGGTGACAGACGATGTTCTCGCGATGGCACGACCAAACACCGCACAGATAATCAAAAAAGACATAATTGCACAGTTTCAAGGGTGGAGTATAAAAACTATAATAAACCTGCAAACGCCGGGCGAGCATGCAAGCTGCGGCGGCCCCCTCGAAGAAAGCGGTTTTACTTACGATCCGAATGTCTTCATGAAACATGGCAGTAGGTATTAAAAATTTACTCCGAACCAATTAATTAAAGAACAAGACCTTCTCCAAACAAATGTCTGGCGAAAACATCACAACAATCAATATTAATCTACAATTAATCATGAATTGTATTATACAATTATGTTACATATTTTACATTGCTAGAATTATATTTTAAATTCCTAACATTATTTACAATTTTATATTTCACATTCCAAGACTGAACATATCTCGAGATAAAACGCAATGCTAGAAGGAAGAATTTTTTTATTAACTATATCTAACACCGTATTGATAATAGAAGAAACAGGATCCTAAAATAAAGTTCGAAAGTAACAGCTTGTTATATCTGCTCGCGACGAAATTCATTTACGGGATTGTAAGAACTGTCCTTGCACAGCAAGCGAAATGCGTTGAAAGGAATTAGATTCGATTCTATCGAGCCAGATCGAACAAGTTCAACCGGGACATGCAATGCAGCAGAATCGTGCATCCATTGCAGAGAACACAAAAGTTTTAGCGCTGAAATTAGCGACTGCTTTTGATCCCCATTAATCGCTATTTCATGGTTCGAAAAACTGACGATTGTACAAATATGTTGCAGTTTACTATTACAATTTCGCGTTAAAGGACTACGGGGATGCAACGATGAGCAAACTTTTAGATATGGTCAAGGTCGTGGCCTTTGCCGTGCAAGAGGGAAGGGTGGCGATCCACTGTCACGCTGGTAAACTGATCTTTTTCAATGGAAGCTTCGAATCAATTTTCATTTCAGCATCGACTATCAACGAGTAGATTAAACTAGATATGATGATTTCAATTTGCGATAGTAATTAGCAGAGCTTTAACATTCCTTATCCCTCTCTTTATTAGCAATTTGTAACCTTCAAATGTATCGATCTAAGCCACGTGTGAAACGCATTTACGTGGTGCAATAGCTATTTGGTGCATTGCGTGTCGGAACCAACAACGTCAATGTGGTGCATCTCAATTTTTATATTCACTAGACATAATATCTCCTTTGCATTTTGTGACGGAAGCCATCATTTCGTTGGATAAATGGATAGTTCGAAGTAAGGTGGTAACTTGGAGATGTCTGATAAACGCTGGATTGTTGATGAAATAATGAAAGAAGGACGGATGTTATAACTATTTGTAATGTACAGGTGTATATCTTGATTCGAACATTTGATAAAAAATGTAGCACCTCCGGCCACGTGTTTGCATTTCCAATTCTCTAATTGTTAGGAAGCGTGCTTTCATACCATAAACGTTCAGCCGTTTCGATTCTTTAACAGAATTCACGTGCACGAAAAATAGATCTGGAATGATAAGAAATTGGGGCGGAACAGTGAGCGCTAACATTTAGGAATAACAACCCCGGGTGGAAATATTATTAGCATTATTATCTCGTTATCTATCATATATGCAAATACAATTAAAGCGCTATTTACATCTTCCATATTGGAATAATATTTTCTATAGATCGAACAATAAAGTGCGGAATAAATATCGCGCAGACGTTCGAGGCTTCTGCGGTGGTTCAGAAACCTCGACGCAAATTGGTAGAATCCATCGATCGTTATTCGATATCAAGGCCGTGCATACTTAACGATCATAAAAATTACATATTCCCTGCATTCATAAGGGAATCCCTCCGCTTCACAATCAATTCACAATAGGCACAGAAACTGTCATGTTCCATGACGAAAATACGATAATCCTAGACAAGCTTTGCCAGCCAATGATTTGTTTCGCCCATTTGTTATACGCACGAAATATTTATCGCGAGAAATGCATCGAATTCTTTGCACAATAAATCCCCGGTCGCGTTGTCGAGCGACGATTTAATTGAATGGCAGAAATTCTGTGAACACCTCGCGTGTACGCTCTGCAACTTAATTATATTCCTAGTTATGGATACGTATTATAGAGCCACGAATGAAATACAAGTTGTGGTATTATGCCGTGGTTTGATACAGAAACGAACGAGAGCAAAAGGTGTTACGGCTTTTGTGCGGCTAAAGCTATGCCGCGAATCGTTTCAATGTTCGAGTACTTATTCGTCGGATACGTCATAACTCTTGTTAACCGCGGAAACTCAACTAGCTACGATTACGAGTTCCGTTTCCGACTAGGGGTTCGAGCACGAGCACGTAATTTATTTCTCGAATTAGGCAAGATCGATATGTTTGAGAACATTTGAAGATTGATATTTTAAATGCTCTGCGTCACAGTAAATTCTCACTAAGTATCCAATGTTGAATATACATATATCAGATCAGAATTTTTACCAAAATTTTAAATTAAGTCGAACTGTGTTTCATTAAGTTTTGCGATCTAGACTAGACTAGACGCGATTAATCGTGCAGCGTCTAAGAGAATTTGAAGGAACACGAAACTTTTTCAGGCCTGGGCAGAACTGGTGTTCTGATTGCGTGCTACCTTATTTACAGTCTCCGTGTGCGAGCTAACGATGCAATAAGATTCGTTCGTATGAAACGGCCATCCGCGATACAGACCCGTGGTCAAATACTATGCATCCAAGAATTCGAGCACTTCGTGCTCCCGCAGATGATAGTTTTCCCTTTGAACAGTGCAATAGGTGATCGAAAGGCTTGCAGCCTGCAGTCGCACTTGAAAAAACAGCACAACAATCTACACGGATACGAGCAGCGTACATTTAAACACATTCCAAAGGTGAATTTATTTTTAATACAATTAAAATCGTTCAATTTCAATTGACCGATAAATCGTTTTATTGCCTATAGATTGTGTTCACGATTTGTGAACGAATTCTTCAATTATGCGATTGCCAGGAAGACAATTCTCCGTCCGACATCAAGTACAACTCGAGTACACCGTTCACGCAGAAATTTATATCCCACGTTTTGGATAGGCTGAGAGATAGTAAAGGGAATATCAGGCATTCCTACTCCTGGGCTGAATCACTCGCGGATCCTTATGATTCTTCTAGTAAGAACGTCTAAGCGATAGAAGTACCGAAACGAAGCTGCAACTTGTTTTGATTAATTCCAATTATTCAGGCACCTCGAAAGCATGCGCCAGTGGCAGTCAAGCATCTTCGAGGGATACTTCCGACGATATTGGAAGATTGAGCGACGTGTTCTGTACCTCCCCAGACACACCATCTTGCGATTCTACTTTCCCTGGTATTCTATTTTGCAATAGGACAGTTAACAGAGTAACAGTGATTTTTGTTCAATTGAGAAAGGGAAGATATCTTTTCCACAGGTCTGGATGATAGCTGTGTAGACGATGTTCTTGGTGACGGAATTCACGGGCAGGATCTCGCGGACAACGATTGTTACAAAGAAATTCAATCTCACATGGATCTAAAAGTAGCTGCTCAAAATGCGGCACTTGAAACTGTGAGCACGGATGAAGCAATTAGGGCCTTAATTAGAGATAACGCCACTTTTCCCGACAAAACTAGGAAACGTCTGCAAGATTATCAGGTAAAATAGCGATGATAATAATTTCGGACGGAGCCAATTTTCGTTTTAATCGTGTCATTTTATTTTAAGTGATTTGTTACTTTTTCTTTCGTCCACGTTCAGATGGATTTAAATCATCGATCTACAGCCTGGCAGAGACTTCAACTGGAAACCGACTTGGACATCTTATCAGGATTATTATTCGAGTGGTTGGAAACATTGAAACACCCCTTGTTAGACGTGGACAGTTTAAGTTATATTGTTGTCTGGGGTTCAAAGCCACAAACGTGTCTAGAGAAATTGCCAACCTGTAATAGATATCTGCTAGAATATCTCCTACGATTTGTTAGCCGATTGAGACCTATGACCGCCGAGAGTCAGAGCCTGATAACGAAGAGATTTATGGCTACGCTCACGCAGCAAAGTATTTGGCTCAAGTGCGCCATTTATCCGTCCAGTACGTGTAAGAACAGATATTTCAAATACATAGATTTTTCCACAATCTTTGAGTGCATGCGTAGAGTATAGGCGAGTGTAAACAATCCTACGGCTCATATTGTAGTTTGTAACTTTAATTCTATGCCATTCGAGTATGATATAGAGACGTGGAAAAATGAATGAATGCTTATAAATTGCCTTGATAACGTAAAAGAAACAAACAGTCTCACTAATTGGCTGTTTAATATTTCATAAAGGTATGAACATTGTGTACACACTGTTGACATAAGTGTTCTCTCTTGTCTAGTAGTGGCATAACTGGCCTCAAGAAATATTGATTCGTGTGGTATGCCAGGTCGTCCTATTTATATTATCAATGAATGTAGTGTACGTGTGAGGGGATGAAACATGCGAGAATGTAATTTTCGGATCCTGTCCGATCTCTACTTTCGTTGGATGCTCGATCAATAATTCTGAACCGAATGATTAGCGTTCTATTTTCAGCGGCTCCATTAGTATTAATTTTGTTCTGTTACAGATAAAAATTTGCACAAGCTACGACGAGGAACAGCTGCGAAATTAAACGAATTTTTCATCAGGCTGATGAACTTAATAGAGGAGGTGAACACCCGGGAAATGGAGAAGCCATTCTGGTCTTCGAAATGGGAATTGCTGTCCAACCAACTGAAACGAACAGAAGCACAACCAACAAACGAAAAGTCCAATTAAATTTGCAATAATTTAAATGAAAAGCCACGAATCAGAATATTGAACATTTGATTTAGATTCATCGTAGAGTTTTATCTAGTAAACGATTCATATTTATTTTTACAATTGTGTAAAGTAAAAGTATGTTCAAATAAATTACTTATGTAAAGTATTCGAATAAAGAAGAATATTTTAGTAGTAACATGTTTTGCTGTGTCTTATTCATAACTTTCCTTAACATTTGTAGCTTCAATTGATAAATAAAATGTCTACGATGCGTGAAAGGTTGCCTCTTTTACTATCCTGCAATTTTACATTGGCTGTAAAAAGAGTTTCCTCTTCTACCAAAACTAGGTATACGATCGATTGAAATGAAGAAGGTTCTCTCCCTTGCCTGCACACAATAACATTATTCAACAGACGATAATTTTACAGAAAACGAAAAATATAGGCGCTAAGTATATTTACAGAATGATAAAATATTGCAACATATGAATACGTGTTAACTTATTAAACAGCAGCGAATAGTTTGTAACACTTGATAAAATTTCTATTAAAAAAAAGTTGACTGAAAAATAATCAGAATATTTGCCAAAAGAATTTTACGTGTCAATAATTGTTTGCAGTTCTTTTATTTAAATATGACAAACAAGGAATTTGGAAACAAACAGTTTAGACAGCTTTAGATCCTCGTGTTCACGAATTGCTGTTTTATTAAGTATGTATATTCTTTTCAAGACGATTCTATTAGATAAAGACTTAACTCTAAAGCTTAATTCGAGCTAGAAAATGCGATTTCTTAAGTGTTCTATTTACAGTATGATATAAGTTCTTCTGTGATCTAAACACATATAATCGTAGACACATTAATTTACGTGTATAAACCTTGACGTACCTAACAAGATCATATTTCTTTTTAAGCATATACAAACGATGTCAGTCTTATATAAAGAAAGTACAGTGAAAATGAATAACCCTCGTTACTTACAATTACGACTACTTATAAATCGATAAATTGCTATCTCGCTACCTTTTTTTCTGCAGAAAAAAAAGATCGATGAAACAGTTCAGAGGTTGGTTTTCTTTTAGTAACACATTTAATTTCTCGGTAAAATCGGTACATTTTTACAAGGCAACTTATCATACAATACTTAATAAAATAATCCAGACAGTAAGATTCCTAGGAATTTTCGAATGATCTAAAGAGCTCGGTTTTGCAATTTAAGAACTTCCTCGTTTTCATACGGCACAGGATAATACTGAACAATTTTTCGAAATCGCTCGAGGAACAACAAAGTTCAAACTCGAACGCGTTTCCTGTAAATATCACTCCCATTTCTTTTCTTCTATTAAAAAATAGACCTTTACGTTGTTCCAATGATTCAAACTAATTTCCATTCGACTATACTTGTTTCGTGAAAATTTTGAGTGAACACGTGTAAACGCAGGACACCCCGTATAAAATTATTTTCATTCAACGACTTACACTTCTCCAGGAAAAAAGTATTTCTATCTGACTATAAGTTAAAATGTTAGAATCTACAAAAAAAAAAAAAAATAATAATAATAAAAGAAACTCAACAAACGAAAATATCGATTCAGCACTGTTCTCTCGATATCTCTAATTATTTTGATATGATCCGCGCTGGTTCGTCATACTTCGTAACACAACGAACGCGTCGAAAAATATTCTCATCCACATCAGAAAGATGTGAAAAGGAATCGCTACGCGAATGTATTATTATCTGGCCGTCATAGTGTGAAGTTTCGATGAACCATAGGGTAGTAAGACTAAATCCCGAACTTCCTACGCTCGTAAGTAATGTTTTAAACAATTCGTCTTCTCTTCTCCTTTTATACAGACCTATTCGAAATATACAACAAACATAACAGGGAACGTTTAAACATGTATAATATAGAATATTCGCAAGGTAACAGCAGCTACTATACAAAAAAAAAAAATTGTTCGCGCAAATGAAAAAAGCCACGAATTTTTTCGTGCTACGTGAATCGACTTTGAAGAACTTCGTGTCCACTCGAAATCGATCATTCAATCGTCTTCTTCCTTTTCTTAATTTACTTTTTTCAATTCACTTTTTCTCGCGACACGACCAATCGTGATACGATAAAACGAGAAAGTTTCTTCGTTCGAGCAGCCGGCTCGTGAGAATCGACGGTCGCCGCTTTCATTCTTTCGGGGGGGGGGGGGGGGGATTCGGGATTTCAAAAGTAAAAATTAAATGCAGCCGGGATACGCGCAACGCATTGTGTGTATGTGTGTGTACGTGTACGTGTGCGTGTGTATTTATAATTGTATTTATATTTATTTATATAGATTTTTATATACCGCACTATCGATAAATTCATTCATTCGCTGAGTGACGCAAATATTCGCAAATCCCTAATGCCTCGACGAGTTCTTTCAACTATTTACAGGAGAGTCTTTCTATGTTATATCGAGTCCTTAGTCCATTATACACAATACATGTAGTCTTAGATTAGCAATAGTAGCATTACGTGAAAGCGAGCCCAAAACGGCACCGGCCGTTCACGTGTTCTTCACATTTTTCCTGAACACCTCGTTTATCCTCCATTTTATTACTTCTTGGTTAATACGATTCACCTATTTCTTTGATTATTATTTCCTTCCTTATATTTCCAATGCTCGATGACGCACGTGACAATGCACACACTCGCATACAACGTTTCTCACTTAACCCCTATTCTTCCACTAAAGAATTGAAATCGTGGATACCGAGAAATCGATTCGAAACGAAAACGAAGAACCGACCGAATCATTTATCGCGCTGGGAATTAAGGTGTTACAATTAGCTTGGGTGAATGTGGGGAAACACACTGAGCTATACAACTGTGTTACACGCGGAATGGACAGAGTATATCTAACTCGCAGGAATGAAAATTGCAGAACGATCACTAGTCTACGTCGTTCGATCTCCCGATTCGAGCGGCGCGCGATTGAATTGAAACGAATCCATCGGGTTTTAATCGTATTTAAAAAAAACAAAACACTGTCGAGCTAATATAGACGTTCCGGGATTAATATCTTCTCAACGAAGATAAAATGTTCGGGTGTCAAGGATGACGTCGAACGACGTGTCTTAACGGCCGGCTAATTCGACTTCCCGATGATTAATGTCGCCCGATAAATGCTACTAGAACACGCAATCTATTTCTCGCGGCGTACCCTTCGCAGTCACACGAACACCGTCGCCACAGCGACGGAAGAGTCTCTTCGTCGAGCAACTAATACCCTGACAATTAACGGAGCCCCGATATTTCTAAACCTATCTACACGTTCCCGCGAACGAATTCAATTTACAAAAATATTACAAAGAAAAGTGCCTATCCGTGCGTATGGCCACGGGTCGAACGGAATAATATCACACACGATCGTCTTCCGGTCGCTGCAGCACGACTAAAGACGGTCACACACACGTTCTGCACACCTGCAGGCGTCAACGATCACTGAAATAATAAATCAGATTTCGCGGAGGTAGGTCCACTGAACAACATTGCTTACCGCACCGACCTGAGCACGCTTTCGACTAAACTCGCGTGTACGTGGTGTGTCTCGCTGTGTGTGCGTTTACGTGAATTTTTTCCCAGGGGCTCGAAGATCGACGAGTACGGCCCCCCTTACTTTTCTTCTTTTTTTTTTCTTCGTTCGCGACTGTTCCGTCCAATCGGACGCAGTCCCATTTCACAAAATTCGGAACCGAGCTTGATTACACGGGACTAAGGGGCGGAGGGGTTGAAGGGGGTGAAAAGGGGGACAGGGAGGATCTGTAGATTTGACGGAGAACGGAGAAGAGGGCCATCGACATCTAATTTCCTTATAACTTCCGAGATACGTATACACGTTAATATATGTATATGTATATGCATACATAGTAATTTAATTTATTTATAAGTGCGTTCGCGTCATCCGCTTTCTGTTTCTTTTTCCTTTCTCATTGTCTTACGGCCCCGTTTCGAGTTTCCATTATCGTGATCATTTATTGGGTTCATTTTCGTGCGTTCTTCATTGATTTCGTAGTGTGCAATTTCCTTGTCGACGCAATACGAATCGTCGACGTTTATGATCGTCGATCGATCACGATTCTACGCACGGTTAATTTCCCTTAATGTATACAGTGATTAGCTAGAGAGCAGTAAATAGGTACGCCGGTATTAGTACGGCCTTAAATTTAAATTGTCTGACACAAGAAGGGATCCCTCGTTTGCAATCACGACACAGACTTTTGATACTCGCGATTTCTAGTTACCACGTTAACGATATATTTAAAGACTAAATC
Source organism: Nomada ferruginata (assembly GCA_963583965.1). Taxonomy (NCBI): domain Eukaryota; kingdom Metazoa; phylum Arthropoda; class Insecta; order Hymenoptera; family Apidae; genus Nomada; species Nomada ferruginata. The sequence goes on from OY757224.1 coordinate 8,894,409, forward strand.
GTCAGTCGTTTCCGCGCGTACCCAGTACACTGCTATCACCACAGTTTCTTAAATTTAATCCCAGCCTTTCTCCCGCTGTCGACATTTCTATTATTAATTACCTAGACTTCTGCGTGCACGAATTACGATCAAATTAACGGCTCATCTTTTCCATTTTCCTTTTAACGATAGCAAAGGGAATGCGATAATGTTTCTTCGGAAGGAAATTAAATTTGATTCGAGAAAAACTTCGACGCCCACGTTAAATTGGTCCGAATTGATTTAATTGATTCGAAGCACGCAGAAAACGGCACGCGTACACGCGCGCGCCAACACGATACTGAAAACAAGAAACGAGGCACAATATTAGCAAGGGTATTACTATCTTTCCATTACTTTTCCCCAGTTTTCGTTCGAAGATTATCGGCCAACATTATTCGTCGAAACGTCGCGAATTATCGCGGATGCGATTCGTTTTCCCTTCTTCATTTACTGGCTAATGCAATGTACACGAAAAAGAGAGAGAGAGAGAGAGATATATGTATATGTATATATTTATGTATATGTATATAGAGATATAACCGCGGTTCCGAAACGAAACGGTTCAGAGAACAAAAAATACATCGTTGTTTGCAATTGCTTGAGTAAGGATATGGATCGATGGATCGCGCTGTTTATCACGATATTCGTCGATTCTCGATCTTCGACGTTTCGTCGCGATCGATCACGCACACCGTACGTTCTTATTCCTCTTTTTCTTGTCTTTACCTTTAAAAGTCGCCTGATAAAACGTATCACGGCTTTGGATATGATAAATGGGGGTTCTCTTACGAAGGAGGTGTGGAGGGCTGGGTGGTCCTAGGGGCCTTCATCGTCTTCTTCGTGTCTTCTTACTTCTTCTCCTTCTTATTCTTTTACACCTTCGCTTTTCTTTTCCCTTTCCTTCGTCCATCGTGTGCTCGTACCTCTAGCTTCCTGATCTGGCATCACTATCGACAAGGAAGAGAAAGCTTCTTCTCGTTCTTCGATCACGATCGGATTTCGACGCGACATCTCGAACCTATTCGCATCTAAAGGAACGATACTACGCTTCGATTTGATCGTCCGGGGTCAATATATCGGGCGCCATCGACAGATCCTCGGCCATGTCTTCGTCTTGACCCGAATCGTGCCCGTGACTCTCTGGATACTCCCTCTCGTCCACCTGCTCCTCCTCGCCCTCTTGCTCCGCGGACGCGTCAACCAGCTCACGCTTTATTAATCTCGTGAGTTTACCGCCTTCAGGGGTCTGGCCCTCCTGCTTTATGTGCACGACTGGTTCATCCAACGGTGACCTGTCGAGTTTATGGGGAGAAACTGTCCAGTGATCGCTCTCGTAATATTCGTATACTTTTATTAGAAGAATACCAGTTGGGAAGTATTTAATCCACGAAATTGCAGACGATCTTGTTAAAGGCTCTTATGAAATAAATGCTATGGTAATGTTATCAGATCGATTTTAAGCGAATAGTTATTCGATTACGGAGATAAGAGTGGAGGTACGTGAAGGATTCTAGAAAGCATCTGAGAAAAGTAATTGATGGTGGTAATTGAATGAATGATATATTTTAAGCTGTATCACTTACATTAAATCGTTATGGGTCAACACGTGCTCCTTGTCAGGACTCGTCGTCGTTGACGTGCACATCGAGTTGCTTAAAAATCCCATATTGGAGTCCCCGAGGGCCGCCTGGAAATACTCAAATTGCATTAGATGGTTAGTTAGGTATATTCGTTCCGGAACCTATCGCTGATATTACGAAAGATACGTTAAGACAAATTGGTCATGTTTCACAATTGGTTATTTTCATCGTTCCTAAATAGTTACCTGGAGGTTGGCATTTAATGCATCACCGTACATGGTGGGACTGTGCGTCAGGGTTGGACTTTTCGACGGGACACCCCTACATATCGAGAGAGAAAAATTCTATTAGTAATCGCCGAAGTTCGCCTGTTAATAGTTACCTGGAAATAATACGCGTGTATATAAGCTCTTTAATTTTTTTTTTTAGTATGTGTCGATGTATACGGGTGGAATAAATATTTTCGAGAATTTAATGGTTCTGGGCAAGGGTTGGGGCGGAGGTTGGAAATTGGGTGAAGATAGAGCTTCTGTGTACAATGTGTGCACGTGTGATCGAGTTTCAATATGTAAAGGTATAATATAGAAAAAGAGAGAGAGACAGAGAGAGAGACAGTGAGAGAGAGAAAAAAGGTACAGAGAGATAGAGAGATATAGAGAAGTATAATATGAAAAAATGTATACACGTATATAATAGATTAAAAAAGTGATAAAAAATAGTGGGAAAAAGAGTTCGAAAACTCTTACCTATTTACCAGTTTTACTCCTCACCCGTCCATCAATCGTCTCGGTTGAGATTGAGCGAGGTTAAGTTAAAAAATGTAGAGAAAATTTTTAAAAAGCGCTCCCGTTTCGATAATCCATTTGTTTAAGTGGGGTATTATTAAATTATCTTTTCTTATTTGTTAATTTCTCGAAACGATGTCGATCCTTATAAACGGCCCTGAGGATTACCTGTGCTTACCACGTTTACACTTTCCTTCGTAATCCTTTAAAAAATAGTTGAGGCATAGAATGTCGACCGAGTGATATACCTTTTTCACAGAACGAGCGTCAAATGAAAAAAGTAGGCCTTTCCCTTGCAACCGTTAGGGCTCGAATGCATGTAAAATATATTCGAGAAAACGAGTATCCTTTGGAATTAATTAATTAGAGGCGATTGCAAGAGACAATTAAATAGCATGCGAAGAAAAAATATAGAAGTATAAAAATGATGCCTAGAGCCGTTTATCAAGTGACTTAGAGCGCTGTAAGTAAAGAGAGAAATAGAGAGAAGACAGAGAGAGAGAAAGAGAGAGAGGACAGTGACAGACAGAGACAGAGAGAGAGAGGGATAGTGATTTATAAGAAATTGAGAGAGTGTGAGAGAATATATTAAAAAGAGAGAATTAGAAAAGATGTTAAAAAACCTTTAAAAAGATGATTGAAATATTACAGAAAAATTACCGGAAGTTGCAAAGTTAGTACGTTAACGGTGAGGTACCTGAGTTAGAAGAGAGTAGTCGTAGCGATGAATGGAGAATTCCGTATCATCCGAGATTTTTGCAGTTTGTGATGCTTAATTTACACAATTTACACATGCGCGAGTAGCCCTGGCACACATTATCAGTCACGCCGAAAACCATTCTCACGTTGAAAAAGCGTACTAAAGGCGAACAGAAATATAGAAAACGATGAACTTTGTAACAGATGGAGAGTGAGAGAAGGAGAGGGTCAGTTAAAAATAAAGAAAAATTAACACATACTTCAACAACGCCTTCTCTCATTAGACACTGGTTAAAAAAAAAAGAAAAAAAAAATACGCAAAAGCTTCACCTATCCTCTAAGAACTATCGTCAACTTGTTTGCACATTCTATTACTACGCTATTAGCCTGCTTCCTTTAAAACAGCGAAACCCAAAAAAGAAAATTAACGAGAAATTAAATACCCGAGACCATACGACAAACGCTTCGTTCGCGCACGATGAATGCGAACGAATAAAAAAATAAAGAGCAAAGGAGAAAAAAAAAAGAAAGAAACAGAATGTAGGATGACTCCGCATCGAAAACCAGCTTGTACAGCGTAACAGAGGAAGAAGAATTCGAAAACGAAGGGTAACGAAACGTTTGTCCACGCAAACACTTTCCACATTCTCCCAAGACACTGCAAACGCCACTACGTAAGCACCATACACAATTATAAGCACAGTGTTCTTCTTTGGTAAGGATAGTCTTACGGGGGAATATTCAATTCATTTTACTCGATGTATCATTTCGTTTTTTTTTTGTTTCTTTTTTTTTCATCATTTGTAAATTTTTATGGGAACGAATATTAGGATCCTCGTTATTATCCATGCGAGCAACCACTAAACACATCAGAGATCCTGCAGCACGGACCAATCGTCCTGTGGCTGGGCTTCTGCAGGATCGTCCAGGTTTTAAGCTCTCTTGGGTGTGCTAGAGCCTCGGGCTACGGTACTAGTGAGACGTATATACGGGGATGTACTATAAGGGCTGTTTTGGACGTCACAGGCAGAGGTGCGCAGATTTAATCGTTTAATAAGCTGGAGCTGGAAATTTTCATTGGACAGAATTACCTGCTTCCTAACATTTACATTAAACGCACGGATATTTTTTATCTATTCTTGCTTTTATCCTCGGAAAAATTGTAACGCGTATACTATATATAATAATACATTGCGCACCTCTGTAAAAACAAGAAAAAAAAAGTTAAGGAACACTTGGACGGGTGCTACTTGATCAGTTTATTGGGAGACGGATTCTAAGGCAGGCATGATGCGGAATTCGTTTCCTGGGATTGGATAAACGGCTTAGACCCGTTCACTGCTGCCTTGGAAGTCATTTTTCAACGAGTTACTTCAAAAAATAGTCCACCGTAGAGGAAATTCTACGAAACGGTGCGAACAGTATAAGTTGACTTTATGCAAATACCGAGTTTACGAGAACCAGCTATTAAAAGAACGATCGATCTACTGTTAATTACCAGTGCACAGACGTATTAATCTGATGTTCTCAAAGTGAAAGAAAAAAAGAGAAAAAAAACCACGCTTTATGTCTGAAAATGTAAAGAAAGGTTGGAGAAAAATGAACGATTGTCGGACTCGCGATTGAACGACAAAGGCAGCAGATTCGAGAGGGCGTTTAGTGGTTCATTTTTGTAGGCAACGACCAAGGAGAAACGTCCAGGTCGCCGCGTTACAAGAGAATACCGCGGTAAGGTCAGAACGTCGCGCCAGCCAGCCAGCAGAATTCTAAAAAGTGGTAGTGCTTACTGTGCGGAGAGGTGGGGTGGAGTGGGTGATGGGGTTGGGTCATATTTCCTGGGGCGGCCGCGGGACAGATGCCGCCGCTTTACGAACTCGGCGTCGTCCACCATCCAGAATGACCCGAAGTCGTCCTCATAGCGCACAAAACACTTGTGCAATGATAGATTGGTGCGGATCGCGTTCTGTATACACAGACAAGACCACCAAGAAATAGAGAAAAAGAGAGTAAAAAAGATAAAGGTTGTTTCTGCTTGTCGTTGTTGAAATGTTTCATTTCACGTCGGCTACTTTTCGTTCTAGCATTTACTTTCGTTCGTTTTGCTTTTCCTTTTTTTTATTTCTTATTTTTATTTTGTCCTTTATATTCAGTCGAGCTCTATATATGTTCCTCTCTTTTCTTTCGCGTTCGATTAAAGCGTTTAAAAAATTCGCTGCTCTCGAGCGCTACGACCGCTCCTTACAGTAAAACGATCGTGATGCTCGATCCCGTTGCCAACAGACCCTAACATCTCTTGGTCCTCTCCTACCCAGAGGAATTTCGATAATCGAGCGGGCCCACGACTCGATCGAATCTTGACGTTCCAAAGAGTAACAAAGATAGCACAGACTCGCAAAGAAGGGGTAGAGAAAAAAAACAAACGTAACGTAATACGTAGTAAGGCGGCTCCTCTCACTACCTGACCAAGTGCAATTTCTCCGGTTCTCACTCTCTGCACTGGCATTTCCCGCATCCGGCATCCGGGTATTCGAGACTAGACTCGGGCCAGAGAGTCTTGGCCCTGCCGACTCTCGATCAGTTAGTCGCTGCAAAGCCGACATGCTTGTTAAAAAAGCACACACCATGGTTTTCTACGGTTCCCTTTCATACGGACAAAAGTCGTTCGATCATTTCACAATCACACGTCTGCTCCTTCTCCCATCCTTCGTCATATCATCGGTGAATCTCATCATGATCTTTACCACGCACGCACGACATCATCCACGCATCATACTGACGGCTACCATCGCACACGAGAGACGGGCAAGTAAGAAAATCACACGCACGCGGGGCCAAACACAATTTAAAGCCAACTCTCCGAGTACAATTCGACGGTAGATACATTATTTCGGTGCTGGACAAACTTCTAAATGTCAAGGGTTCGAAAATATCGCACGAATCAATAGAAGAGTGGAATAGTGGCGCTACGTAAATTTTCGAGTAAATTGAAAAATTGGATTTCTGAAATTGTAACTCGGAAAGTTCGATATTAGCGGACGGACATACGGACAAACGACGCAAGCGAGTTAAACATAGTACAGATTATTGTGGCGTACACAGGTGTATGAGAAAAAAGGAAATGATTTATATATACACACACGCACACGAATCTATACGTATGAATGCGCACGCAGAAGGTACACAAAGGGTCTAAAGACATTCAGAGAATATATATATATATGTATATCTTTAAAAAAAAAGGAAACAAAAATTTGGGTGTAAGGCAAGATATTTGAGTATCGAGAAACACATCGTACAGAGATGGGTAATGCACAGAAGAGCGTGCGTTTTTGTGCATATACATTACATACGAGGCTTGCACACGTACGTGTTATGCGCGTACATACGTTAAACCTTATCAAGTATATCTATATAAATAGCTATGAAAAATACGTGAATATATATATATGTATATAGAAGAAGCTATATATAAAGACGTATACGTATAAAAAACAGAATATTAAACGCTATTAAATATACATAGATAAATGTATACATATAAATATATCAATATATATTTAATATATATATATGTAAAAATGTAAAAAGACGTATATATTAATATATATAAATATATAAAGATTGTAAAAAATTTGGCAGTATAAATATGAAGGTTTGGGGCGAGGGAATGGGTTAGCGGTACGAGTATGTAATTAGAGAGTAAAAGCGAAAAAGTGAAAGTATGTATATAAATATATCTATATGAATATCTAGATAAATATGTAAAAAGGCATAGATAGAGAGAGAAGAAATATATATATATACATATATATGTATATATATTTAACAAAAAGAGGAACACGTTGATAAGGAGTAAAGGAAAAAGACGTAAACAGAAGGGATGCGACCGAGGCCGATTATTTCGGATTGAGGTCTGAACCGGTCATGGTAACAAAATTGTTCTTTTTTTTTTTGCTGGGCCCAGGAAAATTATTATATAATGATTACGATAGAAAGAGACAGAGATAGAAATAGATATATATAATATGTCGTAAATATAAATATATATAGAAGTATAGATCTATAGAGACGGAGTAAAAGAGTATAAAAAACGCGACTGTAAAATTTGGTTTTTGTCGGTGGGACGGGGGCAACGTACCCGGTCGTGCTGCAAGCGCGTTGAGGACGTCTCTTGTAAAACTCCACTTCGTCCACCGTCCATACGGCGCCTTTCACGTTTTCGACTCGCATGAAACATTTGTGGAGAGACAGGTTGTGTCGCACTGCGTTCTATACAAAATAATACACAGACTAAATAAGCAACGCAAAAAACGAACGAAGCCAACTCAATCGCGAGGCCGGCTGTCAATCGGGGAACACGATTCGATGACGTGTAACTTTCTTTCTCTTATTTTTTTATTCTTTTCTTTTCTTTCTTTTTTTTTGTAGGCAGCGTTCCGTCACCCCGGGCGTCGGATGACAACGATGATGCTGATCGTGATGAATAAGACCGATACACGCCGAGATGATACACGCCGAGGGTGGATGAAAATCTGTCTTGGAAAATCATCGAAAGGGTAAAAAGAGGTTATTGTTTCGCGGGATTGTGTATACTCTTGCTACTTTCTTTTTGCTTTTATTGCTCTTTCAAATAAGCTGTATCGTGTGTAATTGTGTAGGGATACGCCTAATGAATCAGGCTGACGCTTGGAAACATTTTAATATTGTAGCAATGTATTCACGAAGGAAATAAAATGTTCAAAAGTATTTCATGTGTCAACCTGATTAGCAGTCACTAAGAGCAACTGATTGCAGAGTGAATTAGTAAGAACGTCGTGTGTGAGCAGCAAAGGATACCCGGCGATGGTCGCGCAATGATAAGGCCGTAAGAGGACATAACGAACCAAAACGATTAATCGAAAGATACACGGTATAATGTGGCATTCCTTTATCGTTAATGCACAGCTAGTCATCTAAGTCTAGGGGCAACGACAACAATCATACATGCCGCAGGGCCGTACAAAATTCCAAAGGAAGAAATGAAATAAAGAAGAAAAAATAAAAAGAAATGAAAGTAAAATAAAGTTCAGGAAGATTGTACGAGAGGTCCATTCGTTGGTAACGACCTCCATCGATGTCGAAGTCGTATAGCACGCTGGCGGTGAATTTGGTTGCTCCCCTGTCGTACAGCCTGTCAAATCTGTGGTTGCTTTGAAAATTTTTAGATACACATAACCATGCGAGGCGAAGCGTCATGGCAAACGTCGATTACTCTCACGCTCACTCGACACACGCAGAAAACACACACGCGCGCACTCTTGCCAACAAGCGGATCATTTATTGTCGTCTCGCGATTCATTCGTGATAAATCGTTGCACGATTTCAGTCATGAATTGAAATAAAACAAGGAGAAATCAGATTTCCAGGTACTCATAAAAATTGTTTCCGATATAAACGAACGAATGAAATTGATTGCAGAAAATAGAAATTATCGTGATAAATCACGAACGAATCGTAACACGACGCAATAATTTCACATGTTACCGAGTCTCCCCCTTAAATCGGGAAAGCAACACAATAATCGTTACCAGCTCGTCTGCTTGGCACATCGCTTAGCCTGTTAATTCAAATTAATACGTAAGATTATCTGAGATTCTTGAAAGCTCATCCTTTCTAGTTAAAACGCATTCAGCTTAATCTGCTCGTAAATGTAAATTGCACGACCAGTCGTTTCGTCTTTGTGACTTGCAATCAAACGTTGCATAACTCGAGCAACGCTGAGTTCATTCATTTAAAGGAGAGAATTATTTTAGACTTCCTAGATGCATTGCACCGTGACGAATTTTTAGTACCGACCGTTCTCCTAGGATACTTTAACGAAATCGTAATCCCGAAATCTTCTTGTCTCTAATCAATTATTTATACAAAAGATCTTTACGATTCCGCACTGATGCCACTGACTGGATATTCTCAGTATCGCGCGAAAAACTAAATTAATCACGGAGACAACGTTTCATATTTAATAGCCGGATAAAAAAGGGGCTATGCTAACTTCTGATAAACTCGACAGGGGACGTACTTGAAATTAAAAAACAACTATCATACGCTTCTCGGATACCTGGAACGACCCTAAACGATCTGTACGTTTACTGTAGTAAAGTGATATACCTTCCACGTTGCTGCGTTGCGCCGGAAGTAGCAGAATGTGTTCTGGAACCAGTTGTAGATCTCGTTCAGCGTCAACTGTTTCTCAGGCGACTCGATAATGGACTGTGAAACAGAAAGAGAGGAAAAAATGCACACGATTTTAATTAGTAGGTTCGGTAGACAGCGTTTCGGGTAAAATTATCCTCACCGGTTACGACTGTTCCTTTGAAAATTAAATCGACTAGAAAGGACGCTCATATTGGACAATTCGTTCGCGTCTGAATAATTCAGAACGTCGAAGGAATACATCTATATATCGAATGGTTCACTCACCTGTCTGATTAATGATGCATACGTGAACGGCGGCCTGACGTCGGCGTTCTTGTAAAATTCCCTATTTCGTTGAATTTCTGAAATATCAAGAAGTCGTATTTGTTTTTCTCATCGGAAGACCGAAGCACGAGACACGATTTCCTTTCGCGTGTCCCAAATTGACCAAACAGCCAATTAAATGTCATAACTAAGAAGCAATATATTCTAGAGGTTTAAGCCCCGATTAAAATGAAACTCAACTATTTTCACTTTTGAATTGATTCGCGATTATTAGAACTTCGAATTTCTCCACATAGATCTGCTTGAAATCGCAGCGAATTTTAATCCATTCGAAAATAAACAATTCTCCACATTTAAATGGAACAAAGGGTTCTTTCGTTGATTGCATGCTCAAGGAATAAAAAAAAATATGAACGGCGTCCTTAAAACTAGATCAAATAGTAAGCGAGAAGCAATTGGATTTCAAGGTAGACAGTAATAGTAGCAGATACTTCTTTCAAGCTTCCTTCGTCCCTCTTTAGAAAAAAAAATTCATGGATAACGATTTGGAGTATCTGAATTGCCATTCTACAAGAAAAAGGGCGATGTTCTCCAGCATGCAAGGGTGCACCCTTTAAGAAAATCCTTAAAGCCACCAAAGGAGCGTGGAAAGAAGGTTGACAGTACCTTGTTGGACGTCAAGGCCAGCACGCTCCAGCATGTAGGGCAGCCCTACACGGTGGGGAGGGCGGGCAGCACAAGAAATAAGGAAACAACAGAAGTATCGGTAAGAAAGAGGTTCGAACTAGCATACAATTAGAATTGATAAATTTGCATCCCTTTTTAAAAACTATTTTTCGTTTCTTTTCTATTCTGTTCTGTTCTTTTAAATTTATTGAATTCTCTTACACCCTTTAACACCTCTGTGTATACCTATGTAGACATATTTCATTCATCCTACGTTGCCAACAAGGTGTCGAACACTGTAGCTCACGTGACATTGTTGCTACCGTGAATAAAACTGTGCGTGTGGTAGAGCTTACGATAGGAGAAAAAGGCCACGAGAATCAAGAGAGGACCGTAAAGAGCATTTGCTACAGGATTTTCTTTGCGACGGGGTGTGTTCGACAAGTGCGAGCCGGAAAATGCTATTTTACAATAATACGTTTCACAAGAAGAATCATAAATTCACCATTATTCTCCAGTGAAATTATGTTGAGCGAAATTCGATATCATTTATGTCGTTGAAATATTGCAAGGATATTTTTGTTACAAACCATGCGTTTAGATTAGCATTTCTCGGGTCGCGTGTCTCCCCGGCTGAATTTTGTTTGAATCGTTACCTTCGTTAATATCTATTCCAGATCTATCGACGGCTACTCTGCGCCTTACAGTGCCCTCGTCATACAGTCCTACGAATAGCATTTAATTACTGAATTCACATATCTTTCGTTTCACCTTTGGTTTCTCGGGACGATATCGATTTATTCCATTTCACCTCAATTCCTCATTATCTCACGAACACGATAAAAAGACCCGTATTTTATACAGTAGAATAGTTCTCGCAAATAGTTTAATAGAAAACGGTGAATCGCGTCCATATTATTCACAGGCAAAACAGGTAGAACGCACAAGTTCAACAATGTGGAAGACAATTATTCGTTTACTTTTACACCTGATATTTCTCTGATCGATCCACGACGAATATTCTAAGTAAGAAACACGTAACAGACAGAATATAATAGGCACAACGAAAACGAACAAGAACACCTTACCTCCTGCCATGGAGAGCGCGGATTTATCACTGATACGTCGTCTGATGGGCCCCGCCATGCTGGGCATGGTCGGCATCGTGGGCATGCTGCCCGGCATGTTCGGCAGCGGAGGCATTCCAGACATGTTGGACATGTTAGGAATGGGTGGCATAGGTGCTCCACCGGCTGAAGGTGGCAGCTGCCCACCTGCTGGTGACCTGACCGCCGAAACCAAAGCGGACATCGAGACTGGAGACACTTGGGAGACGCCAAAGTTTGGTGGTGGCTGGCTCATCATGGCGGTAGAGAGATTTAACTTTGGTATACTCGAACCCGTCTGAAATGTAGCGAAATGGTATGCTTCGAGAAAACGTCTAGGACTATTATTTCCACAATTCCAAGATCGTTGATTATTTTTGTTACCTAGGCAAAGCTGAGTGTATTGTAAAATTCTTCTCGCTATTTGCTCTTTTAGCGAGCGTTAATTTAGCCAGCGGAATTATTATTTATTCCGGATGAGTCTCTTTTCGCGCAAATCTCTCGTCGCAGGCGAAAGTATTCATACGAAATATCCCCGCAAAGTGTTCTCGATATCAGGGATGATCCAAGCTCCGCGAAGGGCCGTAACTCCTCCCTTTCGCGTTAAAATAATTAAGTCGGCCAGAGACGAGAGAGGACGACGAGCCACGCAGTCGCGCGGAGAGGGCTAATGCGATATTGGTATTCTCTGACTGTCGGACTTGTTAGAGGTTTTAATTAAGGCGATATAAAATCAACGAGGACCCGATGAATTATTAATGCAAACTTTATGTATAAATTAGCGAGTCTACTCGCCGGCGCGTTAAAACTGAAACTGGCGTTGTTGTTAGCCGCGGCGTGCTCGTAAAATTCCTCAGCGCCGTGAAAATCTCGCTTTACGACTCACGAACGGCCCCGACCGTACCAGAAGAGTTTACCATCGCGACACGATCGTTAGGAAACGTTTTTCCGGATTCTGGTCCCGTTCCATCGACGACAGGCCACATAACGCGCCACCGTACGATTATTGCCGTCCATATCTAAACGTACACGAGTGTACCACGGCTATACTTTACGCTGACATATTGTTTTTCGCCCGGCAACATCCGATCGAGCAGTTTCTAATGGCTACTTTAGTGCTGTCCGCGGCGGTCTTTATTGCGCAGCACAGCTTGGACAGTGCTATGCACAGGAATATGCCTCGATATGCAGACAGGGAACTTTTGTTATTCGCCGCGCTGTCTATGATAATCGTGGCTCGTAATGGGAGCACTCACCGATGACTCGGACGACTTTGGTGGTTCAGGGGAAGCCATTTGTTTCGCCACGTGCAGATGGTGCATCATGGCGGTTAACCGGTCCCGTTCTTTCTGCAACTGAATCTCCAGCTGCGAGACTACTTGCATCTGAACTCTGGCCTGCGCCGTCGATCTGTCGTCCAACGTGTGTTCCGTGTTCAAGTGCCTGCAATATATCATTCGAGCGCCGTGATCGTCAATGTCGTACACTGATGTGTGAACCTCTTCGACTACCCGATCTATGCCAAAGCACGGCGACGATTCGAAACGAAATTATGGGGCGGACAAAAGTCGGGTCGTTTAACGTAGAATCAAAGCTGCATCGTGTTACAAAGAAACGTTTATCTCTGACCACGGTGAGTCTTACCCTCGCGGGACAGGAAAGAGAATCGAGTTTCCTGATGGTTAGAGAGAGAGAGCAGAGGGGGTGCCAACGAGATTCCGTATTTAAGAATTTCCGTAATCCTTCTTCGTCGCCGGCGCTGTATCGCGAGGGGTGAACGAGGGTGAAGAAAGCAAGGAGGGCGGAGGTTGGTTAAGACCAAGAATACAGCATGGTCCAAAGGGAGAAGGGCACAGGGGATGGAGGAAGGGGATTAGACCGAGAGGCATAACGATGCGGTCGAATGTCGTGAATATTAATGAGACAAAGGTAATTAGCGTTTTCCTTTATTTTTTTTCTTCTTCTTTTTTAAGTAACGGCTTGTTTGAGGGAGTTTGCGGCGACGAGCCGCGTGATTACTAGGGATTGCCGACAACTGGGGGGGAGTCGAATGCTGCCGTTGCTTTGAAACCGATGGAGAAGGTGCCGGATGTCAATGAGATACGCTGACTCGAGCGATTTTTCTACACTTCTCTACCGTCCCCCGTGCACGAGGCATCTTCTCTAACTCATTCCACCGAACGAAATTGCCGACTTTATTCTTCCCGGTTCCCCTCCTTCCCTTGTTCCAGGGATACCCTTGTCCAATATACTCTGAGGGATTTACCTACTTCCCGATGGTACACCAGAGATACCAAAGTGTATTTAAAAAGCTTGATATACTTTGAATGAAATTACCCTGGACCAATGAATAGTAACCGACAATCGATTTGGGATCTCTGTTGCATTTGATTTTCGTTCAAATGATTAAAGGAAGAGAGAAGATTGGAGACTCACTTAAGGAATGCTTGATAGTCTTCACATATAACTTCACAGCCTGGCCACTTGCAGACCCCATGGCCGTACAGGGGATGTGCCTTGTCATTGGAGGAAACGTCCAGCGGTTTCTCGTCCAGTGGAGTAGTCCCGTTCATGTCAGACCGCCGACTCGACACTGTCGAATTGAGAAGTCCTGCGATAGACCGGAAAAGAAAGTCGCATTTTCCAAGAAAAAAAGAAGAAGAAGGAATTAAATAAATTGCGAGAGACAGACATAAAGAGAACGATAGCTAAACAGTGGAAATGGAAATTTAATTCTTCTTTTTCATTGACGAGGGGAGAATTTTTCTTTACCATTGAGTCCAGCCCCGGATTTTGGAACGTTCGAGTTCTGATGGGATTCCGGACCATCCGGTGCTTCCGATTTCCATATTGGTAGAACTTCGCCAGGTTGAAGACCTGTTTAAAAGTTCCAATACCTTACATTATAACGTTAATGCGATGAAACATTCGGAGATAAATTAAAGGGAAATCAATTTCGATTGTTTGAAAGCCTCCGATGCGTGCGTTAAGGGTTCTCGGTCGCCTCGATACACCAGCCCTATTATTCCACCCTTCGCCTCGTTTCGTGTGTGCACGTCAGAAAGAAAAACATCACCGGAACGAGATCCGACGCAACCGAAACACTTCTGGGCGAAAACTTTTGCCCAGGGTGAAGTGGAAAATGAGAAAGTACGAGCGTGGATTATTCAGTGGAGACAGTTTGAGTTAGATTTTTAGGAAAATAAGGGTTGTGCCAGTCGATTGTTCTTTAGTTCATGGGACTGTATTCGATGTTAGTGTACCCTGAAAAATTCCCGCTTTAAAATATTATTATTATTATTCCCAGGGTATAAAAAATCTGAACTTTGACTGAACATTTCTGTTATTATTATCAAGAATAATTGAATTCGTACCCGAAGAAGGATTGTGACCCTGAAGACCGAGACCCTGCTGAAGAAGATACTGGCTCTGCGTGATCTGCAGCTGCTGTATCAAACGTTGCTGTTGAAGAGCCAATTGCTGTAGAGGAGCAGACGCCTTCTTCTTGTCAGCAGTTTGTAAAAGATGCGTCTGCTGGATCACGCACAGTTGCAACTGTTCCTGCAGTTGCTGTATCGCCTGCTCCAACTTTTTCCTGCCCAGCTCTACGAACTGGTGCTGGTGCTGCGAACAATTCACCAGACAGCTGTAAATTTAACCCCCAAAAATATTCCCCGTCCTTTACACGCGAAACAACAACCCTAAAATATGAACAAGTTCCCTTGGAATGAATTACACTTCGAAGAAAGGAAAAGAAAAAAAGAGCGCCGAGGGGAAAAGTTGTTGCATCGCGGCGCTGCTGAATAAATCTCAGACACGGATAATTCGCAGGGAGAAGGAAGAAGAAGACAGGGGGCAGTTGATGGGTAGCCAGAAGACAAACAACGAGACACAACGGCTGATGGCGATGCTTAATTGCTTACTCCATCCACCGAGTTCATCTCCCTTCTTCTCTAAGCCTCGAGGATATTTTAAAACAAACCCCCCGTTAGTAGACGTCCCTTATCGTATCATAGTGTAAACGAGAACTGCGCGATTAACGAGATAGAACGATGCCTCTTAAAGTGTACGTGCAGTTTTTCTCCATTGAAGTACAGTAGAACGTGTCGCGCGGTAATAATGATCAAAGAACATTAAATTCCCTCTAATAGAGATCGCCTTTAGTGTCTAGCTCTCTCGCAATAATCTGTTCGAGTGGGCTGTCTAAATTTGTCGAGTAAAGGATACCGGTCAGGCCATGCCGCTAAATAAATATTTGATGCCTCCATCGAAGCTATCGAGCCTGTGTGCGAACCGACGATACGTATTTGCGTTGAAACGTCCTTTGTGCTGTTTACGGGGAACGTGTAAGAACGATTCCATGCAGGAGTCATGAATTTCACCGTCACATGTTACAGGTAATTATGTTCAATAATTAATAGAAATTATATTTCACCAGTTTTGTGGGTTTTCCACAATGACAAAGTTCTGGAGCAAATAGTTCGACAGGTCTACGCAGGATCGTGACGATTGTAATAAAATATTTGAATGTTTTAAATACTTTTGCTAGGCACGACTATGGGAGAATATTGGGAGCGAATAGCACCGGACATTCTTCCAGTGATTGTTATCCTGGAAAAGATAGCAGAATGTTTGAACAAGTGAGCCAAAGGACGAGAAAGGGAAGAAGGAAGTATGTACTCCGCCAAACGGACGCTTTTTTATAATTAAAATTATCAATGGTCGGCGGGGGGTGATAAAAGGCGGTCTGTTTGCCCGGTAGAGTATTCTGAAAGATGTTTAACTATGCCGAGATGCAATGCTTGCTCGATAAAAAGGACAAACTTTGCTAATGTACTCTGAAGTTCGGACACAATAAACTCGGAAGAATTGAGCAACGAAACCCGAGATGCCTTTTCAACAATGGAACTCCAAAGAATGGAATACTTACGTCTTTCAGGGAAGAAAAGTAGCCAAATCTTTCCTGATTGGACACATGCTCCGACGCCGAGTCCTGGAACAATACAATTATCCCCATATCACTAAAAATTCCAACGATATCAATTTTCTAAAAATTTCGTGAGAATTTTCCTTTCTAAGTAAATCACGAATAATTTTTCAATATATCGAGAAATTAATATTAAATGTACAATACAATACCACAAGAAATTTGATCAGTTTGAACAAAACTAAATAATTACCTGGTGATGTTGCTGCTGTTGCTGTTGCAAGTACAACGAGTGTTGCTGCATGAATGATTGCAGTTGCGTAGGGCTGAGTATGTGTTGCTGCAATAACTGTTGCATCTGATGGATGCCACTAGCCGGACTGAGCATCATCTGTGAAGGATTTTGCGAGGGTGGTGCCCCTGGCGGCCCCCCTGGTGGAGGACCTTGCGAAGGATTCGGTGGAGAACCTCTCTGTGGGGCTTGCGGGCTTTGATGAGGGCTCGGTTGAGGACCAGGTGCCCCAGAACTCGGTTGTTGCGATTGTTGTGTAATGATAGGTTGCTTTTGCTGGGTCATGGGTGCTGCTGTCACTGTATGCCCAGCGGGACTGAGCTTCCCATTGCTCTGATACTCGATCGTGAGCTCCTGTTGCTGTTGCTGCTGCAGCTGCTGCGGTTGCTGCTGTTGCTCTGTCACGCCGCCACCTATCTCGCTGTTCCGGTTGCTCTCACGATTACGGACAGACAGTCGATCTCGTTCTCGATTCTCGCGGTCCCTCGACGAGGGAAGACTGTCTCGCGGTTGCTGTTGCTGCTGCTTCAGGGCTGCAAACAGCGAAGTAACCTGCAATACGAAAATGGAGATCGAGAGCTCGATCAAAGTCGGTTGCGAGCTGCCTCTGATTTGTCTTTTTTTCATATAAATCAGATCACAGTCAATGAAAGTCGAAGCAACGAGTCGCTCGGTTGATTCGAAGTTATTGTTAATCTTCGTTCAGGATCGAAGATAAACGGGTTTCTATTTCGGCGACACCGCGACTTGGACGAAAGTACCAAAACGCGAGATAACGAGGAGGGCGGTCGGGTACGGTGTTGCAAAGGGACGAAGAAGAAGAAGACGGGCGAGAATGAAAAGAGGGAAGAAGAAGCCCCGGGGCGGAATATTCATGATATAAATGCCGTGTAATGTGCGCGCGTTAAACTTTCAGCGTGTTTTGAGCAATATTGATCTTATCTAATGGTATTCGAGCCCGAGACGTCTCGGCATTCTCCGTCATCATTGGCTGGAACAGCGAGTGGAAAACTCGCTGTTGTCTGAATCACGTCGACTCGGATCTCCTTCGTCGTTGTTTACGCAGCGGGATTTGTTTTATTAAGTTCTATCATCAAGTAGATTGCGGAGCGTAAAGGCGGAACACTGCGTTACCGATATTCCCCTCCCTATCCCACGGAGTTTCTCTTCGAAATCTCCCGGCGGAGACAATTTAATTTCGCGGCAAAAAATTGTAGAATGTTTGCCGAATTTTTGTAAATCAATAATACCAGCTTTACGCCCGCCAAATAATTGCAGCCCGTTTCACTTTCTAGCCTTGATCGTGTTTGCAGAAACGACCCGAGAGACTTTGACTTGTGTTAAGGTGCGAGAAGGCAAGGTCTATGGCAGGGCAATTGACAACAGTCGCGGAGTACGTGACTGTTTAGTTTTTCTGCGGATGTGCAAAAGGCGCATTGAAAAAGGTTAAAGACGACCCTGCCATAAACATTGCCGCACCAAGGCATGGCTCGGCCTTACACACTTTACGGTGTCCACGGCAGCAACTCGTCAGCTGGCAGAACTTGGGAAATACCCGGCACCGCCAATGCGTCGCCCACCCCAAGTTCCCCTGTGGAAATTCACCGTGCCCCTTCCTAAAAAACACCACGCTAAGGGCGTAATGGAAGGGGAGAACACGATGTCTTAAAACCAGGGGAACTTGGGAAAAAACGATAGAATTTAGAAAACCATAGAGCATAGCACAGACAGAAGTGAGTAGAAATACTGACAATACATCATCCACACATTCGCGATACTTTAACAAAACGATACAATAAACAATCAGTTGTTGTATTAACACGTGTTACATTTAATTACCATCATCACGGTCCCAAGTCGTACAAACTTGGGTGGTCCTTCGAGCAGAAATATAGACGGCACCTTTGTGCAAATATCCAGGCAAGTTACGCTCCCTAACATTTGGTCCTTCGAGCCGGATTCAGCATCGTGGAATTGGATCGGATTGGAACAGCAAACGATTCGGCCGCAGTGCATCAGACCAGCAGAGAGAATATCAACAGAGTTCAGTGACACGTGGTGACAGAGGTTAAAGTAAAGAGTGTAGTGTGAAAGTCAGCAGTCATCTTCAGAAGAGAGCAACCTGAGGATAGCCAAGGATCGACGCTAAGGTTAACGTCAACATCCACCAATAGAAGACAGCATCGTGGACCTGGATCGGATTGGGGCAAGAGCCGATTGAGCCGAGCAGAAATGTAGACGGCACCTTTGTGCAAATATCCAGGGAAGTTACGCTCCCTAACAACTTGTTTGTAAATTATCTTCGAGACCTGTTTTCAATTCCTCGAAACGAGCAAGCACGTCTGTGTCGCTTAAACTGCTTAGAATGCCTCTGTCGAAATGGGGTTTCAACGTTTCGCGGAGTCGATTCCAATGAAACGCGCTGCGAAATGCACGGTGAATCTCCGAATACCGCGTCGCGATCGAAGGTCGATCTTTGGATAGCTGGACCACACGTGTGCCAGGAGCATTTCGTCGAATGTCTAACAGAGGAACGAAGACAGAGAATAGTCTGTGATAAATTTAAAACGAATTCCTTCCCTGCGACTGCTTCTCTCTCTCTCTCTCTCTCCCTATAACACTTCGTCCTCTTTTTCAGAACGTTAAGTCAGTTCAGCGATTGTTTCTCCGAGCGTGAAAAGCGATGTGTCTCTTTGCGAATTCGTCGCCGCGAGTCCTATGCTAATCTTATTTGTGTACGATTACGTATGTTTATAACATGCAAAGGAAGTCCCCAGGGAGGCTGGAGCGTTATCAGTGTTTAGTCAGGAGCGGCGGCGTTTCGTCTCCGAACTTCGAAGCGAGGAACGAAAGGAAAAATCGCGTCGTGGAAAAACAGAGGAGGGTCAGCCGACGGAAAATACGACGGTTCCCCTTAGCAATTCGTGCGCCTGCCGTCATCGCCGCGATTTCAATGCTCGACCGCGGCGAAATTTTGCCGGCAGGAATCCTTTTTTCGAAAAGTCCCCGAGGAGTCGGCTGGCCGCCTTCGAAAAAAAAGAAAAAAAACAATAAGAAACGATTCGAGAGGCGGGAGCGGAGCGACAGTGGCGTTTACTCAACGAAATTAATGGAAAGCAACGATCGGCAGGAGGTTTTAATTCACTTTAGTCGGAGACGCACCGCCCCGACTAGATCGCGATCCTTTAATTCGCTAATTAATACCGAGCCCGCCTCTCTGTCTGTCCCTTTCGCCCTGCGCCAGCTCATCGCTTCTGTTCTAACGAAGAAACGAAGAATCTTGAACGTCCAACGGCGTCGTGTCACCCGTGGGCGAAGGGGGTGGAAAATCGCGGGCGAACGTCGAGGGTGGTTCAGCTGGCGAAAAAAGAGGGGGGCACAGGGGGAAGGAAAGGAGGAATCTGGTGGCAGAGGGTAACGACGATGAAGCTCGACGTGTGTACACGACCGGGGCCAAAGGAAAAAAATATAAGGGTACGGAAAGAATGAAAGTATAAGAGCCGACGTTGGAGGGCCATCGACTACAGATAAGAGGGGCTCCTAAGACTCTTTTAAGAAAAGGTTAAATAAAGGTCGGGGAGGCGCGCTTGTTGTTGGCTGTTCAGATTCCTTCGACCCCTTTCCTCCCCACCCTGGCCCCGGTAACACCACTTATTTGAATCCCGAAGGCTCCTTCGACTTCGGCCCCCGTACCACCGACTACGTGGTCGTCTCGTCGCACCAGACCTTCATATCTTTTATATATTAGAATTTTCACCAACCTTCCACCCCCGCGAGCTTCTGCCATCTTTCTCCCTTTCTCTATACCGCTCCACCCTTCCTTCTTCCACCTTTTCTCTCTGTTTACTGTTTGGATTTATTCCAACCCCCCTGACCTCACCCTGCCTCGATGGAACCGCACCACCTCGAAACTACTGTACGCCCGGATCGTGTATATGAGTTCTGGCAGTCCTCGTTCCTCGGCTCTCGTCTTTATACTTTCGATTTCCCCTCTGCTCGAATCCCGTCGATCCCGTGGCTCCGTCTTCCGCTTCATCTGTCTTTGAAAAGCGTCGAAACTATCAGCGGCTGTGCTCTGAATGCTTGCCGTCGTCGTGACTCACGCGAGATTTCGTTAAATATGCGACAGCCTGGCGCGAGCCCTACTTGGACGTCGGGGAGGAAGCATCGAGAATCGCGACAGCAGCTGTTTATTTTAATCGGGGGCACCGTGGCGGGATATAAAATCGCAGATTTTATTTCGGCCGATAATTTCTCGACAAAATGGTATAAACGAAGTGAACGGTGGATAGATTTGATATTCGGGGATAAGCGGAATTCGATCGAATCCCGATAGTTTTATGGAAATCGATAGGATATCGGGGTTGTTCGATTCGTTACGCCGAAACGGTGTCCAGAATGTTTATTTAGCGTCTGTTTTATACGCGCCAACTAAACTGCACGCACAAAGAGCTTCGAGCGTCAACCGGGGACACTTGCTGGAGGGGGGAAAAAATGCGGGGGATAAAAAAAGAGACGAGAGAAAGAGGAGTTGTCCAGGGGAAAAATTCGACGAGCTGCACCGTCGATCCGTTTATTCCGCAAATCCGAATCGGATTTAACTTCTAGCTTCTCCTCGCATTCCATATTGAACATCCCTTTCGGATCTGTTAACCGTGATATTTTCATTGCCACGATACGCCACGCCGGGAATATTCTAGTATATATGTATTGATTAAAATTCCCGCGCGGATCTCGGTCCACCGTTCGAGTGAGCTCGATGTTTGATTGATTTTTAACATCGTAATATCTGTACGTCAAACGTGGCCCGAATTCCACCTCCGTATCGCAATGCTTCCATTGATCATGCGAATCCGCAGCAATAAAAAAGAACGAACGCATATATAGTCGCCTCGGAAAGTGAGTTAACGATTGGCATTTTTGTGCAAATGAAAAAGATATATGCAAATCTTTATACTATAAGGAATGTATGGAAACATATAAACATACATTATAATAATAATATATACGTTATAATTATTATTATACGTCTAAACGGTTGGTAAGAGCGTTAACTTACTATTTTGTTGAAAAATATCTTGCGGAAGAAATAGAAGGGGGACAATTTTGAATTCGTTATGGAAGACGAGCGTGATTAAAAATTGGGGCAATTTATCGGCGCGTGTAAAATCGTCTATACGACAAGCGGCGAAAATGGAACATCGCCCGGGGTACAAAACAAGGGTTGGCAAAGTGTCCCTGTCTCTCGTTTCGTATTCACGTCGAGGGCCAATCAGAGACGCGTCTCTTTACACCCACCTCCTGTTGACGTTTGTCATAATATTTTAATATTAAATCGCGTTACGGCCAGCCATGCGTTCGCATAATCAGACGTTACTCCCTGGTCGCCGTTTATACGTGCGACTGTAAGTCTCTCTGCGAGAACAGTCAGTCAGTGTGAACACACCGAAGAGGAAGAGAGGCAGCGAGAGGAACGGCATGAGGGACCAAGTACGCGACACGAGAAGGAGTACCCGTCAACCCTCGCAGGTTCCACGTGAAATGTGGAATACAAATTACTCGAAAATTCCCCTTTCCCGGCCACCGTTTTCCATCACTCGTCGCACACGCAGTCCCTGTGAATTCGTCGGATAATTCGGAATTAGGGAAAGTACGCGCGTCTCTTTGGACCGTGACGAGGCCTTCTGAAAGACGCGTCTATCTCTTCTTGGTCCACGGGCAACGATTACTCCTATATCGTCGGGCCATTCGAAAGTTCAGACACGTCTGACAATTTCTGGCGATCGTGTATGATCCTCGGTCGGATAAGAAAAAGCGACGGTTCGAAATTAGACAATTCGACGCAGGCACGCTTAAGAATTTCTCGAATGTAAGTCGTTCGATCCGGAAAGGCCACGATTAACCCCGAAAATTTCCGTGGAACACGGTGGACCGTGAATCGAGGGAAACGTGGACCGTCTAAACGGTCCGACGACTTGACGTCGCGTTCGAAAAGGATCCTGCAATATTGAGAGGAATTAACGATTCCGGGAACGTCTGCGCTGGCGGACGAACCGGTTCAGCGACTAGGAAGAGAACCATAGAAAAGAGAAAAGGGCGAGCGAGGCTGGCCGTGGTGGTAGGTTTCGCTGGGACGACTCGCTAGCCAGCTGGATATTTGGAAAATGGCTAGAACCAAGCGAACGGAATGTCTCTGGGCTCCATCGTTAACGGCCTGTGTACATTATAGATGGTCCCGTGATTGGTTCGTCAGCCTCTCAAAAACTCCAACTCCCATCGTCGTTTTCGTCGTCCTTCTCTTTTCGCTTGGTGTTGTTACCTGGCCCGCTCTCGTTCCATCGTTTCGCAGGTTCATTTGAGCCGGACCAGACGAGCCACTGTGCCCCACTCCTACCCGTCGATTGACAATGTACAGGGACGGCCTTTCACGGGTATCAATTAGTAGAATTCTCTCGTTGCTGATGCCCGCACGATCTCAGTTTCCGATCCCCAGGCAATGCCTATTCAGCTGTTCGACCGGGGTTTTAAACGGACGGAGATATGTATAATAAATTTTGGAGATGCTTCAATTGTCCGGATGATCGAATGCCTCTCTCTTGCCTGGTTTCAAATGTTCTTCGCACCCATTTCTTTCCTGGCCATTGGATATTTCGTTGCTCTAATTGTTCACAAATATATATTTCTCATAACGATAGAGAGCCCGCAAAGAAAATACCAACGTGTCGTGACAATCAGAGCGGCGAAAAGAATAATCACGTAGCAATGGAACGGTGTGGAGGGAAACAAAGATTGTCGGCATTATGCAAGGTAAACGTTGCCAGAAGTATACCCTTTCCTGTAGGTATCCGCTGTCTGTATGTACAAGAATTAACGCATAGAGGTTGGGAGTGTCGCAGCTGGGTGGGCGAGATACAGAAGGTCGGGGGTGTCCAGAGCAGAGAAGAAAGAGCACGATAAACGGGCGAAGAGGGATGGGAAATTGGAGAGAGATCGAAGGAGGGTGAGAACGAGAACGGATAACAGAGGAAGCTGGGACAGAGGGTGCATCGAAGAGAGTAATTTCGGCATTCTGCGGGTTTGCTTACATCCACCGGTTCAGCGATTTTCGTTGTGTGTGCACTGGTGAACATGCATCGTTGTATCTTCCCGTGATACACCAAGAATCAACATTCCATCCCTCTTCTCGATTTTCGTTTCGTCGTGTATTTTTGTGAAACAAAAAAATCAGCAAGTCCACGATGTCACACGTATGTGCCTCGAAGAGTTATGAATTGTCTGAAGTTGAGCGAGCGATACTTTGTTCATGATTGTTCAATTTCGTGCCCAATCGAAGCAACTATATTCCACATTATCCTTTCCTCTGTCTCCTCTGCTCGATGACCCTTCTTCATTCCCCCCGATGACAAGCATCGATAAAGCAGGAAATATTTTGTTTCTACCCTATCCAAGACTAAACTTTCGCCATTAGCCTGCCTCTTGTTTCCGCGATCTCCCGGGGGCGAAATTTCCGACTTGGCCCGTCGAAGAAAATGAAATAAAGGATGTATCTGTTTGGCGGAGGCCATAATTTCCCTGTTTCTTGACCCCCATCTTCCACCGCCGGGGCCAGCATCGCAAGCCTGTGGGCCACGGGTCGTTAATGAAAATCAAACAACGGAAAAATTACATCCACTTGGTGGTAACCGGCGCTCCACTCTTTTCCACCCTTGAGACTTTACAGGAGAACGAGGATGGAACACGAAGGATGGCTGCAGGGGTGGTGAACGCGGCGGACGGTTTTGCCTTAGTCAGCTTTTCCTTTTCTCCACTGCATCAGCGGCCCAGGCAAAGGTTTGTACTCGGGTAATCGCGCTATTCTTTCCCCGTGGCATTCGCTTCTTCTCTTCGTCTTCCCGCCATTAATCATCTCGCGTGTCCCGCGCGATGGGAAGAAGAAAAAAAATTTACAAGGGCCGCCGTTTCACCGTGGCTCACGATTTTAAATCGAACTTCGCTGGATCGACAACCTTTCCTCTACGTGGCCGAAGAATTCTTAGGTGGGGGTTGAAGATGGTAAACGTTCGACAATTATTTCAGCAACGACAAACGCTGGGAAATTAATATCGACACAGTTTGTACGGACTGAATGGAGCTTCTCTGTCCGAAAGCATCTTCGTGCCGGAAGCCGAGATGTCTAGGTGCATCCTTAGGCAATCCGCGTGTAATCTGTTGGCGGGTGGGCGGCCATGTTTTACATTCGTTCCGGTTAATAATTCAGTATCAATTAGTGGGCGGCTTGAATTATGAAAGGACCTTTCTTCGGTGCACGACGTTCCACCCTGTGGATTTCTCGTTGCTTCCTTGCCAGACAGCGAAAAACAGTCGGCGGGGTAACTTCGACTTCTGCCAGTCCTTGAACCTCCGTTTACCTACGGGGTTATTAATCGCAACAACGTAAGCGCGGTACAAATTCTATCCCGTCGTGTAGCAAAGAACACTTCGTCATCGACTATCGTGAGATGAAAAAAAAGAAAAAAAAGGAACCATACATATAACGATAGATGGACTATCGATGCCCTTTCTCCAATGTCCCCTTCGTTCGGGGATGTCTTTTGGCCCGAAAAAAAAGAAGAAGCAAAGCCAGATGAGAGAAAGAAAGAACGGAAGGCGGTGAATAATGGAAAGTAGCGAATTCCTTTTCTGCTAGTCGCGGCCAGACGAGCTCCATTAAAGGTCCCTAAATCCCCGACGTACTCCGCCCCCTCGCGCTGCGCGACTCTCCCTCTTCCCACCCTCTTGGTCCCCCTTCGTACATGGACGGATCATGACCAAGCATACGGGCGTTCGCTTTTGCTCGTAGACGCATATTTATTCGCAGTCCATTTTGGTTTGTTTGCACAAACGAGAGAGAGTCCGTCAGGCCGACGTCGGACCTCTGTTCTCCGCCTCTGCCACGCTGTACCGCGTCGTCTACCCCCGCTTGCTTTCTTTTTTTTTTCACCACCTCTCGTCGCTTTTGCATTCCTACGCTTCTCTGCTCACTTCCGGTGCTCTACGAGTGGGTATCGCAGGGGGCGATCGTCACCCTCGCCTGGGATATCTTGTTTCTTTGCGAACCTCCTCTGCCACCCCCTTTTCTATCCCCGCGAATTTCGCCTCTCCGTACATCGCAGCGTATGCGGGCATTAAGTTCTTTATTTGCGGATTGACGTCTCTCATTTGTTTAAAAATCCTTTCGGCGTTAGAAGGGACGGAAGGGAAATTTGTCGCGGGAGCCAGACTGTAGCCAGTTGGAGGACGAGACATCGGGCGTAATCGTGGTTAAAAATTGTACGGTATTACTTAAACCCCCTCGGCTCCTCTGATGATACAATTAAGTCCGGCAACAGCAGATTTTCCGAGTCGGAAAATTATCCGGTATTTTTCATGCAACCCGGCGCGAGGGTACGTCACCGGGAAGGGACGGCCGGAAAGGGGTGAGAAAAATGCCAGGTTGTTCGGGGCTCAGGAATTAGAAAGACGACGGGGGAGTATTGGGAAAAGTGTAAGGCGACTTTTAAGTAGAACGAAAGGGTGGTCGCTTGTTCTACTAATGAAAGGTTACGACGGAAACTGATGGATCAGCCGGTCTTGATTTATCACGAAAATAAAGCTCGTTGATTAAGCAAGGATTTCACGAGGAGTAAAACGAAGGAAAGGAAGAAAAAATCCCGCGTGCGCCAGAGGCTGGAAATGATTTGTTATATATTTTCAAGGAAAGAGCCCGATGCCCTCTCGGCCGGGGGAAAAGTTTTGCTGGTTTACATTCCTTTATCGTGTCACCCCTTTTTCGTACTCTTACGGCGCCTCGGCTCTTCCACCCTCCCTTTAATATCGGCATTAATATTCAAGACGCCGAACGAAATGAATATTAAACGCGGTAATCGTTTTAACTCTAGTCCGGTGATAATGTTCGGACCTCGAAAGCAAAGGACACCTGCGTGCTCTCCCCCGCGGGCTAATTTAATCGCAATCGTTAAATTACCTACGAATTCCATGATCCACCTATTGCACCGAAGAAAAATAATCACGGGGCACCCGGAAATTTCACCCACGTTTCCCCAAATTCTTCGAGCAAGCGGCGTCTAGCCAAGGAAATATTTCCCGAATGGAAAAATCGCAACGGAAGAATTTCCAGCGTGCCGGTTCCAAGTAAATCACGTCCCCGCCGAGAAGTCAGGAGAGGAAAAAAAAGGAAGCCGATGGAAGGGTGGTCGCACCCTGTTTTTCCTCGCTAATTCGGCGAGAATTGCGCGCCAGTGTTGGAACATCGTCGCAGGCTTCTACTCGGTACACGAAAGCCACATTTGTATTCAGTCGACGCCGCCAGCGGAATCCGGGGCGCGCTCTAAGATCGCGCCGGATGACGTGCTTTAAAAAGAGAAAAGGAGTAAACGCGGATGGCGTGGCTCGAGGGTGAAAGCCGTAGGAGAAGGTGCCGGTACCGTCGCGGCTGCTACTCTGTGTCTTCTTGAAACAACGGAGACGCTGGAACGGGCGACAACGATGGCGTGGTTCACGGGGGTGAGCTGCAGGAGCGATCTCGCATATTTCATATGCAGGGAGCCTGTTTTGCTTGGCCCCGGCAATATTATTACCATATTTTTCACATAATGCGTCCGCGTGTATGTCTCTTATTTCACGCGACGACCACCTCTGCAACCACCCCCGTCCATGGTGTCAAACGGGAGATCGAACTTGGTCTTGGGACCGCGGGTCTTAACGTCTTATCATTCATTGCTCGCGCGGCTGCTTTTTATGGGAGTTGCGCGTATCGTGGACAACCCCCGATGAAAAGTTTATACGCTCCAATTGTAAGTCGAAGGGACAGGGGGCGATGCGATTGAAGTTTTGCAAGAGGCGAAGGAAGTCTTCGCGGAGGCAATGAAATTTTTAGGAGAAGTTCGAAGTTTTGGGCGGGATGGAACATCGGCATCGAAAAATGTGTGAACCATGATGTACTAAACACGCGAGTTAAAAAGGGCGATGGCCGTCGCGCTCTATGACAAACTGTTTAACTTAATGAATCAACGTGTATTTTGTAAATGCACTGTACAGATGATGTGAGAGTGGTGTCGATGCGAACGGTTCGATGGTTAAGAACAGCAATGTTCCAAGTAAGCAGAAATAAAGGGTGGTATGCTGCGAAAAAAGTGGATGTTCGTGATGGTTCATTGATTACCTTTTTTAGAAAAAAGGTGGGAGACGTACTGTAGGGTAAGATGAGGAATGCAAAATTAAGCGATGGTCAGCGAACGTGGGAGAGTTGAGGTTTTATGGTGGCGAGGGTTGTAGAGCGGAGGTATGGTTAATATTTTTATAAGTGCAGCTGTTGCCAGAATTTTCGATACATTCGGTCATTAAACGTTTGGCGAGCAGCTTCGATTTGTCGGGAAGGTTTATGGGACCGCACACATGAAGATCGTTTAATTTCAATTTTTTTATTCGCTCTGACTAAGGACAAGTCGGCCATTCGGTAAAATTGGCCGTCGCGTGTAAACACACCTCAATTAAAGAACATGCACCATGAGCTATGTATGTACCCTGGCTGAACAAATTATCGCGAGCACACCCCTGCGCACAATGCGAGGTATTCGAGCTATTTCGTTCTATGCTGTACAAAGCTAACCAGCCGCTCCCTGTAAACACAATTAAACTTTGTTTCATAAGAGTCACTGGAACGCTTCGCTGGAGAGAATAAAAAACTCTCTATCCGGTCATCGGTGTGTTTGATCGTGCTTCATATTGTTAATATCAAAGGTTGGTCAACAGACTGTCGCAGTTTGATGAAACCGTTTCGCTTCTGTCTAACTGAAGACTGCATTTTTCCCGCTGTAGAATTGTTCGGCGATATTTTAAATAAGAAGATAGAAGGATGCAATTATTCGCAATAATTTATTACCGTCGACCAGAAAATCTGGCGCTGTACAGGCAGCCGGAGGAAATGATAGAAAAGAATTGCACCCCTTTCTCCCGCAAGGAGGCTCGCACCTCGAGAAACATTTCTCCCCGCGAAAGAGGGCCAAATAAAATTTTAGAGTCGTCGAGAGCTGTCGATACGATTGGGGAGACGGCGTTTTTCAATACAACGGCCTGTGTATCCGAAACTACCGGCTCACCCCCTTCTTCTTACGTGTACAACGCGCGGGACCTATTCGTGTGTAGATTCGAGAAAATTATGGCCGATAAAGAAACAAATTTCGAATTCCACCGAACCGGAGCGTTATAAACATTATTCCGCTTGTAGCAACCCCTTTTCCACCACGAACGATTCGTTCTATTCCTTCCCCGAATACGATTTTCGAGTATTCCAAGGCGAGTAATAAACAACACGGATCCCGCATATATATTTCCAAGCGATTAAAGGCGGCTTCTTCCCTTTGTCTTCTATGAAAAATTCAGAAACGCGAATGGCATCGCTACTTTGTCACCATGAAAGCCGATATCATTTGAAGAATAATAATAATAATTCATCAAATTCTTACGCGTCAAACAGTCGTGCAAATCTATCGTTCAGATAAAATTAAATCTTCGTAACGCCTGTTCTAATGAAAGATTAACGGGATTCCGAAAAGCCAGGTAAAGCCGAACGAATTCGAAATAGATATCGAAGCCACGAATGAACAATGGCACGGCGGAGCGAGAGGGCAGTGTGCAAACAAGCAGAAACTGTTAATACGGAGAATCGACCGAAAATTCTGCGTTGCGTACAAGTTCGGCAATGTGGGTCGAATTGTTTGTACAAACCGGCCGCGTTTCTCTGCGTTTGTACACACTTATGTACACTGGCGATCTGCGACCGCGCGCCAAACGAATGAGTTCGAGAAACGTGGGCGTTGAGGACTCGCATATGGCCATCTTTCTTCCTCCTCGTTCGTTCAACGACGTATCCCTCCGCCCGACCAACGCCAAGCCACTCTATGTAAATAGTTGTGTAAGGCAAAACGACGGGCATTAAATAAATAATAGCCACGCCGTGGTTGATGAAGTTGAAAGGAGAGCGCCGCCCGTCGACAGCAGATGTGTCAACATTCATCCTATTCGACTTTTTTTTCTTTTTACCATCACTTTAATGTCCTACAATTTTTCCTTTTTTTTCTCTTCTTCACTAGCCTACAGAGAGACGAACTTGATATTGAGTGACACGAAGGCTGCAAGCAAATAGAAATAGGACGGGCGCGGCTCAGATATTCTAATCTCCATCGTTGCTTTTCATTTCATATATACACTTTGAGAAATAAAATGCCCATAAATTTCATATTTCTCTTCGTAAAATATTTCAACGAACTCTGTCGGTCTTTTTTAATTATATGAAAATAACGGCAGGACGATTTCTTCAATAATTCCCATGTCGAAAATTCAGGACGTCAAAACTACGTGGATGGCCGACACCGTGAATTTCGAAGTCGTAGGGAAGGTCTACGTGATCGAATGACCGTGACAGAGTGGTGCGACCATTTCGAGCGTTCTAATACCTCGTAGACGCTTGCTCGCAGATTCCATAAGGGGGCAGTTTATATGCAGGCTACGGATGGGTCAGCATAGGGGAGATATATATTTTTCAATATAACTCGCACCGCCGGTAAGGGTCGCGGGAATCATCCAAGAGAGTAGAAGTCGACGTTATTTTTTATCTTTATTAGATTGCTGGGTATCCGTTAGTTGAGGTTCGACGTGCTACGGACGAACGTGCATGAATATCAAGTGCCCGGTAACACGTGGCGCATTTTATCGTCTTTCCACTCGCCTGGCTGTATCCTTTGGCGGAGTTACCAGTGTCCTTCGTCAACCCCTTCGGCCACGGGGTTGGAGGCATGTAAAAGATAATGCCCTTTTGTAATCTTCACTTTCTAGCCGGTTACTTGACTCCAAATAGCCACGGTATTTTATTCAATCTAGAAACTGTATTTCTATGATTCTGTATACTTAAACTCCACGTCGGCTCGTTCCGTGTAACTTAATCGCTAATTTAATATTTTCTTTCGCTGTTATTCTTTGCAATTTCAGCTAGTGGATGCCCAAGATAAGTATCTTCTTGGAATTGAAGTTTTTTCTGCGATTTATCGCGACAATGCGAACGGAAAGATCGCGTCGGTATGAAGTGGTTTTGTTCGCTGGCAAAAGAGCTCAAACAAGAGGAACGCGGAGCAGGATGTTTGTTTGAGGGTCCGTTAATGTCGCTATGTGTATTGTTTACCGTATAACCGCTCGTTTCCCCCCTCGAGTTATTCGAAGTTTGTCGATATTGAAAGAACTCGTAGCGCGGCGGTGCCGGCCTTTGAAAAATACTCAAGGTAAACTCGCGTGTTGATTGTATGTTCAGCACGTGAGAGTGCTCGTGTGTAAAGAGCGCACCGGCCTCGCTGGAATTTCCAGGATGCTATATCGACTCCATCGAAGCCACTTTCGTTCTGTGGGAATCATAATCTCGACTAAAAGATGTTTCCACCAGCTGTGCAATGCGCGGCCCGCCCCTACCCTTTTCTTAAAACAAATCTTCCCGATTGGAAAGCTTGTATCTGTTCCCAGTTACTTCCACGTTGTCGTCGACGAGAAATATGTTATAGAAATCCAATACTGTTTGTACATCGTTAACTTTTAGTTAGCCAAATGAAAGGTATTATTTCCTGCGAGACCGTACGACACACGTGGACGTGCTTAAAACGGCGTAGAGACGCGTTTACCGTCCAGTAATTAATGGAGACGTAACGAGTGGGCGTAGCCGTGGACTAATATGCGAAATAAATCTGCGGTAATAGTAAGTAATTTGGCCAATAAGTCGATAACAAATTGGGTTTGCCAGCGGCAGTACGCGGGACCCGTAATGGCAGGCAAGTGACCGGATCCAACCCCCTTGACACCCCCCGTGCAGACCGTCCGGTAACCCTTCAGCACCCACCACCCGTCTAGATTTCCCTTTTGCCGGCGTATTCATATTTCACGGACTTGTAATATAGGAAAGTTTTGTTTAAGCCATAAAGCCAGGTAGCGACGTGGCGGTGGAACAGTTTCGAGGGTGGCCACCCTTCGGTGGACACGACAGAGAAATGGAGAATACCACGAAGAAATGGAAGAGGGGGATGAAGCAGAACGAACGAGAAATAATTCGTGCTGATGTTGCGAACGCGTGGCGTTTCTCACGCGTGTACAAAGTCGTGTGGGAGAAAGTTGGCGGTCAGTCGAAGAAATTGCGAGATAAAGAGCGACATGGGGTGAGTGGAAAACGAAGGGGCGTGATGTATATCGGGCCGCTATAGGGACGAAGTCGTAGAAAAGGCTGTGATACCAAGACCCTATCTCGTTTTCTTGGAAGACACTACTTTTTTTTCCTTCAGAAATTAGTTTCCCCTCTGTAAATATGTAAGGCAAAACGAAAAGAATTCAATCGGTAAAATTACTGTGAGCAGACCGTCAGTATCTCGATTCAATTTCACATACTGTGGAAAATCGTACGAGTAACGGGGATGAAAAACATGCCAAAGAATATATCGAATCTTCGGGGCAGCTTCGCGACGGGGTGTACGTAAAGAAGTGGATGTCTTCTTTCGCCCAAAGACGATAGTATTCAGAAAGCCTGCTGGTCAGTCGTAATGAATAATGTCCACATCTGTTCGGGACGTCCCATCAGTAACTGCTACCCCCTTGTCCCGTTCGATCCTTTTGCTTCACCTTGCTTCTCTCACCCTAAAAACCATTTCCACCCCATCGCTGCTTCCTCGCCCGATTCCGCTGCATATCAAATTATGGAGTTCTGAATGGCCGATCGTCGCCTGCTGCTGCTGCTGCTGTGATATATTTGGATATATTAAATTTTTTTCCTGCCCGGACCACCGCGTTTACGTCCAAGCGGAATCGATGCACGGTCCGTCCACTGCGATGGAAAACGATTCTCCAAATATCGCGAGCGATTTCTTGCAATCGTCCATGATGAATCTTGCCTGTCCCCGGGACGGCTTCCTACATTTTTTAATTTCAGGAAGGTGCACAAGGGAGGTGATGAAAATAATCGTTTCGTTTTGTCCCCATAGATTTATTCCCTACCATGAAGGGTACTCCAATTTCAGTAGGGTCAAGCAAATAACGCCAATTTTAAAGGGTTATCGGTGGGAATAAAAATCGGCAAACAAGCCTTGGTTCGCTTCGGTCCATCTATTCACCTCCAGAAAGGTCGAGAGGCTTCGTTTGCATAGTCGCCAACACCTTGCGTGTCCATTACGCGGGGGTGGCAACGGTCGAACGCGGGAGTGACGAGCAAGTGGACGAGGGGGGCGCGGGTGGTGAGACGGGTAAGAGGTGTGAACCGTAAACGCGCCACGTGCGGCAAATGGAAATGGACCAAATATCGCTGCAAACACTCTACCGTGCGAGTATCGATATACGACGCACCCTCCTCCTCCATCTCTCCCGGTCTCCTGATCCCCCTTTTGCTACGAGCAAAGGCACACACGCACGCACACAAAGGGCCACGATTCCATGGTCCGTTTGTCGTTTATACTGCACCCTTCCAACCTCACACCTTCCTTTCACCCCGTCGACTGACGTTCGCCCGGTGAAAATTCACCGGTCACTCGAATCCATCAGGTATCCACAAAATATCGCAAGGCACTTTCTCTATTTCTCTCTTGCTGCCTCGTTTCTCCGCGTTCAAGCGTGTACACGTGCGTGAAATCACTGCGGGGTCGGGTCTGGATTTCGCCCTTGGAATTTACAACGAAACCAAAGTTTACTGGCAAACTTTCCTCGGGTGAAATATAAAAACGTGCTTGGAAGCAAAACGAGGAAACGAAATATAGAAATTCGAACTAAACGGGTGCGGGCTAAATTTCCATTCATTCTCTCTATCCCTTCGAAACGATTTACTGGGTCAACCAGTGACCACAATTCCGTCGGCCCACGCAGCACAGCGAAACAAGCGTGTGGTATGCGCACTGCATTAAACGCACCGGAGTGTGCAGGATTAACGAAATTTCGGTCGTCGCAAAAAGAAACCTCAAGGGTTTGAAGTTTCAGCGGGGTGGAAGTGGTTTTCGCCTGCGGTACAATTCGTCCATCCGGTTTATCCATTCATTCAATCCCGCGGACGGCCACGGAAAATGGTCCACATGTTCAGGAATGAGACGAAACCGAAGAGAAACGCGACAGAGGACCGGAAGGATAGAAGAAGGACAGGATGAAACACAGAGGGTAGATGAGGACAGAACGAGCGAGTGCTTCTAACTAAACAAATATGTGCTCACGTACTCATTCACCTATCTCCCAGTCAGTCCTACCTACAGCCCTTTTAAAGACTTTTCCTGCTGTCCCCGGCTCTAACCTCCAGCCGTCACCCCTACCAGCTTCGACGCCGTCGTGCGTTCCTGGGGTTCGCAAGTTCGAGGAAGGGAGGCCGCCTCTCCGGCTCTTTTCGCGCGTTCGGAACCCTTTTAACCGCTCTAGACGTTCCAGGCAGACACCGGACCCCGTCGAGTGTCTGCGGCGATGGCTAGCCGCGATGTCATTCACGCAGACTCTCAGATGAAATTCCTGCGACCGTACCGAGAAGAACAATTGTCGCGGAAGATTCAATCTTTCCCTCTGTATGAAACGTGGCAATTATTTAATTGTCAATTGCCCAATCAATTGCCACTGCAAATTCGCAATAAATCTATCTAATATACCGACAAATAAATGTGTGCTTTAATTTTGCCTAATCAGTCAGGCAGAATATTTCGTCACTGGTCAGACAAACCTATTCTACTGTGCACGTATTTCCCCCCAGAGTGTTCGAGAAGAGTTCTCCTTTATTAGGAGGGGAAATCTACGCCAGGTAGAACGTAAATCGTGAAACCGGCTAACCAACAGTCCTCCAACTCGCCCACGTACAGTCTACATTTTTTTGCACCCCCTGGAATGCATCGATCCTTCTACGAAGAGCCGTCTATATATCCTTCCGGATCTAAATCCACGAAGGATTTCGTCTGACGCGCCGGCACCCCGGGTGATTCCCCAGGAAACCTATGAGAGGAGAGCAGTCGCCTATTTGTTTCGTCGCATCGTGTATTGACACTGCACGACGGTAGGCGTCGCGGTGATAATATATCGACGGGACGGTGATATATGCCTCGCAGGAGTGAGTAGCTGTGCAGAAGAAAGACTTGTCTCATAAAGTATAGGGCGATTTGTCACGGCAGTTTGTGATGCGACCGGGAGAGAATAATCCTCTGGATATCATCTAGCGCAACTTGGTCCCCTTCGCTGCTCTTTTCCTCCCCGACGAGCTTTTCACCCCCTCCGTCCTGAGAGCGGATTATTCCTGACCCGCTGCTATCGCCCACCCCTTATCGTTTCTCCCACGTGTTCTTCGTTAGTCTCGTTTCGACGATCGCGGATCCCTCGAATTATTCGAATTCGCCTACGATATTTAGCGTAATTTATACGAGACACAAAGATCGCCAAGGGACGAGTCAAAATACATAATCAATCGATATGGTCACTTTGCAATCAATTTAAATCCAAGAATTTGCAATAGTTCGGCTAGATTCTTCGGATCGTAGTTCATCGACTTGACAGATGAAACGCCCGCGTTGATGTCGATAATCGTTCGTCCGTTGGAAAATA
The DNA here is from genome assembly GCA_963583965.1 of Nomada ferruginata. NCBI lineage: Eukaryota > Metazoa > Arthropoda > Insecta > Hymenoptera > Apidae > Nomada > Nomada ferruginata. The sequence goes on from OY757224.1 coordinate 8,929,559, forward strand.
AACTCCCTGGCTTCGAATTATAATTGCATGAGACTCGCGCGATAGAGACAGCTTTCGCGGGACGTAACGAACGTTTTAATTCCCCGTGTACGGTTGTGCCCGCGGTATATTTGATCGGATCGAATCGCTGTACACGTGTGAGCGGCGTCTAATTGCAAAATACAAAGGCGCCACGAACGATGCATCTCGATCCCTGATGTATGCGCCAAAACGGTGTTCGCATTAGCAGCCGCGGCGCGATTACATTTTAATAGCCCGATACATTATTCAAAAACCGCGGTTTCCTTGTCGATCAAACCTTCACAGAGGGTAATAATATGCACTGCCGGGGCGAATTAAAAAATCAATCCGAACACCAGTGTGCCATCTGCATTTAGCGTACGAGTCGTTGGTCGGGGGTTGAATTTTGCAATAACCACCCCTATTATCGTTCAGCGTAACCTGTCGGCCTCATCGGTATCTCTGCATCTATTAAATATAGCCATTATCAAATCATGAGTATCGGAACACCTCTCAGTGTCGATCTATCTTGCTTCTACAATCTCGCCCACTAAATATATTTCAACCTCTGCTTCGTTTTTAATCGCTCGAGCTGGCGTGTATCGAGCTATTTCTTTCGGTACACGGTTCGCCGCGGTGCAACAGTTAACGGCGATAAATCGAGACACCTTTATGAATGAAGGAAGATTCGTTCCCTGTCAAACTACAGAGATACTTTGGGGCATATATAGAATTAAACCATCTCGGAACCGAACTGATTCCTTACGACTGTCTACAGAGTATTCGTACTTCCTGTGGCAAGTAGAATAGGTGTTCTAAAAAAAAATCTAACAAGTGATCCTACGAGAGGATCATCTCTATCAAATTTTCTACGCAATTTTTTAATGCTGCATCGTCATTTTAGAATGATGTTGATACGATGTTTAGCAGTGATTTCGTGCGAACGGTAGCGCGGTAGCCACGCGACTGTCGAGCAGGTAGGGGCTTTCAGCTTTTCGAGCATGGAGCTTCGAGGTTTCGCGGTTTCGGCGGGGATAGGACGAGTAGGTAGAGGAAAGGGCGGCCTGAAGGGAAGGGGACAAGCGTCGGCGCCCGACGATACACTACACACCCGACACAACGATGAGTTCACCGATCTCAGTGCGTGCCACGCGTTCGACATGACAGCACGCACCTTTGCATCTCCACTCCAAACAGCTAAATGTTCTCCTAGAGGACACAGAAATAATGAAAGGAGCTACAATTTTTAACCTGGCCGACCAAATAATAATTTACATGTAGGGATGAAACAAATTTTCGTCAACCTGGTCCATCAAATAATGATTTAAATCTAGATATGAATGAAAAGTTTTAACCTGGTCCGTCAAATAATAATTTAAAGGTAGAAATGAAGAAAAAAAATTGCATCCTGATTCTCGGATATTAGAATTTAATTTCGAGCACTGGGATTCTAGTTTAGAATTTTCTTCTCTCGACCAAATGAAAAATGAATTTTTATTATGACTACAGAGAAATAAGAGGCCATTTCTTTCTCCGATCCAGCATAACCAGGTGATGATTTAGTAATTCAACTTGGAATTCCAGCTGAGAAAAGTAACCGTGAGTTACAAAGTCTAACTAGGAACAGCGGAGAAAGTAGAATTCCCCGCGATGGACGATATGAAAATTGATGCCGCGTGGAGGAACATACTCGGCACACAGGGGCGTTAAAAGAACAGCGAGTTCCCAGCCGTGCAGTTACTATTCTGTATTCATAACTACGCCATTATCGGAGTTAGTAAATTTGCAAAGTGTTACACGAAAATACGCCGCGTGCACTGATGTATCGTTTTCCTGTTCGTGCATGTTATGCGATCGTCAAGAAGAAAAGAAAAATGGCAATTACGCGGTACACGCTTACGACACGCGTTTCATTAACACTTTATCGTAAATTTCCAGCGAGCTCTGGTACGCGTGCAATTGTATCACACGTGAAAGAAAAATAATGAGCCGCTAGACGAGCAACAATTTTGCCCGATGCAAAAACTCCATCTCGTCGGCGGGGAAAAAAAATATTAATTTTCCCTAAGTGCAATCGTTTCATCGACCAAAGTATTGTCGGGCACTATCTACTTTTACGGCGATCAGAACATACGAAGCTGTCAAGGGAACGCGGTGTTTACGCTTTATCGTCCGGCAAGCTGTTTTCCTTATCGATCGCGATTGTTATCAGGTCATCTTGCAAGCCATCGCTTGCAATTGCATCTAGCCGGTCGTGCAGGCTGTGCCTCCGTAAAACTTGCTGGCGTCGCGGAAGCAAGCATTTCGAAGCTTATGAAATCGTTCGGCGACGTCTACTTTTTATATCATTGGACGACTGAAATCGAAGGACCTTCGGGTGACATAAACGTCTCTACGCCGATGAGATTTATCGCACAGTGCGTTTCGTCTCGCGAACAGTGAACAGATTAAAATGGATAATTCTTGATGGATCCGTCGTTGATTTTGCTTGATCGTCGTTTCCCTTTGTTCAGAAATATTTCTATGGTTTTACGGCGATGAACGAAGGTGGTTCCTTTTTCAGATGTGAATAAAATTTGCAACACAAACGGATATAGACACGGCCAGCGAATGATCACATTTATCACGTACGTTAGACGTGCCCGTACGATTGTTTCATAAGTGCAACGAAAAGCAACTAGTCAGCGATCGAAGAAACTTCAACATCTGCCGCAATAATTACACGAGACTCGCGATGTAGAACATCGCGAAGGAAATGTAGTAAATTGTTGCTTCGCTATGGCACGTTGTGTTTTAACAGTAACCGTGTAAAACTTTAGCATCGCGGAACTCGATCGAACGGATGCCCGATGGAAAAATAAACACCCGTCTCTGACACGTCAGCCGATCGCAGCACTGTTTAATTATTTTTATAGACGAGAATCGTAGGAGCTCCATTTACTTACACGATTTCTTGCATCGTCGATCAACTTCTAAACACTGGACACGAGACTCTGCGTCACTTTCGTCGCGATCAGCTCTCGGTGTTCACGATTGTGTTCCATTACACGAGTACAACTATGCTCATTTCCCCCATAACACCACTGTCGCGTCCACTGTCACGTTCACGAGCGATCGTAGAAACCTTTCGTCGATGCAGTTCCGCGAACTTCACGCGTGCACATCACTTGCCGCGAGTCGTGAAGGCCGCCACGCGGCGCCTTTCAAACTCTAATTTCATCCTGCTATTCACTTCGAGTCACTGTCTCCTTGCGGCGGGCACGTGGTGAAATAATCGTGCACGCACTTCGTCGGCGAAGGACAAATCCAGAAATAGATCTATGAGAAACGAATGATCGAAAAAGTGAAAGGAAAAGTGTCGGAGGGATGATCGGCAGTGTTCAAAACGTGCTATAGAGAGGGAAGCGAGGGGTCAGCAGACGATTCTAAGATGAACAGAGACGTGAGGAGATCGAATGACCAAAGGAAGAAGAGGGAGAAGAGGTCAGGATAGGTGGAGCAGTCTCGTACATATGTACAACCCTATGTACGTAGCAGACGAACGTATGTAACTCTCCGAAGAGCGCACGAGAACGAAGCATACAGTGGATGAATGAAAAGGAACGGGTGCAAAAAGGCGAAGGGAAGAGAGCAACGTACCTAAGATGTTCGCGGAGATGTTGGATCGGCCAGGTGTCTCGCGATATGCACGGTTAGTAGGCGATATCGTGTTTGGCCCGGCGCGCGAGCCAGGCCTGCTACGGAGCCACGTTACAGCAACAGAAACGGAGAAAGGAAAAAGAAGCTGACCGTAGACTAGACAGAGACGGTGGCGCGAAGGTGGTGGGAAAGGTGGTAGGGCGACTTGCTGTGTTGTGTCGGATGCTACCCGGTAGCGAGTACTTGTTGTTGAGATGCTGAGTATACGTGGGGGTGGGCGAGGGGGTGGTGACGATGCCAGAGAACTCTCGTAGGCGGCGGATGCGAGGGAGAAAGGTGGAGGAGCGGGGGTGGCCAACCGAATGGCCTTGCGCGCAGTAGCGGCTACAGCGGCGATGCTGGCGGTTGCTCGGTGGAGACGAAAGCGCGGGCTAAAGGCGGTGGTTACCGATGGAATAAAGGAGATGGAGGAGTCAGCGAGAGCAGCGTATATCGCGGAAGTTAGGTTGGAAGGGGTTGATACTGAAAGATGTTGCACGAGGTGGCACGAAGGAGGATAGGCTGCAGAGAAGGGAGAAAGGAAAGAAGGAAGGAAGGAAGGAAGGAAGGATGGAAGGGTTGTCTGGCTAAACAGCTCGGGCAAAACACAACTGGGTCGCAGTTTCGTGTCGTCTAGGGATGAAGGTAAATGGTTGGCACGGCTAGATATATAAACGGAGGGGAATTGTCGCGTGTTGCGTCGACGATGCTGGAGATGGACGAGCTCCTTCTTTATTTTTGTTTGTTCTTGGTTAAGAAATGAAAACGGACAGTATGGACAATACGATACCTTTGCCGAATTATCGATGCTACCCCCGAGAAATGCGATGGCAACAGATGACGATAGAGATAGCGCTACGCTCGCGACGAGATACGGACGTGAACTAACGATATACTAATACGAGACACGATGGCTCAAGCAATATACGAGCGCAGGACGCGACGCGAGTGTACACGCGGCGCGGATGCGCGCAACTCTGCGGGCGGGCACGCTCGGCTACGCTGTTTTCCTCCCTGCCGTTAAAACAATAATGCAATATTTAACCATACACACGAAGAGAGAGAGAGAAATCGAGAGACAGAGAGGGGGGAGCTGTGGCACGGTGGCAGTGGCGGTATCGGGGCGAGAAGGCATCGCGGTAGGGAGATAAGGAAGGTAGGGGTGAACGTAGGGAGAGCGGATGTGGGCTTTCATTTCCCCTCTCCCCTGCAAAACGCCGACCTCCACTAGAGAGCATTTATTTCTCTCTTCCCTCTTTCTCTGTTGCACGATCGTGGCTGCTTTCCGTGGCTCGCTTTCCCCCCCGTGAGCGTCTCTTTCTTCGACGCGCTGCAAGCTTTTAGGGGGGTCCTCGCCCTGCACCGCGTCGCCACACTTTTATGTGACGCCGCCAGTAACACAGGCAGTGCGTGCATCGGGCAGACGGAGAGGGGTGCAGAATCGGCGAGAGCGAAGGAGCAAGATCGAGAGAGAACGATGTGCATACGTGGTGTACATGTGGGGGAGGTTACGCGTGTATACGTATGCACATTCGTGTGGAGGATACAGGGGCGGGTGCCAGGTGGTGGGAGAGCTGGAGGCGGCGCACGCCTCTTTTCAAGCGAATACGTGGGGCAGCAGAGGCTGGGGTGGCAGCTCTAGACGCATTTTCCGAACGATGCAGGTGGGCTACGAAAAGGAGAGGAACGACCAACGTGCACGCGCTGCACTCTGCTGTCTGACTCCCTGCCGACTGTATCTACTGCGGACGGCCGAGCAACCATTGCATACGCGTAGCTGCTTTGGGGAAAGGATGCTGGGTGCATGGGTACCAATGCAACTAAATTCATTGTTCTGATGCATTGCGATGCACGTACGTCTGCGGGAATAAAGATATTATTTGGTAACTGTTCCGAGGTCGAGTCATTTATAATGTACACCATGGAGGGGGGTACAGATTGATTCGTATTAGACGTATTAGATGTTAAAATTTGATGTAGCTCGTTTTTATGATAAAGACAATTTCTACTTCTCGTGGAATAGTTCAGAAGTTGAAAGGTGAACAGTCGTTTAAATAAATAAGCAGACAGCATCGGCAGTAGATTGACACTTAAGGGGACGGACATCTTTTGACAGTTGCCCCAATTAATAGCTGAACGTCTGCCGAAGAGCATTGGTTAATCAGGGGGTGAAAATCGAAGCTTTTGACAGGAAAATTTCGTTGGAATCTTCCATGCCAGAATCCTACCACCAAAATAATTCACCCCAAGGATAAACCTCTGTCCGCGAAGCTGAACTGGAGATAGCCAATCTTATTTACCAATATAATTATAAATAGATCCGACATAAATAATTCTCCAGATTCTCGAGATCCAAGATCCTTCTATATTCAACCTAGAAGACCTATATCTCTATTAACAGGTGGAACAGGTGAATTCGGATTCACGACCAAGGCAGATGCAACATCCGCAGCCCTAATTCGAGGCGCAAGGGTTGTCACGTCAGTGTCGGTAGTCGAGACGCGAGTTTCTCCCGCCCCTGCCCCCCGAATGAAATAAGACCAACGAGCTGCATCTCTTCTTCGCCGAGGCATTCCTTTTTCCAAGCGTCGCCCGACGAAGGGGGTGGTTTAGGTGGTGGTGGGTGATAGCGGCAACGCCGATACGCCAGGCGAAAAGGGTCATCCCGGGGAGGTAGCAGCCTCCAGCGAACGGTAATGCAGCAGCAGCAGCAGAGGCGGCATGCTGTCGGCGAGGGGGTGAGCGGGGGTTGCCGGTGGTAGCTCCGAAGTCCAGATAGCGGTACACTTAGCCGCGTGTATAGCCGTTCTCTCCGGAGGATAGAAAACGGTTGGCTGGAGGGAAGACGGAGGGACCGAGAGGGAGAGGATAGAGGCAACTCGTTGAGGGATGTGGAGGGGTAGAAGAAGGGGCGTGTGGGTGGTGGCCACCCTTTGCAACCCCCCACCAGCGCAAGAGTCGCGTCGCCTCGGCTCGGCCAATAAGGAGGCCCGCCGACACAGAGACAATTCAAATGCTGCGCCAATAACAAACGTCTTTTGTTGTTATACGGCAAACTTTCTTTTCGCTGGTCCTCTGTTTGTGCCGTCCCTGAAATGCCCACCACCCCCTGCTGATTCTGTACCCGAATCCTCTCCCTCCTTTAGACCACCTTTTTTCTCTCCCGTCGTCTAGCCTCCTTCTCTTTTTCCCTTTCGTTCTTGCCTGCCGGTGGTACGCCTCCACTACCCTTCCGGCGACTCCGTTCGAGGCATATTTTTCTTTCCTTTTTTCCCGCTCCTTTCTCTCTTCCTTGCTGCTCTCTCGCTCTCTGTCTCTATTTCTCTCTCCCGTCTCTCCTTTCCCCGGAGCGTCAACATATTAAAACGGGGAGGGCCGGTTGGCCGGGCTGCGCAATGCTGACTCTGCCTTTCTACGCTCTTTCTTTTCTTCTTCCACTTCTTCGGCTTCTTCTTCTTCATCTCATGCTTCTTTGCTGTTTCTTTGGGCTCTCCGACGAGGCACCCGACTTATCCTTGCGCCTCTTGGAAACCTCCGCCACTCCGTGGTCATCTTTAACGATGCTTGCACCGCCCAGGAAGATTAGTCCGATACAAACTGCGCCACTCGAGGCGTGACTTCCGAGGACTTCGTCAGGTGAACGTGGCACGCTGGTTATTTCGAAGGGAATGACTGTAGGGAAAATTCTAGAGTGGACGACATGTCGATGGTCGTGACGCAAATACACACGAATGAAAGGGATACGTTAAACACAATTTTTCTGTCTCATTTTATTCGAGGGAGTATGAAATTAGCTGAAGGATCTGCATTGCCATGGAAGTCCTAGAAATATTTTCAACTAATGATCTCGCACATACTATAGCCCAAACGATTGCATCGAACATAATTTTCAGTAGAACAAGACCGCCACGGGTCAGACTGAATTCTCCTCCAAAAGAAGTTCGATCTGTCCCGCTTAATTTACCCCTGTCGAAAGAAAGGAGCAGCGCCCTTCGTCGTCCGAGACTTTCGGCAGAATGAAGTAGCAGCTGAGCGAAAGGATAAATATTCATTGACGTCTTCATCAAGACTTTTACGGCTCAACAAAGGGGCGGGGACATCGGACAACCGTACCCTTCAAAGCTGAGCAGCAGCCCTTTGCTCAAATAAAAAAAAGAAATAAGAAGAAAATTGTTTCGTAGACCCGTGGCCCTTGAAATATTCTAAGCTCGCGATGAAAGGGCAACCAATCGATAAGAGATAAAAGAACGGCGCGAGAAGAAGACGCTATGCGGGCAACAAAAAAAAGAAGGAAAAGAAAAGAAGCACGAAAGAATAACGCGGATGTAGTTGAAACGTGAACAGGCAGCGCCACGATCGGTGGCAGGGTGGCTGGCAAAAGGGGCGGCAAAATTGAAATTTCTTCGCTCGAGCGACGACGCAGCAACTCATAAAAAGTTTAAACGTTTCATTCTAGTCGGCGAGGCCCGCGTTGCCGCACGAGCCTTGCCTTTTTCCCAATATAAACTCTCTTTTCTCGCTCTCGCCCTGTCGATTGACTACCAGAGCTTTTCCACTCGCCCTGATACGACTCAGTTATACAACCCCCTGCCTCCCGTTCCCTTCGCCTAGCCGCTTGCTTCGCGGAGATGCTTACGGCTGGCAACTTTTACCCCCCTCGAGAAATTAGGGGCTTACTTTGCTCCTTTCCACCGTTGTGGCGTGCGTCCCGCACGCACCACTTCTAGCTTCACCCCTCTGGTATCGTAAAACCGGAGTTTATGCATGTGTCTCTTCCATGGAGATGATCCACAAACGCGACAATTACTTTCCCCGAGTTTTCAATTGGATCACGCGGCCCGCTCGATTAAATATTTCCCGCAAAATTTTGAACGACGCGCCGTCGATGGATTTTATTTTCATGCACAAACTGTACCGTCGAGAAAAATTATTCATGTCTCCAACGCGGCTTAGAATTGTTCCGCGAGAAATCAAATCGCGCGTTGTACATATTCCATAGTTTTGAACAGGAGTGATGGAGTTGCATTGTGGTGAAAAATTCTTGAACGTCCATCAAGCGCGTCATCGTTTCACTGTCACTTGCGTTCCCGTTTTTCCGTTAACGAGATACCCGCCAATTCAAGCCTTCCTTCGACAGAGTGTATCCGCGTAACGAACCCGCGGATCATTCGCTACAAAACGGAGACGCCGGTCGACGGGAGGCCGCTGCTTAAAAAAGACCCCGTAGGATTTGCACAAATATCCGAATAGGCGGCACAATGGAGCCGTCAGGAAACAATACAGAAGGCTTTTTATTCGGGACCAAACCCGAATGTTGCCGCTGACACGTACCGAAATTTAATCCCCTGTCGAAAAATCGCGCGTTGATCCAACGTCATAGATCCTTCTGCCCTCGTTCCTATCTGTGTTTCATTCCACTGAACTGAACTAAACTAAACGATGATATTTGTACAGGGACAACCATCGAAACTCTTCTATATCTTTCTCACAATGACGAGCGCCCCTCAAAAATTGTCCACGGCGACATCAATGATAATGTTTCCGTGGCAATAATTATCTCTTCCTTCGCGTCGCTCGATGCTAACGCGAAAACGCGGAGGCACGGCTGAACAAAGCTAGACCGCGCGGCGTTCTACAACGTAGAATGTTTGTAGATTGCCGTGTATTCAATGAGGGGAGGGGTTGAGGGCAGCCGAGGAGGGTTGCTGATTCTTGTTTGCCGATATGCTGATGTAATTATTATATTGGCTCCATCGTAGGCGCAGCCTTCTTATTATTTGCCATATTAATGCCGGCGTCGTTCATTAGCTGGAAACCCTGTCTGCATTGGGTCACACGCGTGCCTGGGTGAGTGCGGCACTCTATTCCACGGTGTATTCACCGCAGACAACGGGGCACAGTTTCAGCCGGTGAATTTTGTCGAACGAAGAACGGGGAACGCGAACAGGCGGAAAGAGGATAAACGCGGGGGACGGGCACGTTTCGCGGCTCAGATTGTTTCGGCGGCGGCATTCCATTATGACAGGCGGAGAGTGGGCGCCGCCACGGATGAAAAAAATAAAAGCGAAGTGCGCGGGGGAAAAAATGGATGTTGCCGGGCTGGGCAAATATCGTTGCGCCCGTACCACCACCGGCTGGAGACACACGGCCGATGCACGTGAAAATTATTAAGCGGCCCGCCACCGCCGCCGACGTATCCGCTGCTCCTCGACTATCGATAAATATTGACGCTGCCCGTTACACCAGATATTACGGCCGCGCGTTGCCGGGATTTTCGGCCCGCGTATCTCCCGCGATGTTCCCCGAATTTGATCGACGGAGCCGCAGGAGTAATACCGATCGCACTTAATCGATCCCCGATAATCGTTAAATGGCAATAATTCCGTGTAGGAGATCCCGATGGCAGAAATAATCTGACCCTCTCGACACCGTGTGCGACTTTGGAAAATAAATTAGCAATTTTATGTACAATCGTATGCACACGATCTCGGTGACGAAATGAACGTTCTACGGATGTAAGAATGCTAGAAGACGCGGCGCCCTATTTGTCCACGAATTCCCGGACACTTGAGACAGGCCGAGATGCTTTTGGTTGCTTATAGGTCGTGAGGGTGTAAGAGTCGATATCTTGCCGGCTCTGTGTCACAGCAGGGTCGCCGGTTTCCGTGGGTGGTATGGAAGGGTGCGAGAGGGGTAAGAGAATCGACGACGGAGAGGGTGAGTAACACCGGTGAGGCAGGGGTAGGTGCGGCTGCGGCTGTTAGGGGATGGGTACAAGCGAGGGGGCATGATTAGCATTACACTCTGAGCCTCGATGATCAATAGTGGAAACGTCTCTCCCTTCATTCTCATTCTCTCGCTGTGTTAGCCTTATCTCCCTACCTCTTCTCGCTCTCTCTCTCTCTCCCTCGCCCTGACTGCCTCCTCTTGCCATCGGATATGCGCGAATCTCCCATCCCTCCCACGGAACCGCTTTCTACCACCCCCTGGTCTCACCTCCTACCCAGCCCTCTGCCTCTGTTCTACCTCCAACATTTTTTCCTCCGTCTCCGTCACCCGGCTGGACGAGCTTCGACCAGTGAATCGGTGAAAACTATGCACGAGTTATGACATTACAGTCCGTACATTCCTGATTTCCCATGCAATCCCTGTTCAAAATTATCAGCGCCTTTCTAAACTTTCCACGGGCCCTCGATTTGTGAAATTGTAAAATCGCGCGGAAAATGCAGATTCAACATTCGAGGGCAATATAAGGATGGCGGTCCTGTGTACGACGTTATTTTCTCGCGCTTTCAGATCGACGTTTCTCCAGAGAACTGCAGCATCAGCCGAACGATGCGTGCGTATCTTCTACCCCCCTCCTACAATGTGTATGTGTGTATGTAGGCGCTATCGTATCAGCTACATAAAAGACCGAGATTTTCCCTGGCGTCTCGGATCTATAGATGAGTTGCACACCTTCGTCGGACGGCGACGTCCCCTCATCCCCGTTAACGGTGCCGGGGATGTTTTATTTGACGGTGTCAGCAAGCGGGAGATATTAACCGAACAGCTCTCGCCTGTTGGAATTATGTGGGCGGACGGGTGGCGCGAGATTCGACTTCCATGGAATTTCCGGAGAACGCGCTACTGTAGCGAAAGAGGTGGTTGAAAGGAGAAGTAACGACAAGGAGGACAACGGTAGAGGAACGGCGTCAGGTCGCACGGGGAATCTAGCGAAAGCAACTTCGCCATTCTGAATACCATGGTACCCCGGAGACCTTTTCCACTGTCTAACTTACGAATCTGCTTTCGCTCGTTACTTCGTACGGCTATCTACGTCACGGTATCGAAAGTATTTAAGCTTGCTGGCACATCGCATCGGGGGGAACCGCCATAAACTTTGCCGGCGCGGCCCGTGCTACTCGACGGCCAGTAATTTTTGGAATTGCACTTGCGATCGTAATTCCTCGCGACGCGAATTCGTGGCGTAGATAAGGGAACACGGGTCCCTTTCGGATGAGGGACTGTAAGTATCAACGAAGAACTCGGGGATCTTCTTTAAAGTGCACACGAATCGACGGTGTTCACGGAAGACCACGCATGAAAAAGTTTCAAGATGGTAATTCAGAATTCCAAGCTAGAGCAAGGGGTTATCGAACGGAGGGATCGACGGGGAACGGTTTCCTTATCCTGGTAACAGTTTATTCGGGATACCGCCTCGACATGACAAGGACGATCGTGCAAAAAATGCTAGCCCTGGCGTTAGCCGGTATTTATTATTCTATTAGCGATCCAACGCGAGGATGTGGTCGGACAAGAGAGAAACGTTTGATAAAAAAAAGAAAGAAAAAGAGAAGAACTGTCCCGTGCAAAAGGTTCACCCGAGAAACTCGGCGAGAGGAGAAAAGGATCCGCTCAGGCCGATACCGAGCCAAGCAGCCAAGTTTGTTGACTTTGGCTAAATATTGGATGGCAACTGCAAATATTCGTCTGAACTATACTCGTACCCCGTGGAGTGCACCCTCTACGCGAGTTCAGCCCAGTGTGCTCGACTTATTCTCGACTAGAATCGGTGAAGCCCTGACCAGTGTTAGGACTCGACCGAAGGAAAAAGCACTTTGCATTCTAAATCGAGCCACGAAACACCTTCTACGCAAATGTACATCGCCACCTCGAGATTGCTGTTAGGAGGACGAGACGATTTTCTGGTACACTCGAAATACGCTTTCCTCCTCCGTAGAATGACCACCGATAATAATTGTGCCAGATAATTACTGCGACTGGAAATCGAATACCTTTCGATTATTCCGATTTCTTCTCTGTCCGCCTCGCGTCGCCGCATATTCCTCCTCTCGCTTTGACAATTTCTTTCATCGAATCTCTTTTCGCTTCATTTGACGGGGTGACCTTTTTTTCGCGCCCGCCGCACAAAGTGTCGATCCATCGTTGTCTTAATGGCCGGGCACAGGCCACTCGTCCTTATTGCAGACTTAATTACTGCCTGACTCCAGAAAGTTATAATGGCCAACAAGGAGTACTCGAGGACCCCGGCCCTTTCAACTCGGCCGCACAAATCACCGTCGAAATAAAATTTTCTTAGCTGAACGATATTTCAAGTGACGACGCTCCGTTAATCTACGATTTTAATCTCCGAATCGGGAAGCTCGAATTTTCATTGCCCGAAGAAATTGCCACCGCGTCAAATTTGCGTCGTTGCTACCGCCGAAAAATCGTTCTGCATTAGAGGAAATATTTCATCCGATCGCACGCAGACGCGGGAATAATTTTTGACTCAGTCAAAGTCCTCGTCCTTTAGCTTATCGCCCGACGCTCTTTCCGATACGTTTGCCAGTGATAACGTAACGCGAAGCGACAGAATTTGAAAGGCCCGACTCACCCCCTTAGGGGATGACGTACGAATCGAAAATCGCTTCACGAGGGGCAGTGAAGTCGGCGAACGGAAAGGAAAGAACAAGGGACAGAAACGGCGAGCCTAAACAATATCTTGCGGCAATGTAAGGAGCGTCTATTGGGCCATTACCGACGGTGGCTGACCATTTTGGCCATTTGGCTTGGACAGTGCTACGTCAGCGGTCTCGATTCTCTCTCTTGTTCTCCGCCTATTTTCCCTTTCCCCCCCGTTATAGATTCGATCCTTTATCCATTCAACCCGCATTGTTAGCGACGAATAATTTTTCTTCGCGCCAGTAGCAAAAATCGTGGGTCGATAATAATCGAACCACCACTCGCCAAGTATTTGTTTAATATTATTTAATGAAGACGCGATTCATCGTAAGACTTTAAATTTGATGTTCGAATACAGAGGAACGGGGGATTGGCCCGGAAATTGTGTCCCATTCCATCGTGAACTTTCGAAGATCGCGCTCTCGATCTGTCCATAAAGATCGCACGCATGCGTATCTATATTTTCACGAAGAAAAGAAACAGCCAAGTTCGGAGATCTCGGAGCCACGATAGAGCCTCGATGATATATGACCGGTGATAAAACGGAGACATTGAAAGGCCACGATCGATCTCGTTTCGTTTCTTGGTCTACCATTCTTCCCGGTGTGCCGTTCTCGCTTTCCTACGAATCGTCCAGGGGATGAATCGCACGATTCATCGAACCGCGCCGCGTACGAACTTGATGGAAATTTTACAGAACTTTCTCTACGGTAAATGGAATTTCTTCGCCTATCGAAATTTCATTACAGTTTCGATTAAAAATCCTGCTATATCTTCGCTACGAAAAATGAAGAGATACCGTAAAAATGTTCGAGGTATGTTAATAACAATAATTCGTCCCTTGATCGATCTTCCCTTAATGTCACGAGGGTGAGCTCTCGAAATTCGTTACATCACCAGCAACGTTTCGTCCCTCCCTAGTACAAACCAAGAATCTAGCGATCCCCAGCCAGAAAGACATATTCCAAGTTTCTCGAATAACATTCAAAGCGTAAGACAAAATGCTCGCGGGAGGAAATCGTTTTCGTCTCTACCCTTGCCCGTCTATCCTGTCTCTGTTTCTTTCTGCTCAAGGTAACGAAACCCCTTTCCCCCTTTCTTGTTCCGGATCCAATTCTCAGCTACTGCTTCTCTCCTGTTTCATCGGGTCCCAACCCCCCCCCCAGCAAGGCGCACTCTTCGGCAAGCGAAACATTGCGCGAAATAACGTTAAATATTTACTTTCGGGACGATTGTTCCCGTCGGTACGACGATAAACATCATTATGTAATGTATATAAAACGACGCGACCAGGCACGGAGAGATACGCTGCCCGTACACTAACGTCACACCGACGTGGAAACTTTTCCACGCGTTCTGAAGGATTGACCTTGCGAGGAAATTGGGTTCGAGACACCAGGATCCATTCGTCTGGACTGTCCGTTCGAGGATCGAGTGGCATCGCTCATCCGCGTGTGAGCTTTCTTTCCTGTCGATCGATCTTCGAGTTTGGAAAATTCTGCAGTCGAACATCGACCGGGCTAGATTTTACTCGATAAATTAATTTGGGGATAATTAAGAGAGATTATATTAAAATTGGAAGAGTTTCGCCTGGATGATACAAATTTGAAAACGAATATTATCATTGTTATTTTTCCAAAGCTCTTCAGATTTCATGATCGTTCCAATCGGTAATAATTAGCAACACTCGTCCCGCAACTACATCGCGAAATAGAAATTGTACAATCCGCGGACAATTTATCAAGGGAGGACTGGATATTACACCGTAAATTCCCCCGGGGGGTTAACAAAGGGTCGTCGTATAGTACTTGATGGCGACGCGATCGCCACTATCCTTTCGAGATCGTCGTTAATTATTTCTAGCTTTTCGTCTAGCATCGTACTCGAGGCAAAGAAGGGCTGTACACCACTTGTCGCTCATTGTGCACAAAGTATACGCGAGTGTATTTCATATACCGAGTCTCTCGAGTCAATTTCACCAGACATTTGGATACTTGAAAGATGTACTCACAATTATTTATACGCCAATAATTCGAATGAATTTAAAGATGCTTTTACACTGGCCCCTTACCTGAAACAAATAAATTATACATTTATTGCTACATGTTCGAATTTCTTTCGAAGAGAACAACAGAATTCATTCCCAATTTGGAACAGGATTACTATTTAACGATGACAACGGAGCTTATAGAGACACCGTGAGAAACAACGTAATAGGGGCCATTTTCTAGGGGGTTTATATTCGACGATATCGAATAGTGGCAGGTACTTTTGTGTCGCGCTCGCCAAGAGTACAAGCGACCGGGCCCGATAAGTGGCTCTATCAATCCATTCGGTCAGATAAGAATTTCACCATTGATCGCCGTTTCCCCGTATCTCCCTCTCGACCGTCGACGTTCGTTTCGCTGCGATTAATGGACACCCATCAACGCCTCGGACGGCCATCAATCACGATTCCCGAAACACTCGGACTCGCTAATCGGCGATTTTGTATTTCCACGACCGTGGATTGTTTCCATCGTTAACGTCGTACACCCTTTGTTCGCTGTTGTGGCCGCGATTCTGTGCCCAACGGACAATCGACAAACCCCGTAGGAAACAACAACGTCGCGTCGCAACGAATAATTTAAAATGATAAAATCTGATTAAATTTTCGTCCCGGCGAAAGTCAGACGGCGACTACAATTTCGCAAACTACCGCAGAACAAATTTTCTTTTTCGACGCCAGCCGATTTCCCCATGAATTGTGAACAGGAGAAGGCATTACATCCTTTCCTCCCCGGGGACGGCGTCGAACGTCACGGCAATGCAGTATGTTACTAAATGATCCAACCCGTAGCTATAATCCACCCCCAACGACTCCTCTAAGCGTCTCAACCGCGTAGCTACACCTCGATCCCCGAATTTCCCATGCTCCATCGGTGGGAATACGCAATTTAATACTCAACCAATTACATATACGAAATCTTGTTAGCCTCGGTTATACGGCCGGGGATACTGGTTCGTGGATTCAAGGGGGTATGCGTGCGGGTTGCCGACGAGTCTGACACCCGGGGCATTCTTACGAGGATACCTACTAGAGCGTGGAGAGAGAAAGGAGAGGCTGAACGATTCAAGAGGAAGAAGCAAGAAGGGGTGGAATGGTCGTAGAAACAGGCAGGCATACAAACTTGTTCAATTATGATCCTCGATTACAACTATAAAATGCGATATTGTTCTAACCGCCACACCCTAACGCTCTTCGTTCGCCTCACACCGCCACCCTCTATATACCTTGGCCGCGTACAACCCCGTAACTACTCTACGTTCCGGCTTCTTCAGACCCGAATATTCCCATTCTGAAATATACGCCTTCGTCGTATTAAACGGCGGGGTTGATTGGCGTGTCACCGTTGTTCGCGTATCGATTTATCGGAGAGGGGGAGGAATTTATATCCTTTCCCCGTTACCTCAGGCGGATGTAACGGACGATGGGAATTCTCTGCAGGTGGATTTAATTTAATACAGACCGGCCGACGTGCGTCGGTTTGTTTTATTCAGTCTCGCTCTTCAGGAGTGATTCCATATTTTTCCCTTTTTCCCAACGAGCGTAAAAGGACAGAAATCCGTGACCCGCGAAATAAGAAGGGGAATCACTCTATTCCTGTACGGGAGCTTAATATTATGCGCGTGATATTAAACGGTAGTTAACCGGAAATTATTGAGGCGAATCGCGGGAATACGCGTGCAATCCAATGGGAATAATCGACGTCAAGTAGGCCACCTAAACGGAATTATAGTCATTCCCGGCGAGGGGCGAAAGTGGCGCAGAAGGTGTATCCCGGAACGAGTTTCAGCGATGAGGATACGAAACACCTTGAAACCGTTCCCGAGGGTTTCCCGAGCGAACGGGACCAATCTTGTACGGACGTCACGGCTAGCCAATAAACGCGAAAATCACTAAGCTAACTACTTCGGGCCAGCGATGCTTGTCCTGCTCTCCCTTCAAACTCTCCCACCAACCCTTTCGTTTGATGCTCCTTACATGAGAATCCAGGCAACTCTGTCGAAACCGTCCGCCGGGGCGGATACATCCTCCCGCCTGGTTTCGTGCGCATTTAATTAAGCTGAGAGCGTCGCGACGATCGCAACGACCTTACGATTTCCTAGGCGAACCCGCTACGAAATTTCTCCGATTGGATTGCACACGGTTCCTCTGTGATTTTCGACAGAACCTCCTCGTGATTTAGAAACTATTTATTCCCTGATACCCATCGACCGACTATGACGTATCGATAAATATTTTTGACAATGGGACTTTACTATAATATTACGACCGGGCAATTTCTTTTCAGCGATGCTAGTGCATAGTTGGATGAAAGTAAAGATGCTCCATTATATGGCGAAATTGTTGGGCAAATATTCGACCGGAAATATTAATGGGATAAAATATCATAGCTACGTGGTAGTGGAAAGTTTGGAATTCTGTTGCAAAAGTAGCTCGGCAAACAAAGCTATTGATTAGCGTGATACCTCGCGAAACTTTCCGCGGGGAATACATTGATTCTCCCGGCTAGACCGCTTTTTCCTTGAACCCTTAACGCAATTCCTACGCTAAACAGAAGAGGGTGTCGATCATAGACAGATCGATAGACAAGTCTAGATCGAGAGACTTAACTTTCCTGTTCACTGTTCCTAACGGTAGAACTTCTGCTCACAGGAGACGATGCTCTCCTCCTCATATTCCCGCTGCTTCCTGCCGCGCAACGCCTAGGAACATTTAATGCATCTGGTGTATAAGTGGCCGGTATAACAAGGATCAACAAGCATACCAGAGAAATCCTCGCCTTACGGAATACATCAGCAGCCGTATTTACACTCGTGTTCACGCTGTAATAGCAGCGCGATGATGCCTCCACCCCGCCTCCCTTTCTCTCTTCCTTCGCCTTTCGCGAATGTACACTCGTAATTCCATGATGTTTGTTTCCAGCGTTGGCTTTCAGTGCAACCCTCGCTTGGCAGGGGGTGGTTGGTCCACCTTTAACTTTGCCCGCTTCCTGTTCCTCTTTCTACTCTCTCGTCTCTTCGTGTCCCTCTTATATTCACTGTTTTTCACCCACCCCTACGTTTCTCTGCTTCCTACTTCCTTTTCTCGATTACCTTTCTCTCACTTCCGCTCGCAGCCCTTACATACATTCCACCGTTTCTGCGTCTCTGTTTCCCGAACCCCGATACCCCCGTAAGCTCCAAGTAAGCTCCCGGCGGCGAGAGAGAACAGCCCCGCGGGCAATCATGTGGCCTGTTTAACTAGCCTTTTAATTAGAAACGCTTAAAAATTCACCGGTGCCACGAAATACATCCGGTCGCCTCAAAATTGTGTGTGGCTGCAACCCTGTCGAGACTCGAGGCCGGGGCGGCCACGGCTCCTTTTGTTGCGTTGCGCTCCCATTGTGCGAGCAGACCCGCCTAATATTTACCGCCTAGGCACTCGGGGGTGCGCCACCCCCGTGCAACGGCCGCCGGGGTGGCTCGAGGGACTGGGAGGGAAGACACCGACGGTGTCTCGCGATAAGCGATCGAAATCGAATCTTGCTTCGACGTTTCTGCCACTTATTTAACATTGAATAGAAGAGGATCGAGTTTCCTTTGAAATAGTTTGCGTTAATTAGCTTCTTTATTGTAACAATTGTTACAATTGTAACAAAACCATACACGGATATGCTTTGAAGGTCCTGCGTATAATCGTACGGTATACATATACTGTAGCAGATTGTACCAGCTTCCGCTGCCGTTGCAAAAGTTTCAATTTGTATAATATTTCACGAACGACGGAGCAGGTAAATAAATTGAATTATTTTCGTAACAGACGTGCTTTACGCTCGCGTGGGCGGGTCGTCTTTTCTCTGTCAAAGAGTTTCTCTATCAGGAAATTCGTGAATAGGGTCCGAGGAAGCGTGGTGGGGCCGGTGTGGTCTGAATAGTAACGATACTGCCGGCAAATAATTAGGATCATTATGAAAGAATCCGTCTTTGTGACGTTACAGGTGGTACTACGTACGCGAGCTGTGTACCCCGGTGAAAGCACGTGAAAAAATTCTACCTCATTTGATACCCCCGCGTTGCATTAACAAACGTATAATAATGCACCGAGTACGGAAGTTTCCTTTGCATTTGCACGGCTGTTTGCATCGACTCTATCTCGCTCTCTTTTCCTCTCTCGCCGCAGGTGGTGGACCGTGCTCGTTTCTCGCTCGGCGAAAGAGAAAATATTGAATACAGTATGGGCCGCGGTACGGTATTATTTACAAGCGCGGGCTTGGATTTTTCAAAAAAAAAAGGGGAAAAAAAAGGAAAATTCGCACAAAGAGTTGGTTTTAATTCGTTTTCGGCGGAGAGTATTCATTCGCGGCGGGCACAGCGTACACGCGTGGGTGAGAAGAGTAACGGCGCGGCGGGGTGAAAAAATGAAAAAAATGCCGAACACGTGCAAAGAGTAGCAAAAAGAAACTTGCATCTGTTCCGGTCGTGCATTATACGCGTGCTGCTATCCAGCCCATAGAAAACGATAGCAACTCGCGCACGGTAAGAAGCCTTACGCGAACTTTCAACCCGGATTTCACGATACTCCGAGCCTAGAATCCTCTTTGCAACGGGGGAATTAAATCCACGCGAATTTACAGACTATTTAAACGGATTTACCTTTTATTTCATCATTCGGCCAGGGAAATTCTCCCTGAAACAGTGGCCGGAAAAATAACCGTGCATCCAGCAACGTTTCTACTTGAACGTCGATGAAAATCTTTAGCGGGCGGATCGCGCGGAAAACAGCGGGAAGAATGAAAATCGCTGGAACGAATTTTTCCGCCTCCGTGAGCCTGTCCCGCGAGAGGAACCCCGCGCAATATTGGATTTATTCAAGCCTACGGGCGAAGTTGCGCCCTAAATAAAAAGGGTTGTCGCCCGTACACCCGTTCGAAAGCTTTCTTATATCCGCGCGTCGAAACTTTTCTCACCGGAACATCGCGACGTCGCGTCGGGGGCAAGAAATACTCAAAGAGACATTATTAAATACGATTATCCCCTCGGAAAGAGGGAAAACAGAAAGGGGAGCGAGTAAGTTGCGCGGGTGAAACAAGACGGTGCAACAGTGACAAAAAGGGGGGGCGAAATAAATTGGGGATGGAAGGCGAAAGGGGTAAGTGAAAAAGTGGACCCGGTGGGGTCAGGTGGTTAAAAGTAAAAAGTTAAGGGTGGTGGTACGCGACTTCTGGGGGCAACGAGGACTCGAGTTACGGGGTATGCAGCTCGAAAGGGTAGAAAAAGAGAGGGCGAAAAAGGAGGACGTTTGGTTGAGCCCGGCTCAGCCGGTCGAGCCTGACTCGGCTCTCAAACTTTGATACGATTAAGACGGAACGAATTAATCTTCATCCCCGCGAACGCCGTCTGCTGGCAGCCGCAGGGATGAAGAGAGGTGGCGAAGAAATTTTTTAAAAAAAGGGGTGAGCGATCGCCAGGGTGAAAGCGAGCCAGTGGACTGAGGAACCGGGTGTCGAGGACTGAGAGGGTCGCCTTTGCCGGAACCCTCTTCACTTTCTGGCGAGAAGGTGACGTTAATTAGAAAAGCGCGACGAGATTTCTGACTTCCTAGCCGGACCACGATCGGTTCTCGCCTTCTTGTCCCCCGACCACGTCGACGGCTGACCCTTTGGGATTTCGCACGGAGTTAAGGAAGATGAATTTCCAAATTGTCAACTGATTGGCTCTAATATAAATTCCGAAGTAAGATCATTAAAAGAAACAAATCCTCCGAATCTTTGGGTACATAAATTAACAGCTGCATTAAATATTAAAAGAAATTCGAATCGGTGAATTCTGAAAGGACGGTTTAAGCGAATGATTTTCTAGACGTTCGCTAAAGTGCTACGAAGATTAAACAAACGCTTGTCGTCGGTGCACGGAGGGATAGTTCGAACTACGAAAGGCATGGTCAGCAGCGGTCTACCGGTCGTTTTTAATCCCATTGTGAGCATGGCTTAATCGAGAAACCATTACCCCGGTTTGCTGCGCGAGCTAGACTGTCTGGAAGGGTAGGGCCCTCTTACAGTGGAAAGGGTGGGCATGTGTTTCCGTATGGATCAAACCCCGAGCCGATAGAGAGAATGAATTGCACTGGCCTCTGCCGTTTTCTTCCTCTTGCCTCTGACCCGTCACAGGAAATCAATGCAACACGATCACCGTTGTCGAAAAACCGATCCACGTGTTAAATATTTCAAGATAAAATTACTCGTGATTCAAAATTAATATATGGAAAGAAAGTTAAATAATAAAATTACTAAATTTATGCTATATCGCCACCGACAATATATTCATTAATTAATTAAATTTATGTAGACGTCCCGAGAGGTCAGCAATTTTCGCCCGATGAACAGGAAAAGTCCGTTCCACCACAAGTAGCCCTTTCGCGCGTTTTCCCTAGCAGCCTCCATCAGGAAACTCACGGCGGAAGGTCAGACGGAAACGTTGTCCAGGAAGGGAGTGGTTTTGCTGATCGGATGGTATTTAGCAATAAAGTTCGATTCCCCGGGCCAAGCCGAGAAAGAAGCAGCCCCTGATTTCGTCGGGGTTGCGAAAATTACAGCTCCCGGAGCGGTCGATCTGTCCGCACGTTCAGTGACGTGCAAGTGGCCGCATTTAAGCTCACCACCGTGTATCGACGGAGGTGTGAGGCTTGTTCCACGACTGCAAGGGTCGTCTGGAAAAAGGGTGACGGTCGGAGGAGAGAAACTGGAGTGGTCACCGAGGTGGTCAAGCTACAGGATCCGAGATCTAGGTACGAGGTTGAATGACAAAAAGACCTCGGATCCACGGAATTGTCGACCATTCCCTGGTACACGGTTGCCGAGAGAAAATTCTGACAGAAAATCGTATAAATCTCTTAAGGCAAATCCCCTGGAGCAAAGCAAAGAGTGAACCGGAATTTCCCTTTTAATTCGAGGGATGAAACAATTAAAAATTTTCATTATTCAAGGATAAGCCCACAAAGGTAATTTACAAGATTAAAAGTCGAATTGAAATTGACAGCGCGATATGTGACACGGTTCGAACAATCTTACACACCGTTCTAAGATGCTGTAAGAACTGTGATACACGCGACTGCCAAATCTAGCTTTGGATCCTGTCTTAAAACGAAGCCACCCCCAATCGAAACGGCGCGGCGTCTCTATTTACACAATCGGTTCCCCGATGATCGAACGACGGGCCCGCCGAGCAGAAGGAAAAGTATGGAATATTTAGCGTTCAGTGAGCTATAAAAGCAATTATATGGGAGCCATTGTTTGTCGGGAGTGCGGCTCCGCGATACCGGGGGCGAACAGTCGAGATGACGGTAGGTTCGAGGGGGTGAGTTGGACCGGAGGTAGGAAGCATCAGCCCAATGAAAATCAGAAGTACGGAGCAATAAATACGACCGAGTCAATCCACCACCCTCTCCCTCTTTCTCCATTTAGTCCTACGGACTATCGAGGCTGAAAACCCCGAGCGAATCTCCATTCAGTTCAAACGCGATCTTCTTCTTTCCCTTCCTAAACCATCCGGTTCGCTTCATTCTCGCCACCGTATTTCCCACTATCTTCCTTTGACTCGTCACTTTGTCGGAATAAATTCGGTCCAGATAAACTGTATCCCGAAATAAATCAATCTGTTCCAAGTCGAAGCGCGCGGAGAAGAGATCCGAGGCAATTAATTACAGTGTAGCGAGAAATTGGGAATTAAATTTCCAGCTAGGAAAAAAATAAGCCAGGGCGAGGACGACGGCGAACGAGGAAGGAGAAAGGGAGATCAGCCTGAGAAGTACGAAACGTAAGCAGCTGTTAGAAAAGAGGAGCAAGACTTCGTTGAGGAAAGGAGGAGAGGAGGACGTGAAAACAGGGTGTCGTAGGACCATTCTAATATAAATGTCCCCGGCCGAAAGCCGGAGCGGAGACATTCGCTAATTAAAAAACTTGAAAAATTAATACACATTTCTCTCGGTGCTCGGGGGTTGTGTTACTCCTCGCTTAATCCTTGGTATCTGATCGGCCATCTGTTCCCAGCCATCTCGAAGCTGGCACTGCTGCCAGTTTCCAAAGCCTCCCCCTCCACCCTTGGCCCACCCCCACGATATTACGTCTTGTAACGCCATCGTGTTTCCTCGATGCTGCTTGTAATTACAGGACGTCCGCGATAAACTTTCTAATTAACACGAATCGGCCTAACAAAAAGAATCCCCGTTGTCGTATTAATTCAAGGATCGCCCGTACGAAATTTAATGAAACATCTTGGAACGCGCGATATTATGCAGGAGGAGATTCGCCTGAACCGGGCTTCGAAGATCGTGATTTTCAAGCTATCACACCCATTATACAAAGGGCGAACACAAAGACCGGAAGAGCAATGCCTGGCAAAGATATCCCCCGATAAACGGTTCTACCACGATGGGAAAGGGCTCGAGCGAGAAAGGGTTGACGCGACTCGATACTGGCAAAAGGAGGGACAAGCGGAGAGTGTCCTCTCTGTCTCGTCAAATGGTTAAAACGAGGCAGTCGAACTTCTGCCGGCAGCCTATCGTTATAAACAATTCAATAGTGTTTAACTTATTTATGTGCCGTTAAATGCCGGGACTAATTAGATGGCGGCATAAAGATCCAGCCCGTACCCTCTATGGGACCTCTTCTCCGAGTGGTTCGGCGCAGCGCCTCGTGGGGTGTAACGTGCAGCCACCGCGAGTCAGAAGGGTGGAAGGAAGGTTACGGAGGTTAGAGGAGGCTTCCATAACCAGCCGGAGACAGACAATGGCAAAGAATGAGCCAGAGTCTCTCTTGAATAGGCCTGAAGACACTGAACGCTATAATGCGAAAGACTCCATTGTGACGCGGGCAGTTAAGTGCTCCTGTCTGGTTCCCAAAACGAAGTGGGCTACTTCCTCTGTCTCGTTCTAGCCTTCTGGCATTTAACTGACGCCCTCTTTGTTCGCCGTATCGCCACCTTGTACTAGGTGACTCGATCACGGACCTCTGTTCGATTAGTTCGAGATCACGAGACGTGTTGTAGACGCACGATTTCAAACTGTGCAGTTAAAAACACCTCTTGGATGGTCGTTCCTTTGCATTGCATTCCCGTCCGATTATTCCTCCGTCCGTTTCTAAGATAAATCTTGATATGTAGCGTGGCTTTACGGGGACCGCCGAGCGTGAACGCCGTACGACGGATCTTGGGTAAAGAATGAAATGAAATGTTGGATATTTAAGGCCGGAAGGAAAGCGTGGACGAAGTCAGAGAAAGAACGAGACAAGATGAGCCGTGGCTGCGAAAGTTTCGCTCCGGTCTGCGGAAGAAACGTCTGACCGCGGCACGATTCACGGATGATAAATCGTTTAAACCTTTTCACCGGATTCGTTCGACCGGAAGTAAAGGGAATTTAAGGTCCAATTGCGGCCAGAGATACGGGGCTGTGGTTAAACAAACGGGAAAGAACGCGTCGACGATTTTCAGCCGGGGAAATAAGAATCGCTCGGTCCGATTCGTGTAAATTAATAAACGAGCGAAACCGATCGCTTATTAATTATTAGCAATATAAGATCGGCTAAAAGATTAAGACGGCATGTTTTACGATGCGACGACAAATTACAATCAGATGATGTAACAAGCAGTTCCTGTCGTACGGTCGACCGGCGAAAATAATTCGAACCGTACACCGAGCAACGTTTGCAGATTTATGGCGTGTCGCCACGATATCAACGTAACACACGGACGGCCAAGTGGCTCGACACATCACGGGAATCAACGATACAAGCTGACATACACACGTACGCGACAAGGTAACACCTTTCCCCACCATTACACCGATCGCCATCGAGTGACGTTTTACTTTATGTGCGCTGGCCTCGGCGATACGTGACGTATGATAAACAACACGTGTTAACATGTAACAAGAAGAAAGAGCAGCGAAACAAACGTCGCGTTCTCGCGCGTGTAATAAACTTCGATTTAGTAACCATCGCCGAAATGTTTGTATATAATACATGTTCTTTTGAATAAATATTTCTGTTACTCCAGCTTAAACATGGAATAAATTATGTCGTCTGATAAAAAATTCGTATCGAAGATGCAACACTGTCTCAACCAGATTCACAGGGTAACAAGTTTAATTTGAAAATAGGTTTCCAGGAAGAAAGTACCAGGTACACCTTTGTGTATCTGTGTCTTGATCTGAAACGTGAAAACAATTCTGCGAAATAGCTTCTGCATTCACAGTTCTCAGATATCGGACGTGCTGTTCTCTGATACACTCTAAAGGTGTGTTATCTGGTCGCTCAACGTTTCACACCCACGATTAATTCGAGCGTACTTAGTCTGCAACAATTGACGACCGAAAATTAATTCGGTGTCGCGCGATAATTGTTTTCCGGTAATGGGAAACTAAAAGGTGAAGGATTCAGTGGACGGTCTGTCTCTTCTAGCGATATGTAGAAATTATTAGCCACTTTATCGTAGCCACTTTACTGTTGCAGATAAGCTAAATTGTGTTTCACGACACGTGCAACTTACTTGCTTAAAGGCCTGAGAACGTTGCACCTATCGGCTTTATCATAATTTATGAAATTGGTTCATTGGCAACAAAAGTACAACGCTACTAAACAACCGTTGATCGCACAAATTGCTTGCTTTCTACTTCCACAAATTCCAAGTAAAAGTTCAAGTAAGTCCGCTTCAACAAAACGGAGCGAAAGAATTAAAGTGGTTACACTGAGAAGCAAACATTCGTCGATATAACCAGATTCCCAGCGCGTGGCGTCTAAATAAATGAACGAAAAAAAAGGAAAGGAAAAATGAAACGAAAAATCCAGCAACGATTCCACACGCCTCGGCGAAAAACGAGTCGCGTGCACGGTAGAGAGGTCGGTGTCGCCTCCGAAATGGCGCAGCTCCGCGGTCGTTCGTTTCTCTTATATCCTTGATAGTCGCTCGTAAACCGAATTAACAGTACGGCCACACGTGACTGTAGTTAGCGTGCGGCTACCGTGCACTCACACGATTAAAATGTAAACTCACACGGTCGCCTGTTCGCGGATATATATTCGACTTCTACACCAGAGGTGGGGGGATCTACGAATTTTCACCAGCAAGACACACACAGACAGCCAGACGTATCCGTACGTATACGTATACGCACAGCGGGTGCACACGTTCACGGAACACACCGTGTCGTGCGGACGAGCGTGAGCAATAGGAGGAACCGACAGAGGATATCATAGAAACGGGGTAGCAGCACGTGAGGAATGGGAGGTGGAGGAAAATGCATATCCAGGGGATGAAGAGGCGGCCTCTCAGAGCTTGGCATGGTACAGTGGCTACCCAGCCACCCCTTTTCACTACCCCGCCTACACTCTGCGAAACCCGTTCCTCTCGCGAAACGTACATCTACTTCCTCCTGCCTCCGGCTCACGGAGCAACCTTCAAGCCCTCTCTTTCTCCTATTTCAGCCGTGATGCAGTAGTCGCTTACAGCGTTTCCAAATTCGCGTAATAAAGCTGGGAAGAAGGGTGGAGAGGGATGGCGATGAGGCGCCCACGCTAAGTACATTTACACGGATAGATGAAAATATCAGGAACGAAGGATCGGCAAAGGCTGGGCGGAGTTGAGAAGGTGGCAGTGGGAGGGTGGAGGGTGGGTGGACTACTTAACATTCTTTACCCCTAGGACCAACCGGGCGGCAGAGGGATCGTGTTACCCCGTAAACCGGCTGCACAGATACGTTCGTTTGTTTATGGATATAGCGTACATTTTTTTTCGACATAGAGAAAGAAGACGGGGAACGGGATGTCGGCGGCGGTGCAAGAGAGATATACATATAGAGGGGCGAGACACTCGTTATAATTTCGAGCGTAACCCGTTTGCACGGGTCCGTGTTTGCGCTCGGATAGGTGAAGCTACGAAGGGCCGCTTGTCCTTCGTTTTTGTCGTACCTCCGTTTTTTTTTCCTTTTTTTCGCCGTGCTTCAAGAGGGGATCGCTAGTTTCGAGGAACATGCACGGATACGCGCGGCACCGGATTTATTTTGCACGTTCCTCGCGGAAGGGTGAGAGTTCTCCAGGAACGAGAGTTCGTTATACCGGAAACAGAGAACCGTTTCGGTGTGTTCCGTTACATCGCGAACCCGACAGTCTTCGCGATCCCCAAAAAATTGTCAATTTATTTTCCTTTCTTTCGCTGACACGTATTATGGAGCCGTGCTGCATCCACCATGGAAAACAGAAAATTCCTGAAGTTACCGCGAGTATTTTCTACTCTTCGTTCCCTTTCACAAGTACCGTCTATTTATCGCGAGACAAACGATACGTCAGCCAATTAAATAATCCCGGAGAAAGAGTGGCCACCGTCGGTCCGGTTATTAGCAGCGGCTGAAAGCGGCGCGATTAAAAAGCGCCGACCTTCCGGGGGGTCCGTATATCCGTAAGAAAAATACCTGTTCACTTTTCATCGTCTCCGGTGCACCGATACACGTGCACGCGCGTAATGCAAACTAAGTTATAATTTACAACCAAGCGCCTACGCTCTCCTACGCGAGAGAATATCAAGAGCTACTTGTCGTTCTTTTTCGACTTTTCTCTCGTTTTTTCTTCTGCCAGCCCGTCACGACCCGTTCCCCATTCGGCTCGAAACGTCCGACACGTATATGTATCCCTCTTTCTCGACTCTACTCTACGTACAACGAACGTGAACCGTAGGGGTGTTCACGAGCATACGTGTATAGATATATGTATGTATATATTTATTTATTCGTTTTTCGCGAAAGAACAAGGGGGTATGTCGGCACCGGTGCACCCCGAAAACGGTGAAGTGTGTACCAGAGGAAGCGTAGGAAACGGGTGCTTTCGTCGACGTGCCGAGCTTGATAGAAGAGCGTGCACGCGTTCCTGTTCATCGGATACCGACTCCCGCTGCAGGCTACATCGGAGCAGATTAACCGGAAGGGATTATTACAAGGGAGGATGGAGGGATGTACGCATTTATTCCGGCCAAGGGATGAGAAGGAACTTGTATGCTACTCTGCGCCCAGAATCGCAGCCGGGGAGAGAGAAAGAGATTCTTTTTAATTCCACCTCCAATTTTTGTTTCTCGACTTGTTCTCCTCCCTCTGCTTCTTTTACTCTTTCACTCCTTCAGCCTGTCCTTCAAAACCTGATCTTCCTTCGATTTCAAGCGTTTACACGACAGAAATCTCCTGCACGTAACACGACGCCTCTCCCCTATCCCCGTTTCGAATCGTTAGTAACGAGATCGATCGTATTATCCAAGATATCGTGCGGATTATCAGTGCTCGCTATCCGCGAGATTGTTTCGATTGCACCGTGCACAGGTGATCAGCGAAACGAAGACAATCGGGAATGAATATGATTCGCGCGGGCACGTAAAAGTGCAAATAGAGAATGGCCGTATATATCAGATGAAATAGCGGCGTTGGGCGAAAAAAACGACGCATCGGGACGTACAGAGGCGGGCTTGTTCGGCAAACAAACGATGGGTTTCATTCCAACGATCGAATGCTTCTTTGGTCGGTACACAAGGGGGGGATGCATGGTATTTTTCAACAAACTGCCGATGCTCTAACGTTCCCGTTTACGGTTAACGTTGCCAATCGTAAATTCACGACGGTCGTCCGTCCATGCGGTTCTCGCTAGACACACATGGCAAACACATTGACAGATAATACGTGCACGAGTGAGTAACGAAGATGGAACTTGACGAAATACCCACACACACACAGATTCTGCCAGGCACGCGTGAAAATACGCGATCGGTATTCTACGATGAGAAGCTGGGATTATCGTGTGCGCGTGCAAACTCCTCTCTGGCGTATTAAACGATCCGGCGAAGTTTTATTTATTCAGGAAATGAAAATCCTAATAGACTTTCGCTTCGTTGTTATATTTTCTTGCGAGGGCAGGCGTGCCCAGTATTTACGTACGTACCTTTTGCGCGTGCACGCGCCGTTCATCGTGGCCTCTCTTCCGATGCACATCGGATACGTGATATCGCAACGCGGTCTTCTATAACGCGTTGTTAAATAACAGGATGAGCAACTTCTGGGAGGTTTCGGGAGGATCTTGTTTGAAGAGCGAGAGAACCATTTCCCGCTGTTGTCCGGATTATTGGACCGCCGCGTGTACGTAACGATTCCATTCGCGTGTAATTGGTAAGCTATTATAAATATTCCAGGGACGATTCTAATTATTTTCAAACGTATATGAAGTAACGAAAAGAATTAAGATGCCAAATTAATTGAACGCTTCTCTTGCCATAGGAGTGAAAGAATGTGCAACGTCACCGTGAATCTTCAAAGAGGCTGGATTAATTGTAACGTTGACTTCTCTTCGCCGTCATTTGCAAGAAAAATATTCCCCGATAGAAGCTTACTTAGGTATTAAACGACCGGCCTGTATTGTTTAAAGGTTGGCATGTGTGGGATCGGTCACCCTGTATAAGAGAACCGTGGTAAATATTAGGTACCATCCTGGCGGCGTTAAGTGTACAATGGTGAGAGGCTGCCGGGGGGTGTAACGCAGAAGGGTGCACACAGGGTGTGTACAAGAGAGAGAAAGCCAATGAAAGGGGGTGGGAGTGGAAGGATACCTTTCGTCCGTGGAGCAGCTGAAGGTAGAGATGGAGGCGGCGACCAAATTGAATTTGGGTTCTGGCCTCTGTTTAGATTCCTCGTTGGTTGTTTAGTTTAGAGGAACAAAGAAAACATCTATGTGTTTATTCTAGCCAACGCTTCACCCCCGCCCTTTCACTCATGCCGCAATGTGTCTTTCCCTTCGTCTCTCTCTTTCACATTATTTCTGTCCCTCGCGCGAAACCACTCTTTCTTCTTCATCCCCCTTCCCACATTTCCCTTCAACGGGATTCCTCTACGGTCCACAAACTCTTCCCACAGTATGCACATTTTTTTTTTTTTTTGTGAAAGCTTCCAACCCTACACTGTCCTCTAATTCGTTAAATACGCCCCTCGCGCTGCGTCGCCCCTCTCTCGCTTTGCCCTCGAATTGCCTCTCGTTCAACGTTTCGCGTTTCGATCTGAATTTTTCATATTATGAATATCGATGGTAAAGCCCGCCGATCATCCTATTCCTGCGGAAATGGATTAAAAATATCCCACGCAATTCTGATTAATATTCACCAATGAATACGTTCAAAAAATCGTGGCCGCGGAAGACGTGAAAATCGCTATTGCCACGCCACTGCAGGCACACCGGTGATAAGGCTGATAACGAAAGCAAGCCTCGCGCGTGTATTCGTCAAGATAAAACCGAACAGATGTGAAAATATTCAGCCCTACACGGTGTACATTCGATTCATTTGTGTTTCGAGAAAAGGCGCGTTCAAATATACCATTCTATTATGAGCCTAGCAATATCAATCGGCAAACTTTTTTTTTTCTTCAATTCTCACCGGTCGTTGTAAATAATTACGGGACAGAGTACGCCTTGCGGATTACGGCACGTTTCGTCGTAGACACAGGGGCGATGTTTAAAGATCACACGGCGCGGGAACAGAGTTGTTTCAGGTGTACTTCGCGTAGAATCCCCTCGCTGTTTGAGATTTTCGCGGCGAAAGAGACGGGGTAAAGATTTAGCGGTATCCGATGATGTTTACACGAAGCGACACGAAATGTTTGGCCGCGATTCTCTCGCGAGTTATTTCAGGTGGCCAAACGCGGCCCCGTAGTTTTGTCAACCGACTCGAAACCGATCATAAAAGAACTCCGGGAATCGCTTTGGACGCTATTCTATAGACGTGACAACTCGTTACCGAAATGTGTCTGACAAAAGAAATGGTGCACTCGCATACTTTGATGTTACTGCGAGTTTTAAATTGGTCTGGGAAAGCTTGAACAACTAACGACTTTAAGCGACTAATTTTTGTTATCGATAATTATTCTATTTGTCCATGTACGTACGAGCTAAGTATTTTCAAATTTCATTCCGTCACCGTTTATGAAATCGATTCATCGAGAGTGAAGATGGTATTGCAGAAGTATACCTGTGGAAGAATCTGAAGGTGGTTGCGGGATAACGCTGAAATTTTGGCAGGATGTTCGACTAGATTTTCTCAGGTATCACTCAGCGGTACGAATCGAGCGTGTGAATAATGGAGGGTAATCGCCCTTGCCAGTCTCCGTCGACCTTCGCCCCCAGAGGGTAGCAAGGTGGGAGACTAGAAGGGTGGGATTTCTAGATTGGATTTAAGTACACAGCCGTGAGGTTTCAACCAGTTAATAATGTAGATAAAACCGAGACTTCCAAGACTACGCGAGACGTCGCGATGTTGTGGTGAACTTGAATTTCCTGGCTTCTATCCTGCCACCCCGTCCAGCCCCCTTTCTCGCAGGTGATTTAATATTCGAGAAATTGACAGACATCTCCGAAATATTTGGCATCGTTCCGAAAGTAAATCGCAATCATCGTGCAATCTACGATACTGATCAATTGAATTGGACTGCTTACCGAATTCTATCACGAATTAATCCTAGGATTGGACATTGTTACTTAACTAAATGTGTTTTGAATTTAACCCCAAATTATTAATAACGACAATTTAATACTGAAAGACGTAATTATTATACAATACGGTGAAGAAACGAGAGACTAGATTACTTATCCTAACAAGAAAAGAAAGGAGAATAAAACGAAAGCAACAAGATCGGTGGAAAAGCTCACCGAAATAAAACGAGACGAGGTCAAGAATCCGGCCATCCGGCGGAAAATTGCAAGGTACCCGAGCGAAAAGTAACCGAGAAATGAAACAGGAGTGTCTGGTCTCGGGGAATCGTGTTCCATCTTCCGCGAAGTATCCGTCACGCAGAAAAAGAAGTCGCTAGTCAGCGGACGGTTTCAGTAATTTATTAAAATCCTCGTCACCGTCGTCGTCACCCAACGTCCGCGCTAACACGACCAAGAAAAAGCCTCCAATTTTCAACTAAAGGAGACCGGGGAGGCAAATCCGACAGAAAGAAGGAAGACAGCGAACGGCGGAGAACGAAGGAAACCTTTTATGCGCGGGCCAGCTGGCTCAGCACGACAAAAATTCTTTCAATTACAGAAAAGCGAATTCTCCTTAACTCTCTGGGCATCGATATTCATAGCGAAGCGTGTTACGTAAAAGTTACGGCGGGATTCGACTCGAGCCCCGGGAAGAAAAAGAGGAGAAAGAAGAACGAGGATGCGGATCAGGCTGCAGCTCGGTTATAGGCACTCGAGTCGGGGGTGGTAGCGCGAAGAGGGTGGAAAAGTATAACGGAACGAAGGGATGGAGAAGAAGAATTGGGCAGCAAAAGCGAGAGAAAGAGGTGGGATACCCCGGCTTGATTGGAAAGGACAGCCTATCCGCAATTTGCGATCCGGGCAAAAGGGGAATAGGAGGTGAGAACTCGCTTGTCTTTCATCGAGACTTTCTTTCCCCCTTTTCTTCACCGCCACAACCGACCAGAACCACCACCGTCGCTCCCCCTTTCTACCCCAGTTTTTTTTTCTATTTTCCACCCAGCGTTCCATCCCGCTAAGAATCCCTCTGCCTCTACGCAACCCCCTTTTTGCATTTCAAGGGGTGGATAGACGACCTCGCCAATACCCACGGCGCTGCTCTTATCCGGTCAGATCCTTTAGATTCTTGCTCGTCCTCGCGCGGAGGAGTTTGGATATTAACCGGCGGGATAAACGGCCTCGTGATCCTAATGAAATATCGACACCGGCGAAAGTTTGTTTAATCAAGGAATACCGTCGTCGCGATCACGAATACCCAAGTTGATCGGGGGATGGAAAAAGTGGCGGGTTACGTTTTAATACGTTCTCTTTCTCTCGGCTTGGTTCTTTGTCGACCGGACGCCGTGCTGGATACTGCCGTTGTATTGTTTTGCACAGCAGAATAATTTAACAGCAAATTGAATACCGAGATGGAGCTGAACAGAAAACGGTTTATCGAATTCTATTTTCTGTCCTCTCGCATCCAACGATTCAGGATATTCGCGGTATCGACTATCGGGCTAATATTAACACGTAATCGCCGTATTCGCCTCCGACGAGTTTAGCCACGGCGTTCCATCAAAACGGATACAGGTCGAGGCATTTTATTTTCCACGGGTCAGGGCAGAACTCGCACTTTCTCGGCCACCAAGTTGACAGCTGTATTAATAACGGATGTCTCAAGCCGTCCTTTCGATGAAAATTGCTCTAGCAATTCGTAAATAAGAATATTAATTATTTGATTATTCCGATTCAATTGCGTCCATCGGTTATAATTCGATCACGCTGAACGTTATCTGGAGCTGCCGTTCGGTTTGTTTACTTATTTGTCCCAGTTCATTTTGCGAAACACCAATGAAATATCCGTCTTCTCGACGTCCTCGAGGTCTCCACTGACGTCACTGAGACCCACCACTGCTCCGTGGAACCTTATAAATTATAAACAACGTCGGCTAACGCCGCGGGGCTTCGATCGACTGCGAAACCGCAGAAACTTAGAGCAGCTAGTCGTCGCCACAGTCGAGATCTCTGTTTCGGCTTCGAAACTAACATTGCCACTCTTGTCTTCAAGTCCCGTGTCAATCTTCGTACGAGCGTGCATTAACTTAGCACTAACGATAATGGAGCACACATGATATTCTACTTTGAATCAATCTATGCCGGGTACTCGATGCAGAATATAACGTAAGTATGAAAAGCCGAATGGCAGAGAGTTCAATAGATAATAAAATTAGAACGCGAACAAGCCTGGTAATTGCACATAATTGCCTGGGGAAAACAATTGAAGGTATTAACAGTGCCTACGAGTTCGAAGATCAGCACTATGAAGTTACACTGGCCAGAAAGACTGGTTCCTGTATGGGACAATGGAGGAGGACAGGAAGTCGCGGTCGAGCTGGCGAGTGGTCAGCAGAACTTGATAGTTTCTCAAAACTCGAACTTCGAATCGCCACGAGTCTCACGCGGCTAAAAGGACCGGCTCGAAGCATCGTAGACTGTTAAAACTCTGGCACCGGCGTTTGTCAATTACCATCGATATTTTCGTACGCCGGTAGCGAACCGGTGCGATCAACCATCGATGATTTTGCAGCGTTTATTCTGACATGCAAACTGACAACGGAATGGTTGTACATTACGCGAGATTTGTCGGTTGATTTTAACCAAGAACCGTCGAACGGATTAAATGAAAAAACGCTGGGAAACTAGACCGGTGTGTCGTTAAAATAATCCCAAAAATATCTTTCTTTCTTTCTCCCTCTCTCTTTCTCCACCTTTCTCTCCCTCTGTCGGTACACTTATATATACGTGTCAGACTGACGATAAGCGAATCTCTGTTTACACGTAACCAACAGGCGAGCAGATGTACGTGTCGCACGTGTAATTCACAGGCTCGTGTTGGTACACACGTATTTACCTGGTGCGTCACGTGAACTTGATATTCACCGTTACTATCTACGCACACGCGCGCGTAAACGCGGTGTACGAATAAAAATATCCTCGCTAATGTGTCCCGTGCGATTATTAAAATAATTTATTCCCACCGTTCGGCCGCTATCGATGGAGAGAGGCTTATCGAACGATCTATCACGCGAATGGGGTAAAACAAAGGTAGAAATCGTCGACAATACACCGTGGTGCGACGCCTTGTCAACGAAATTAATCAAAAATAAAGAAACATCGATAACATCGATATGAAATTCTGCAAATAAATCCACCGCTTTATATTCCTTCCTGTGTACTTTAAAGAATTCTGTATACCGTACGGGGGATAACATGCGCACGTTTCGAAGGTAGAACGTTGCTCGTGTCGCGCATACATGCATTTCGAATGCGAGTCTGGCTGTATACCTGGCTAAGAAGAGCGTGCGTCCATATCGTTCCCCCCTTTCGAAAAGGAAACCGTCGAAAAGGCCACTTTAAGGGCCATAAAACATTTGTTTCCCTCGGTGGCGCTCGCCGCTACCCCGAGTGCTATATTGCGTTGAGCCGCGAACGCGGGATTTTGAATTGAATTTGAAATCAGGGGGCTCGATTTTATGGTGGCCGGGTGTCAAACGTGTCGAATGTATCGCGCTCAAAAGGCTCGTATACCGTCAGCGGAAAAGAAAAACTTTCGCTTTAAACCTCGACACCCTTCGCAACCGGAATCGTGATCGATTTATACTCAGTTTCCTGTATCGACGCAAGATGCGGCAAGATCGTTCAATTCCAGTTTCGATTACGTACGGGGCTCGCAGGACACAGATTACGGAACCATAGATCGTAGCCTGCGAGTCTCTTATCGCCTCGAGGTTTTTTCTATTCCGAGAAATCAATGAGTTTAGCCGGATGTCTGAGCGACCGGATTCCGCTTTATCGTGCGTAAGCAGATGTTTGCCACTAAAATTAGTACTATTTATGGAGTGATGTCGTCGGCTATTAATAACCCTAACTGTGCGCTACATATAAATTCGTGGAAAAAGAAGAATCGTGGCTAGGTACCTTTCTAAAAAAAAAAGGCCAGAGTAGAGAAAAAAAATAATTTATCATTCCGGTTCTAATGAAACTTTGTATTGTAGATCAATAGCATGTGAGCAAGTTGCAAAGATTAATAGGGAACGATGCGCGAGGGGGTAAGAAACGTGATGCGCGGTTATCTTATCGAGAGCAAATTTCACGAGATTAATTTCTTACCTGGTCGTTGTCTTGTTGATCTTGGCCGTACGAGGGGGTGTCACCATTAGGGGTGGTGGCGGCGGAGGGTCGTTGTGACGTTGACAAGTTGATCGCGCCGTCTCCGTCTGTGTCATGATCCATTATGCCATCGTCCTGAAATCACGATCATCGTTACGTCAATCAGACTGCTGACTCCTTCTGGTACACTGAACTTCACCGTTGAACTTATTCGCTCGTACGTTTCTTGCATTTCGTCATATCGCGGATTTTTTTTCGCGCCGCACATCCTTACATGCAGTGCATCGATTCGTTTTGTTTCACTCGCGAGTCACGAAAGTTTTGTTTCGCGATACCGGGCCACGGTAAAAGAAGAGAGAAAAGGATCGGCGGTTCTATGAAGGTCTCGAAATGTGCTTTGTTATCCGATATTACCCTCGGCGAAGGAACAATTTTAGATCACGTCTGACGCATGTGATTCCATACACTCGTGGCAAAAGCAACAATGTTTAACTCGGCAAACACACGCTCCGCTAATAATATATTCAATCGTTTGCGTTGCGCGGCAACGAAAAGTAACGTGCACACTGTTTTTTAGTATACTCTCTACAAGCAATATTACGTCGTTCGGAAAGGCTTGCTTACTTTACGAAAAGTCCTTGGTCCCCAATTTCGGCCGGCCGACCGTACGCTTGGAACTCATGGAAGTGTTACACGCGACTGTTCCCGCAGAAGAACGTCCTCTTTCGACGCACAGGTTAAATCGTTTCGCAGCTAACAACACTTTCCGCGCGACGCGACGCAACGTGACAAAACAGCTTCGATGAAAAGCAGATGTAAATACAGGAGAACACACGAACACCACTCACGGAAAGTTTTCAATGGCGCGGTATAACCATACCGGAAGTATATTCGTTATTCCTCCACTGCAATGTGCACCAAACGAGTACGTACACGAGATACGTAGGGACATACTATACATATACATATGTATACACAAATCATCCGTACAATGAATTGTCCATGCGTTAAATCCCGAGGATGCAACACAATTTTAATCAACGACGTTCACGCACATGGTATTATAAAACTCACTGGAGAAACCCCGCCGAGACGCACACGTGGACGCGTAAAGGGACCGTCAAGGGAGCCAATGCATAGTGGTGCGAGTGCACGCGAAGGGAAGACAGAACGACGGTGCAACGATAATGAAGAAGCGTAGATTGGTACAGAAGTAGGCGAGAAACGTAGGAGGAAGGGACGGGAGCAGCGACGCCGTAAAGAAGACGAAAAGCAACGTTCATGCCGCGACCGAGTAGCGAGGACTAAACACTAAAAGCGGCACAGGCATACCAAGCAGCCCAACCGGCGAGGCTGTTGCTTATTGTGTAAATATAAACAAATATAGTTGAAACCAACCAACAGGCCTGCTTTCAGCTCTGTCCCCTCTCCCTTTTACAACACTCTGTCTTCTACTCTTGTGTGCCATACCTTCTCTGTCGGCATCTCCCCTTCCCCACTTATCGCGGCCGCTGTCCTCCTCCCCTATCCCCAACGTGTCTGAAGACTTTGCCCCTCTCGCTCCACCGTAACACCCACCCTTCGTCGCGTCCCTGACCCCACCGCCGCCAGGCAAACCAGTACATCATATACGAGGCACGTTTGTACCGTCGGCTTGGCTCGACTTGGCCTGGCCTGGCTTCGTTCTTGCCTTCTCCACTTGTCTTCCCATATGTTCGTCTGTGCTCGAACATTACACACCGTCGCGTGCTTGTTTGGCAAGCGGCTGTACGCGACGGCTGACTTCGCGACGAGTGCGACTGGCCTGTTTCGTTATGCTGACGCGCAGACAGAACACTTTTTGGGAGGAAGAGAAGGAGGTGGCATCAGTTTTTTTGGAGAACATTTTTCGGTGGACAAGGACAACGTTGAGGTATTGCGATCGTGAATTCTTAGAAGACAACGAAAGGTACGACTGTTTGGCGTAGATTGCAAAATCGACAGCTCTACATTTTCGCGTACAATATTCATATCTTTTGATTGCGTATGGATTAATGCGAACGATCCCCCGATGTCGATAAGTTGCAATAATTGAAGGAATTTCAGGTGAACGTTTGCAAATGAATCAGAGCACGCCACGCCTGAAGAGTAGACGTTTCGCGAGGTTGTTAAAAATGTAAATGACTGCGACACTCTTAGGTAAACTTGAACTGTTCGATCCGTGGACTTGCTAATAAATTATGAATATTCCACTCTTTAGTTGATTGTGTATATATATGTACATGGATTCGAGGAGGAGTGTATACACATACGGTCGCTTCGTACGTACGTGTGTACACGTGTCTGGCGCAACCTGAACCACCGGCTCAAGTTTGTATAGGCGAACCGGAAATGGGGGACGAAATATTCCTCGAAACAGCGTGTCCTTAAATATTCCCTTCACTCATATTTCCAGCGAACAATGAATATCGTAGTTGGCTATGCTGTCAATAATTCTCGCTGATGCGTCAAATATTACTCACCTCTTATCGTACTGTATGACACGATGAAATTAATAAAAAAAAGAAAAAGGTAAATGCAATGACAGAAAAGATTTGAAGTTTTTGCTACCTCCCCTTCCAATTTCATCCCCCTTCTTGCGTGGAACAAAAAAGGGATCGAGAAAAATTCCATAGGCAAGTTTATTAGACGAACGATACTAGTCCTATCAGAAATATTCGAAGCAAATCCTAGGCTTTAGCCGTTTCTATTGTCGAAGAGCTAAGTGTATCCCGTAACCCAACGGTGGTTCAACGAGGGGTGCCGAGTCCCATCGCCGGTCCTATGACAACAAAACTCGAGGCAAAAATAGGCGCAGCCGGCCTGGCCAGGCTTGTGTATGTGGCGTACACTAAATATGTATTTATTAAGTAAACAACGGTTGGGTTCTGGGGCTCTACGGTACATACATCTCGTTTCCTATTTCATTGTGAGTGTAATGCGCTCTCGTGAATTCCATGGTATTTCGTTACGTCACGCTCCATAAACGTGGATGCGGCCTGGATGCAATATAAAACGATCCCCCTTCAATTTAAATCCAACCGAGCATCCCTCTGACGTTATAGAATAAAATTAGACAATTCGCCTACTTAGGTATATGCACCTTAAAATTCTTCGCATTTCTTGCCCAATTATGCACGTTGTCCTACTTGGAACGATTAACGAGTCAGAGATGTTAATCCATCCCCGGTGTAAGGGTTGAAAAAATCGAAGACAAAGAACACGAGTCCACGGCAGACGGAACACGGATTTAAGAATGATTCCCGGGCGAACATGTGCGGTCCACAGAAACGCGTACGGATATCCTAGGGGGTGCACGATCGAGCAAACCGACCGTAAAGAAGGATAATCGCCGGGAGTCGAAGTAAGAAGAGATAACGAGATCGTATATCCCCATCAAAAAGGAGAGAAGGACAAGGTAAACGCTACCACCTACACCGTGTACGTGTGCACAGGTCCTGACCACCCTTCTACACACACGAACACCCCCAAGTGTCCCGCGTTCCCCTTCTAAATAATAAACGAGAGGATTTACCCCCGTCACGTTCGCGCGACGGTACATAAAAATACTCGAATCTGAGAAATTAGCGGACGAGGACTAACGGGACGTCGTTTGTCGCGGTAGTCGGAGGAAGAAGGAGAACTGAGGACAGGATGTGGAAAAAGAGAGGAGGTTCGAAAAAGGGGGTAGGGATCACAGACGAGCGGAGGCGTTTCGGTCTCGGTGCGGAGTGGCCGGCAGGAAAAAGGGGTACCTAAAAGGGTTGAATTAATGTCGCGATAAATATATGATTTAAGGTGGAAACGTTTGCAACTCCGGCTAATTTTTTATCTGAGACCGCGGCGCGTTCCTCATCGAGAGGGTTTTTTACCCTAGAAAAAGAGAGACCGAGGATCTCTCGAGCGAGCCACACTTGGACCAGGCGGGGTTGAAACTCCGCGAGGGGTGGAGGAAGCAAAGCTTTAGAAAGGAGGAACAGTCCGGGGCGAAGGGGAGGGGGATGAAAACCGAGCGGCAGGGTGACAACGGCGGAGAGTGGTCGAATCCAACGGTTATTTCTTTTTTCGGGTAATTTACTACCGGCGAGAATTTGAGCGGACGCGCGCTTTTTAATAGTTCGCGCCACTCCAAGGACTCTTTCGTTCTTTTTCTCAACCCTCCAACCGTCCAACGTACCCGTCACCGCCTGGCCATCGTGCCGTCTCTTTCTCCGTCTGTCGTCCAGGAGGATCGGTCAGAGGGGGCGGATTTAGGAGGGGGGGGGGGATTCGTTCCACGGCGGTTACGATGAAAATTACGAGACTATAAAGCGGCCATCTACGACAGTTTATGTCACTCGACTCTGCGAGGGAATTTTACTACAGATTACTCATCGCTTTCTTTTTCCTTTTCTTTTTCCTAACGTCAAAACCATCGCCGCGACTCCGAGCGGATTGGACGCGCGAATTGAAAGCTTGAATCGTTGCAGAAGTGTCGTGCGAATTGTTTAAGAAGGTATAAAGATCCGACCCTGCCCCTCGCCGCGCGATGAATTAGCGACGAACTACCCCTGGTGCGAAATTTCCATCGCACGGTCGTTCATCGCGCGCTTCCGCGAGCAATTTCGCGACGACGTCGCGGCGATATCCTTCGCACGTTGTACGTCATTCGATTTTCGGGGTGAGAGCATCCCCGCGGGACCGCAAACAGTCGTTCCCCCAATTATCTGCGACACGGGCGAGCGTTGACGGCGGGACTCACGCGTTACGGCGGCGCATACGTGACAACGAGGCTGCGAACAGGAATCAGAACTATTCTCGGCCACCCTTATTTCTTGGAGAACGTACGAGCGAGAGGACGAAGGAGGGCGAAGGAGAACGAACGACACGATAGTCGACCCCTCGCAGGAAGCGGGAGTAAACCACGACTGCTTAGGTTTCCGCAGCGTCGACGCTTTTTGAATTAACCGGCTGGACATTAGACTACGAAATTGATATATTGTGGGCGAGGAGCAAGGCCGTTTCTACCCTTCTTTAACCCTCCGTTGAAAGGCCGCGAAACCGCGGGGGTTAGACGGAACCGTGAAAGAAGGAGGGCGGATGGTCCGGTTACACACACTCTTTAGGCATGACTGGCCGTCGTTCGCATCTTTCATCGCATTATCTGCCCTCGTAAAATACGCCTTTATAGGTTCCCGAAATGTTCCACCCCTCAAGGCGACAGCGCTGTGTCCGGCGTGTGTCTCCTTTCGCCGTCTCTCTTCGACGATCGCGTCGGGAACTATGGATATTAGTTTTTCATGGGCGTATTTGTTAAAGAAATCTTTTGCTTTACAACTGCTGGAGGCACTTCTCTCTCCCTCCACATCATTATCTCTCTCTCCCTCTCTTGCCAAGAGAAGGATAATACTGGTAGAAATGGCTTTTTGAAATGTCTGCTTGCCCGCTACCATTCTTCGATTCAATCGAACCAAGAGAACGGGGAAGAATAAGAAAATCCAGTTATCCCATTTTGTACCTATTTAAGGGGTTGTTTTTCGTTCGAAAACATTCAGGCGTGATTTCTCGAAAAACAACCCTCGCAGAGGTTAGCAGCGAGAGGTATCAGTAGCGTAACTTTCACCAACGACCAGCATCGCGTTTTTCTGCGGCTGATTTATCATGGTGGCGATTAAGGGGATAGGTTGGAGAAAAGCGTTCGACCTTAGCGAACGTCGATCTCAAGCTCACGACGCGGTTCGATCGGCTAATGGCCTCCTCCGGTAGACATTAACATTGACGAAGAATTCGATGGCGTTTATGTGAGCGTGGCGTTAATTTGGCTTTAAGCTACCAGTCGACTGTGCGCACCCTTGGTCGCCTGTATCCGTGCTTCTCTTGTTAGCATACTTATCATCCGTCCATGGAATTAAGAACGAGCGAGGTGTTCCAGGGGTGTGAAAGTGGCGAGAAGCGTCGCGAGGGTAAAAGAAGACGTTAAGGGCGGGGGTTGGCGGGTGGATGTCGTGCAGAACAGAACGGACAGGGGGCGGAGAGGGTGCTGTTGATAATATCAGGCCGAGTAAAGTAGAACGGGTATTGGCTGGCAGACTATTGTCGGAATAATGTTGATTGGATTCAAGACCGAAGGCATTAATCTGCCTTCTTTTATTATGGACCGAGAGGGACGATCTCTTCTATTCTCTGGATCTGGCCTTTCTGGAATGATGCTCGCGCGAAATAAGACGTCTGTGTTTCTACCTGTCGCTCTGCAGCTTTCTGAACAATTAAATTACTGATCCTGATTTAAGGGACAAATCTTCCCCGTGTAAATTTGAATGAATCTTCCAGTGTATTGTATGTTTCAAGAACAATGACTAACAGCGCCCACGTTTCACGCGACAATTCCTTCGATGAACGTCATCCGTCATCCCGTCACATCGCAGGGGTGGCGATTCGATTCTCGCTGCAACGGCGGACGGTCTGTATCGCGAAAAAATCCTCCGGAACAATGGCACGAGAAGCACTATCTCGCTCGCCCGAGTTTTCTGCACGAAAAGCAAGAGATCCAGATGGATGATCGTAAGTGGTGGACAGAGGCCGATAAGGGTAGTGGGCAGGTCGGCCGGGTCTCTCGGACGGCGGTGAGACCAGGGGGTTGCCGGTCCTGAAGAATGGACCTCTTTGTTTAGCCGTTTATGGTGGAAGAGATTTAGCCGGATTGCCGTCAGCCGATAGCCACCAAGGGTGTCGACCAGTCTAGCATCGAAAAGGGGTGGCGGTGGTGGTGGTGATGATACCTACTGGAATCCATGAAACTCTCTCACTAATACGCTCTAGTTCCTGACTTCGCCAGTCGTTCCCTCCCTTTCCTTTTTTCCATCCTCTTCTTCCGTACTGCACGCCGTGCCAACACCTTCCAAGAGGCGAAGATTCGCCACGCTTACGAGCGACCCCTTACAATGGCCGGACATTAGCTGACAACAGAGGTGTGGACATCGGATAGTGGTCCTAACACCCTTCACGCTCACCCCTGTGCTTGATTGGCCGGTCGAAACGTTTCGCATTTATAGCCCGGGATCTAAATAAAATCTCCGTCGGTTCAGATAAGCTTTTACCTCGCTCGACGGCCAGCAAATCCTTCAGCTGCGGGAGGGATGCTCGTAAGACGCAGACGTACGCATTTTTATCCGTTCAAAAACTGCGTAGCCAGAAGCGCGACACGGTGGGAAC
This sequence comes from Nomada ferruginata, assembly GCA_963583965.1. Classification (NCBI taxonomy): domain Eukaryota; kingdom Metazoa; phylum Arthropoda; class Insecta; order Hymenoptera; family Apidae; genus Nomada; species Nomada ferruginata. The sequence continues at coordinate 8,972,605 of OY757224.1, forward strand.
GTATAGGTGATCCCGAGGAGACTACTATTGATATCGTCCTCGAGAAAACGATCGGGAGAACTGTAGCAACCAGATGCGATAACGGTGTTCGACGACGCTTTGAAATACATAGACACTTATAGAAATCCTACAGGCGGCTGGAACTAAGCGGACAGTACACTGAGATACCGTTATGCAATAATGAGCTAATGTAGATAATAGGATTATTACGAAATCTCCTGTAATTGGCCACTGAAAAGGTGAGCTCGGTTTTGCTAATCACCCACTAAAAGGTAACTTCGGACGCTTTACAGTTAAGCTTAAGAGGTTTACTGGGCTTTACACGCATATACGGATACTTTACGATTGTTTCCTTTTTCTGGCTACGACGCCAGGCCAAAGCCCTGTCATTATCATTTTAACGCAATAGGATTAATTATGTATTCGTTATCCGTGTCGCGGACACAGACCGACGCTATTCCACTACGTGGTCAAAGAGGAATACTCGACCGGATGGATGGAGAATTTTCTGCGGAAGAATCTCGCTGAGAATGCTACCACGTGCCACGTGATCAATTCAAAATACTGAACATGATGAATGTACTCGTATGTAAACTGGCAATCGCTTCATCATCGTACGATGTTCGTCTCTGGAATTTGGTATAATCACGGCAAATACTTTATATTTCGTGCACAGGGCGATACAGTTGAAGACTATACTACTTTGATTCCACAATTTTTCGAATAGCAGAAACATGTAAATCTTCCAAATGGAAAGATCTCACTCCGCTACCTTATAAATTCAAAGTGAATTTATCGTGGCGCCATGGATCAAGCCGCGACCATGGGGTTTTCGGGTTGGATTAGGGACGAAGTTGCAATTCACTTCGATATATTTACTGTGAGAACGGTCAGGCTTCGAGAGTGGCTATCGAGCTATGGATGGACAGACCGCCGCACGGTTCTTCCCTTTTACCTTTTAGAGTAAATAAGGACCGACCCACGTAACCGTGGCGTACTCCCTCCCGAAGCACGCGCGCGTTCGCACATTTGCGATCCGTGCGTGGCCATTTCCAGCTCCTGTACGTATCCATAGTGATTTATGAAGTTTCCAAGTTCCCTTCGACTTGCAACTACATCCCTTGACCTTAATTTTGATCTACTCAACCGATATACACAGCTTATCGCGACTACCTTTTCCTTCGCAAATGAAATACTGCGATCGAACGGTAATCCGAAAATAACCACCCCAACAGGGAATGAATGGAAGAAAGTATCAATTATCTCAGCATCCACTTAACACCAAGAAAATAAGAGCAGCGTATAATACCTGCAATAATACCTCCACGAGATCCCTGGGGAACCGCAATATCGCGCAACGAGAGCCAAGAAAAACCGAAGCACTCGAGGTGCCTCCTCCGTCTTTTAGCCTTCGTGGTTGGAGGGTGCTCAGCCGTGTAGTGTCAATGAATAAAAATTTGCGGCCGAGGGTGGCCTCGCGTTTGACGCCGATTTTAAAGCTTACCCTCCAACCTTCAGGACGAGCCCGGCGCTCGCTCTTTTCTACCACCCTCGCATGCACCCTCCTCTTGCTGTTCTTGCGGAGACATTACTTTATACTGCGCTGGAGCATCGCGAAGAAGAGTCACGGTTCGCAATCAGCGGTGGCTGAAACTCGCACTTATTTTCGCCCGAGTGCCCACAGCCCCCCCACGAAAGAACCAACCACCTCCGGCCCACCCCTGACTGCACGAGCTATCGAGCTCAGAGTAAGACGGTTTCGCCTTGAGATCATTATGCCACGCCTTAAGTCGAGCTAATATGTCCTTCGCCAAGGCAGTCAACCACCCCTGCAAGGTACCATGATCCGCTACACCCTTCAACCACCCACCATCCCCCCCCCCGAGATCTAGATATACATATATATCACTCGTCTAACGGAGCAGCAAAGCGTCGCGAGCTAGAAACCGAGCCGCGACATTTAGACAATTTAATGCCGTTTTATAAATTATACATCGGCCGCGAGTACGCGAGACGAGCCGATTACGAGGGTGGATCGTTCGTTCTTCGTTTAATCCGGTGTGCAAGGCGCTGGAAAAGCGTGGATGTTGTAGCATTCGGGAGAGAGACGGAATGTAAGGGTGCAATGTCAGGGAAGATTCCGTGGGAAAAGCGGAGGGAGCCAGACAAGTTTCGTTAATACGAATTTCTGATTTGTAGGTTCCTAGACAGCGTGCCGTTGCTCGCGGGAAGCTCGTTCATAATGTATCGAGTGCTCGAAAGTCAGGCGGCGTGAAGTTATCGGGCGAATGTACGCGCCGGTGTTGTTACAAGTGGATCGTTGGAGATACTCGGTGAACAAAGACGATGTTACAACTATATTTGTCCGTTTAAAAATACATCTCATTGTCTCGGGACGAAAAAATTTTATTCTAGGAAATATTTCTTGGCGCGAGCAGCTTGCGAAGGAGCTTCTCCATCTTTCGTTACACCCGCAATGCCTCATCCAAAAAATGGCGCCTTAGCGTCCCAAAGATATAACCCAGACACCTCGCAAAGCCCCATACGTTATATGAATAATAGTCCACGCGAATACGAGACGTTGCCTGTGTGGTATAGTCCGTGGGAAGGGGTGAATTTAGGGGTTGCCGATGAATATATCAGCGTCGACGTATCCAATCATTCCCTTATTACAATATCGATACATTATTTTCATAATACGACCACGCTGTCGTGGGGGTAGATCTCGCGAAGATATACACGCACGCCTCTCTCTGACGCACACAGACGTCAACCCCCTTTTTTTCCAGCGACTGAAGAAAAAAACTGATACGTGCAGGGGGTGACGAAGGGTGGGGTAGGTTCCTTACACTCGCGCGTTCTCTACCGGGTCTATCGATTTCGGGATTAGGTGGCAATTTTTCAAGCCTATAGCGAATAATTACCGAATCCTTCCCCCATCGAGTGGCTTCCGCCATAAACGACCTCCACCCTCGACTATCAAAGGACCACCTACACATGGATTTCGTTCCCCGAAACGTCACCGGAGAAAATACGCCCAAGAAAAATTGAACGGGATAATTGTTCGACAATTCGTCTGGCCATAAACGTAACTCCCCATGGAACAGAAGAAATTGTTTATTTCTAATTACCCCCATCGGTTTATTATTAATTACCTATGGACTTATCAGAGTTATTCAAGTGTGAATTATAAAAAGATAAACAGCATCCTCCGTTTCAATAGAGAGAGCCTGGTCGATTTTTAAAGACACCGAAACGATATACGTCGACGCAGCAGCTCTCCTAGAAGGAAACTCGAGCAACGGGGGTGACGGAATAGGGGTCGGGATACCTTCATCTGCGGATTACTTATGCACGAGCAGCCGCGACTCATTTCATTGCAGCGGAGCCAAGACTCGGGAAGCAAGCCGAGTCAAGCCGACGGAAAAATGTTTCTATTTAGCTCGCTTAAGCTCTTTATTAAAGGTTCGCTTCTTCCGCGCGTCGAGACTTGGCCGGCTTTTAGAGTCTCCGCTAAAATCCACCTCGCGCCACTGAAACCCGAGAAAAAGAGATTGTGGTATGGTCTATCCTTTTCAAGCCCCCAACATTTTTTTCCTCCTCCCCCGCGTTCACGATTTTCATCGTTCTCTGTCTGTCTACCTTTGTCGGCTGTACACTTTAGAGAAATCCCCTGTGGAACGTTGCTAGAGCGGTGGGAAGAAATTGCGTCAATTACCCGCTGATTTCGGCATCTGATCCACGGATTACGTCCCGCCGCGAATGCTGATCCCTCTTTCGTTTATTGAGCGACGTTTTCGAAATGACACGTCCCGATTCGAGCTTTCCAAGCCGAGGAATGGCAAACCCTCCTCCCGTTGCCGGAGATAAGAGTAACGAATGCGTAATATACGAAATTGAATGTTTTAATAAACCGAGCAGGCTGCGTGCTCCGTGGAAAATCTCGCAGGTAGAGAGCCACCCTCTCGGCGGCTTAATAGAAGAAGAGAAAGAGGAAACGTTCTATTAGACGGAATATTTTGAAATTATCGTTTCGAATAAGTCTTTAGATTCTTAGACAGTAAATTAATTTAAGGAAATAAAATACGGCGCGTTTAGTGCAACGATAAGAAGGGGGAGAAGAGAGAGAGAGAGAGAGAATCATGGTGAACTGTGATCTCTCGACCCTCTTTCGCGCCCGATTGTCTCTCATCAGCGTCAGAAAGGCGCGGCGGGAGAGAGGCTACAAATAATTCCGGGGCGTTATTCGATGGCATATTTTCGATTATCGGCCAACGAAGCGTAATCTCGCCGTAAATGGAGGATTGTCTCTGTATAACGGAAGATGAGGTGCTGCGGGTTCTCGGAGAAGGAGAAACGTCCTCCTTCGACGATGAAAGAATGAAAGAAAAAGAAGAACCGCAGGTTGAAAGCGATGGGCGAACAGAGATGGGGAGAAAATTCAAGGGGGTGAGTGGTTAGAAGTTGGGGGTTCGCGAAAGCTGTGGGAGGGGGCATAGCCACCAGCGGCTCTTTAAAAGAAAGCGGGATAAACAGACAGTTCCAGCAAGGAGGGAGGAAATGTAAATTTTCAGCGAGCTGGAAGGAAGAGAAAAGAATAAGGGCTCGAACACCAGAGCGTTGGTATATTGAGTGAGCGACCGGCCCCTCCGCCCCCGCGACGCCTCGCCCTTTTGCTTCTTTAAATTTCATGTGCCAATTGTGCGCGATTGTCTTTACTTTGCCTCCTCTTCCGTGCAGAGAAACAGTCGGCTTCTTTTTTTTTTGCTGCCGTTCGATTGCGCACGGCGTTTCGTTCACCGTCACTTTCCCGAATATTTACAACGACAGCCTGCGTGACCGTGATCGTTTTCTGCCATCGAATCATAGATTTAGCTGATCCTCCCCCGCGGGGGCCGGCTGTCGTTTGAATTATACACAAACGCTGGGCTCCACTGGTGACATGTTAAGTACACGATACGCGCGAAAACATCGAGTCAGCTGCTAATGATGCAATTCGTGCAGGTGCAATCCAACACCGGGATCATCGTGTTACCGGCTCTAATTTCTCTGGCGACGATTAAACGAAATCGACGTAGCAATACGAGAAATTTCAACGTGCCAATTCGTCACATATACGGTATATATTATATTTCGGAATATTTCATTTGTAATAAAGCAACGTGTCTATGCTAATTTGACAACCGACGATCGGATATATAGTTTCGAATAACGATCACCTGGCGGCGATATCAGAACGCGCACGCAGAGGATGTACGTCAACGTCCCACAGGCGGATTCTCTCGATCGAGATAAATCAAAGAACCGCGGCCTGACGAGGCGAAAGGTAGACGTGGCAAACATTCGAAATGTCTCGTCAGGCGGACACGTCGTTTCTCCTGACGAGACCGAAAAGGGATGCAAGTAGACGTTCGCGGAATGATATTCAGAGGGATGAAGAGGACAGAAAGGGAGGAAAGAGAGGTACCAGAAGTTTGCCGGATCGGTGTCCACCGGTGGATAAAGTGAAAGATTCTCTCGACGCGAGGGGGGTGTAGGGACGGGGCTCGTGTGACAGGGGTTGAAGAAGAAGCACGCCAGTCGGATGGTCACCCTACGTGCCAAGAATTTCGCGCGACGGAAGCTATGGACCTTCACTCCCCATCGTGTTTCAGTGTACCAAGTGTCTGTCTTTCGGTGTTGCTTGCTTTCCAACGTGAAGAAGAGGAAGAAGAAGGAGAGGAAGGAGTGACGGTAAGCGAGAGCAACAGTCGCTGAATAAACACAAAGTCCAGTTAAAGTCGTAATAAATGTCTCCTCCTTTCCGATGGGCTCTTCCTTCTCCGTTCGTTTTCGTTCCGCTCTCCCCTTTGCAGTGCCTCTCTTTCGCTCTTTTCACGCCCGCCGTGCTTGCTTTCCTTTCTTTCGCGGAGACAAACGGTATTGAGGGTGAAAATTGACGGCTTTATCGTGCCGCTTCCGCGAGAACTTTCCGAGGATTTGCCTTTTCTTTCTTGACGGTTTCGTATTTTCCGCTAGACATTTTCCGAGCTAACTTTTCCACCCCGCCCCGCCCCTACACTCCCACTCACAGTTTCCCGGCGATTGTCTCGAGAAAGTCTTTAAGAAAGACTGATTGGACGCAATCATTTGCTCTGTTCGTTTTAATCGCGACTCGGCGTGGAAAATAATCCTTCGCCTTTGTCGCCTTCTCGCGGGTACAAATATTATTTTTATTAGTCGAGTCCGTCTCGAAGGGGAAAAACTGCAGATCTTTTTCCACAGCAGTCTCTATTTCGGTGAGAGGTAAATTCGACAAATGCGCGACACGTTTCCCTATTCCCACTAGAAAAAGAGCTCACCTGGTCGAGTGTTCTAGCGACAACGATAAAGTTGCTATGTGTACAGCGATACCCTGCAATACCGAATAAACATATGGCCGATAGACATTTATTTTTCTGCCCCGTGGCAGCTTAAAGCTGGACGAGATACGCGAATAAACAATCCCGACATATGTTTCTCTTCCACTTGTCGTGCAATGGTTACGCGCGATCCAATTATGCATATAACCAACCATTTTATAATGTTCCCGCATAACTGGCCTAACAAACCTCGTAGCGTGTAAATTTACAAAACGAAGCCGTAAAATGTAGAACGACCCACCGCCAGGTATCCTCGTTCCCCGCCTTTGTGCAATTGGAATAATTTAAATCGAAGGTTACGGACCTTACAGAAGGGCGATCGATGGTCGAAGACACGAGGCAACGAGCTCTGGCGCGGAAATAGCGACGATGACGTACGTTTTTTACTCCGCGAACGAGGCATCGCTCCCTGCCGGGATCAACATTCGGCTTGCACGTTCATACATGGCGCTCTTGATGACGCCAACACTCCCACGCGATTTTCCAAAGCGCCCGCGAATGGAATTCGGTTCGCGAAACAAACACCCTGCGTTCCACACGTTTGTGCAGAGGGACAGGGTGAGAGGGAGAGAGAAATAGAATAGGTCCTTTCGGGCTCTGTTGTTTCGACTCGCCACAAATATTTACCAAATATCGATCCCCCTTCTACCATGCAAGCTGCACCCCCCCTGCCCTTCGCCAGCAGAGAAGGGAACAGAATACGCAAATTGCATTTGCGTTCGCCGCCGCTGCTGCCTCGACATCGTCGAATATTTGTACTAGGTTGTGTATCGAGACGGAGATTGGCTGATCGCCAATTAAAATCTGGGTACTTGCTCGCCATCCGCGAAGCAAGACCGCTCTGACGAGTGTATTATAATCGTTGGCGCAGCTATGGATTTCCAGAAGACACACGATCGGTGAAATTGTTTATCGCGCGGATTTCAAATTAATCTGACTCGATTCATAACTTTTGCACATTCAAAATATAGTCCCGGCTCGTGGTACGGACGTTCCTAAATACCATCGGCATTTCTGGTGGGGATATGTATTATGCAGATCACCTGAATAGCGGTGCAACGATCGTATGTTGACTTCCACGGCTAGTAATAGATAGTGACGTGTTATTTATAACGAATTGCGCGCTACCTCGGGATAATGTTAGCTTCCGTCTTCGTACAAGAGGTCTATGTAACGTTTTATTGATCCGCGTTCGATATGAACGCATTCCGGATATTTACTGTCCTCAATTTCTTTCCCCGGAGTGGCTTTTATCGATACGCAAGCACATAACGAATGGTGATCCATCCCCCAGGCTTCTATACTTTCCTAACGATCGTTGACTTTAAAGTCGTTCGAGCCCTCAATACCAAACAGACCACTGTACAAACGGTTCCTTAACAAATAAGAAGGAAAATTCCACGAGACAGTCGATCGGTAAATTACACGTTCGAGCTAGGGGGCGAGAAACAATTATATAAAGGGGACGGCTAATTATCATTGGACCGTGGAATCGGTAAATTCTCTTTGTCCAATCGAAGGCGAACGCAGGATGCGGAGGCAAAGGTGACGACGACCAACGGTGTAGGTCGTTAAAATAATAAAGGTTGTTATTGAACCGGCGGGCATTCGCGCAAAAATTTGAATTCCTCCCGGTCTGCATCTGCCGCTGCTCTCTGTGTACCCTTCTTCCCTTCCTTTATTTCTCGTCCGCTTTCTCAACGAGCATAGAAACTACCGTGCGTTCCCTTCAGCGCCGCGACCCTAGCCAATATCAGAGAGAGCAGAGCTCGACATTATGCGAGCTATCGATACTGCACGCGGTTGCGGCCACACGACGTGGTATTATTAAAGACGCTCGACGAGGAGGGGAAGAAAAACGGGAAGCGGCAAAAGGAGAAAGCAAAAATACGGGGATCTCCCACGGTGGAAGGGAAACGTGGCGAAAGGAAAAGGGGGTTGGTATCGCGGGGGTGGAAAACGACAATTTCGACGATGCCGTTTTTTTCTGTTTTCGTCGCGACATGAATATTCTAGCACGCGCATCTGCATAGGTCCCGGTTCGAGAAAAAGGAGAACGAAATGGAAGACGGAAACGAATCGGCGTGATGGTGGATGGACGAAGCAGCCGAGAGTGGGGATGTAGATGGGACAAAGAATAAAAGGAAGACAAATGCAAAAGAGAAATATACGAGAGCGAAGAGGAGCATTTGGAGGGACTCAACGAAAGGTGGAAGAGGAGGCTTGCCTTTCCACCGGTGACGTATTATGCGAGAAGAGTGAGAGGTCGAGGGGGGGTTGCGAGGAAGAGGTAGAATGTGGGCGGTTGGAAAGGTGGATGGCGGAAGATGGAAGGCGAAGAGTGAAGTGGGAGAGGACGTCGTTTGGCAATCTTAGGGGATTCCGTGGATACAATGGGATCTCAATACATCACCTCACCTAACCCAATGCCTCCTACCACCCCCACCAACCACGTCGTACCCCCCTTGTGTTCCTTCTCCCGTGGTACTACCTCGATACCCCCTTTGCAGCAGCACCAACGAGCTTCCCAGATGCCGTAATAGCTTAGGAGCCGACGTAATAGCTGCCACTGCCTTCCTAGAGAGAGTTATAGTTCAACAACGCAGAAATGGAATCGCGAGAGAGAGATCAGTTGGATGCAGCGGCGAAGGAGAGAAGAAGAGGGACAGATACTAGCAGGTGGAAGGGGTGTAAGTAGAACTGCGGTAGAAGAGAGGAGTGAGAAACTGCAAGGAGACGGTGATGGAGCACACGAAAACGATGAAACAGAGGGAGGAAGAAGGAGGCAGAGAAGCTCTTCAGCCAAACGGTAGGAGAACGCAATAACCACGACGGAGGAGGACGAACGATTATGGAGATGCGAAATGTCGCATACGGAGCGGTGCATCGCTTATTGTAGTATCTCCACGGATCGAGGAGTTCTCGGGAAAAGGAGAATTCAATTATTTCTTAAAATTAATCCTGCTCTTTTTTTTCCGCACAGCCTCTGGGTTAAATATTTTTGACTAAAAGCACCCTCGAGTTCTCTGGAATCAAATTTCGGACTCGCGCTTCGTTGGACACGATTAAGCTAATCCTTAGCAATTGCGATAAGAAGAATGGTACACCTTTGTTACAGAAACCGTAATTAAAGCTGGTAACCATATACAGGTAAAGTATTATTTTAGCCGAGTCGACCTCCTGTCAGCTCCTTTGGTCGTTTCCGCGCCTTTCAAACACACATTTATCGAGCTCCAATTCCATGCTCCTATCTCCTAATGCGAATGAAACGTAACGCGATATTCAACCCCCTGAAACAATTTATTTTATATCCACGACTAGACGTCCATGCTACACCGTCCCACACTTTACCCCCTTCTCAACGGTTCATAATACATATCAATCTAATTGCTCTATTGCGCGCTTGCCTGCGCATCTCAGTTCAAAATTCTCCGTCGACGAAAATTTGTTGAAGAACGAAATCTACGGGGACGACACGTAGCAGGTAACCAAAATGGCGAAACCGTAAGGGTTCCAAGGTAGAAATTCGCGATCACGTCCACGGCCTCGCGCCATTTCTGTTTACCGCGCAGCCAACGTAAATGCGTTACGTGATGCTGAATACCGTGATCCTGCATTCCGGTCGCGGGCATCCTGCAAGCCAGAAGGAATCTCGCTGTTCTCCCCGTCTATGCTCCTCAAACCACCCCCAGTTTCTGTCTCATATGCCGCTGCTACCTTACCCGTGACACCCCCCTCTAGCTTCCGTCGTGCGTTACCCCACCAGCCCCGTCCCGTCCACTGAAAACGTAGAAGGTGCATATTCAGGATAGAAGCTCGTGGAAACTTCGGGACGTTGACACCAGAAGCTGGATTCTGGATGGTTGGGTTGGACGCGACCCGTCCGTTAACACAGTACCCCTTGGTAGGGGGTAGGTGGTGCAGGCGTAAGAGGAAGACGAAGAGAGAAGGGAAAGGTGGAAAAGCAAGACAACGAGAAGGGGGATGTGTCCCAAGCTAGACGTTTCCACGGCGAGGAGGACAGGAAATTCTTCGACCACTGTCGTTAGACGAAGAGGTTCGGTTATTACGTCGACCTCGTCGCCGTCGTCGTCGCCGGCGTGGCTGTCGACGTCGACGTCGTGCGGTTGTAGGCCACGTCGCCCTGTGGAAAAGGCGTGGCAACGTCGCGTTCGCGCACCTTTGCACCTGGTGCGCCGGGGAAGACACGCCTCCGTGGAATTCCTCTCTCTGGTCCGCCTACACGCCCGTTCCTCTCGTTTCTTCTATCTCTGTCGCCCTATCCGTGTCCCTGTACCTCTTTTCGTTCTACCTAGTCCTGGCTCACTCGTCCATCCGTTCTCCACTTGTACCCTCCTACTCTTCCTCGTGCTGTCTGTTCGTCTCGCTCTTCACGGCTAAGAGGAGATCTCCCCGATCTCTATGCTCTCTACTACATTCCCCTCTACTGGCCCACCGTCACGACTCACGTCCTCTCTCTTCTATCTATTACTTCTGGAGCTCCACCACCAGTGCTATCCTTCGTAGCCGGGTAGAAACAGCTCCTCCACCACCATTGAACCAGCTTTGGCCACCACCATCGGCTACCATCGTCTCCTCCTGGACTACTACGCCGCCACTACTATCCTGCTTTAAAATCGTTCCGCCGGGATGCGATGCATGTGTGTTTCGTACGTAGACGAAAATCCGCACGGTGCGACCGAGACGCATGCTCGCAGAGTGGCTGCTTGTAAAGGATATAAATGACTTCTAGTGTCGTGTGGGTGTACGTGTGTGTGTGTGTGTGTGCGCGTCTTGTACTCCGGTAGTGGAGCTTCCACACACATCAAATGCGCGCGCAATGCACTGCTTTAGCTGTTCTAGCCATCGGTGCCATCCGCCCACTTCGGTATTCACGCCGTTCCACGTGACCCACCTGGTTGTGGCGGTGCCCCTACCACCGAGAGAGCTTTCGGGGTAAGGAACAAAAAATGGGGGGCGAAGTAGTGGAGAGGTAGAAGAGGAGAAACGGTTCGCGAGCGGGCACGATTACCGCAGACTCGCGGAATCCCTTTTCTCCACCCTCCCGCGGAAGCTTCCCTTTTTTTCTCCTCTCTCTCCTTGAGATTCGAGCTACCGTCGGGATGTTACCGCGTACACGTCTACCTAGACAGAACGAGAGAGGGAGGGATAAAGATAGGAAAGGAGGAGGGACGTACGTATTGATCAGGGCCAAGTAATGTCTGGAGATGCAGTCGGAATTACTTTGGGTCATTTGATTTCTATGCCCTGTCACGATGAGCCGATGGAAACCAAATACGTACCCTTTTACCTTGCCAGTGATTAAATATCCCGCACGCGTTTCAGATTTTTTTCCCCCCCTCTTTATCAGTGATGCCTCGAAGTGCCGTTTCATTGACCCGCGAGAAGTAAAAATAATGGTGGCCAGGAGAACGCCGAAAAGTTCTCCCGAAAAAGAAGACACTCATTTCGCATGAGGACGTCAACTCTTGATTACCTGCATTTAGATCTCCCCTGTCCATCAATCTCTACTTTTATATCGCCGGCTGCAGCCAAGAATAAGAAACACCACACTCTGAACCGAGGGGTTTGGGGTTAACGAGCGAGGGAAGAGCCGAAACTTTGCGGGAACGTTAAAGGAGTCATGTATGTACACGAACGAATGGAGAACAGCCGGAGATAAAAGGGGGATATATAGCGAAGGAAAGAAGAAGAAGTCACGTTTGCGGGCTGTGTGACTCGATCTCGTACATCCCTTATCCCGTAGTCTGACGTTCGTAACGAGTGTACGGTCGGGCAAAAATCACCGCGAGGGTGTAAAATCAAAACTATGTTTCTTTTACAACCCCGCGGAATAATGCATGTCGTAAAGTGCTGTTGGCCGGAGAAACGGAGAAGCGACGGAGTTCGCGGGAAAGGACACGCGATCTAAAATTAATTGAACTTTTGGCGGGTACTAAAAGCTCTCCCCCTCAAAAAAATAAGTGTACCCTAGAAATCTGACTGAAATTTAATTCTCATTCTCGCCCCTCGTTCTCGATGAAAGTAAAACCTGAAAGGCCAAGAACGGAATTGTATAAACGCGGCACTTATTAAATTAACAATCACCAGCTCACGCGAGTATTCTTAAAAACTTCTAACCCTTTCGAGATCCGAATCGCAAACTGCCTGTGCTCGAGCGTGAGATCGTGCATGTTGGTAATTATTTACAGAGTTCCCCTTTGGCACGGCTTCATTAAGACACTAATTACCAGCGTGCATACGCGTGCATGTAAGGAGCTGAGGAATATAGAGGGAACAGAAACGAGAAACCGCCGCGGTTCTATTACCTCCCACACCGAAACTTCCTACGCTGTATCCCATTCTTGTCGATTGTGTATAGCGATACGCAGAAGCGTTCGCACGATCCAGACGTCTATTTACAAGGTTGCGTTGGTAATAATAATAGAGCACGATAAAAACGAATCGCAAGTGGAGTGTCGAGGAAAGCACGTGGTGTTTTGCGCGAGAGGCTGCGTTCCACACGCGTGGGGGGATGACAGGGATGTACACGGCCGGCCGATCAGTGGGTAGAGGGGTTGTTTAGAGTGAGCGAACGAGAGGAAGACAGACGGTGAAAGGGAGGAGAGGCAACCGGGAGGGGTGAAAAGCACGTGGTACTGGCGACGCGCGCCTCTCCAGCCACGGCTGGCTGTACATCTATCGAGCTTTCCACCCCCAGCATCCCCCCCACTTGTTGTGCTTTACCGTGTTGTGTTGCTATGTTGCCTTGTGTATCGAGAAAGTTCAACGCCGGCTAGACGATGTTCCCCATCCAACATCGGCGTCAGAATCAACAGGCTTCCCTCCACTCTCAAGAATCTCTTTTACTTTTACCCCCTCTCGCTCGTGCAGGATCGAAGGACAAAAGTTTTCGTATTGAATTAAAATTGCACGATAACGGCCGGCCAAGGGAATAGATTTTTGATCTAGTCGAGGTAAAAGTGATCTGGACAAATCTCATTTCGAGACACTCACCAGGGTGGTGAAGTTTCTTTTAATTACATCTGGGACGATGCTCGGCGAGATCCAATTTTTATTCTCTTACTTTTTGAGCGCTGCTACTCAAGTGGACAAGCCAGAAGAAAAATTCGCTCGTCTAGGAAATGTTGATTTTCGATGCGCGAATAGCAGTAGGAGAATCGGAAATTGAATTTTTCATTTGGAAAGGTAATCGGTGAGATTGCTAGGTGCAAAGTTTACTCGACGATGTCTGCTGATTTTCGAACGGCAAGTTCGTTCATTATCGAAAGGGTAACGCACAGAGATGCCGAGTTCTTCAAGGGGATGTATGATTATTGAACGGTCGAATTTTAAGGGTGGCAACCCTAAAGGGAATATTCCCGCTGCTCATTTCCCACCATTTGTTCCCAACTTTTCATTCCACCGCATGACCCAGAATGTTCACATCTAACAATCTTCTAATTTTCGTTTCTGAATTAACCGTTTATCTCTTGATTATTAGAAAAAAAAATATATATGCAATTACAATGCGATGGAAATTTTCAATGTATCTACAGGTGATTAGGTGACAAGAAGGTAATTTCTGGCCATCCCCCAAAACACAGTCTACAATTTCGTCGTGAATGGGAGATTTGAGGATACACGTGACTACCCCAAAGGGACCAACCCCCAGGATCTTTAACTCTGCAGTCCTTCAGGACCTGGCAGGCCAATTGGTATGCAAGAAGTACAACCATTCATCTCCCGATCTCCGGCAAAGTCCCGACCTCCGGATATAAATTAGCTTTTGTTTAGCATTCAATGCAAGCAGCCTTTTCCACCGGTCATCCCCCACCACGGCTGATCCACGGTTAGACCGCCACCTGCCCGAACCACCCCAGCAATCCAGTGCAATTAATGTAGCAACTAGCTGTCTCTCGGTCGAGCCAATTAAACATTTGCGATTGCCATGAAAAGGAATCGCCCCGACGTTAAAAGGGAATTAAATCCCCAGACGTACTGGCCACGTGTACGGCGCGAAAATTTTCGTCCGCTAATTTATCGACCAGACAGAAAAGTAGATGAAACAGTTCGATACAATTTCCAATGTTATCAACAAAAATTAATGCAGCTACAATTTTTATTTCATAAAACATTTTGCTGAAAAATCAGTATCAAAATTCCAGGTGCACGGAACAAATGGTGATATGTGTTTCCGTACCAAAGTCAGGCATTTTTCGGGACCCGAGTAATTAAACGCGCACAGCGAACGGTTGAAAAATCCTCGAAGATAAGCGGGGACGCTGCAGAAACGTCGGTGTACGTGGGGTACATTGTCCGTCGCCGAATCTACGAGGTGTAATCTATCATTGCGCGGCAGAGAAGGAACAACGCCGGGGCGTAAAGCCGCGGTAACTAGCGGGGAATAATTAATAAATGCGAGAATGCATTAGTATGCATGGCATGGGATGAGTTCGTGCGGACTATGAAGTCAGGATGAACGTGAACGCGAGCGTGTACGAGAAGAGATTGAGGATCGCGGGAATTATAAAATAATAAAGAGAAAATTACGTAATGTGAGGATCAGATGAGAAGTAGGGAACAGTGAAGATGACGAAGGGGTTGAGGGGGGGACCAGAACCGTCTAACGGGGTGGACCACCTGAAGGAGGGTAGAAAGGAGAGGAGAATGGAAAACGGAGGTCGAGGACCAGACGTCTTAATGTCTGCATCGTTGAGAACGCGTCCCTTGCGCATGACTATCTCTCTCGCAAGCTTACATCTTTCCGATAAGAACCATTTCTACAAGATAATCTCGACTATTTCTGAATACTACGTATTTGTTGACCGTAACTTAAATAACTCGCGTTGAATCGTGTTCGCGAAAGCCTCTTAAACTAGTACGAAATTTTTCGCACGAAATCACACCGGAAGGTAGTACGTCAAGAGAATTCCCCGAAATTTATCGAACACGTAGCAGGCGTGATCTCGTCCGCCTGCCGCTAATCGGGGATTTCTAATTAGTAGTCAGCCGACGTACACCCGGCTGCGACTTTGTAAATGGTAACAATGTTATGTAATTAGGTAAAAAGTTCTGTAATCAAGAGGTAGATCTTCGGCGAGACTCTCTCTCTCTCTTTCTCTCTGGTGGTACCACCCTGATTCACCCTCCCCACCCCATTCGTATTAAAATAGTCTCGCTAGGAAAGCGTGCGTTGCGCCCTGCATATCTTAAAACCCAGGGGTTGCGAAACGGAGCTAAGATCCGCCACCCCCATCCGGTTCTGATTTTTCTCGCGATTCATATTGCCCACGGAGAAAAAGAGAACTCGGATTACGCTTGGAGAATCGTAGGCGGTTCGCCCCCTTTTAAATTCCCCGATATTTCCACGCCCTGAAAAACAGTTTCGCCGCTCTGATTATACGCGAGGCGTGCATGTGTATGTGTAACACTCTATAATATCAGCGTGAAAATTGACCGAGTTTAATCACGTGTACCGATCGGTCTCGATAAATTGTCACGACCTTTAATTATTTCGCCATGCATAGAGAACCAGCGGGGCCAGTTTATTCTATCGGTTAACGTTGTTTAACGTAACAAGATCGAAACAGGCGGTCAGGTATAACGTTTGCACGTGCACGATCGGCATTAGTCTTCCTGATATCATCGTATCGGCCAAGAATCATTCGCCAACGAAACTGGCCGAAACCGTTGACGTCAGTGTTTCCACTTAAGCCGTATGGGTAGAACCACGATGATCTCATAGTCCTGTGCCTCAGTAAGCATACTAGAGGTGGACACGCTTTTTCGCGTGCGCATAGTGTATGTATATGCATGTGCATGCGAATATTGTGGAACTGCGTCGCGTTCCTCGACGCACGTGTACGTTTGTCAGCTTCTTGGAAAACGGTGCACAAGTTTTGCACGTCGCATGCACAATTTCCTCCGCGTAGACGGGTTTCCTTTACTCCCGCCGTGAATTATCGTCGCAATAAAATGTCAGAAAAATCGTTCGACTTTCCCGTTATCTCGTTCACCGGACATATTTAATACGCGGCCCGTGCAATAATGTGTACGAAAGTGATCACGGTTCATTCGATCCGTTTAGGTTTCGATCCTTTCAACGAAACCTATTCGCACGTGAATAATAAATTGCAGGTAACGTTGATCGCGATGCACGGGTGATCTTGGGCAGTCCATAGGCTGCGTGCAACAATATGTACACGCTTATGTACATATACATATATGGTATTCGTTGCGGTGCATTGGTCGGCGCACTGACACGTCGGTACGAAACGATTTCAATAAACAAGCTTGACACACACGTACGTGCAAAGTGGCACGAATGGTTTTTTCCTAGAGCCGGCATACGTGCGTGGGCGGCATCGACTTTGCTTCCCTATCGCACGTAAAAGCCGAGATAAACATTATTTATTTTTTACCTTTGCCCGCACACGAATAGAAGTGTGCGCGCCGGTTTTATACGTATGTATGCGTGTACGTTGGCAATGCACGTGGGAATCGTTTGAATAAGCATAGGTGAATGAAGACATTGTGCAGCAATAAGACGACCGACGATACGATTATTATTCGATAAAATTAAATCCGACGATACACGAACGCCGATATTGCGCACGGATCGTGGCTGCGAATTGTTGGTAAAATACGAGGATGTTCGATTACTTGAACCGTCTTGGAAATTGCGCGTTTCGTTCGTTCCTCGCCGCGTGGTATCGCGAACGATTTAGATTGCACGTCATTCTCCGTTTATTTAACCTTATCAGCGCACGCATTATTCGCGTTGTAGCACAACGATTACGTCACCGTCCCGCGTGTACTTGACGGAAATGTGCATTCTCTCAAATAATGACACATCGAGTGGACGAATAAGTAACACCCGAGGACCGCTCCGAATTTCAAATGGATATAGCACGACTTTCCCTTTCGCGAATATTCTCATCGATTGGCAACGATTCAGAACGGGGGCGAGGGAACGCAAGAACGAGACGCGAGCCGATAAAAAAAAAGGGAAGGAACAAGTACTGCGAGCGCAAAGTTTTCCCTAAATCGTAGGACACGTTTCGCTCGTTAAGGGTCGTCGACGGATAAGTAACGACGGCGCCCGGCGCGGCGTCGGCGGAGTGGTCGAGAGACTAACAGGACCAACGGGGGGGGTAGGTGGTAACAGAATGCGGAGGCAGGGTCGGAATTAAATAAAAATAAAACGCGAGATAATAACGTTAGCGAAGGAACCGAGAGCCCAAGACAAATAGCCGAGGGAAAACAAAGCGTATTATAAATACCGGGTGACAGGACGAGTTGGTGCGGGAGAGTGAACCCGCGGCCGAGTAAGAGGGTGGTTTTCAACAGGGGCGAGGCCAGAAGAAGCAAACGGGAGGGGGTTGGTCGACAACGTCGACGTGGCGGCCGTGTCGACTCCCGGGGTGGAAGAGAGAAGAAAATGCACGGAGGAAAGCAGCGAGCGATGCCCCTCTAGCATTTTTCCTACCTGCGGACACAATGAGTGGCCGGATTTCTTTTTCCGCGGTCGTTACTCACCCTCCCCGCCGAGGGATAGTATTCTTATCCAAGCCGGAATTACAAATTTCAGACACCGAGCCCTTGTGTCGGACAGGATTCTGACTGCGCGTTATATTCTCCTCCAAAGTGGCTTTACTTCGCGCGCTCTCCTTTTACAATTACGCTATCCGCCTCCTTCTATTCCTTTCTTTTTTCTACTCTCTTTCTTTGTACCCTTTTTTTCAGTCATTTATTTTTTGGCATCCGAAGAAAGAGCGGGCCAAATATACGACTATATCATGAATTACTCACACTGGGACGAGCGTGGCCGCGCGGATTCAGCTGCCAAGGAACCGTCGATGGTTGGTACTGCTCCTTTCCCCACGAACCGTTCTCGAACGGATTCTCACCGATGTGTCCCTGAAATAGAAGCCTGCAATTAGCATCGGATCGTCGTTACAATCGCACCACGTTCACACACCACGGTCACGCTTTATATTTTCGTAAGGCTGTCAGATACCCGGGACGAATTTAAGGAAACAAGCCGGGGCACACTTTCGTTTCTTTTCGGGTCAAAGCGCGGGGACTCGTTAACGCGAGGAGGGAACTTTGTTCTCCGGGGGCGTTCGGCGGAAAAATATTTATTCCGGCCGCGGTATTTTCCTCGCGAGGCAAGCGAGCGGATACCCGCCGCGAAGGAAAGGGACATCGATCTCCGGGAGTTCGCAGTTTCAAAGTTTTCTTTCGATGCTCCTTCACGCAACGGCGGGCTTATTTTTTGTAATATATTCCGCTCCCTTCCGCTGCTTCTCGACTTTGCACCCCGTAAGCCTTATTTTTCTTTTAACTTTATTTCTAACCTAGAGTCCCGCGACGGCGAGAGGTGGCACGCGCATAAATCAGCCAGTATAATGAGAACACTTCGTCTTCGGCTGGCTCGCCCTCTCTCTCGCAGACGCATCCCTTACGGGCCCGCTATTATATCATTCTTTACTTCGCCGCGGAATCCTGCTCGTCATGATTATATTAATATTCGTTTGCGTTACTCGAGTGCATGACCCCGACCAACCAACACCCACCCCGTGAAACTTTCGATAGGTCAACACATTAACGGCGTGCCAGGCCCTTAGATGATCAATCACCAAACAATTAAGCACTTATTGAATTTACGTCAGTGTCCTTCCGAATTCAATCGGAATATTACGAAATACGTGAAAGAACAAATTGACAGCCTTAAAATGGAGGATTCACTGGAAATGTGAAATCTCTAATTCTTCACGGATTATTTATCTCTATCTTGAATTATATAATTCGACTGAAAACGTTCATTGAATTTCCCTGAATTATTTCGCAATAATACATTTATAATGACATTCTCCTCGGAATAATTTGGTAAGTAGATATAATGCACGGCCAGACAATCGCAGTTGAGGCTTTGAACTTTTGTAATGTTGCTGATGTTACTGTCTGCTAATTGTTGCGTAGAAAAATGGACGAATCGGTCGAATACATGTGTGTTCAGCTGCGAAAGTTGGCCGCGCACGCGATAATGCAGCTGTGCCGAATTAATCGAATTATTTAACACCGTGGTATAATTAGCCGAATTTCTATTCTCATTCAGGCATTGCGCAATATTTTCGATTCTTGCTCAACCTCTCGTTCATTTCCACGTGGGTGATAATCCAAGGCGCGACCGGGGGGGGGAAAGAAGAATTAATTCTGGCAGCCGGCAATTAAATTCAACTTATAACTAAAAAGACAATCACGACGAGCATAGAATTGACCGTACATAGAGATACGATTATAATACTCGGGCTGACGTGGAAGAATGAATCAACATCCAGCGAGCAGTAGGCTTTATAGAATCGCAGAATTTCTGCATAATTAAAGACCGATAGAATTAATCGACATTCCTCCGATGCCATCAGCCACCGCTTTTACACAAATCAAAGAACCACGTTCCACATATCCACCGATGCAAAACTATTTTCTCACTCGTGCATGTAGTATACGTACATGTTATCTACGTGTGTACGTTAAGACGAAATCGTGTAACGCGCGGCGATCGATACGCCACCGTTTCACTTTATTCCCCCGTGTTTCGTTTACGGCAAACTGAGTAAAACGTAGAAATAAACAGTGCCGCTGGAAAATAATGAACCGGATAGCATATATAAATACGCGCAGGCTATTGAGGCACATTGTGCGCTTCATTTGCATGAGGCAGCCGCGTTCTCGACGCGCAGCTGGACATACACGCGACAAAAGAAACGCGCAAACAAAACACGCAACGCGGCTACGTCGTGTGCCATGCTGGTGCAACACACGATGTAACCCACGATGCATCGTCGTGCTAGGAGAAGCGTTCCCGACTAGTTGTGCATCTGATGCATTCAGCTATGGAACAGATAAACACATCTTTCTTTTATCTAGACTTGTCCCTGTAGCCTTTGGTCTATCGCGGTGGTCTTCGTTCGTTCCCCTTCGCTCCGTTTCTTATATTATACATGGTTTCGATACAAGACGCTCGGTGTAATAGCCATTGTGATAGAATTTGTTTCCACGCGGACGTATGAGAAAATTAACGAGCGTCGAGCATGCGGGATGGGTATAACTTTCTTTCATTCCATGATGCATCGATAGCGTGCATGCTAGTGATACGTGATAGCCGATAAGGGGATGGCATATTGTAATTATCGATTCGAGTTTAGCGGGATTATTTGAAAATTGTCGGCGAAATATGAAGCGAATAATTTCTCGCGGGGGGAAAAAAAATTAAGAATGTCTATGGAACCCTGTCGAATGCTATGGAAACTCTTCGCGGGTGGTGAAAGCGTAAAAAGGGTGTAAAATTAGTATACAAGGCGGCAATAAAAACGATGATCGACGAAGATTACTACGGGAGTTCCTCGTAAGACACTCTCCAACGAAATGAAACGTTTTATCGGTCGCTCGTGTCTAACTGGGGGATGGTGGGACAGGACTGGTGTGGAAAGAGAGGAAACACGGGATGGCAGTGATTGTAATCATATTTTCAGGGGGATGGATTTATGCAACGCACAGCGTCGTCTCTGTACATAAAACGCATTTAAAATTCTCCAAGCAGCCAGGAAAGGTGGCTCCTGTCTCTGTCGATAGAACGACGCGGGGAGGGGGTTGAAGCGCCGCGGGGGTTGTAATTGGCAATATCTATCGAATTTTACAATAAATCTCACCGAGCCCCGAAGGAGAGCCGCCGGGGGTGGGGCGTAGCAATAAAACACCGGGTAGTATCGCGAGGGGCTGCCACACCATGCACTTAACGACTTATCTTATCTTGGAATTAGGTCGCGGTTAGAACTCCTTTAATCCGGGACCAGCACGAATACCAACGATACTATTTGCTGCTAATTATAACCCCCAAATACATGCTGACTAATAATTAACGGACTACACAATTGTCATGGAATTTTTGCATTATATGAAAAGTCTATTTTACCGCAAATTAATCAAAAATTAAGCCGACGTATTTTCTTGGAAATATCGAGTCCAATCGTTCTAACGTCGAGAGTAACGGATCTTACAATTAGAGAACCAAGCGTTAACATTTACTCTGATTCTGTGTTAACCAGCGAATCCATCGGAGTGACGCAGTCACAGTCGCAATTAGTGTTGACTTCATGCTTTCGAAAGTGCCGTTCTCTGCGCCAACGCGTTACATTCATTTCGTCCAAGTGTCGCGTGCATTAGCGATAACGATGGGAAAAATCTTTGGAAAATGTCGAGCCCTGAAATATTATTTCACATCAGGTGCAACGACACGGTACCCGAATGGAACCACGGAGAACGGAAGGGTTAAGAAATTTCCCAACAGGCGACTGTGTTTGTGGCCCCGCACGATTTTTATCCAGAGCCATAAAGGCTTGTAATGCCAGCAAATAGACGCGGGGCTCGAGCAAGCGGCCGAGCAAACGAGTTACGGCCGTCGGGCCTCTAAAAATAAATATGTTGTTTATTCACAAGTAAACCGGATGCCGTTGTTTGCTTTGGAGCAAATTGTTTTGTTAAGTTTTGCCGTGTGAGAGAGCGTGGTTCCGCGTGTATGGGTAATCCTGTACTTGTAGGCGAGCACGAGAGAGTGTGCGCGAGAGAAACGATTTAGCAGGAGGTAGGGGAACAAGAAAGAGTAAAAAGGAAGAAAGAAAATACACGCGAAGTCAACCATCCTCTCCTTCGTCCGCGCTTTTTCCGGTATGTTTTGCTTCTCCTGTTGCTGGAGGCCTCCAACTGTACGTAAATTCCAACACTAATAACTATTCGAGGAAAGGGTTGAAACGTGGAGGATAGAAATTATCGACGGACCACGAAGTCGTCCATTAATATATGCATACAAGTTGGTGCGTCGGTGTAGACCAAATTTGGCCACGCGCCGCCACTTGATATTGCAAAATATTCCAAGGAAAACGATGGAATTAAACAAGTGGAGTGTTTACACGAGCACCGGTCTCATTTTCGCGTTAACAGGGAGGAAGTTCAGGCGAGCATTTCACCGAAATGAAGCGGTAAAATCCTACAAAGGCTATCGCACAGGCCAGTTACGCGAACCGTTCTCAAGACCAGAAAAACATGAACACGAGAGAGGGCCGTGAGAAAACGAGGGTAAGGGGATGTTGGAAAAAGGAAGAGGACGAGGGTGACGGTGAAGAGGAGAAGCAAGAGGTCGGAAAACGCCCGGTGGAAGAGTCGAGAACAACGGCTGGCTCGTTTACGGCACGGGCTAATTACAAAACACAGTTAAAATGGTATCACGAAAACGCGCTAAGTAATATCGTTTCAACGGCGAGCGGAGTTTAACCGGACACCCTGTACAGCTTCACAGATTAATGCTCTTTAATAAACAGAGACCCCTGCCGGTGCACATCGACGCTCTTTCTCTCGTCCACTTGCGTTTTCCTTTCTTTACCCACTTTTCCCTGTGCTGTTCGGCGTTTGCCGAGCAAAATGAAAAATAGGGTCAAAGGAAGGGCTCTTCGCTACGCGCGTGAACACATTTTCGTTGCTTTCACCCGCGTCGTCACGAGCCAAGTGTGCACTCGTATCGTGATTTAAGCTACGCGCATAGCCGCGAGGTTATCTAAGTTTCCCCGCTACTTTGCGCACAGCGGCGTAACCAAATTTTACGGAAACGAGGAATGCCCGGAGATTCTTCTTCGGGGTAGGAAAAGTTTGATTGGAATATGAATTAACGGGCTGTCCTTCCTCCAGTGCGTACGCGAACACTATTCTTCGAGGCGAATACCTGGACACTGTAGGTACTTTCACTTTTATAACGAGTCCATTATCCGCGATTATTTATGGCGCAAGATTATGATCGGTCGATTCGCGTTTTTGCACGTAGCATTGTAATTCTTGTTTGGGAGAGGAGGCGGGGCATCGAATATAATTGCTGTTTAATTATTTACTGGAATGCCGTTGGATTATATGTTTAAAAAAGAACATTGTTGCTGTGTCGAAATGGGTGTTCAAGTTGAAGTAGATTGGTTGGACATGTCGGTCATTTGGAACAGCGTAGGACGCTAAAATACGTCGGACTTTGGATGGAAAAAAAAGAAGCCGACGAAGAAACACAGTTCGCCGCACGTTTCTTGCCATTAGTCAGGCTAAAATTATTTGTCAGCGTTCGCTTGCTGACAAACACTTTTTCCCAATTCCAACGGGGGGACTGTCGTCATCGCGAGACACTTGATCAAACATGACTTGACGCATACAAATAACATGATCGCGTAAACAACATTAACACATGTAGCTGTGCTGTACGACGCGTATTGAACTTCCAAGGTATGATCGGATATCTCGCGGAGAATTTTCGAAAGGGATACATCACGATTTATATATACAAGGAAACAGGGTACAAACGGACAGAGACGGCGAGAAATTCAAGATCTTAGCTAGATAAAATTCTCGCGCACTCCAACAGGTGATTATATGGCAGAAAGAAAAATGAGTGGCACGAGACAAAGCGCGATTCCTTAATGGAAAAACAGTGAACGTGTGGAGTAGTCTCATCTGTCAGCTCATTCTAAGAAACTGTGAACCTGACCAGTTCTCGAGAGGGCAACAGCTTCTTCCAAGGCCACTCTCGCTATGAACACTACTGGCTGTCGGTGTCGTAACGGGGTCCGATGACGAAAACTGATCTCTAATGGAGCCTCGGGGAAGCTCCGTTTCTTCTGTTGAAAATTTTAACAGACCCGGTTAACGTATTATCCCACCGTGCTCCTCCCACACAGAATTGCAAAGGTAATTACGGTGCGACTTTTTTTCCCCCGCTGGTTCACCCGGCATGCAAATTTGTATAATTCGCTGGACGATGATACGTTATTTAGGCTGACCTAAATGTTGAATCGCGAAAGGGCGGACGACAGAGTAGAGTTTAGTGAATAACCCCTTCTACAGTAGGTAGTCCGGTAATCTCGCAGCTAATCTTGATTTAATCCTTGACACAAGCGCTTAAACGTTCCACGACTAGAATTAAATAGCACTATTTAACACGATTCCCGGATGGATTTACGTGGCTGCGCCGTTAAATCCTTTACACCCGGACGTCGTGGAAAATATTGAAAATGGAGAAAAAGAAGAAACTCGGAAAGTTGTGTGAAAAGAAGTAAAAAAATGATTAGGTTCCCAAAGAGTCCAGTTACGTATCGAAAGATTTCAGTGTGTATAATTCAAAATGAACGTGACTTATTTTACTGCAGGTGGGACGAAGTATTGTATTTAATTTTTATTACATCGACTGCATGCGTCGACCCTCCGTCTTTGCAATCCAGACAGAAAAAGATGGCAGACCATCATGGATATACAACCGGGGACTATAAACGCGAGCTATATGTAAATATAGCATGATACATTGGATACTCGCTTATAAACACCCCATTTTTATTCGGGTAACGTTTCGCCACCGCGCGACCAGCCTTTCCCAAGCCCATTCACCCCCATGGCCCTTAGATAGCACCGCTTCTCCAGAAGAACAACGAGCCAGCGAGCTATTATTTTTGACTTTTTACGCAGCGTCACGTGTGATGCGAAATACCATGAAAAAATTGTTCGCATATTTGGGACAAGATTCCGGGGAAGTTTGAAATTTCTCGGGGAAATATCGAAAAGATTGAACTGTCGATCAACGACAAGTTTATAGTCCAACGACCTGGTTCGTTTAAGCGAATTTCTGTTTGATCGGGCGTCCCTTCGATGAAAAGGGTCCCCGTGATTTGCCTGATTTTTTCGCACGACCGCTTCTCAATCTCACGCTAAACCCCACGAGAACCGTATTATATACTGCGAGGAAATATTTCATTTGGGAAACTGGACGAACACCGGGCAAATAAAGATTGGTAATACGGAAACCTTGAAATGGACGAGCCAACGGTGGCCAAAAAGTTGTCAAAGAATATTTCCATTCGCCACGTGTTATTTCCACCCTGTCGTCCGAAATCGCGCCACCCTTGGACTTGATATTCCAGAAGAATTCGCCGGTATACAATTGAATTTTCGGTCTGGTTTACAGGCAAGGCGCCGAGGCGCACTCTGATTGCCGTTGATTCGAGCGCGATCTTTTCTCGCATGAATAATATTCACATTGGCCGTAGCAAGCCTCTGCAAACAGCGGAAAAATGCTGTTCAACGGTTTAAAAGTCCCTGTACACGATTCCAGCGGAAGCTGCATACGATACGACCTCGGGTTAACTTCGCGAAATTAAAATACTCGATGTAGTAAGTACTTGTAAGTTGTAGAGGCGTGCTTGCCTAAGCGCTACGTATAATGTTACCTGTTTGCTGTTTGCAATTCGCAAGGTTTCCAGGATTCCATTATGAAATAACTGAAGATCCAGAAGATTGAGCGACGCAGAATTCGCGTTGCTCGAGCCACACCCTGCGATTTGATCGTTTCAAAAATCCACGATACAGTTATATATGAATATTTCTCGTCGTGTCTTATTTTTTTCGAATTACAAAAAGCAAAAAGTATTGAATTTCTTGAACGGAACGAACGATAACTTGAAATTGCAGAGGATTGTATTAATAAAAACGACGAACAAGGGAAAGTAGGTTTCGACTTGCAATAAGATTAATCGTGATGCTTGCACAAATCATAATGATCTATCCAATGGCAAAATCCTTACGAAAAAGTGTGGTCGAGGTCACGTAGCCAGCGTATATAACGAAACGGGGCGGCGCGACGCACAGAGTATAACCCGGGGAAACTGTGTATCTCCGTAGCAAAGTCGACGTAAAAATAATGGCGACGGGGCTTACGCGATTATTTATTATTTCATATACAGGGTCGAGTCGATAACGGGCACGGTCTTGCATTAGCATTTTTTTGTTGTTTAAAAATGAAATATACGACCTGTTGTCGGTGAGAGAACGGCACGGCCTAAAATCGTCTCGGTCGGGGGTGCTCCTGATCTCCAAATAAGTGGTTATACGCGTTCCAGAATACTAAGTCATGCGCGAAAAAACTCGTCGCGGCAATGGGCCGCGAAAAGTATCGCGATCATTCAGGAAACTTTGGCCGAGAGTTGGTTCGATAGAAAAGGAACGCGCAAGAAAAGTGTTCAGATATTAGTAAAATTTACTTAATGTCAGAAATTTTAGGATTACAAAAATCGGGATATTTGAGATTTTAGTATTAAAATTAACATTCTCAAATATTTAAATACTAAAATCTCAAATATCCCGATTTTTGTAATCCTAAAATTTCAATATCCAATATCAATATTGTAATACTCAAGGATTTGGATATTTCAGTGTCGAAAGCCACTGCTCTCTTGAACCTATCTATTACCTAACTAATTGGGCACTTTGATTTATCATATCCATCCATCTTTTACGTAGTACAGGTCGGCGAACAAAATGAAAAGAAAAATCGCACGATAACTAAGCGTAACTTAATGGCGCGTTTCGCGAAAGCAAACAGTAGTAAGAAGGCTCGGATCCTTTTGGCCGAGGCGTTACGTCGGCTCACGAACGGTGTTATTATTTGGAGATCAGACCGAGGCGAATATCTAATTGTAGTAACGACCGCGATACGTACCCGCGCCATCTGGCATGCTGTTTTCTCACGCCGAATTGAAACTGTCTCTGGCGAAAGCGCAACCGCATTGCTGTCTGGCAGACAAAAGCTCTGCGACTACGTCTTCGTGGGCCGGGTAAAATCTGTGAGGTACACAATCGCTTTCGTCGCTCCTAAACTGTACCAATTACAAACACTGGCGGCTTCTCCATCCCCGATGTTAACTAAACACTAAATACTAACGGCACACACATCCACCGGGAAACGACGACTACCTACGGATGCTGAACATTCTCTCTCTCTACATCCCCCTATTTCTCTTTCTATCTCCACCCTATCTCCCTGCCTCCCTACTCTGAACACCGGGCAACATTTAGCGAAATGAATGTGTGCGCTGGCTTGCATCGCGAGCTGTTGATTACTCGTTACTGCACTTTGCTGGGCCGCGACCGGCCACGATTCACCGAAGATATACTCGTACGTGCTGCTACGGAATTCATTAACCCCTTTGGCGCTGCAAACGTACCCGATACCCTCGTTACTCTATGCGTGAGAAGGTCTACGAACTGACGGTCCGTTTTCCATTTTTCGTCCACCGTAAATTTGTACCAGCTGACGCTTCGTGACGGTCTATTATTCGCGAAAGATTGGAGGCTCGCGAAAAACAACGAAGCTCGCTTAAAGAGAAAACAAAAATAATGACGGATAAAGATTTGGCAGCGGGTTTTAATCGGTGCCATTAGAAGCTGGTCCCGCAAAAAGGTTGCCGAAACGCTGATCGTACTCGACGGAATCCTTGCCGGAGTATTTACATTCGGCGGACTTCTCGACGAGTTTCATCGGATTTGAGAATGGACTCGCGGCAACCGTTCGAATCCTCTAATTAAATCAACGAGGCAACGAACCGTACCCGGTCGGTCAGTCTATTTCCAAAGGCGCGTTAATTAATTTTCGGACGATGTTTACTCGCGACTCGCCGGTGCAAGAAACGCTCGCTGCCGCGGAGTTCACGGAGGAACGGAGAAACACGTTAGCGGCGAGCAGTGAATTGCAAGATTCCGTGTTTATTGCATTTAACGGATGGCATTGGCCGTCCGCATGCAACTGAGGTATACTAAGCGGTTACGTATACACTGATAGGCCCGTATAGCGGTATACGTTAGTACGTACACTTGCTTCCAAAAATACGCTCAGAACGAAAGTTGCACGAATGAAATTGTCAGCTTTGCTCAAGAAAAATGCGACAGACTGAGTTCAATCTATTTAGTATTCCTCAAAGTATGACGAGACGATTGATGCCGATGGATTACTTCGTCTAATCAATTCAGGATATTTATTGCAAGCCAACGTGAGATAGCGTAGAAGAAATAATAAATAAATTGTATGGAATAATTGTTTCGCGACCAACGTCTGAGAAGACAGGCTTTTGCGAAAGAGTGTACAAGTTGAAATAACTATGCACACGATACGCTTGAACCTTGCTTGCTGGCCCTCGAGCTCGTCCGCCACACCCTCCCATTTCTAGTATTAAATCTGACCCGATGCAACCCCCACGTTATGCTTTATAGTCTATGCTCTGCGCCTCCTGTACGTGTACGTGTGCATACCTGCTAGAAGATAGAACACGGCCATTCGATATCGTGCAAAATTTACCGTGTAATTCGCCTAAACGCTACGGACATCGGCCACACGGGCATACGTATCCTACACGGTGTACCTTCGTTTGCATACTGTGTTCGACGTGTCGATAACTTGCATGGGGAAACGCTACCAAGAGGCTGATCTTTCTTTCCAACACGGATATACAATCGTTTAAAGTGAATGTAACGTATGTATCGTTCGATAGACACGTGTTTATCCGGGCAACGTTGAGATAGAAGTAACAAGGACAGGATAGAGGTGGTTAAAGTGATGATCCAGAAAAATCCCAAGCATTTCTATCGTTAAATTTACGAGCTGAGACCGCAACCACTTCCCCTTGTAACGGTGCAACTTCACCCCTCAGTTTGGTTCCTCCTCCACGCGTATCGGTTTACTGTTTTACTTATTCGCCAGCAGCAACTGGTCAGCGAAGATACTTTGTATATAAATTTTGGTCGCTGGTCCGGCAAGCCTCTCTCCACCGTTTCTCAGGTCCTGGTAGTTTGGTTGCGTTGCGGTTTCGCCGTTCAGGGAGATTCCTGGCTCAGGGTACACTGGACAACTGCTGGCTGAACTGCCCCTCGCCACGTTCCGTGAGCAGTGTGGTATAGTAACACTTGGAATGAATTATTGAAGACGCTCAGCTTAATTCCTGGGAGTCATTTGACAAAATGAAGAACATTTAACGAACAGATATTCCTCTATTAATCGCCAGCACAAATATCAGATTGCTATAAGTGAATTCTATTCTCGACTCGCAGAGAGTGTTAGAATACTATCAGCGTCGAAACGAAAATTCTCCTGCTACACGAGAACCATCGCGAAAAGAAAGGAATTACGATCAGACAGGGTGCTTTCCCTTCAACCCCATCCCCAGGGTCGTCGTCCATGCTAATCGAACTCTTCCTCAAAATAATAGCACCCCACTCTCCTTCGAACAACCAAGGCATATAACGTGAAATCTCGCAAGTAGAAGCGAGGCCCGGTCCCGACTGCCTCATTACCCGCTTTTAATGAAACTCTTTTCTCGAGGCAAGGCTCGGCTAAGCGCCGTTGCCAAACCTCGTTTAGGCGATAGGGATCAGCACGCGGCCAAGCAAGCAAGCAACCAAGCAACCTAACGGACGAGCACTGCACCTTCGGGCAGACCAAGCAACGTTAGGTTAAAAGGTAGAGACGAGGGCCTCCGCCGTCTCGACGGTTCCGTTCTCCTCTATCGACGAGTTCCGGCATCGAAGTTCTTGGCAAGTTTGCCGTGGCGAGGCGAACGTCTTTCTTTTCGCGGCGTGTTGAACAACGGCCACGAAATCGACGTACCAACGACGGTAGAAGGGAGAGGCGGCATGAACACCAGGGCCAGAGGGTGGGCTTCTTCGTTACGATAGAAGAAGCTTCAAGTTGGCAAATGTTTTCGAACACGTGTCTGACACGGCGCGGCGTGCACGATGTTCTCCATTCTTTTCTATTCTTTCGAACCCTTGTTCCTCCTGTGCAAGAAGTCTCGCTAGTCAACCAGTGTATCCCCACGGTTCTTGTTGAACCACTACAATCAAGCTCTCCGTCAGTCCCTGCCGCCGACCGAAACTATAACCCTTCGCAAATAAGGGGAATGCCCGCCGCTTTGAGCCAAGTTTCGGCAATTATTATGATCCGCGCTATAACCATGGGCTACCGCAAAGCCGACGCCACGGGCCGCCGTGATGCTTGCACTTGCGTGCTGCTTGCGTGGCCAGCTTGTAAGACCGAACAGGCATGGAGAAATCGTACCGTTGCTGGCCTCTAATTTCGACCACGAAACGAAAATCCTCGGAAGTGACTCTCGAACGAAAGACGAAGCTCATTTGACTTTGTACTTAGATCCTCAATGTTTAAGTTCCGAGTGAGACGTCGTGGACGTGTCGCGTCGAGTGGTATCGATTATTGAAATGACAAATAAGAGGAAGTGTTCTTGGTGTTTTAAGAAGAGACACGCGAGGCTTGAAAGAAAATTGAATTGCTTTAAATGTGTGCATTGTACAGGTACATATGTACTTGCTGGTGTGGCGTGGTATAATTATCGAAGGAGGAACGGACTTCTGGTAAGCCAATTGCTTGGGGTAAAGGGTGATCGTGACACTCAATCGAGAGTGAGTCGAAACAAGGGAGATTAGTCCCTCGGGCGTATTAAGCCTTCAACGAGGTGTACACCGATGTTATGCAGGTCTCCGTTAAGCCAGGTACCAAGCGTGTTCTAGCGTCATAAGCAGCCTCTCAGAGATTATAAGGCCAAACCAAAATGCTGCACTATGGTTTTTGCTAGTAGTCTGACGTTGTCGCCGGTGTCATAGGAGAACGATAAGCGCGACAAATCAAGAATTTGCATTCCGACACCTACGTGCACGTCTTGCTGGCTTATTTACATTTTAAGACACGTTGCCGCGCTCGGAATATTAATTTCACTCGGTATATAATACACGCGGCGGCATACGAAGATGGCATGCTTGATGAAGCGCGTGCATTAATCACTAGGATGTTCTATTTCGCGTGTTATCGTTAAAATTATGCCGGGGCTTTTCGCTGCCCTGCTTCATGCGGCTAATACATTTTCAAACTGCCCTTTGGAAATGGTTTCTAACGTCACGCTGCAAGCAATATCCTGGAAAGTGTAATCGTGCGACCCAACCCCTGTTACGTTAAAAACTGGGTAACTAGAGCAGGTGTCTGTCAACTGGCTTTTCATTTAACAACTGATCTAACAACTATTTCGTTACGGTTTAGTCGTACTACGTTTAATAAAATGAAAATTATTGCACTGATAGTTGTTAATCCTTAAGTGCAAGCCCGAGAAAAAATAGCAAGGAGAATTATTAACAGATTTCACATGTCAGGTGTAAGCAGCCGAAACGCAAAGGCGGTGTACCGTAATGCATTAGCTGCATTAGAAATGCAATAAACGGCGTGCCAACGATACGGCACGTTGGAGAACACAACAAAAACACACACAGCGAAAGCGTACAAACGTGGGTGCGGCGTTTGCCGATGATTCACGTAGCCTGCACCGTTATTACTAACGCTCTGTGCTCGAGCGGCAACTGTATTCCTCCTTCGAGATTCATAGGATCCTCAAGAACGATCTTTGGAGATCGATCGGGAAAGTAAAACGCGATACCTTTCGTAACTGTTCGCGGAGTCATCCCAGCCTACAGGACGACGATAATTGCCCGCCTGTAACCGGGCCCATTTGAATACCATCGCACCGTTTTATGTTCCATTCTTCTTTCGTACGGTTGCAGCGGGAAAATAATTCTCCGCGATAAATCTCCCGAGAGCATTACGCGTGCAACAACATAATATGTTCATAAATAATTCATAATGCAACATTCATGCTCGGTATTGTTCGCAATCTTTGATTGCCTGTACACAAGCACTACCTTAAATCAACGAACGTGATCCGTCCTCTTAGCAGACAACTTTTTTAAATATCATTTCGATGACCAATAGTAATAAATATATCCCTCACGTTCAGATACAAGTGTCGATACTATTGTTTCCTAAATCTTCTAGACACGCGTAGAACTGAGAATACGTGACTTTCTAAAAGCAAAAATGATTTTCAATTACCACGCTGGTTCTGCAAAGAGAAAGCAGGAAGCAACGATGGTACGTGGCGCGTTTCGCGCGTGCCACAAACATGTCAGAGGCAACACAATGGCCGAGGCAGAATATCAGAAATCTCGATTCGATTGCGCGAGCATATATTCCTGTACACGATGCCTGTATAACTTCCCCGCTTGAGAATTATACCGGAAGCAAGATGCACCCTGACTGCGGTAAAGCCTTCGAATTAGTTCCTCCTTACTTGAGTGGCCTGCCCGGATGGGGGTGAGTTAGGGTGAGTATAAGTGCAGTACCACCCCACGGACGGTCTACATCGCGGAAGGAGGCCTACCGTTGATGACAAAATAGCGTGATTACGGGCCATCAAATAAACACTAGACTTACCGTTATTCTGCGCCACTAGCTCCTTCGAGCTCCCCTCGGAACCCCCTCGACCGCGATGCTAACAACCTCACTACCACCACTCGGCCTACCACACCACCGTACAAATACTGACCTCCTCCTGCCGGTTTCCCTTTGGTCTCAAGCTTTAAATTCTTGCCGCGGTCGATTGGCAGATCTTGTCAGAACGAGAAGGTAGAAATTAGTCTGCCGATCGGGGGCAGAACTCGATCGGAAACTTGAGTCGTTGTCAATAAAAGGAACGATAGCCTGAAAGTTTCAACGATTGCCTAGTGGCAATTTCTTTGAAACGAACCGATCCAATAGGGGAACGTTATGCTAATGATTGAGGTGTGTCTACTGTCAAAGTGATATCTCTAAACAAAAAAGCGAAGGAAGAAGAGGCGTGTAATGTTTGATTCGAACGCACGAGAGTCTTGATTTAATATTTTTTTCTCCATTAATTGGCTAATCATGAAATTATCAGCTCCATAAAGTTGAGAGAGGCGCCAACCCTTTGCGACCCTCCGCACAGGCGGACGCCGCTCAACTGCCGCGATGCCTGGCGTTCTTAATTGCAAATTGGTGAAATAATTGAAACAACTGTCGTAAAAATAGTTGAAAAGTCGTAATTCGGTCGTAAAGGCTGAAAACCGCAACGCGCCGCCATTACCCCCCTTTTACGCGGCGGTTACTTCGAGAAAAGGGGTTGCCAGTGGCGTCGAGGGTGTCGGAAGAGTTTTGTCGGATTTTCAAGGGGTCTACGGCCTGGTCGATCTTCCTCGGGGATAAGCCTGATGGTTCTCGCGAGATGAAACTGTACAGTCTGTGTCTAATTGCGAAGGAAATAACCGGGGCAACGACGAAGGAAACCAATATCTAAATCCAGCGAAAATGTTTGCTAATACTCCATTGGAGAGAAGCATTCGAAGAAAGGAAAGTTGGGGCAATTCTCAGGAAAACGGGCACTACGCCGAGGCGTGGATTATTAAATTGTCAAGGGACGCGAAATAAGCAACAAAAGTGTGCCAAATTGAGGTTACAGGGAGGCTCGCGGGCTGTCCATGCAAAATTTATCGCTTCATTTACATGTTACCTGCCGGCCGGCTCGTGCCTCCTACTAATACCTTTCACGATCGATGAATTATTCATAAAATACTACCTCTTCTTCGCCAGTGTTTTGACTTATTGTTAGCCTTTTCGGTATGTTGCAAACGATCCGGGATGGCCGCATAAAATTTCTACGGCATTCTCCTTTGTCAATAAAACCGGCACGAGTGTCGGTATTCTAAAGAAAAGTAGCCACCGCCTGTGTATCCGTATCCTCGTCCCCTGGCGCGTATCCAAATCGCCCTCGAAAAATAACTACGGACATTAAATTTCGATTTCTAATGTCGAATCGAAAGCTCCATACATCACATACTCTCTGTCAATCTCCTATCTCGTAAATATCCAGTGTATCAATCTTTCCTACGCTTTGCGTGCCAACCCACCCACTCTATTATCCCCCCCGATGATACACGAAACCTTTCTCAATGTATAATACCCGATGGTCCATCTGAAATAGAACGAATTACAACGCTGGACCATCGTACGATCAAAACTACGGTCGCACGGAGCGACCTGAGTGTTTCTCGCGCGAATATCAGACGGCGCTATCTCTAATACCCTCGCACCCCTGTCTTTCCTTCAATCTCCAACTTCTATCCACCATCCCTTGC
The DNA here is from genome assembly GCA_963583965.1 of Nomada ferruginata. Lineage (NCBI taxonomy): Eukaryota > Metazoa > Arthropoda > Insecta > Hymenoptera > Apidae > Nomada > Nomada ferruginata. The sequence continues at coordinate 9,006,903 of OY757224.1, forward strand.
CTTTTACCAGAGTAGAATCTGCCTCCCACCTTCAGCCTGCCCCTCTACCTCCAACACCCCGCAAGGCAGAAAATCTGAGAGCGAGATAATTACGGTTGGAAGCGCGGATATTATTTAACCAACATTTCGCTGCACAGACCGAGGGAGTGGATGAGCAGAAGAGGGCCAAGAGGCAGGCACAGGAGAGGGGGGTAGCTGGAAGGGTAGCTGCGGAGAAGCTTGAGGGTGTTCTTACACGAACAGCCCAATCAAATATAACGGGGCGCCGGTGTAACGCCAGCTAATATCGCGGCCACAGAACCACTCCTTCCATGTTTTCGAATCTTTCGTCGTTTTTTTTTGCGATAGAAAAACATTCGACCGCGCGTATTTCTCGCCGCCACGGACCCAGCCGGCAGATATAATATTTTACTTTCTGTGGTAGACACACGGCTGAGGGAGTTAATCCAGCTGGTTGGTTGGTTGGTTATTTCAGCGGGTTTCTTTGCAGAAAGACGCCCCCCGGAATTATCCTGCATAACTGTATGCTCACGGTAATGTTAACCAGAGAAAGAGAGAAGGAGGGAGGGAGTGAGGAAAAGGGGGCTTGAATTTTCTAACGCCACTAATTCGTGCTCCCGAAGTTGAACTCTGCATCCATGTCAGAAGATTAAAGAAAATTGCCACGCTGCAAACATAATTTCCAAGCTCCCCGTATCCATCGGAATGCTCGTTCGAATGGCTTCACCGTTTGATAGAATGTTCGCAATAAATAGTATTGTTCTCCGAACGAGGAAGGCGGAGGGTTTCAAAATGAAACTAATATATTGAGACGAGTGCTGGATAGCCAAGCTGATGTCAGACGATCGAAGAGAACTCTCGTTCTCTAGCTGTTTGGAACTGAATGACTCATAAATTTCAGACGAAAAATTCTCGAGTTCCTAAATACCCCGACGTTATGAAAGAACGCCAGCTGACAGACGTGTCTCGACGGCGTTTCGACGTTTTGCAATCCCCGGTCCAATTACAAGGCTCCCCGGATTTCGGAAGGCTCCACGATTCACCACCCCCTACCCCTCCCACCCCTTCCTGTGTTCCTTCACCGGCTCGTTCCTTCCTTTCAACTCTTACGCAGCCACCCTTTCTCCGTTAATGAACCGGCGGAGAGGGAGAGGGGGGAGAGAAAGAGAGAGAGAGTCTAAACTTCGCCTGTGCCTGGCCACTCTTTTTTCTCCCTTGCTCGCGTTTTTTTTTTTTACCCAGCACCGCTTTCTCGCCACAATCGGCGAAGTGGCCCGAAAGTTTCGATTCGCGAAATCAATGGCATTATTATTATTACCAGTTTACTCTTTTTATTGTCCGAGACAATGAGGAACAGAGGCCGACAGGGGGAGGGTCGGACATTTATTATATTCGGAAAATTAGTAATTGGTCTCGCGAGTTCGACGGGATGAAAGGAGGGGAGAGAAAAAGGGGAGCTAAACCGAAACGTCGTCGGCCGGCGATTGAATCGCAATAAAATAAATAGCCGTGCACAGAGAGCGGGCGTGGGATGGCCGGCGTGTGAACACTGGTACACAATGGAAAGAGTGAAAAAAGGAACGCCGCGATGCTCGCAGCGATTTAACGAAACGAAAAGAATCAAATGAAATCCCGCGATATTACGCGTCCGCGAAAACCCATAGGAACATATGTATATCGAGGCCGTTCCATCCTGCACCTTTCGTACAATCGATTTCAGCTAATTGCAAAGCGTCGGTATGCAGCCAGGCGAGAAGGAAAGAGAGTCACGGAGCAAGGAAGATAGGAGAGGCGGTTGAAAAGGTGCCGGTAGCTAGCTAGGAGGGTTCGCCAATGGTACGGGAAATATGCAAAGTGTTTACGATCGTGCAACATGCTGCCAGTCCGGTCCACCTTTTTCCCTCTTTTCCACCCCTCGAGATGTGGGGTGCTACGAGGCTTGCAAGGAAGTACGGCTGGGTCGCCACTCGTGATATTAATGTACAAAAGCTCGAATCCCAATTCACGCCCCACACGCTCGCGGAATTTTCGAGCTGTTCTCCTCCTCTCGTTTCGTTTCTCTTACATTTCATCCCTCTCTCTCTCGCTCTCTCTCTCTCTATCTGTTCCTCTCCGACGGCTCTCGACAGCGGAGAATGCTTCTCCGGGGATACTGAGAGCTTTTCGGATTAATAAAGCCAGCGAGGCTCGTACGCCGAAGGCGTTGAAACATGAAAAAGCTCGCTCCGCGGGATGTTTCGATTTTTGCCACGAAAGAACCGACGCGACGCGTCTGCGTTTCAGCAAGATGTTACACGGCCTGTCGGTTCGTAAGTTGCGTCTGGACAACGTTAATGCGCCGTGAAAAGTGCGCGAAAAATCGTGGATAATTTTCGGCAAGGTTATATGAAAAAGCAAGGGTTTCTGTTTTAAAGGGTGGCGCGAGTCGGCGAACAGAGAGAACGATTGAGATAGAGAGCACGTCTTTGTAGCTGGCTCCCGGTGAGTCCACTTATAAAAACGCAATTTCCTTGTAACAATATAGCATAATAAATGACGGGGGTTGCCTTCACGGGGGTTAAAGAGGCCACTTTTACTCGGCGCGGACCAAGCAGCAACCACCGATTCGCCATTACACTTTGTAATGTACTTACGTAACTTGTGTTTATACACCAACTTTTCCTACCCCACGTCGCGTTCGCCACCCCCTCTCGTTTCCTGCGGGCCATTTCAACCCTTGTCCCGCGGCGTTTTGCCCCCGATATCATTTTTAATGTCTGAAAATTATCCCCGCCGTGGCTGCGTTCTCCTTTCCCTGCCCTGTCGCCCTTTGAGAAAAACATCTTCGCGGTATAGTGTCGAGAAACTTTGAATCCCTTTCGCGAGACTGGTCTTATTAAACAACGCGTTCTCCGCGACCGTTTACCACGGGGACGAAATGTCTCAGATAAAACAACGTCCATAAAAATTGGTAGCGGAGAGCAGGAATTTGATAATAAAGAGAAAGGGGGAAACTTTCCACTGTTAAGGGGTGAAGATCTTATAGAACATCTGTTCTACGATCGAAATATCAAAGAACCGAGAGAGCTCGAGACGGTCGCGAGTCGCGTTAAATCGTCGTACATTGACAAGCGATTCGTTCATGGGAAACTCTAGAAGACCGATAAACGAAGTTCGAAACAAAAAAAAATGCGGAAGAACGAGACACGGGAATAATGTTGAAGCGGGAGGGACAAAGGTGAACGGGGAAAAAGGTTTGGCGATAAAAAAAAATCCCTTAGCCGGTTGAATATAATATAAAATCTGCCGGCCAGAGAGAGAGTTCGTTATCACGGGAAATTAATTTTTTAAATAATTTCTGACAAGCTCATAACAATGCGTGGCTCTCGGTTTTCGAGAGACCACCAGCGGCCCCGACGGTGGTGAAAAGAGTTCAAAGCGCACTCCGGGCGATGCAATTACGATACCTCGACGAACTTCATCAAGTCGGCTGTTGCATTTTTCGTTTTTTAGGTCAATACGACATTTTACAAAGGGCGCAGCTACCCCGGTTGGGACGGTAACGACGGGGATGAGGAGGACAGTTCAATGCAACTGCATTGAAAACAAGCCACAGCGCCGGGCGCATCGAAGCCCCTGGGCGCTTATAATCGTTATGTTTAGTCGCTTGTGTTCCTGCATTTTCCACGGTATTTACACTTCGCTGAAATCTCATGAAAAAATGATAGAATAAACAGCGACCTCGGTCATACCGCGGAAATAGGATATCTCGATATTTATTCTGGCTTTGTGTCCTGCCCCTATTTATAATGAACGCCGTTTACCAATACAATGGTACTGGAATCAACCCCACCCCCCTCTAACCGGTCCATCCTTTGTCGAAAAGCTAATCGGCCGTTTTCCAACGATTCACCACCGTCCCCGCGAGCCACCCCTCCGAACGTTTTAATCCCGATCGAATACGCGTGATTCGTAAAAATGTCTAAATAGAAGGTTGCAACTACTGAACGAGCGAATTAATTGGTTACCGCGCCTGCCGACAATTTGCTGTAAAACGATTTTATCCCCAGCTTCGTTACCAAATAAAAGACGACACTATAAACCGTGATACGATTTGTATTTTAAATACAACGTAGCGGGGCTATCGGTGGATTAATAAATGCGAGCAAGATTTTTTTTTTGCCAAATCGGTCGATCTACGGGAGCACTTATATAAGAGATCTTTATTGTATAATGTTGCACCGATAAGAAGGCACAAAGAATATTTGCTTGGAGTTGAACGACAAACTAAAGAGAATACGGGGTGGCCACGTTCTGTAACACGTAACGTGACAACCTTCGTCTGTTTCCAGGAAGCGTAAGCTATCTCCTCTTTGCCTGCAAATATATTTTCATTGTCGTTTTATCCCCTATTTCGATCGAGGGGCGAGAGAGCGAGAGCCGCGCTGCTATACGATTCCACCGCGTTTGATTGTTTTTCGAATGAATGAGACGAAATTATAAATAGACGCCCAGAAGTCGGGCATTCTACTACCTTTTCAACTCTCCTCGTACGTAGAAATTACACGCGAAAGTTCAGCCGTGTCGCTCGATTCCAAGTAAATTGATACAAACTCCCGTATTGTCGGACCTAACAACCGTCGAGTAATTTATTGTTAGCGTACGTCCACAACGATGTCGCGACAATACCTTTCAACAAACACACGCGTATATCTGCACCTGGTGCACTCTCGTTTCAAAGGGCAGCGACGAAGGGAACCAACTAAGAAATTCGATGCCCGACAACAATCGACATCCAGCAATAAATTTCGTGGATTTAAAAAAATTACAACATTCCACAAATTAACATACCACCTGTTCCAAGTTATTACAAGCTCCAAGAATTCGACGTAACCCACTATACATTCCATCCTACCAAAAATTCGAAAATACCACCCTCTGAAATTTCTCCAAATCTAAATCTCTCGAGCGCAAGACCCTTCAACCCGATGATCTATGGAATCGGCGCGTTTCCAACGACGCGGAGCAACGCAACTTCGGGGACGGCCTGTTGCAGGGGGTCGCAACGGGTGGAAGAGTCGTGAGTGAACCGCCTGAACTCCGGTAAACAATCCAGCGGGGCGTCCAGTCGGTCCATCTCTGATTGCTAATGAATCCTAATGCTATTATGCATACAACAACTGGAAAAAAAAGCCTTAGGTCCGAGCGTGAGGGCAGGAGTCGTCGTCGGTCCGTTCGTCAGTGCCGCGTCGTCTCTTCGACACTGACGTGCACGTACACCTTTGTGCCGACGTGTGTGTACTTCTGGGACAAAGAGTTGTGCAAACACGAGTTTACCAACCAGGGGGGACATTATTGCCCCGGAACCAGGGCTTGGGCAAGTTACCCGTCAGGCACTTCGTTAGTGCAATCCTTTTTGCTCGTTACCTTGCAGGTTACTTCGACCTCGATGCGTTACGATCGTTACGATACCTGTTTGTACGTACGGACACGCAACGACGTTGTGCAAATCGGCCGAGAGCTTTCCGTGCGATTCACCTGACCGAAGCAGGCAAATTTGTATCTCTGTTCTAACGGCGTACACTTTGATCATTTATTCGGAGTGATAAAAAAAATGTATGAAGAGCAGAAAATCTTGGAGGAATTAACTTCGACGACATTAAAACAATTGTGCTGCGAATTAATTATTGTAAACCGGTTCGAATAGTAGATATATAAGAAAGAACAGTAATGAGTAATTTTAACCCCCCCTGATCTGTGGGTCATTCCGTTCCAACAATGCGGCATGGAAAATCGTGTACACGGTAAAGGTCTTCTCAATCAGCCGGTACCGTGATTCGTCGTTGCATTGTCGCGTAAAAAAGCCACTCTCGAGACCGCGTATACCCATCGCGGGGGTGGCGAACGCGAAAAAAAAAGAGTCTCCCTTGACTGGGTGGTTCGTGTGTAACTCCTAATTTTAGAATACCACAACGGCATTTTCGAGGCGTCGGTTCTAACCGTTCCATGAAATTAGTTTCGCAGGAACTCTATTTCGTTTCCATCGTATCACTCCGTGCCGAACATTCCGGATTTTCGCGCGATCATAAACTCATGCATACGATGCATACCCAAATTGCCTCTGTGGTTCGATGCACATGGTACAGGGCAGTGCGAGCGACTGCATATTATTCGTTTAATAATCGATAGAATCACGTCATCGCGTGCTCACCTCACGATATAAACTCCCACCCCTTCTCGCCAGTCTTACTTCCCGGCGCCGCGTTCGTATTAATGCACGTTACACGCTGCTCTGCGGCTGTTGTTGTTGTTGAGAAACACACAGCCGCCCCGGCAATAAAACCGATACGCGCACACGTATTTACGAAATTGCGATCTCCTCGCGAAACGGACTTTCCACGTTGTGCAATTAACACCCCTGCGTTCAGCGTCTGGCGAACGCGAATATTCTTTCGTATAATGGACTCAACGTGCGCTCAATTTGCCTGCCTATTATTTTATCGAATGCAAAACGTCGTAATAATAAATTGCAAAACTACCTCGGCATATAGGCACAATTATCTTACGTGGTAACGCAATAGGAGACGTGAAGACACTTGGCAATTTCTTTGCTCAAATCGATTTCTAATCTGAAAAAGAAACTTGATATTTAAGAATCGATCGTCCTTCTAAATGCTGGAAGTAAACCGATTCGAGAACACGTGCGAATGGACGGCAAGGGAAAGCCGATTTATCGCGAAATGAGAGAAGAATCGAACGGAAGAACGCCGCAGGGTTCGTGCACACGTTGCCATGATCCAAAGCCACCCTCTCCACAGAAGGAGCGAACGGGACGAGGCGAGAGAGCGAGAGGGTGCAACAATAGCGAGACAGTTACTGTCAACACACTCGGTGCACATTAGTTGTTTCGCGGAAGCGGCTAAAATGTAAAACGAGGATACTCGGGGAACAAAAGGAGGATCGCTGGAGGTGGAAAAGGTATAGGATCAATACAATAGTATATTTGTAGAGACCGACTGATGAGGGGTGGTGCCTTGCAAGTGGGAGGCACGGCTCGGGGTCGACAGTGGCTGTGCCAGGGGGATGGGTATGTCTGTTGTTTACCCGTGAAAGGGCCAGAGGGTTGTAGGGGTAGGAAAAAACAAGCAAAGACGATAGCGCTATAATAGGTCTCTGTACTGCGACAAACCATTCCTGGCACGTGAATTGTTCGCCGAGCACGTCGACATTCTTTTCCGTCGGGAGCCAGAATCTGGTCAACGACTTGAGACATTTTATAATTATCGAAATTATACGGCACGGTATTTCTGATAGAAATAATCCAAGTGTGCCAACTATAAATACTCGACCAAATGTAAGTTATTCAATTTGGAAGATATAGAATATTCTTCCCGCAATTAGGTAATATTATTTTCCACTTGTTTTCCTTCGCCTGCTCTGATAAAATATTGCACGTTATTTATCGTTTATAAAATTCAATTCCGCGACACATTTATTTAAGATCCCCGTTTATTTGTATTACGAAGGAATACGTAGAATTTATTGCTTCTTTTCAGCGCGACAGTAAATCGTAATTAATATTATCGACAGAAATGAAAACTTTAATGAACAATGCGAGAGGTCGTGGCCGTCCATCGTCCGACTGGCAACAAGCTACGGTACACAGACTCTCGAAATCATTATGTCATATCCACTTCATTTGTCCAACCCTATCACGTGTATCCGCCCGTGAGTGCGTGTGCACTTGCGTTGCTAACCCCATTGAATGGAACGTATACAAGCATCCGCTCTCACTCGGCCAGAGGTTTTCGCTTTTTCAGGTTTTTACCCCGCCAAACAACGGGGTGAAAACACAAAGGATTTCCCGCGTTACAAGCTGCACGGAGTATCATTAAACAAAAATGAAAGACAGGCCCTAATTAATAGTGTTGTGACGTATACGTATACACACGTGCTGCATTGAAACTGCAAACTACACATAGAACTATGCAGTCCAGTGGTCAAGCTGAAAACCAAGCGCGATGCAACCGAGTCCATAAATAATAGCGTGACTACAAATATTCGTTTAATAAATAAACCACAATTTCGCCGATAATCGCAGTCGGATCGTAATTAATCAACGTTATCAACGCGCTTACCGCAAGCTCTCTGCGCAACTCGAGAGGTTGAAATTAAAAAACAAAAAAAAAACAGAAAAATGCTCGCCGCTTAACTTATCAGTTTCGCGATGAAATTAAATGGTATCGCAGTCGCGTGCACGCTTCTTTCCCGCGACAATTCCCCGGCCGATTACCAGTACCTGGCGAAATGAAAATTTGTCTGGTTTGATCGAATGAAACGACACGTGGCCACACGTGGCCACACGTTGACAGACGGGTTACGCGGTAATTAACAAATATGCAATAACTATGATTAGAGTAACAGTATCGCAAATAGAATATTTTCATTTGACAGGTATGTAATCTATGGGAACGGAGTAGGGAGCGAAGGGGGAATCGGTACGCGCAACAAAGAGCTCGGTTTCCAAAATGAGGATCGAAAATCAAAGCCCACTTAATAACGCGCTGATGAAATCATTCGCGCTCGCACATTCGTGCAACGAAAATGTCAGACGCTGAGGGCCATCCACGTTAATGTATTTTTGATTAAGTGGCCCGAACGATGGTAATAAATAATAAAATGCACCACTTGTTTACAGGCAACCGCAATTGAAATTCGATATCCGCGTTGCACGCTGGCAAGTATTAGCGAAAAATTAAACAGACAGCGGCATTTGCACCGCGCCGATCAGACAATATACGGACACGGTAAATACGATACTGCTGCGGAGACGAGGGGGAGAAATTAAACAGACGTGAACGGTAGAATTGAAATCGAGCATCGTGAAACAGTTCCTAATAATTTACATCCTTTGTCCGTGCGTTTCACCTGCGATAAATATTCGCAAGTTAAGTTCGTCTCTCAACGGAAACGATAATCTATGCATAGGAATGGAATGCCTGGCAGGAAACTTCGTAAACGATGGAACGGGAAGGGAGGTGTTCGGTTCAACGGCCTTGAAACGAAAAAGGGGATGAAAGTAACGCGTGTGTGTCCACAGGCCAAGGTACGATCTCAAGGGGTTGCGGGAGAAAATTCGGTGACAGTATCTCAATATACCCCGGAGACATTTTCTAGCGCACGCGAGAAATCCGCACAAGGGACGGTGGTTGCATCGCAAAGGACCCGAATCTCGACGTGGTCCCTCCGATTCCCGGCACCTTTTTGAAATAATCCTCTCGCGGACGACGATACGTGGTGCCGGTGGGTTACGCGAAAGGGAGCAAGAGTTAGAGGGGTGCGTGTGCCGGCCCGGGAGAGAGGGTGAAACTTACATATGACAAATTCAACGCGCTCCTTCCTGTCCTTCCTTCCTTCCTGCCGGCACTGACACCTATGGCCCTGGGCCACGCTGGTATTATTATTTTCATTCCTTCCCGCATGTCTGTCTGTCTGTCTCCTCTGTCTGACTGTCTGACTGCACCTTCTCATACCATCAAGCCCCACGGAACTCTTTTCGGATGTTTTTTTATTTTACCTACCCGCCCACCCAACGACTCCAACCACCTTCCACCCACCAACCTCTTTCCACGTACGCGCTCTTACTTTTTTGCACGGGACACGTGACTCCAGCACTCCTCGAGGACATCAAGTCTGCCTTTGTCTGACGAAAAGATTCTTCCCTCCACGGGACAGGTTCTAGTGCCTCGGTCAGCTACCCCTTCGCCGCCGATTTTTCCCCATTTTTAAAACGCCGGAGAATATTTCTCAAGCTGCGACACAGAAAAATACTATTCAAGAGACGAGGAGCAATTAACAGAGGATAAAACGAGGCACCCGGTCGGAACACAGAGCGCGCAACCCCTTGAGGACTTAATAAGAAGGGGTAATAATAACCAATTTTATCGAACGTCAGTCCGTTTCTTTGATACGGCCGCCTCGACCGCACCGGTACGCGGTAAGCGCACATTAATTTCCCCGGCAAATAACCAGGATTCATAAGCGAGGGTTGATCTCCTATGTACTACCCGGTCTGGAGAATACCGTACGTGTCCAGAAAATACGGCCACCCGTCTCCGTGGAAAATAATGCCATCAATATAAAAAAGGCGACCCACCGCGACGCGGTAATAGAAACCGATTTGTCAGGAAGCTTTTACATTTCGACGCAGTGGGTTTCACATCTGATAGCCCGTTTTATCCCGCGGGACCCCGTCCCGTGTACTCTTACCCTTCCACCACCGCCATCGCATGCCGACCGTTTCCCTACCAGCCAAGCCCAGAGAATCACACCGACCACCGCGCCACCCCCTCGCAACCGCCGTCCCACGACCGTGAACTCGCCGCTCCTGTGTCCGAGTCACCCCTCGCTTCGCTGGCCGATTCCTCGTCTTCCTCGCTTATAAAGCCGAGTAGATAGGAAATCTTGTAAAATGGCCCATGCGAAAGACAAATATTACCGGGGGATCACTGACAGTGAGATGCGATTTATTTTGCGGGATTCCGCCTAGCTTCCGCGGCGACACATGCGGGGATACCAAACCGATAGCCTTTTCTTGTACAAGGATTTCCACGCGTGCAGGCGAATTCTGTTATCCCAAGACAGAGGGACTGGGGCCACGAATTTGTATAGAAAATTTGCGCGCGTATTATTGAATTGTCTCCGAAGTTGCGGCGATTATTGTAACGGAGTGAACCATTTTCCTACGGATACAATGGCAACGAGCAACGTGGAAAAAGGGGGGAAAAATTAATAGGGAAATTCTGTATAATTACCATCTACGGGAGTCGGGCGGGTTCGAGCCGTTTAAAAACTTACAGCACGTCCATTCGCGAGAACGGTATTCGTGGAAGGGCGCCGCGGAGAATGGCGCAAAAGCATCGAGGAAAAGTGGAGGGGGTGGTGACTGTTAATTGAAAACTACCGAAAAGCACAATTGCACGAGAATTATTTCTATTCATTAGCCGGGTGGTCGGTCGGTCGGTCGGTCGGTTGGTCGGTCGTGCCAGCCACCGAAAAACTTTTCCTCGACCAGGCGGTTTTTTTTCCTCTCTTTCTCCCCCTCGTTTCCCCCTGGCCGAGACTCCTCGTGTACCAACCCCTTTCATACCTACCACGCCGGCGCACCCCCCTATCCGCCGGTCGCGCGTGGCGTAATTATGTAACATAAATACAATCCCATTCGCGACGTAATTTTTGCGGTATAAGCTCAAAAGCCCGGTAACCCCCCCTCCACGTACCGGCCACACGGTGGACTCTTCTCTCCGCGAGAGAAGAGAGCTTTTTCAGGAACGCTTTCGCAAATCAATTTATGGCGTAACGCGGACGTTCTCATTGTCCACGGGGTAGTAGCCGACGGTCGCTTCGTGGCTAAACCTTTTGTAACACCGCCGGCCATTGTTGTGACAGAAAATTATATCGTAATGCTTATTTACGATGAGAATTCTGAGCCGGCCTTTATTGTCCCTTGTCAACCCGTTCGATGCAAATGTTTCATCTAATGGGATAATTTATATTCGACTACGTATGAAATAGACGGGCGACGGTGCGCTCCAAGATATAATATCGTCGATACGGTTCGATGACCTTTCTGTAATCGAAATTCAAATGGAGAAGGATGGATGAAATCGAAGAAGCTCGAAAGATGCTTCCAGGAATTCCGTCGGGAGTATTTTCGTCAGTCAATGAATTTACAACCCCTCTTTAACAGAGTTCACCCTTAACCGCTTAACGAGAACTGCTTCACGGCACGTGAGAAAAAAAGCTAACTGGTTCGCTTGTGGATGCCGTGGAAGGGGGAGGGCGTGTAAGCGGTCTTGAGGGGTGAATTAGCGCGAAATAAGTGCAGAAGAGCTTCAACACCCTGGGGGTGGCCAAACGATAGAACAGGGCACACAAGTTCGCGACTGCTTGTACGTGCATGTACACCGGCGGTCCCGGTGTGAGCCCCATAAGAACGTCGTAAGGGTGAGAGGGTGGTCTGAGTCGAATGAGACGATACCTACTGCCGTTAGGGTAGCTACGGAACGCCGCGCCGGGTGGAAGCGAGAGGGCGGAAAACGACGTAACGCGCATAAAGTAAATTGCCGCGAAATCTGCGCGAGCTTCCAGAACGGAGCGGATAAGCGAAACAAATAAAATAAGAGCGAAAGACGAGACGGCATGGAGATAAAGGGGAAAGAGGTGAATAGGGAAACCCAAAGGGTAATGTGATTTAAGGGTTGTAAGGTAGTGCGTTAGACAATCTTCCCTCAGAAACGAAACGTGCCGGTCCCCGTTCCTCGTTGAATCGTTTCACCAGTTATTTTTTTCTATAACTCCGCGTAACTGGCAAGCGATAAAACACCCGCAGAATATTTAGTAACAAGCTTCCGCAAAACCGCGCGGACTTTTCTACGTTTCGCACGAGATTTCGCCTCTCCAGCCGTGCCGCTATCGCCCGGGATAATCATAATAAGCCGGGGCAAAAGTAATAGGAACAATCGCCTGTGCGATGCAGTACCTTTTCCCCCCAGAACGGTCTGACGTTTTCCTCTATTCAGTCCCCAAGCCGAGCATGAAAAAGCACACATCGTCCGTTACCGTGGTGCACGGTGTAACGCTCACCAACGCCACCGGCCGCCAGCGCTCTCTCACCCCCTATTTCCCGGCGTATCGTCGCCGCACGCAGACCATTACAATTTCAGTTACATTTTAATTAGCAGAGAATACTAATGTTTCGCGAGCGGCGGTCGCCAGCAAGTAGCCAATGAGCGCCAACTTGACTCCTGCAACTCGAGCCCGTTCCCGAACCAGACCTCTGCGACTCTATGCTCGGCCACCACTCGCGTCTCTGTTCCCGCTATTACGCACGGCAACCCCGTGAAACCGACATGCATTTCACACCCCATATTCGCCACTTTATCCGTAGCGGCTGGCCCCGGCGGAAAAAACGAACAGACGAAAGGAACACGATGCGGGGGCTGGGAACTGAAAAAGAAAGCAACCCGCTGTGTACCTCATTTATGTTATTAGCTCCCACTTTGGCACCGAGTGTTCTTCAGAGCGAGTGGGGAAAAAATGGAAAAGAGAAACGCAACACAGTTGGAAATAAACCACGCTGTTACGCGCGCACGTTTTCCCGTGTTTTCCGGCCTCTCGCTTTTCGCAATTAACGCGCCCGTCGGAATGCACGGGAAACGGGAGCAGATTTCTCGAGATTGTTTTCAGCTTTGTTTGCGCGGAAAATTTGTAGCCCGCGCGACGAGATTGGTCGAGATGGATTTCGTAAAATGAACGGGGTAAATAGAAGAGAAGATAGATATTAAGAAACGGGGGTGGATGTACGGGACGGAGGGAGACTAACAGGAATATACGAATAATATAATACTTCCGAAGTCATAAACTTCCCTTGCTTCTTGGCCGAACGAAATTCCGAAACTTTCGTATCGACGGTCGTACAACAAATGCGATTATCGATGTCTCGCATCGTTCATCCCCTAAAACGGCGGGGAGTAAAGCGGGCTCCCGACCCTACGCGCTCCGTTCAACCCTCTCTCTCTTCGTTTCTATCGGGTTCACGTACTTTATTTTGGATCATGTCCAAAAATAATATCGCGTGGATTTAGCTCGATATAAGATATTCGTTTTAAAAAAATACGCGAAATTCGACGTGTCTGAAGTAAGAAAAAAAAGATAAGAAAAAATCGCACGTCAAAAATGACATTTGACTCACATTAACACGCCATGTCACTCTGTCTCAGAATCCTGGGAAGTATACACCACTGACCTGAAATGAAAGAAAGAGCGATTATAGTACAGCTTATCATTTCTCCTTCTTCAAATAAAATAATACATATCTAGCAACGAAAAATAATGAAAATTCTACGACGTGTGCAAGAAAAGTATCGCAAAGAAGTTACACGTGGTCCACTTCCGTATGCACCCACTTCGATTCGACAACCACCCACGACTATCCTAATTCCGCTCCAATTTCTTACGAATTATATAAAGACCACATCGTGTAGAGAACCGAACCTTCCACTTCCAATCAGCCAAACTTGAAACCCGTCAGCCAAAGACAATGTAGCCGCGATTTAGGGTAACTCGGTTCGTCGAAAGCCATCCCGACGTATCCTTCGACTGGACGCGAGCCCGCCAATGAGGCGACGGTGCCGTTAATTAACGAACTCGAAAAGTAACGTACTGAAAGTACAACTCGACGAAGCATTGAGGGGTTCCGGGGACTGGTCGAGGAGGAAGGGAATGAACGAGCCGAGCGTAGGACGGAAGCGCGCGCGTATAAAGGGTCGGTGTCTGGCCAGACGGGCAGAAATGAAGCAGCAAGGGTTTTGTTTGTCCGGCTGTCCACCCCTTTCCTTCCCCCATTTCACCCCCGCGGGCTGAAGCCCTCGCTGTATGAACCTCGCGGCCCCCTTCAACCCCTTCTGTTCCACCTCTAACTCCATCCTCCATCACTCCCTTCTTCCCCCCTTCGCTCTTCCACCTCCTATCTGCCCCCTTTTTACCAACCTCCTGTTCCCCCTTGTTACACCCTCCTTACACGCTGAACCTCCTTCACCTATTGCCATGTTACAATGCACGTGTGTATACTGTTTGCCCACATTCTCTCGCATATACATATCTTCGCTATAATATTGATTACTTCGAACGAATTTTAGCCCGCTATGTATAGCTCTGGACGTTACCACCACGTTTCTATGATTCTGCCGATCAACGTACATACGTATACGTGTACGTACGTTGTATATCGGTTCGAGTTTTCCCCCTGCGTTCTGTAAACCATACCGCATTTACTCCGCTGACCTATCTTTATCTTTCGTCGCAATGCAGGCTTTTCACTTTTACCATCGTCTAATTGCCACTTCTATTCCGATAGTTTCTCCAATTTCGTTCTAAATTCTACAAGTAGCGTTTCCATTTGCCTAATAGTTACCTAGGGCAAACGATTCAAGTTGCGGCCGCAGAATGTGTCTTTCCGAGGGAACAATTTGCTTCCACTTTGTTGTACAGGAACTGTTATACGTACCGTGATATCGCGCAAAGAATCAGATACGCAGCGAGTATTCAGGTCTTTCACTAAAATGCAACGATACCGGAAAGTGAGAGACATGGGACAGTTGTAACACACCCTGGCAATATTCATTTAAAATGCTCGTCATTCCGACCCAGTGAACGGCCACACGACTTAAATTGCATGACGGCCACCCTGCCAACGTTTAATTTCATTCGCGAGCCTTCCATCTCTTCCCTCTGATTCGCATCGCAGTCAACTTCGCGTGTCGCGGAATCGAAGTACAAAGGAGGAGCACAGCAGGCATAAGGTAACTGTTATTACGATTGCAATTTCATTCAGAACGATGAAGCTCCGCGAGAGGAAAGGTGAACGACGGGACGGGACAATCGGAGGGATGAAGGGATAGGACAGGGGATGAAAAAGCGAGAGAGAAAGATAGACCACCACAGGCAGCGAGAAAGTTCAACTACAAAGTACGTTAATGTCGTGCTCGCACTCCCTCAGCACCGTTCCAATGCCGCAGACAGTTTGTTGTCGAAGCTTCGGGGATTACACAAATGAGGTTGTTCAGCGAGTGAAATGTACATTCCTCTACAAAGCCGCCACCGCTCAGCCACGTACGGAATTAAAAAAGGGGGGACGAAAGGTGAAAAAAAATTCCGCACCGCTATCGCTCGTATCGCGGGCAATATTTTCTTTGCTGAAAACTCTGCGCCGGGTAGAATGGGATTTTCATCGACCTGTTCCCGTTCAAGCCCTTTAAGAACGAAAACCGCTTTTATCCAGACCCTTCCCACCGACGTCAATATTGCTCTGTACATGTTTTCGCACGCATCTTACCAGAAAATCACCTGTCGACCGATCTGTTGGGTTCGTTGGTCGTCCATTGATCGCAGCATAGTGTCCGTAGATCAAGCTCGAGTAAAATAGCGAATATTACAAACAATAGTTGACGTCGATTAATTGGCCTGAACATTAGAACACACGTGGCTGATAGTTTCGCGGGGACGTGTAGGTAAGGTACACCAGGAGGGGAAGCAACGAGGAGGCAGTCAGCCCTTGTACTAAGCATACCGTAGGGGCTAGGGATAGTAATTGTATACGTACTAAGAGAATGGCAAGGTAAACAAAACTATGTAAGATTGCCCCATTAATATACATATCTCTTGGTTCAGTTGGGCCGTGAGAGAGCCGACCAACCCTCTCTCGCTGTGCTTCCGCCCGTTGTGCCTGTTAAGGGGGTGAGTAGTCTTGGCCTTAGACTCTGGGGTTAGGCTCGTTCGAGAGCAAGGAGGGTACACAATGGATATTGAGACCATAATTTACGGCTGATTGTTAGCCCCGCGATCTATGGATTCCTCTATCCCGGCTTCCTGCTTCCCATCGACCACCTTCCAACAACTCCCCTCAGCCTCGTGTCGAATTTGTGTTAGGTCTGTAATAAGTACGTGTGTACCGAGTACTCAAAGTGGAAGGTCGATGCATTAGAGGAAACTTGCAGAAACGAATGGATACTAGAGGACTTTCGTGCACGTAATACCTGTTCCGTGGCGAACGATCTGTGCTCTAACGATTAAAGTATAGGTTCGGCGATGAAATTTCGAGTTGTCATTGAGAAATTATCATTTCTATAAATTCTAGGGCTCCCATGAAATTTAATGCACAATTGTCTGAATGAAATTGAGGACCGTGCAGAAGGCACGGCAGAGAATGAAACAGAGTGGTATTGATTGCGCGTGAAAGCAAGGATAAGTTTGCTTTCGGGCGGCATCGTTAATTGGTCAAAACTCAAGTAGAACTGTACCGTACGAGGTCAGCCACTCTCTGCTTATCCAACCGAATTCGCAACAAGAACCCCGGTTATAAATTAATTACGAGGGTCAAATTCACAACTGGGTCCCATTCCACGAGACGATTTGGAGGGAGGTGAATGTCTTACTACTTCGCCGTTGGCTCGAGGGACCGAGTAAAGGAGGAGACGATGTTTGGCCTTCCTTACAAGGGACCAACTAACCAGCCGACCAACCGACCTGCCACTTACCAAAGGATAATAACGTAGTAATCCTACCATGAGACACGGATGAAGTCCTTAATAACCCTATAAACCCAAGATATATGTTGCATATCAATATACCAGAGACAGCTGCAATACTTGTATTATATTCCCCCGAACAGTTCAACCAATTAACTTATCGAATGACTGCAAGTCTCCGCGATTGATTGGAAATAAAATATCTTCGGTATATAATTGAATAATTTCATAATTACTTTTGCATTTGCGAAGCGCAATAATAATAACGGACGCTTGTTTGTCTTGATGACTTGTAATAAATTATCCGCGCTGTATATTAAATATGTATCGTATTGCTTTCCGCGCTGACTCATGCACGACCGCATCGCAGAATTCCAATTTCGATCTCCGGTAATTTTGCAAAATTGTCAAAAACCAACGCGAACTTCAATAAAGCCCTAGTAATTAAATTGTGATTATATCGTGAATACCGGCGAATTCGTGTTACGTTGCATAGCGCGATAGGAATGCAACCGAGCTCAACAAGCGCCAATACGAAGTGCGTGATTTAGAGAGACGCGTAAACGATATTCCGATACCGTTTCATCCGATACTTTCGGGGCGATCCGAGCGTAGATGGGAAATTCATAGGCGACGTCTCTTGTTCCCTTCATATCTGTCAATTTTTACGCCAAAAAACGGTGTTAATTGTCTCTGAATTGTAAAAGAAGATAAGTCGTAACGAAAACGAATTTACAGTGAGGTGAATTATATTTGAATTATTATTAAAATCCGCGAGAATATTTTTTGTTTACTATTTATAATATTGGTGAGCGTTGCGCATCCAAACATCGCATAAAGCGCGTTGCAAACACTTGACTGGCGCAACTTTAAATATAGAAACAAGCAAGAGAGATGCGAGACTATCTTTCGTGGCAGCTATTGGACTTAACGACACCGACATTTTATCCGCAAAGACGGTCCTCACGCCCTCCCCACCCCCGGTCGACAGCAAAAAACAACGATCATAGCGCACAGCGGACGGTGTTATGAGCTGTTTTCCTAACCGATGGGAGACAGGTGGCGGCGAAAGTGGACTTTAACAAATGGTCACTGCTAGCTAGCATGAGACGTGCCTACTTGAGATGCGGCAGCAGGATCTATGCCTTCCATTTCTCATCGGCGCTCTTGCGGCCAAACAATACCCTAAACCAGCTATGTAAGAACTGTCGAGCACGAGTGAAGGACTTCGAGGCAAGTTGATCAAAGTCAAGGTACTTCCGTAGACCCTTGCCAAAACGTTGACGCCAATAATGCGTACAAGATACGAGAGGGTCGGTTCATGCTGTTAGTACTTTGTTCAAGTCTATGGAAGACGTGGATTCATGATTCGAAGGTTGTCGTTTTGGTAGATACGCGACAATAGATACGAAGGGAAATTTATTTTTATTCGCTGCCGTGTTTGCACGGCGATTTTTCCAAATAGGATCCATTGCACGGGGATAAAATATTTTGTTAAACGATCGTTTCTCCACAGTTTAGAGTTTACCGGGGTATCGGGCGTAAACTGCCCTTAGGGACCTTGTTAGTTCAATTCGCGTGAACACCCTTTTCGTCGCGGAAAACTGCCACCCCTTGTTGACCACTCTAGACACCGTGAGTTTTCCGTATATGTTGTCGCTGTTGTGTTCCGTTAAAGAGGGGCGTTTATGGAACTATGCTTCCTGTTGCGAAATTCTGTTGCAACTTTATCGTTGAATTTAAAAAAAAAAGAAGATATGTATATTCGAGCATATATTAAAATTGAATCGGGCAACTGAGTAATCAGTTTTCCAGCTCGCCAGGGACATTGGGGAAAAGAGCAGGCTAAAAAGAAATATAGAAACGGCGAAGGCAAACGTGGAGCCATGACGGCATAAAGGGAGGAGAGGCTGGTCGAACGAGACCACCGGTCACAGTATTGTCAAGGTATTGTCCTGCCTCGCTTCCAAAATAATCGTCAAGCGGACCTAATGGGGTATGAAGTCCCGATATCAAAATAACTCATCCGTACCCGGCACGTGGTCAAACGTCCGGGGCCTTTCTCTTCGCGCGTTCATCGCCAGGAGCCCCCGGAAAAGTTAAAAATAGCATCGGCGAAAAAACTCCTTTCACTCCTGTCTATTGTCCGACACGCAGGATATAGTAGAACACGGAGATGATTTCGATTCCGCGAGGAAAATCTTGAAAGGTCCACGATAACGCGTTGCATTAATTTGGTTCTTTTGTTCGACGTGAAAAAAAGGGATAACGTTTATGGACCAAAGTGTCATAGGATTGTTAATGGTAGGAAATTTATATTTTCTCCCCGCAGCAAGCGTTCCAAAGTACCTACGTTTGAACGATGCTACGAAGCAAACGAATTATTGATTAAGCCACGTCCAAGAATGACGTTTAAATTTTTGATGCGTTTGTATTTCAGTACACGGCCGTGCATCGGCAGAAGGAATAGTTATAATGCCTGAAATACGCTGTGTCACAATTTACATGACGACCACATTTAATATTCTGTCGTCATTCGACGACAAGAAAAAGTGCTATTGTAATGTAAATGTTCTTAAGTGAAAAGCGTGCTGAATGATATAAATTTCATTATTGCCATACCGTCGGATAGTATTTAACTACAATCCTCCACAAAATTAAAGTGTCAGTAAAATTACGCTGAAAAATTGTCAATGAAAAACGTCGGGGAAAATTTAGCGATCCTTTAATTTCGTGGAAATGTGTACATTGACATATATTTGTAGTAAAATTGAAAATTAAATTTTATCTTAAAGCTTAGCAGATGGAAGTAATGGTAAACTACTCAGACAGATCTTAAACGAAATTCGAATGTACGATCAACAGGTTCCTTTTCTCGTAAATAATGCTTCTGCAGGAATGTATGTAATTACAGATAAATAAACAGATGCTACTACTGAGACTGCTTCTTAATATAAAATCAATAAAAAATACCTTCCTTCAATTTGCTTGAATGTTTCTTTGACCCCCAAGCTATAGCACATGAAAGCACATTTAGCAAACTTCATTTCTATACCTGTAATGACTACATTTATACTCTTCCCATCAGATTCGCGAGAAATGTTCAATCCTACTATACAATCTTATAAATAATTCCTACTCTAACAGAACTAGGAATAACTTGCAATACATGATCAAACAGTTTGAAAACAGAAAAACTTTTATTCTACACAGCACCATATTCAACAAATTTCCAACTAACATACAACTCCACTCTATCCACTTAAACCAGCCAACAAACTAAAGAACAACATGATCCAATTAAATTCTAGGCAGTTAAAATAAAAGCGACCCTACTTACAAGACAAAACCCAAGTTACTGTCACACACTTTTATCCGAACCACCGGTATCGATTCTCCTCATCGAAACGGCAGACGATTCGATCGATCGGTGAACAGAGTGAAAAACCGAGCTTACGTAACAGTTATCGGAAAGCGAAATTACCCTAAATAGTAACAGCCACGGCGATGGCAATGCCGTATTGGACGAGCAAGGGATAGCAAAGCCGTTGGTGTAAAAGGTGGCAGGGGGTTGAAGGGTAGAGTGTAGGCTGGTTTTCACCCTTGCAAGTCGAAAGTAGGAACCGCGACTATGGGTGAAGCTAAGTCTGTCCGTGTAATGGGGCATCGGCACGCGATTTCCAAACCCCTACCTCGTTCGCGATTCTAACTTTCAACTTCGCCCAGAACCCATACCCACCCACCGAATCCGGCCCCCTTATCACCCCCTGGCGTGTCTCATCCCCGCGGTACAGGGTGTTGCGCTGTGACTTATCGGCTCTAATTATTCGCCGGCAAGAAAGCGGGTGGAGAACCCGACGATCAGACCTGCCACCCTCGTAAAGTAGCTTTTCTCCGACGCATCGTTGCACGAGCACACGCTCCTACGGTTGTTTAGCCGTTTCGCTAGTCGATAAAAGACTGCGGGTCTAAATCTTCGCGATTCAAATTGAAGTTTACATCGCGAGCCATAGTAATGCATAGTAATGATCGTCTAAATTTGTGGATGATTAAATTGAAAACTTTGATAGACATTGAAGTACCTCGATGAAGATTTAAATTTGAAGCTGGGCGGAACGATTTTATTTGGCCACAGAGTATTCTTTGAATTAATGTTGAATATAGAATTGTATATATTTTGCCGATCGAATGAACCGCGAACAGAAATTAGTCCGTCTGGCCGACGCGTAAACCACCGGCGATCTTTGGCCAGCGTTGGCCACCCTCTTTCTAAACAACGGCTTTCAACGGTCCTCGCTTTGGTGTGATAATTTTTCAATTTGGCCTCATGCGTTATTGACGTCAGTCGACGTGCACCGACATTAGCAGCCCTTTTGACGAGGAGTCTGAGTGGTCGTTGCACAAAACAATGCTAACCCCATGGTATCATTCAACCTCCCACTCCCTCCCCTCCTTTGCCAGCCTCCTACAGCCCGATCCCCGCCCTGCTTTAACCCTACGGGAATAAGGAGAGTCGCAATGTAAGCAACACACAACACGTTGTGTGCACCCATGTTTTTTACATTAGCCAGACGATACTTGCCCCAGAGTATGAGAGAGCTTGCAAGCGTGGAATGTCTATGGACGAGCGTCCGTGTATGTTTGCAAAACTTCTATGTGTTGGCTACAAGTTCCCTAGCTCTTAGTAACCTTCTGCATTTCCCTGATCCCCTGCGACGCTATTGCGCCGAGAAAGCTACCGACACGAAGGCAGTTTCCGTTTTTCCCTTACCCTCGCAAAGATTTTGCCGAACCAATCGATAGGTACCGTAAGGAATCCTTGCGTTACTCTATTGTCCGGGAACGATACGAATTGAGAAAAGAAAAATCGAGAAGGAAAAAATATACGATTCTGTCGTCTATCGAAGGTACACCTCGGGCAAACAGAACCGCTATCTAGACACCAAGAGTACCGACCATCGTGTGTAACGTTTAAGTAAGTACACTTGGTTGACGCAACGATGTCTTGTACGGGTTGCAGCGTGTTTAATATATAACGACGATTGTATATATATACATGAAACGGACGTAGAGTGGCGATAGAGACGGAGATGAATGGGGTAAAGTGGAAGAGGTCGGCGTTGATACTGGTGAAGAAGGAAGAACGCAACGTGGCGAAGGGGGTAGCCAGCAGTAGGGACAAGTAGATAGAACGGGGGGTAGGGGGAGAGTAAAACGGAAACACAGGGACGAAGGGATAACGCGAGGATAAGGGTGGCAGTGGTAGCAACGAGGACAGAGCAACCAGGCGTTTGTCGTTTGACAGATAAACAACGTCGTTATTGTAAATGCATTGGATCAACGTGCTGCAGGGCTTCATTGGCGGCTTTTCTTCGCGATACGACCTGCGAGAGGCTCCGGTTGTTTACGAGATCGATAACCCGATCGGGAGGATCGATTTTATCGTATCGTGTCCGCAACCCCAGGCGGAGAGAAACAATCGCTGTGACGTTCATGTTGCACCGACCGGTTTCTTTCTCTCTTTTTTAGATTTCCTCGTATCCAAAGACCGTAACCCCTCTCTTACACGTATCTGTACTTCTCTTTGTCTTTTCCTCGTCTGTCCATTCGTTTCGCCCGTCGATGGATTCGAGAGAACGTATAGAGAATAACAAGGCGGATCACGTGACACAGGTACAGATGCGTCGAAATTACACATCGGGGCACCGTCGTTCGGCGCACAAAATATTTGTTCCAGTATAATATATACTGATTCGAAGCCGCTGCATACATCCCAGTGTTTTTCCATTACAGCCACGAGGCAAATGCTCCGCGCGATCCGTAAATCGTGCCCCTGGAACGAATCAAAAATACGTCGCGATCCAGAACGATGAACCGAACTCCCTTCGATCGTGATTATCGAACAGGGCGCTGCATTTGAAACGTTATACAGCCGTAAGTTCTGATTACGAGGAACGAGTGCCGAATCCATGTTTTGCAGCGGGAAACAAGATATTTCAGAGCTGCGTAAAAACATATATTTTTTTACAAAATTAGATATTATCTGTGGGAGATGATACTGCATATCTTTTCCGCTCCGATAAAGAAACGGGGAACAAAAACTTCGAGTCAACTCCAAGGTGCCGCAATATTTGCAATTGTAATTATCTATTATATATACCATTAAAAGTAAATGTGGCAAGATAAAAAAAAAATTCCCCGCAGGTGAGACGGAGTCTTCTTCTCTCTATTCTTTGGCTACATTAGACGATGTCATGACTGACTGTACGCTGACCATGAGAGCCCGATGCCCGCTGTTTGTTCCTCGCTTTATCTCGAACGTAAACACCGCTTGGAATATATAGCAGAAGGTGGCGCGAGCAGGAAAGGGAGACAAATAGGTGTGCTGTCGTACCTGGCCATACAGTAGAAAAAGATAGACTGTGACCGGCGACAACCTGGCCACGCAAAGACCTGGCTGGAGGAAAAAGGAAAAACGAAAATAGAAGGACGGACGAACGGACACTGGATAAACAAGGGGCAATAGAGATAAACAGAGAATATTGCGAGGAATATGCGCAAACACGAAACTCTCATTCTTCCT
This sequence comes from Nomada ferruginata, assembly GCA_963583965.1. Classification (NCBI taxonomy): domain Eukaryota; kingdom Metazoa; phylum Arthropoda; class Insecta; order Hymenoptera; family Apidae; genus Nomada; species Nomada ferruginata. Next base: position 9,030,552 of record OY757224.1, read on the forward strand.
CACCCTCCACTTTTTTACTCCCTCTGTCCTATTCCCTCTAACATTTTGTCCCTCCTCACTCTCTCGCCTCTTCCCATCCCTTCGGTGTCCCCCTTTTCGCTTTCGTTTGTTCGAACGCGCGTGTTCTCTTTTCCTGACCTTCGTCGCTCGTTTGGCATCCACTTTTACAAGCGTTCTCCTCTCCGCCGTCGTTCGCGCTTACCCGCTCCAAAACCTCGTGCTTAATTTATGCTCCGAGATGTTTCGTTAAGGATTTTTATCCCGATTCCCTCCATCCGGTGCAACACGCCGGCGAAAATTAACTACTTAACACCGAATTCTGTCATCCCGTATACATACCTGGTATCCTCCCGTTTTTCACGACCTCGCTCGGAATTTATAGCCCACCGTGGCTTCATTAAAATTAAACAGGCCGAGACTCGCTTGTTTTCCTTATTTCTGCGCGATCTCGCGGTGGGGGGCAAAAGGCCACGGAGAAAATGTGAAACCGGGTCAACGGTTACGTTTTCGTCTCGCGGAAAAAGAAGGGTCGCCCGTTCCATTCGTGATCTTTCACTCCGATGATTGATGCGGTCCCGGCTTTTCTTCAATTAGCGGACTCCCTACTTCTGCCCCGTTCAATTCGATTAGAAGACCGTTCATTACACCGATGAATATAAAAATATACAAACACCATTAGTCATCGTGGCACGAGAATAAATTTTCTCCACAGAAATAAAAAAGAAAAAAGCAGCCCTCCCAATCGAATCTTTCGACACCTTTCAACGAACTACGTGTATTATCACCTTGCCAAACGTTCGAAATGTAACCCATCGTAATACACGAAACGTCGATATATCGTTTACGGGGGAATATCGAACAGTCGCGTTTCAATCGTGCCATTCCTCGGCCGGTTACGAGCGTCGATATGAAGGTGTCCGAAAAATTCGTAGTGTCCACCGCTCAGGTCCACGGAGCGGCGATATAGAGGCGAGACACGGAAGGGAATGAATGCAGACGGGACAGGTAAGGTATTTGACGGTCTATGGGACCGGGGGCACGTCGAGGGCAGACTATATAATTTCCCTTGAGGGAGATCGGGATGGACGATACGATGCGGAAGGGGTAGCGAAAAGAGGGGGCGAAAAGGTGTGAGGGAGATCAGCGTGTTTTCCAGGTGGGGAGGTGTGCTGTGCTCATCCGCGAGCCCATCAACGCAACCATCCTCCGACAATCGATTATTATCTTTCCAATTTGCATAGCAACCGAGCTCTTGTTCAAATCTGCACCCCCTGTTTCGACCCTTTCGGCAACCCCTTGCAAATCCTACGTCGCCGCTGCGACTCCTCGTCCGGTATCGTTTCTGTAACGCTCTCTACCTTTTTTTTCTCCCTTCCTCTCTCTATAATAATATATATATACATACATATACTATCATCCACCTGAACCTTCGTTCCCGTTCGATGGTTTTTATCCTGCTGGATTTTAATATTTCAGTGCTCGTATTTTTTGTTGCACATTTTCTGCAATACTGTGCACGTTGGAAAATTATTGTCATTTAAGATAATCAAAAAAAATTTGTTAGAAGGACAATAAGGTTCGTAAGGCAGCACAATGGAAACTAGCTGACAACTTCGGCTTTCCGGGATCTTTTCTTTCGGCGCCCTTGAGGAATGGACGCGTCACGCCGGTGGGTGGCACGAAGAAAGGAGGGTGAAACACCCCCTTTATAAAATCTTTGACGCGTCGCACGGTGAGCCACCGGCGTGGCAGTCATTAATAACTTTTAGGTGGCAGATTTTGCGCGTATTAATCCACCATATTATACCGCGAGTCTGCAGCCGTCCTCTGCCATCCGTCCCCTTCTTGCCATCGCCTGCTTGGGTCCCGTCCACACTCTCCCCCTTATATCCGAGAGGGCGACCGGATAGCTGAGTCGACGTCTCCTTAATGAAAAATCTGAATCCCGAGTCCGCCTTTTCTTTCACCCACTATTCTCCTCGGATTCTCAGCTAATGGTAATGACCGCCGCGAAATCGCTTGGCTCGCGGTAAAAAAAAAAAGTGTTAAATCTCAAGCGTTTCTACACTTTCTTCCCGCCGCGCGGAGTTCTGCCTTGATTTCCCCGTTTCAAATGAAATTCGTGCGAAATTCCACGATGAGTCCGAAATATAATGGAAAGAAGATAAGCTCGTATCGAATAACGTTTGCATCTAGCATTTAGTAAAATCGCCGGCCCTGCTCTCATCTTTGTTTGCAAGGAAACGACCGCCGTTCCTCGCGACATGCTCGCGTGGCAAATTAACAAACGTCTGAGGAATGAGCCGACTCCATTTCACCGTCCACGGTATTGCCCTCCTACCCCCTGGCGTTCGTACACAGAGGCGTACATATACACACTCTTTCTCTCATCATAGCGAGAAAGGTATATTGTCGAGCGGCAGCGACGGTAGACTGAGCAAATTTCGTGTACAATTAGAAGGCTTTTGTAGAAGCTAAACTGCTAATAGCCCCTGAGAAGGGGGGCACCGTCTCACTTCTCCGTCTCACTACCCTCGGTTCACCCCTCGTCTCGTCTCTTCACCGCCGTGCACCTCATTTCGCGTGACAGTCGTCCTCTTGCTCGTATCTATCGTGCCGTCTTCTCCTTTTCTCGCTCTCGCCCCTGCACGTCGGTCCCTTCGTTTTCCAACCCTTTCTAGAGCTCGCGTTAAAGCCCCCCTTGCCCTCCCGCGGAACGTAGCCGCCAATTCACTCCTCCTGAAAGTCCTACGAGGCGCGCCGAGCTACCTTCTCTCGAGAGTCGACCTCTCGCTGGATCGAGATGAGAGAATTCGCCACCGCTCGTGGCAGGAGACTTATTGTGGATTATAAACTAGGATTGTTTTCATTAAACCTGGGTGTTCACCCGGTTTCTCGTCCCCCACCTTGTTCGCACCCTTTTTGGCAGGAAAACGTGTGTACCTTATTGAGTGTCGTAAGAACATTGTCTCCGAGGTGTTCTTGCTTGTACGAGCAACCTTTAATTGAAGTCTTTGTAATTCGACCGAAAAGAAAGGGGGATTATTTTTGTCCCAGAAATGAACAATCGTTCCCATGTCTTTCTACCCACATCGGGACGCAAGAAGAATGCCGTTGGACAAAGTGCACACCAGGGAACGAGGAGAGAAATAGAAGCAAGAAGCGAGCGGAGGAAGGCGTGACGATAACTGGGCTAATGTGCAATAATGAACACGGTTGCTTATCAAATGGCCCTGACGGTTCTCTTCCTGCTGCTTCTTTAACTCACGTCAGTTTCTTTCATGAACCGCGAAACTCGTTCATAACAACGTCTAATAGCCGTCATCTCTGGTAACCCATTATCTAACAGTTACCGCTGCCAATCTTCTATGCGTATATCATTATTTTGATTCGAGGAAAAAAAACAACATAGAAGTTTATCGAACCCATAGATCGATCTTCGAATTCCTGCGCGTACGGCACAATTCTAATCGCAAACGAAATACGTTGGTTATCGGTTCTCTGTATACGTTGCTCATGTAAGATCCACACCTAAGACACGTATGTAAGGGAACGTACATACGTATATGTACATGCACTATGCATATGGAGTTCCTCGTGCTAAGAATAGGTAACATACAGACGGTCAGATATAGCTAGGACTTTGAGCCTATAAGCGAGCAGGTCATTGGCATTAGGGGTTGGAAGGGTGTGCATTTGCACGACGTGTGTACGAGTACGCGATTTAGTTCTCCGTGGCTGGTCTGCCTTCCGATACCGGTTGCCAGTATCGGCCACGTTTTGTACTCCAATTGGAACGGAGTCAGCCAGATACGGGGGTTGATAAAAATGGGGGAAAAAAAGTGCGGCTAGGACTGCAGGCAGCGAAAGTTCCCAGATGATTGGTCGTGGGAAATATCGCGGTTAGGAGGCGACTGATAAAGTGGATCGATGAGTCGATGCGGAACACCGAATGCGTGTGAATTTTGCACGGCTATAAATAGACGAAACTTTTACGGGCACACAAATATGTATTGCCACCGCATACATATGTATTGTTACCTCCAACGCCATCGCCGTGAACGTGGCGAATAAAAAATTCATTGCTTGTTAAGATTGTCGTAACGTGTATCAGAATGACGCGTGTGATCGACAGAAATTAGATGCAGCAGCGATTCATGCTTCAGCGAATATGCATAAGGACGGACAGACGTCTATCGACGTTTCCTTGCGCCGTTTTTTTAGAGACGCGTGCTTAAAGATAACAGGCCTGTCCGTTTTACGATCGAGAGAACGGTTTAGAGGGTGCAAATGAATCCAGAAACTAATTGACAGATAATTCATCTGCATCTTTTCTCATTGCTATGTTTCTTAAGCGTATCAACACATGCTACTCGTTTATCCCGGCGGTGATACAAAGCGTGCGAAATGAGGCTAGTAAAATATCAAAAATTACCCTTGCGGTCGGGCACTGGAAAATATAAATTCTCATGCGATTTTGTTACCGGTCAGATGAATATTTCGAAGGCCGCCCCGATAATAATGAGAATTTTAAAAGGTACAGGTTAATTGATTGTAATGCGGAGCATCAAAGGTTAATGTTATACACTAATTACACACGTTTTACCAGCCGGCCGAACGCCAGTAACGCCAGGAATTCATCATTATTCGTACGTAGGTATGTATTATAGTATGCCGCATCGCAGATTAAATACATCGGCTGATGCATGCGCGCACGATAAAACCGTGCCATCCAGGGTGATACATTATTTTTATACATATATTATGCCGCATAAAATATTACAAACGACCGCGTTACATCATTAAAAATGTGTGATCCCTTTGATCCGGCACATTCCATTCTGTATTCTACGTTTCTTAAAGCCTGCATAACATGGACCGCCGTCTGTTTTACGCGTTCTATGCATTCGTTACGGTAGAATCGCGTTTCAAACAAAATTTCGCCCGCGACGTCCACGGCAACGTACCAGCCTTTTACAAGATAATCATATCCTCTATCATCGATCGTGGCAACCTACGCGCGTCTCGTTACACGTTGTAAACGCTATACGAATACGCCTCGAAAATACTTCCCAGTGTACACTCTTTCCTCCGCCGTTTTAACAAATTCCCCCTGGGGTTAGGAACTCGGTAGTTATGCGTTGCTAATTGTGCCACTTATCATTCGATAGATTTTATCGAACCTGTAAAGTCGCGAGGATACGAGAGAGAACTGGTGCTTGGCGGACGAGAAACTCGCGTAATAACAGTAAAAACGAGTGTATCGCGTCATCGTGATCCAGCCAGTGCTGAGAGCTGAAGTCTGTACACACACGTGGGCGGTCACCTTCGCCTAAGTGCAAGCCCGAAGATATCGCGCTGAAAGGAAGAGCTCCGACGTGGAGGGAAGGTGCGAGAGCATAAAATACCGTGCCGACTGGCTGGCCGCGTTATCGAAACACGCAATGCCACGGATTACGAGGAAATATGTGTGCACCGTTCAGATACACGCCCGTATGTCCAAGGGAGTGTACCGATATATACGTCAGGCCTGGAGGAGAATGCTCGCAAATTGCTACCGTGAAATGCCGGGTTGAAAAATCTTCCGGGCATTCCGTGAAATAAAGGTCGACGCGGGACGGCGAAATATAATAGCTCGAACCGTGGACAAGTATCAGGGGGAATTAGACAAACCGTGTTAGACGCCCGACGATAATTCCATTTTCCAGGGGTTAATCGAAGGAACCATCGCGTTAATTGCGAGGCGACATCGGGACGAAGACGCCTGAAATATTTAACTCGTCGATAATTGAAGCAGTGTCTGGTTTATTCCGCGTTCACTGGAAAGCAAGGGAGACACGCCGTGCTTAAGAAAGCAGTCGATATTCGCGGTAAACATAGCCAAGACGAAGCTCGTCCCCATCGAACGATTAACAATCGTGGAAACGACCCTGTTGGTTGCCTTCCCGTTGAAACAACCAAGTCTTGAACACACCACCGCGAGAAGGGTGCGCTCGCGTTTAATCGTGTATCAACACGAAATGACACAAGGCACGCGTAGACCAAAGACCAAACGATACGAATAAGTTTCGGTTAAACACTGTTATCGGGCTTAACGCTAGGCGCAGCTACTTTTCCACCCTATTCTGGCCACGCGCGTGCTTTATGCAGTCAGAGAATACCTTTCGTTATACATACGCCCGGTGTCCGTTTGCATTCGCGTAAGTGCGCATGCAAGTACGAATAAACAATGGCCAATACACGGGCAAGATTGCGTGTCCCGCGATTCTACGAGAGCGTGAACCCTATTCGCCACATCCCCTACGGGAGGCTTCGGGAACCGAGAGGAAACCACCTGGTTATCGATACAACGCGTACCCTCCACGACTGTCACGCTCTTCCGACTTCTCTTTTCTCTCTTCCTCCGCTTCTTTGCAAAATCGTCGCGTCCCATGGTCTATCTGCGCGCGTTTAACCGTCCAGAAAATTATTGCGTATTTGATCGTGTACTTTAAACGGTGCGCTGTTATCGTGAATCCAACGCGATACATTCGTAATTACCCTGTTCACGCCGAGCAAGTAATGTCGGTTATCTCGACGAGATTGCCACACCGCGGAAACATATAATCGAACCTTAATTGAAATTTAATTGAACGATAAAGGAAGGACATGGGCGGGAAAAAGAAGAGCCAGTTGAATTGAAACCGCAGGTTCAGTGGAAGATTGCGGTCGAATTTTGAGCTGGAAGGTATAGAGCATTGGTCTCCAAAGTTTACCGAGGTCACGGTCTGTCGAGAGGCGAAACAAGAATCCCGTCCCTCGGGAGAAGACACTTCCCTCTACATCACAATACGATAGGAAGCGAAGAGTTTCGAGACGTTTCGTAGTTAGTTGCCCTCAGGAGATGAAGGCGTAAGTAGGTAAGAAAGTTATTTCCCGACCGGACACGCTTAACCCTTCCCCGAGGCTGCTTTCCCCCTGGTACAAGGTCTTTGCATCGTCACGACGCCGTCAGAAGCCACGACGTCACCCTTCGTACTGTCACACCTCCGTCAAGAATTGCCCGCCTGGCATAACTCTCGCGCGGGATGCATCGTGTTTAGAATACGCGCGAATTTAAATACAATTTAAATGACAAAAAATCAATCGATCAATCAAATGGATTAATGAGAGCATCGATGGGAAATTTTATGTCTCGAACGAAATGAAACATGATCTAATTATGTTTAACGTGTTCGGAAAAGACCTGTTGAAATGTAGGCTGCGAAAGTTTAACTTGAAATTAATACGTTGTGTATACAAGGTGGAGAACACGGGGAACAGTTACAAATGAGGACGGCGCGTTTGAGGGCTCGCCAAGACTATCCCAAGACGTTAGACAAAATATGTTAAGCAATATTTCGAAGTGTATCGAAAAGGAAAAGTTGCCTCAGAGATGGGAATTAAATTTCTTTATCGCGACTGGGCATAATAGCGCGACGTTTGTTTGGAAAGATAACTTATCAGACGGCAAGCTCATTGTTCTTATGGATACCGTTCCAACGTCACAAATCGTCATCGTTATAGTGCAGTAAACTACCGCATCCGAGTGTCATTTACTATTGAAGTCCAAGCTAGCTGGTGCACTCTAAACTTAGCATTCGGTACACACGAGCATAGAAAGGAAATGAGTGGCTTTTGCTCTATGCTTCATACCCTACAGGAGAGTTATAACGCTGACGTATGTACTAAAAATAATAGAGCAAGAACATCGGACTATCTATAGAAAACGAACAATTCCTGTCGCCTATAGTGGTCTGCGAAACTTTTCATTAGATCGTGTCTCAGAAAAACACCCGTTCCTTGATAATATCCAAAGTGTACGTTTCCTTATAGGCACCTACAGTCTCCGGCCACCGTTGATCTACGTGTATCAACGGTGTGCACAAGACTGTGCTAGAACCTCGCGTGATGTGCATCGTGTATTCGAGGAGAAAAAGAAAAGAATGGCAAAGTCCTACATCTGGTTTTGCATCGATAGCACACCGGTTACGTGGCTGACGTTGCTGCGTGCAATTTACAGGCAAACAACGCTCACGACCAATGTCTAATCGTTTCATCTTATGCCTGAATAAACTTTCCATAGAAATAAAGGTGGCCACAGCATTTCCTAGAAATTGATAATATTATATCAATATACGAAGTACGCACGTCCACGCGTATAAATTATAATAGAAAGAGGAAGCAGGCACGCTGAGTGAAATTATCAGTGGTAATGATCCCAACCTCATCTTCAATCAGAAATTTCCTCGTGATTCCGACGCAACGGTAACCTCAAGTTTGGGAATCTCGGTTTCTCCTGAAACTTGTACAGACGGTTGGCCCGTGACCCGGCCGGTATCGGTTTCTCCCAGAAGGCACCCTTTGCGAGGGTGCGGAAGCACGCGCGCGTCCTTATCACGCTTCTGCGAGGAGAAATAAAGGAAAAAAAGGGGAAGGAAAAGAGGCGTCGCACGAGTGCTACGAGCCGTACGAGCAGAAGAACGTGAGGTTCAGTGACGTAGCTGGAAAACTGCGTGAAGGGAGTGCTCGACGGCATTTTGCAGGAGAGAAAGGAAAATGCTAAAACGAAGACGCGAAACCAGAGAGGCAGAGAAAGGTGGAACGCGAGGAAGAAAGGGCGAGAGGGAGAGAGAGAAAGAGAGGTCGGGAGAGTTTAAAGGCTAAACGGTCGGGATGTGCGCCATGCATAACAATTAGACCGAGAAAATCATGAAAATGTTGCGGACCTCTTTTAACTTCAGAGCACTGGCTCTCAAGTCCCTTTTGCCATTGCCATTCCTCTGTCCCCGCTGAGAAACCACCCCCACTGCACGTTCAACCCCCCCGACGGAAGCACGGCGAGATAACGGAGAGTTACACGCCCTTCCTTTAACCCTTTCCTGGAGGTTCTCGTTTGGAAGACCAGTACAGTGGTTCTCAAATTCCTTTCTTGCAGTTTAACCAAATTTATCGGCAAAATATACCGTGCTAATGAGGTCTCTCTTTTTCTTTCCAAGAAGACTGAATAGTGCAGGTGTAGTGCCTACTAATAAAATAGTGAATAAAAACTGTGCCTCCAAAAGAGATACAGCAATGTTTTTTGAAACCCTCGTTTTGGAAGCTGGCTTTAATTAACTGGTCCGCGAAGAACAATGGAACAATAATGGAGAGCAATAAGGAGGATAAGAAAAGTTTTAGTCCCCAGAGAGGAACTTAAACAGCTGTATACGACAGACGTAAACCGGAAATAAACGTTCCAAGGAAGGCGGCAGGGGACTGGGTTGATATCGTGTCATCTCAAGGAACGGGAACCATCAGGGATGCACGCACGTACGGCCATATTAGGACTGGAATAATATATGGGATTCCTTCCAGGCAAGGTGCTCCTTAACGTGATTTACGTAATCTTACAATACGGCGTGCCGGGTTAGATCGGCCACATATTATATATTACTCGATCCCAGGGAACACCTATACCACCTTTCAAGCATACTACGGCCAATATACTCTGTGCTGACTTGGCAATTGACCTATAGTCTAATAATTTATAACACCTACTTGCGCGTAAAATGGTAAATAGACATTTCTAAGAAAATGACGATCGTTCTGGAGTGTATGAAACGAGCTGAAACACCTCACAGCTGTTTCACGGTACACAAAAATGAATTCATGTAACCACCATCGAAGCCAGACGTATGAAGACCGAACGAACGTAAATTATTATCGTTCCATTTAAAATTAATTTCGGTATTAAACAAGCACGTAAACGCGCACCGAGGGTACACGCCGAACGGCATCGTTCGATAGCAAACTTATTTGAACATCGTGCTGAAATAATATCAAGCAAAGCGTATATATGTATCACATCAAGGTATCCCGTGCGATAAATTATTTTGTGTTTATGCAACGCGTAAAAATTTAGGCAGCCGATCTTGATGATAGAGAGGTAATAGGATTTGAAATGCGTCGCGCAGAAGAATGCATAATTCGACACGATGCGAACCGCGAATAGACCATATATACGAACACCCACTTAATTCCGTGGCCTAAACAGGAAATCCTCCTTTCAGGTAATTGCATGACTCAGTTAAATCTGCGAACGACTGAAGCCCGTTCAATTAATCAATTACCGTCAAGACAGCCTCGATTGTCACCGAGAACTGGCTACTATGGAATTATTGCAGGCTGCACGGAGAACGTGTCACGCAAATAGTATTATATATAACGGCCGGTACGGCCCTTGAAGGAAAAGAAATAATTTCACAACGTCGAAATACATTAAGCCGAACGATATTCGAAAGCATTATCAATGTATCGCGTAGAAATTTCATCGCGAGTGCGCTTGTTACGCCTCTGGCACGTGCAACACGGGTAAATATACGCATGTCGTTCACGTTCTGTGCACGTTCACACACGCGAGTCCAAACTCGCCCATGTGTATGAATCGATAAGACGGCGTGCATGTGCGTAAGCACGTGCGTGTAATTTCTGAGCCAGTATCTTACTGGGCGATTGCACTTTATGCTCTCTTCACATGGAACAACGTGTCTTTCCTTGAAACACGTCAGCTTTCAAAGTCATACTCGGTTATCGTGACTACTCGTGTGACCACATTTGCACACGGCAATATGTTAATTATTTACGTGAAAGAAGCTGTTTGTACGATGAGTCACGGGACATCGCGACGTTCGGTATGAGAGATCCCTCAGTCTACCCAGAAGAAAACACGTCCAGCCGGTTCTTGAGGCCAAGAAAATGGAATTAAACAGCATTCTGCATTGTTCTAAAACGATGGAATCATCGGCGACCTTGATACCAGAAAGAACTATCGTGCATCGTGCAAGGGATTGGAGTTAATTTCTTTTTTTTTCGCCCTCCTCGGAGTACCCACATCAGATGCTCCAATTTTAAAATACTTGAGTCGTCGTGGGTGATCGAAGATCAAAGATTGCACACCGATACGAGATAATTCACGATACGATACGGATTACCGGTGAAACGTTGCGGCTACGAACCGTGCCCGTTAATACGAATTAATCGTGCACGTTAGTCAAAAGGCCCGTTTCTCCTGCAACAAACTTCTCTAGCCTTTTTGATTTACGAGCGTGTGCCTGCTCAAACTCGCTTGTATATCCTAACCGACACGTTGTACAACCATAAATCCCTTTACACTTAAATAACTACTATCCGTGTAGATAATTTAAGTGCACGTCATTATGACAAATCGATTACACGCTCCCCGCACAAATAATTGGAATACAAATGACACCGCGAATATTTTGCCGGCTTTACACGCGCAAGCATCCACTGAAACAGGCTTTCCTATCTATCACGCAGCGAAATTTCATCGTATGCAATTGCCCTTGACAGTGAAACGACGCCGGAGCAACGATCAATTATCGATTGCATCTCTTTCGATGCGTCTCTGGTCACAGAGCACGACGAGTAATTGCTTTTAAAATATCTTCCGTAGGATTTCCACTATTATTGTTCTCGCGTGTTGCCGTACAATTTTTCCGAATTTTGTAAAGGAAACGGGAGGCAGATGAATAACGCTGTTACAGAACATGGAGCGGCGCTGTTTGTAACAAGGAATACAAATGATCTAATTTACAATGGATCCCGACGGGTTTGAAACTTTTTATTTCGCAGTTCGCGCCGCGAAAACTAATCTAGCCGATGTAATAGATCAACGCTCGATATCTATGCGATAAGTACGATGACGTGAGTACCGTTGTTGGTATTCCACTTGGGAATATCCGGTCAATCAATAAACCAAAAATAACCAAGTGATCGAGACCTATCTGCTTTTACCGTGCTCCCTGTAAATTCCTTTGCGCCATTAATAAAAAATCAAAGAAAAGGAATTACCTGCTCAATCGCGATTGCCATTTTCACCCCTTCAAACTGATAGCCCTTAAAGTGTAAGGGATAAGACTACAGCATCGCGACGGGAACAGACTTAAATTTTCCTGGGTCTCGGGCCACGTGTCGCCGCGTTTTTTTGTTTTTTTCCCCTCAAAAGCGGCAAGGTAAACTCTTTGTTTGTACGCGTACGCACAAACGACATTATAAAACGCTCGTGTAAGGCTATCCGGGTGGCTCTATTCAAGAAGGTATTATGAAACTCCCTCGGAAAACGTACTCTCCGCTTTGTTTCACCTTTTATTTTGTTCTGCTTTAACCGGATGGCAGGAATGAAATCCGTGTACGCGTATATGTACATCCGTACGTGTCGCGTGGCCGCCCTACTGCCGCATTTAAATGCACCCACACAGCGGCACGAAACCGCGGAACCCGTGTACGCACGCGAAACGTGTACACTTCCAGAGTCACAATGTCGAATCGTCTCACGTCACTTTCCCTTTCTTTTTTCGCAAACGTACAAGCACACGTACGGTATGCTACAGAGGGGGGATGGGGATGGAAAAAAGACGCAGAAGAACTCCGGAAAAAATTCCGGCCTCGCGTTAATTCTGCGATGGTCGTGGCACGTTCTAAACAACACACACACACGCACGCACATCCGTCTAGTCGGCGTCGCCGTCGTCGTCGTCGTCGTCGTCGTCGTCGTCGTCGTCGTCACCGACGACGCTTAAAGCTCCCTTTTGTGCTTTGATATTCAACCGAGCCGGTGTAAACGAAACCTCCAAGGCGCCATTCATGCCGCTTTTTTTCAATTCCGAGTGTACCAGTTTAAAATGCCGGCTACGTACAGTATATAGCAGTTGCGCGCGTCTCGTGACTCGCAAATGGCGCGATACGAAAATGTTTCGTTCAAGCAGACCACAGAATAAACAACATAGCTACTAAAACACGCCGTGCTCGCCGACTTTCTTCGCCGCAGTGTGCCGCGTGCAATTAGGTCGGAGAATGAGTAATGCTGCTACTCTAATCTCGGCAATGGGCGAACGTTCAGAAAGTAACGGACCAGGAGAGGCTTATGCATTCCTACGACCACGTAAGACCAAGGGAAATCTCTTGCAAGTAACTGTTGTACCGTGTCGGGATGAAAAATTTCATCAGATCGCACATGTATATGTAAATCGAAGAAAGAGAATTACATGGATTGTATTATATATTCCAGCAACAAGGTGTGTACATGAAATGAGAGTCAAACGTACAATGAAGCTAAAGCGTGTAAAGGACGAAATTCATTAATTCGCCACTACAGTCGGTGCAATCGTACGATTTCGACGCATTTACGTATTTCGAATTGTCAGAGCGACGCGGGAACAGGCGATTAGTTTTCATTGAAAACAAAAGAGCGAGGAAATGATCGAATGTGTGCGAACTACACGCGCAGCGACGTCACAGACCGTGATTGTGGTTATTTATATAACAGAACTCTGTAAATCTTACGTTTTAAACGACTCCGGCTACGCGCGCTATGCAGCTTTATCGGGGAGCATGATTTTATTTATAGAAAACCGATAATGACTGTACGAATGTAATGCATCTTTTCGGAGTCGTACAGCTCTCCGCATCCTTCTGGATGAGAACCGCGAGAAATTTAACGACTGTCACCTTTTCCCTCGATTAAGTCGATCGATAAATTTTAACGAGTCCAACGATCAAGACGAACCGCGAGCCCGTGCCCGTACACACTGCCAGAGATGCGCGAAGAACGAACAGAAATGGTGGATCTCCCGGCACAAAATCATCGTCGCGTTAAACACGTAAAGAAGATTATGATCGCGATGTTTTACACGTCGCGTGAAGATTCTGAGCGAAGGCCATGGGGATTAAAGCGAGGCGTGAAAAACCTTGTCCCATGTAGAACAAAAGTTTGGTTCTGCGATTTTCTAAGCTGGCTGGCATCGCGACGCACAATGTCTCGGCTTGTCACGGGGACACGCGGGCTTTAATAACAACGCATTGTTAACAACAGCCGACAATAGTTTCTTTTGATAATACTGAACCGTGCGGCTCGAGTCGTTAGGCTTGTGTACGCGGTGACCATTATCGTGCCAGTTCAATGAAATCTTTAAAACGAACGACTCTTTATTTCGCTTGTATCAGTTGTTTGCTCGACGCTGTTTACACCCCATTATAACCGCGATTGCTTTTGTGCATTTGATGCGCACGTTTTATTTATTCCTTTCCCCCCCTCTTCCGTTTCGATTCGCCGTTTCTTTCCTCGTCTTACCGCGAACGTCCCTTTCCACTGCAACTTGCCGTCCGAAAAATTGACAGAACGGAAATAACACCGGCATGTCGTGTCGTTTATTTCGTAAACAACGATGAAGAAACGAGGCACAGGTTGAATGCGAGTCGTGGGACGTAAACTCATTAAGCGGTTGTAGCAATGCCAGCAACATTTTTCCTCCTGGAAAATAAGTTTTTTCGCCGCCGTTTGGCTATTATAAAGTAATCAACGCGACGGACTAACGCGTTCAAACTCTTTCTAGATACGAACGTTCATCTTTTATTAGCGGCTCTATTTCTACGTTGTAACCGCAAATACGATTGAGCCGGCGTTTAGTGTTGACCGTCTGAGAGTTTCATAAACCTCGAGGAGAAACAAAATTAATCCCCTAAGGAATGACTAAACGTACACGCGCATGAATCAAACGGAGCAGGCTGATATGCATTTTAAGTAGTACACACTTGTTTTCCTTCCTTCCATGCAAGATGTCAATCAGATTATTGTATGCAATAAACGAGGAAAATTAGGAAACCCCCTTCCTCTTTTATTCAGGAAAATAATAATCGTACATTCAGTTGACGAAACTTTACAGCTTTCCCCGTTACTCGCTCCACCTTACAAGTCGGCGCACACATCGGCTATAAATAACCAACTGTTTACTCGCTTTTGCCCTCAAACACTTTTTAATGTTTCTTATTCCACGCGAAGGTCTAAAGACACGTCTGTCTCGACGACAGACGCTATGCCCATACTCGAATGGAAAAGTTTAATCTGGTCCCAACGAGGGAAAATGGTACGAATGAATAAATTCGCAAAGAAATGCTGCATCGAGTCGAGTGCAATAAAAATTTGCGATCGAAAGTCGCGGTTTAAATAAACATTAATTTAATAGCGAACGTGTGCTGTATGTTTTGCACATTGTGGAAGCTTGCTACGTTATTCTGCAGAATGAGTAGAGGAGCATACGTGTCATGAAACGATGGTAGAACTGCGCAAAGTAAGATTTACTTCTTATCTATGGTTGTAAAACCATTACAACCCGACACGCTTAATGGAAACTCGCTTCGAGAAATTTAACTTCCGGTTAGCAGAGGCGATTATATCTGCCGTTTCATGAACATTCTTACGCTAGAAATAACACCTCTGATGAAGATACACATTATTTGGAGTAATTAGAGGATTATATGAATACGTCAACTAATATTTCGCCTGCTACCATTAAACGAAGATTCTACTTGCTTTCTTAATTGCATCGAACGATTGAATGTTTCAGAAAAAATGTACATGTCTGTCCAGGGAAGTTACTCCGATTTCGATTTCGCAGGGAGCTAGTTTCTAGAGCATCTCAGTAGAAGTGTCAGTTATTTTATTACATGCTACCTTTTGGCTCTCCGAGGTGAAAACAACCCCTGAAAAATTACATATTTTCTTATGGTCTACAAAACTGTGCAATAACATTGTTAAAAAGTAGTAGCTCCAATTTGACCGTTCTTATTTTTGCATCTTTTATCGCGAGAGGAATAAATATGCAGAATTGAATTCTGAATACAAATGTGCATAATGTTGGACGGACCAATCTAAAAATACAATATTTCTATAATTTTAACTTATGCGTGCATCCTGGACGCTCGGCATTGCACTTCGAACGATGCGTCATCAAGTATTTGTGAGTACATACCTCTTGTATATTTCAATCGAACGATATAAAATACAAACGTAAACAATCGCGTAAACAAGAATATTTATTCCATTATTGCTAACAATAAATTTGTATCTAAAGTCTTTTTATCAGTGGCACCCGTGACCTCCTCATTATAACGTGTAATATGTATGGATATTTTTCCTCGCTTTGAATCATGTATAATTGTGGTAATGCGCGGTTAATAGCCACGCTATATAAAAAATATTCCGCAAAGGGAAGTCTGTTTTAGTTCATTTGAAGTACGATATAAGAGCCGCGCAGCGCTGGACAAGTGGAGAATGCAAAGCGATATGAAAAGTAGGAGAAGGTAAAGCGAAGAAAGGTGAATTTCTGCGGTACCAAAAACCCCCCTGTTCCTCGAAGGATACAATAGTAAAGAGCGCAAAATGTATGCATGTGCTCCAATGACTTCAGCCTGAATTTCGTCGATTAGTTGTCTGGCACGAGCCGTTAAATTGCTCAGATTCGATCAACGAGACTGAATCGGCGAACGAACCAATTAAGTATTTTCATCGAACGGCCTCGAGCAAAAATGGTCGTCGATGATCAATTGAGTGGGCCAGACGAAATGGATATTTAAATCGCTCGCGAGTTTTCCGCCGCAACAGGTGCGCCTAATTACGATAAACGATTTAATGATCGAGCAAATTGTTCCGCGTATGTCGCACAAGTATACTGCATATTATTGCGCAGATAAAATATGCAATTGAACGTCTTTACGCCTCGAACCGTGCTCCGATCTGATCAGAAATGTTATCCCCTAATTGTTTCGAGACAACGATTGACCAAACTCAATTAAGCGGACAAGATATTTTAATAAGCAACGAAAAGCTGGAAAAAAACAGGATTGACTTGTTGCGAACAACCTGGAATTATACTGTCAGCGTTCCCTCTATCCATGATCGATCGATATTATCATTCGATGTCGTGCCGTCTCTGCACGTGGTCGCGCACGCGTCCCACGTGTGGCTGCGCTCTGGATTTAACGCGATGACGGAACGAAAAGCGAACGAGGTAGCGGTTCGTTGAATAATTGCCGGCTATGGAGAAATCATGGCAATCTTGTACAAGTATCACGCGTGTAAGCTACGCGTGGTTGATGTTGAAGCCCATTAAAAAACCATTAAACTAACCATTTCCGCATAAAATTTCTTTTAGGCGAACTTGGCCCGTACACACGACCGATCTCGTGCAACAATTAGACATTTACACAGTGCAACGCGTCGCATAAATCTTAATAAAACGTACGATAACGATTGCTTACTCACGTGGTAGCCAACCGCTGCAAGAAACTAATGATTCACGCGAGACCGCAGTGCACCTCCTCTTCAGTGTACACGGATGTTAACAGCAATCTCCATCGTCTCATCGGTGTATCATTAAGGCGTACACCTGTTGACGATTCACACAGGAATGTTCTATCTCTCTCTCTCTCCCTCTCTCGGTGAAGTTGCGGCAGTCTCTCGATTTTCACGTGCACGAACAGTAATCGATTTTCCGGTAAAGCTAGCTGACGCGTCGCGTATCAAACGAATCGCGTAAACGAAACATTTCGACCTATGAACAAGAAGGTTTCACGCCTGATACCATCAACACGGCACTAGTCCACTGAACTACGGCCAAGAATATACGCGACGCCGGTAAACAAACTATGTCAGGCCGCGGGGCATTCGCGATTCACAAGTATCGGAGTTTATCACGAACTAATTGGTCCCGCCGGAAAATTCCCAGCAGACGACCAGGAAGGAAAAGAAGTGACCGCCAAACGAATACCCTTCCCGGAACGGGTAAAAAAATACACCCCGATCTTCTACTGCGTCACTAATATATCCACCTACATCTCTATTGGTATCACGAAATCACACGTTCGCACAGGTAAAGATAAATCACGTGCACTGAACACGACGACCACGAGGCGGCGCAGGGTCACCTGAAATCCGCTCCCCCGACCTTGAATCACACGCGTGGAAAATGGAAATGAATTCGAGCTCTCCGCTGTCTACCGGCGCAAAGAACGAACCGATCGATGTCCGACTTCGCGACGTTCCAACGCCGGTATCCGTCGACAGACGCCACCGCGAGATTCGATAAATCCGACACACCAGAGAGAGCTCCAAACCGAAGCGTGTGGAACAGACAGACCGACGGACGGAAACGAAGCACACGCGAATGCCAGCAGAGAGAACGTACGTACGTACGAACGAACGAACGAACAGGCGAGAGCCTGGCTGCCTCGTTCGGTGAACGGCCCGCGGCCCCCACGTTGTTTGTCTCGCGAGTGGCCTGTTTACATGTTGACTCTCTGTTTACGCGTTTCGTATCCCTCTTCTGTTCCCTCCACCAGCTAACCGCCTCTGATCTGCCACCCACCACCCGCTGCCGCCGCCGTCTTCCCGCCACTGTCCACCCGCCGTGCCGCTCTAACCCGTTCGTCACCTATCGCACGGTTTATCCTTTTCTGCGTTGGTCTTGGCGGCGGACTGTGCACAACTCGCTTGCTCCTCGGCTCCACCGAATAAAGCCGAGTTTATACTGACCGGCTACGCTCGACACACGACGCCGGCGAGCCGCTCTTTCGATCCGACTTCGTGATCACTCGTGACGGGCCGAAAGACCGCCGAACGTGTAGCGGGATCCTTGCGGATTTTTTGATTTCTGGGCCCCGCTGTGGGATTCTATCAGGATTGTTTTAATACTCGTGATATTAAGATCGTGTCACCCACCCGGTTGGTAATTGATTATATGGTTTTGTGTTCTGTCGAGTATTGCAGAGAGTCGGCGGAGGTATCGGGTGATCTCTGTGTTGTCCCTTGTTCATTTGTTGTACTCATTTTTTGGAATACAGGGCACTTAATAGAAGTACTGACAGTTCTGCAAATACCTTTTCGGAGTTCAATTGTTCGGTGTTGTTAATAAGATACTGATTATGGAGTAAAGTGGGTTAGATCTGAATGCGATATCGAAAATACAGGTTTCTTCTTCATTAATTAACAGACTGACCCGTTTGACATTGCTTTAAAGCTACGACCACGTTTGTATCTGCTTATCTTTCGATCGGCTACTCCAAATGAACGCGAACCATCTAGCTGCAGACCCATATACTTCTGATTACCGATATTTTTAGTAGCTCTAGATATCTAGATAACAACCATTCTTCGTAAACAGTTCAGTGGATAATACAAGTAATGAATACCTAAGAGCTTCGTGAAAACTTGAAATATCAGGCTATCCTTTAAAGCAGTCATTCTGCAATAAAGAAACACCCTGTAAAATTTGATATAAAAATTGCACGCAAACGGCATGCAACATTCAAGAAACGGAGCACCCCATTATCAACTTAATGATGCGCTTTTATCCGTTATTTATCGTTTCTGTAGCTAATACAAGCAATCTCGTGGCATTAATAGATTCGCGAGCAAGAACACGGCAGCAGTATCTTCGCAACTTTCGTTTTTACGGATATCTGCGAGCTAATTGAAATTATACAGCACGAGCTTATTAAATCAGTGTATACGTGATTTCATCGAGCCACGCGGTTTAATTAGATTTTCTTTCCAACTCGTTCTCCGCTTAATCTCCCTGAACAGTTTTCGCCTATATTTTCCTCGATTCCTGAAATATTACCTGGACACGTTGCAACGTCGTAAAGTTCTTACTAGACCATTACATGCCGCTTAAACGAGATGGAAAATATTCCGTTTGTAAAGCGTACAAGGTTGCACGCGATACAGCTGTTGTGTCGCGTTTACGCATTCGATGTTCGTATACGTATATTCGACGAAAGTGTTAAAACACCCAAGAGCCGACACAATGTTTGTGCATGCATAAAAATATCCAACATTCGAATGGCGAATATTGTCTCTGTTCGAGACTGTAAATAGGCCCGTAAAAGCACGCCAATATTATTATTATCATTATTATACTGTCTGTTGCTGTTATGCATAGCGTCGATAAACATTTACAAGAATTGGCGTATATTTGTCAAGGTATCCGTTCAGCTATCGTAAGGCGAACAGTTAACAGCGTTGTTAACTGTCCATAGTTATTATCGTTGCATCCATCGACGAAACAGCGCAGTCAAAAATAGTTGGAACAAAAGCTCGCGTTGGAAATCCAGTCTTAATCACCGCCCACGAGCATAACAGTGTGCTGCTGTCGAGTCGTTCTCTTGTTCGTTCTGGATAACGTTTCTACTGTCGCCGAGTGTGTGACATTACACTTCATGGAGAACCTCCGCACTCCCCCTCTCTATTCTTTCCTCGTGGCAGAAAGCTCAACACGTCAATGCGACAGCAATATCGTCCTCATCAATGAGTATCGACATTCTTGCGTTGAGTGGTCAATTTCTTAGACCCGTTTTACGATCAGGCGATAATGCCAGACCATTTCTGTTTATCGGGGGGCTATTACGCGCCTACCAATACGAATTTCCAACTGAATTTAATTCCACGCAGTATTTTTCCCGCGTTTCGTGTCGCGGCGAGTTTGTTCGAAATAAAAGTCGACAAACCGTGCATTGAAAACGCGTGGAAAGTAGGAACGGAATGACAGAAGACAGTGTTAATTATCAAGATGCTTCCGTACAAGTAATGCCTGAAATGGAGCCGGTCATCGATGAAACGTGGTCTTGAAACATGTGGCCCATGTTGCGATTGCAAAGACTCGAACGTCAATTTTTCTTTTCCTCTTCCCTCCTTCTTTTTGTTTCCATTATCGCGATGCATCGCGCATGGTAAGAAACTGTACAAACGATCTTATCCGCGCGATTTATTTATTTATGTTTTGCTTCGGGGAACGATTGCAACACGTCTTTAAAAAGCATCGACTAGGACGATGACGAGTACACGCTGCGGATGATTAATCGCCTTCGAAGTTTTTAGAACAGATTTCGAATGAGCTGGGTACACCAATTGTACGATCCTATTTTTATTAATTTGATTGTCCGTTTTTAATTAATTTAATTGCGGAGTAAAAGGTGCCCGTACATGCCTGACGACACAACACTCGAAGATTGTAATTGTAATGACCACGATCACCTTGCCCAATAAAGCAGCAAGATATAAAAAGACGATAAAATATTCAGGCTACCGAAATATCTTTTTAAATCGTTACTTCGACCGAGAGAAGGCAATTTTTTCGCGAGGTTGCCAGGGCCGATGTAAGAATCGTACGAGATCAATAAAAGATATCGCATGTATGTAATGATAATTTTCCACAGATCATCGCGGGGTTCATCGAGTTAACTCGATTATCATTAACACACCACCACGAGATATTTATCTTTCCCCCGATAAGCTCGAGCCGAAGTGAAACTACAACGGAGCCGATCGATTTAGCCATTTATCAATTAATCTTATCGACGTGGTCGGTGTGCCCATAACGAATTCCCGTTTTAATCACGTACATCCAGCTATACTTTCGTAGCAGCGGGCCTCTGTTCAACGTCTGCTTCGCTAATAGCGAGTTAATTGCATCAGGTGCAGGGGAATCCCCTGTTCCGTCACTTCGTGCTTCGGTGAAAAAAATGTACATCAACATCGTTCCCATTTCCTACCACGAAAAAAAAAGGAAAAGAAAGGAACTAAAATTTTATGACACAAGACCATCTATGCGTGTAACGCAATTGTCTATGTTGCCAGGAATTTTATTATAAGACTTAAATCACTCATTGCCCACGGCGGTTTTCATGGCAATACGTTTCTTATTTTCATGAATCATAAATCGGTGCTTCGAGTTCAACCGGTACGCGTTACACGTGCGGGAGAAAATGCGCCAAGTGAGATACGGCTGGATATAAACGAGCATTTATTATCCGGGAAGCGGTTGCACGCGTCTTATCAATTCCAACGTTTGATTTTTTTTTATCGGTGCCTCGTTGAGGCTTGCAATTCTTACGCAATCCCATTATACGCGAGCAACATTAATACTACGTTGCTAACGCATTGAACGACCCTTCCCGTTCACGTCACCCGTTCATTTGTCTTCCCTTTAATAAACCACCACTGTAAACCGATCGTCAGAAACAACCCCATGTGTTCTTGTAAAACACATTGGATTATAATAAACGACTGGTCATTTTATTTTCATTGGCGGGGCTATGACGAAGTCTATGACAATCAGGGACAGAACGGTTCGTGTACACCTCGCGACTACCCCTGGACTTAGGTTACAACCATCACAGAATGGTTTAGGGGGGTAAATCGTCGCGTAAACGCCTCTGTATATGGACCGGCGGGATTTCCTTTCGAAATTGGCGTGAGCGAGCGAGTGAGAGTCCGTAGATAAGGTAATCCGGAGCTCGAAAACTCTCAGATTCCGAAACCACCCCCATGCCACAGGAACTGTGTACCTGCGGGGTGGAGGGTCTCGAGTCTCGGTCAGTTTAATGCTAACTTGCAGAATACCAAGTGGTTTCTCACCATAACGGGTCTGGCTGCCTGGGTAGAATCGTGGAAAACAATAAACAGACTTCGCCAACTTAAAGGATCGTACAGTCGATTGAGCATTATAAATGCCTTAACGGGGTTCGATTCCCCGACATTTCGATTTGTTTCGCGAATAATATATATATATACACCTCGTGCTTGTGTTCATTGAACTGGCGGACGTTCAATGTAGAAATGTCAGGGTGAGTAAGAATATTATTGAACAATGGGAAGGGTGTATGAGTCATTAGGTTTATTGGGAACTTTGTGCAATTATTATCACCCTTTACTAACTTGTATTTCGTCTGGAATTTTGTATGCGATAAAGAAGTGAATAGAATTTACTTAAGTAATAATTATCGTATATGGAAATTTCCGCGTGAATAAATAGAACAGAACAAAAATAATGAGGGTTAAAAGGTGGATCGCAAGTAGACCTAATTGATCGACGCTCCCATCGAAAGTCAGATATCGAAGAGTCCAACAACTTTTCCCATTATCGTCAATATGCAGGCTGAAGCTTTGGTTTCACGTTCGAGGGCGTTACGGCATCGATTCTATGGTAAAAGGAAACCGGTTAAATCGCGTCGACGACCTTTATTGCCGTCTTAAAGCAGTTAAGTTAATCGGCATCAGCATAAGAAAACGGAAGGGGCTGCGAACTTCACGCGGCAGGAATCGAATCGCCTTTCCTTGTATTTAGAGTTTCAGACAAAAACATTAACATAAATCACGGGCAAGGGGAGAAGGAGAGACACGAAAAGGCAAGGGAATCTGGAGACACCCAGGCAAGATCTAGCAGGATCGAATGTTTATTTCGATTCCCTTCGAGTGTACCCTTACGGCACACTTTACAGCTCCATCGAGCCTCGTCTTACTTCCTTACCTCTTGCAATTAGTGCCTCGAAAACTCTCGAACCATTTGTTTCCCGGGGTACAAAGAGAAAGTCTGAATTAAACAGCTAGCTTCGCTGTTCGAAATCACCGTGCAAGTGAGTGAAAATCGTGAGGTTTGATTTAAAGACGAAACACGAACACGTGTATCGATAATGATTAGCTGTGTAAAAAATTGATAGAGCAATCGACTGTCCCCGTGTCGAGGGAAATTGCATGTACACGCGTGAGAATGCGCATAAGGAGAGGGGAAAAGGTGCCACTTAACCCCCACCCTCTGCTCTCGTTCCCCGGTAAACGCACCTTGCGTTACGCCACCGTCAACCCTCAACCCTCGACCTCAACTCTTTCACTTTTAGCGGGAATTCGATGAATTGCCAGCTGCTACGGGCAATAAATAATGCATTTGTGTTTGCCCTCGGTAAAAGGGTCCACCCTTAACTACCCCTTCTACTCCTCAGCCAACCCATAAAGTTTAGAACGACTTCGGTCGAAGACGATCGAGGGACACGATTTAGTGAAACGGCCGAGGATCGATACAGTTTCTGAAAGCTGCGTCGAGTGTTTTGCTTGACCGTCAATTTAAGGGAAACCGAAGTCTGAAATCTCGAACTTCTTCGATCCTTTATTCGTGTTCTATGGAATTCTGATATAAAGGATCTTCCTCGTTATAGAAGACAACGAAATATTGTAACAAAGAATGGAGGAGTATAGCTAGCATTCGAACAGAGCCATGAACCTTTTAAGCGGAAAGTATGCATTGTCTGTAATTTAGCAAGCAAATCAACGCCGCCAATTACGTGCAACTATTACGTAGTCCTGTTAAACGAATCGTGCAGACTCTATTGAATCCTATCTGAACGAATTAATAAACCTTATTGTTTCCTTGCGGCCTTTTCTCGAGACGATCCGAGATGGATCGAGGAAAAACAGACATAAATACTTCAGTCTACCTTCGTTTCATTTCATGTATATCGGCCCTCGAACAGGCGTGAGCGAGAAATTTTCATCGAGACAGATTGTTCGACACTTTTGACCGTAAACCTCGAGGAAAAGGAATTTACAAGGAAGGGAGAGACGAACCGACGGCTTATCGCGGCAATAATTAATGCGCGCCACCCGAACTTCCGAAACTTCTTTTACTCAACGAAAACACAAATTGCTTGTTTAATATATTATTAATTGGCAATTTCCGGCTGCTTTGTAACGCGTTTCCTCGCTCGACCAGTCTACAACTTCACCTCTGTCCTCCTGGAAAACATCTTCCACGAACGAAACAGCATCCGCGTGAAATAATCATGGGGCGAATTCTTAACGCAAAGAAAATCAAGTGTCTCATCAATCACGCTTAATCAATGGTGTATCGTCCGATCGATAAGGGCTTCATTTTTTTTTGCGCCACTTTCTCACCCTCCAAATGAAAGAAGGACGTCGAAGAAGGCGAAGAAACTTTCTTATTAACACGATCAATCAAATCGCCACGAATTTAAAGCATTTTTCACGATTTTCCGGATTTCTGAGCAGAGCTGCGGGGAGCGAAAAAATTCCAGCCAACCGACGAGAACAGTTAGGGATAACTTTCGCCGATCGATGTGGGATTAAGAAGTGGCAAGCTACTCTTCCACCGGCTAATTACGAAAGTGCGATCATTCATTGGAAATAATCGACCTGGGCCAGCATCGATTTCATCTTACGAAAACGAGGAAAATACGTTCAATACGACGTGGTCCATTGAACGAATAGCTAAGACGTTATCATTCGCATCGTTGAATTCTTAGATTCTCAAAGTCTTAATTCATTCTTTTTTCTTTTTACAGAGTGAACTATCAACTGGCGGCAGAATTCTAATTGTTTACCAATTATCAGAGGGTTGGCACGAGTAGCCGTGGCAAAGGAGGGAAAGAAACTTAAAGTTTGAAACTCGTGAAAGTCTGGAAACGAGAATGAACCGCTTATTTTCATTGTTTACTGTCTTTCTGTGGTTATTGCTACCCCTGAAAATTTTTTCCACGGCGTATACACCTGCCATTCCTCTAGAATGTCATAATCGTGTTCATTAACTTTCACGTTTTAATAGGGAATGGACGGGGGAAATGTTGGAATCGCGGAGTCACCTCGGGCAGCCTCGATACAACAGGCAGACTTTATCTTTTACGAGGGTCGCGCCAAGGAGGACGTAACGCCGTGAAAATTGCTCAATAAACTTAATTTAAGTATCCAAGCCGATGCTTCTATAACGACATACTAATCATATTCCAACCCTCGAGCGTATCACGTGGGGAGCTCATTTATGAACGGACGTATAAAAACGTAGCATTTTCTCTCCCCAGTCGTAATCAGGCATCATGAATTCTTCCCTTCCATTGCTATGCTCAATTTTCGCTTGCGAATTCGTTTCGTCTAAATTAATATACAGGCAATCATTCGCGCGCAATGCCGTGATTAGAAGAAGGTGCAAATAATTCATGAAGAGGTTGATGTATGATCGAATAATTCATTCGTGTGCAGTGTCACGGTTGTAGCAGTTGTTATATCGCATTACCGTACAGACAGACGTAGCTTCATTTAAATATCATAAACTAAATGAAAGCGTGGCAATGTCTGGCACCGACTTCTGAAATGTCTATTCTCTCTGACTTCGCTTAATATTTAACACCTGTGACGCCTGCTCGCCGTGCCACGTAGTTCCCAACTCGTCTTATTTTCCGTATCAGAGTAATTTGTTTCAAGCGTCAACCCGAGAAACAGGAAAATTGATTAGGGCCGCTAATTTTCCAATGGACACCGATTAATGCAAAGCGAACATTGATAAACTCAATTTACAGAATAATCGGTAAAGTTTATGAACCACGATATAATTTCTCAAATATCAAAGAAATGGTATTCCGCTGGTATAAGCGATTTAGATTAAAATACTCGGACTATAAATATAGAAAAATTGATCTGAAACCGTTCCATATTTGCGAGTTTTGCGTATTTCAACTTTCACTCGAACTTTCTTCGTTCACCGTATTTTCCAGCTGATAAAACGAGGAAATTCAATGTTTCCGCCAAAACAGGCATCCAGCAAACAATGTTGCTATACTTTCACCGGCGTTAAGATAAAAGACCAGGTAAGAGGAAATTCCTTGTGCCGATTGAAACAGGTCAAAGAACTCTCGGCTACGTGTGAAATCCTGACCGTCAGGCCACTCACTCCCGTCTCGTCCCCCGAACAGATTATTCAACGAAATAGTTTGCGAATAATTCTAACCGTGACTCAGTATCGCCGCATTGTATCGCGTCACTGTTGAATTCTACAGAGGCAGCACGAACGTATACTCGGATCATCAATTTCCCTCGACTTCTCCGCCTGCTGCGAGTTAATTGGTCGGTAATCAGGTAAATAACGGAACAACCGAGATAAGCTAAATGTGGCCAAAGGCAGAGAACACTCTCAGCTCGCCGAGATTCTGCTTGCATAACGTTGTCCTAAGTGATAGGCTACTGTTCGACGTTTTAGCGAATCTCCATGCAATTCAAATGCATCTGATAAGAGGCATCGCGGAGGCTGCACTTGTAAATAAAGAATGCAAAAATTCGCGAACCGGTCCCCTGAAACAATTTACTCTGCCGTTTCTCAACCGCAATCGTATTTAACTTTCGCTTTAATTATCGTTCAGCGATATCCCAATGCACGGGATATCTGTGCCCGCAACCGCGGAGATAATGGAAAGCGCAAGTCACTCCATCGCGGATTATCGATACGTACGAATAATACGATCGTTATAATCTCTCGTCGAAGCGTGCCGAGGAAAAACTTCTCCAAGGCGACCACGTGAATTCAATTCAATTGCACCGGTATTATCGGAAAAGAAACCAGTGTAACGAGCGTATACGCGAGGATGTATGCTCGGTTACCATCTTGCCGCGGCCGCGCGGAAACGATATTTCATAAGTAGTGGAAAATAATTTACGCCCGAGTATCCCCTTTTGGCGACACGACGCCACTGCGATTGCGTTCGTTCCGTCGTTTTCTCATCGTGCCGTCTAATTTTTTTCTTTTTCTCGACCACCAGCGGAAAATGAATATTTCCAATGCCAATGATTGCCAGCTCTGTTTCTGTCCAGAGAGACCAATCACTGCGGGTGCACGACACGCGAAGAACACTCTCTTCCCGACACGGTCCGGTAACGTTTAACTTTGCCGCATCGTTTTAAAACGTATAGAGAAGCGGCTGCTGATGAGGGGACTCTCAGCATCAATTCACCGTGGCAGAGGCACAATCATTGAGGGCAAAGTCATCGGGGAAAAATAATTACAATCGGTCGCCTAGTAAGCGCTCGCGTACTCCACCAATTCCCACATCGTTTCACTCTCTCACTCTCTCACTCTCTCTCTTATTTCTCCCCACCCGTGTGGACTCGCTGGAAACCCCTAAGTCACTCGTATCCCGGAACCACTTCACATATTCTCGGTTCGACGATCCTGTACAAAATCCTAGCCGTCGTTATACTTGGTGCTCTTTATTATTACTTTTTTATAACGACGTGACAGCGCGTCAAAGGTTCGAACCTGTACGCCGGGAACAGCTCGATCAGTGAACAACAATACTAACGACATACTACTCTGTTCTCTCTGTGCCCCGCAGCTTTTCGAATCACGTATTCGATTCAGATCGAACCGTCACGCTCGCGACATTCAAATAAATCAGAACCGCGACGTTACACTCGCCTGATATACTTCCTCGTGTAATTCGGCACGTGTAATATAATGACTACACTAATGATTCCCTCGCGCAGCCAAGCCCTCGCTATTGTGATAATCACATTTCTGTATGCGCCATGCGAACCAGAGGGAACGCGCATTGTCGTATCTCTGAAGTTTTCTATCCTAAACGTAGACCGGGCTCTCTCGATTAAATTGCACTCCGATATCATGGCACCAGCCCACTTTAGAGAGATAGCAGAACGTTTCCATTACTGGTGCACGCATTTCAATGACGCGGCGAAGGAAGGACGGAGAGAAGTTGGAGAACAGAAACAGCGGGTTTAAGGTGGTTGGTGGAAGAAGGCTGTCCAATGTTCTCCCGAACTCGCAGCCACTAAGGAGGCTGATCTATAAATAGGTAGCTGAACACAGGCCGTGCGACTAACACCAAAAAACGGCCATCGAGATTCATGCCACGCAACCGAAGTCAGCCTTAAACCGATCAATTTTATGAAAGCGGCGACTTGCGGTAGAACCGATACAAATTACACATCCGTCCGATACGTCATAACACTTGTATATCCATCGAAACGCTAAACTGCCAGATTTATGGCGGACCAATCGTCCGCGGAACTTTATCTCTCAATAAACTACACGGGTATTCCTTGCGCTCAGAAACACGATCTTCTACCCGGTAATACATTAACCTTTCCCAACCTACTAATTGCAGTAAGGGAACACAAACGTGCACTTCAATAGAATCAGTTTACACTTGGCGCACCGTGGCCTCCCTGTTTCTCGCATTCGGGCTCGTTAAGATCATTAACCCTAATGGTATTCCCAACACGTTCCGCGTAAACTTTAGGACGACGCGTACGCCAAACTTCCGGGAAGATTTTCCCTATCCGTTCTATCGGCAAACCATGCGTTCGTTTTTTCTCCGCCTTTCTTACAAACTCGTGTCTGACGGCAGCAGGACGATTCCACTGTCGATGCCGCGACCCGGCTGCAACCCTTTCCACCTTCACGCCACTGCCGCCGCGTTTACGTTCATATCACTCGTCCATAAAATATGTATCCTCGTATGTCCAAGTCTTATCTATATACATAACAGTATTCGCTGTGTTCTATTCTAGATTCATAACTATTAATACTAATGTCTGCGAGTGCCTCGAGCCAGGAGCAACCTCTTGGCGAACGTTAACCATTTCTACCTCTCATCAATGGTACATTCAAACACAGGCAAACAGGAATTCATCAACGGGAATGAACCACCACCGTGAACCGTTGTTTCACGGCGTTGTACACGCAAGAATTTATTCGAGTCGAGCGCGTGCGCGCCATCGTGTCCAGATGCACCGTGGTATTTACAGTGTTCCCCGCGAATTAAGGCATACCTTATCGCGACTAATTAGTTTTCTCGTACGTACGGTTAATGAGGCTCGAAACAGACGGCACGATCAGGGGAATCGCGTATATCTCGTACGTTTCACCGGAACAGAATCGTGCTCGTGGAACGTGAACAAGAAAAATATAATATACACGATTATACAGAGAACAGTGAATGCAGGGGAAACACGTGGACTACGTGAAGGGAGTTAGAAAGAAACGGGCACAGTTCTTTCGTTCGCGTAGTCGTGGCATAATACACGCAAGATGTTGTCGAGTTATTTGGAGCACGATTGTGTACCCGATGATTCATATTACAATTTTCTCTTTGCTAACTAACCGACGATTGAAGGCAAGTACGCCCCGATTACTCTAATCATGTGATTCGCCGAGTGTACAAGTTATCTTATCTCGTATTGTACACAGAGTTTATGTCGCACGATAATGCAGCATTTCGTGACGGTGAATGTTGTATTTCTGCGAGAACATCTTCGGAAGAGGAAAGTGTGACTCTTGGTGGAACGTTGCTGTTCTTCGGTATACGCGATTAACGGCGAGAAAAAATATAAGCAACCACGAGAAGCAGATATTTTCAGTGCTGTTGAGAGATTGTTTGAAAAAAAAGGAACGATGCGGAGACGAGAGAAAAATTTCAGTGGAACGAGCGTTGAACTTAGGCGCGCGGTCCTGGTAAATTTTTCATTATCTTGCGCCATAATCTATTTACAGAAAAGATTTAAGGCTGAGACGTGCGGTGCTCCCAGTCTGGGGTTACTGAATTCATTATTCCTTTAAAAATATTAACTTTACTAACTCTACAATTCTTCTTCTTTTTTTTTATCGCGTAGACAGAGAAAGAGGGGGAAGGACGGGTAGTGGAAGAAATACAAATCTATGCAGAAGAACGATAAAACTTCGCGACTAGTTTCTATCATTTTTCCTTTTGAGAAATGAGCTCACAGCTTAAAATACACCATCAATTAAGCAACCCTATATCGCGTTTTCCTAGATAAAATTGCGCACGTTAAATTTCAGGTTGCGCAATTATAGACAACGATATTTCAACGATATATCTTTGGAAACGTCTTGCTCTAAGAGCAATAATTAACCGAATTAAATAATTGCCGTTGCACTATACTTCCAAGTCATATTTCAAGCACGATACATGTTTGGAGGTATACGTCGCTGACGCTGTCGCAATTAAATTTACGCGAATCCAAGAATAACCATCATTTGAAATAGAATCTTGTTGTCATTGGTTCACCAGCCGATATTCTAATCTCGCGGAATTAAATTGGCCGGCAAGATCTCCAGATCACGATAAGTATGAAACGAAATACGTTGCAGCGGGCATTGAAATTGAGAGCAACGATGATGCGTTGAACGGGTTTCGCAACGTTTTGTATACGACGTTGATTATGAATTATTTCCACGGGGAACCGAGTCGGGTCGACGAAAAATTTAGATTTTCCGAAAGTTTCGAATGGCCGTGGTCCTCTGTACCGTGTGTAAAATTAGTGTTTTGCCGCAAGCTCGGCCGCAATATTAAGTGGCCCGATCGCGTAAATAAATGAACCGATGAGAGCCAGCTACATAGCAATCCTTAGTACACTTGGCTAACTATACTTGAAACTTCCGTGACCGTCGCGCCGCCGGGGCGAAATATACCAAAGTCGCCAGGAATGGAGCAAAGAGCGAATGCGTCTGCTAGAGGAACGAACAGTAAATCTGTCCCATCGTTTGGCACGTTCGTGTTCACCACCTCGAATGAATTATTTACTTATCAATTATTAAGCGGAGTCGTCGTGTACCGTTTAAAGATTTATACCCCTGAGAAATTGTCTCTGTATTTTCATGCTCTGCCATTTCATAATACGCATGCGATATTTATGACAGTAGGCTGATTTCAAGGTTGCTGCACGCCGAATATAAAGAATTTTACAATTCGCATAAACATCCTTTCTATCCGCTTTCTTAAAGCGGCCACGCGACGATTCAATGCCAATCTTCGGTTCTTTGTTTCCATGAAATAATATAAAGTTCTAATTAATCGTGCTACTTATGGGCATCGTTGCTCAAGGAGCCACGAGGAAACGCACCGCCGTTGCATTCGAGTATCACCGGGCGTGTAAATTCTTTCTCAGACTTCCCGGAATAGGAGCAAAATGGAGCAAAGTCTGACGGTGCAACGGAGAGTCAAGTTATACCAACGTCGTACACAGCCGAGCGGTAAATCCATCGCGTCGTTCGGTATGTAAATCGCTTATCGCTTCGAGTGGACCACTCGGTATAATTAGGTAGGTAGGTAGGTAGCTAGGTAAGTAAGTATAGGTAGATAGGAATGGCATCATGCGCGCCGACATGTATCTACACATCTAATGGCGAGGAGGACGAGAGCAACCTCGCGGAATTAGGCTCTTCCGTTGTTTCTATTACAAAATAGATGGCATGATATTGCGGGGCAGCAGCGACGCAACTAATCTCTACTTCTTTTTCGCCGCGTGATACCCCCACGATCACGATACCTCGGCGATGCTCCGCGAAATATTTAAAGTGGGCGAGCGCATGAAGATACCGTAATGTCGATCGCGAGATCAGTATTCATTGAAATCAGATGATATCGGCGGAGTCCACGAAGGACACTTAATCATTTGTATCGCACAGTATGTACCTCTCTGCGGGATGCAGAGAGGAAACGTAGAGCCTCCATTTACATAAGGTTCAATTCAGATTCGATTACGTTTGCGCATGAAACTCTTAGACCGATGAATGAAATATGCATAGGCTAATTGATATTAGGCGATAAGAGGGCAAGATACGAATACACCTGGTGGTGGATCGAGCATCCGCGTACGATACACGGGGCAATCGACATTGACGTGTACATTGCACGTAACGTTCATGAACGATACGTGGCAGGGGCCGGAAAATTGATGTCTATAACAGCACCGGTGGCCCCGCTACAGAATCTGTAATCGATCGGGCAAAGGTATGACAAAGCTGGCGGGTACTGCTTCGTAGAAAAATGACGAAATCAGCGATAAATCGTCATTAGGCGGATCGTATAGATCCCGCTGTTGAACCGATCCATCTGCCGACGGAAAATTGGCACGGATGAGGACATCGTCGTTCTAAATTATTCTCTTCGAACGTATCCCCCAATAATTTAATACGCGTTCCAGTGGCCCCGTACGAATTTATAGCGTAAATAACACGGTACATCCAACAGGCAGAGGCATCATTAATCCCGTCGTGTGGTACGAATGCGTCGCTGGTAACCGCTTGTAGTTTCTGGCGATTCGTCGCGATAAAAGCCAACAAATCATTGCATCCAAGATGTATCCGTGACCATTAATCCGCGACTGCATCCTATCCAGCTACTTAACGGCACTGGGTGAGTGCAACGAATGTCATCCTCTGCAGCCCCATGCCCTGTCGTTCCGCGATGCAGGCCGGTCACGTGACTGACAGGAAGCTACCAATCGTCTTGCACGATTATCCCAGTCACCCTCTTTCCCCGCTGACGGGGACATACAGAATGTGCATCGTGCATCGTACACGTGCGTGTACTCGTGCGGCCGTGTGCGTCAACCCGAGCATCAGGGACAGCGTTAAATAGGATTCGCGAGCGTACGGCCACGTATCTCCGCGCGCAGCTCGGCGCTTGTGTCATTTTCTATACGTAAAGCAACGATTGCCCGAGTATTGAAGCGTACTCGTCGCGAATTTATACTTGCACGAGCCGTGTACATACACACGTCGGGACGCAGCGCGACACGAAGCGGGGCGACGCGGCGCGGCGTCGAGAGTCGCGACCAGTAAACCGCGCTACACATTATCATAAATGCCCGCGCGCTGGAGACCGTCCCACGCGTAAATCTGTTTCGCAAATTGCGCGAGTGGGATTATGTCATCTTCCTACAGTCTCTTTCTATCGTGCACTCCTCCTGACACGAGCGTATCCCTCCGTTTGACATGATCGGGACGGATAGAAGCGAGCCGTCCTTCGGCGCTCTTCCATCCTCGTCTTTCCTTGCGCTGATTCTGAATCTTTACTATATTGGGGCAAGTTGTCCACGTTGGATAGGAGAAACTCTTAGCGACGTGTGTTTGCGGCGAATCGTATTGGAACGGATATGCAATGCCGCATACGATTGGCAAATGTTTCGCGACGATTGTGAAATCCGAAGAGACGGCGCAGGTAAATAAACGCACGGTTGTATAATGAGCGCATGGGGCACTTATCTTCGGTAAAACAATATTGTGCAAACAATAGTGGGCTCAGATAAGAAGCTGATGCAAAGAGTGGAGCAAGGAGAGCCTGCTTTCCGCGAATCTCTCCGACTGGAAATTATTTTTGCCACGGTGCAATATGCGCGACGCTTATTCCAACGGATAGAACGCCGCGTTGGAAATGAAAAGTGGCAACGCCAATTGAAAAAGAACTAACCTTGTCAGCTTCTTCGGCTCACAAATTAGGAATTTTTATGCCGCCCTCGCGCCAGCCGATGAAGAAACACATTTGTAACTTTTGCACGATCGAGCTTGTGAATACCAGAACGTGGAACATAAGAGGCACGGGCAAATCCAGTTTTGCGAGGATACCGTTGAATCTTATATCCGAGCGAATTAAACGGTCTGCACGACTGTCGGACACTTTCCTTCGCGCACGTTTCTATTAGCACACGCGCACAGTGTCAATGCCAAAATGTAATTGAATTATTGTCGGGCGAGATTAAACAAGCACTCGCGACGAGTGAGGCAACGTCGAAAGAAAAACGTGGCGTATCACGATGAATGGTACCGGAGTAATTTCGCGGGGCAAAGAAAACGGGAACAACGCGTATATTATTCGCGGTTTCTTGTAGTTTCCTTCAATCTCTCCCAAAACACAGGCAGACAGTGCCGTCAAAGTGATAAGAACGCACTGGCTGCAAGGAATTTAAAGTGAACTGCGTGGGTATCGCGAAAGGAATTACGTTCCTTCGATTTGAATGCAGCGATGCGACTCTACCACCACCAACGCACCACCATCGTAAATGAAATTTTGCGACTGGTTTTCTGTTCAGAATGGATCGAAACAGTTCACGCGGGTAGCAACTTCGCGAGCGGAGAAAATAATTGCAACACTGCCGGCCAAATTAACAAACGACGATCGAATTTTGTCTAAGCGAAATATGAGGAACGATAAGACGATTTGTAACAAAATCTAGAACGAAACTGGATTGAAGTAGTACCTTGCCGTTTCGACACAGTCGTAAACAACGATATACTTTGATTATCTACGACGACCAATCGCGATCGAGATAGATAAGACAGTTTAGGTTACAATTATTTTTCCAGAACGCTAGTAGTTATTTATTCCTGTGCTGAAAGTACCCTTATCAGCACGATTCGAGATGATATCGTCATCCGTCTGGCGCGATGACACGGTTGTATGCTTCACAAGTACACGCATACATCATTGTTTCCCCGATGAAAATAAAAAAAAAAAGGAAAAATAATCGTGCGTTCGTTGTTTTCCTACCACGATAATGCATACAAAGATGGGAGATTCTGAGAATTAATCCTCCCAGTCAGTTTGCAAATTATCTGAATAGATATATACTATGGAACAGCTAGTGGGCTCATCAAAGGGAGCGATGATTCGGGGAAGAAAGAGTTAACTCGTCCGAGTCCGAAATGAGTCTGCTGTTATAAATACACTTCACTGCGAAAACAACTCTTCGTTAGCTTTGAGTCGTTTAAATTAGATTTGGGTACTCTGCTCTATGCGTTACATAACCATTCAGCTCTGACAATCTATACATTATGGACAGCTGAATGTACCTCTTCGGGCAATCGAGGAAACCTATCCTGAATTTCATTTCTCATACGAACTCCGCGAGAATTTAACAAACGCGTAAAAATTTTTCCTTAAACGCGACGACGAGAAACTTGCGTCGTTTCGCCGAATGGTCGAACTTCGATGAGACGACTATAGCTTAGGAAAATATCGCTTTAAAGAATAGAGGTGAAAATAAATAGATGCAACTAGAATCGAGTACAAGCTCTGGATGACGTTTGCGTGTGCGTCAACAACGCAGGTGAACACCCACCACAGTGCTACCACGCACGCACTGCACCGACACTCGATGCGACTGTTTGCGAATCCCTCTTTATGTCCCTCATCCTTCACGCGCGGGCTTTCGTCGGGATCCTCGTTGTGTACGAATCTGCGCGGTAATTGATTCATGATAGAACCGCGAATTCAAACAAGACCGATCTACATTTTGATATGCCGTCGCTCGCAGTTCACTACGGATCGCGATGTCGCTCTATTATGTCACCGGCGTTGCTGCGACGAGATACACCGTAACCGACGCGGTCTGGTCTGTTCATGATCGACTCTTTTCACTGCCGCAACAAGGTGGCCAAGTTTTCCCGTGCTCGGTACGATTATTCGACCACAATCAATTAGAACCATTATAACATTTTATTGCTTACAAAATAACAATTACGATACTCGCAATATAACGAGGAGAATTTTACAAGGAACTTTTTTTGTCATTAATAAACGACTGCGACGCGTTGCACCGTTCCAATTAATATTCGTCCATTCCCGATTACTCCGCTTTTCACACTTTTCACTGTTAATGGTTCGAAAGCTATCGCGATCCACTACCGCACCTTGCATTTTAATTTCATTACGATGCAGTCGCGTGAAATGCCTCCCGGTCGATGGAA
The DNA here is from genome assembly GCA_963583965.1 of Nomada ferruginata. Lineage (NCBI taxonomy): Eukaryota > Metazoa > Arthropoda > Insecta > Hymenoptera > Apidae > Nomada > Nomada ferruginata. The sequence continues at coordinate 9,066,527 of OY757224.1, forward strand.
ACGCTTCACCTTCTCGTGCCGTCGGTACTGATACACGCGAAGATTTCGCTCCACCTCTGACAAGGGCTCTCTGTGTAACTGCAGATACTTTGTTCCCACGGACATGACAAAAATACTACGATCTCGTCGACCTTTCTTCGTCGAACATTGTATTGATTAATTGCTGGCTGATACATCGCCCTTCCGTGTAATCGAATATTCCTTTAAGTGTACACGCAATTCTCGCTCATCGGCGATGAAACGCCACGATGTCGAGAGAGAAAGTGATTCGAATTGCAAGACAGTAGATACGGACGATTATTGCGGTTTATATCTGGACGCTGCATCGGCCGTCCCCCTTTGTGTACAAATCTGCGTAATAATTGATACGCGATGGGATCGCGAGCTCAAACACGAACGGTTTTAATACGGCGGTCGCTCTCAATGTCCAGCATCGTACAGAATCTCTATTATAGTGGAGGAGAGGAGCGTTGCAAACGAGGTTGCATCGGGTAACGCGACCAATGCAGAACGAGTGGATAATGATCGGCTTTTTTTTGAGCCCATCCCCGCGAATCGTTTCTCGGTGTCCCATAGGGAACGTGAAACGCTCTTTGTGCGCTGCGACTCTGGTACTTTGGTCCTTCTGCACAATGCCGTCGATGGAGAAAGCTCTCCTCTATTTTTAGGAAAAGAAACTACCTATGCGATTCTATGCGACGTTAGCAAAAAGTAAAGGAAAAAAGAACGAAAAAACAAAAAGAGATCGCGACTGCGGGAGGGCAAACATTGGGTATTATCTTGGTTGACGATATTCGAATGTAGCCGAAGGAAGGGAACCTCGAACGACAAATCTAACATCCATGAATTTTATATAGTTTTAGAATTTTTAATTCCGACTAAAACCGATGGTTTAAAAAGGAACGGCTAAGGGAGTGTTACCTCGTCGAATCAACGTCACACTTTCGGCCCAAATTACACCAGTCAACGTCGAAACGATCCATCCGCATTCGATTTGATACCCTTATCGCGATATTATTCATGATGCAGAGGTATATCTGGGAAATTGTCGTCGAGGCAACGCCACGATCTTGTTATAACGAGTCACCGTGCAAACGTTTGGCACATCACAATCGCAGGATGATAATTTAATGTAACGACTCGCGTTAGTGCACCGATCGCAAATGAACGGCCGCCGGCGTTCCCGTGTTAACGCGCCTACGAGAACAGCCGTGGGGGCATATTTGACACGGAGCAGTCATGGATCGGCAAATCATCGAATCATCGGCGGTACTCGACAACGTAACAAGTCAACAGGCGGTCGTTATGTATATTGACGTATACTTGCCGCAGTTGCGGCGTCGATGCCTGTTTCTATTGACAAATACCCGTCGCGGGGGCGATGATGCATTGCAGTACACGCGCCGACGGAATGACACGGAATGCGTATTATCGCGACAAAATGAACCGAACTCCAGGAATCCTAATGCCTCGATGTCGGTTCGTTTTGTGCCACAACTCCGTAATTTTCAAAACAATTTCGAAGGCCGTCTTAACGCGAACAAGATCGGATCGAACAAGAACGGATCAGCCAACTCTTGCGTTACTAAATTTATAGGAGCAATCCTGCCTGTATTTCGAAAATATTTCGTTGATTATTTATTCACGATTTGTCGTTGGATAGGTATACAGATTTTTCATGCCTTCGGTCTTATTATCGAACTCGCAGAATCGAATTCAAACAGGGGATATCGAATGTAGTATGACACGATGAAAGAAGTTAGCCACGGTGACGATTCGCGCGGTGCGTTCGCGCGTCCCGCGGAATGAAAAGGGAAATAATAAAAACGAGTGGTCCCGACGAATTGAAGAATCGACGAGGACAATGCCGAGAGTGGCGTTGAAGTGGTCGTGACGGATGATAGGCGGCACGAGGATCGGCAGATCGCGAAAGTGGCGGAGAAGCAGTGACGATACACAACGTGTAACAATGGAGCCAATATCTGTAGAAAGGTGGTGCTCGTAACGTGCACACTCGACGCGCTGGAAACAAATGTCGTACCTATGCGTGACAACCCTTATTGCGGCGAGGGGGTGGTGTGTTTATTGCTCGACCTGGCAATAATAACTGGTTATTATTCATTACTCTGGCACACCGGGCTCGGTACGCACGATTGTTGCAGTCAACTACACGGTGGCGCGAATCATTCTTTTTCCCTCTTTTTTTCGGCTCCTCTCGAACCGTCGAGCACACGGCGATTCGTGAAATATAGCACTACGACTCCCCTTCGCTATCGAGGGAAAAGAGCGACACGTTATAAACCGCCGGAGAGTTTACGCTACGCGAGACGTCTAAGGATTCATCGAAGTCCGTGGATTTTGGAAACCTTGTCGTAGGTGTTATTGATTCTTTCGTGCGGTAAGATACCGAGGGACGTTTTATTATAAAACTGAAGATCTTGAGAATGTGGAAGGTGAGAAACCTGTACGTGGTACCACGTATATCTCATTCGACACCTCGATCGAGCGTATGAAGAATGCGTTGCAGGTTTGTATTCTACAGCGCGATGAGTACGGGGGAGAAGGAATAATTATATACACGTATATATCTGTATGAGGACTCTTGTCGCAAACCTGGAGCATGAATAAGCCAACGGGCAAAGGTGTGGTACCCAGACGTCCACGGTAGGAAATCGCTCACTGGGGAAGAAAGATGGAGAACAGAAGCCAGGAGCGAACCAAGACGTGATTAATATAAAAGTGGGCGGAGCTTGGTCTGGCCGGAAGTAGCCGAAGAGGGATGCTGTGCCGTGCCAAGCAAGCGCGAAAACGGGGGTTATAGTGGCACAACTGTGTTGGTACACTGTACCGTATGTATCTTCATCCTATGCGGCTGCATACACGCGCCCACTGTTCCCGTCCGTGTATGCGTGGAACGCACATGTATGAACACAATCGGATACACGCCTGTACCAGTGGAAGAGGTGAGATGACGGGCATGCACAGTGTGCGGCGGGGATGATGCGAAATGTACACCACGATTGACAAGCAACACCCTCTGGCCGATTCTGAACCTTCAATGGAGCAACGAGAAAGGCGTGACAGAGGCTTCGAATCGATGCCAGGTAATGCCCCGTTCGATCTGAGACGTTGGACCGACGACACCACGCACCAGACACTGCGAAATAGCACATCGAATTGATCGAGACCTGATCCACAAGTTGATCGAGCAACCGAGAATCGGAAAACACCATAGAAGATGTTCCAACACTTGTTACATCAAGCTACTACCGTCGTCGTTGTTTCGATTGTCACTCTTCGAGATCCCTGGCCTCTCTAACAATCGTCAGAGAGCGGTTCCTTTGAGTTTTGTCGAAATCTTTTGGTCAGCCTAAGGAATCAGAAGCAGACGGCTGGACGCACGAGCGCGCGGGCAACCTTGGACGAGTACTAGAAGATGGAAAAAAGGGAGAGAGAAGCAGAGTGGTTTAGTTGATTGGCGAATATGCGATCGAAGGGAACCGGGCGATCCACCGGGGTTTCGGAGACGCGGAGTGCAAGGGTTGACGCGCGGGGGTGGCCAACTCCACCTACTTCTTTAACGCCCCCAAGTAGGGTAGGACCGCCTCCGTCTCTGCGTTGTTCCACCTACTACACCCCGGGACTTCTGCAGTCTCATACCTATACCACCCAGTCACCACCATCATCCCCCCATAGATTCGTCTACTCCCATTGACTATATCCTTCTGAGAAAAATCACCTCTATTCCCAGGTAACACGAAACGTTCTCCGATTGAAGCGTTACTGCCATTAGCGAACGTATATAGCAAGCCGGGTGCCATCTAGTCTATTTCGTTGCATACGTCGGATAAATAGAGGAAATTGAGACGTTAGTATTAATGTATGGTCTTTCGGTTTCAATTTTACATTAATTAAGATAATATCTTCGTTTCAATTATTTTACTTTTCTTTTGCTTTTTGTTGTCTTTAATCGAAGTCGTATTTGATTCGCGTTAAGGGCGACAAATCATAGATGAAACGAAATCATAACGAAGTATGTAGCCCGCAGTGAGTTGTTGAAATAGTTGAGCCAATAACGAAATGATTCATATCACAGTATTATATCTTTCAAATCTCCAGGCGGCGTCAAAGCAGCCTATTACTGCCAAGATTATTTTTAGGAAAAATGCGTTTTGCCGGAAAGATTTCTGTACTAAGGCAGGTACGCATTTAGTTACTCGGGCGTAGTTAATCTTGGAACTGTGTAGCGAGATTTATTTGACCGACCATTCTGCTTGTCCGGTGCACCTATTTGTCTTGTCAGGATCGTTAAAGTGTCATTTCCACGAATATCGTCCGGTTCCCTCAACGTAAGATCAATCAGAAAATCCCAAAGCAAGCGGCCATTTATCTATATTATAACGAGGCGCGTCTAGCACCGCTAAATGACAAAATACGATAAGTCTAAACTTGGAGTTTATTGAAATACTAGACCCTTGCCAATCGCATTAAACCGCAATTGTCCGCGCCGCCTTTTCTAAAACAATCGACGCGCACGCAGAATCGATCGTTCGTACTGTTACACCGAAACTTTGATATCCATTTCCGTCGATTCTAATATATTTCCGTGACGACCCAATTTGGCTAATCGAAAATCATGTTGCTTGTCATAAAAAATTCATGGATAATTTCAGGTATTTCCGTGTTAGGTGTCGATTCTAATCCGAGTCGCATCGACGCCTATCATCGTGATAAATATTACACTAAACCGATCCCAAAATTGTACCACACCGTCGAATCATTAAAGTACATCCACTACTCAGGCTATTTCCCGATCGTGCACCTGTCTCTTGCGGAGACGTTAAATTTCCCGTGACAAAAGGAAGACCATTTCGAAACAAAGAGGGGGAAAAAAAGGAAACAAACGTAGGCTTGAAAGAAAAGGTAACAATAGCGGCACGCACACAAACGGGGGAAAGAAGCGATAGATGCAAATGATTGGAAAAAAAATGCACAACAGTCTCTGGCAACGGCAACGTGCAAAAGGACTCGTCGATAGCACGTGGCGATCATCATTGAGTAAGAGCAACGCAAAGAACGGTGAATGAAGCAAGCGGCAGAGAATGACGTGGCAAAGAGGGCAAAGAGACTTAAACGAACAAGAGAAAGAGAGAAAGAGAACAAGAGAAAGGGGACGCGAGAAAGAGAGTGCATGACACAGATGCAACCATACGATTGTATTTGTTCATTGACAGGCAGATAGGCAGGCAGGCAGGCAGTCAATCAGGCATCGGGTGTCATAAGCAGTGCAGAATGAAGACGGAAGAATTGTTGCAGGGTGGAAGTATGTCTCTACCTGGACGGGTCTCCAGCGTGGTTCCAGCATGTCCCGCTTCCTCCTCGTCGTCTCGCTCGTGGCTGTTGCTTGTTCCTCCGTCCTTCTCTTCGTAAAAGTATTTTCCGAAGAAACGAAACGAAGACACAAGACCCGATTCCCGTTTCTCCTCTATCCTCCACGATCTTCGTCCTGGTAATTCGTACTTTTCCTCCCTTGTCTGTCTTCTCCCGCCCACCCCCACTCTTTCTCTGTCCCTCTGCCACCTCTCTACCTTTCTCTGCCTCTCCCTTCCTTCTCCACGATCCTCTTCCACCCCCCTCTATTCTCAGTTTCCCTCTTGCAACCCTTCTCCTTCGTTTACTCTCCTCCTCACTCTCTTTCCCTTCTGTCAACCTATCAACCTATTATCTATTCCCCCGCGTATCTAACTATGTATTTATCCGTCTCTCTCCGCGATCCACGATATCTCTCGTGTTCGTTGGACACCTCCGCGTGCGTCGCGCCACGTGTCTCTCCTCTTCAGGGAGAGGACGAACTATGCCGATTTCTCTTGCCGCGGAATTTAACTCTCTCTCTGGTCGCAAGGTGACGCGAGACCGTAGCGACGATCGCCACGACGATATCTGTCTATCTCGTGTCCGCGTGATATCCTCGTAAGTGCTGCTTGGTGTTTTTAGCGGGAGGGTTGGAGGGTGGTAGTGGTGGTGATATAGTGGTGGTTTCGGGGTGGTAGTGGTGGTGGTGGTGGAGGTCGTGGTGGTGGTAACGACGGAAGGCGCCCTCTCTCGCAATCGGAGCTGACCAGCCTCGTGTCCGTCCACGTCCTCTCGTCTTTGTATCCTCGTCGTCGGGTCGTCGTCGACGCAGGAAACGTGCGCTGAACCGTGCGGAATTTGAGAGTGTGGTTTAAAGAAAAAGGGGTACCGCGCGCCGGTGGCTGCCGTCGCGACTGTGCGACGCTCGGCACCGCTTGGCCGCGAAACCCTACGGCCGCACCGAACACGCGGCTACTGAGTCGGCGCACTCGCTCGTCCTCCCTCTGTCTCCATCCCTCCCTCGACGTTTCATTGCCTCCTCGTTCTACCTTTTATCACGATGTGCCTCGTTCCTCGTTGCTCTTTATAGCCCCGTTTCTGTTGGGCACGCTTCGTCCGCGAAACCTCGCTACTTGTACGCAGAGCTCCTCCGCGCCTGTCGTTCCTTCCTCCGTCCGTCTCCAGGCGGTCCTTTTTTTCCTTTGCACTTGTTGTCACTCGCGTTTTCTCAGATACACCGCCGTGCGCCTTGCGGGCTACTATTTCGTAAATACGCTGTTTATTCACACGCGTGGAGACATTGTCGTCGCGCAGAATTGTTGAACAATTTCTTTGATTCAAGTGAGAAAATTGCAGCACGATTGGCATAGCTGTGCAACGCGTCGCGATAGAATCATCGGGGCGGGTCGGTGGTAATTAGATAATTAGATAAACGCGAAATGTGTAGGTTTTTGATTGCATCGTTTATTCTAGATGTTGATCTTCATTTATGTATGACATAGCTTCTTCGTCAAGTTGGAGCAGAGCAAGGGGTGGCTCGATGTAGTTATTGTTATCGATTTGGCCTAGTCCTAAGACCACACTAAAGCTGACGTGCCATTCTGGTTGCATTCATCAGGCCGGGTGCAATTCATCATCGTCGTGTGCACGTACCTTCAGATTGTCATCAATTCGTAACACCGTTCATTCGCGTTACTTAATGCCGCTCATGGTTGTAGAAATTGCACGAATATCTGAATTGCACAAGCGCTGTCCTTTTTATTCATTACTCATTGTCGTGCGCGAGAAATTTCGTTGGGTAGCAATGGGCGAAAAACTAGCCAGATACCGCGAGAGGTTGCCACGGAAGGTTGTGCTAGACAGTGACACATATTCAAGAAAGGAACGTGTGGCACGCAAGATTGAAACTGTCATGGTTATAATCGGAGCGATAGGGAATGATGGGGGTGAGGACAATGTGGGGAAAACAGGTCGCGGAACTGAAGGGTAGGAGAGGGTGAACGGGAGGACTTCACATCGGCTAGTTTGTTGTTGTTTGTTGTTGTTGTTCGTCTTGTTTCTCGACGCGGAACCAAACCATCGCACAATGCCGAGAGCATAGCAGCGGTATTGATAACAACCTTCAATGGCCGGGGAGAAAGAGGGACGTCGAGGGAAGTAGATAGAGAGAAAGCATGGGAAGCAAAAGCGTGCAGAGGGAAACGAAACCCGGATATCAGATAATTGTTTTATTTAAATAAATTTATCTGTCGTTAGATATTATCGATTTTGCAATTCAGTTCACTTCGTATGGAACTTCCAGCTAAATGGACAAGTATGATCTCTTCGTTGTCAATAATAATTATGTCGTGGACAGCATGTGAAAAATTGCCCGTCCGGGCAATAAACAAGAGACAGATCAATCGTTAATCGACAGGAAAATAATATCCGTCGGAAAGTAATATCCAGAAAATACGACAGAATAGAAACCTGTGCGAAGGGGCATCGTTATCGCTTAAAAGCTCCGATATTCGGCGAAATATCGCACAAACAGCGTCATTCTGATGAAAAGATTGTCAATAACCTCTAACACCTGTTGCACAGTTTAGCGACGGATTTTATTCTCACGCGTGGGTTATATTCATTTATTGGCTCGCGGATTTCACGGGTCACACATCGTTCGTGTCGATGAACCACCGACATAAACGCTTAATGTGCTTTATTCGCGCGGCAATAAAATTACATTCGTTGAAAATTTCTGATAAAATTACATCGGCCGCGATAAATTCCGTTGAATTATCGCAGACCAGTTGTTATGCAGTTATTAATCGTACGCAATGTGGAGAAAAAAACGCATTACGGTTCGCTGCACGAACGTTTAAATACTTCATTTATCGAATTGAAATTATTATACCAAAGGAAAGAAAATTAAATTATTCCACGTTCAATTTTGCTCCCGTCTGTCTATCGATGTTGCAACTACATAGGGTAAAAGTTTCGCCGGCACTTATTGTAGCAGCAATAATATTGCCTATGGAATTGCACAAAAATTACAGCAACCATAGTAGAAGGATTGCCCTGTCCAACCCCTCAATCTATCCAGGTTGCGTGGGAGGTGCATTTCGTAGTGTTGTTGATTTTTGCATAATTTATCAAGGTTGTTTGGTTAAGCGATCCGTTAGGGTGAGTCGCAGGGGTTGTCGAGTTTGGGGATTGTGCGATGGGGCGACAATTTCAGACACCCCTCGCCAAGATGATTAGCATCCGCTTCAGGGACGTGCTTATTTCCAATCTTAATTTTTTTAAACTCTGCAATTATTTTGATATTAAAAAAAACATCTATACACTGTCATAACAATAGCCGCGTGTCTGCAGCAATTACTTCGATCTCCCAGCCACTACTCATTGGCCTAACGCGATGTCTGACCAACGTCGGCTGGATTCACTTAAACTATACCGAACGCCTTGCATGTCACTTCGTTTCGCACCCAACTCAAATTAATATAAAAAAGGGCTTTACGAACTATAATTAACCACGATAGAAATGTTAAAGCACAGCTAATACAAAGAATTAATTATTAATAAAGAAAATGTGACGTGCAGAAATCCAACCAGCCTAATAATTCTTGAGACCAGTGAATGAGCAGTTCTTTACTTACAATTAGCCCGGTTCCTTTGCAAGATTCGTCGTTTAAGGCGGCCCTGCCAACACGTAAGCAGGCATATCGCGAGTACACGACGGAGTTGTTGAGGATGGCAATGGGTGGACACAGGGTTGGCACACAGAACGAAGGGGCTGCGAGAAGCAAAGGGGTGTCCAGTGGTACCAGGGAATGGGACAGTGCGGAGCGGCAGGGGCTCGAAGGGGACAAAACCCGTCCTATACTATACTACTCTACAATAGTTGTTTACCAGAGTCATACTGATCGATACTCAGTGTTTGCTATCAGAGGGAACCATGCATGCCGGGCGCTACTTGCCCAACACCAAAAGTAAACACCCACCCCCGTTCGCTATCACCCCAACAACACTCCCACCGCTCCTCCACCTACTGGTTAGCATCGAATTCTCACTCGCACGGCCTACATCTCTCTCCCTCTCTCTTGCTCTCCCTTACTCTTCCAATCTCTCTTAGTGTCCTAGCCGATCTTCGTGGAATGCATAGACATTTGGTTTGCGTGTTGCACGCTGCATTGGGGTATATACGTACATACGATCATAACTGCAAATGTACATTACGTACATGGATAACAGAATACCTTGCGTACAGTCCGCCTTGAAACTAATCATTCAATGTACACGTAAATCACTGTTACTATATTAGTCGTATGATTCGTCTTAGCGACTAAGATATTCAGGCGAACGAATTTTGAATTACGTTAAGAGAGCACGCATTGTCTATAAGCACCTATGAGCCGCACACGTGCGCATCAGACGCGCATCCTGTTCCTCTGCAGCAGCATTCAATGTTCAACCATCCCGTTCACGGTACAAACTACACCCGCAGGATCGTGGGGGTTGTCTCTGAACGATCATAGCTAGGTCCAGGCCGTTTCGCCCCGTACATTTGCATAATAGGGCCTCCGCTACTCGTGTCCGGGAACACGGCACCCGGGGAAATAAGGGCGTTAAAGGGTGTATCGTGGAAAAAAATTGTACGGGTCGTAAGATTTTTCGACGAACACGGAGATTTTGACGCGACGCTGAACAATGTCGTTAACACGAGCGTAACAGTATACATGATTTGTTTCTCATTTTTTTGGAGTGAACGAATATTTGCAAAATATTATTCGCCAAAGAGGGACAGTGATTTTTCGTGGAGAGCCGTAAGTGCTCGTGGCAGTGAATGAATTAAGGGTAGTTAAATTTTTTGTTTCTGCCTTCGAAACATTCTATCGTCTTCGATAACGCAGCGGAGGCACAAGAATCCGTACACCATAGACTGTTATGGTAAACGGCACTCCGAGTAATGATTTTAATACGAAGTCCCGTAAAGAGAGGGTGAGTCGCGGCAAAAGCCGGAAAGTCGCCGCAAATCCTGCGCAGAAGGGAACAGAATAGGGAGACCGGTAAACAAACAGTGAAAATAATATAATTTACAGAGGATTAGGAATGGTCGGAACGGTGCAAGGGTGGAAGGGTGGGAAAGGGGCGGAAAAGGGTTTCGGTGCACAGAATAACTGTTTCTGGTTATAATTGATATCCTGGCAAAGCTCTATAATCCCTCCCAGTCGAGCAGCCACCCTCTTGGAAGTCGAAACCGACTACGGCAAAAGGTGGAGACCCCAAAACCGCAGCACGTTTGGTCATGCTTCTATTTACGGAACATTTTCATAATGGTTTATTTCCGCTAATGTCAGCGGACCAGCGGAAAAGACCGTATTTTCTCTACAAATTTCACGGACAGCCCTGTACGGCACGGTCCTACCACCATTTCGATTTCTCCGGCGAAGACGAAACTGCAAAATATATTATATCATCGTCGAACGATGTTTCGCACGGCGTGCGGTTAACATTGCCCATTATGCAAATTTATTCGTACAAAGGATTTCAAGCTCCGAATAGTCTCCGCAAAAGAACGCCCCCTGTGTTTCGAATTTTAACTTTCGTTGCATACAGATTGCTGATCGAGTTAAACAAAAATGACGTGGAAAAAAAAAGGGCACACGAAAGATATGCCAACTGCAAAAGTGAACAGTAACAAAGCGTGGACAGAGGAGGAGCGTGGTGAAACGGGAATGCAGTGAAAGGAAGAGAGAAATGTAATATCTAGCGAGCTCGTAATTATGATTCCATTGAAAAGTTCGCCGGACCGGCCCTTCGTGGACGCATTAATGTGGCTGACCGTCTCTCTCCAATTATAAAAGTCTTCGAACAATGGAAACCGCGAGTGCTGACATCGGGACGAACGCATGCACGGGCGGGTAAATAATACTCGCATCTGTCCGGCTCCGTTTTTCAACGCTTGTTCTTCCGGTCGCCATCCGGATGTCAGCTCTGTCTCGCAGCATTTCCCTCGAATACCAATGGAGCCCTCCCGTCTCTTCGCCTATTCCGGTTCATTCTTTTCAACATTTTCAAGTGCGTAATAAGACGAATTCCAGCTGTTAAAATGATCAGGGGTGCAGAACCTAATTAACGTGTATGAAACAATTTTCCCTTGTCGCGTGTACCGTGTTTTTCGTGGGGCTATGTAATTTTCGACGGAATTAGCTTCATTGTGATCCGTTGACAAAGAAAAACGGAGATGCTGTCGTCGATGAGCCCCAGCTGGAAGCTCGTGAGGAGTTTCCCCGAATGACAAATTAACGGCTCGCGGTTTTCTCCTGCGACAAGACCCACGAAATGTTTGAAAAGATGTAAATCCTCCCCTGTTTCAACGAGCAGCCTAATCCTCCGACGAAACTTCGACGAAGCCTTTAAAAGAGATTGATCGTCGTCTCGTCACTACTTGTCCTCGATCCAAATTCTCTCCCTCTCACGGCGTCCCAATGAATCCCGCGAAACGCAGAAAAGTACGAACGAAATCTCCACTGCAAATACCAGGTCCAAGTATCGAGACATTAGTCACGTCTTTAAATGTAGCTCAACACGATGGTTCCCAGAACTAAGGGTATATCTAAGGGTATATCTGCGTAGCAGGGAGCATTAGCGACGTCTCGAGACATATTCGTGCTACGACCAATCTGATTTCAAGGAACTACGCCGAGATGTGCAAGGTGAGACAATACCGTGGAACACGCATTGCTGAATTAATTATTAACTATTCGACGATTTCTCATGAAACGTAAATATCGAGCAACTCGTAAACGATCGGACCATGTTAAAAGATAATTCGTGACGTGTCTAATCATTGCATTGCGACAGGAAGCGCGTAATTATGCGCTATTTATAGTGTGCAGGACGGGCTACTTTCTGAGGTTACTACCAGAGAGTCAAAAATTTTATGGGAATATCAGTTCAAGAATGAATTGCGGCCATGAAAGTAGGGAACGGGGTGTCATTAGAGATCCAGAGGGGCTGCCAGCCACCTCTCGAAGTCGCTACCCTCACTGTCCCCTTATCCGAGGGGAATTTCTAACTGATTTACGAGAAAACAAGACTGTTTAATATTTCTCTTAGTCCCCTGGCGCCACGGTTAGACTCCTGCCCCGGCGCGTGACTTTCGCGACACGTCGAAAGTCTCGTAACTTGGTTAAATCAACGTGTTATATTGTAATTACTGTACTATGAGCCCAAATATACGACGTGTCATCTGTAAGATTTTTTTTCTATTGCTTCCCAATCCGAAAATGATGTAAGAAAGAGAAATGACAATATCCCTGAACGTTTTGTTCAAGAACTCGTTTATATTTTATTAAATGCTACATCGCTCTGGAATAGTATCGTTCGCTTATATAAATCTTCCGCTTGAAATATATTTAGAGATCCCCTCCATTCGTGGATTTAACCCTCAGCAACGTCATCGCGATGAAACAAGTCGCTTTTATCCCGACCCACCGCTTGGCAGCGGCAATTACCAATGATTTGAACTATATTAAGAACCATTTTACGCTCTTCATAATTTGACACCTCGTTCTGGATTATCAGAGAAAGTCGGCAAGAAGCTTGAACACGGTTGATAAAAATATACTTTCCCATTTACTCATGTGAGATTCGAGACACGTTCGACGAACTATTTGCATCCCGGGCGCCAAATCATTAATAAGGCGCCTCGCGAACTTCTACTAACTCCAAAGAAACAATTGGGCAAGGAGATTGCCAGAAGGACGGCAAAAGGGGTTACAAAGGGGGTCAGAGAGTGGTTTAAGGAATGAGACATTCTACTCGAAACTAATGACAATTAGAGCCTTACGACGACGAATGAAAATAGAACAAGAGATGAAAGGATTTACGCACTTAGCAATAGTACCAATTTAAACGCAAACACCATTATCAGAATGGTGAATTCCCGAAATTGACATTCAATTTAATCTGTCGTAAATAATAAAATCTAGAGCAAGGGGAGCTTCGCCTATCGATAATGTGTTGGAATAATTTGAAAAAAAACATAGGGAGTTGATAATCCGACGATGAGCCGCCGCAATATTTTTCTCGCATTTTCCCAGCATCCTGGGTGGGAAGAAAAATGGGGGGAAAAAAGGGTAGTAGCAGCATAAACACCCACGATAGCGAGCTCTCGTTATCTCGAATAAATCAAATGACTGGTGGATACAAGCGGACAAAGCGACCCCGCAGCATATTTTCTAGTAAACTTTCCCGAGGAGGTGTGAGCCCGTAGAGATAATAAATGCATGTACACGATACGAAGCAGCCAATATAACACCAGCGAAATTTATATAGGCTCTCACACGAATTCGCGGCCACGCGTGCACACGGACAAGGGATGCTTCGTTTTATTATGCTCTTCTGGCAGCTACACGCGGTAAATAGCCAGGATTATAAATAATCGTACGGCAATATTAACCCTCGCGGTGCGGAATGGTACACCCTGTGCAACGTCCACTCGAAACGCAAACGATGCACCGGCACACGGCACCGATGCAATTGCAACCGATAAGAACCTCTGCCAAAACGAGAGTTAGACCCACGGTAGTGTACTCGAGGCTCGTTCCTCTCTTAACCAATCCACCAACCCCGATGAATTCGACTTCATTCACGCACACCGACACACATCCACAGTCTCCAGAGTTTTTCCCTTTAACGAACGACCGTTATAAATAATTTCGATGCTTTGTCGTATTGCGCCGGCCGAGCGTGCCGCGAAACTGGGTAGGGGGTGACTTCTCGTCTCTTTTTTTTTTCGCTCGGTCCGCGCGCCAAAAGAGGGTGAACCGCCCCGAAACGAGGGTACAAGAGGGTGGGGAGAGGTGCTCGAGGCTCGCTCATTTATTCCTTTATCTCGTTATGAAAGAAAGATACCTCGCTAAGAAAGGATTAATTCATTATTACACGGCTTGATAATATATTTATCGCATTGACACGTCCGTAGAAATGGTGCCGGCGTAATTCATCGAAATTGTTTGATCCCAGCCGGCGGAACGTCGAGAGCCCCGACGAATTTATGGAGGGGGCAGGGGGCGCGCAGTTTATTGAAAATTATGTAGATCGCAGTTCCGCGGGCGAGAAAAAAAAAAGAAAGCTAGGTAGCTATTCTAATAATCGTGTGTGTACCGCACTTGTAATTCATGGGAGGCGAAAGCGCGGCTCAAAGCACAATGCATATACTTGGCGGCGCGATAAATAACCGGCGGCTGTATGAATCATTGCAATTTATATTTCACCCGGCCATTTTTATCGTTCGGTATATTATTTTTTATACGCGAACGTAAACCCCATATATCTTTTCTAATTAAAGGATTTAACATAGGTACCTGAGGGCAAAAAACAAAGCGAGACGAAAAAATCGAAAAAATGAAACGCCGCTGCGTCGCGAGATAGTTCGACGAATTGCAATTTGACGCGAAAGAACAATAAGTGGTTGAATACGATCGAACCGAGGCAACGAAGAAAGACAGAAGCACGAAGATAGAAGCGAAATTAGCCCAGAGGGACTTCTTAACAACTGGAAGAGAATAGTAGGGAGTGGGTGGCTTTTACACGCAGCTCTAACCACCCTTACGAGATACAATCCACCCCCCAACCCCCCCGCTCATGCCTCGGTAACTCTGTCGAATTTGTAGTTAAGGTTGTAAACGTAAACCTGGGAATTCACCCCCACCCCCCACCTAGGACTCTCCCGTGTTACCTCTCTGCTTTCTCATTCGAACCCTTTTCCATCCTTCTTCGCGCTCGCCAAGTATATGTACGCGTATAAGCGACACTGCTACGCAAATGTTAGGCTATGTTTGCAAACCCTCTTGTCGTACGTAACACGCGCCTCGTCCTTCTACAACCCTGAGTATATGTACCACCTACAATCTTACAACCTCCCTTCTTCGCGGATAACGAGCACTACGTGAAGCTTCTCTCTAGACGTCTCTGCCGCCGATAACTTTTAACTTCGAACAGGAAAGGCTATTCTCGCCTGGAGAAAACACGTGTTTTCGAGCTACGTCATATTTATCATATATTTTAACTGCCACACCTATACACCCACGACAACCCACGTATAAATTGTTAAAGGATACAGCAGAGAGAACTGGGTGGCTTATACTTGCCATCGTGACTATATCGAATCCGCAGTGGAAACGTGCTCGGGAAATGGTTGCGGATATTGGCCATAGATATATTTCTGAGGGAGCAAAAGGGAGCGCGTTGGAACATAAAAAGATCGCCTTGCCTTATACCAAACGGCAACTACCTCTCCGTTCCACCACCACCCACTTTGCCCCCCTTCTCTACTCCTCTGGCGTTCACAACCACCCTCCGATTTATGGAGCATTCTGTACATTCGATATTTTCTATTGTCGATCGCCCCTATTTGTCTTATTTATGTTTCTTTTAGGGACCACCCTCGATCACCCTTCGCTGTTTCTGTCTTGGCTTGGCCGGCGTCCACCCCCGGCCAAGTGCCGCGTCCACTCTCGTGCGAAATTCACCCCCTACGAATACGAACGGTCGACCGGCCACTGGATATTCCAAAGGATTTGCCCGTGATGCAAACTCGCCGCTATATTAAAACGATATATTTCGGAGAGGCGTAGGAAATTAAATACGAGGGGAGTGCTATTACCACTTAGCGCCACACGAACGGCCACCGTCGTATAATATAACTTTCGAAAAGGTAGGAATATCGGGTATAAAAATACGACATGTTATAACGCCGTTCGTTTCAATAGTTACTGCGATTAGGTATTTCGCGAGGAACCCTTATTTTCTGTATACAAGGTGACGAGTATATTTATATACTTAATGCGTTGGAGAATGAATAAGCTGATACAATAATGTATTTTGGTTGAAAGCCCTTTAGCACTGTGACGACAAAACGATTGGAGGGAAAATGAACGGGCGCCTTACGCTCAAATCCAGCTCAGCCGATAGTGTCTTCTTCCTGTACGGTGTACACGATTTGTCTTCGGCTAGTTTAGGCTCGGTGTTAATACGAGAATAAACAGCGAGGTAAGATCCCTCTTGGCTTAACGCGTCTCTCCTTGAGTAAGCCCAGTTAAGTCTAAAGGGAGGTTCGAGATTCGAGGTTCCAGGTTTCAGGTCTGGACGGCCTCGAGCTGGAATGAGCAAGGGCTTTCTAATTAAGATCGTTAAACTGCCATGAAATTCAAATTACGTTTACTGCTGTCCTTACTTCCCTTCGCGGACCCTTTTGCGGACGATGGCGAGCTGTTTCGCCAAAGTCTTCGGTCAGAAGTTGCCTATGATTCTTAAACGTTTCTTAGTAGACGTCTAACGCGGTAAACGTCTCCTTTGAAACGCAGATAAAAACATATTGGAAAATTATCGATGATCCAAGTATAGCATTGTGTACAATTCATTTTTTTACTTTTTTTATATTCAATGAGATTCGATCGTTTCGTTGTACTGCGGCGCAAGAAATTAATCGATATTGAGATTTCAATAATACTGCAATCTGTGAGCACTTCCCAGACTAATCTGAGGATATTAGCATAGATTCTCGGACGGTAGATAACTTGGAATCTTGAAGGGTTGCGAGAGGAAGGGGGCAAGGGACGCCTGATAACCGCCCCTTGTAAGTTAGCGTATCAGCCAATGAGAAAGGGTAAGGAAAGGGGTAGTTTAGGGCAGCACGCGTCCCTTCTATTAAATTAACGTAAGGTAAAGGGGTGGAACCCACCCTCTCCCCAAATACTAGGTCAACTGATTCAACCTCTCGGAATCCTAAGTGATTCATATGCAGCTCCTTTAATTCCGCAAGTGCGACAAATTTTCTTAACAATTAAAAAAAAGAAAGATGACCCGTGGAAAATTGTCTGACACGGCATGGTTAACCTACGCCCTATTCTCGAATCCAAGGAAACAGATAAGAGCGGGTCGTTACCCTTGACAAACACTAAATTTCAAGGAAGTTTCGGCTCGCTTACACCCGCAGACACGATGTCAGAAACGGAGCAACTGATTAAACTATCACTCGTTGTGCCAACTGCCCCCATAGGCAGGAGACATTCACTTGAAATACATGGTCTATAAAGTACAGATAATTACAGATGCCTGTTGCATAATGTAATTAAATTTTAATATCAACGAAAGCTTTCTGAATACGAGCAATCGATGGAACCGTCCCACTTCCCTAGGACATACGAAAATAAGAAGTATGTGATTCCCTGGCGCCAATGGCATCGCCGCGCTAAATATTTTCCCTGACGAATGTATGGATCGAGCAAACACGAAGGATGTTTTTGAGATAAGCAACGACCATGCCAGGGTAGCTCAGACCCGTACGAGTTCGAACGAAGAAAGGGTGTGTCGGACGACCGTGTCCTGTCATGTTCGATAGCGATATACCTTGGGCCCAGGCTCCTTTAGAATTTCCTGGTTCCCGTTCTCTAATTGCATAATAGGATGCCCGCATGTAGAGAAAAGATGGGTTAGTATAGACGTCGGCGGACCAAATATGGGGGCGGCGATAGAATATACGAATCAGAATTCTGGTCACAATTGCATTATTATTGTTAGAGAACAGCGGCTAAAATCCTTTGTATTCGAACTATAGCTCCGCTAATTCATTCCGGGTGAATTGAAGATTGTTTTCATATTTTGGTTAAACGAGCCGGGAGTAAAGAAAATGTATTAGGACCCGCGGAGAGTGTCTTAAACAAACGAGTATACGTATTCTTCCATTAACATGGTAAGAGTGTGTAGGGGGGGAAATGCCGTGGCGATAAAGCTCTTGTACAGACAAAAGAGGAAGGCTTGTTTACGCAACGCTTTATCGTTAGGGGGTTCGTCGGATTTTCTTGTTGATCCCCATGGTTCTTCTAATAGCGATTTTGGTTTATTTTGGTTAACAAATTAAAGTACCTTCCCCCAACTACCTCTGTCCCTTTAAAAATTCTCCCGCTTTTGTTTCCCTTAACTAGATCAATATTTATAAGAGCTTATCAGGTTCGGATGGGCATGGAAAATTGTAAATTGCTCTCGGAAGAATAGGTGAGATGGAACCAGAGGTAAGATTATCGTCTTCCACGACTGTTCGCTTTAGAAATGAAACCATGTCTGTTTGTCTGTTTGTTGAAGCAATTAACATCGTCACCTCGTAGATTGGATGGATCACGGCGTTGCTCGGTTCTACATCAGGCTTCGCCACAAGCGACGAATTACAATTACCTAAGATACACAACGAGCAAACGTTGGGAAGCAACAATATCTCAATCTCAAGCCGCGCGATTATAATGGTTTAAAATAATTGATGGAAAACAATGATGAAATTTACCACAGAGAAAGCTTCGTTTCTTTTTTAGTGCAAATATTAAGGGTGAGAAATGTGATCTATAAATTTTACGCATGTCTGGCGGTGAAGCCAGTGAAGTGGTTGAGGAATGCTACGAATAAATTGATGAGACACTGCCAGCTTCGTAATAAGATGACCACGTTATAGCGATCGAACACTCGGCGTATTATTAATTGACACTTCACCGGGAAGTCCTACCATTCTGCTTCGATATATTCTGTGTTACCAAGTAGCCCCGATAAGTACTCGAGTAATCGATATCACAGTTTCGAACGTGCAGAGGTTTAACGTCAATACCCATTGCATTTAGAATTTGTATTTAGAATTGCATTTAGATATTTTTTCACGACAGAAGGAATGAGAAATGGATGGAGATCAGTGAAAAAAGCTGACGATACATCTTGTGTACTTAGTTAAAAGAATTTTTTCTCGACGAGGGAACTACCAAGACGAGGTAACGAGTGAAGTTTTTCATCGTTACTCCCATGAAAAAAGATTTGGCCGGGAAATAAATACAAATTGTCGGATTACCGAGACTTTTCACACTGATATGGGACCCCATGCTCTTCACGCGACAACGTTCTCCATTTTCCGAATACTCCGCATAACTTACGGCAAGCTACTTCATGAAACCCAAATGTGCCTGTAAAGTATCGTTGAATAATAGTAACAAAAAACATTCCATGCAAGAAGTCCAATTACTGTGCGAAATTTTTGTGAAAATATTTTCAAGCTTGAACTTTCTGTCGTATTAGATAATATACTAATTAATATTTTATCAAGTATTGAGCATTATACAAAATTATTTAAGTTTACCTTTACCGAATATTAATCACTGTTTTAATCATTGCTCACTTTTGCCATCTTACACATAAATCACAGTGTCAAAAAAACTAATCTAAACAAATTTTCAAAAACCTTTACTTATTTTTAAACAGGACTCCATTCATATTTCCAATTCTTGTGAAAATTACCCCACCAGTAAAAAAAAATATTATCGCACCTTTAAAGCATTCGACGCTCGGCGGTACACGAATTTCCAAGAGCGGGGCATGTTAATTAAATAACCGGGAAGAGTTTACCAATAACGTGTGGGGCCGTGTGACACGTGGTTTCGGAGAAAAAAAAGTCGCCAGGATTGTTCGACGTTCGGAAATGTGCGGCCCTCGCCTATGGCCATGGTCTTTCGATTTTTACTTTAATTAAATATTTTCCGCGTGTCAGGCCGTCGCTGTAATGTCGAACAATCCGTTGCAAGACGAACCGCAACACAGCCACAAACCTCGATGGCATTTTTTGATTTCAACTTTAGCAATTTCAAAAAGTTCATTATGCTCCATCGCTTCCCTTACTACACCAAAAGGAAGGGAAACGTTGCCATACAAATATTATTTGTGGGATTAACTAATATCAATTATTCCACTAAAAAATTGGGGAAAAAATCACGTATGTATACCTTTAAAAAAATGGTAAGAGGATTTGACAACAGTTTTAAGAAAGCATTAAAAGGGGCATGAGAAAATCTCACTGCTAAAAATGTACATCTTGATAGATTAATTAGTATGATGACCGTGGGTTGACTCCTGACAAATGCACTACTTCATTTCAGTATGGATAATGAATATTAAGGTTAATTATAATTCGGAGAAACCTTTGACAAATATTTCAACTGCTGAGTTAAAGAACGAATAAGCGACTGAAGAGGGGAAGAAGAGATGGTAGGTAGTACTGCTTTCTTTGTTTGAAAACTAGGGATTTTTCATCGTCCGGCAACGTGGCCCCGTATAATTTAGTATGAAGAAACTTTTTTGTCGCTTTAACAGTTACCGTAATAATATTTTTTACGCGTGTTACGTGGTCCGTACAATGTTAGCACGTCAAGTATAATAATTAAAGGTATTTTAATATTACGTCGGCCCTCTATTGTGTTTCCATTAATTTAAGTTGCCGCATATACTTCATTATGCGTAGAAGGAATTTCAGATTATTACATCAAAGTAAACGAACGAAGGGGCCAGAGGATTTTCTGAAAACTTCAACCAAACTCCACTGTCGCCTTCTTCTCAAACTTCCGCGCCACAATGCCCCGATATTAAATGTGGATGAATATTTATGAACAATAATTGTATTTATACAATGTGTCGACGCACACCCGGCCGAGAAAGTCGACGGTCTAATTAAAATCATGCTAATAAGTATACAAGCTGCGGAAGAAAAAACGAAGAGTGCGACTTTTCTTTCGGTTATTTGGTAATGTTATGTTAAATTCCGGTGAGTAATAATAATTCTTGTCTGATTTATTGAGAGAAAGAGGGGAAAATTATGATCGTGCAAACACGAAACGTGGAGACTTGAAGTCAAGACAATGCGTAAGTTATTTATACAACCCCGAGACGCCACCCTCGTCCATAGCAGTTAATTATACGTCTCAGAGGATATAATCAAGCACTCTTTTTAAAAGTTGCTTCACTTGCTTCAGGCTTGAAGGTAAATCGATATTAATGAGTTGTAATAGGCAAGCCTCGATTCTTTGCCACTACAAGAGTCGGATTAAACGTCCGTATGCTCATATACATAAGGAGAATTTGTCAACATTAATTGGATAAATAGTATCGCAATAATAGTAAAATTGTGACGGCAATACAAACGATGGAATGGTACATATGGCAAGAGGAATTACGAAGCAGGACAAACCATACTTTCGTATGCACAAAGCACTCGAGTGGGCAGAGGTTTTGTCGACCATACGTGCGACAACCACCCTCAACCGTTTCACCCCTTCTAAGTTTCATTATCTTCGCTGTCCGTGGAGTTTCTTCTATTACGTTTCACGATGCTAATAATTATGCAGTCCCCTCGTAATAGCCAGCGAAGAAAAAAGAACGCAATTAGCAACTCCCTTAATTATTAACCTTCATCGTTTTTTAAATAACAATCGAATGACCGTAGCGACAGATACGACGGCCAGCAAAGAAGAAACAATAACCTTTCCGTCCAGACAATTATCGGAACCCTCTTCTCAATGAATCATCTCCAAGTTCTATCGTCGGGCCCGCGATCGGTGAAAATAATTCCAACTTTCATCAACAAAGAATCCAATCAGCGGAGACAAATGTTCGAGTGGTATGGCAAAAATTAAAAAGGATAAAGAGGAAGACTCGTGAAAACTTCGGCAGGTACTCGAGGCCAAATTGACACCTACGATCCGACAGAAGAGGAGGAAGTGCCGTTGAGGTAAATTGAGGGCTCGATGGGAGGACGTCGGGGGTGGAGTACCAGCAGCCTTCTTCGAGGGGTTCGCGAAGGGTTCGTAAGCAGAAGGGAGGAAGAAAAAGGGAGGAAAAAGGAGGAGAAGAGAAAGGAAGGTGGAGGCCCATTACCGGTGAGCGTGTGTCTCGAAACCGCCTAAAGCGGATCTAAAAGAGGGTAAAAAAGAAGCGACGCTCGCATGTCTCATTGCAATCTGCAAATATTGAGAATGTTTTCCGGCATTGCGGGAATCCGGGAGCGCACGCGCCTCCAACCAATTGCGATTATCTGACAGAGATACCGCAGAGTGGATCCATCGTTTCGTTCGTATAATCTGCCTTCGCTACGTCTATACGTACAGAGCGAGAAGGGAATTAGATGTTCTCGTGTCCCATGATACAGGGAAGAAAAAAAGATTAGCTAATGGTATTTCTATCAGCTGACTATTCCCCCTTTCGGTTTATCTCCCGTTCAATCTTTTAAAGTTTGTCTCGACTGAGAAATGTTGTATCTGTTACGAACAACCAGGGATAGGGTTGCAGCAATTAAGATTCGCACGACGATAAATTCACGGGGCAAACGACAAAGATACGTAATGGAATAAAAGTCAACCTTCCTTTCAATCCCACCCTACGCTGACCCCTCCGCGTCGTCATTACGATATCGGCCATGTCCGCTAGTAAAGAAGAACAATTAAAATATGACAATCGTTAGATTTAATTATCGGGACAAAGGGCAGCGGGTAACCCTCCGATTGTCGGGCAAGAATGCTGCGCGCAGCTGAAAACTTGAAAGACATTTAAAAGCGCGGCTAAAGGGACGGAAGGGTGGCGCCTTCTCACGCCTGATTTCGCCGCCATCTGACTCAAGCTCTCCGCCACAGTATTATTAAGTACAGGGCATAACAATCAAAGAACGAATCTTCCGAATCATTTATAACAGGCGTTATGGTAATAACAATTATCTCGGCAGCCTCTCATTCCCCGCCCGTTCCTCGAAAGATTCGTCTCAAAGATTTCCTTTCCCTTTAAAAACATCGCGACGCCGAGAAAAGAGGAAGGAATCTGATATTCACGACGGTGTCATTATATTATCTTCTTGTTCATATTTTTTTCCCATGCCGGGACATGACTAATCGCTTCACTGCGATGGAAATAGGTCGTGCGTCCACCACATTGTAATTTTTTTAGTCACATCGAGCACCAGCTGCGTGATTCTCAAAGGGTTGAACTGATAGTCTCAATTAAAAATATGCTTTATGATTGCTGCGACTGCGTGACACGTGTATAAGGAGAACCGCACAGAAATATCAATCCGTGCAATGGATTATTAATAGCCAACACGCAAGGGGATGCAGTCTGATGGTGTCAATAAATGTGAAGTCAATTTAAATATTTCACTTTCTCGCTCTAAATATTATCGACTATAAGGTATCGTTGTGCACGCGAGTCGCGGTTTAAAATATATGTATAAGAAGCTCGGCATATTTCGAGTCAAACATCGATCGAAGATTTCTACTATCTATGGAACAGATTAATATTGAATGGAGAAATAATTTTAACCGACTGCACTACATTTTCCTAGCCTCGGGACAATGCTCCTTCGCAAATATTTCTTTATTTAATTTTTGTATCCTTTTGGTAACATTCTAAATTTTATACTTTCTATATTTTATTGAAACTAAATATTGTATTATATTATGCAGGATATAATTATCATGTTAAATTAAAATATTCAAGGGGGAACAAGGAAAGTCCCCCATGCAAAACTAGTTCACTGGAAGCCAAGCGAAATTACACGATTTCAGCTCGTCGTCGCAACCACGAGGAAGACAGAAACACCGTCTTTCCAGCAATATGAACAAGACGTCGCCAATGTTATTTTCCAGCGTCACACCAGGTTAATCATCCCCCAAAGTTACGGAAACGACATGACTGACGGGCAAACAGGAACGACGAGGATCGTTGCTTTTACGTGCAAGTCTCCTCCACGATGCAGTGCTAAAGCACGACAAAGAGCGGTTAAAAAACTTTTTAAATTTAACCCCATCCTTGGCTAACTTCTTCCAAGGAGGATCGTGGAAGAATGCGGATGCAGTATGCCCGGGTGACGAGCAGACCAGGCAACTCTCATAAAATTTGTCTAACACGAAACAAACCGGCTCTGACGAGTTAATTTTTTATTCAATACAGTCTTATACTTCATCGCTAATCATTAGCCGCAAAAGGAACAAAGTTCTGTTCCCATTTTGTTTCGCAAAACATATTGAAAAGTAGCGACAATGGTATCGTCGAAAGTCACAGAAAACTACGTGAACGCAAAACGGTTACATCTGGGGGGGTAGAAATAATAGAGTGGGGAGCTGCAATGACTGGGCGAGAAGGGGGTAGGCCGCGATTCAGAGTTCCGTCTGGATTTGTATCGAAAAGGGAGACGGGCGACGTGAAGTTTTCCAATTAAACGCGGATTATATCGCTTTGTCTCGGTATTGAAAATACATCGATACCGCGACACGACCACCCCCGTGTGTCTGTATAAAGAACCGAACCCCAGCATCCAGTCTCGCACATAATCGTCCAGGCACGAGTTGAATCTTTCTCCCCGAACAGAATCATCGAAACTTCGGTCAACAACGACTCCGACGATATCTCGATGTATCACGAAGCAAACGAGAAGCGGGATTACCCACGGCCTCTCCGCCCCTTTTTTTTCCTTCCACCTCGTTTTCCCTTCGGCGATTGTTTAAACCATCTGGCGGCTGTCGCCTAGTCAGGGCCGATCCCACGTGGAATGATTGTACGCGAAAGAGAAACGTGAAAATTTCAAGCAGGCCTGCACTCTTGTACACACCATCCGCGATACGCGATGTTTGCCGAAGTTCAACCAAAACGGCCTGCGCTCTGTCAACCCGGGATCCGATTAAACATTGTCCCCGGTCTATTGAAGAAATTTTCAATCTTTCTTCACGATACGTATGGAACACGATATATCCTGGATACATTGATGGAAAATGTAAAAGTACGTTTCGTAATTTATAATGCACGGACAAAAATAAGGGAGGACGTGGAAAAAAGTTTCTCCGCGATACGCTATCCGGTTTCGTCGGAACGAAAAACAGCAGAGAAACGATGCAATTTGAATTCGATATAGGAATACAAGGCTCCTATGGCTCGGCTAGTGATCTGTAAATACATCGGCTGGATTGGATTGGCCCCTATCAACCTAACTCCCTGTCTACCAGGAAGTTTCGTACTTTTCCAAACTCACTCCCTTGGAAAAAAAGCTCACGGTCCTCGTGTAATAGCCACTCGCCAAACTGTAGTACGGTTCGCAAAACGAATTTCGTTTCTGCGTTTCGATTCAAGAACGTCACGATCGGAAAAAAAATATATTAATTACGAACGCCGCCGAGTCGAATCATCTCGAGGGAGCTGTTTAATTTTCACGAACACGCAGTGAAACAGCGAAGAACTTTTAATAGACGCTGGGATTATTCTTTCTTTCGTTTTTTTTGCTCCTTTCGTAGATAGATTAACGACCTCCTGGAGGAAGCAATTGTACGGAGGTGAAAACGAGCGTATACAGGCACGCGTATGAACACTATCGATTCCTGAAATTATGGCAGTGGGTCAAAGAGGGGCGAAACAGTGCCGGGGGCGGAAAGAGGAGCAGCATCATCGAGCCTACTCAGACGAGGAAGCGCAGAGGGTGGACTTTTTACTCCGGAAAGAATGAAATCATCCTCTTTAAGATTCCTTTGCGCGCGAATAAAACGCCTCGATACATCCGTTGCCCGTGCAATCGACTATATTATCCAGAATCTCGAAGAAATATTCCCGTATCCAAGCAACGATCGAAATAAAAGCAACAGGAAGGAGATCTGAAAAGTGGCTTTACTTTATGCTGTCGATTTTCAGTCTGTACGAGAACACCCTCCGGTGGCGAACGGGCAAGCAGGCAGGCAAAAGATATTAAAACAATCGGGCGTTGTAGGGACCTCTCCCCCCCCCTCACCCCCCCTCCTTGGTTCCCTTTAAAATTTGCAAATACACGAGTGAAGTGCGAATTTATTCGTCGGTCTCTAACCACGCGGCTCCTCTTCACGGCTCAGACTCGGTTCAACGGCGTGAGCCGTTTGCGGCAGCCGCGAAATGGAAAAACGGGTTTTCCTTCTCTCCCAGAGGGGGAGAGGAGAGGAGAGGAATGACTGCGTGCCACGACAGGGATTAGCATAGCCCCCTCATTAAAATACAAACACAATTCCATCGGCCCGTACAGCCACCACCCCCGCCAATCTCAAATAGCAACCCGTTTCTACAGTCGGTTCAACGTTTCCTTTCTCTCTTAATATCTCTCTAGCCTACAGCCTCTATATATGTATATATTTTTCTCCTTCTCATAGTATTGCCTCTAGGAACATATAATTCATATTCTTTGAATCTTGTAGGACAGCTATCTACGCGTGATTATTATTATTTTTAGAACGGGGTAAGACGTGGAAGGGCGGTTTGTGAATTTATAAATCAAGATTTCGTTCGATTTGTGGAAATCGAATAGAGGAGGTAGGAGAATCACCGATGAAAGAGGACACGTTAAAGGGTTGGGTGGGGAAAAAAGCAAGTCCCTTAAGAGCAAAAGACGAGGAAAACGACGTTTCTTCCGCGTGGTCGATCGGCACATGCAAATGCTCTCTACGGTCGCGCTACCCTTAAAGTTACTGCGGTATTTCCCGTTCATTCAGTCCCATTGTTTTTACTTCCGCAATGTTCCCACATCTGATTTTTCGAAAAGGTGCATCGCGGTCGTCTCGCTAATAAAAATATCTCTCAACGGTGAAACCGTAATATCCCCCTGATAATAAAAAGCACGAAACACAAGAGTGGAGTTCCCAGAGTAGATGCTAAATGGGACTGTGCTTTTGAAATAATCGTGAATGTTTCACGGATGGAATACGCAAAAAAAGAAAATTAATAAAGTAAAACAACGTTCCTGGTAAAAGCAAGATGGAAACGTGAGTATGTTTGAGAAGAAAACACGATAAAAACAGTCGTTGCGACGTCAGCAATTAGGAAAACTGAATGGACAGATCGACGGTCTCCAGTCTCTAGGGGTGGTTAAACCTTATTGACCAGAAAAAGAAAAGTAGCCGTAAACAACCCTCCTAAATACCCCCGACCTCTTATTGGCCTATAGCCATCAGTTTAACCATTGCTGTAACGACCCTCGCTTGTTTACTGATCGGGGATGCCTTTACGTGATTGAAGCATCTACTGCGTGGTGAACGAAAAAAATCTACTCCTCGAAAACGACCCTCCGCTGATTTACGACAAAACACCTGAGAACTTTCTGCCCCTATTTTATCGCTCGTACTATCAGGACGATCATTAAATCTTTCACGCGGATAAAAATATGCAAAATCCGAGAACGCAAGCTCCGCGAGATAGAAGGGGTGAGTATATAACAGGCTCGATAAGCGAGGATTTCGTGTACTTCGTAAATACCGACGGATCTATCTTGGAAATTGTTAAAAGCTACACCCCCAGCGAGAGGTTGGAATATTTTCAACGCAAACAACCCGTTACCGGCACTAATCGTAGGAGTAGCTTATGCCGAGCACGTGGTACTTCTTTGAAGGGCTTTAGATGAGTGTAGGCCTTGCCAAATACAGAATCCGTTTGACCGTCAAGCGTACAGAGCAGAAAGCTTTTATCCTTTCTACCCTCGGTTCATCCTACAGCCTAGAGGAGGCTCTTCAACCCTTTCCAATCTTTGTCCCGCAAAAGAGAAATATTTACAAATATTTCGCAACTATAAAACCGCTTCGCGCTGCGTTCTTTTCCAACGCCTTTCAAGGGTTAACACGGTTCTGTATCTCCTGTCGCCATTTCGTTTCCGTGTCTTTATATTTGTTCGCGCCTCGACTAGTGCCGATTGTGAGGCGAAAATGTTCTGCAATATTTTTCTCTAACAAAAATGACTGGAACGTTAAAACGACGAACGTAAAAAAAAATTAGGATAAAAGGGGAGGCCTAATTCGTTTTCGGTTCGATCGATCTCTTTACGG
This sequence comes from Nomada ferruginata, assembly GCA_963583965.1. Classification (NCBI taxonomy): domain Eukaryota; kingdom Metazoa; phylum Arthropoda; class Insecta; order Hymenoptera; family Apidae; genus Nomada; species Nomada ferruginata. Next base: position 9,094,537 of record OY757224.1, read on the forward strand.
AGTATTCACCGCGTTGATACATATGCAGACTCGATATCTTTGGTAGTTATTCTTTCGTGGCTTACCAGAGGGAAAGATAAGGAAAAAGCCGGCAGTAATTTGAACCTAAAGGAAGCCACCGATAAAGCCAGCTTTGATGCCTTCGTTAAACGTTTAGACTATTTTTGTCTCGAGGGGTGTTACGTGGTAGCAATTGAACACAAGGTTTGCACTATTTTTTGCTCGCGAATTTTAGAGTAAATCTAAACCTCGATTAGCGTGAGAGATCAAAAGGACAGAGGGATGATGAGAACTGACCCTTGAAGGCCAGTAGGGTGTGGCTAACGGTCGAGTAAATGAAGGGTCGCATTACGAGTTAATGTTCAGCTGTTACGTTTGTGTGATTCGCCTAATTGCTCGACCCAAGAGATTCCACAAGAACCTTTGTTTCGTATGCATAATAAGATGATAGACAATTGTACAAATTGCTCGAATAAAGTACAATCTTCCAATAAATTTGGATCAATTAAAAATAAAAGACTCCTGATTCAAAATAACTCTACGCAATATCACTCCACGCATGCATAATATTTGCAGATGTAAAACAGAATTAAAATAAATGCACCCCGATCGATTTCAACGAAAGAAGCTCCACGATCAAGCCATAAAATTTTCCACCGGATTTGGCAGAACTCGGAGACTTCTAAAAATCTCCTAAAGAAGAAGTTTGCCAGTGGAGTTCACGTGCCGATACAGAAAAAAAGAAGATGTAGCGTAGGTAGGACTGTCGGGACAGGAAGTTAAAGAGGGCGGTTAACAGGAGCTTCGGGGCAATAAGCGACTCTACAAGCTTTGGGAGGCGACGAGAGATGACCGCACATGAAAAGCCGCACTGGTCAGCAGAAACAGCTCGCAAAAACACGGTCGGCCAGCCTCTTCTCTGCCCCACAGCAGCAGCCACCCCAGGGAAAGCTCCACCGACCACCCACACCTAAACCCTGCTACTCCCACTATTTTCACTGCTGGTGGCTCTCCCCCTCTCGTTCGTTCTTCGCCGTTTCCTACCTCCTTTCCGCGCCAGCTACCGCCACACGTTAAGGGTTGCTTAGGTAGTTGGTACAGGGGTAGAAGAGAACGAAGTGGAAGGAGTTGGAGGGGTTTGCTCGGTGGCAAGATTACGGCGAAGTTGCGCTCATTTAAATAATGCGCACAATAAAGTATGCAATGGCTAAGGGAAGGGGGGGTAGGGTTGGTCTGGGTTCCGTTAGCGCTCGATGTTCCTGTTTCAGGGTAAAAGGGATGGCGCTCCCGGGTGCAGTCACGTTCCCTTGAAAAAGGAACAACCGAGGATACGTATACATACAAATATTTGAATGAGAAAGTTTACTTAGTGCGTGATTAGATTTTAGCTTAATGCTAAGTGGAGAATTTTTTTAAGGCTGGTGGGGGGGGGTGTAGAATTTGCATACAGGGAAAGGAATGAAGTTAGCGAGTGAAGAGGAAATATGTTTACTGATATTTTTTTTTTCATCAAGCTTGCATGTGAATTGCGAGCACGAGTAAGATTACTTTCACGTTCGAGCAAAGCACCCACTATCGCGAAGATATCAGAAGGGTAAGTTCAAGCGTCCCGCCCCGAAGGTTTTGCCGATCGATGGCGATTCCCAAGGTCATCTAAGTTTTCCGACCATGGACATTGCGTGGAATGACCCGCTTCGATAGGTTACAGGGATTTTGGAATAAATCCCTTCTGGCCGAAGCAAAAGTTTCTTCGACGGTAATCTTGCATCTCCGACACCCCAAACTCGTTTTCTTCGTCTTCTCTCCTATTCTTGTATTTCGAATTGCGATTATTCGTCAGGATCAAATCGAGTATGCTAAAAATGATTTTGGCCATTGATTGCTTATCCTACCAGCTCTGACGAGACACTTCTTCAATAATATAATACAACACAAAATTGATTAGAACGGGATCAGGGAATAAAGAAGTATCGTTTAAGGGGAATAGCCGAGGCAAAATAATTTTTTGGGGGAAATACGCAGAATGGAAAACAAGAATAGTAAATAATGTATTCGGGTAATAGGGGTGCTCCTTCTTCATCTACGGCGCCCATTCCAACGGTGTGCCTTATGAGAATAAAAAGGGAGACGTGAAAATAAATGTAATGAAAAACTGGGGCTGCTTAAATAAAATAAAGCTTGTCGGCATATTATTGGCTGGAGGGTTACACTTTATCTCCCGCGCAGCCTCTTACTCTCCGCCGTTCCTCGTACTTCATTTTTTCAGTTTATTCTTCATTCAAGAAGTCTTTCATTTGCTCGACTAAGCGACGGCATGTTTCGCGACAGACTTTTAACGATGCAAATACTGGCCCGGCCTGTTTCATAAGCGTCACATTTTTATCCCAACCGCTCAATTATGTAACGAGAAGAAATGTACACTGGAGCATTGCCAGCTCAGAGTATCCACGATCCACATCGCTTACAACTGTGTTGAACATTAACCACGTTCATATGAGACGATGCAAATTAGAAACAACATTTCGCGAACGTAAATACCACAAATACTAATCGCATGGCAGCGTTACCATGTGACAGGAATTTATTTGTTGCGCTGGTCACAGTGACATAATTGAAAAGCCTGACTTTGCCCTCTATATTATGCAATAGCTTCTCCCTGCCTCTGTATCCCCAACAGACTGGATCTCGGCAAAAATGACAAATAGCATGGCAAAGGAGTCGCCTAATTTACATATCCACTAATCTCTGCCTCTCCTCGTGTCTCCGGCTCTAATTCCGCGCTAATTCAGAGCCCGGCAGGAAAACGGCGATGAGTTTGTCCGGATCCTTAATAGACCATCGAGTGAGTTGTAACATTGCAGAACAACATTTACAATTACCCCTTCGTTTCTCAAAGAACAGTAAAAGTGTATTCAATTCGATGAATATTTTCATCGAATACAAATATTTGCACAAATTTGAAGATGATGATATAACTATGAGATCAAAGTGATTCTCGAAGTGACACATCGAACTTGCTGCCTCGCGAATCGTAATTATCGATATTAATGTAATTGGGCATCAATTAAAATGAAATCAACGCGTCGTCTCATCTATACTTCATCCTAATGAAGGATGTAACAGCACCGCCCCATAAACATTTCGAAATTGTGCAGGTGCTGTCCTTGATTTATGACAGGCAATTAGAATCTGACTACCTTATTTGCCGTCGTTGCCACTAAGAAGTGCCGCCAGCATGTGAACACGACGCATCCTAATCTATGCTCGAAACCCTAATTTTGAGGGCACGCCAGATGTTATACGATGTGGATGAAGGAAACCGCAAATATAAATACACTCGTTCGAATGAAACGATAAGTCTCTGTATAATGGTCGAACGTAGTGAATACACAGCAATTGATATAATCAGCGCAGAGAAAGTATTAACAGGTATCTACTACGAACGATAAATAATGAAAGTATGTTACGCGTGGAATTAATAATGTAAATTGCGTAATCAGACTATGGTATAAGAGGATTATAGAATCTAAGGGCGAAGTCGACGTCGGAAGGAGACAAATGAAGAGAGATGGTTTGCGGAAACTGGAAATGCAATATTCCGTGAAACCCGTCACCAGAGGGATCGTAAAATAAATAGATATACGAGATTAGAGTTCTTTGGCCAATTCGAGAACTATGTCGCCATAAATTAAAGGTAGTTGCCAGCGTTGTTAATGAACACCAATCTACATCGTGCATCGAACAATTGAACGAATAACACCCTGCTTTGAGAACATTAATTGTTAGAAATGTTATGAAATCCAACAATCCTTCTAAATTTCATTAGCCGCGCCATTAGTCATATTTGAACAATTGAAAGAAATACCGAGTTTTTTTATCCAACCGAACCACCCTCTTTCTGTCGTTAATATTCAATGAAAGAAAATACAGCGTGCTTCGATAAATTCATCTCTGCGGAACAAGCGATTGTTTTCCCAATGAGCCTGATAAGGACAGAGGCGGAAATGAGTAAAAGGGGAAATAACCCGACGGAAAGCTGCGAGAATGGCAAGAAGGAGTAAGAGAAGGAGAAACAGGCGACCTGAGTGTAGGAGGACTTTGGGAAGAGATGGGCCGGCGTTCATCGGACATTTATCCAATTAACCGATTCGAGTTGAGTAACCGGGGGTCACAAGATCGTTCGGATACCTATACAGACAACGCGCACGTTTCAGTCCAGGAGTGTACCAATAATAGATACGTGCTCGTATAGAAGACGAGCAAACCCTGGCTGCGTAATGTCGAATGTTGATCTGTTATGTTTAATTACGGAAGCTGATATTGACGGGTTGGAATGTTCGGGATGGAAAAAGAAGAATCGAGTAGATCGAAGTGGATGAACGGTGATATCGGTGCTAGTTGCTTGTTCGTAAAGTCACCCCTTTCTCTGCGTGGAGTTAGCTTCTGGATAGGGTGCGGGAACGGAGTAAAACTACTGAGGCGTTTGGGCACTGTCGAACGAAATGGCCAGCAATATTGTCGTCGTGGTTCGAGGGATTTGCGTAGGGCGGATCGACGAGGAAAAGGGTGGAAAGGGGAGTACGAGTGACACGGGAAATTAATTATACACTTCCGAAAATCCTGACCTCTGCCTGAACGCCAGAACAGATCATTGTCTATCCCCACGCACATTTTCGTTCCATTCTCCTGCATTAAAAAACGTACGTGGTTCGTGCAGGAGCGTAACATTATACGCGATATTATTTCCAGTTGAATAATAATCGTATATTATTTAATAATATGTAATTAAACAAAATTAAGCCGTTCTTTTCTTCCAAATATTGAAAAAAAAGATGGGGTCTCATGAATAGCTGACATATTTTTATAGTATACAAGTATGCCTTAAAAATTAATTCAATTGTAAACATGTATATAACATACATGTTAACATTATAGTATTATTACACAGTAAGTTATATCAAGAAATATATCGAATAAAAAGTCATACAAAATTTGTGCGTTTCGTAAAGACAAGCGAACGAATGTACTAATACCGTGAGAAACAGAAATAAAGAATCAAACTCACTGAACCGATGCTCCGAGAGTACATCCGGGGATCCATTATCCAGATCTTGGAACTTAACTGTCCGAAACGATGAAAAGATTTGTGTTCGCACTTTTGGGTAGAAGTCATTTATCCGGACATGTGTCGTATTTGTAATTTCAAGCCCATCTTCTATTTAATGTAACTGCAACAAAATGTACGTAACAAATATTGATTTTCGCGATAAAAATTCTCATCGTGGCAGAGACAAAGACGAAAGGACAAATACCTCTTGTTGAAATCGTCAACTATCAGATGCAAAGGCCCATGATTTCTCTGAAAATGTTATTCACATTCACGTTACAGCGCATTCGTATTTTTAAAAAGTCATGCTCTCCAATCTTAGCGGCTACTAGCGTGGCCACTAAATCTCTTGCCCTGAACCACCTCCCCGAACCATACCTACAACCTTACCCAACTGCCTAGCCATTCTTATTCCCTCGTTACTTGCAGCTTCGCTCGAGGCAGTTCTCTCCTTATTATATCGTCTTTCCACGCCATAAAATCGGAAAAGAATTTCGCTCCCCAAGACAATAGAAACTAATAAATTTGATTAGTGGTTACACTTTCAAACTTTTAAGATTGCACAACTGCTTATAAAATAAATCGTAAGAATTGAAATTTTACATAAATTCTATGATAATTCTCTTTCATATCATATCAACATTATCAACATGGAACATATATTGAATAATATTCTGTTTAGATAGGAATATACCAGCCAGCTACTGTCTGGTAAAATGGAAAATATTCGGAAGAGTAAAGAATGTACACCTCTACCCTCCTGTTGAAAGTAATAGCAAGAAAGCAGGCACAAAGGACTAGAGTAATTCAGTACGAAACGCATACGATAAATATGTTACAACTGTACTAGATTTGTAATGTACAATTTTACATGAATTCAATTCCAGGCACAGGAAAATCATAATGGTACATATCGCCCCATCTACACTGACAATTCATGAATTCGTTACACTTTCTGTTGCTTTAATGGTGATGTGGCGAAATCTATGATGATTCTATAGTAACCTTCCAAGACTTACCGACGTATCATCTATTTCGCAGAAAAGATATAGAATAGACCAGTCTCCTAGCACGAATTATTTCTTTATCGCCTGGGTTCTAGAGCCCCAACCACCGACGAGATATAAGAATAGACAAGACATCCAATGTATTTTTTCGGCCACGATTTTTGAGACCCGGGGTCCCATTACCATTTCCGTGTCACTCGCAACGTTACCCACAGATTATAGAAACCAATGTGAAAATTAAATAATATTAAAGAATTCTTTTGTTCTTTGCCGTAATGAAAGGCAACAAAGGATAGGAAACATTTAATGTTAATTAGAAATCTTTTAATTAAAGAAACACATGATAACAGGTTTTCTTATTTCAATTGTACTATCAATAAATGAAATAATTTTTAAAGTTATACTTTACATTATTTTCTGATAAATTACCAAACAAAAAATTGAGCTAAGAGACGTATATTGTTTTAACACCCAAACAATAAAGTTGCCACAATGAAAAAGGGCCCCGGTGCCCCATACTAGAAAATAGTTGCCAATGGGGGACTGCAAACAAAGATTATTATGAGCATAGTGCTTGTTTGCAAGCGGACTGTACATATGAATTGTGGTCAAGTATGCTTTATAACGTGTCAATTTTTTTTCATTCACACCAAAATAAAAAATTTGCAATTACTATCATTACCGCCTGCAATCGTCAATTTTTCTTGCGCAAACCTTCCTTCGCGTGCGAGAGTAATTTACCGAAAAAAACTCTGCGCAATTACAATAGGGTTGACAATTGCATGAGGTATATAATAATTGGAAGTCCTCGTATATATAAAAAAATTGACATGCTATGGCTGGCATGAAGCGAACCTGGGCACAAAATGTACAGCTCGCTTTAAGAAGCAACCTCTTGTACTCGTTAAACAACAGTTCCTATCCGTAAATTTTTTTATCGTTCAAGAATGAATGCTATCTCTAATTTTTAATGCAAACTAATTTAATGTAAAAGTTCCATTATCTAAATAATTCAAATTTATAGTCATAGGCAACCAATATAAATATGTTTCCCTCGTACCAATAGCTGGTACTGTCTAATGAGCTAACAATAAGTGACGTACAATAAGAAACATTAGCAGCAAAATTTGCTGGTGACTGAAAGTATCGAGATTTTTTTTTACGAAATAATAATGAAACGTCGTAGGAATATGAAAACGAAGAACTGAGCGACTCAAAAACAGAGATTGACTCTACAATAAAACCATTAGGAAGAGGAGATTCCTACTAATTTCTCCCTCCGTGTAATGAGTTTTTACAGAGTGGTAAATACTGTCGTACTAAATTTACTGACATATGTTTTAGGTGTCTATGATTATAAGTAATTTGCATGATATTTTTTAATAAAATAAGTGGCGGATCTAAACTTCCGTCGTACTAATGAACGGTTCATTAATTTCCATATTATAAAATAGTTGCCAATAGGGGACTGCAGAAAAAGATTGAAACATGCAGAAAAGGATTGAAACATGCAGAAAAAGCTTGAAACATGCAGAAGCATGAGCATAGTGCTTGTTTTCCAGTGCGCTATTCATTCATATGTATTATGTTCAAGTACGCGTTTTAGTATATCAATTTCTTTTTAATTCGCACGCAAATACCCGAACTTGCCATTATTATCATTACCATGTGCAATCGTCAGTTTCCTTTGTGCAAACCTTTCTTCACATGCGAGCGTAATGTATCGAAAAAAGCTTTGCGCAATTACAATAGGATAGACTGTTGCAAATCGTATATAATAATTAGCAATCCATGTATAAATAAAAAAATTGTCACCTTAGTATGAAGCGAATCTGGGCACAAAGTGTATAGCGTGTTTTAAAAAGCAAGCACTTTACTCGTTAAACAGCAGATCCTATTCGCAAATTTTTTCATCGTACAGAAATTAATGCATGGCTCTAATTTTTAGTACTACTACTACGAAGTAAATAATTTAATTTAAACAAATAACTGTAGGCACCCAATATAATGAACTTCAGCAGGGTAGTATTTGCCAACCGACGAAAACTCATCACCCGGAAGGAGTAAAGTAGTAGGAACCTCACCTTGTCAATTCAGTACATAAGTTACGAAACTATCATAATGGGCTAGGGAAAAAATGAACTTACTAAGAAATACATCGTAGAATATAATAGTGAATGGGAATTGTATTATACAACTGAAAACTCTTTTCAACAATTATAGTGAAGTGCAACATCAAGTTGAATAAACGCAATATCTGTTTACATTGATTCTAATAGGTATTTTCAGAAAAAAATACAATCATTGCATGACAACAACCGTTTCGATTTGGCAAACTCGAAGCTGCTCAAGTAGACTACTCCGATCGCGAGCACTAAAGAAGTTAATGACCTGTCAGAATCATACTTGCAATTCACTTTTTAAACATGTCCATTCAGAAAAATGCGATCATCACGCCAGTCAATTTACGTTTAGTTGTATTCTAATATTTATGCACCGTAAACGCAAAAATTGATGTTCCCCGTTTTGATCTTTCATTTGTTAACAAGGTTGTTAATAAAAGATTGTCTCAAAAATAATAACACTTTTGCCAAATTAATGTCCATTTTATACGGCGTGCATCATAGAAATGCAAACTACATAATCGTCCGAATATGCATCCACCGTAACTGTAGCCTTAAGCAGCTTTAATAGCTGCCTTTGGTGGCTCGGGAACCAATTTGGGCATTTTATTGTGGTCGCAACGCTACTTCAAAATCGCGATCATTTATCATCGCAACACTACTTCAAAATCGCGATCACTTATCATCGCAACACTATATGGAATGTAAGAAAAATATTCGGGATGGAAAAATATCGCAGGACTGTAAATGTTAATTAAAACCTGGGTAGAAAAGGAACACGAAAATTATTATCGCAACGCTAAATGCAAGTACATATCGCAAGTATAAGTTAATAGAAACACAACTCTAATTCAATCCGCTATATATTTAATAGCATCTCTAAAAAAAGTGCCGCGATTTGGGTTTATCGGGTTTAACTCTAGTTGCAATCGCGATTTGTTTTTATTCGCAACTCTAATGCAAACCGTGTTCAATCGTACGCGACGCTAATAAAAATCGCGATTTGCCCAATACGATGACAGTGGGCCAGGCAATAGTGCTGGCCAAACAATAAACTACAACTACAGCATGCAACAACGAGCATAGTGACAAAATATAATAACAAAGAATGACTCTCCATCCGAAGGATGCAGTGCCATTGGTAGTTGCCCTCTTGAGAGACAATTTGTCGGGCCCCTTCGGCTCTTTGCCTCTTCTTTTCTTCGAGCGCAATGCTCGCTGAAACTTAGTCTAGGCTCGAGACCCTATCCGCAAAAAAAAGAAAATAAAATAAAAATCTAAACCCCGTAGCTAAATGGAACTCACGTGGCCGAATCACGACCAAATAAAATCGTAAAAATTGTGATTACGGAAAATCGCAAAGATTACGATTAAAATTGTAATCGATCTTCGCCTACACGTGCAGTCTCGAGCATAATGTAACACGTTTCGTTTCGGAGCCTAAATCGCGATCACGACCGCGAAAAATTCGAAAAATCGATGGGCAAAACCAGAGGCGAACGCATTATCGTTCGCGCCACAGCTTCACCGTCGACTTTTCAAATCGAATTTCCTGAAACAGGTTGAACACGCGAAATAGTGCCTACCCGATCAGAGACTGTGTCAACCTGCCCGGCCCTACCTACTTATATCTATCAGGCACGCCAGAAGGTATACTACCTATCCTACCTAGACCTATATTTAAAAAATGGCAAAGCATCCACACAAACACACATCATTCCACGTTTCTCAATCAAACACCCGGGCGCAAGAACCTACACTAGAGAGACGTCCCGGGACGCCTCCGACACCCGAGCTTGGCATACAATCATTCACACTCTAAGGGTACGTACCAATTCCTGAAATCGGCTGACAAAGGCTAGCGACCATTGCGTAAATGTGCGCAAACGTATATGCTATTGCATTACTTTCGTATAAAATATTGATTGTTAAAATATACTATAGATTCTCTTTCAATTAGTATGCTTGGTTTGTATAGTACTCTATTCGTTACCATATTTTCATAATTCGTTATGGTATTCAATGTATTTGCAATTGTAAAATACGTTGCTAAATACGTTTATAATTTGTTATGAAATTCCCGAGCCGACGCAATTCCACGGCCTAACCACATACACACACAATGTGGAAAATACGTCGTGCACGGTACACTAGCAAATGTCAGCCGCCAAACATTGTTATTTTAAAAACTATATGATCATCGTGCCCTTTGCCTTTCACTCACCCAAGTAGCACCTGGGCACGTGAGTGAGTTCCTGGCAATGAACACGGAAGGGGTTAAACCTGAAAATCCTGATCTAAAAAGATGATTAGTATACGTAAAATTGCAATAGGTCATAGTATATTTTATTTTCAATTTCTTTGAAGATGACTCGACTTTGTAATTTATGAAATATCAATAAAGACTCGACAATTACTGATAAATAATTTATTTATGAAAGGAAATGACTGTCATTGAAACTGAATTTACTATTATAAGTAATGCAATTAAGAAATAAATGCAATTAAATATTTGGTTGAAAAATTGACGAGCTATTAAATAAGCCTCAGGTGATTCCTTAATCGAAGTAAATTGTTCAAGTTAATTACTTCGATTTGAAAATCTGCCCGTATTCAAAGCGCCTTCTTGTACATAATGTGTAATAAATTTCATACGAAAAGGACTCGACTATAGCATATAAAAATTAATATTAAATGCTATCATTGACATATGCATATTCAATGCTGATTTTAATATACGTATCGTTATATTTATTTATTTTAATACATGGTTACTATAATCATGAAACACTTGCAGTAACGAAGTCGGAGGGTATCCGACTTCTGCACTGCTCAACAATGAAAACAAATTTCAATTGATTATAAATGCAATTATACATTTAATACACAGTATCCTCAATATATATACATTTGATCAATGTATTTATTAATGTCATCATATATTTTGATCGAGATAGAGGAACATACAGGACTATTTGTTCAAATATAATTTGAGTAAGATATATTTTTATGCTTCTTCATTTTTTTATATGAAAAAACGCGGAGTACAAGAAGGCAGATCTAACCTCGGATAAGAAATGACACACAAGAAAATAATGGGGGTCACTATGCTCGCAAAACTACTAAAAAATACAACCAGTCACCCGTGCCGGTTCGGACCAATCATCCTACGGCATGATTGGGGACCGGAGGAACCAAAACGCATGCGACTCACCAACTCGTTGATTGGAAAAATGGAAGAAGAACTCGTGGAAGACATCAGGAACATCACCGAGGCAGCTCAATTGAACTCAACGGTCAAGAAATGTGCCAACTGTAACTAAACAAGAACGCCAAGAACATTAGAATCTACTGTTAAATCTACATAATTTAATTCTTCATAGAGAACTGAGATACTTACATTTCTCACTTTATCAGTGTCGCCTAAAGCAACCCCTTTAGTGATGCACTGACTCTACTTCCGATAGCGAATACAAGAAAAAAATATAAATAAAAGACTATGTACGCGACCGCAAATTATATCGGCGAACAAATTAAGATGCTACTTTCGCGATTGAAATAATTGAAAAGGAGCACCGGTGCTCTGATAATAGTATTAATAACTAGTACGTGAAAAACACTGACTCTACAATCGCGTTTAGTTAAAGCGTAAACGAAAATTTAAGCAGAGCCACTTGCTCTGAAAAGCTAGAAAACTTCGGGGCAACCACTGACTCTACCGACCACATTGCGCGCGGTCACATAATTTTCTGAAAGAGAACATGTTCATCCTATCGAGTGTTTGTTATCAGTGATATTTATGAACAATAAAAATGTACGAAAAATATGTCAATATTCATTAAAAATATGTAAATATGCATTAAAATATGTAAATATACATTAAAAATATGTAAATACGTAGTAAAATATGCACACACTCACGAAAAATATGTAAATATGCATTAAAAATATGTAAATATTCATTAAAAATATGTAAATATTCATTAAAAACATGTAAATATTCATTAAAAATATGTAAATATGCATTAAAATATGTAAATATGCATTAAAATATGTAAATATGCATTAAAAATATGTAAATACGCAGTAAAATATGCACACACTCACGAAAAATATGTAAATATGGCATTAAAATATGCAAATATGCATTAAAATATGCAAATACGTAGTAAAATATGCACACACTCACGAAAAATATGTAAATATGCATTAAAAATATGTAAATATTCATTAAAAATATGTAAATATTCATTAAAAACATGTAAATATTCATTGAAAATATGTAAATATGCATTAAAATATGTAAATATGCATTAAAAATATGTAAATACGTAGTAAAATATGCACCCACTCACGAAAAATATGTAAATCATTAAAAATATGTAAATACGGCAATAAAATATGCAAATATGCATTAAAATATGCAAATACGTAGTAAAAATATGGAAATATGCACACATTCACGAAAAATATGTAAATATGCATTAAAAATATGTAAATATACATTAGAAATATGTAAATATGTATTAAAAATATGAAAATATGCACACAAAAATATATAAATATGCATTAAAAATATAAAAATATGCAAATGCGCATTAAAAATACGCAAATATGCAAGGAAAATATACAAGATTAACACTACATTTTGAAATTATTGTGACACACCACAAGAAAGACATATGCAGGGGAAATAATATATGCAATAAGTTATTGCATATGTTTTTAAATATAAAACATAAAAACATATGCATTTGCATAAACATCCTGTTGTTGTTTCATCTTAGTATCGGTCTGAGATCATATAAAACCAATATAGAAATATAATTAAAATGCTTACATACATACTCCTTGGTTGGAATTAACTATTACGTGTCAGTGTACGTATCAAGTATGGACTTACTCTGATCCATCTAATTAACTCTCCTCATTCTCCTGTGACAAAGAACAAGAAAGTAATGATAATTGTGATATAGTAAAGCAATAATTCATTTCGAATACTACAGAAAACGTGAGTATTTGATTTGTAAACGTACAGGCACGCTTACGACACAATTGTACATCATACACGATTTATACGTGGAACGAATAATAATTTAATCGAGATATCTAACTAGTATTTGTAGAATTCTAATTATTTCTAGAAGAAAGAGAAATCCTTACCTGTCAACCAGATCGTTTGACACTTCGGCGTGGCTTGGCGCCATTATGTTCCTGAGCATCCCCCCTCGCAGCTTCGAGTTCGCGCCAATTCCGATTTCAATCTCAAAGCAAGCGAAAGAGACGCCATTGAACAGAATCCAACTGAAATTCGAGATGAAAGTATTAGGAATCACCAATATTATTATAACATTGCTAGAAACTGCAGAATATATTGCAAGATAATAGAATTCAGAGCTAAAATACGTATACGCATACGTAAAGAAGATACGTATACGCATACTCGAGTCGATTACAAAATGCACGCCGCGCGATGTGATTCCGTTCACTGCACAATATTTCATTAACTACTTGCAAAATATTCATCAATATTGACAAAGAAACTACAGAAAACTCGGAAGACCGGGAAATCAAAACAATGTATGCAATTTCTTGCCTTCCAGAATATATTAGGAAATGTCACATACCTTTATTCGAAAGACACTCTGAACACGTCTAATCACTGCGAGATCCGTTGGGCGAAAGAAGGAGATTTTTGAAATAGATTGCGCTAATTGGCTGCTAGCTCAGCGGGTGGTGGGGGTCGGCTTCTCTCTTTAAGGCGGGTGTTTTTTGAATATCTTGTTGAACTGAATATTTTCTATTACATGTGTCGCATATTAGATTAGTTGTATCTCTTTCAAGTAAAAAAATAACAAAAGTAACAAATGTTTAAAAAATATTATAGGCATAAAGCTTCACGCATATCTCGGAAAACAATTGAAATAGAAAAAGTTTGGTTTATGTAAGATATGCACACTTAAGCATAGTACAGTTTCGTTTAAAAAACCGAATCAATTTTTTATCGCCATCGCGTCCGGTACTTTATACATATATATATATATATGTAAGCCAAGTTTGTTTCATAAGATTATTAACTAACAATTTGCATTCGAGCATTGGAAGGAATGTTTTCTTTCGATCCATAAACTCTGGAAATATTCATATGTTTGTATGTAGACATTTTATCTTCTTGAATAGGGGGAATCTTGTTTATTCTATATTATTCGTCTGTGATTTCTTTATCGTATAGAATGATGATACATATACGTGTGCTCAAGTTGTATATCACACCAAGTAAATGGTGCTTGCAACTTATCAAGCAATTCAGTGTTTTCTTGTCAGTGTGGCCTTATAACAGAATGCGAATGCAGTTACAATAAGCAGCATACATACATTTGAGTTAAAATAACCGCGCTTAATCTCTATCGTGTGGCAAGGCTATATGTACATATACCAGTTGCATAGAGTTTACTAGCTTTAAATAAACAAATCAACGAAAAAGTGATCTTATTAGATTAAGAATTTTGAGTCTCGATATATTTGTGTTGTTGTTAATGTGTTGTTTCTGTGGTACACTTTTATGGTTGAAAGACCAGAATTGTTTACTATTTGGAGGAAAAATACTTGATAGGAGAATCAATATGTTAAAAAATGAAATGTGATTTTTCAAAAGTATTTTGATTAGAACAATTGATATCTTATCTGATTTATGGGTTAGTAATGTATAGTAACTCATTGAAGTATCAAGACTTATAATGTATATTCTTATTCATTTTAATGTGTATTGGTCAATGACAATTATTCAAGAATAATTTTCCAAAGTAATACATATACTACTACATAACAAAAATGCTGTTCAGCCGCATTCTTCTTTATTTTTATACAGTGCTTTTTAATTTGGTTATTTTTCCACTATGCAGACAATGTTAATGATGCAATGATAAAATGTTTGTGGCAGGATGAGCAAGGCCTGGAAGCATCCAAATTTTTAAAAAGGAACCAAAAACATGGTGAGCAAGTTACCTCAAGAGTTTAGAAGGTATCAACGCAATCGACTCCAGTTACAACATATTCTTCAGGAAACTCGACGGGCACTGGAAGTCATTAACCTAGAACATTTCTATCCTCACGGTAATGAAATTAATATTCAAGCTTTAGCAAATTTGTGATAATAATTCTTTAATAATATCTTTTGTAGAAAATATCATTGACGAATTATTACCGCCATTAGCATTGGACAGAATTACACATATTCTGGCAAACTCTCCAGCTATTATTATTCTTGGACAAGATAGCAAAGCGAAAGCGACGTTAGTCAATAGCTTGATATCTACAGATATTTTTCCTGTAAGCAATGGATT
Source organism: Nomada ferruginata (assembly GCA_963583965.1). Lineage (NCBI taxonomy): Eukaryota > Metazoa > Arthropoda > Insecta > Hymenoptera > Apidae > Nomada > Nomada ferruginata. Next base: position 9,110,117 of record OY757224.1, read on the forward strand.
GTGGCGTTGGATCAGACTCTCCTACGATCAAACCAACCATATTAGTCTTACATTGGGCTTGGAGTACGAGGTGGTCGAAGATTTGCAAGCAAATGAAAAACCATGGGGGACTCTTCCAATTGAAGATCTAACTAGATCTGGCACCGAAGATGCAATGTGCCCAACAGTGCTCGAAGTCAAGCTTGATCAACCAATACTTAAAGACGGTGTTCAAATATTTGTTGCTCCGAATAGTGGAGCTATAACGATTCTTGCAAAAGGATTGCTACCTGTAGTACCAATATTTTTATACGCTCTTGGTGAACAGCCGTTAACTGAACAAAATTTAGAAGAATTAAGAGATCTAAAGGAAACATATCCTTTCAATCCGGTACTTTTCATATCGTCTTTGGGAAATATCTCATTAACTAGCATCGATGCCGCGCTGACCGAATCTGAGCAACACAGACTTCAGAATCGATTAAATTCTAACGATGCTGCTTCAAATAATACTGATGATGATGCTATTGATTTTGAGACAATGAATTCACTTGGTTTAACATGGATGGACCAACTGACAAATCTGGGCTTTCTTGGAAGAGAAGAATCTGTTGAAGTCGATCAACTGTCTTGGTTGAATAGCGGACAGTATATTGGTTCAAGTGAATTAGTTGGTTCATGCAAAAAAACCGACAGAATTTTGTATTTTGTTCGTGGATGTTTGCAAACATACCTTGTAAATGCTAGTCGATATTTGAACGAAGTGCATACAACGAGCCTGCGAAAATTTATTTTAAGCGCATTTGATATGGCACGCAAGATTCAAATAACACCAAAAAGGATACAGTATGCTCAGCAGAAGGAAAATGAGTTATATGCTACTTTAATGAAAATTGTTAATGAAAAGCAAGAAGAATTAACAGAACTGATACAAGATATTATACAAGAAATGAAGAACGATGTATTATTATCAAGTGACGATGTATGTGTATATCAAAGAATTCCTTTCAATGATTCTGAGAAAGCAGAATGGGCTGCAACGGTTAGAGCTGCCACTTCCGAAGTACAGCGAGTAGTACTCGGTCGTTTAGGTGAAAAAGTTGCGCAGCAACTTGTTAATTCCATCAATTGTTTGCGTGATACATTCGTTGGTACATTACAACGTTGCCTGTTGAGCCTTGAGAAAACATATGAACGCGATTCTTGTTTGCTAGCCAGCGATGCTTTGAAACAAATACTTTCAGCTGCCTATAATGTCGAGTTGCATAATTCGTCGCCGTCGTTGATACACTCATTTTTAGAAAGATTGAGGCAACTATTTAAATCTTTACCTTTACCATGGTCACCCACTCCAGCATTGGATGTATCTTGGAGAAGAAAAGTTACTATTGAAATTTTGAACTCATTATCTGCAGTAAGGCTAGCTAGAACGATATCGATGCAGTTCAGAGACAAACTTAAGTCGTCACACGATTCATTTCAGGCAGCTTTGAGATCTTTAGAAAATTATTATTCTGGAAAATTAGAAAGGACAGAAGAACAGAGAATAGCTATTCGTAAATATCATGCTCCTAGATTAGCTAAGCTGGCATTAGAATCGACATCAATGACAGATGCCGTGCGTTATGGAATTCCGCATTGTGGCAAAGAAATTGGTCGCGGTCAGTATGGCGTAGTGTTCGCCTGCGATGGTTGGGGCGATGCACCGGGTCCTTGCGCAGTTAAATCAGTTGTCCCACCAGATGAAAGACATTGGAATGATCTGGCTATGGAATTCTATTATACTAGGTCTATTCCGGATCATAAAAGGATAGTAAAACTTCGAGGATCAGTTATTGACCAATCTTACGGTGGAGGATTCGGTCTTGGATCCGCAGTTCTGTTAATATCAGACCGTTTAAGTCGCGACCTATATTGTGGTATACGAACTGGATTATCTTGGCTAGAACGCATACAAATAGCTATAGATGTTTTAGAAGGAATACGATATCTTCATTCTCAGGGTCTTGTACATCGTGATATTAAATTAAAAAATGTTCTTCTTGATACAGAAAATAGAGCTAAATTAACAGATCTCGGGTTTTGCATAACAGAAGCAATGATGTCGGGAAGCGTTGTTGGAACACCTGTTCATATGGCACCTGAGCTCCTTTCAGGTCATTATGACAGTAGTGTTGATGTATACGCATTTGGAATTTTATTTTGGTACATATGTGCTGGACATGTGAGATTACCATATGCTTTCGAACAGTTTCATAATAAAGAGCAATTGTGGACGAGTGTAAGAAAAGGTAGTTGTATACTACATTTAAAATTCATGCGAAAACATTAATGTTTAAACAGGCATATACATAATGTTTCTGTGTTTCAAGTATTATATTCATTATTAGGCATACGTCCAGAAAGGCTACCGTCCTTCGATGATGAGTGTTGGAGATTAATGGAACAATGCTGGTCTGGAGAACCATCTAAGCGACCTTTACTTGGTGCCATTCTTCCTGTGTTAGAATGTATTCAGCAAAAAGCAGAAAGAGGCAAGTCCTTACCACAGCTCTCGACACAGAAGCTACAAGAAAGTCTGTCATCAAATTTACAAAGCCCTGCATTAGCATTGGCAGAACCTTATAATCAAAGAGGTGCTGTAATCAGCCCACATCCTGCAAAACGCAGAACAATGAGAGCTGTAAAACACCCTGTTTTTCATATGACTAATCTGTTTCAAACGAGTCTATGTGGTAATTTATATATTCAAATGCGAGAATTCTAGAGGCATCTTATACTATCTACCCTTGTATTTAAAATTTCGGAATGATCTGACTATAATTAATATCGATTTAATATATATCAACTCTTTGGCTGTTTTTATTAATACTCTGTTTACTGCACATATTTCACGCTGTTTTAATAGCATTTAAAATGCAGTATTAATTTGACGAGCTTCTAATTAGTGCCACCCTATTAGCAATTTTTTGTTTGTTACATACGATTGTTGGGTTGAAATTTTAACAACAAAGTAACTGCCGTATTTAACTGTACAACTGAGTAATTATGACCATTATGTAAATTTGTTTTTATATTAGAAGTAGGAGATAATTACATTTGAAGAATTACATTTGTAATTGGCGTGCTGTTTTAAAGCATGAGGTGAGACAGAATGAGAGATTCTCACACGTTGCACATATTACAAATGTTTGTCATGATACCTCATTGTGATAAAAAAAGAGGGTGTTAATACGAGAAGAGGAAGAAAAATATTGTATATTTACTATTGAAAAATAAATAAAGTTCCCATTTTTCTATTTCTCATTTTAGTGCTGTCATAATTGTATGTCAAGTATGCACTTCTTGAGGTGCTAATTTTCTATTAAAGATATAAATAATCCCATGTACATGTATGATCATAATGATAGAATTTTCTGTATTATTGATAAAGATTTATATTCTTTTCAGATGACACATTTTCCGAAAATCAATCCACGTGAGTGTTCAGATGGAATTTTAATTTTTCATTTGACAAGAAACATTATTTTTATTATACAGTTGGATAATGAGGTACATAGATTCTTGATCGCTAATCGGTGTAAAAAAAAGAAAAAGAAATTGTACTTTTGTATATCCAGCGGAGGTATAATCTCTAAAGGTATGATATATTTATTCTATAAATTGGAACAGTCTTTTATTTATGATAATGTATTTAAAACAAAGATACGCAGTTTTATTATATTTTATATCTTAATGAAAAATCATAGTCTCTTATTAAGTAGTTATAATATATTGTGAGGCCTTCTTACTCGTGATACATTATATATTTGTCAGTCGCTATAATCTGATTATATTAATCTAGAGTAGTGTAATTGTACAACTATAAAGTTTTATTTTTATGTACCATTTCTTAAACATGAATAATAATGTATAAATAAATGTAAATGATAGTTTACAGTTTATTGAATTTAGAGTAGCAAATCGAGATTACATTTTGCTTTTTCAAGATCGTGTAGAAATTTATAAAATTCGCTTATGGTCATTTCAACGAAAACATTCTCTGCTTTTCCATTTTCCTCTATATTTAATTGAAGTTGGAGAAATGATTTTCCCACATTGTCTGATTCACTGGTTGCTGAAGTTACTGAAAAATAATGCACTGTATTAAAACCGTGTAGAATATAATATTATACTAGTTTGCGGTCCCATTGGCCGTATGTGGAATATAATTATTTTTTTCATTTGTTGATAAAAGAAAATTGTTTATACAGGTTAACCTCATTTAGAAAAGCAAAATATTTTTACAAAACTATTACAAAAATCACTTTTGAACCAGATTATTCACCTTATTAGAAATGAATATTCTTTACGCCAAGTATACAAAATAAGTAAAATAATTGATTTCCCTTTGTAAGGTTAGATTCTTACCACCAAATCTCCACGAAACATCGTGCAATTTTGCAATATCTTTAACCATATTATATACAATATTATTATTTTTCTTATTTATATATCGATTTTTTTTGGTTTTATTCACTTTTGAATAAAATACGATATATCGTTCAGTGCTATGATGATAGCATTGAATAAGTGAAAGCAACAAGTATCGATTCTGAAAGCGGGAATATCTGAACTTACATTCATATACAATATTTTTTACGCTTAAAGAATTCAAATATAATCCAATAAAATAATAATTGAATTAGCTTCTATATTAGAGTTTAAATACAATCTTTTAGATTCCACAGTAATCTAAATTTACAGATTATTAGGTATAATGAATAAAAAACTTTTACCTTATTAAATATTACACTTTTTTTTAAACAATACGATATGTATTCAAAACATATGAAATTTGGTTGCTTAAATATATGAAATTAATAGTAATTATAATATTTGGTTCAAACATTCCGATTGCGTCTATAATTTTCCATCTTAAGGAATTGGGCTAATCACACGTATGTAATCTATGTCGTAAATTATTTCCTTTAACTTTGACCCCATATAAAATAATTGCACTGTTCATGTATCGTTGGAAAGATGGAATATTACAAATCCTTATCTATGTTAAGTTTAGCTCCATGATTCATTAGAGCAGAAGGGTCTGGTGAATCGTTGTTGTTTCGGTATAATTGTTAAAAGAGGTTCTTAGAGATTTTAAGGGATGATTCTGTAGCAGTATGATGTATAATTTGGATCCTTAGAGTATTAGATTTTGCGGTGGATTTTGGTGCTAATTATTAAATTTGTAAGGAATTACTTTTTCCTTTTACAGTCTTTCTTTCTTTTATAGTATGGCATTCATTCGGAACAAGAATGATATTTCTATAGCCTGTATATTTCTCGTTTCATTATTGCATTCGTTCTGATTACGATATTTGAACACAAGTTTCAAAATACCATCATAATTATCAATTGTTGATTGGTGCTCGTTAATTCAGGTTTTAATGATACAATTCTTTCCGTACCGGCATAATTGTGTTCGTTATTCATCGGCAGATAAAATAGCTTCTCGGTCACGTTTCTGACCTTCAGTCATTAACGATTTGTCATATTTTTGGGGATAATTAGCAATTGCTGCCGCCTAAGTATCGCAACAAAGATTGCTGATATAACAAACATAAATAACTCTACCCATCCAGGCGAAAATAAAAAATAACATCCTGCGATCCGACCACTTTAAACAGTGGATATCACGGGAGACATTTTTACATGACGTAAAATGAAAAGAATATTTGAAAATTTTAAGGGCACATCTCGATTAGGAGAACTTACGACGTAAGACGGGCATGTTTCGCTGGAATATCTCTGTCGATTAAAGATGAAAGACATCGCGTACCTTGATCTATGAATTTCTATGCAAATTTTCTCTGTACGCGTCAGTGTTTTCTCGGTCATTCATAAATTAGAGATGGGAATGTAACGAATGAATTTCTTAACCAACTGCTCTGGGTGCCACGTAAACGGTACATCCGAACTTCCGAAATACAGCATATTTGTTGCTGAAGCTTGTTAGAATTTCTAATTAAACCATACTGCGAAATGATAAATCTGTCTTAAGCTACTTCGGCTTTAGGTCACCCGGTAATAAGTTTGCAAAGTTTCTTCGTGCGTACTTGCCACGAGGTGACTGAGATTATGATCAAGGTGTTATAATTACCATACTTGAATATTATTTTCATTCGGCGATCTTACAAGTTGATTTGCGGTGCACGGAAAATTGCGTTACCGTCGTTACATTTTCAATTGATTCTCGTTCTACTTTGACGCTTCACGTTTTTGTTGCAGACATAATAAACAAAAATAAAAAAATAAGCCAACTGATAGGATTTCTCGCTGCATTATAAAATTGTTCTGCAGATACTTCGTTTGAATGCAGCATTCAAAAAATATAAATCCCCTGGATTTCTATCAATTTAATTGAATAAACGCCAGTACACCGAACGTGTTCATTAATGTTGCCCGATTTGTCAATGATTGATGTAACTCGATTAAAATTGCGCGACTCTTCTAAACGATTCAAATATTCCACATTTTCCAACGAAACTCAAAGTACTGTGTCCCCTTTCGTCTCTGTTAATTGTAACATTTGCCTGCTCTCGAATAGTGGCTAGCATTTGACGGAAGGGAAACAGGGGTTAGGGGGATTCGATTAAGTAACTCAGCAAAGGGAAGAAGGAAAGAGCAGTAGCCATAAAGGCGAGAAGGGGGACAAGACATTACAAGGCAGTTCAGGCGTGTGCCAGTTCAAGGAGAAAATTCGCATAAGCGGCAGCGTTTTAAAAAGCATCTCTGTAGGTGCCTATCCTCGAGCTTCCCTTCTTTTTACCTCGATATCGCCCAACTTTTTTGCACACTTTGCTTTAGCAGCTTGTGCTTTACTGTCCCTCTACGATTACTCAATAAATATGGTGGGGGCTTTAAACATGCCGTGTTTCTTATTACTCTTTCAGTCATGGAAGTAAGAAAATTACACAGCTAATAAATTTCAGATTGGAATGGATCGCGATAGCATTCCCTCTTTTCTTCTCTGCTCTGAAATGTTTGAAGCCCCAAATCTTGTGCACACGCGTGCCAAAAGACACGAGCCGCGTATCGAATTCTGAGCATCCGATTTTTAAAATACGAAGCATTCCGCCCGAGTAGCAATTATTTTTTAGACAATGGTTTGTCACGAAACTCGCATCGATCGGCTGACAAATTTTCCAGGCCCGGTTTTTCGAGTGTCCCTCAAAATTGCATGCAATAAAGCATGGAGCGTACAGTTTCGTGAATTATTATCGTCGAATTAATGCGGCCGTGTATGCAGTTTTATATCCCCACTGCGTTTAATAAAATGCAACCACCAGCCGTGACCACGTGTATGCTTCACGTGTACACGTATGAGGTATTGCCATCGCGTTCTCTTAACACAATCCCAAAATTAAGCTGGTGTTGGTGACGATTCCTGCAACTGGGTGGGGCGGCGCGGGGGCGCCTGCGTCAGATGAGATGTCCAGGAGCGTGTCTCCTGGGTTATCCTTAAAATATCCAGGTTATCCTATTACCACGATATTCGAATCGCGGCGGCTTATCATTAATCATGGTCTCCCTTCGGCGGTTTCAGTGGCTGTAGTAGTACATCGCCTCGCCCCTCTTTTTTTTATCCTTTCTTTACACTTGTATACGTTTCAGGACGCGTTGCGTGCACAGGTCATCCTGAACTTCTCCTTTCTCTCCCTGCTTTTCTCTCGCCTTTTCTTTTTCCACTCCTTTCACGATTCCTATATACCACCCCGTTGGTGGTTCCGTTTAGAAGCAACGATTCACACAGCGAACCGCTGAAAGAGAACGAAGCGATAAATCCACGGGCGATGAACGAACTGCTCGGTTGCTTGCCCTAGCGCTATCCCGATCGACTTTTATTTCAAAGGCGGCTGGACAGGGATAGGCGTGCGAGGGAAAAAGAGGAAAGCAGGTTGAACCTAAGGGAAAAATAAGGGCGAAGGGGTGGGAAACCGAGGGAGTTTGGATGCTCGCGTACGACGTGAAGCACGGCCCAGTAATTTGGAGAAAATTTAAAGCGCTCTGTCGGGGTAATTGCATAGGCGTCTCTATGCCGTCGTGTGCACTACCACGTCCCCTTTTCCTTTTCCTCCTTTTTTTTCCTTCCTTTTTCACGAGGGTCTGTTTTTCAGCGCGAGGCGGCAAGCCTGAAAGGCTTTCTAATTAAATGATACGTCCGCGTGTTGCTGTTCGACGAAGAATGTATCAAGCGCGAACGGAGAAAAGGGGATGCAACGCATGGGAGAAGAACAATACGCACTCATGTACAAATATGAAACGATTTGCTTCCAGCACAGCAAGCACAAGAACTTATCGCAACCAAAATCCGCGGGTACTTATGTGGACACAGTAACCACACAGTTTCGTGTCGCTAAAGAAAGAAGGACGAGGTCATAGAATAGAGCGAGAACGAATAAACCTTTTTGCGACGCCAGATAAATCGCGGTCTTCTGGCACGACAGGCGGGTTTTTAATACACAGACACACCTTTCCATTTTTAGGCAATCGAGGGATCCCGCAAGCTGTAGATTACACAGTCTTCCAGAATGAGGAACGCGGTCTGAACGAGCCGTACGAGCTCGGAAAAGTACCTGGAATATGTCGCCGCGTAATTTCCAACGTCGAACACGTACGTCGGGGCGCAATAAACGATAAAAAGGAGTGAAAAGACGGCGCTGCCCAGTGAGAAAGGAACGGGCGCGGCGGATGGTTGCACGATTAACGTAGAGAGTAACGTAGGGAGACGAGAGCGAGGGAGGAAGGGTGCAGGTCGAGAGAAGAAAGGAAGAGCGACAACAGTGACAGCGTGTATACCAGTCCGTTTCAAGGGACACGATGTGTTGCCCTACGCTTTTTGTTTTAATTTCGTAGAGGCCAGCAGTTCACGCGCCTTTTCTCCCTTTACCCCCCGCTCACTGTCATTCTTCTCCCTTATTTCTCCTCTCGCGGGAGCCCCGCGAAATGTACCACGGTGGTTTTCAGCACTGTGAATGCTGTTAGGTATATATCTCTTCCCCTTTTCTATCTTCATCCTCCCACCATCATCCCTCTTCCCTCTTCCCACTTACTATCACCGCCGCCGCTCACTCCAACGTATCCCCCTTTCTCCTTCTCTCCGTCGTGTTATCCCTTCCCTTGGTACGCTTTCGCCGCCACCCCTACGAGTCGGTAAAGGGCTGAACCGGCCAGTGCTTTCCACGACGAGTTCGATGTCGAACCCACGCGTCTCGCGCGTCCTTTAGTGGCGATTTTTTCACCCGTCGATCACGTTTCGCCACGCGGCAATACGACACTGTTATCGTTTCATTCGTCCTTTCGTTTGCTTTCGTTCACCTTCGTCTCTGGTCGTATAAAAGATACATGCATACATACGTTTCACGATTCGCCCCGAGCTGCTTCCATTAGAGCTACGCTTTGTTCGCGCCTTCAGTACGTCCTTCTCCGCTCTTCCTATCGCATCGTTTCAGAGCAGCCTCGTTACGCGTCGTGCTGTCGCGCCGCGTCGAGGGCGTTTATTCTCCCTTAGGTTAATTAGCGTGCGGCCCAGTTTAATGATCTTTCGAACGTCATTAAACTCGCGCTCGGCCGAGGTGCACTCGAGGCGTGAAACTTCGTCGGGGAAGCTCCTTGCCGGGTAACTGGAAATGATACATTTGGGACGGCGACATAACTTGGTGGGTCGTTAAACGTCACGACACAACTTATCGGCGGGATGTCAACATCGTGCCAATCTCCTGTCATAGACGACGATCTTGTAATTTATCGACGACGCAGAATGCCGCGACGATACGTAAGTACTCTTTGCACAACTTTGTTCCACTTGTTTTCCCTCCTTTCGTCCGCTTTTCCTACCCCCGCTCTCACCCCGCCGCCACCCCATCGATATCTTTTATTGTTTTCCTCCGTACACACCAGCCACGGAGCAATTAAAGTCGCCCGAAGTGTAATCGTTCTCGGCTCGATAGAAAAGGAATTGATTTCGACGTAGCAAACAGCGCAGGAAGAACCGAACGAATTTATAACACGGATAACCTGCTGATTCGTTGAATATATTTCCTTCCCTTCTTTTTTCCTTTTTTTTTGCGCTGGCTTCCCTTTGCGGGTGGTCCGCTTTTTTTTACGGCTCGGGAACTCATTGAGTATTCATTCAATACACGCGTTTTTTTTCTGTGGCCTGTACTCCACTACGTGCACGGCGCGGCACAAGTGACTGTCTGTGTAACAACGTCCGTATCCACTGGAATTCCTTTCTAGTGTCAGACGTTTTTGCGTAAAAGCGGGTCAAAAGAACGGCCGGATCTTTTCGCACACTATAAAACCCAGATGTCCCCGGCTTTAACGCGGGTAACGTGTACGAATGTGTGTATGTAGGTATGTACGTATGTGTGTGTGTCGTTTGTCGACACAGCGCGGAAACAAGGGTAATTCCGGAAATTTTGTTTAATGTTTCGGAGTAGCCGTGTTACCCGGCATACGTTGTGGCTAGTATAGCCGTGCATCGCGCAGGATTCGCTTTAATTCTTCGCCTGGGAAACTTTGACGAAATCAGATTTGGAACTTGGGTGATAAATTTTCGCAGCCGGAGGGGTACGGCAAGCCGAGTTATCCGTGGATCAATCGACTGCCGGTTCAACGAAATCGTTAATTTTAGATCAGAAATTCTCGTGCCTGTAACGCGGCTGCAGTTATATAGGCTGAGAAGGCGAGGAATGATTGAATAAATAGAAATTCCTGTGAATTTGGCAAAGCCGCGGGGTTTCCACTTCGCTGCGTCGGGTAGCACTCTGAAAACGCGAAAAGGAAGAGCGGCATTCATCTAAGGAAACAGTTACGCCGTATTTCTAACGTCGACGGGCTACAACTAAAAACCGACGATGTATTTCTCTTCTTGCGAGCTTGCGAAGAAAAGTCAGGCTAGTGGGAATGTAAAGAAAAAAAAAGAAAACGAGAAAAGAAAAAGAAGGAGACAGAACGGAAAAGGAAAGGGAGGAGAAAAAGAAGGGCAACTCATTAATTCTGTTTTTTCGTGCACGATAATGGAAACTCGCTTGAACTTTCTTATTCCTTCGTTAGCCACTCTGGACGCCGTGAAAAGGCTGCCTTATTTCGTCAGGCTTGTAAAGAAGAAACTTGTCATTCAACGGGGCAATTAAACAGCGATAATTACGGTGGTTACAAGTGGATAAATTGTCCAGCTATCGGTACTTTCGTTTGCCATATTAATTTCATCGCTAGCCCGTCAGCCGACACGTAAACGATTATTTCAATTGGTCGACCGTCTCTCATCGTGTTTTCCGATAATTGTTCAATAATAAAATAATGCAAGACCATGCTCGCGGCACGAGGCTAGAATTAAACTAGCGCGGGTTTCGCGCTGCGCGACTGTGTACACCCAGAAAACGAGGGAGAGAGAACGGGAGAGGGCGAAAGATAGAGAGACGGGCAGAATTTATTCGATCTCAAAGCGAATCGTTTCAGCGTGAAACGAGTCTTTGTGGTCGTTAAAACAACTAGCCGTTAAAGAAACTTTGTGATGCAAATACTGCTGTAAAAATTAGTTAGTAAACATGTAATTAAATGGTTGGCCAGTAGAATGCGTGAAACGTAATTTACGCTAATGAGAGCATGGAAATTCCGTGAGAGGACTAGGGAGCGAGATTCGGAAAACTCGGTGAAAATAAATTTTCGTTCAAACAACGGTGAAATAATTTCTGTTCTCCATCCCCGGTTCGTAGCTACTCGTTTCCTTCTTGTTTTCTTCCTTTTCGTGAAAAAAAATTCGCCACGTCAAATCGTACAAATATCATTCTTTCGTGCACGAACTTTCGGTTGATTTACGCTCTGTCGTTTAACTTCAGAAAGGTTCATTCGCGAAGGATTTCAGTGTTGTTAACACCGTGCTCCACGTTTGTCACTGATGTGTACTGGTGCACGCTTTGTCAGTGAGACAGATCGCATGTCCCCGTTGATTGCTTTCTTCGATCCTTCGTTTCACTGCTATGATCAATAACATTGTCAATAGATGACGGACGGCTGATAGAAAATATATTTTTTATCTGCGCACAGAATCGCGCGTTCTAATAATCTATTTGCTACGAATTTGCCCATTCTCTTCTCGCCGTTTCGAGACAAACGTTCCAAATTGATTTGAATGCGTACTAATTTTATGGGCTTGGTGGTTTGGCCTAGCAGAAACGCAGGCAAATATCAGCTCGCGGCTGAACGTGGCATTGATGCAACGAGATATCACGCCTGGCACTGACAAACGGGTTGCAGCTTTACATTTTGACGATCATTTCAAAACAACGTAATTAAGCGGAAAATAATTGTAACCGATTTCCGTCGTCGAGATAATGCAACGTCCGGCACGAATAAATGTTGGCCCATTAGCGTGTTTTATTATACGCCAAATAAATTTCGCCCCGTTCTTCCTCGAAAATTGAAAATATATTAGCAATTTACAATAAATTACTAACGCTGTCCGAGGTTGACTAAATTCGCATCATTTTCTCTACTCTCCCCGGTATTAAAATACAATTCAATGTTTCTCATTCATAGGTTGGTGTTTTTCCATTTTATCGGTGAAAAATAAAACAGGTGTGAAACATTCACGCAGTTCGAATATTTTAATAAAGCGTCATTTTCCATTTTACATGTTCTCACCTTTCGGGGTATATCAAGCGTAAAAATACTCCACGGTTACCGGTGGAACAGTTTTTCACAAAAATCTCGATCAGCAGTGGCCGACGTCCCGGCTGCGTTGCGGCATTTATATTTCCCTCCCTTTTTCAGCTTTTTTCTGCGTTTCCACTATACCCGCTCTCCGTGAAAAGCATTTCTTTCCCGAAGACAAAAAACGTTGTTCGCTCTACCATTCTAAACTTTCCTCCCCATTTAATAACCGCAACAATGCACCTCGACACTTAACATCATCGTATAATATTCTCCGCGGTGCGAGCTCTTTAGAACTGTTTTTCAAAGCTTCATTCTGGTCACCGCGAAAAACAAAGCATAGCGCCACAGCTCTTTCCATCGTCGTTCGAGCATGTTATTAACTCGCGACGGAATACTTGCGCGTTGCCCTTTTTCTTCTTCTTTGCCTTTCTTTTTTCATCTGTTTCAGATGTCACGCAGATTTCCACGAAACCAAGCGCTCCCGTGTTGATGGAATCCCATCGAGGAAAGTTTCAATCAGTTGCCGGGTTCGCTGTACGCGTCGGATTCGAAAAAATGTTTTGATCGTACCGTCGTGGAACGTGGTCACGTGCGAAATTATGCACATACGTAATAGGAATCAATATCCGGCGGATAATATGGAGCCGTGATATGAATGAATACCAAACAGGATGATACAGATTTTCAATTAACCGCTTTTCCCGTGTTCGTATCCGTCGTTCGTACGTTCGTTCGTTCGTTTCTTCCATCCGTTTCGTTTTACACGAGTACACACAGAGGGGGTTGCGAGGGAAACGCGGGGGGATGAAACTTATTGCGTCTCTGTGACGATCGCCACGATACCATTGCCCCGGCGGAATAGAGGGCAACGATTTTCATTTAAATGTCTTCAGGTCAGTCAAGTGGCCAAATAGGACGTGGCATCCGACGACGATTGACCTGATAATTGATACCGAGCCATAGGTTAAATCGATGCTCAGGATTATCGGCACTTTAATCGCCACGGCAATGGTGCAATTCCGTGTTTCACCGAGAGACAGAGCAAGAGGGAAGGCTGTACACAGCGGGGCGAACTTAATTACCAAGTACGAATGCCAAATCCAGGCCAAATCGTTCCACCCTGTTCACGTACGAACGATACGTGTTTATGCGAAAGTGGGAACGAATGGGTGGAACGCGGATCTACATTATTCAACGGTCGACTCCTACGAAGCTTCTTTACATAATGCGCTACCTCTTCTTCCGTATTAAGTTTTTCGTCATTCGTCGCTAGGACGGCAGATCCACCTGGGATGCTCCTTTTCAATGAGCCCCGTCGAGATATGAAGAGGGTTCACATCCGATAAACCCGATAAATTCAACCGACAAATGTCTTTCCGGGTACCAATTAGTATTCATAAAGTCGACCGCTCTTTATCCTCCGCTCTTGATCCTAAATCCTTGATCCACCATATTTCCCGGAAGATACGAAGCGTTCGTGAATACCGTGATTTTATCCGCGGGCACGTCGATAGATTCGTGGATACGTATGCATTCTGTCATACGTCATTACTTCGACCAGATTTTTCTGTCCGTCTTTATCCTAAAGTTTCCGGCGACATTCTATGTTACAGCGAAGTCTCCCGGAGCGGCTTCATTTATTTATCATTCCCGTACCTATAGTGTTAGTTTCTAAGAGGATCCCGGGGAATATAAATGAAAGGAAGTTGATTCATTTGAGAAGTCGGGACGCGTGTATCGAGAAAAGAGAGACGTTGAGTTATATTCTAGTTATTCACTGCCAACCGGAGCTATTTGAGGAGACTTAATAAGGGCGGTTCACATTTTCTAGCGTGCTTATTATTCAGAACGATGGATCGTTGTACTTTATGCGGAATACCTTCAGAAGATAGCAGTTTAAAACGCCAAACCTTTTTTCACTTGCCTCGAACTTTTAAATGGTTAAGTAAAAGATTCAGGAAACACTTTGCCATTTCCTTCGGGGAGGTTTCCTTTTATTAAGGCGAAGGCGCGTTGCAAAAGTGACCAAAAACTCTAACGATTTTTCACGAAACTTTTTCCATGGGCACAAAGTTGAAACAAAAAAAAAAGGGGCAAACATTTTCGCTTCCGTTCTAGCCATTAATGTAACCGTCGAATGGCTCGGGGAATATTTAACTCTTACAACTGTATTTCATTTGCGCGTGAAACATCTATGACTTTGGAATTCTCACGAGTACGATAATAACTTGGTGTCTGTAACCATAATCGTTAAAGCCACAGACCTTAAAGTAAACTAAGACTGTACACATTTCAGAGTTAAAAGATATTGCGCCCACGCACCGTATTTTACCTCTATCTAATTCACCCTACGATGTTTCACAGAGTTACAATTGCATCGAGGAAAATTACGATGGTGGCATTTTCTTTCACATATTTTCTATTCGTGATTCATTAACCTGGAAACACACATTCTCCTGGCGTTACGCGAGGATATTTCCCAACAATTTCACTTTTGTCTCGGTTAGTGTCGCACACATATTCCAGGCTTATCGTTCATGCCCCGGCGTGGCTGTTTCCGCTTTTCCAGTGGTTAGGGTGGCATCATCGTTTATATCCCGTTCGCCTCAGCCTCGTTTTGCCTCGTCCTTTTTATTGCTCCAACTCGGCCGCGACCTTAGTCGCTCGTTAAATTTCGCGCAGTCTTCCGGGAGCTTAACGTTCGGAGTAGTAAAGATAGGAGAGAGGAAGAAGTGCTCTCGTGGCCGAGGGAAAAATCGTTTTTCAGAAACGTATCGCACAGTGTCGTCGCCTATGCCATCGCAAACGAATCGTTTTGCTTCTCAAGGATCCTCTAATAAGTGATGATCTCTTAATAAATATCTCCACTGTCGTTTTACTGTCGTTTTACTGTCGTTTTACCTCTGGCCGGAGCACGTTCGAGTGAAAATTTTCGTCTTGTAGTTCACTCGTTACCTACTCCAAGGGCCTTCTTCCAACGAATCTTTTGAAAGCGATTCTCTCTCATATTTCTGTCGTATCTCGTTGCTCGTAATTTTCACTGCCGGCTGACGCGTTCCGCCGTTGAAAACGAAATTGTAAGCGTGTATACATGCACGTACATCCATGTACGACCTAGGCTGCACGAGCTTCATATACATATGTATTTCTTCGCGAAAGTGTTGCAACCTCGTAAATACACAATTCCCCGGAGATCGAAGATACAGCGATTCGTTGAAATTTATTCACCGACAGGAATTCGCCCGCTCTGTTATCCACCGCATCCAGTTTCCAATTAATGTAACAAATTAAAACACGCCTACGCAAACGTTCACCGGCAATTTTGGCCGGGACGGTTAAAGAGCAGCCCCCCTCACACTAACCGTGGAAGAATAGGAGAGCTCTCTAAATTAAAGCACCGGCTCTCCTTTATGCCTGGTCCATTTCATTTTCCCCGTTCGGGGAGTTTCAAGATTTCGGCCGGATTTAAACAAAAAGGAAGGAAGAAGGAGCTTAGGTTAAGATTTTACGAGCGACCGAGAGCGTCGCGGCGCGTCGCCGCGGTTCTACCATGTCAATTACTATATCCACTCTGCTCCTCGTTTCAGGAGGACGAGCTGCTGGGACGAGCCGACCCTTAAAGGAAGCGAATCGTCCGTAATCCCTGAAGCGGTTCCGGCGGTGTTCGGTCCAGGCCTTGCACAAGATACCAGCCACGGCACAACTGAAATTCCTCAAAGGATTCGGTTAACCACGACAATCTTCTATGAAGACACGCCGCGTCGCTGTCGCGTCGCGCTGCCGTTAGACCGTGTGTGTACGTGTGGTGTACGCAGGTGGACGTTCCGTAGGGGTCGGAAGGGAAGGGTTGCTCTGCCTAGAGGCAGCTAGATAGAACGTCAACTCGCCCTGTTAAAGACACAGTCGTCGGAAGCTGGTGGCTACGCTTGCCGCAGCATTCCGCAAACTTGCACAATATCCACAAACCCTGAAGCCAACGAAATTCTTTGGCAAATCTTCCCGTGTTTGCCTCCCCGGTGAACGACGGCGACGCGTGTGCGTTACGCTCGAGAAGGCCACGATGGCGAGCAACCGACCAGCGAAAATGCAGCGCTGAAAGGGGGCCTCGCGAAGAAGGCAGAAACGTCGACGACTGTGTTAACGTGCTCGTCGAGTTGCAGTGACGTCGCGTTGGAACAGTTGAGACATCCGTAAATGAGGAAGCAGAGAAAGCAGGCGTGACAAGGGTCCGCTTAAAGCAGAATATTAGTCGTGTCACCTAATGATCGTCGTGTTTCCGCGTCGCGGTGGAGTCGTAATAGCCGGCTAAAACTCTACGATCGCCCGTCGTACAAATCCGTGGACTCTGCAATTCCGCTGTTAGACCCTTCTCTATCATCGTTGACGGTTCCAGTATTCCCAATTAAGACCGTGCGGAATTTAGTGCATTCGCGTGAAAAGGACAGTATTGGAAAGACAGCTGGCTACCCGAAGACGCAACGACGATTGTCCTTATCGTTTCTGGTGCAGGCTATGCATCTATAGCAGGCAATGTGTGCCCTGCTATAATTGGATCTAGAGGGACACGGAGGGAGGAATACCAAACGGTATCAACGGGGAAGCTTCTGGTGGCTGTCGTAACGTTGGTGTTAAAAATCCAGTTGCTATTCGTTACGGCGAATGTTTACTAAAAGCGCCGCAGAATTTCCACACGATCGCGTTAATATATAACTGGAAAGGCAAAGAGAAATCCAGCAGCCTGGGAAGTAGCCGCGCAGAATCGTGGATATTTCCTCTGCTACCCTTTCGCTCTTCTCTGCGGGGCAGTCGGTGTCTCTACGTTGTCCGACAAAAAGAGGAGCAGAGATTTCTTCACAGAAGTAGCCGTCGGCTGTGGAACAGTAGTGACGGAACGTTGAAAGCCACTCGAGAGAAAGAGAGTCTGGAACGCTCGGTTCTATGGCCTAGAGCATCCTGTATTTCTGATAACAGTATAGAATTCGCTAACGTCCCGACAGGAACGTTAGCGAATGGACGTGAATGAGACGCCGGTGAGCAAGAAGGAAGGGAAGGTACCTTTGCCAGAGGCGGACTATTAACTTTACTACCGAAGGATATCGTCCAACGGTTCGCCAAAACATCTTGCAATATCCACACTATATATTATATATATCCACTTATATATTATTATATATCCACAAACTCCAACAATATCCACCGCGAACAAGCAAGTCTGCGGAACGTTTCGACACGTGTATCTTCCAGTTTGTTCCACGGACGCATCCGCAGGAAAAGGAACTTGCAGTGCCTCGAACGTTTCGAGGGGCCGTAATCTATAGCAGCGGAACAATAGCGGGGCTAGAATGACGCCGGAGCAACTTGCCAGAGCCTCGGTGGCATTTGCTTGACCTGTACCTTTCACGATCGCGATAAGGCCGGCGCAGGAAACTGGGTTCCGTTTTGTTTCCAACGATCGCGAGAAACGTTTGCGCGACAGACGACGAAAGAACGATCCCGTGGAACGTCATATTCGTCGTTAACGAACATTTTTCTTCGAGGGGGAGTACATAAAATATTTGGCGCCGGTATCGTAGGGGATTCATCTAAACGATACCTCGTTAATCCGTAAAGATATCAACAGACTAAGGGATTGATCAAGCTAAGTCACTCTCGCCTCGTGGAGATCTTTCAGCCGCTTCGTGGAGGTCAGTTCTGTTTTCCGGGTTTCCAAGGGAACAGAAACTTTTCTCTTTCGCGCGGTGCCGCTAATCAATCGAGTACGAAGCGATGCGAGACGGTAACAATCGCGACGGGCGGGGATAAAAGCTTTCCCTATCGCTCTATCTAAAATATTAGAAGTATCCGCGAGGAAAATCGATTTACCGCAACCAGTCCGTATAAATCAGTCGAAAGTTGAACCGCACGGACGAGGTTTATTACTTCGACCAGCCAATGTTTTCAATCGTCACTGACAAACCCTGAATTACGGATACTATCCTGGGCGCTCTGCTCGCGTCAGATTCGACGACGATACGACGGTGAATGAGGGCAGGCGACGTCGCCCTGGCAATTGGAGGCAAGCTGGGTGAAAAAGGGCGAGGCAGAAAAATATGGTACACGAGGTCGCGGGCCTATGGCACGGTGCTGGATTCAACGTATCGAGGTGGCTGATGATCATAATACATGGTTACCGGGCTACCACCCTTCTGCTATCCATCCTACTTAATGTGCTGGTGCGAACTGCTGGTGAGTAGACGTGTACAAACGCCTACGGGTGATCCTTCTGTACGTTTGTTCCGACCCCGCCACAGTGGTTCGCACGAATGTTTGCGTTTCGCTCGATAGAACGTTTCGTCGTTTCGCCCACGGCGAATCCATTCCATGCTTCACACAGCTATCGTAATCGTTGCTTTGTCGAGACGAGCCCGCGCAACAGAGGGACTGTACACGATCCGGTGTCGTTAAGGATCGAACTCGAAATGCCTACGATCACATTTATTGATCCCTTCCTTGAATCGCGTACGCTTGAAATCCGCTTTACGTGCCCCTCTGTAACGATATCGTCGTTTCGACTGCAATCAGCCGTAAAGAGTTTAACGTGCCATCGTCCGCGGTGTTTCCCGCTGTACGCGGCCGCATTGGTTTTAAATAATCGTGGATTTATCTCGATTAAGGGTACGCGTTTAACAAAACGAATACATCAACGCGGAGAATTCAAGATTATCGTGATTTTTTTCTTTTTTGCGTTCTGTAAATAATTATTGAAGCCCAGCGTACATTTATGTACACGGTTTCGTATAATCCAGCAAATATTCATTACAGTTAATGGATCGACTGAACGTTACTTTCAGCTTGATTACATTTCCTATTAATTCCCCGGGCGATTATTAATTTCCCGATTGGTAACGTATTATGAGGCTAATAATAGCGGAATACTTATGGAAACTTTGGCCGTATACTATTAATGGCTAACGAGTACGGCCACCTCCCGTAAAATTGCACGTCTTTATACGATCGCTCGTACAGGGTGTATAGTTTATCGATCATTTATGAAGCCATTACAAGGACACGGGTTACGATGAAATTTACCGGAAGCAATAGCAGCACCGTAACAGTCTGAATTAACTATAAAGTTCTTAATGTAGTCATTTAACGCGCTAATGCGGTCTCGTGCTAAGTTTCGTCTGTGTTACTTGCTCTAAGTATAAGTAGTTTCTCGGTACCTTTTCGTATCCCTCATCTCCGTGCCGGCACCTCCTATTCATTATTTCATTGTCGTTATCACTGTACTTTCAACGCCGGCCTTTTATCGCTTTTACCTATCCCCGCTGTCGTTAATCGTCCAAACGGCATTCGTAAAATCTGTAGAATGACGCGTGACTGGTAATTTCGACGATCTCCGTATATTTACGATGAGTAAGTGTCCATTACTCATCCGTGCGGGGGATCGAAAAGAACCATCTGATCGCGTGAATTACAGGACTTGCGGTAATGTGCAGTTAAGAGGAGGGCTTCGAGAATTACGATCGAATATATCTTACGACTGAGTAACGCCAGGTGATTATAATATTACCGTGGAACGACAAAATAGCTGGCTCGATGTCGATTAGTAGCGGACTCTTGACGCTCGACCATTATTACTATCGAATTACCTTTCCGCCGGGTCGAAATTGAACCAGAAATTCGATCATTTCACGAGCCGTACGTTAACGAGATTATTATGAATTTCTGTAAGGCTTTGCGGATAGAAGGACTCCTTTATTGATTAAAATCGTTAACACTTTACCCCGGTATCATTTTCCTCCATACAGTTCCGCAGGTGTAATCTTCATTAATTCGCTGGGCGGATTTCTCCTCGCTGCCTTTCGGTTAATACGCTATCGACTTGCTTTCAATTTCATTCGTATGGTGTGAAAGGGTTCCCCGGTAATGCCCCGCGCTATCATTAGGCGAACGAATGGACGAAAGTTCGCAAATAAAGTTCTACGCGAGCGTATAAATCGCGCCCGTGTTTTCGTGCGCCAACAGTGTGCACGGGGCAAATATTATCGCCGTAGATTATGAGCATGGGTAGTCTGTAACAAACTGTGTCGTATGAGTACAATATAACATTTAAGCGCGGTAGTAAAGCGGCGTCAGTGTTGTGCCTTGAAACAGCATGAAATCTTGCGCAGCTTAGCTTTCTTGCTTCGCAAGATGTTACCTATGCGTGTATTATTTATCGATTTGCCTCCTGCACCCGGCTATTCTATGCAACAAAATTTATATACACATATGTACTCGAATATATCGCCGTCGAATGAAATTTCTCATTCATTTTTAACATTATTCACCTCGTGAATCCTTCGCGAGAAATCACCTGCATGCCCGGCACCGCGCGATTTCGTCGCTCATTTTATCTACGCCGTGTAAATTAATTTCATCTATTTCTGCGCGAAACGATACCAGCAGGGGTTACTTGTTCAATTTAGCAACACATCCCTCAGATGTATCACTCATGCAAATTTTAGACGCGCGTTTAAACCCCACCGCGATCGCAACTTCCGCGGAAGCCTGGCGATTTACATAGAAAACAGGTCCAACAAAACAGCGGGCGTCTCGAATGAAATAAACGACAAGTCGCCGTTTATAATGTCCCCCCTGCCGGCGAGGCTGTGGATAGGCTCGTTTGCTCGCGTTATGCGCTTTATTGCGCTCTAGACCGACAAAAAGTGTCTGTGAGTCCGCGTGTCTCTGTACAGGCCTGTGAAGGAACGCGGTAAAAAGGCTGCTTTCAACGTTACACGTCTGCCGGATAGTTAAAAAGGAAAAAGGTATGTCGAGGGGGCATATGAACCAGCGTTGCTGTGTCGCGGCAGTTCATCAGTTTATCCGCTAAATATACTTACGGGCGAGCGAGCGGAGGGAAACCGCAGTTCTGCTTCGTATTCTACAGAGTGTGCCATTTAAAAAGAAAAAGAAAAATGAGCTGTCCCCAAACACAAGAAAGAAAAATGCCAGCTGAATATCTTCGAAAATAACGACCTGCCATTAAAAATTTACCTCGGAATATATTCATAATTGGATGCAACTGAAATTGCACATGACATATTGGTTGCGCGATCAAAAACTGAGCGACATATTTAGCAGTCTAATTTTAATGTGATACACCCCGTACATCTGCGACCATCTGCGAGTCCGCCTGGCGCACGAGCGTCTCGTTTTGCTCTTGCAGGTATGAATTTCTGTCCGAAAAATAGTTTACACAGGGCTCGTTTCGGTACGCGCGGAATAGAAGGCAGAACGCGCAGCTTATTCAATATATTTCGTGACTGTTGCTCGATGGAGCTTGCGCTTCGAGCGTAGACGCATGTCTCTACCCCACTGCGAGTTCAGAACTTACGAAACTTATTATATCTGACGTACGCCAGACGTGTCGGAAACACAAGTCGTTCCGTGACGCTTTGTACACACAGAAATTTCCGCGATGCTTGCGATTTACGCGTGCCTCGGAGTTTCACGGTTCCGCTGCCTCCAAGGTTTCAAGGGACGTTTTAGAAGTACCTGAACGCGATGAAAAAGGGCGACGCGTACGGTTCTTCGCGTCACGAAGTTGAGCCGACTCTTTTCGCATCGAAAGTAAATTTACACGGTCGCAAACCGGGATGTTGAAGTTACCAAGAGGGGGAAAGAAAGTGCTGGGAGGAGAAGTTATGGTAAAACAAACGAGCTCGACATCGCGATATTTTATTTCTACTTTGGCGTGCGTTGAAGCAAAGTTGGTAGGTAAATTGCTCTGAAAGACGGTCAGCTCATGGGAATTTACGAATATTGCTGTTCCTTAAGTCTCAGGAGTATCTCATTTTCCAAGTTTCCAGTAATAACGACACCTTGCAGTCGATTATTCCTGTCATCGGATTATTTTCTTGTTTCTTGGATATAAGGATTGATTTTACTTTAACGCAATACCGCGTAAGATAATTACAGCTGCTTTGTTCTTATGCTCGAGAAAAATCGATTTACATATCTTGCTTGAAAACTAACAGCCAGGCTAAAGGCAATAGGTATGAAAGCATTAATTGGCTCGCACAAAAAATATAAGAAAAGGATGTTCCGTTGATTAGATTACGTTACAAAG
The DNA here is from genome assembly GCA_963583965.1 of Nomada ferruginata. Classification (NCBI taxonomy): domain Eukaryota; kingdom Metazoa; phylum Arthropoda; class Insecta; order Hymenoptera; family Apidae; genus Nomada; species Nomada ferruginata. The sequence goes on from OY757224.1 coordinate 9,132,894, forward strand.
AAGAAGAAACGTGTAAGATTTCGCGCCGTTCTAAAGTAAAGTTTTTACCTATTCGATAAGGCGTGGAAACAAAATTTTCAGAGGTACAAACACCGTGGAAATTTTTACCCCGTCTCGAATTAGTTTTCGTAGTGTTCTACGACGTACGCTTCATAACAACCTGGGCTACTTTAAGTTCTTATTATTTTAATAGAAATTCTTGCCACGGCCTCGTTCGAAAATAATGAAACTTTTCCGGATAGCCTTTAGAAGTTTCGTTATTTGTTTTTACCGGTCTCCCGCGATGCTCTCGTATGTATTTGTATATCCGACGACTCTTGGGAATTCAAAGTTGAATCGAGCGCCGAAGGGATGGAGAAATTCTGCCCACGAAATTTTAGGTTCCATTGAATAATAGCAACGAGGGAAGGAAATAAAGAATCGACCGTTTGCTTGCTGTATTCGTTAAATACTTTGTTATGAATTCTTCTTGTCTACCCTTCTCCGCGCTCTGCTAACTTTTATTTCATCGTGAACTTTCCTTGGAAATCCGGCTTTCCCCGTGGAAAAGCAGAAACTGTTCGCGCGACGTGTCGGGAGAAGCTTCTTAGTCTTAAATTGATGAGTTCAGCTCGTACATCTCGCGCAATTGCACGTCGGCTACCTGGATGGACATTAAATCTACGTACATATGATCAAGCAGGCAGAACATGAATTATGCACTTGTACGTACTCGTGGCTTATTAAAATTGCAATTCTTCATTTTTGTTGGCGAAGCGCCGCAAAATATTCAGGGTAAAATGCTTTTGAAATTCACAAATGAGCTGCACGAGGTTTTTGTTACGGGAAAGAGATGCAACCTAATTAATTCCCACGCGGAAATTCTGCGCCATTCTACGAGTTAATATTTTCTGGTAATATACTGATAGCCTGTATGAAAACCATGAACGACCCACTAGCATAACTAAGGATCTGACATCCCTGACAGGAAAGCGTTTTTCTTTTCACGGTGATGAAGTTTCCCAAACTTTGCACAGGGAATAGCAAATCGTGGTTCCCATCCGCGCAAGGTGGCGGAACTTTAAATTATCATTAAAACGATTCAAGGATCGTATTCTGTTCGCAAGAAAAATCAATTTTCAGCAAGCTCTTTGAACGATGGTCTCCCTTTATCAGAAACGTTTAACTTATTCTTGTCCATCTTGGAAATTATACTTCAAAACCGCGGTCGAGCATCGAACTACCTGAAAATTTTCCGCGGCGTATCACGCTCGTTTATCAATATTTGTTGCGCCTCATAGATCGATCACTGGTCGGACGGGAGGTAATAGGAAGCGGGTGAAAATTACACGAGAATAGATCTAAATCTAGATAAATATAAATCTAGAACATAATTCGTCGTCGTAACGCATCACGTTTAAGTTACAAAAATATTTCCTCGCGCTGTTTTCCTCCGCTTCCATTTCACGCCTCTCGTTCTTTCCGCGATGCTAGCAAGTAAACGCGAAAAAAGCAAGAACAATCCTTCGTTCCCAACAACAAGTCTTCGAGGTCCGTTCGAACGAGACGCGCATAAATATTTGAAGGGGTCGATAGGTAGTGTGGAAGGGGGTTAAGTAAAGTCCAGAGGAAAGCCTCTTAACGAGGATCCTTCCCGATGGTACGAGCTTTATGTTGGCAAACCACGTTTATTCCTCCTTCGACCTGGCAACAATTGCTTTGATTTAATACTTCTTTTTTTTCCAGAGTATCCGACGGCGGCCACGGCGGAAATAGTGACGGCGAATGGGAATTCATTGGAAGCCAGCATCAAGCCGTTGGACATCGATCTACCACCGACGTTACCGATGACCTTTGGTACCGAAAATTCCACGGTGATATCCGCCCAATCTGGATCCACGGCCCTGCTACCCTGCGTTGTGCATAATCTCGGGGATGGAATGGTGAGATTCAAGGCGGGGGACATTCTTCAAAAAGTTTTTGAAAAAGCATTACCCGAAGCCCTGGGCCCGGGCGATCTCCGTCCCCAAGAGCATAGAAAAGTTATTATCATATCAGTGTAAGAGTCGAAGGGGTGGTCTTTGGGCTGGGGTTAGTTCGGGCAGTCGAGGGTAGGTCGTTCGAGTTTTAGAAAGGTGGAATAATAAAAAGAATCGTTTCTTTGAGCGACGACCCTTTTCTTCTTGTTTTTTTTTTGTCAAAAGATTTAGATAGGTCGATCTTTTCCTGTTGAAAAAAATATTATTCATCTGCTTAAGTGTATATACACATGGATACCGTCTGTGAAATCGTGTTGCTGTTACGATTATTGGCCGGGGTGAAACGGCGAAGGATACATGGATACAGAGGCGAAAGAAATATATTTCATTGAAATAAGGACAGTCGAGATCCTCTAACCTGGAAGTTTATTCGCGGACCGTGGCAGATGAAATGGAATTAAAATCTGAAGAACGGAGCGACACGGGATTTTTAACTTTTCAACTGTGTTCTTTCCCTCCCGGCTGGATTGTTAAACGACGAAAGCTTCCGCGGGTCCGAGAGATAGCAATGCTAATTGCTTTCATTATATCCTATGAACCGGCAGATGTTCGCGAATATTTTATTATCCACCTTCGGGGAATTCGTACGTACGTATGAAATGAAGGATCGGTATCGTGTCATTGCCTTAATGAAATTTTCGACGAGAGGGCAATGAGGAAAAAAAGGAATAGAAGAAACGCTCGCGATGAGTTGTGGTACTAGGTGGGGGGAAATTGTAGAAAAAAAGGTGCCCACGGGAACCGGGGAGGAATTTAACCTTTCCCGTTCGGTCCAACGAGTTTCGAAAGTTGCGAAATAAAACGTTTGCGTTTACGTTCGTCAGACGAAGGCGCTCCGCCAGTTTAGCCTTTGTTAGTTTCAGTTTACTGGTAACCCAAGACTTTCAGGAGGTTCAGGATCTACAAATCAACACGGGAAGTAATCCAGGAACTTGAAATCTCCTTCTCGATTTTTATTGAAACGAAATTCGCCGTAAAAAGGACGTTAAGTTAAGGGAATTTTACGGTACGTAGGAAACGATCCGGAATGACTTTACCGCCGTTGAATGAACAATAAAAACAGTCGGAAAATTGAAGAGGTAAAGGGAAATGTAGAGTGAAATCGACGCGGTTCGCAGCAAATTAATAACTCGTAATAGAATTCCATAATGTATGAATGCAACCCCCCCGCGGCAGGAAAGGGAGCCCGTGCGTCGTAAACGAAATGGGAGCAACGAAAGTTTCGTATCAGGGTGAAAAGCACAGTGTACCTTTTCATTAAGCGACGTATCCACGCGACTTCATCGTCACGTAGTTACGTATTGTGTTTCCCCGGCAAACATTTCGCGTGTCGTATGCAATTAGCTGGACGCTCGAGAGGCGAGCACATTGGCATTAATATCGTCGACACACGTTACACGATCCACCTGAACGATAACAATCCACCTGATCGTGATTTAAGCACGTGGAAGGGGAAAACGTAGCAGCGGTTACGCTGTTCACTCGCCTCGATAGATTTCAACAAGCAAGCGAAAAAAAAACGGAAAAAAAAGAAGATGAAAATACTCGACAATGTGCTCCATTAAGGCGTCGTTATTCTCGCGGAAGAAGAAATCAGAGCGAAAAGTTCGGCAGAGGGAAGCCGTTCTCCCCATTCAATCTTACGTGATGCTTTACGCGTTCTGTTCCATCGTATGGATGTAAAATTTCACGACCCTTCTAGCACCGTTTTCAGTGAAAAATGTTTTCCCAGAGGGGAAATATTTCACCGCGATTTTCATGGAATTAGTATCACGATGGTTATTTGTCTTTCTGCACGTGTACCGTGGCTACGTTACGCAATAATTGGCGGTCGAGCATGGACCAGGTGGCTGCGTGGGAGAAGGGGATGAGCAAAGTGGCGGAGAGGAAGAGGAATCTGGGGTGCGGATGGCTGAAGCGAAACCGTGGTGGAGTTAAATCGACGCAGGTGGAAATCAATAGGAAGGTCGAACAATTCGCATGCTACTTCTATTGTCGCTACGTGCTCGTTGCCCTGCCCGTATAAAATTTCATTGCTCGGTCGAGAAGGATAGATGGAAGGAACGGCGGAGACAGTAAAAGAGGAAGCAAGCAGCATAGGAAGGGTATGAGATAATGAAATCCGGCCGTATCGCCCCTCTTGCATCGTTGGATCGCGCGCAAAGTCTTTTGCAATTTTGTGAGAGCCTCGCCTTTCTAATTGAATGTGACGTCTTCGAACTGAAAGAAGTCTATGTACATTTCGACTTATCCCTCGCAGATTGCTGTCCTTTTATATGAAATCTCTTTTATGTCGCCAAGGAGTAGAGGGAAGAAGCGGCTGGATACGTCGTATCGATGGCTGAAATGTACCACGGTACTTGCTCCGCCAGCTTGAACCGGTATTACACGACAGAACTCCGCGTGTCTGACGTTAAACGGAATCGAGAATATTCCGTCGGGATGCCGGCCAATGCGGCAACAAAATAGGGACAAGTATTTAAGCGGACAGGAATTTCCCTACATGCGGCTCGATTTTCTCTGCTTCTTTGTTTACACGTTTCACTGTCGAGGTATTTTCTTCAATGCGCATACATTGCTGCCTATTCTTCGCTGGTACGCCTATACGTTCACACGCGGCATTCATACGTGGCAAACTCATTGTCCTGAAACGTAATAATACCATAGCTATTTTGATCGTCGTGTACGTCGACGTTTAATTAATGGATAGGAAATTGAACGATTCGTATCGGTGAATTATTTTCTTGTAAATTTCTATCTTACATCGGCGGGGGAATTTTTGTGATACAGCGTTGCTTCCATTAATTAGGCAATATCAGGAACTCCGATTTCCTTGTTCCGCATTTTTTCCCCCTTCTATTATCAGAGCTCTCATCAGCGCTAAGTAATACACATAACAAGACCGTCTCCTCTCTTTTTTTTTTTCTCCCCTCTGTTTCGCAATCGCGTGCTCTCTATTCTTTCGAGTTGCCATTTCATGCAGCCAGTATTACGGTAATGGGTATTTTGGTTAAACGGTACCCTGATAATTCACGTTCCACCGTCCCCACGTGACAGCACTTATCGGTCTTTGAAGCTTTTATCCCGATTGTGGCGGTCGAAAGTTTCACCTTTATGAATGCGTGCCGCCACGGTTGTTCCTCTCTCTCCCTTTATCCACAGTCAGCTAAAAACTAGCGACAGGCTAACGTTCCGAAAAAAGGGGTTAAACCTGCTTGGCTGACGAGAATAAAATCGTGGGGGTAGAATCGGGTCGTGACCGCCTTTTTGCCCGTAATTTACAGCAATATTTGGATTCCGTTCAAGCCAGACGAGACCCACGTAAATCTAATTATATCGAAGTAGCCGGATCGCGGTCGCCTTCTTCGATTTTCCTTCTCCCCTTTCCAAGGGAATCTCGATCAAAAATATCGCAATGAAATATTCGTGGGTCAACCGTGATAACCGATATACCTACGTTTAGTCTTGTTCAAGTAGGTACGTATCGTTTATCTTTCTGTAAACGAGTAGCGTAACATCTCTTCCTGACGACCTTACGCGAACACGTTTTAGAAACATAGCAGAGTCTTTCGGCTCATGAACAATAATTGCGCCGGGTGTGATTTAAAGGCAAGAAAATGGCAGCCACCCACGTACGCCGTACTTCGTGTTCCTCCGCGATCTGAATCTCCTCGCCACTGAAATTCTACCTGCACGATAATAAGGCAGCTCGTTCTCGTCGAACAACCCGGTCGTTTCTCAGGAGGGTAGATATTTGTCGATCTATTGAGGCGAACAGGGGGAGGCGCAACAATGAAGCCGATACGAGATCATTAATATGCATCGAATCAGAAATTCTCAAGTGGACGGACGGAATATATCAATATGACTGTGTGGTTTATTTCGCTGACGCGTACCGAGTTTTTGCGCGGTCACAATAGGCGTGCAACGTGAATCATTACGGCTGCGAAATCAAAGGCAGTTACGATCGCCTTTGACGCGCGGCATGCTGGAATTTATATCGACTCTTTCATGTAACCGGTTCACCACTTTAGCCATTTATATTCCGTATTTCTATGGCGCATCGGTACGCGTACGTATTTTTCCTGTAATCCATCGTGTTGGCATTGGTGCATCTGTTTGCCAGTCCACGCGTGATTTGTTACGGCAACCCGGTGAAAGCATTTTCCATGCAAAGCGGGTCGAAAGGGAAGTTCTGAGGCCGAGTGGGCATAGTACAGGGGAATCTCTTTGGAAATCACTAACGATCTGTATCCTAGTAATTGGGTGGGCTCGCGATCCAGGGCCTCGATGGGATCGGAGAGAACGTGAAAGCGATGTAAGGCATGGCTCTGGTAGCTTGTGTCTGCATTCATGCCGGGGAGTTGCTCAATAAGCGTGAACCGTCAGAAGGGTGTCTTCAGACTGGCAAACAGAACAGGGAATTTTGAGGTGGATGGTCAATCTTCTCCGCTGTGTTTCCACTTGACTTTCGAGTGTCGAGAAGTGACGCGAAATTTTACCTGCAGATTTTCCAATCGTCCACTCGAATGTTTTTTTTTGTTCCTTTGTTTTTTATTTTTCTCATTTTATTCGTACGCTCCGCTCCGGGAAAATCCAATCGGCGCGAAAGTTTCGGCACGACATTTCGCATCACCATTTCATCACCGTCTCAGGGAAACAAATATTGCCGGTGGATTCGAAGACAAATTGACACGAAACAATTCATATTGTTCTATGCTATCGAGCGTGTCGCTGTATTGTTAGACTCCCGGCGAAGCTATTAATAGCCAGAGGAACGCGTTTCCCAAAGGATAACAGGCTAACACCCGGTTACCCTTAATAGTACAAGCTGCATACATCGGCACGCCGTTGTGTTTGAGTATTTATAGCGCGGAAGAGAAGGGTTTCCGCAGTCAAGATCCCTTCCACCTTAAGATGAGCGAAGGATACGCCGTAAAGTTTCGCAGACCACTCGAGCACCTTTACGTGCAAGAGTATACACGTCTCTCTATGCGAACTTCGATTCAGAAGCGGTTACACGGGTGGACATATTGGTCTATATGCCTGTGGAAATTGTAAATGTGCATAACGTTACGTAGAAAGGGACGCGTAATGGAGGGTTGGTTTGGAATTTGGTTACGCAACAGGCATCCCCTACGTTAAAGGCTAAGGATGAAAGCGTAGACGGTCGAAAACACCTAAATGGACAGAATTCGAAATGGTGGAATGTTCCCGAGATTCAGTTAAAATGGCGTGATTCGTGTTTCGCTGGAGACGCAAGGTTGCGTTTGCCCGTGCATTGCGCCACGACTCTCCCCTTTCAGAATACTCGTATGAATGCTTGGCCCGCGTGTCTCATTTCCGATTCATTAAATTCTAAAGAGTTATTTCGAGACGGGCGGAGGGAGTGTGAGTGCTGGACGCGTTGGCGTTCATACATTATGCGCGCGCGGACTTTAATAATAATTTAAACGGGATGTAAATCGAATGGAGGACTGCAGGGGAATGGTATGCCGTGGAGAAATGTGTGTGGCTTAATTAAAACGGCGCTTTTATGAAACAAATATTTATCGCGATGCACTGGCGGAAACTAAATTAATCGTCTGTGCGATGAAACGTGTTTCGCCTTTTTATTTTTCTTCCAATTTCGTTGTACCCATTTCATGCATTCATATAAAAGAGCAGAAAGAAAAAAGAAAGGCGCAATATGACACGGAAAAGGAACTCCTTGGTTCGTCAATATTTGTAAAAGTTTAATTATCGACATGTATCGTACAAAGGTGAATGGAATATAGACGAAAAAAAAAAGAGAAGGAGATTCAGTATAACGCGACTGTATTTGCTTTGATACGCTTTATGTACTTTTCTGTCGCCGCAGTGAAACGAATTTTATTATCTTCGCTTTTTTTTATAACGAGTATAGAACCGGAGAGATAGAGATGCACCGCCGTTCTTGGATTTTAGTCTACCTTCTCGTCTTAGTGATACAGCGCCAAGGATATTCCTTTTAATTCGTTCGCTGTCGTTTCCCTCTCGTTACCTCTGCGAATTCGAGCCTAGATGCGACAGTCACCGATGCTTGTAGGAACCCACGCCTGTCTAGAACAGTTATTTAATCCGATCTCAAGTTAGGCAAAGTAGCAGAACTTGGTTTCGGATTTCGTTCAGCTTCGCGAATCTGCGGCGAAACAGATCGTATTGCTGGATCGCGAGGAAGTCCACGATTTCCACTGGCTTTCCATGTTTATACGTAACGCATTCCTCGCTTCCTGAATCGTTTATAGATTTGTATACCATTAATCAAGCGCGAAGTATAATCGATTCGAGACTGGGCGTGGTTGCCCGTGGAAGCTTTAAAGGCAAAACGTGAGTCGAATATCTTATCATTCCCACTTTTATCTACTTGATTACGCTTCGATTGAAATTCGTTACGGTGCCCGCGTTATTATGGGAACACGTTCTTTCGTGATTTTACCGATTTCATTCCTGTCCACTTTTACTTTTTTTTTTTTTTTTTTCGAAAGTCGCATATTTCAACGTACAAGACCGATGGAAGCTTCGCGAACAAATTTCGAACGTACGTGAGAAACTGCCCCCGGAGACAGCTCTTTCTTTCCAACATCTCCGTTCGTCCTTCTTCTATCGTGCTGGCTGTTTATCCGTCGCTTCTCATTATTCTTCGAAATGCAGCCAATGCTCCGTTCACGGTCTAGGCAATCGTTCCAGTCGTTGCCGAGTTGTTGGCATCCTTTTCCGCTTTTTAAATACCACGGGATCTCGAGACGACGTCTTACATAAAAGTTTCGACCTAGTGAAGGAAACGACGGGAGTAAAGCGGAACATTGGAACCAGCTTCCGTTGGAAATAGGAAAGATTGTGCGTTGGATACTAAGATCGAACGGCGTGCATGAAACGTGTAGCTGGTTGAAATGTTCCAGTTACATGTTAACGAAGGCCACGCAATTAAAGGACTAACGCGTGGCAAGTGGGGGTGTTCTGGAAAAAAGCTCTTGCGGCGCGCTGGGATTAAGGTCCCGGAGAGATATTATCGTCCGAAGACAAATCTCTCTCCCTTCCCAATTCCACGGTCAATTTTTCTACTTGCCCGAGTAATCTTTCCCCGGGCCGCCGTGGCAACCGAATCATTCCATTTAATCTCTCGCTGAGTGTTTGATATCGTTTCGAAAAGAAGTGGAGAGGTAACTTGCGTTTCGATACAAGTGCAACCCGGTGGATTACTTGAATTTCGTTTTCTCCTTACGGGCGGCAAATTAAGAAGATTAAAAGTGTGGGAGCCGATGTAATTGACTGAACTCTTGTGAGAGCGAAAAAGGATAGGATGTAGGAAGACGGGGGAAGTAGATGTACATTATGATGGATTATAGGTTTCACGCAGGCAAACATGAAAAATTCAATCTCACGGTGGAAGAATTCCTATCCCTCGTTACCAGGTGCCTAAACTTTATGATAGACATAAAGGCGTATAGGGGTTAGGATCCTATCGTCGGAGGCGGATCCACTCTTCCACACCCTTCTTACTCGTTTCACGGCCGATTCCAACTACGAACGGTGCCATCATCTCGCGGCAAGCTCGAAGGATTATCCCCGTTGATAGCACTTCTTGCAATAGGCTTTCGTGCTTTTAAATACGAAACGCTCGGCGTGAAACGCGAAAATAGTTACTGAATCGTCCAGCAAGCATAAAAGTCACGGTACATTACGCGGCTCGCCTATTTACACCCCGATGGCCGGTCATATAAGTTTTATAAATTGTGCGCCGCGTCAATATTTCAAGGAGAAAATGTGGAGCGCGAAACGCGGAAAGATGTCACTATTACACGGCTACCCTTTGTTCGTACGTGTTCGCCATATTTTATAACCATATTTTATAATCATTTTAAAATACATTTATTTGTAATGTACCTCATTAGCGTAGTTACCATTTCCGCCGGAATAATTAAGGGTAGTTTTTCGAACCTTTACTAACTTGCCTGGTCGGATTTCCCATAGAGTATGCAGAACCATGTAGCAGTCGTCGATCAATTCCGGTCACGAGCTGTGCAATCATCCTGTATCACAGTCACCAGAATTATTCTGACCCAAGGCATTTCTTGCTTACTCTCAGGCACATCGAATCAAGTAGGAGAACGCGTACAGTAATTACCGATCGTTATTGACCTACCACGTTTAACAGGCTGCCATACATGTGCGATATTTACAGGTCGTAGCTAGTTTTCCCAAGTTACACACTGCCAACAATGTCCGATAGCCGCGCGAACTTTCAGACTGAAGTAATAAATAGTTGACGGAAACATTTAACTTGCACCCGATGATCCAATTGAAAATTAGCCGACCGTGCAAATATTAAACTGCCCGCACGATTTTTCACCGCTTAAATCGCCTTACGAATACATTCCTCTCTCCTTTCTTTATTGGAGAACGTTTAAGTTCGATACTACTTGCTTCGAGCCACCCAGTTTCTTTGATACAGTTAAGAGGATTCAAGACGATCGATAGCTACGTAGAACAAGAAGAATTAATGACCATGGCAAAATGGACACCGTCTATAGACAGAAAATACTGTGACTAATGGCAGCGTTAGTACTAGTAACATCCGGACAGTAGTTACTGACCGTAATAGACAGACAATGGTAGAGGCCGGGAGCTCGATATTACATGGAAGTGAATAGTGAGCGTCGTGAACAGGCACAGTGCTTATTTGTTCCTTCCAGCAAATATCAAGGTAGCTTATTTCGAAGAAATCGTTGCCGTCGTCACGATAGATCCGATAGCTGCGAATTATTGTACACAGGGAGGCGTACCGCCGATTAATTAAAATCTGGCCCCGGTAACGGGGCACATTTGTCGATAGAATGAGCTATTACATATATAGGGGGAACTAAATTACTTCCACGTTTTTATCGACCGATTTTTATCGTTCGGCGAACGTTTCCAATTTCGCGGGGGAACAAATGATGAAAATTCGGTCTTTAATAAGGGCTTAAGCGGCGTTTCAGTCGCTGTGACGTGAAATTTTTGTTTGCCGTTCCACGTAGTAGTGCATAAAAATGAACTCTTGTCATTAGAGACAGAACCCATCTTCCTTCTTTTTTTCCCTCGTTCAAGCTTCATGACCAATTCGAAGGGGAAAAGTGGGGGAGGGAATGGGGAACATCCGATCGCTCTTGTTAACGAGACTTTTTGCCGGCTCTCCAGGTGTCGTGGATCAAACGGAAGAACGTTCAAGAGTTACTGACTGTAGGACTGACAACGTACGCCAACGACGAGCGGTTCCAGGCAATTCATTTCCACCACAGCGAGGATTGGACTCTTCAAATAAAATACGTTCAACCAAGGGATGCCGGATTGTACCAGTGCCAAGTATCCACCCATCCACCCACGAGTATATTTCTGTTCCTCGAGGTTGTCGGTAAGCGTGAAATTAAACACCGATATAAGCTATTTGCGTGTGGCCTGTTCTCGGATTTTCGACCGATATATCGACGATCTGCGCGATGAATACGTGGCCGCAAGCCGGCTTCCCAATTTTTCCGTCGCTTTTAATACACTTTTAACGTCTCGCGCGAAATTTCCAGTTTCGATTGAAAGCCTGCCTGGATGCCCGGTCCGCCTCCCCGTCGACCGGATGGAATAAATTAAATTCTAGTTTATTCTGTCGAGTGGTTAATGAAATTGAAATAAACGCTTCAAAAAGAGCTTTTCTCGTCGCCGTTCGTTTCACGTTCGTGATCATATTTGACAACGACGAACAGGCATCCAGAAATATCGTTTCGATTATACGTATCGATTGCCAATCTTTTTCTCTCTCTCTCTCTCTCTCTCTTCTTTTTTTCATTACGCTACACGGTACAATCGAAGGACCATTCTTCTGTCTGTAATATGCGAATCGGGTCTTTTTTTCTCCCTCTCTTAACATCGCCCTTCCCTTGATCGTCCTGTGTCGCATTTCACCGTCACCAGTTCGCAATTACGTCAGCTGCAATAACGAATATTACATAGAACGAGTGCCACGTACTAAACGCGGCAAATACAATAGACCGAGATGCGAATTCCTTTTGTTGAGCGACTGAGAGCGCGAAAGGTAGCAAAGCTTTCTCTGAAAGGGGCCACGTAAAGAGCATCGTTGCTACTCAGAGACAGCAGTACACTTTTGGCTGGTTTCCTGATAAGAGGCCCAAGCAACAGAAAGTATCTATAGCGAGAATGCCTTTTCCCTATGCAGTGGCTATGTAAGTGGAAGGGAGCAGTTTAGAAATTCCTTCCTCCATTGGATATCCAATTTCATCTCCCTTTTTCTATCTCCTTACTTCGTTTCCCCCCTCCCCTTCCATCTTCTCCCTTTCTTTCTCGTCTTCGGTTAAGATTTAAGTGTTTACATTTTCGTTCCTATTTACGCAGACTCTCCACGTGTCAGAGCGAACAGAGTTCACCGGGCCTCTCCAAAGGGCAAGAGCACTTTTATCTGGATTTTATTAAGCAGACGGCCGATCAATAGCAAGAAAATGCTTTTTATCTAGACGCAGGAGGCAGAAGTTTCGTGAATTACGACGCTCGAGTCCCGGCGTCGCCGTTTCAAGCGACGTTTCTACTATCCCTCTGTCTTTTTCCCCCTCCATTCCTGTGCTTGCGTATTTGCATTTAGATTTCAGTTTTTGGAAGTATATATTCCGCCGCTGTATCTGTGCCTATAGATCTATATACGTATTTCTGCTACATCTGTATACGTACGTGTTTCTTTTTTTTTTCATTCCTTCTGTTTTCTATACGTGCGTATATTTGCACGCGTGTCAGGGTGTTGCAATCTAATTTCGCCCTGGTTTCCGGGGCCGCGTTTTTGTCGTGACATCTGACGGATACGTTACGAGAGTCTTCCTCGGGTAGGTACTTTTAATATTTATGCTCCCTTCCACTCGCGGCACACCCTCGCGCGAATCTGGAACGTGTAATATTTACGTTCCTTCTAGCACGCTTGAAATTCATGGGTCGAGATTTTTCTGATCTGAGAATGATATATAACGGGATCGCCGTTGGGACGTTTCGATTATAGCATTTTATGTGCTGTTAAATGGTTACGGTGGCTTACAGCACGGGACAGGGACGAATGTTTCGCGGTACACCCACGGAATATCCTGGATTTCGATGATCGATTCTAGTTCCCATTGCTTCACCGTCCCCCTTTCCCTGCGCGAGATCGGTTTGTTAATTATCGCGGTTGCCCCTTCGGCGGATACAAAATTTGTAACTTCTATTTTGTTCGATTTCCGTTGATGTATCGTTTAATGGAAATTTGTGAAAAAGACAACACCGATAAAACGCGCGGAAGGAAGTTGCGCGAGAATTTGTTCAATGCTCACGTTTCGACAGTTACTGGAAATATCGTATTCAGTAGTTTCAGTAAAAGATTACGCCGACATAAAACGCTTGTACCGCGTGTTGGAGCTTCTAGATTTCAATGCTGCGTCGGTGTACACGTCACACGTCAGCCTTTGCACTTTTAAGGAAACTATCAATTGCCTTTGCGCGTCTGACTGCGCGCGGACCTGTTCCACTTGATCGTGACCCGTGTACAGGGCGAACAGTTTCGAAGACCGGGCACGTTAACGCTGTCAGCCGATTAATTCGTGCTAATCGGATCAGCATTCGCGACACGCCTTTATCCTTCTCGGTTATTAAGGATTGCCTGATTAAGGACGGGCGAAGAAAGAAATTGGATTCCGTTACTTGCTCGCTAATTAAAACGCGATCGAAGGAGAACGGGTTCGGTCGTTTCCTTCGAATCGACGGTTACGCATGTTCGCGACCAGCCCCGTGGCTGTAAATCAAATTGGATTAGCAAAGGATAAGAAGTTGGTGGAAGACGTATTTAACCGGGCCAACGACTCGGAAGGAATTCGCCTTCTTTGGTAACTTTCGGAATCAATAACGATCACCCGCCATTGTCGTTGAAATGAAGACAATTGAGAAAACTTGGCCTTAATGAAGTCTCATTAGGGCATAATTAGACCGGTTCGAAATATATAAAAAAAAAATTCTCGACGTCCGTGGATAAATAAGTTGCTTTCGTCGCGGAATACGTCGACCTTTTTAACTGCACGAGCGGGAGGCGGATCTAATTTTAATCATCCGATATTGCTACATCATCCTTAATACTTCCATCACAGAGTAGGGAGGGCATTACATCACACCACATTTAATAAGCCTCTTCATATCTACAGGGTCTCTAGACTCGGCTATATAATTTCTTTTTCACAACAGGTAATTAAAGTAGTTAATTACAAAGTATTAGGTCGTGTCATAAGTATCGTTGGTTTTTCTTAACGATAACTTTCAGCGCAGAAATATTATATTACAAATTAAAAGCATTCGGGTCGAAACAAATTCATTCACTTTCTGTATTCTGTTGCGAATGAAAAATATCAACGCGCGGGCTTTAAACGCCTCGATATCATTCGAAGGTATACCTAAAAGTTTCTGTAAATTCGTAACTTAGACGAGACACGGATGCTTGTTTGAAGTAGGGTGTCAGTGAAGCGATATAAAAAAAAACAGATAAAAAAACGGTAACAGGTAGTGAAGGGCGAAAAATATGGTTTATTTCGTAGAAACGTATAAGCACCGAAAAGTAATTGTTTTACGGGGGTTAGTCGGTTGAAATTCACGTACTCGTGCCGCGGGAAAATCGCGTCGGGATAGAAAAACGAAACAGTCAATAGGAATGTCCCGAGCGCCCACGAATCGTGACGTTTTAATAAAATTCGGACGCGTCGCGTGTACTTTGCCGCTACGAATTTATTTTTATCCGCGGCACACGTACATACGGCCGATACGTTCACTTTCCTTTTGTGCTACGTCTCGATCCATCGGCCGGCCAGGGAAAGGGAGAAACACTTGGGGCGTGCGCTCTTCAAAAGAGCGTGCTTGTATCACGCAGAGGAGCGCTTCAAACTCCCATCCACACTCTCGTTCACGTGCGTTCGTCCGTGATATGACGTGGAACGGAAGCTCTTACGCCAGGGGGTTGAGCTGGAATGGGCAAAACTGTATCCGGAGGGGATGACGAAGGTTTGGCCCCACTGTTTACAGTGCTCCGTCACACCTGATCCTATAACAGACTCACGGACGCCGTGTCACTCCGGGATAGCTTACGAACAAGCGGACACGGCTGCTCGAGGAAACGAAAGGTGGCTTGGCTAGGCTAGTAAAGGGTTGTGTCATATCCGTGCCAGACTATCGGGTGACTTAAAATTCTCGGGTTCATGTTGGCCAGCGAGAGAGACGGCACAGCGGATTGCTTGGCTCGCGTGAGACGTGTTCAAAGGACAAGAGTGAAAGAGAAACAGGGAGAGATAGGTTGAAAGTATGAGGGAAGTGGAACGAGCGAACTTTCGTACGCTAACCCCGTACAACCCTTAACCAGCCACGACGCATACCTCCATCCCTCCGACTCCTCATAACCGCCTTGGACCCCGGTAAACAATGTGGGATAGAAATGGTAAGCT
Organism: Nomada ferruginata; assembly: GCA_963583965.1. Lineage (NCBI taxonomy): Eukaryota > Metazoa > Arthropoda > Insecta > Hymenoptera > Apidae > Nomada > Nomada ferruginata. Next base: position 9,148,414 of record OY757224.1, read on the forward strand.
GGTCACGTCTGACGCGTCACGTTCTGCCATTTTCAGAGGCCAGAGCAGAGATAGCCGGTCCGTCGGAGAAGTTCGTGAGGCCAGGTAGCACCTTGCAGCTCCACTGCCTCGTGAAAAAATCGACCGAGACGCCGTCGTATCTATTCTGGTACCATAACTTCCGGATGATCAACTACGACGTCGATCAGGGGGTCAATGTCAGCACGGATTTGATGGGTCGAGAGAGCTGGCTGGAGGTGCCTCGTGCGTCCGATCGTCATTCCGGAAATTATACCTGCGAGGCGAGTAACGCGCAACCGGCACGGGTGCTGGTGCACGTGTTCAAGGGAGATAATCCCGCCGCGATGCAGCACAGCATTGCATCATCGCCATCTGTCATGGCGTGCAGCGCGCTATTGATGATGTTCACCACGTTGAAACTCGTGCTGAATACCACCGCAACGAACTGACCGTCGTGTTCGCGCGGCGTGTGAAGGATAGAAAAATGAGCGTTGTGATATTTCAGAGAGAGAAAGAGTACGAGCGGGAGTCATTTGAATAAATGTTACGGTAGTTGCGTGCTTCATTAAATTTCCAGGTGCAGCGTGTACCAGTGAGATAGCATCTGCAGGGGTCTTGGTTAGACATGGAATATCGGCCACTCGAGATCTTCCAAAGGTGAGCAACGTTACGGGTGATATTGTTTAGGAAGATGCGAAAACAGGCGAGGCGTAATCGAGCAGGGGAAAGGTGTGCATGTGTAACGCAGAACAATGAAACAATGTGTGTAACAAAGTGGAAGGATGATGTCTCTGTAAATAACGAATGGTTCTAGAGTGTATCGTTAAGGCCACGAGTGCTCAAGTGATCACTTCGAATGACACTCGCGTATTCGCTGTATCGCGTGAATAATGGAGAATCGCCGGGAACGGCGATAAAGACACCATATTTATTTCGACGCGGTTCCGAACGAGGACACACTTCGATGTTGGTCCGCTGGTGTGTGCATCCACGTTTGCTCAAACCTGCATTTCGCGCGACTAGCCGCCGCTCTATTAACCGTTGTGATATGTGTAAAGGTGTAAGCTGTGTGTAACTATCACGATCGTAGAGGTGTAATTGTGTAATCTGTCTTGCAACGAGTGATAACGATTAATGGCGATAATCCTGTCGCTACCCGATGGAATTTTGCTGGAACGAACTGTCCGACGGTGTTCCGCGACTCGTAGCGACAACTTTATTCGGCCGACGCGACGGTGTTGAATGTCTCTCTCAGTTTCCGGCTTGGAAAATTTGTTACGTTAATGGCAACGATGAGAGGTCGCGACAGTTTCGCGCCCCGCGATATTGACCAACATTTTGGAACTTTTCGGAGCAAAAAAAAAGGAGGAAAAAAAATTGGGATGAAAAACTGGGAGAGAAATGCGAGAGAAATGAAGAATGGAAGGAATTAAATTTCACCGCGGTGCGTAGGATCGAGCAGCAATAGTTGGACGGTTTATCGCGTATAATATCGACTTAAAATGGATACAAAAGTTTGCCGATATATAACGGACTATTACGTATTCGGCCTACACAGAGTACAGGCACGCGTAATTAATCGTGATAATCCCGGCGTAATGCAGCACAGCCTAACGACATTATCTTCTATTGCCTTGCTCCGCACATACAACCTTGCTCATAATGTCCAAATTAGTTCTATCTGACGTCCACCGAAATGACCATGCTCAGGTGTCGCACGCCGTAGTGGAGGAAACGTTGTTTCAGCGTAACACGGAAAATTGTTACAAGGGATCGATTTATTGGAGAGCATGTTTGAATAGCTTAGAACGACGTCCCTTTAATGTATTCAATTATAGAATCAGAATTCAATCCTTTATACCCGTGTTATTTGTGCCAATCGTGCACGAATTTTCTGTTTTTTATTGTTCGCTGCATCGAGTTTTATTGTACATACATATATGTATATATACATATATTTTCCAAGTCGATATACTGTCAATCTATAAATTGTATCGTATGTTCTTTATAGAATAACGTTTCCGTTTCACCTGACGAAGAACGCAAGACGATCTTGTTGGACCACGATATTTTACAGCGTTAGTATTGTCGCATGTTTCCAAGCTAATCCACTATTTCCTAGGTAGACAGTTGTTTCACGTATCCGTACCCATTGTCCACGAGGATAATCCAGTTCTGCAAATAATAAACCGTTGCTATCACGAGCCCGGTGTATCCGGCTTTCGATGCGAGTAAACGAAACGTTGTTGCAGACTTCATCGAAGGTGCACAGTGCGAGGATCCGACTCCCCTTGATAAAATGTATCGATCGTGATAACACGATCGAGCATTAGACATACACGGTAATATTTCTTCGATTGTATATTATTCGACGAGAAGTTTGATTTAAACAAGTTAAAACCATGAATGATTTAATGTGATGTTCGATGATATTGTCGCTGTCTGTTATATGTACATACGTATACATAGCATATATACATATATATATAAATATGTTACGAACGTCGCACAATGTTAACCTCATTTACGGTTGAATAAAGTTTTCATATAAATTCCACTCGATTTTGGAGCAGCAGGCATGAAAACTTCAATAATTATTCACTACTTTTACGCTATAGTATATCCATAATGGATCGTCTCGCCATTTAAAAAGTTCAACGGCGACTTTTTGATTTACGTGTTACCACTGTTCCGATGTTTCCCGAAAATTTATGCAAATCAATATGAATATTTCATGCACGGGAGGCAGATGTAAGTAATGTATTATATCTTCGTGCAACTCTTTTATCACACAATAGACAGTGTTTTCGTTCGCTGTGTAATATAACGGAGACCTTTTATTGAAGTAAAATGCCAACGGAATGCAATGGGTTCATGGTGCATAAGCACTTTCATTCATATCTCTCTCGCCTACCCCTTTCCCCCCTCTCTCTCTCTCACTGTGTCTCTCTAACTCTCTGGAGATAGAGAATAATTTCGCCGTGACACAGTTCGTGCCTCAGTCTCCGATAATAGCTGCATGCTAATGGCATTGTTTGCCACATTAAAATTACCGCTTCGCTCAATCGGAAGTAATTGATTATTACGCCGCATCGAAACTATTCAAGAATTATGATTCCATTACTTGGCGTTAAAGTGCCTGGGAAAACCATTCCGCTGGCGGATCGATGATTTTAAAATTGATCAAAGTCCAAAATTTATGTATTCGCCGCGGGCCGTTAGATTACGATCGAAATTATATTTCGCGATCCGTCAGTCTAGTACCTCTCCGTTGAAGACGGTTTTAATCGGTACTCGATTATGTTTACCATGAACACCATCAAACACACTTGATCGAGGGGCTCGATGCCAAACTGAAATGCAACGGGAATTGCCTTCCCACTGGTGATTTCACCTTCCTGCTAAACTTGCTCGGAATATTGCACCACTGGGGAATACGATCCAGTGAATTACTGAATTAAAACGTTTACATCAATCGCTTTGCATCACGATGAAATCTGTTCTATACAGTGGCCGTCCTGGGAAGGCAAATAATTGTATTTCAGTGGGAATTCCAAAAGGACACCAAGAACGTTACAATTAAGAGACCCATGATCCAATGATGTTTAAAGAAACTATGTTTCCTTGTTTTATTTGTCCCCTTTATTATCTTCTTTTTTTTTTCAAGGAACCATTTCCCGTTAACCCGATTTAAGATGGCTCGAATCAGCGTTAGCATGCAATCAGCAGCCGACATTCGAGCGTGCTAAATCTGAATCGTTAATATCCTGTACCAACAGCGGCCGGAGCTGGACGTCATTATTCCAGAAAGATGACTATTCCCGCTGCCTCGTCAATACTGCAAGACGGAATCTGTCCGTTTCTGATTTACATCCTCTGTAGAGATTACTTCGCACTGGATCAAGCGATCTAGTGCCGCCTCTCCTGCTCGTTGGAGCGAACGTTTCATAATTATAAGAAATTAATAGGCAAGCTACTTCTCTCCAAGAAGACTTCGCCAATAATCTGAAACAGAAGCTGGCCAATCTAATTGCCTCACGATGGACCCAACGCAAGCGAGTTCCAAGCTTAGTGCACACGATATTCGGAAGTTTTAGCTTTGGAACGTGGCACGTGTAATCAAGTTACGAGAATGGAGCAGATATCAACGTTCACAATGGATGTGCACTTGTAATTTTGGCCTGGAACATGTGCGACCAATTCGTGTTCCGATAGGGTTACCAGGACGTTTTCGAACCAATTCTCTTTCCCCATCTCTTTGCATACAACATTCATTGGTAATTCGAGGCACAGACTGCCGTGCTGATCATTTTACATCCTCATCGATATTCAAGGAATCTTTTGGTCGAGACCGAAAGTACGGTTCGGGATGAAGTGATTCCGTAACGATAATAAATCAGAATGATAGCCAGTGATCGAAAGCTGCGGCACGAATATATTCACGTAATTTGCAACCGGAATTGGTCGAACTTCCGATAAAATTAAATGGAAATTCTGCTAATGCCCGGTGCATCCTCTTTACCTTTGTAGGCGCGCCGATGCATCGGTGTGCTGTTCGTAATTCGGATCGTTCCCCTGCGTTTTCCGTATCGTTTCGTTTCGACGTGTTTCGGGAAGTTGCGAACATTTTGCGAAATAACCGAAAGGAGGACAAAGATAGACGCACGATCGCTGGATGGAAGCTAACGAATTAGATGCTCGCAGCGTCAAAACTCGGCGTGTGTAAGAGACATCCCATCGTAATTCCAGTTGGTAACTGCTCGAAGTTTTAATGCACTTAGACAGCAATTCTGGTTAAGGCTATTCAAACTTTATCTTCAACGGGATCGTCATTCACTTGGCAACCGTTTGTTCATCGCAGTAAATACACTCGCCTTGTTCTTCCGAATGATGGAAGAGGTGTGGAATGGTTGGCGATGAAATCGACGGGGGAAATGTTTCGTTCTCTTAAACGGAGAATGGAAATATCGAAAACCATTCGTTCGGGGTTGGGCAATTTTTAAAAATTATCGAATCAATTCTGAACGTTTGGAGGATCGATGTGATCCAATCTCCTATTGCGCCCAATTAATGTATTTTCGCTGTACGATATCTCAATTGTTTAGCGATTACCAGCGAAAAGCTATAGGACCACTCAACTGACGCCGTGAGGATCGATAGGAATGCTTATCAGAGTGGATGCTCGGCTTTGCGGTTATTAGAAAAGAACTATGAGAACACTCGAGAGATTGAAGCCTGGGAAACGCGATCAGATTCGGTTCCTATCTATTTGTTTCGTTCAATACCTCGTTTTATGCAGAAGGAACTCGGGATAAATGGCTTACATAAAGTATACCTAACCATTTTTTCGCCTTCTCCTTTTTTCGGTGCGATACTTTCAATTAGGCACCATTCGCCGGAGGGAGCAAGAAATAAAAACGAGAGAAATATATTCCATTAGAAGATTCTATTTGCTCGAGTCGAATGGCGCTCGGATTTTTAATCCGTCTCGTTAAAAAATTGCACCAATTCTGTTAGCTATATTTTACGCTTGCAGCGCGGTACGTGCTCCCCGTTCATCTTACAAGAATTTCCAGCCGAAATTCGTGTCCCTAGTACGACCACTAAGCTTTGCCTGCTCGCCAACGAAGATGACTCTACGTGGTACCTGGCCAAATGACTATGCTCGTTGGCTCGATGACTTTATCGACCAGACTGGGTTTGACCCACGCCTCGTCAGCCTTTTACTGACGAACCATGGTAAGCCCTGATTGTTATATGTGACGGACGAGGCGGATCATGCCACCACGAGCCTGAATAAATTCGTTCTGGATGCTACTTGTGTCGCGTCATCCACTTAAGGTAGTCGACGAGCATCGATCGACATTTTAGAAAAATTTGTTTGCGCTCCTGTTCCCGAGTTAAAAAGGAGGATGAGAATACACGATGGTTCGTCATGTATACATAGATATACAACAAGCGTGAGGGACACGCAAATACGCAGCACAATGTTCCCTTCAACCGAAGCGTGCATTTTTCAAAATCAGGAACCTCTCATTATTATGAATATAAAAAAAAAGGGAACTAAACAACAGAGGATGGACAATGCGAAGCTTGGGAAAAAACCGTAACCACGAACAGAAGGCAATCTGACAAAGATGTGCATGAAAAATGTAAATTTACATTTGCGCTGCTGTACCGTAACAGTTGATCCGTTGCGACCGCCAAAGGAGAATTTTAGTGCAAACGTATCTAATTGCTCGTGGCCGTGCACGAACGTGGCCAACGTAATTGCGGTCAAACATGCATTTAAAAGCCTTTAAATATTGAACGTGTTCCTGATGAATATTTCAAAGTACAGGGGACCGACATATCCGGGTTGAACGTTTGCGAATTTTATCGTCGGTCAGTCGGTCGAAAGCGAGAAATAAAGATCGGCCGATCAATGACCGGATCGAAGTTTTAAACTGCCGGGAAATTAAAGCGCACGAACGTGCCCTCCTTTTTTGTTCGCCCCGCAATAATGGCGTCGCGTGCTATCGGAGACATTTAGGGGTGGATTTTTGTTCGCATCGCGGGGGAGAATATTTCTACGTCGGCGTGGTAATACGTTTTCCAAGCAGGATTAGATTTCGCCGTCGAATGGTGCATAAAATAGTTTCTGACGCTCCACCTTGTGACAAGTTCGCGGTGTTATGCATACAACGGTGAGCTCGTTGCCGTTGTCGAAGGATTATACGCTGCCTGGCGCGGATGTAACGACTTCGACGAAACAACAGGATGATCCACTCAGAGATACGTATACATGCACACGCGATACACCCGTGGCCTCGGCTACGCAAAATGCATTTTAAAGAAATATTTATGCGGTTGCCTACGTGCACACCGAGGCGAGGTCGGGATTCGCGACAGCTTTCGAGAGAGAAAAAAATCTTTCCCACAAGATGAAACTGAATGCACCGCTTTCCCAAGAACGAGCTTAGCAGATTAAACGGAACACTATAAGGGGATAATTTTATTTGGTCTTTTTATTTAAATAAATTATAGCATTAACTTGTATTCAACTGACTGAGAAGTATAGGAATTATCAAGGCTGAGATGCATGCCAAATAAATCACTGAAGCTTTGCTACGAAAGAAGATAATTGTCCAGATTTTCGAAGATTGCAATAATACGTTCGAACTTTCTACCTGAATAAAATGCACCATTAATTTTTAACTAATTAAGCACGCGATGCGACCACTGCATCCACAAGAAAACCAAGAATGGGTGTATCACTTATTCAGCGTGGTTCAACATGACAACAGTGGCTCTGTAAAATAAAAAGAAAATTGCCAAGCTCTTCCAGGTGCAGCTCGAACGTGCAGCGTGCATCCTCCTGCACACACCTGACAATACATAACCTGTGGCAACTTTTTCTACCAGACACCCAGTGTACGTGTGCATCTGCTCACCGCGGAACGTACATTCTTTATGAGATGCCGGTAAACCGTCCAGGGTGGTACGAAAATGGAACAACCGGGATCAATATTGAGCCAGTTAATGCTTATATCTGGTCTTATACAAAAATAATTTCAGCCCGGACAAAGGTGTTGCGTCGGGACGATGATGAGAGAAGAGAATGGATAATTTGATTTTCAGCGTTGCAAAAATGCAAAGGGGATAAATTCGATTTCAGGCGCGTCTAGCTGGCCGCCGTTACATCGACGTCGCGGTATCGCCAATCATTATCGTCACTTTACTTGCCTGCGTGACGGCGGATCTGCGGGAAAAATTTCAGAGGAAAGTTTGCTTTTACCGTAGACTTTATCGCGGCCATCGAGTTTATTTCTTCTTCCGAGACGCGAACTAATCTCGCTGGAAGCAGATACTTTTAAATAAATGTCTTCTTGTAAATGTATCCGGGAAATTATACGTGCTCGTGATACTATCGCGTTTCCCTTCGAACTGTGCCGAGGTGAGCCACCAATGCTTCCCTGGAATGGAAGCTTTTTTAATAAAGACTTAACCCCGCCGATGGAAATTGCTTTTCCACTCCGAGATACGTCGTGGAGTACAAAAGATACACGGCCTGATGTTTCCGGAACTATCAAAGGTACCTTGAACAGGTGTAATCATAAAACTACAACCCTTTCTGGTATTATAAACACGCGCGACACAGAACGTCCTGCTTATTTTATTAAAATAGAAAGAAAAGATACAATCCACCAGCTGCAGACATACTTATGTATGAAGATTTCTCGAGTGCAAATACGCCAATCTAATGATCCTTCTTCTAAAGCTTTTGCATTAAGGGAAAAAGGGAACGCCGCACAATTTCTGCTTACATCCGCACCGAATTGTCAGCCCGATCGCTATCGTAGTCTGTGTTTCGAAACGAAGTCTTTCTGTCATCGGCTCTGTCCTTTGCCGTAAATTACATCGTCAAAGGGAGCCCCTCCGGTACGTGACGAGGAGTTTTTAAAGTAGACGGCCGTGCAGGGTGCGGCAGGGAAAATGGGATAAGTTGGATCGATGCAAGCTGGATATCTGGCGAATATCGTGCGCCGCGTGAAAACTACTGTGAAAAGGTAAGTTACTTAAGGTGCAAGATTCTCCACTCCTATCCGCGATTCGACCTCCGGCGAGTTTCCGATTCCTGCCTGATTGCGTAAGGCTGGATTTAAGGCGGGTCGAAGTGAAGTTTCAAGTGCAAAAGGGAGAGGGAACCAATGCTTTAAGACCACGGTGGAAGAATTTTTCATTGCTCGGGATGTGTACGTGTGAACTTTCGTTTAGGGCAAGCTTGGGGACCGAGTTTAAAGTTGGCGAACTACGTCTATCGTTCCGTGTTCGATCTTTAAACGGCACGGTCGGAGTTCAAGTTTCGTTTCCTCTTGCGTAAATGAACATGGCCGCAGAAAGTTTATCGAATCCCTTCCCCCCTCTCCTCCTTTGTCCATTGGTTTTTTCCTCGTTTAATCGGGACCAGACGCATGGTCCTCGAAAGAGTCATGGTCACTCGCGACTAGATCGTTCCCCTTCTCTTGCATTCTTCCTCGATCAGATTTTTTTTGTCAATCACGAATCGCTATCGTTGGCATTTTCAGTGGTGCAATTATCGAAGCGTACCGCGAGTACCGTGCTCTTTTCCTCGAGATGTCACTTGTTGATATTGTGGATACAACGATCGCTTGTTCGGATTTATCGAGTCGTTGCTGGTGCTTCGCGATTGCGTTTCGAGGGGAATTCGATCTGTTCAACTACCAACAATTCATCCGCCGGAATTTATTGTAATTTTCCAATTGATTTGCGGTTCAGATTTAATCGAACATGCTCGACAAATGGGCGATAAATTGGAGTTATAAAAAGAGTGTTCGAATAGATTTTCCCAATCGGCTCTGGATATAACAAAGTCAGACGAGACACCCTTGTACAGGCTCCATACAACAAAAGAATTACAATCGCCGGGAACGATTTATATATCCTATTTCCTGTAGTTAAATCAATTTCTCTGCCGTTAGAACGGAAGGGTTGGGGGAGGGGAATATTTCGGTGGTTTGTGTTGCGCGGAGGCCCGTATACATAGGCGAAACGAAACGACAGGACAAATGCGTTTCCAAGTCTGCCCGAATGTGCGCGTGTTTAATGAGTTTAAAATCTGGCATCGGCCCAAAATCATCCCCCCCGACCGCCCTGTTGTACCATATTAATCGCACGCACGTTTCGCGAGATAACGCTGGCAGTATTACTATCTGTCAGAAAGATGGTAACAGTTGATAACGAGGCTTGACTTATTCACTCGGCAATTAAGATGTCACCTTAATTCCCCTCTTCAGAAAACCATATTTAATAGCGATGAAGTACTATTAGACGTTATAATTCCCGCTCCACGATATAACAGCCCCGACGCTGTTAATCTGTCCAATGCTAAACGACTGAAACTTTTGACAAAGGTGTACAAAGCAAGTCGATATTTCTCTCGGCCATTGTGTGACCCTTTTGCCGGCCCTCCGCCGATTGACTGGTTGCTCCATTAGCATCGCTCGAGGTGGATGGCCGAAATGAAACATAACCATTTCACTTGGTGCACCGCTATCGTCCTGCTCGACGTCCGGCAACTTGCGTACCCCCGAACATAATTCAACCGTGTACACAATCGTGCCTGGGACACGGTGTGTAATCTTGCGTACGTGTCGTGCGATATCGGTACGAAACGTCGCGTCCCCTGCACTAGGATCTAGCCCCCCTCACAGTTTGCTTTCCCTATGCAGAATTTCGATAGGCCGACGTGCGCGTTTTCATTCGTGAATTGAAATCATTTTGATTTACATTAATTGATTCCGTGGCCCGATATCATCCTCGCCGGCCTCGCGGTTGAATGATAACAACGAAGAGATCCGATCTGCTCATGCATATGTATAAATCGACGATCGATCAATGCGGCCAGGATACGATCGAGATCGGTGCATCGGTTGTATAGCGGTGGAGCAAAACGATTTATGAGAGGGAATGGAAGAAAAAATATGAATCCTCCCGTTGACCGCCGATATCGCGATGCCTTTCGCGACGGAACAAAAGCGCGTTTATTAGCAGGGGCTCGTGACGTATGTTAATTAAGAGGATAATGAATACATTGTCGAGCGTGTAACTTGAAAGACCGCCGATACGATATCATCAGCTCGTTGTTCCCGTTGCGTTTAATTAACAATGTCGTTGTTCCCGTTTGGAGTGCAACGTTACGCGTAATGCAACTTGTTACCTACTTTTCCATTCTTTTATATTCATTATTTCTAACTTAGTGTCTTTATCCTCCTCTGTCTGCCCCTCTCGTGTCTCGCCCTTTCTTTTCTGCGTTAATTAAATCCATGTCGTTCGACCGGTCCTCAGGAATTTAAATATTTCATCGAGGATTACACGACCGCGCCGCCACCGGTGAAACGAATATCCTAAAATACAGTTCCCCGGGTTATCTATATCCGAAACCGCACTTATTGGGTGAAACGTCTAGCCAAAACCGATGAGAAATTTGCTGTCGTTAATTCCCGTTTCGCCTGTTCTAGGATTAACGGTGTACCTACCTACCTTTCCACCCTCGATCTCTCGCGAGCACGCCCGCTGCATCGCAGAAATGTTCGTACGCGTTATTATCGTGCCTGTGCACGACGAATGCATATACGGAGGAGAAGGGAGAGAGAAAGAGAATGGACACATGGCACGCAGTTACGTTCGATCGAGGGAAACCCGCATGGAAGTTCGCGGTAGGGAACTCTGCCACGTGTGTCGTGCACGCTAGGTAACTTTGTTTCGGCTGCCACTTCGTTGTCGGATACAGATTATAAAAGTTTCCGGTCGCATTTAGTTGACCGCGAAGCGACGTGCATATATGCGCCGTCGTGGATCTGCTGTCAGATCGAAGTTCCACGTGGTACATTTTGCCACCCCCCTTAAAAATGAACGAAACTAACCATTCGTTATTTCCCTCGCTACGTACACCTACTCTTTGTCCGCGACAAAGTTTCAGAATGTTGCGAAAGTTTCGCGACCGGGATAGATTATTTAAAGGCATTGCAGTGACGGTTAGTTTCGCTCTGTTGCCGTAATCGCGAGAACAAAGCTGCCTGTTCCATTAATCTCGTTCAATCTTGGTGGAACGACGTTTCGTCCTACCCCCCTGAAATGTAATCTCGCCCTCTTGGTCGATACCGTACGCTAAGAGGGATTAGTCAAGTCGCAGTTTGAAGCACCGACGCGCAATTAAAGATCGCCCTGTACTCGACACGGGACGATATCGGTTCTGTGGAAACGTTATCAACACCTTGCGTCACAATTTTCCGTGCAGCACAAGGGGGTGCGAACATCGATTCCGTTCTATGTGCACTCTGGGTGCAACTAAACAATGCCAACGCTAGCATTGGATGGCAGTAAATGTATCAGCATAAATCGTCCATTCGATGGAGCTATCGAGTGGTGAAAAAAAAAGGAAAAAATAGAAACCAGGGACCAAGCCAGGGAACAAAAGCACAGGGTTGATATTTTGGGGGGGGTTGGGAGCAGTTGTGGAAAACGGTGGATTAAGGCAAAGAGGAATTCGTGCGTGTTGCAATGCTAGTGGGACATCGTGGTGATAGTAACTGTACTGGAACGGGCGACCATTCAAATTTGCGCGTAAAAGCGCGTCGAATTGCCTTGGTTTTTTTCTCGACCGTTTCGCTTCCGCTCCATTTTCTAGTGGCGATGATTCTGCGCCGAGGATCGCCACGGGACACCGTAACATTACCCCCTTTCCTCGTTAATTCATGATTAATTTGTCCCGGCTCAGCGTTTCAACGGTCACCCGTTAGAATAAGTTTTCATGAGACTTTCTGCATAGTTACATACCTGTAGAACTTTTACCTCGGTCTATACGTTCAATTTTCTAAATTCTCTTTCTGCTCTCGTTTCTTTTGTCCATTTTCTTTTTTTTTGCTTTTTCCTTTTCTTCTTGTACGATGCTCTCGGTGTTGGTTCATTTTGGTTAATACAAAGGGTAATTGGTAGAAAGGAAAATTTGCGTGAGAGACACGTCGAAGATGCGCGACCAGCTGGCATTATTATGAAAAATTCAAACGTCTGCACGATTTTAACGGACGCTCCGTGAATATTTAATGCCTCACAAGTTGACTGTGAGGCGTGAATTATTCATACAATAGGTGAACTCCTGTTAACGGAGTTTACGCTAAATGCGTGTACATACCCCCTAGTTGCATGAATATCTTTAATATTTATATTTAGCTTTGGAGATGCGACGACGAGTTTATCTGATATTCCAAAAGCTTTATTCCGTTTTCCATTATTACAACTGCCTGATATGTAATTCTAATCAAAATTTTTACATATTTTAGCATACGACCGCGAACTTTTAATGGGCGGAAGTTTATTGCATTCGGTTATTCAATTAAAAAGAAAGACTATATATTTTTCAATTTTTTCCCTTTGTTCCATTTTAACAAAAACAATTTTCCACGAAACAATTTTTTTCCCGCGAATTTTAACCAACGACCATAAGTAATAATTATAGCGAGCATATACGGTAGAACCCGTATTTTTTCGCGGCTCTTTACGCGTCCTATTTTTTTCTCCTTGTTAAATATAAGCTAAAATCTCCTGGCAAATTCGCGAGTACGATAATCAGTGGATGATTTTAATCCAGTAGCGTGACCAATTAGCACCAGGAAACGTGTGATGGCGTGTGGAGACCGTGGAGAAAAATAAATGGGATTTCTTTTTTAGGGAGCATGAAACACAAAATGGGAATAATTTCGTATAAAGCGTCCAAATATATCACGCAAGGTTGCACGCAGGAGAGTGCAAATATTTTTTACCGAATAAAATGATGAAACGTATCTAACTATATTGGACTTAAATCGTAACAATTTTCAAGAATATTCTGAAAGTAGCTCAACAAGATATGCTCGGGTAAATTTAAAAAAAATGTGATTAATGAATTTCTTAGCAGGGTTAAAGATTGAGTCACGTTGATTGCCAGGGGGTAAACGTGTCCGCCAAATTAATTCTCCCTGGAGCTATTTCAATATCTTTTATTATTTCTCTTTTTACAAAGTAACGAAAATATTGTTCGCCAAGAAGGAGTAAATAGGGCTGCTCGCGAATCTTGTAATTAATGCATTCACGTTTGACTGTAGCAAACGTCGCTCGCGTGTTTGACTAAACGCGAATATGCATCTGTATGCTTGTAGGAAACGTCTCCTCCTTGAGTTACGTCGCCTATGCCTTCCAATATGGCAATCAGGTTCCACGTGCGAATAAATATTCGTCCCAGACACGAGTTTCGTTAGATATCACTCGCGATCGTGAGAGACGGTCGAAATAAATGCATCTGTTTGGCATAAGCAAACGCTTCCCGCCAGTTCCATCTAGTTTATCGCGTGTCAACGAGCGGGTTAATTACAAGTCGAAAGATTAATGTTCGAAGATTGCGTTACATCCATATTCAAACATTTTACGGATTTAACGGATCATCCGATGTAATCAGGTACTTTGCTCGATGAATAATCTTTTCGATAAGGAGGCCAATATCGTGCTGCATGATTTCATTCGAAATACTTCAATAGAAAAATGATCAACCACGTTAATCCCCTCGTTCGCGGAACAGGAATGCGTTTAACGCGTCAGCTTTTGAATCAGCGTATAAACGGCGATTAAACAGCGACGGGAGATATTCGAAATATCGTGCAGCACTGACTTCATATAATTGAACTTTGATTACGCGCTCGGATCGCGTCATTCGTTTATGCAATACGCATTTTGCAGCAGACGCTGATCGGATTTCCCCGTGTATACTGAAACGCGTACAGTGTTTCCCGTATCGCTTAAGAATCGAATTATGCTGTAACACAGCCCGTACTTTTTTTTTCCAGATACGTACGCGCGCACAGCAGAGGGTGAAACCGAATCCGCGATTTTTCCCCCCCATTTGTTCTAGGCTACCGAACGTGTTTTCATCTGTGTACTATTGTTATTTTTGCTTTACAAAAAAAAAAAAAAAAAGAAAGAGCGTAGTAATCTTCTCCGAACATTGACACGTGAACAACATCGATCAATTAGATATACTCGCCGTTAATATAAACGTGCTACCTGTCTGCGATTCGCACCACCGGAAATATCTTCATCTGAATAACGATGAAAATTGTGCGCACAGATTGGGAAGCGCTTTCCTTACCGAAAGTACCGCAATCACCGCAACAATTATGATACAAATCAACTGAATGTCTACGCCTATGCTTGGAGAATTCATCGTCCTGTACTTCTTGTAGCCGTAGCACTGCGCGGCCATACCGATCGCGAAGCAGCTCAGCCCGAGGAAGTTGTGGCCGAATTTAATCACCACCGGCCTTATTACTTTTCGAAGTTTCACCGCGACGAAGACTGGATAGCCGAATACAGTCAGGAACAGCATCACAGCGACGGAGGTGATACCGAGGATCGCGTGCGTGGATCGGAAATGTTTCTGTTTCACATTGTAAAAGAGGACAACGCCTGTTACGGTGCAGATCGCGCCGAGTACTTGCAGGACCCAATGAACGTGCCTCTTGGCACGATGCGTAAGAGATCTCATCATGACGTTATCACCAGCTAACGCGACAATGGCCTCCGACATCAGCAGGACGTACTGAAAAGAGTAAGATCGAGTTGTCAGCGGTCGTGAAAGTCGCAGTCGTTTGGCGAAGTCGTTAGAACTTCTTTGACCACCTCGGTTCGCCACGCTCTCTCGCCCCTTGGGGAAGAAAGCTAGCTTAGCTTGGTCTGATAGTTGAATTTTCGATTTCACGTTTGCTGGCCCGCCGGTGTGTAAGTGGGAAAATAAATGGTGCAATTTGAATCGGACGGGATCGCTACGGAGGGGACTGTTGGGCAAGGTGGCGCGAGATTCTATCCGGTGTTCTTCCCCTTTGTCTTTTCTTTTTTTTTCTTCTTTTTTTTATTTGCCTCGCGGCAGCCAGAGGAGCACTCGACTTCTTTTGAGCGATTAAATCGCGCGAATTGTTAGCCCCGATTTCCGTCCGATTTAACTTTATGATTTATGCGGCTATTATTGTCCGTAAGTTTTCTGTCCCCCATTTTTTGTTTCGTTCCTCTTTGTTCGCAGTTTGTAATTGTATAAAATTCTCAGGGGTGGAAATGGTGAAGAGGAAAGGGGAGTTGAAGATACTTGGGCAGTGCTTGGTAATAATTTATGTTTCGCGTGTCTATGTATACGTACCCCAATAGTGCAGAGGGTTGCATGTAAATTCAGCGTGCTATTGCTCCTCAATGTGTAGCACAGGGTGAACACCGTCAGGGCAATGATAAGTATATGGTTAACTACGTCGACAGCTTTCATGCATGTGCTGTATACGCTCGAGTTTGTGCGAGACCCTTCCGAATTTGTGGAGCTATCCGAAGAACTCGTGGGCACCGCCATCTCGATGTTTGTGTTTCCCCTTGCTACCTCCATGCTTGTTGAAATATCTGCAAGTTTATAACAATTACGAGGTTTATATTATACCGCAAAGTCTTGTATTAACTGAATCTCGCAATTGCTCAATCAATCGAAACTATTCTACAACATTCATTGGCTCAACAGCTGGTTGGCTTTATTTGATTATATAATTTCCCTGTTATATAATACTGCTTCAGTTACTCTCTATTCGATAACGTAATTTAACATTCAGTGTATGTTTCATGATCGACAGAACGGTACCTTTCTATCGTTCCGTTTATATTCCGTTGAGTTTTTTTTTACTGCCCGAATCGACGCAGACCGATATCGTATCGACGGTAAAAATCTCTTTGATCAAATTCCACGCAGTTCACGGAGTTGGAAAACTCGTCGCCTACGATTTCCCGTATCGGTGCAAAGTTCTTTACCATCGGGCACGAAAATGTTTACTAATGGTCAAAGAGCACGACGGTAATAGTAATTACTAGGCACGATAAGGAAAATTACAATGGGAACGGGTTGGTATTTGTGTTGAAGTGATTACATCTGGGAGCACGGTGGTACTGACCTCTTTAAAATCGGGCCGCTGATCCAAAGAAACGTGAATGGGTACGTTCATCCCGCCGGATCGGGGGAAACGAAAATCTGCAAGGGTATACGACGCGGGGGGGTCGAAATTCAGCATATAATTGATTTACAGGTGCAATTCGATCGTTCCAGGCAACTTTATTGCTATCGAGCGCGTATTATATATTTGTTGCACGCAGCTGCGGGATATAAATGATGGAAAACCAGAAATCGTTCTGTTCTCGCGAACGAAAGAGATAGGTACGTATGTGCCGGGCGGAAAATTCAGTTTTACCGAACGTTGCTTTTCCTTTTCGAGTTCTCATAATCTGTTCGGACAAATTGAAGCCAGTAAATAAAATAAACAAGTTTCCTTCCGTCGAAAGACGAGAGTGTACGTTTCGCGACTGTGCAACATCAACGTTACGTTTTTATTTTCGATTTTATTCTGTCCACAATATAGTTCGTTAGCGCGCTTCCTTCGTCTCGACTTTTCCCTCGCGTCGTCGTCTGAAAACGTCTACGTTCGAACACAAGTCCGCGACCGTTCGTTCTTCCAGGTTTCTTTTTCTTCTCCACCCTTCTCTCTTTCCTACCTTCGCTCGCGTACACGCGATATTTTGCGGGATTATTTCACCCGTTCATTTGTTACGCCGAGTAATCACGTGTTCAACGCAGCAGAACAGGGACAACAAAATTTGTCGAATAATATCGTTTAATGGAATCGTGCGGAATTCATGCGTCCGTACAAGACCGGGGGCAACAATTACGCAACTGTGTCAACGTAACAGTCGACGCCGTCGTCGACTGGTTAAAGGGTAGAAAAAAAGAATCGAAATTTCGTGGAATTTTAAACTACTCGTTAGCTCACCAAACAGCCCCGTTCGCCTTGGACGCAAGTTACGTAAATTCTTCTTTAATTATCGCCGCACTGTACGCCACGTACGCGTCCACCCCGCCTGCTCTCGATTTTCCTCTGCACACTTTCAACAGCACAGCACTCGGATACGCGTATCTATTCCGTGGAGCATAAACATCGATGATGATCGAAGTGCGACCACTTTCCTACTAATACAGGAAATCCCTCAATCGTGCGGAATCGAGGCTCGTGGAGTAATATTGAATATTTCATTCTGTCGCAATACTTTTTCTCTCTCGTTCCTCTCTGTTCCTCTTTCGGTGTACGCGACAGTAACCGAACCAGATAATTGGAACGTGGCGATGGCGTTCACGTGACCACGATTCTCATTAATTAAAGTCGACACTCCGCTACGTGACGCTGATAATCGGACGTCATTTTTACTCGACCGATCGCAGACGGGTTTTTGCCGTCGCCCTGTGCCCGTCTCTCCCTCTCTTTGATACTCGCCCTCTCGTCTCCGTATTGTTCCCGAAAAGTTTGCTCGCGAGCGCGTCAGGTGCGACCCAGCGATTCGGCTTCGACATTTTCCAATGCAAATCGGGCACAATTTCGTCGAATCAGATTATCGAATTTAGATTCGATTGAAATGGGAAATAGAATTATACGGAAAGGTTCGTTGGGCGGGCCTTTAATTTAGATTAATGCGCGTTCTTTCGTGTACTCGTTTCCGAATGTTACGGTCATCGGACGCACGATGAAAAACATCACGCGAACGCGCTGTAACAATTTTTTTTTCTTTGAAATTTAACCATTCGATTGGCAGGGCCGCGTATTTAATCAGCGTATATACAGCTTGCCCGCGGATACGTGGAAACCGGGGTATAATTTATTTAGTAATCATTACGTTGATTACGCCAGCGGCGGACTGGAATTATTTGAGCAATGTTTCGGTAAAAATGGAAACAATGATTCCACAGGAGAGGGCCAGTGGGCGAATTAATTCGCGAGGAATCGCGTGCTCGCGTGTTATTTGCCCCCATTCACCGGCGACTGCGTGCTATCTCAAAAATATCTATCCATTGTTTGAAAATGTACGAAGCTTCGATTCACGCGGCATGCTTTCGTTTCGAGGAGACATTTCCGGCGTAATATGGGATCGCGAGTCGCGAATTCCACGGGACGATAGAACGAGAAACATAATCGAAATAGAATTCCTCAGTCTTTCACCCTCCTTCCGTTCTTTTTTTCCAGTCTGAATAAGAAGATATAAATAGAAATATAATTGTACTCCAAAGATACGACAAAAAGATCGGATCGTTTGTTGTAATCAGCACAGGGGATATTCCAGACTATTCTCAGAATCCATTGATAGCCGTATATAGTTTAAATATACTTGAAAAGCTTGGATCGATGAATTGGTTTCGCTGTAACTGCGCACTCTTTTTATAATCCTCATTCAAGATAACGAACGATTAGCAACGTTCTTAAAACTTAATTGCAAAATTCGATTTGCGTAATAATGCGTCGCGTTTATATCCTCGTGCAAAAAACACGAAAGAGGTGAACTTAATTCGATAGCGTACACGCATTGATTGGTTTGGCGACAACACGATGGGGTCGCGTAATGCTACATGTCGCATCTCACGTAGAGATAATGCTTTTGATTCTTTGGCGTGATTAAATACGTAGTACAGCTTTATCATTAATAGAGCTGACGCTGATAAAGCGTTATCGATGCTTCTCCCTTTCATTTTCTCTTTGTTCACCCCGGACGATTGTGAAATCAAACGTGTTTCTCTTATTTTCCATCTCTTTTACATTTATTTATCTTTTTGCTACAATCCCCGCTTTGACGTTCTCAATAGAAGGGGCAGAGCAGGCAAGGAAGAAGCTTGAAAAATGAGAAGAGAAACGCACAGCAGGAGGAAAGGATTAAAAGTGAAATGAATTAACAGAACCGTCGCGATAGAGGTTTATCAATTTTAATTGCTACTGACTTAACGAACTCTTAATTGGAAACGCAGACACGTAATTAACATCTGCGAGAAATAATTTATTTTTATCGCCGGCTAACAGCGTGGTCACGACAAAGGCTATGACACAAACACCTGTCTACACGTTTCACAGTGGCAAGGCAAACGTTGACTTGCTACTTCGTAGGAAACTTTCTCTAGCACATAGCTTCCCTGTCCAATATTTTGCAACCTCATTAGCATTTTGAGTGTCCGGCTGACATAAATTTATGCTTAAGTTTCCATTAAGTCTGGCGGGCATTTATCCCAAACTATTCCTCCAGCCCTTCATTCTTTATGTTTACAGCGCGTTCATTTCTTTCCGGAACGAAGGCGTTCCAGGCTTGGCTGCATCCATCGTAACAGTTTCTGCTTTGATATATGATCGACCCCCACCGTGAATGTGAATTTCGCGAATATTTCTCGCCGGGAAAAATGGGACAGTAGCTGGCTCAATTTAGGAAGCCCTATAAATAATTTCACCCGGTTTGCTTCGTTCACTTTTTACACCGCCTCTACCACAGGTAGACTCTTGTAACCCCCTTCCAGTCCCAAAAATATTCGCAGAAGCGAAATACTTGATTGACCGAGGAAAACACCGAGTACCAAAATTCGTTCCCTTATCGAAACAAGATAATACATTGGGCTAGATAACGATGGACACTTTGTTGATAACATTTTAAGCAGACATCCACGATTGATCAATGTCTGCTAGATCTTCTGATAGTTAATGCATGGCGTTAAAACAGTGGGAAATACACTCGGGCAAAATTTACCTTTCGTTAGTAAATATGAGGTAGGTAGGTCGATGTTACGCAGTCTGAGTTATCGACAGAATTCCACCCCTATTTTAGGGGATGGAACTCGACAAGCTTCACAGTTCACCTGCTAGATGTCAGCCTCTGTTCGACCAAAAGATAGGGTAGCAAAAGTTTGAACAGGCTTTAGGGTATATGTGCTGAGAAACGGAACTGAATTTAAACTAAACATCTTTTTCTTTAACGATGAATTTCATCAATTACTTTGATTTTCACCATGCAACTTTTTAATATTTATTTGCCTATAAAAAAATGTTGCGTCAACGAGTACAACATTGGGTACCCGGAAGGGCTGTAAATCGGTGTCATTATAGTCCTTGCGACGTTATGGATTTCTTTGGCATCGTTTCGTCGAAACGCGTGACAAAGAGAAGCAAAGCACAGGTAGCCACGAACATAATCGCCTTAGCCGATATTCCTGAATGCCGTGCCAGAAACGACCGGGCCTATAATAGATATTTGGCACACGTAATGATAATCCCATAATGCAATGCTCTCCTCGAAATGGGGCAGCACAAACGTCGAATATCTTCCGCTCGACGTGCGTCGAAATCATATTACTTATTGAGATCTTGATCGCTATACATCTATGACGCAAAAGATGAGCTGGAATGTCCATCGAAGCGAACAAAAATTTTTTATGTGCCCCCGTGATGCAACGTGGGTCGAAGTGATTCTCCGCCCTTGCTTAATGGACCGCACTGAAGAAGTCGAATTGCTGTTCAATATATCTGCGCGTATAGAAATAAATATCACGACGCACGCGAATTAAAGAGTAGGTACAGCAGTTCCGACGTCTCCAACAATCAGCTACCCTCCAAAGGAGGAGCAAGTATAATCAGAGAAAACGAAGAAGAAGACCAGCCATCAGGCGACCACAAAAGGGACACGAACGACAGGAGACACTTGAGGCCCAAATTAATTGCGAACTCTGTTCGCGTCACAATAAACAGACTGTAATACAACGAAGGGAGGCTTACAGCAAAGGAAGTCCCAAAAGATATTTACTCATTTAGAAAGCAGGACAGAAAAAAGCAACAAGGGGGAAAAAACGTGGTCGAAAGTCACGGTAGGTAAGGGCGAGCAGAAAAGCAGCCAGCTAGAAGAGGGGAGGGAAGAGTTTCAATTTGCATGATGGCCGTGTGGCTTCGCAAGGATAACCGTAATCTCTCTCGACGTCACGAGAGAAGAGCAAATTTTATCGCAGCCATCCCGGAATCGTAGTCAGACGGAAAGACAGCCGGGGACCGGGAGGTCCTGGAAGGCTTTTGCCACAGGGGCAAAAGCTCGGCCTTTCATATTCATGTTTGCACTGGGCGAAGCAGCCAGGAGGTACGGAGGCTAGTGAGTCCGCAAGGACGGAAGTAAGTATACATTCGGCCTTTACCGCTCTGTATCAACCTACAGACCTGCCGACCTGTCTGCCTACCAACCTTTTCAAGGCGTAATTAAATGGCTGCGTGCCGCTGCGCGACCTTTTCGCCAAGTGTGCTCGCCTGTCTGCGTGTAAACGTGCAATGGAAACGTGCTACACCGAGACGGGGGCTGAGAAAAGTGCGTTTAATTCCATTTGAATCGCACAACCGTGCAGAGTGGTGTCAGCCGTGTGGTTTCATCGTTCACTGGAGAATCGACGGACATGTAAGATCTCGTTCAGACTCTTTCATTCGTTTCAACAACGAGTCCCGGGCAACGCGGTGTCAAACTCGTTGAGACGGAGCGTCGCTCGAGATTAAAACGTCGCTGCCTCGTCACACCTGTTTGCCGTCAGATTCTTCATTGTTTCACGGTATTTCAAACGTGTGGAAATTGATGCGGTTCACTATCGTGGAATGCTCGAGAATCGCAGGACTAATTTTCTATTATGGAAGTCTTCGGAGTACGAGGATGTTCAATCGATTTTATACGACCTCGTGGCAGCGTTAATCAGTTCCAATACAATCTGGTTTTACAATGATAAATTTGAGAAGTCTGATCATTTTCGACGGAGCGAGTGTCGTATTAGATAGAGACGGATATTATATCGCCTGATCGCGAAGTGATCAGAGAAGGTGATGAATTTTTCGTTTCGTTAAAAAGAGGGGGAAGAATTCGCTTTTCATTTCTCCGTGTTCCCCCCTTCTGTCTTCACCTCTGGGGCAAAACCGATACAGAGCCCCGCGAAAGAGAACTCGAAACATTAAAGAAAACGCGCCGTTGTTAATGCAAAAATGCAAAGGTATACAATATGACGGGGTCATTATTTGAAAAGTACAGTTGAGCTTCGGGCGGCCGGGAGTTGTTTGAGTAATAAAGAGCGAAAGATTCGCAGGGGCTGTGAGGACCTCGACATCGCAGCCGTGCCTTTGATCAACTTACCGGCGTTTCCCCCGACTAAACGCGCGCTGATCTCCCATGAATATGGAGAATCCGCCAGCAGAGCTTGCACCGACAACCGACTACATCTAATTGTCGACTTTTAAGTTGGTTTCAGGTGCGACATCGTCCTATCCCCATGGAGACAGCCGAGAAAAAGTAATCCGAAACAATCGAAGTCATTTCTAATATCGTTCGATCGCATTATAATTATGAATGGATTATTAAATCTACCAAAGAGAAAGGAGTTTCATTTTCGAAAAAAATGCTTCGATTCTTAGCGGCGGCTCTGCAGAATTTCAGTAATACATTAATCCATTTTGCGTGCTCCCGCAAGTAGCATTCATCATCCCAGCAAAGGGATGCTGTTTTGGTCCAGTGACTCGAATCCTCTCTAACGAGACAATGAATTCGTTTGATAAACAGAAACCGAAAAAAAGAACGTGACGATTCGTCGCATCCACTTTCTCCCTTTGTATCCCTCTCTATCTCTTTCCCTCTGCGATGCCAGGGTAGGGCTGGAGGGGGGATGAATACGGAAAAACAATAGCACAGGCGTCATTCCTTTACCAACGATGACTACGAGCACCAGAGCGTGCACGGTTAAGAGCACCTTCGACTCTCTAAAGCGTTCTCCAAGTGGATAAAATAACAGTAGGGTGTGCGTGCGCGGGGGTGGTAGTCCTGGAGGCCGGCATAGATCAAAGCTACGGGGGTGACCGACGACCTACCGACAGTATACTCGCGACTCCCTTTTCCTTTCTCTATCTCGCATCCACGGTTTTATATCGTCGAGTCTTCGTTCGTCTCTATTCTGTGCATTCGCTTGCACTCCAGCTCGTTCAAGTGGCATCGGCTCTCGAGAATCGAGAAAGGAATAAAGAACGGTAGCAGCCTCATGCGTAAAACGATGCCACTGCAAACAATCCCCCTCCGATTTGTTTAGGTATAACAATCTGTCTCACCCCATCAGGGAGGACCCTCTTCTTCTTCTTCTTTCTCCTCCTTCTTTCTCCGCCTCCTCCTGCTCGTCTCGTCTCCTTTTCAATTTACATGCACTCCCAGGGATCTGCCAGTCGACCGACTGACCAAACGACTTTGAACTTCTACCCTGCCAGAGTTTCCGTTTCGTTCCCTGTTAGAACACTTAATTATCCTCTCTGTACTGAATTTTTTAATGGGCAAGGATTAGAACGAAAGGTACTTGATCCTGAGAGAAAGAACGTGCTCGTCGTTTTTCTTCTCGAACGTCTAGGATATATGGTATAGGCGGTTCTCATAACAGGTTTGATCGAGGGATCCCCGGGCTGATTAGCTGTTATCGCAATAATAGGCGACGTGACGTGTATGCCCTGGACGCCCTACAGAGGGGGGTTGAAGTCCATTGTCTTTCGATTGGCCATCCTTTTCCATCGTCACTTCGTCCTGCCAATTCTGCCCTGTACAGAGGTACCCAACGTACTCCATCGTGGCTTCGTGAAAAATCGAAAAAAGCCTTGAGTACATTTCTGCGCGTGTAGGCTTCCCTAGCCGTTGCCAATCGACCAACGATTTTTCCGACGAGCGGAAGAAAAAAAGCGGGAATTAAAAAAAGGAAACAAACGGTTGGCGCTCTCGCGCGAACGTCGCCGTAGTTGTATAAAACAGAGAAGCATCAAAGGGACTCGATTGTCCCTCTTGGCTGACAAATTAATCTAATTGCTATCGTTTTCTATGCGCCGTCGGTTACTTTTGTTTCCGCGGCGCATCTTTCATCTCTCTTATGCTCGCGAAGGGTGTTACCAAGTGGAGAATCTCTTGCTGCGGGGTTGAAGTGTCAGGATCGGTAAAACAATAAACCGCCAGCTATTACTTTTGCCGGATAATCAGCCAATCACGGAATCGGCGTCGTTCGTGATCCTCTTAAGGGCGGCTTTTCGAGAGCGAGCGAAGCTCGTTATCGCGTCTTAATCCGGGGAATCCTTTCAACTTTCAGCCGTGTCTACGCTTTTCCAACCTGACTAAAGGATTCCTCTGTAATCAATCTCTCTCCTTTCCTCCGTCACACACCCCTTGCTCCCGTTTCTCCCGCGAGAATCTGTCTGGTGTCTCTGTTTCCTTGCTCCACCCCGGACCCATCAGCCCTCTGACTTCTGCTCCTCCGGTTCTTTATCTTCCCCGGCGGCTTCGTCGCGCGATTATTCCGTTTCGTTCACAGCGAGCAACTTGGCCGGGTTGCATTAACGAGTGTCATGGAAATTACTGGAGAAAGGTAAACGAAGGATCGCGATGAACACGGTGATAAAACGTTTGGCATCAAAGAATCTCTGATAACGGCATGGATAAGGTAGAGGGGGCGCAAAGCATTTGGAATCGTTTCATGTATTTCAAGCAACGAAAATAATGATTGGTCATTTTGTTGGACATTCAAGTGAAACTGGGAATTTAATTGAATTCTTTCTAGACTGTCAATATATTTTTATCGACGTCGGTTTCTTCCGCGGACGAAGACCATCGCTCGGCCGACAGAGGTTAAAATGGTGGCTGTGATGCGAACAAACCTTAGGCGTGGAAGAGGGTCCGTAGCAGCAGCGGCAACAGCAGTGCCAGAGGCCGGTTCAGGGGTTGGGTGTGAAGAAGGAAGCCAAGGGATAGGAACGGATGGAGAATGGATATGGGGGGATGAAACACGGGGTTGGCTAGATAGATGGGCTGCTGGATGGTTGGCTGCTTAGCCAGTAGGTTCCTCATTACCGAGAACGCTCTATTCACACCTCCTCTCGAGCCCTACGGATGTCTATAAACCACGCTTGATCCTGATTTTTCTACATTTTCAATTTTATGAAACCTAGTCAGATTTTCGACTAGTAACACTGAAATCGCACGTGCATTTAAACAGATTACTAACTGTGAAAGTATTGCTGAATTTTAAGAGATAGAAAAAACTTCTTCTTCGCTATTTTTTGTCTCTTGTTTCGTTCTGGATAATGGCAAAATTGAAAGGAATTTTTTTTTAATTTTATCTTACCCCTTCAACATAGTTCTTCGATAATTGAAACATATTTAAAATGGGCCCATAATAGGTCTAATCATTCAGCTACCATGGATATCGTTTTTATTTTACAATATCGAACGTTGATTTTTCGATACCGGATCGTAGCCATTGCTGACTGGGAAGTTCGGTCTTTGCGTGTAACACTGTTGAATGTATTTGTTGAACGTTTCGCACAATGCTTCTCTCTCGACCGTCTGACGAACTGGCGAACGAAATTGTTTCTCGTATGCTTCATGCACCACTCGAAGATGGTATAATGTGTGCAGGTGGAAGGGAAACGCGGAATTTAAGACGAATCTCTAGTGCAAATAGTCTCCAAATTAAACTGTACGTACAGGTCCAAGTTTGTCTCGTTAGTCGGCGAGCTAAGTCGAATATTTACTAAAAGTTCATCATCGATATTCTGGTTACAGTATGATCATCTAATTTCCAATTGAATTTGAAGTGGTATGTAAATCGTTGTTCTCTATACCCCATTTCTCTCACGCCTGTCAGGCGAAACAGGAAGGGTGGAAACGTGGCCGTCGATCTACGGTCATCTGAACGAAAAGAAGGGTCCGACGGGGCGAAGTAACCAGATGAGCGTAAAACCATGTGTGCCGAAGGGCAAACATTGACATATGCCCGCGTTAAACCCAACCGCGAAACTCGAATCGAAACCCTCCCACGCAAACATCCTTCATCCCCTAAATCACCTTGGATTTGTTCTTTAATCTTATTCCACATCTTACCGCGAACGTACAATGTCGTTTATTTCTTTCATTTATTTTCTTCTTTCTTCCCCCTGAATTTGTCAATAATTTTTAATAAAAATTAGATGAACGTGATCTGAAGTTAAATCGAGAGTCCTGTTTCTTTTCCAAACGTACCGAAGATCGAGTAGAAAAGTATGCAAAGATCGGGCAAGCTCATCGCAGCTCAGGGAAACTGTATTTGTGTCGTGGCCGCACAAAAGTTTCGAAAAACGTAAACGGGGTCAGGAGGATCGCCTTTATGCTCTAATACTACAGTGCTTGTACCGTGGTGCGTCATGGAAATGGGGCCGTTCGGCGTAAGTGTATTTGCTCTTAATACCTGGGCAAAGCCAAAGTATTAGCAGTATTAGGGAGATAAGCTGTCGGTCTTTTCACGAGCGTCAAATCTGCTTGTTGTTGTTGTTGTTGCCGTCGACGACGATTTAGTGCCGTTGCTTTTGGAAATGGAGACTGTAAAGGGTTGCGATACCGAAACGACCAGAATCGTTCGCAGTCCTATTAGCAGTCGAAATCGATGGAGCGCATATTTACGAGCTACAAGAGGTTACGGGCATATTTTCTAGCTTAATAGTTAACGAGATGGATTACGATCTCAGAGGACCACCAGTTCAAAAAGCAAGCTAATGATAATCCCGTATTAATTACACTAGAAAAAAAATCTAATCAACTGATACGTTTAATCTACAAATATTTCTAATATAAACTCCCAAGGGTACCTTTCATCCCCCTATTAACCGTTTTAGTGCCAAGGGTTTTTAGAAATCCCTGCTGGATAGTGCCATGCGATAGCGCTTCCTTCATTTAACTGCGAGTAATGCCGAGCGGCGCAATTATTATTATTATTATTATATTTCTTTTTTTAATTGAAAAAAATAGTAGTTAAGAGGAAGCTTTGATATGACTGACGGTGCGCTACAATAATGTTCCACTTGAAGATCTTAATAACAGAATATGTATGTGCTCAGAGTGATCGATACATTATAAACCAAAAGGAGTCCAATTCGATTAACTACGAAATTTCTCTGCCCCGTTGGTATTATCATCTGCGAATATTCACCCGAGGAACATCCGTGCCGTCCGATTAATTGCACCGATTCGTGACCCGATGCAACGGAATCTGGGGATCGTCACCTCTGATCGCGACGAGGAAGCATGAAACTAGAGCAGACGTTTACAACTGCTTGTTTGGAAAGGCTGTCGGCCCTTGTCATCATCACTGAAGATCCGTAGGGATTCTCCCTCGGTAGCTGCGGGCAACACGGGTGCACAAGGCCCCGGCCTCTTACATGGAGATTTCACGACTTCCAGTCGGATACACGTGTATCGTATGCGTGTGTACACGAGCATCGAGGAACTACACCACGAATCATCGGCCTATAACCTTTATCCCCGGTAGCGGGCTTGGTAAGGCCGGCTTAACCATTAATAGACCGTTCTTACGCCCCATTGGCGTGCAGCCACGAATTTTTTCCGACCGCCTTTAGAACGGGAATGTTACGTTCGGGGGTAGCTTGCTTGGATATCACAGTTTTTACTTTTGATTTAATACAACATTTTTCGCAACCATCGGCTTAGACTTCGATGGTTTTAGCTGTTGCTTTTTCCTTAATTCTTGTCTTCCCAAATCGATTGAAAAAAGGGACGTATTGTTCGATGCAGTAATTTTCAGCGAATTCCCTTTGATACGACGTTTCGTTGGTATCGAGTGCTTTCATCGGGGTCCAGAATCTATTTTTCAAATTTTTGCCGATCGTAGAAGAGTCTGTGACAAAGACCAATTGCCGCGGTGGTCGTACGCATGAAACGATCGCGGATACCTACCTGTCACGCCAGAGATCGCGTTCTATTTATTTTCATAGAGTTCCGGCTCTCCTCTCTCCTCCACCCTGTACCCCCCTCTCGTGCCATCCCATTCTCGTCTTTTTTTTTTAATATCAAGCGCTCGTGTCACTCAACCGCAGTTTTCCGCACTCTTTAACAGGGAACAATCGTGCTGTCACGGCAATACCACCGTGGTGGAATTAATCGAGATTGAAAAAGTTTGATCTCGCTTTGACGTATAGCGATTCGTTCTTCGCGCGACGTAATATTGATTTTTAATAGCGAAGAAGTGGGTCATCCTTCTTCGGCGAAATTGTCCGTCTTGAACTAAAAAAAAACGAAGCATATATAAATTTTCAAAGAAATGAGGTTTGCCTTCCTTCTGATATTTATCACGTTTAATATTGAAAACGCTATGCGCAGTATGCAAGGGTAACAAAAAAAAATTGATTGAAAAATAATCTCGTGAATATTTAACAAAGAACCGAGGGTCTTTTCATGGCTCACATTAGATTGCCCATTTGATCCCTCGCGATAATATAGATACAAATTCTCCAATGCAAACTCAAGAGGCCGTACACTTGTACATCTCCCGACCATCATAATACCAGCATTGTGTGTTATTTTATGGGCTAGATACATACGGATGGGTACACGAAGGAACATGCTTAAACGGGCGTCCCGTCGAAGGGTGGCTATAGCCTGGAACAGCATTTGGTACACATAGAAGCACTTTTTGTGCCAGCAGCTTGCCACTTTGCTTCTAAATCGGTCCGTCGTTGTCCGCTCAGTTTATAAACCTCCCATATCTCAATTATACGTAATCCTTTCGCCCTTTGCTTTCGAGCTAACGCAATCTCCTTCTCTGTTTCAGATGTTCCAACAGTCCATACGAGAGATGAGTTGTGAATCAAATTCGGGATCGGAGCGTAGAAAAAGAAACGAAACGGGGATGAAAATCGTGGAATCACGCGAAGACGGCAGACTCGCAGGATGAAAACCGTGGCCCGTCACGCATTTACACGCACACGCAGACAGAGACCAGGGGTGTGGCGAGAGGCATCCCTCTAGAATTGGCGAGATTTCAGTGTCTGCTCGAAATCCACCCCTTCTGTTCCCTCGTGTTCCTCCTGTTGGTTTCTGCTCTTCCTCCTCCTGCTGCTGTTGCTCTGCCTCCTCTTTACCCCACGAAATCCCCGTCGGGCGTGTCATGCACGTTGTATTGTTGTATTGTCGGGTGCAATCTCGCTAAGCGTTTCACAGGGACACAGAAATCCCTGGTGCGCGTTAACCTGTCCACCCACGTCACGCACATCCCGCACAAACACCGTGGCGTGCACACATATCGCGACACGCGCTACGGATGCTTCGTTTTCAAGAATCTGGTCCACCCTCTCGGGCAGAAAAGCCTTTTTGTTCTTTTGCGTGCACCCGCAATCGGCACGAACCGCGACGTCGCTTACATTTCTCTTTTTTTCTTTCTTTCTCTACTCCTTCCTCTCCTTTTTTATTTACGGCCGATTGTTTTCCTGCATCGCCAGTGATCGCGATGATTGTTACTCCTCTGTCCGATCCCCCTTGCTTCGTTCTTTTTCTTTGCTTTCCCGCTGCTCCTCGAATGGTCGATTTTTTTTCCTCCGGCCTGATACAGGTGACACGTCACGACACCATGGATCGAGGAGTAAAACGATCGGAATGGAAACGGAATTTGGTTAAAATGGAGGGAAGAATTATTTTTCGAGAGGTACCTATAGTGACATTCGATGACAAGTGGTAAAACACGATCAACGACTCATTGGATTATCCAAAACGCGTTTGGGGTAGTCGGTTTAACTCTTACGTGTCAATCGCAGAAGGCATTAAATACCGATCGTCGGTCTTTGCTCGTTTCAGCCCCCGTCGATCCTGCGTCGGCTCCCCCAGTTCACCCCCGTTGCTGTTATTAAATTAAATTGGACCCTAAAATTGCCGGCCCTTCCCCGTGACAAAGAGACCGTGGCCGCTCTTCACTCATTTTTCGTATCATTGATTTATCCCGGCAAATAAGCACCTGTTATTTTGATTGGACAACAGCCATCGATAAGCCAGCATTCCCTCTATTTCTCTTCTGCCATCGTCGACGATTCGTTCGATTAATTGAAATAGTACAGTCGGGTACTCGATCTGGTGTCGTCGGTTTTTTATTTTTTCCACCCCGTTCTCATACGTCAAATTCGCCAGCAGAAATTTTACAAATCTATAACAGCGTGACAAATAATAATAATAATAATAGTAATGACAATAATAACCAACGTATAATTATAATAGAAAAAGGACTGAAGGGAACATTTTTTTCGCACGCAATATTCTTTCGCTTTTTCACCGTAATCCGGTTCTACGAGCGAAGTGTATGGGGCATGGTTCATTCAGAATTTTCAATGAACGAACCTTGAGTAGAAGGTAGAAACGTAAACGAGCCGCACTAAACAGATAATCGTTAATCTATTAGATTATTATGGGAATTAGTGAAATGAACCATGGGCCAATTTATTGGTCATAATCTCGGCTACGCCTCCTATTGTCGTCGGTGCGCGTTGTTGTTGCGATTGCCGTCGACAGTCGGGGTCCTTTAATCTGCCCTGGCCACTGCTGAAGTCTACTACGAAGGATGTCGGTTTCTTTTAGCGTCAAACAACGCTCCTAGACTCTGGTGGCGATCGTCTCTCTCGGCTTTGCCGCTTTTCCACGTGTATACAGGCACCGGATCTCGCCATTGATACCTACACCGACATCAGGAATATCTGGTTCCTTTAATTGACGTTGAAACCTCAAGGATTTCTAGTCGACAATACGAAGCTTTATATACTCTTTCCGTCGTCGTAAACCTCTTTCGATTTAAAAGGGGTTCGCGATTCACTCGCGTTTCCATCGCGAAATACTTACAGAAATAGAAATACATTGGACGTTTCAAATTTTATATAAACGATCCCGATTTGCGTAATTCTGAGTTGTCCGTTAAATTCTTTATAAAAGTAAACGTTGCGCGTAGAGAGATGCATAGAATTGCGAGCCTTAAAGACGGCTATTGCCGATGCTTAATAGAGAACAAGAGAAAAATAGGAGAAAAATGGGAGTCAAACAGAAAACACGTTTGTTCGAGCGAGGCCTCACAGTTCCGCTTCCCGAATCGGTGCTCGGCCCATTGAAGATTTTCAGGATGTTCGCTCGAGCTGGAGGCAGGTATGAAGCCGCCCAGACACAATGGCGACTATTGCCGTAACATCTCAATGGGCCCTTATTATCGCCACTGTCGAAACAAGTTTCAGGAACACATTCGTTCGTCATTCATTCGTGTGGCGGCTGGAACGCGCCGCCTCCGCCGGCGGACAACCAAAAGAACGAAAAGGATGGCCGAGTGTGCCTCGTAAATACGTAATCTCTATGTCGGCGCAATAATTGAATTGGTGCTGTAGCCAGCCCCCGGTAAAATAGTCTGCCTCTACGTGGTGCCAATTTTTAGAGCACAATGCCCAATCGGGGGTGTGTACCTATAATCCGTTACAAAAAAAAAAAATTGGCAGGTATAAATTCTTAGAAAAACTATCGCAGCGACCAGAAAACTACGACCGATTCACGAGACATTTATAATATTTACTTCGTTCAATTTGCATTAAATTGCTTGTGCGATGTTTGATGATTAACATACGAGAGAAAAAGAAGAAGTGAACGCAGTTGGAAGCTCGTGAAATTAACGCACGAGCCGCGTATCGACGCCGATTAATTACCACGTCCTCGCCTCATCCTCTCGCCTTGACGTGCGTCGTTCCTCTTCTCCAGTCGATGTTGTCTGGTGTGCGGGGCTATTTCCGGTTCGATGACCTTACCGCGCCGTCCGCGGTGCGGCTCGCAAAGGGGTAGCTGGTTAATTATCCAACGAAAGTGGACTAAAGGGAGAGGGATGTCGGGACGCATTCAGCAACGATCAGAAGAGCGCAGCGAAAGCGAGAGCAGGGAAAGATGGAGTGGTGAGCAGAGGATGGGAGAAAGGGTGGAAGGAGAAAGAAAGATTCGCCTCATAAACACTTGGAGTGTGACAGGATGGTGTCGAGTGCACACATCAAAGCGCTGGTGCAAGGGGCGCAATCTCACGCCAGCTCGTAGCAACTTTGGGTTGCTCTCGATGTTAGGCCGAAAGTGAAACAAAGATGAAGAGTGGAATTGGTATTGGCGGGACAAGGACAGCGGGATTGTTTGTCGCTTTGTTTGATTTTGCATTCACGGAGATAGCTTTCACTTACGCACCGCGGACCAAGATTAAACAGATTCGAAAATGTCTCCGGCACCCTCGTGGCGACCTCCTGTCGACGCACCCCTCTTTGCTCTGCGGCCGCCTCCTCAACCCTTTCACTGCTGGATATGCGTGACTCGCTGCGTGGATCGTAGATCGCGATTATACTTCTCTTTTTTTTCCACCCGGACTAACTTGACCCACATCCGTTTAATTAAATCGTAACTGATCGCCTCGGTTGATAGGCGAACATATTAAGCTTCTGCACAGGTGCGAAATATTTCTTCTCCTTGCAGATAAAATTGTGCATTCTGTTCACTCAACCCTCTCCTATATACTATTCCCCGACCCGCGTCCCAATTGCAGTGCAATGTTTTCTAACGGCGAAGCAACCAACAAATTAATTTGAAAGAGTTGCATCCAAAGACGTCGGGAACTCGCGACGAAACTAATACTGCGCCGCGTATCGACATTATTTTTCCCGCCCAGCCTCGTCGTTCCTCTTTGATTTTACGTCAAGTGGGGCACACCGAAGATAGACGTGTAATGAGGAAGATAGCTGGTTGAGGAGGCGAACGATGACGACACAAGATGGGGGAGGAGGGTAGAAGTAGCAGGAAGAGGTGGAGGTCGGGCGAATCGATGGCACTCCGCTCGAGTAAGAATCGAGAACGAAGGTGTCGTGGTAGCGTGAAATGGAACCCTTCACATTTGCTACCGCGGCTCGAAGAGGGCCGTCATTATAATACCAAACGTCGTGTTCCTCACTCTTGTACAGGTTCTCCGCTCGTTAAGTCGGTGCACACGCAAGAATTCGCACTCGACCACTTTCTTCACCGTTTTCTACCTGCCTATAATATAGATAGATAGCGGTATATATATCTTTGAACTTCCTTCGTGTCACTTCTCTATCTGTCTCTGTGCAGCCTGCAATCCAATTTACCACCCCCTACCCCTCTTCGTGTTACGACACAATAAAGTTTGATTATCATGATATCCAGCTCGTTTCTGGAAGCACCGAGCACGTCATTATAATGTGCTCGGTTCCTCGTTAGCTCGCCAGACGAACCTTTTGCACGACGACGATCTGCCGCGATTACTCGCCGGATGGAATTTTTCCATTAGCCAGAATACGGCGAGCGTAACCCGTCAGCCTGGAAAAACAGAAGCAACGCGAGAGATTGAAACGAATTTCACGTTCGCGAGTGGCGAACGTATTTTCCCCTGCTTTTTTTCCCCTTTTATTTTATCCTGCACGTCCCGCTCCACTCGAAAGTCCTCTTCAATCGAAATTATGGGAGACGTGGATTAATTGAAGTAATCATAACGGGTTGTCTGTCGAAAAATTTCTTTGCCTATTTTCACCGTTCTATTTTGTTGGTCTAGTTTCGAATTTCATTATCAAAAGTGTCGATGAAATGGACGCGCAACTGTGAGATCGCGCTTTGTTATCTCGTGAAAGGGGCTGCGTGTCACGTGATAACAAAAGGAAATGGTGTCGACCTAAAATAGATATATATATATACGCGTGGAACGGTCCGACGGTCTCTTTCACCTCCTTTTCCACTTCACCCTCGACCATCCGTGGATCGCTAAGTATTCCGTTTAGTCGACCGACTCGAGTCGAACGATTCGAGATGAATCGAGCGACTAGCTGTACGCATCCCCTTCTCGCGTTTTACGTAGGCGTCGAACCGTGTATAACGATCGAGTGGAACACAATGATCAAGGAAAGGGAGTAGCTTCGATTCACCGTCGGTGACACCTGATACCTAGTAATTAGATAGGGTGGCTTTTGGGGGTGTCAACGGTATCACGATCGGACCGTGCAGATCGGGATGGAAATATTTTCCTTCAACCGCCATATTGCACCAACATGTATTATATATCGCATGTTTTATTTCGCAAGCTTTCTGCGGGATTTCAGTCGGAACGTTGTTTAAATCCGCCCATATTTCCCAAGAACGTTCTTTTTTTTCCCTCCTCCCAGCACGGTAGTTCGACGAACGAAAATTCTGCCGCTGGATGCGGTATTTCGAAGCGTGTAAATTCAGTCGACTGAATTCTTTCATGAACCCCGTAACGAGCCAGGCGTGCATCGGCAATCCGTGTCACAATGACAATGGCCGGGGATGGTGTAATGCTACTGTGCACACCGATACACGACGATCTATCGAGGGATGAAGAGGGTAATGAAGAGGTGTTGAACCGTATCCCATAAACCCTCATCGTCGCGAGAACCAAGGGTCTCTTTGCATAATAACTTACAGTTCGCTCATCAGTTACGGGTTTTAACCAATTACGAGGATATTAATGGGGTGGCGGGCACGATCGCGTGTCCCAAAACACAGGACACTCGGGGGATGAGTCTGGTTTCATGTAGCTTACTGTTGTATCGCTCGTCAAGGGATTTCCCTGCGTCCTGCTGCGACGTATGTATTTCCCCCCGCTTGGAAATATTTGTTTAGACTCGTTGAATTCAGCCAGGCACTTGTATCGTGATAAAATAAAACTTTTTTTCATATCGGAGATTTTCTTCGGGAGGAGTGAGAAATATAATTTAATGAAAAATATTCTTCCCTTACATTTTTGTTGGACAACAGCGTTGTGTTATAATTTGTACATTCTATTTTTTTTTTTTGTTAAGCAATGAAAGATTACTGCTGGTTGACGCAAACGTTTTTTGACGCAAGCAGGAAACACGAAATTTCTCGTAAACACCGATTAATGTGGTGCAAGAAGCAGGTACACAGTTCTCAAACGATTTCACGGTCCCCCGGATTTGGCGAGGCGTTTTCTTTTCACGAAAGGCCGTGCCGAAAGACCGGAATCGCGGTAGAACGAGTCAGTCGAAATGGGGATGGACAGAGGCGGTTACTTTGTGGTCTCCAGCGATCATCGAGAAGGAAAAAAGTTTGCGTGTAACTCTCGGTAGCAACGACTCGACGAACAGCGTGATGCCGACTCCAGGTGTTAATAATCCTCCCCTAATTGTCCCACCTCCGGTCCGGATAATTCCCATTAAACGCCGCTAAATACTTGTTTGTATACAACCCCCGCTGATCGACGAGACTCTCTTACACCTTTCTTGAATGGTAACGAAGGACTTCCTGTCGCTTTTAAGAAACCTCGTCTCCTTTACGATAATGGTCTCGCGATTGCAAAAGGGGTGCAGGTTTGAGAAATCGACAATTACAGCAGTAAACCATTTCCACGAGATCTTTGTATGTTTTCGCCCCTACCAAAATTTGTATTCGATTCGTTCGAAAAGATTCAACGCTTTTTTAGACCGTGGTAAATGTTACCTTCGATTGAGTTAATATTACGATATCAATGATTTTATTTATCGTTCTTCGGTCCGGTATAATTTTAGCAGTCAACCCGGAAACACGAAATTCCTTGTTGACACGTACATCGAACGAGACTGACTATATAGATGCACCGTAACGACCGGTGGTGTTTGATAAGGGACGCTGCTGGGATGGCATGGCGGTCGGATGAGTTCCGATTTAATGGATAGAGGACAGATTCTGCAGATACATCAGAAGGCTGGCGTGATATCTCTGGCGCAAATCAGAACAGAAGCACGTCGCCCTCTCTCTCTCCCTCTATCCCTCCGATAGGATATCCTCCAACCCCTCGATGTTTCGACCACCCTCTGTACATCGATCCGTCTCTTTCTCCTCCACCTTTGACTAACTTTTACCCTCTTCTCGCTACTGGCACACCGATAGTTGCTTCCTCTAGGTCTCGCCACCACCTAAACGCGACAGATTGCATCGTGTCTAATGGCAGATGATGCGACCACGCTGTCTCCTTTCCACCTTTACGAAACTCTTTTTCTGCTGGATCATGCGGCTGCTTCTTCTTCTAGTTTACTCGTGACGAGATATCGGATCGAGGTAGACGATGTGCTTAAGGGTCGGTTCGTTCTACGGTAGCCAGCAGATTAGGGATTGAACGGACGATCCGGCTAAGAGATTAGGGTGCTCCTACCCTCGTTACGTACATTACACCGGGATTAAGTTTCTTTTTCTCCTTTTTCTTTCGCGGCCAATCGATGTTTCTAGAATGGCGATGAAAATTTCGTTTGGCAAGGTGGAACAGTTGTATGCTTGAGAGATCAATGATTTTATTCAGATATTTCGAGAGGTGTAAAATGAAATAGCGGACTGTTTGATTGGTATCGATGATTTTATTGCATTGGTTCGACTTATATTTACAGTAGGGGGACACATACATATGCATTTTCATCTACTCTACCGATTATCTACATATATAACGTTTCCTTATTCTTCGCCCGCTAATCATGCTTAATTAATTCACTTCGTCGTTAATTGCCGCTTACGTATCCCATACGGTGGAAACGTGAAACCGCGAATCGGTTAAGTCACCGCGAAGAAATCCGTAATGAATTGCCTTCGGACGTATCATTCGGAAAAGAAAGAAATTGGAAAACATTCTCGGCTTTCAAGAAATAAATATTACTTTTTCTAAACATAGGAGATAGACGAACAATTTTGGACATCGCAAGAGACGTAAATAAAAATGCATAATAAACGAAATACACGCGAGAGAACGGTGAATCGTTAGCGAGCAATAATTCTCTCTTCCTTCTATTGCGAAATTCGTAAAACGACCATTTTTAATCACGATGGCCATCGTATCGGTCGTGAACGTACTTAGGAGTAATTTTACAACAGGTAGTAATAATGGCCAACATTTTCTGTCCGCTTGTCTACGCGTCACTTAAAAGCTACTATCACACCGATTTATACATTTCGCCTAAAAGTTAGATATACAATATGTAATGCGGTGAACGTGTTAACGTTGCACTATACTGTTCACGAGACAGCTCCTAAACGAACTTCCACGCAGGAAAAGAGAAAATCGTCTTCGTTTCGACGAAACGGTCGTGCTACGATTTCCCTTTCTTTCTTTCCTTTTTTTTATCGATGACTGTGGTTCGTCGCCTGTTCCCAGCGATATAACGAAATCACTCTCTGTCGCAGGTACAAATATTTACAAGTATTTACATGAATAAGTAATTATCTCTCGCAGGATACCATCGATTGAGCTTTCATGCGACGATTAATCCGATATCATGGGGGATCCGTTTCCAATATTACCATCGTGCCAATACACGCTTACATGTCCCTGGTTCACTGTCTATCTGTTGATTTACCTCCCAGCGTGGTTTATTTCGCCCGATACCATCGGTTATTTGCATTCTCCGATATATTCACGCTCGATGTTTTGCAGCTGGCAACTGCTCGCTCGGTTAAAATATCATTGTCCTGTCGGAATTGTCCGCGACGAGTCGTCTAATTCGATTACTCGTACTGTTTGGCCAGCGTTTTTGCATCCGCCATCATGTTGTTCGGTTCATCCTCGAAATTAAGAATATTCTTTCCGCGGAATATCGTGGATTTGCCGCGACTCCCTAAACGAATGCGCCTGTGTCTTTGTTAAACAACGTTATTAACTGCGCCCTATAATTTTGTATTCGTGAATCTTTAACATAGAGCAAAATCAGACACCGCTGCATTGCTTTCAGCAAGCTTTCGCATTCGTCGAATTCTTCAAACGAGGTATCCGAAATACAACGTGACGAAAAATCTTGCTGCCCGACTCTTGTGTTGGATATCGTTTCGTTTCGCGACGGAAAAGACCTGAGACTAATTCTTAAGGTAACACACGAATAATCTTCTACAATTTGGTTGCTGAAGATGAGGTAGTTGGTTGTCTCGAAACCATGCGGTAACACGTTCCCCATTTGTCGAAGTCTCTTTGTCTTTGGTATCTCTTCTTAGGTCTCCGAGTAGGAAACAAGTACATTCGAGCTACGTCCTCGATCTCTCCATTGCTTTTCTTCTTCCCTCATTTATTTACTAACCACCGATATTTTCTTTCCGGTTTTATCGAGCTTCCCCTCACTTCGAGGGCTGCGTCAATTGGCCAATGTCCCCGGTATAACAAGGTGGTCCAAGGATTAAGGGACACTGCGTCTTCCTTGGATAGTGGATACTGTCGCCTTGTCACAACATTTTGCTCAAGTAACTACTAGAACCAGGCGGTGGAAGCAAAAAGGGGCTAACGAAAGAGTGTCCACCAGGTCCATGGTGGACGGACGCGTATCCAGATTGCTGGTTGTGACTCTGCGCTGAAGTACCTAGGCCATTTAACACAGGTGATCCGGCATCGTGTAGTTTTCTCATATGTTTCTTTAAATCGAAATTCCTGCAGAATCCTTTGCCGCAGATCTTGCAGGAGAACGGTTTCTTATCGTTGTGCGTGTGCATGTGAAACGTTAAGTTATAAATCTGATGGAAAGCTTTGCTGCAGATGTTACACTTGTACGCTTTTTCGCCGCTGTGCGTCAATTTGTGATTCTTGTAATTCCCTTTCTGATGGAACCCCTTGCCGCAATATTCACAGACGAAGGGCTTGTAATTAGCATGTATACGCCTGTGAGTGTTCAGCGTTGAACTTCGATTGAAAGCTTTGCCACAGGTCGGACATTTGTGCGGTTTTTCGGCTGTGTGAATGATCTTGTGCCTGCACAGTGTGCTCGCTTGACGAAAACCCTTTCCACAGATCTTGCAGACGAACGGCCTTGCCCCTGTATGCACGGGCATGTGTCTGGTTAAATTGTAGTGAGCATTGAACACCTTTCCGCACTCTGTACAGGTAAACGTCTTCTGTTTATTCGTCGCGCTGATCTCGTTGTTCCGCGGACCAGGGCTCTTCTTCTCGCGTTGACTTTCGGAAATGTTCATCTTCGAGAACGATTTCTGAATTGTAGTAGGGGTTGTTGAATTCTGTGTAACTGTGGGCGTTGTTGGCGGCGGTGCTGGGAAGGCGGTCAGCAACGAGTTTGGATGGTAATAGAGAAGGGAATAGGGTTGCAAGAGATTCGGATGCCTCAACGTTGGCACGTACTTCTTGAAAGCTGATTCCAGGTGTGCAGAGTATGCCAACGAACGGATGCTGGGTGGTGGTAGTGGCGGTTGCGGTGGGGTAGTTTGTTGATTACTAGTTGGCTCGATCAGACGTTTGTCCGGTTCCATGATTTTCGCGATGGAGAATGTTAAGTTCTTGCACGGTGCTGGCGAGGTAACCCTTTCCGGGGGAAGGCTGGTCGGTGTTTCGGTCGTCATAGTGCTGCCAGTGGAGAACGGTTGCATGGTAGATACCTGCAATCAATATCCATTAGAATTAATTAATATATCGCAATTCCTAGATGTTCAGTGTGTATTATTTTTGGGGCGGAAAAAATGGTTTGAAATGGTACTGAAAATTTGTTAGCCTAGACTACCCAGCCTTCGTCTATGAATATTTTGGATGGATCGGGAAAAGTCGTGTTTAAAAAGTGATCACAATCGAATCAATTGATCCAATTGCCGGTGCGACACGCATTGCACACGAGGCTTTACCCGCCGCATAATGGGGGAGTAGCCAAATCATGGCGATCAATTTGATGACTTCGAGGACTGTCGTTAGCGGCCGCTGCGATCCTCCCTTCGCAGAAGTCTGTTAGTGTTTTAGTGCACGTACACAGATCGAACTGAACGGAACCCACATGTCGGCGAATCCGAGTGAAACATGTGGTACCGCTATTATATCCACTCAATTGGCCCTCGTGTTGACATAAAAAAAAGTACGCTCCGCATTGAACGATGGGGGCTGGCAAACGTCGAACGGCGGCGAGGGAATGCTCTATTTCGCACTCGGTATCTAAGCTAAATGCAGCTAAACGTCGTCGAAAATAGTTTCCACGGCATCGCGACGGGACGGTTTGAAAAAAATGGATCGCAAAAAGAAAATATATAATTTCGT
This sequence comes from Nomada ferruginata, assembly GCA_963583965.1. Taxonomy (NCBI): domain Eukaryota; kingdom Metazoa; phylum Arthropoda; class Insecta; order Hymenoptera; family Apidae; genus Nomada; species Nomada ferruginata. The sequence goes on from OY757224.1 coordinate 9,188,684, forward strand.
ACATCCGTTGTAACAGTGACGTTCAATTCGACTACGTATGTATACGCAATTTGAATGTTGATTCGCGAATGGAACAGCATGAATATACAGGTAGCCATTAAGCATGTGCAACATGGACAAGGGAGATGAATGGCGGGGTTGAATGAGTCGCGAAATGGTCAGCACAGTTGAAGAGCAAGCTTCCCCGAGGTATCACGGAAGGTTTGCACGTCGAAAAGTAGAAATGTTTGCTCCGTAGAATGGCGTTATGTTTGGACTTGGAATGACGGTTGGAATTGGATAGGACTGCCGGCTGGTTGCTTCGTAAAACACTCGTTCCTGTCTCCGTCAAAGTCCACGATTCTCCATAAAAAACGCACACAACCCAACCGGCGCACAATCTTACCCGGTGAAAAAAATATTTTATCGCCGAGGCGGAAAACTTGTAATCTAATTCGATCGAAAAATTTCGTACGGCAGCAATGTCTGGAACGAGCGTGATGTTTAAGCACGATGAAAAATGCATGCTTCCACAAACGATGGAAATATCGGGTTCCCCGTCGTCGGCAGGGTGGAATATGACGCAGTGGTCCTGCCCCAAAAGCTCCGCCCATTAGCCGGTACCTTTCGATTGTCCCACGGCAAAAGGCAGCCCTAATAACCAGGGAACAAGAAGCGGAAAAGCAAGGCCGGTGTGAGAAACGAGACTCGAGGAGGGAAACGATCTCCTCGCGCACCCCCGAAACGCCCCTATGACCTATAGAAAAGCGTAGACGTCGACTTCATCGTCATGGAACCGCGCAACTGTCGTCAAAAATTGACAAAGGGTATGATTATGTGCCTTCGAGTGTTCCCAAAGAGTAAGCTTCGACTTGAACCCTCCTTTTTCTTCAATGCTAACTTTCGATTTCCACCCTGCTCTTTAAACGTCTTTCATTCTCGGTCCCTCTTTCAAAAAACGTCTCTCTCACCGTCTTCTGGCTTCCTCTTCCTTAATGGACGAGTTTCTCCGCTGTCTTTTCCTTCGCACTTTTCCCTTTGCCGCTTTATTTCGCCCGTCTTTCTCGATCCCCCTCTCACGCTTTGCGTTAGCCACCCCCTGCACCCTTCTTCAGCTTTTTCGTCTTTACGCCGCGATATCTCTACGATTCGGATTTACGTCTGTCCCTTTTACGTTGAACGTGTCACTCTCGTTTCCTTTTTGTCCCGCGTATTTTCCAGAGGCAGTTCCACGCGGCGTCTGTCTCTCTCCTCCTCGCTTATCACCGCTTGCCGTTTTGTAACCCGTTGCAACAGAGCTGGGAGCGAAGAAGAAGCAGAATGCAGGGTGAAACAGTGGGGATCCAGGCGACAGGATTGGGTACCGGGTCTATCACCCTTGGAAAAGTGACACGAGAGGGGAGGCTCGTAAGGGATGTGGTGGGGGTTAGTATTGTTACAGTACTTAACGAGCGGTCGAGGTAATCAGTATTGCTCCTTGCGGTAGCCGACAATTCTGCCAATTTGCTTCAATCTCGTCTGAAGCATGGCGGATCCGTACCGCGAGCCATTTTTTTTTCTTCTTGGTCCGTTGAAAACAAACTGCGAGAGATTTGTAACTTTTTCATCACATATTTTGGACTCTTCCAATTGTTTTTTGAAGATGCTAGGGGTCGTCAGAATTTTTTTCTCTAGATTGCTCTAACCTCTTTCATACTTGCAGGTATACGGTAAAATTTTTCGGAGCCGTTCAAGGTCGCTCGCGTGGTCGATAAAAGGGTTGAAATGAAAGCCGAGTTTCGTGAGCCACTCGATGAGCGTGGAACCACCCCTGACGCGATCTCCACCCTTGTCAGGTGAGGGTAGCGTTAAATGCACAAAGTTTACCAATGCGGTTACAAATGGTCCGAAGAATTCAATCACCTACAGTAAACTATTAGACAGCGACGGCTACGATCGTCTGAGCTTGAAGAAAGTTCGAGGTGCTCGAAGGAACTTGAAATGGCTTTGCAAATTTACCCGTCCCGTTGTCGACTCATTAATCATCTACTCCCCCACCGTCTAACGATCAGCCTCTCATTTTCTTGCTCCGCTCAGCCAGCTTCTTCGTCGTCTTCGTTGCAATGCCATTACAGTTTCGATCGGGCCGTTTCATACAAGTCAGTTGAGCAAAAAAATAAATAGAATTGCGTACGCTAGAAAATGATTAATAACCGCCGGTTCATCGAAATAAAAGGAGGACGATTCGAATTAACAGCACTCTCCGATGTGGACATTCCGAGCTACGGGAGGGTGAAAGTGGGCGTATAGAAGTTTCGCGTGTACAGAGTTCATCAATCAGCAACTCCTTCTGCGAGTAATACCTGTTCATGAGGTCACACGCCTATCCCTCGTTTGCCTTAAGTGGCGATAAGGAAATAAGCTGGCCCGAACGAAATCTATTGCTTAACTTTATTACCGATCGCTGCTTGAACAAAGAAGATAGCGCGGAAATGTGTCGCACAATTTGTAACCATCGAAATAGTAGGAAAATATCAAGCTCGTTTTTAGCCGAATGAAAAAGCTGCCACCTAGCCCCGAACGGTAAAGAAACGACGCAATCTATGGCGCGAAAACTGCCGGAGATCGTGTAATTTTTTATCAGAACGTCTCAGGGTCCGGGCGACGCCTCTGGTGTGGAAGAGGCCCATTAGTCGGAGCCACCCTCATTGTTCCATCCCTGACACTCAGCCTTCCGTGATATGGCGCGTGAACGGTTGACATATAATTAGCATTTGGGGTAACGAAAGCTCGACTGAGGATGACAGCAGACACAATACACACCCACTTGGTTATCCTCTGTTCCATAACTCAGCCACAAATCTGCCCTTTCTATTCCGCCCGCTCGACGATTGCGCCCGCGTAAGCCGATTCGAAAATTAGCTTCGGCTAATCGGTCCACGGGGGGGCTGGACAGCTTTCTCGGCAGAAATTTTCTTCGAAACGCTAACGAATCGTCGACGAAAGCCGCGTGTCTCGACGAGGCACGAAACGAATCGACGAGAAACGGTCGGACCAATTTTGCTTTCCGAAGGGCGCGAGGGTGGTAAACCGTTTGGAATTCGAATTGTTAACACGGTGAATTGAAACGAGGGTGGAATGAAAGCGATCTCGTACTTTTTTTCCGGGATTTTAAACGCGCACCATGACTCGTGATTTCGAAGTTTCGCGTTATGAGGAGGACTCGCGGAGAGGGTGATTTAAAGTTAATTGGAGAGTGGTGGTGGCAGAGGTGAAGAGAGGCGAAGAGGAATAAATTGCGAGTCGCCTCGCACGAATCCAAAGGGGGAGGGAGGAGGGGGTTGGGGGGAGGATAGGCACCCGGTTCTATGTATATTCCGCCGCGGTGTATTCTGAATTAAGTCGCTCAGTTGTGCGCCGTTTACTTTGCTCCTCGACTGCTCTCGAATCGTGCACGGGGGAATGGCTTAATTTTAAGGAACTTCGCGGCCGTTCCGCGAAGTTTAATTTTATCCGACGAATAACGTAACACCGTGTATTCCTCCACGACATGTCCCGATAATGTTGGAAAATTGCCTTCCGTGCATCGCGCCTATCTAAGCCCTTCAAACTCGTCGCTGCGAAGTCGAACTTGGAGAGCAATTCGAGAGTGCATTGAATTCTTTATTTGAAATTATTTCACGACGAGGGCCGTCTCGTTGTGTATATTGTTTTAAGGGAAGGTTTTTTTCGGTAAGGGCAAAATATAGCTGGGAAAACGTAGTGGGTGACAAAGGGTGTATTGTTCGAAACGAAAACGAAGTGATTCCGAAGAGACCTGCGTATGAGCAAGCGTTGCGAGAGTCGAAAAAAAGAGGAATCTGTGCCCACGTGCGCGGCCTCATGAATACGGGCGGCTTTCCAAAATGGCAACGAGTCCCGCTGGGCTCGATGCATCTCGAATTCACTGTAGTTCGACGTATCGTCGAGTCGAGCAGAGTTGGCGGGGGGTTCACAGCTGCGCAGTCCACGGGGGTTTGTTACCCCTCGCCCTGTGGCGTTTCAACTCCCGGTTGGAACACCTCGTTATCACCGATTCGTCCTTTTCGTTTCTACCCTTAAGTTTGATCTCGGTGTCCATGTTACTTCTCAGCATTTTTTTTTCTATTAATTTACCATAGCCTTTCGAGATTGTTTTCTTCAAATTTTACAAGCTATCGATTCAAATGATCGTTGTGAAGTGTTCTTGTATCGAGGAGCTCTTTAAAAAGGTGACACAAATTGATACGCGAAAGGCTGACGTTAAAATTGCCCATGATAATCGTTAATTTTTATGCAAAATAATTAACGGCTTGTCGAGAAACGTATGAAAGGGGCCGAGAATGAAATGCAAAAGTGCACACGTGCCGTTTGACGACGTGAGCTCACGATCGCCACAGCGGGCGCCTCGGTGCACCGTCTGTGCGCGTTCATTTCGCATTTTCGGCGTCGTTACAGCGGCCTGCTGACAATGGCCGCGTAACTTGAGATCGCCGGCCTTCGTCAAACATAATGACGAACGCCAACGACGATCATAATAGTCTCACGGAATAATAAGTGGGATAAAAGTCAGGAAAACAATTGGTACCGCCATTGTCACTTCGCGGCCCATTCAGCCACCCCACAGGCCTGTTTGCGTTGAGCTCGTTTTGTCGAGAAACTCCACGAACACGATGGGAATCGTTCACCGGCACAATGCTGGAAATCAAATTATTATCGACTCGCTTGAGGCCATAATCGTTCGACGTTCTCCGCTTGAAAGACGCACAATAATCCTTTGAAGAGGAGTTAAATTACGCTTAATTTGTACCCAATTCTTCCTCTTCGCTAAAACTCTTCTAAAATGTTCTAGTCTCGAAAAGGTCAAAGGAACGTTCAGAATGATTTCGTTTCTTATCGCTGTTGTATTCGCTAGTCTCATGGAGTTCGGTTCCTACAGTTCATATTACCAGCCGTCTCCTCCCACCGTTTTAAACAATGTCCATTACAAAAGAAGTTTTTCGTCAGCCACGCTGCGTACACACAAACGTTGACGTACGTCTGCGAACTCCCTTCCGCCGTTTCCGCTCGTGCTATTCAATCGCGATCTCGATTCTCGAAGGAAGAATGGACCAAAACACGACACCAGCAGGGGATACTGCACGGATGGATAGGGGTGGCACCGGAAGTCTTGCGTGCCATTTGCCTCGTACGACACACTTATCCACGTCTTCAAGAATCATCTGATGATGAATGGGGGATCTCCTTGAGTGGCGCGTGCCTAGCCGCCTCCGGATGACGAGACTATAGTCTACCTTTAAAATGATCAACCCCCGCGGATCGCATTCTCTTTTGACGGAAACGGAACGCCAGATGACGAGAAACGCCTTCTATCGAGACGTTAAACCTTTGAACAAAAGGTCCCCAACTATATAGAACAATCTGATCGATCCACATTTTTGTAAAATCATCACATCAAATAAATTTGTACACGAAGATCCGTAAAAAAAGATGAGTGTGCTCGAAAGTAATGCCGTTCCTGAATTTAATAGGAGTATGGAAACCATGGGTGACTCCTTCCTCGCATAATTTAAGGACACTGTTCGACGGTAAAGTTCACCGTCCTATGCCGTGTTTCTCGAAATCGCGAAATAAATTTCCCACTGCACGAACAAGCTGGCAGGCGAGCAAAGGGGGCTAGGGCATGAATAGTCTCACGCAAATCCCGTCACGGCTATTGGTTCCTTATCAGATATCAGTTATGTGCTCGATTTGGGGTGCGTGCAGCCTATTACATCTGTGATCCATTGATAAGCACGTCAAATCCGCCAACAACACACTCCTGGCCTGGCGAGCTGGCATTCGAAGCCCCTCGAAACCACACTTCCTCGCTACTCGAATCGATTACTGAGACCTTCCTGCGATTGGAGTAGCTTCGATTCAACCTGTCTTACAGCGTGTCTCAATCACCTCGTCCCACCGTTCTATCCTTGCCCCTTGTCTGACTGTGGAAATTATCAACTTCTGCCTGTTCTATATGGTGAGGAATTTCATCGAGCGATCTTTAACATATTTCAAATATATTCATCTGCTGGAACTTCTTCCGATATTGTTATCATTATTTGTACTGTTACGTTTATAAAATATGAGGTTCAAAATTAAAAGGAAATTATATGGACACATGTATCCCTTGATCACACGTATCCACTTTTCAAGGGTTAAGTGTCTTACCGATTCTGACGGGTTAAAGTGTTGGAAAGAACTAGTCCGACGGCTGCCATCTGCCACCCCCAACCCCCGGGGGTTTCTAGCGGCAGACGCGAAAGCAGAGAGCTCAGAATTCTCGCGAGTGGCTTGGACGGCTCAATGCCTTTAACCGTCTCTTGGCCACCCTCGAGGAACCACCCTCTGTTTCTATCTCTCCCTCCCTCTCTCTCTCTCGTCTTTATTCTGCCGTGAACCATAGCGCGTGGCTTTTCATACAAGATTATATAGGATATTACGCATTAAATGTCGCAATTCGCCTTCTGCCCTCACTCTCTCCCGTCTCTCCTTACGAGCGTTCAAATACCACGGCGAACGATAAGGGAGAAACCCCTCGCGGAAATGGTTTACACAGAAAAATTGGAAAAGACACACAGCATCGAACGGTCTGTTATATTTACACGCGGTACGATCCTTGGCTTTTTCCCTCGTTCTTTCAAGATCGGGGAGAATGGAAGTCTCGTTTCGAGATGAATGGTAACCTCTCGGTTGGAAATCTATCCAGAGTTTGAAATCGTTTAATTTCTTCTCCCTCGCAATTATTTTCGTATCAAATATATATATAAATATATGCAATCGACGAAGGAGCGAAGAATTTGACTCCCATCTGTACAGGAGCCTTTGTCCTGTGCCTAATGGTAAAAGAAAATAGAAACGGAAATGAATGAAACGAAATAGGCGTACATGACATACGAAAATTGTCGCTCGTTCGACCCACTCCCCCAATTTTGATGCAGCTCGAGGCAGCTGGCTCGTTTCGTGAATTCCATTTGAATAATTCCACCGCTGTGGCGCGTGCCGCGGCGTTTCGTCTGGACCTTCGCTTCGATCGACCACAAGATTGGTCTCTTTCCTCTGTGCCCCGAATCTCATTGGTCCATCTGACGAGGGACACGTGGCCGGATGTCGGTCTACTACCTTCCAAGCATTTCCGCTCGCCGATGAATAATACCGTCTCGCCCCGTACAGCAACGCTCGTCTTTCGATCGATCCTTTGTTCACCTCTCCGTCTTGGCTACGCCTGGCCGCAAAGGTGTGCACACGGAACTCGAGATCGTTCTAATTCCTTCGCGCAGGGGCTGCCTTTGACGGATTAATTTCGCAGCCCCGCGCGCCTTGTTAAGATCAATCTCGGTGAATTCAGTAGCTCGGAATCGGAATCGAGGCGTTAGAAATTTGGCGTTAGAAATCCTAAGGAATCCTTTGCACCTTGAAATTCGTTTTTGAACTTTCACGTTGAATCGAATGATAATAATTTAACCGTGAAAGGAATGACGACGTCAGCTGCCGGTAATAAAGCGGAACCCTCGAGAGCCGAATGTTCTCTGGCCTCTAATCGAATTCAATTCGAAATTCGAGTGGTCGGGCAAGGAAAGAGGAAGCGAATAAAGAAAAAGACGGGGGAGGTGAGCCCGTAATCAAAGTGACCACTCGACGATTTATGTGATAAACGGCTGGTAGGGTCGCGGAACGGGGATGTGGCCTATGTCGATGGAGGTGAGAAGTTTATTTAAGACCAAATCATCCTTCGTCGATTAAGGTAAGAGAGGGTGCGTGCAACCGGGCGACGCTGCAAGGGGGTGGGAAGGGAGGTAGGAAGGCGGTACGTGTTATTGCTTGTATTGTGGCGCAACCCCTCGAATCGTCAGTAGGGGTTGGTTTTAGTCGGCAAACTCTCCCCGGAGACTTGGAAGTTCTCGTTGCCGTTAAACGGGACGCTGTCATGGGGACTCGAGTGAAAGCTACTTGTTGGCCAATACCAAGGAAACACCATAGAAGGTTGTGTAGATAAAGAAAGTTTCATCCACGCTATCGTCGAACAATTTTATTCTTCCCCATTCGTTAACGATACAATCTTGACACGTTTGCCCATGAATATGACAAGCGTGCCCGCGTGGTCCGTTAAATAACTTCGGTCCCTTAAACGTCGCGAAATCCCTGGCTTCCCGTGACTCGCGTGGACGGCTCGCGAAGTAAACGTTAAAAATCGGCCACCCTCGGAAACGTAGTGTCCGGGATAGAACGCGTTTAACCGATGCACACGACGCCCTTATTTTTCTAGATAGACAATCACGAGACCGAACTGGCAGGCAGCAAACGCGAAAGGATATTTTTCTGCCACAACCGCCGCGCCGCGTCAGATCGATATCGTCTCCTTAACATGCCCGTAGCAACTTGTCCACGAATAATTTCCTTATCTCGAGGGCGAGCATTATGAGCCCCGTGCCCGGCACCGTAAATACTTTCTGTATGCGTCTGTGAGTCTTTCTTCTCTCTCCCCCCTTCGCCGTTCACTTCTTTTCCTTCTCCTTCCTTTTTCCCTCAAGCATTCCACTTCTCACCTTCGCAGCGGGTATCTCGTCGAAACCGAAATTTTACCCGGCTCAACCTCGTTTGCATTAATTATCCTTCGCTCTATTCCGTCTTGCGCGTAATTGCGGATGCACACGCAGGCTCGGGGCACACGAATTCACCCACGCACGTCCATGCGAACGTGCACGTTGAGAGTCGTCCAACTGTACGCGTTTATCGTCGACACAGCAGATATATATCGGGTTATATCAATCTTGCTAAGTGAGCAATGCATATGCTTATGGGCGATGGAAGGCTTTCGACGAGCGGTTGGAAAGAGTGCGAGCGTGGGCGTAGAATGCCCACTGGGCATCGTTCTTTTTATGCATATGCATGCATATGTATGGACACGCATGCAACACCGGCCGGATATAAACACCTGCCCATCATGCTCGCCTTCACGGCCGGTCTTCGTCCACGTGTGAAGGGCCCTTTAAATTCTAACGGGGGAGTCGGGATATTTATTGCCAAAGGTGCTGCCGCGAGCATTTATGATGCACGGTGAATTAACGATGCCAATTAGCCACGAACAAAAAGTCGACATTGTCGCGTTATCTTGCACCTGATGACGATTATAACAACCTGCCACGGACCGGGCCTATTCTTTATCGATCGATACTTACGTAAATCCTGTCCGGTGTAATTTATATACGTCGTATACGATTCTGATGCATCCGATAGCGGGGGTAGAGCGTGAATGACGAAATTGTTTATTAAAAAGATGATCAGTTGGCGTTTTCCTAGGGCGCACAATGCGGCCCCCTCTTTCTATAGTCTTCGCTGTTGGTCCGGGAGGATGCGAGAAAAAAATCTCATCCACGTTTTGAAAAGCACTCAGTTCCTGAGCAGCGAATCTTATCTGATGTCGAGTGCTGATTGATATCGCGATATAGCCTCGAGAGGGTGGTTCGAGTCTCATCCGCCATAAACCACCCCCATCGCCAACTTGATGAACCGGCTACGGGGATGGAGGCCGGTGGTGAACATTTAGTGCCTTCGAGGTAGGTACACATTTAATCATAATCTAATATTTAAAAGGTAATTTCACGGCCTGTTTACTTCGTACGATCCACCCTCTACCCCGTTGTCGGTTATTCCACCCTTCTTGCGCGCATATCTTCGACCGCCGTGAACCGTGAGAATGGCTGTTTTTTCGATTCGAACGATCGGATCGTGGCGACTTGTTTCTCGCTTTTCAATTATGCTGCGCGATCACTGCGGCACCGAAAGTGTCCCAAACGATTTGGTTTCTTTCAGTGGTATCGATCGATGGAAGTGGTTGAACGGTATGCACGATATAGTGGAAGCAGGAAAAAGGCAAACGGCGATCGTTTGTGCCAGGAGAAGCCAGGCATCGCGGGCAAAAGGTAGACACGATAGACCCGGCCGCGTCCACGTGGCCGAATAATGAAAAAGCTAATATATTCGTTTACCGCTCGTAAACAAGCTGGGCATTGTTATTATCACGAGCAAGCCATTGCGATTAATCGTTCGCCGTTGATTCATTCGACTTAATTTATACGTAAATTATACCCGGTCGCCCTTTCGGTGCTCAGTGAATAAGCATGAACTTCCGGTGCCCGTAAACTTCTGTTACATTCTAGTCGTGCCCTGCTACTTCTACACGACCGCACATTTTTCCTTCTCGACCATGGGAAAGTTAAGAATGATAGGGAATATTATTTCACCGACTCAGAAATTTCTCCTCCTTTCCCTGCCCCGTATATTATTCAATCATTTTATTTCTATGAACGACAAATTGAGAAAAAATATTAACAAAATGCATTTCATCGAGTACAAAGTCTTGCCGCAACGCGAAGGGGACCGATACGCAGTAGGATCGGAAAATACGAGCACGATAATCCACTGTAATCGGACGAGCAGGCGAGATACGTCGCGTGAACGAGGTCATCGGCTAATGGAGGCGAGCATAAAAATTAAAATAGCAAATTGGTGACACGGCGGCCTCTTGCATATGCATAACGCGTGGACAACGTGTGAACTCGTGTGAGTGTTCATTCAAAAACGGCTGGTTAATTAAAGTGATCGAGATAATCCGAACAGTAGAGTAATTAGTTGTTGCTTCGGTCGTGATAACGAGATGATCGCACGATCGATCTCGAATTCACTTTTAAATAGAAAACAATCTCTCCAATACCATTCTCGTACGAATGACAACAAGTTCAAGGAAATTTAGCAACGTCACCAAAATAATTTGCGGTCAGATGAGTATTGAAATTACGGTCGAATCATAGCTAGGTCCGATTGAAGAGCGCCGCAATTTAAACAGGCGCTAATACGATGCGTGTTAAATTGCATTACATCTGCTTATTAGTCACGGCACGGGCAAGCCGCGTGCGACGGTGAAAAGGCGATCGTGTAATACGTCATAATTTCCATAGCGTGACTGGACACTCCTCCGGAGCCCTCCATGCAACATCACGTTAACACCTATAAATAGGAATTTATTATTTTCCCGCGTCCCGTGGAAACCGGCCGTCTTGTTTGCATCTTATCTGCCCGATAATTAAACGCCGGGCAGGAAACACTCTTTTCACGAGGAGACGTTTTATACCTTTCGGTCATTATCAGATAAAAAATTCAATAAGGATGAAGAGCTTGAGAGGTTCGTTTGAGCCGCGAAGTCCGCAGATTTTTATGCTTCTTTCTTACGTTTACAAAAAGGAAAGAGTAATTTGTAGCTTCTTCGTCCAGCACGTTAGAAACGCCTCTCGTAACGCGATAATCGTGCGATACGACGGCTTCTTCCCTCCGCAAGTGGCGCCTTTCTTACGCCTCGCATTTGTTCTCCAATTAAAGCGAAGACCGCGAGGTGCTTTTTACGCCACTTATTTCTGCCGCGCGAATTCTAATGGATGAAACCGTTCTCGCGCTCATTTTTACCACGCCGATAGTTCTGATACACACTTAGCCGCGGCCAGCTCTCTCCTTTGCACGCCGGAACGCATTTATGGAAATGCTTGACCATAGACCGCGCTGTTCCGCCTAACGAGTTTCCATTTATGGACTTCCATGATTTTTTCCCTTCCTTTGATACAAAATTTGCCCCGCGTACTAGACAATCGTTTCAGTGAAGTGCAAATAATACTGTCTGTACAATGTTTTTACCCGCGCACAAACGTGCCGGACATACGACGATCAAACAGAACGCATCACCTGCCTACCGATCGTATATTTTTACTATAAAGCCCGACTTCTCTGAGTGGCGACGAAATTAATGTCATCGTTTCTTTGCGGGACTGGCCGGGCGGGGGTAAGAACGGAATCCATATCTCGGATCTGATATAAAAGACTGAATATGTCGCACCTTTCCGTTGCCAACGAACGTTCACGTCGATAATTGGACGAGGCACGAAGTATTCGACGCGCAATTAAAGCGAACCGCGGAGCGGCTCATAGAAATTGCTCGATCGGCGACACGAGCGTTTTACCATCGAAAATTCGAACGCTGCACAGTCTGTTAAACGGCCAAATGGAGCGGGTGATTAATTTTACATAGATTAGCGAACGATCAGCCGCATAGCCGTTCTCGTTTTTTCGGATACGTGTCTGACGCGGAGGATCCCGCCACGCTGAAAACCGATTACATAAATTGATGCGGGTGAATTTTTTTTTTCGAAGCGAAACGATTGAAAACGGTTCCACTTGAAACTCCCGGAGAAACGACAAGCACTGCTTCAACGATGCGTTGCTTTTTGCAGCGCCGTGGTTTTCCCAGTGCGTAAAAAACAAAACAAAAAACCAAAAAGGTAGATGGAACAATATCGAGCGTACTTCGAGGGCGATCAACGAAATCGAAACGAATCTCGCGGAGATTGCAAACACGAATTTTATTTGACGAACTGCTGCGATGCGAAACAAATGGAAGGATCGAGGAGGTTCATGCTTAAAGGAGGTACCAGGAGTTGGGCTCATCGAATAAATAAAGGGCACGCCGGTACACTGCAATTCGAGGTTACGTCGGGAGGAAGTGGTGCATTAATTTCGAGTTACCCCTCGAATTTCCTTCAACCCCCGTACGTGTGAGCACCGCGCGAGTATAGGAGCTGGCGAGTAGCAGTTACCCCGAGGTGTTCGGGACGGCTGGTAATTTGTAGGTAGATATACGATAGACAATAACACCGGTGAGGGGTGGCAGGGCCGACTAATTTGTTTATCATAACTTTATCTTGATTTATTGCGCTCTCGGTGCTCGGCCAGTTTCGTAACGCCAATCGTGCGCGCTTGTAACTCGCCCTTTGACGTATTTACACGAGTACGAATTAAAATCGTTGATACAGCAAAAGAGACGCTACGAGATTAACGAAGCCCTACAGAATTATAGATGCCCCGATCGTTTCGTCGCCCATAAATTATAGCTGCGAAAATGCAATCGGGCCAGCAACAAGAAAGCAACGCGACAAGATAAAAACCACGGTGTCGGCTGGCGCTCGCATCGAGGAGCTAATTTTTTAAAGAGCACAGCGAAAAGGGGGTGCGAACAGGCGGAGCAACCCCCGGCTACGTTCTATCCCTTCTTTTCTGCATCTATCGTTCTCCGTTGCACCTCGATCGGTGTGCACGCAAGCCACTGGAAGAGCTTCGTGGCCAGCTCGTATTTCTCGCCCTCCAACAAGATACCAACCACCTTTAACCCCATCCTCGACCTCGCGGTTGCACGTACTGTTACACACGCGAACGCAAAAGACAGATAACGTCTCGTCTGCACGTATGTACGTGCAGTTGGTGCGCGGCAAAAGTGCGAGTGACTAACGTGTGGCACACGTATACGTATTTCCGAAGGCAGATACGACCCGTACGTGTTCACGTACGTTCTCCAATACAGAGGAAAGATACCAAGGCAAGAAAGGGCACTGGTATAACCGACATCCACCCGCCAAGCAAACGTGGCGAGTGCTATCTAGCAAACTATCGCTGATCCTTGGCGCGAGACGGGCCCAACGGGGAGAGACGGAAGGGAAACAGGGCGGTAGGGGTGGTCTAAGGCTCGTGGATTGTTTAAAACAGAAAGTTTGGCACATCCGTGAAATATTCTGGGAACGAGGTTCGTTCTTTTCGATACATTCAACGCGGGGCGCAACATCGGGGGTTGAAATTCGCTAGGATTAATCGTGGATGCGGGATTCGTTCGGGGGTGAATCATTCTCCGCACGAGGCTGAGTGTCAGAAAGTTTCGCAGAAGGTGGAAAGGACCGTGTCAACTTGTAGAAAACTTGGGAAGCATTTGAGGAAACAGTTCAACCCCCGTTCCGGACACTTCGAATACTTGGGTGTGCATCGCGTGATCACCCTCGGGTTCCATTGTTCTAATCGAAGATACTTAAAAAGGTGGTGGGGATATTCTCGAACATTCGGATAGATTTTCCTCTTGGCCAGCTTGCAACGACAATCTCGCGGAGAATTATTAAAAAAGACTGTCACTGTATAAGCATAATGATGTGTGGACAAATTTGTAACGTGAAGTAAAAAGCATAGAATGTCGTGACGCACAACGGAGGCTTGGGCTTAACGTCCGGTAAGGCCCACGACTGCCGTGCAGTCTGCCTCCTCAAATATTAGCGGAGGACCGCGGGGTCCCCTTTGAACTCGAATCCCCAAAATTTCTATAGTGAATAATCGGAGACAGCTGGCACGATGCGAAATCAAGTAGCGTAATAATGCCCGGAGACTCCGGCATCCAGGGCGGGGGGAAATAAAATGAAAAAAGAAGGAAAATGCACGGGCTCCCTTGGATTCGAGTATCTCACCCTCGTCTTACCCCCTCCACTTGTATCAACTATTTACGGAGTGAAAATATCGGTTGGTACATTCCCGGAATACGAATGTCCATTTCAAAAATAAACTAAGCAGAGAATAGACATTAAGAAACAGTCAATTAAGAGATACCCTGTTCGATTTAACCGCGATATTTTCTACGTTATATAATGCACCCATGAATTTTAAACGACTTCCCCTTTCCGCTAATTTTTCATTGCTTGTTAATTAGCGGCGTACAGCGGCGGAGCCGGGAGATACTTTCGGTAGCTGTACCGTTTATCGTTGCCAATAAAAAAAAAAGCGCCGCTTAGCACGGGGCACTTAAATTCGAGCGTGCAACTCGCGGACAGGATCGACTAATGAAACGATATCTCGGCATTTTGGAGGGATACGTGACCACATCTCGGCGGTCCGATCGGCAATTAACGTGGCTGTGTAGCCGCGTTTTAACGCTGGCTTTTCACGAATAAATGACACACAGCATGCGCGTGATAGGTATCGTGTGGCCCGCTGTAAAATGTACCCGTCAGCTGCTCTGGTTACGATCAGCAACAAATTTGACGTAATCAACCGAGCTGCCTTTCCTTTTTTCCCTCCGTAGCTTTCATTGGCGAAAAGCTATCAACGCGAATATAAAACCGTGCGCGATAATAATTAAACGTTAAAAAGGAATCATTTGTCCGCGTACGTCTTTCTTAATGAAAAAACGAAGGGGGATAAAAGGAAACGCGTAGGAAGGTTCTGAAGCAAAAAAAAGAAGAAAAAAAAGTGGCGGAACTGCTCCGGTATCGGGCAGTTTATCCCGCGGGAGGAGCTACGATACAATGAATAAAGAACGAAGCAGCTTGGTCGAGTGAGCCCCGTGAACGAGGCCTTATTGGGATATTAATCGTCGTACCAGGCGAACGCCCTGTCCCCGAGTGTTTGCACGAGGTTTGAAGAGGCTGCAACACCAAAGCTGCCTTGCAGCGGAACCCTCTCCGTAAAACCCCCTTCTTTTAAGCGCAACGAAACACTACAAGACCCCTTCTCCGGCCCTTCCAACGTGTTCCTCTTTTCGAGCCGTGATACTCGAAAAGCCTAAGTACTACCACGCTCGAATACTGCTCGGATACTTCGGACACGCTCGAACCCCGAGCCACTTAGGTAGCTTGCGTACACGTTAGAGGTACCTAGGTAGAGGTAAGCTTGGTAGTTTGATAGGCGCGTTGCACGAATGCTTGAAAATAATGGGCCGTCGATTGGCTCGCTTGTTTAGAAAACATAAACGGGGCGAGCTAATTGTTCGCTAATTTCCAGTGCCACTTGTACCGTTCTTCGATAAATACGTCACGGTGCCCACGGGGTGTTTTACTTTCTCAAAGCCTTGTGCGGTGTACACGCAGGGAAGCCTTTACATATGTCGTTTTCTCTTCGCGATACAGTTCTGCTGGATACTTGGAGAGCGTTTCGAAAATGGCCTTTGATCTCAGCCGAACTTACCGCGCCCGTCGCTTCGACGATTATCCTGGTTGGGAATCGTTGGCATGGTTATACGTACGGTTATATGTAGTGGATTTTAGTCAATTTTATGGGGGACGATGATGGGATGTGTTGTGAGCATCATTTTTATGGTATAGTTATTTGTTGTGTAATCGCGGAGTTTCTTAGAAAAAATTTTATTCGCTTAGGATTTCTTTGATTGCATCGCGTTCTAAATATTTTAAGCTTCGAAGTTGATGTACTATCTAGTATCGTGTCAGTTTAATGGGGTATTTAAAAGCAAGGAGCATTTTAATCCATTTAGTTACCAGTCTGAAGAGAATTGGTTCCTTCGCTTCATCCACTTACAAAATCTGGCTAATTGCGCTAAGTCAATTGTCTGGGTAATTCATCCCCAATTATCAAATTTTCTGCGTATAATCCGACGAAGGCTGGATACCGAACGTACATACGTATTCAAGAATACTGTGTCTTGGAATCAATGGAAGAGAATTTTTATGGAAGGGTTGATTATCTCATAAATAGAAGCATGTCAAATACTTACAGACTACTTGTAAATTAAGTTGTGACTAGTTCGTTCCGCGGCTTGGTCACGCCTTCGCCACCCAATAGTTATCAACAATTTCACCGACTCTGATCTCTTCAGGACTCCAAAGGGCAGAGTTCAAATTGTCTGACAACGCGGCGTCAGATTCAGTTCTACTTGATCTTGCAGTTCGTTCGACTAACGCGACATTGCAGAACGAGAAACAATTTCCTTCGGGTCACCAATTCGCGGTGTCTTGGTTCTTCATGATGATACGCGACGGCCTCCGATAGGTCGACATTCACTAGTAGAAAGTCTCTCAAACTGGTCGTCGACATTATCGAAAGCACACAATCAGTCCATACTCTTCGATTTTCGGCCATACGCCATTGCCGCAGGGACGATCAACACTGAACCTTTCAATAAATTAGTACTTCCTCTTCCTCTGTTGAATTCACCCTCATCGCGTCGACGAATTCAATTTTTTTCAATTAACAATGTCCAACACAGTCATAGTATTTGTTTCGTGGAAATACACGATGCCCAAGAACTATTCATATTTATTCTAATGGAGATTCTCCGATTTGCAATAGCTGCGAAGCTGAACTTTGATGGTCCTCAGGTCCGCAAATCGTCAGCCATTCTATTCTAACATCGAGTGCACCTGGTCCTCCGATGATTAACGTCTGTCCCAGAAACTAATCACTTTCTTCTGCGAGGTCCGCGCTCTTCTACACCTCGGTCTCGATGAAACAACACTATCTTTGGTACACAGAACGTTCCTTCATGATGAATTTTCGTGCACGAGTGACCACTTGAAGCCTCGACACCCGAACAAAAATGTTCCTCGCGATTTCGTGGATACGTTGATCGTTGATACCTGGCAGATGATCGACGGTGATCACGAACGATCTGTTGGAGGCGCCGTTTGCTGACGTGTGTGCGGTGGCTGCTGGCGAAACCCAACGAAGGTTTCAGCTGCAGACAGAAGGGTGAAGGGAGGTCACGAGTTGAAGGAGTTGAACAGCAACCACCAATGGGGCGGTGCCAGGGGCGGAGCAAAGAGCAACCTAAAAACCCGCCCATCTCGTTGCACGATCATAGGCTGCAACACCCCAAGGAATGCTCCGTCCCTGTTCAATTTCATCCCTTCCTATGGTTCGTCTTTTCCTCTCCGGGCACTGTCGGGCCACCTTTTTCGCCTCTTTTCTTTTTCTCATTCAATTGGGACGAAGGCGACACGGAGCGCGGCGACGCTAAAAGTGCAGGCGAACGGCGACGAGCCTTCCCTTGCCCGCGTTCGACACTCTTCATCGATCCCACACCCTTGGTCAGCTTTACCGAGAACGCCACCCTGGTTTCCGACGCGAGCAGCGCTGCAGGGTGCTTCTATCGAGATTCTAAAATAGACGTTCTTCCCCTGCAAATCGTCGAGCCGCAATCGAGCCGCGGCGATTATTTATTCACTGCTCCGTCGATTGTGGGCCACGAAATTTTTCAAACACAAGAAGACTTGATAAATCATCAGCAAAAGTACGCGATCTCTCCGCGTATAAATCTCCACGAGAAGAGTCCATAGAGTGGCATTTTATCATCGGGGTGCATTAACGAGCCAGTAGTACGCGTGCTTATTAAAAAAAAATATTTGCTTAGAAATATCCGACGAAAGGTGAAAGCTGGCGGCGAAATGCATTGAAAAGATTCCCGTGACGGAGTGCCAAGGGGTGAGTTGCATCCAGCACACCGTGGGGGTTAGAAGAGAAAGGAGAGAGACGGAGGGAGAGAGAGAGAGAGAGTGCCTGGATCGAGGGGTCGACGAATGAGCCAACGAATGAATACCGAGTATGGATTCGTGAGGAGCCAATAGGGGTGCACGTAGTCCTCCCTCGTTCGGGGGAGCCACGCCAATCGTGGGCGTCCGTCACCCTCTGGGCTTCTCCTGAGGGTTAGCGATGCTAGAGACACATAGCTGGCTTCTGAAGCCTCTACCTGGCCGGCTGATAAAGACAGACAAACCTCTGTCTTCCGTGGCGGATCATGCCAGCTTTGCCAGGCAGACGACCTCGTAGCAACCACACCTCCACCTTTGCATCCACTTTCATTCACTTACAACCACTTTCTACCGACGCCAATGCTCCGACGCCTTTTCTTAGATTACGCGCCTGTTTCCTACCCTCTTCCACGTCTAGTGTGATTAACGGATTACGGAACGCGCCGGTAAAATGGAGCTGGTTCGAGAGAAATTATTACAGATCCGGGGTAAAGTTTTCAACGACGGTTGGGAATAGTGATTTGGAGCAAAATGTTTTATCGATTTCGACGAAAACATTTGTTGCCCGTGTGCGAAGATTCTCATTGACCGCTTTAATGGGATCTCGCAACGGCGTCGAAGATTGGGAAGGTATTAGGCGTGCGGGGCACGCGTTATTTACAAATCTTATATTTGGCCGAGCATTTATCCGCGGCTGAAGTGCGACGGACATAAAGCTTGATTCATTGTTTGTTTCGCGACGAGTTTGGCGCTGGTACACGTGCCGTGTCATTCGACAAACGTGCAGGATGCAGTGTCATACGCAAGCACTCGATAGACAAAGGGCAACTTATATTCTTCTGTCGATGTTGTCGATCTTTATTCCCAATAATTTATTCGTCATTGTGGACGCATGAAAAAGTTGATATTTTGGAAAATGAAAATAATGAATGCAACAGCATCGCACGCTTCTTACAAATAGACGCGATCGACTCTATTTTTTCGCCCGCAGTGTGTACCTATATCTTTATTGTTTGCCAGCCACGCTCATATATCTACGTTCCACGAATATTTGCGTCTCGGTCGAATGAAGCAGCCAGGAGTGTCGGAGAGTAATCTCGTTTCCGCTTGGTCCACGAAGTTAAACTCCGTGCATTGGACCGGCTGTCTGTGTCCTCGTGTCCACATCTCGTTTCATTTCCCTTCGCCGTTCTCTTTCCAGAGGATCGCCCATGGTAACTTCGAAGGGGGAGTTACCCGGGACAATATATCAGTTTACAATGATAAAAAGCAAACACGGGAAATAACGTGAGGAATTACTGAACCAAACAATATGTCCCTCGTCTCTGGAGAGACGGAGTATATTTCGACCGAACAGCCTGGCAGCATCCGACGGAGGGTGTGCCAACACATTTTCCTCACAATGTGCCACGATTTTATTTTACTTCATAACAAAGCGACGGAGCCACAGGGAAATTTAGAATGGACCAATTATCGCCCGTCGGGAGGGGGTTGATATTGGTCAAGCTTGCGCAATTATATCGGCCCGTTGCCTCCCTAAAACATAATTGGTTCTTCAAAAACGAAGCAAAAAAGGGAAAAGAAACTTGCTTACGGTATAAAGGAATGAACAGTCGTCGGATTTCAACGAAAGAAGTTATTTCTCGTTTCTCGAAGACAAAGAGGCTCATAGCGTCACGTTATCTCGAGGGATAGAGCGACACAGAGGATGACTAAAAATTGGTACCCTCTTGCTCGCGGGTGCCTCTTGGTGGGTAGTACTCGTGCAAGCAGTGACTAGTGAGGTAAACTCGAGTGTCTGAGGGGCGAAGGGGAAATGGAGAGTTCGGTGCGAGGAGCAGTCGTGCCTAGTGGGTGTAAGGAACGACGGAACAGTAGTGAACCGAGCCTGCGTTGCCTACGGGGATGGAAGAGGAATGGTTTTTCCTCAGTCTGAGCATTCCGCAGACGATATGCTCGTAGGTCCGCTCACTTCGTCTTGATTCGCATGCGGCTTGTACGCTTTCTATACAACACGTACATACACGCGGTCTCTTTTTCTCTCCGCTCTCCTTTCCCCCAGTACAAGCTTGCCCTCTCTTCCCACTGCCTCCCTTTCTTCCCTTCGTCTTCTTTCTTCCTTTCTCTCTGTCTATCCGTGCGCAGCGTACACGCGGGCCACCGGCAAGAAGTAGACAATTCACAATTAGCAAACACAAACAGAAGTACGAGTGGCTTCAAGTTGCTTGGGACGCGGTGGCAACGGGCTTAGCCGGAAGCAAACGGTGGGGTAGGGACTTCTGGGATGCGAAGCGACTAGCTTGGCAGTCCCTGAGCGTCAGCCTCCGCTCCAGAATACTCTTCTCAACTCCCGGCCCGACAGAGACCGGCGAAGGCGCATGTATGCTCTGGAGATAACGGGTGTACACTCCTGCTGTACCTTGTATTCGCAAATTGCACGGCAATTGATCAAGTTTATCCGCAGAAGCATTCAGTCGATCCTTGCACCATTTTATTTTAATCGCACACTGTACTCGTGACAAATTATTTATTCTTGAACTTCCTCGAACGAAGCTTCAAATACTGATCCAGAAATGCGGTACTTGAATAGAACGAATTGTGCATGGGTTCAGTTCTACCATTTACGTTGCTGATAATATTGGACGATGGTCTGGAGATATCTTGGAATGCTGGTTCCTCCGATTCATCAATTGTACCATTTACTGGTCCCGTCTGGACGTACACCCGGTATATACGCGCATCGGGCTCTCACCGTTGCGTTGGAACACTTGAAGCCCCAACCAGTTACGGCAACAATAGGCTTTGTCTTCGCGCCGTCGGCGCTCGCAAATTGGTAGAAATCTTGATTAAAGGTGCAATTCCGCTGCTGCCTACGGACAAATATGAATTGCACCCCCAATGCTGCTACCCTTTCCACCGCCCCTTTTTACCGTTCCGACAAATGAAAATGGAAAATACGTGTTGTGCTATACTTCTTACGGCGCGACAAGTCTGCGGCTTTTCAAGGATCAAGATTGGACTACCCCTTTGAAATCAGACACTGCCACATTAAGGATATTATTACTGCTAAAGGGATATCGTGATCACTCCTCTCTGTTCCATCAGAATTTCCCTCCGTTTCGTTATTATCTCGTTTCCCTCGTATTAAGAAAGATGGTATATGGATTGGACCAATTTATCCGTCGACACGCGGCCATTCGATTTCGTTTACGGTTCCACGTGATAATCCGATTGCGGGATTACACGGCGATTCGGATCGATAGGGTATGATCCTGGCAATAGGAAAGGGAGAAACACCGAGACACGTATAGAAATGGAATAATAACGCGTTGTATATGACAGATGCGGCCTTGCCACTTTCGATAATCCTCCTCGGACTTATCCCTTCGCAGCGAACCCCGAAATCGCCGCGTGACCCAACAGAATTGCTCGTTAACATTTGCACGCGTTAATATATCGGGTAAACATATATTATTTTTTAGTGGTCCGGCTGTATGGATTTTCCTTTCTCGTTCGATTGAGATTTATTTTCATATGATGCATGTAATATTTTTATTTCTCGATCGATGTTCCGAATTCGCGAGATCTTGGCTTTGCTCGATTGGAATACCCTACACACGCACCAATAGACCCTAAAGGCTTCAACGTGTTCATGCTCATCCCGTGCAGAACACACATCACAAAACTGAGTCAATTTACATAACGATAATTGAGACGTACATGAAAGGCCGTTCCCGACTCACGGCAATACCATCTGCAAACGGGCTTTGAATTTCGAAAAGCGTATCGATATTCGATGCAACCATGTATCGTGTGAAAATAGGCGGTACATTCTTGTTTGAAATAAATTTAATCTGGATAATATTGCGCTCGAAATTTCTCTGTATTGAATTTCTATAGAGGCCAAGCATAGAAGTATTAGGAAAATTTATCTCCCATAAGACGTTGTTAAAAAAAAATATATGGACGGGAGTCTCGAATAATAAGATGTTCAACTTTATAGCATATATTTAGCACATTTATTGATTAATTATATTGTTTGCAAGATACAAATTTCCGATAGCAAATGGATAAATAGCGCAATCTGAGCGTAGGTCGGGAAACTTTTATAATCATTCGTTCACTTTTACCATCTAACGATACGTGGCCGTTTCATTTACAATTATATAAATTATAAAACATGTAATTTGTATATTTCGGTCGGTGACACTACGCTAACGGTTGTTCCATTATTTTTTATCCGCCTGTTTAAATTGTTTCTCGATATTTCTCTGTGAACATTATTTAAATATAATCGTCCCAAATTGTAGCTTTAAAAAATCGATCTCTTTTAAAATTTCTATTTGGCATGTGTTTAATATATTCAATATCTTTAGTAAATAATTTTAGCCACTCCAAATTAGGGAGTATGAGTAAGTACCTGCAACATGCTACTTTCGTTCCCTACCGCATAAAGGCGCTACTGTGCACAAGTTCACAATTTCTATCTATTCAAGGAAACATCCAGGGGGTAGCCTTTATGTGACTGTGCATTGACATAATAATATTGTAAGTAAACAAAAATAACTACCAAATGTATACACCCCTTTAACTTTACTTTTAGAAAAGTATTGATCTACCCATTAAATCATCTGGAAGGTACAGGAATAAGCTTGATGGATCAATAATTTTAGTGTCAATTAAATACCTTAATGCCACAGCATTCTCAAAAATTTTATTTATAATTTGTAGGTAACTATCAAGAAAGAGGGGGTAAATTTTGACCATACTCCATGGATAGCTATCTGCCTTGCATCCTTACTGGTTTCATATTCTATGCATTTGGCTTAAAATGGTGTTACGAGTACGCCAAGTATTGGGTATCTAGACATAGAGACGATTCACATACAACGAAGGGCCTAAGATTTTTCGAAAAATGCGAGAGGCTCGTGAGCAGACATCCTATAGAAGGCAGCTTGAAATTGATAGCTACTGCTGTAGGATTAGCCGGCACAATAACTGGTGGTTTGCAACAAGTTGGGACTGTCTCTCCCAAAGTTGTATTGGCTACAATATATTTATTTTTTGCATTCTCTGGTTTGGTAGACGTCTTGAACTTCTATTTCCCGCATAATGTCAGCGATGGATTAGTTAAATTGGCCCTCGCGCAAAGCTTCTTTATAGAAGGGTATCTGTTCTCGTGGGGAATTGTCGGAAGTAATGCAATTGTTGATAAAATCTTGGCACTCATAGCATGGACAACATCCTTGGCTATTGCTTTGGAACTGGTGTGGCCCGATGTAAAACTTCTGAGAGGCTGTGCAACAATTCTTCATGGTGGTTGGATAGCACATATGGTACGCATATATCATACAGTGCCAATGTTACCAGAAGGTGTTGCTCTGGTATTGTCCTGGCATGTAGCTGCTGCTTCAGCTGTGACATTGTGCATAGTAGCGGCGACAAGAAGCTGTGCTCCTAAACTCATCATAGAAGAACCACCTGAGATTCCTATTTACGATTACTGCCAGGAACCAGATCAGAGAATGTGAAATTCTGAATTGAATGCAGTATAACTTTGTGCCAATATTAAAACCTGAAAGTATGCACAAGGGTAATATTCTTAGAGTAGTATATTGTTAGTACAGTAGTGTGGAGCAATCAAACTGCACAAACCAATCACAATTTTTACACAGTATTAGTATTTTTTTACTTAATGTTTAAAACTTCGTTTTATAATCCAACGAACTACTACTCTATTTTCGACTCTACTTACACAAACGCGATAGCATAAACAATTTTGAAATGCCCGAAATTGTAGGTAAAATACTCATTAGACATTAAGAGGTGCCTTATTATTATCGCTCACTTATTTATTAATTAAGAGAATGTATAGTTTCATCATTTTTAGACAGCTTTTCTACCTATCATAAGTCTACTGTATGTGCCAAAAAATCACCAATAATTATACATTGTAAATAAATAATTTTATTAAAATATTTGTATCACACGAATTGTACTTCATTTCGCCTTTCAGAAGGAACGTTGTCATTTCCATAACTTTAAACTAGTAAGATGTATTATAAACGAATTTATAAGTATATTTAATAAGTATTAGCTTGTTACTTACAGCTTCAACATTCTTGGAACTTGAATAAATTGCATCTAAATAGATTAAATATAAAATATAAAATGCAATTATTTTGAATATACAGTGGCGGCGTCCGTAAAAAGGTGTCTGAAACTACACATGTCCCTGCCTTACCTACACTCAAATCAATTCAGTACCACCGACGAGATCACCGACGAGATATAAGAATAGACAAGACATCGTGTAGCGAAATGATTGCATCGCGAGTTCCCATTAGTGTTGCGTTGATTAAAGATCGTGTTTTTAATTAGAGTTGCAAATACCAGTCCCCAACTGCTTCCAATTGGAAGCCTGTTCATGAGCCACCCTGGAGTGTGGCACATCATCATCAGCCAAAGACCATAGCTGAATCTTCCGCGTTTAGTGTTGCGTTTAAAGAGACAATTGGTGCGTAGAGCATCGAGTTATTCTTTCATTAGTGTTGCGTCCAATCGCGATTTTGCTGATTTTTAATACTATTAATGATTAACTTGAATTAGAGTTGCTATTTGACATATTGAAGCACCACTCGCGTCTGATTCTTACAAAGTGTTGCTATTGAATTTTCTTATGTTTAAAAGTAGTATACTAGCGTTGCGTTACATAAATATTCTTTAAATAATATAAATTTGTTGGCGGCCCTTCTGGCCACCTGTTACTTCAGGCATTTTTAAAAATTTTTTTTTATTAGAGCCAATTCATTGTCAATTATTGTTCTACATGGTGTATTTTTTCTTTTCAGCGTTTCATTTTATTTAGTTTTCTTAATAATTATACTACCCGGAATGTCTGTTGATGGAAATACTGCTAAAAAATTGCATACATAATAGTATATTACCGTGTGGACGAAATGAAGGAAAAGAAAAGAAAAGGAAATAAATGAAAAAAATGAAAGAAAAGAAAAGAATAAAAAGAAATAATTTGTAGAACCTTCGATTTTATAATAATTCTAGATAGTAGATTTCAATTAGATTCAATACTAGTAACTGTTCATTATTGGAGTTTAACTCTTAAATATTTTCCCCTAATCGTTGCAATTGTATTTTTACCTTTGTTTAGTAGAGATAATTTTTATAACTTTTCGAGCTTGCTTTGTAGAAATTGAAATTCACTCGCGATATCCGATTTGTGAGTTTAAGAATTCATTCTTATAATGCTTTACTAATAATTTCGAGTTCGTGCATGTTTCAGAAGCATTGAAGAGAAGAGGATTCATGAAACAATGTATAATACGAACACACCCTCACCCCATCCCTGCCCCAAACACCTGTCCTTATTAACTAATTACAGGTGTTAGACAATTAATTAGGCAGGCCCAAATATAAATCGAACAATACATTTAGCTCTTTATGTAGGTAGGATTTGTCTCAACACACAATCTTAGATCTTTATACTGGCAGGTTTTACACGAATTGAAATTATTAGACTTTTAATTAGGCAGGGTTTATAAAACCAAATATTGTTGGCAGGTGCTGCAATTTTTTGGTTCGGGTTTCTGTCTGTTCTAGGACACCATGGACCACGAGAGATTAATACGGACTAACCGAAGAGGATTTAAGTATATGTATACTCATACCTACATGAGTATGGGATAGTATCTATTACAGTCCTATGTAGATAGGATATTATTGAAATTGTTCTTTTATTCGATCTGTTAGATGTTATACTAGGTAGGGTGATTCTAGTCTTAAGTTAGCTCTTTAGTCAGGCAGGGCGTATTCGAATCTAATCTAAACTTTAAGAAAGTAGGGTTTATTTTTAAGTTATGTCTTAGCTTTTAAGCCCGCAGTGTTCATCACTGCAATAATATTTCGTTGTCTAGTTTTTAAGATCATAGGATATATTTTTAAGACAGTTTTATTTCCGGAACGTGAATTCTCTTGCAGATTTTCTTTCAGGTTCCCTTCTGATATTCCATTTAGCTTTCGGTCGTGAATTTTCCAACTACTCCTCTCGTTGTCTTACTTGTACTACGATCAATTACTGAACGTTCTACAAATTGACAATAATAGGAGATTTCTCTTTCTCACAAGCTATATTAGAATTAGTTTTCGCGTAATTGGAGGGTGGAAGGGCCGTGGCTAGGGTGGGTCTCCATGCGCAGTAACCTCCACGTGGTGAGACCCGGGCAATCAATTATTTATCGTATAATTATTAAACGTTTAACAGACGTTTGATAATTGTGTGGAAAATAATTCGAGCGAATTGACTGCGCATTGCACTTTCCCCTCTCGTTCCCTTTTTTGCTTCATTCCGTTTTTGCTTCACTCCGTTTTCTGTTTCCAGCTAAAAGTTGGCCAGAGACAGTATAAGTCCAGTAGGTATGGTCCAAGGGTTGTAAGCCCAGCTAAAAATTGGTCAGAAACAGTAGAAGTCCAGTAGGTATTGTCAAAGGATCGTAGGTCCAGGTAAAAGTTGGTCAGCAACAGTAGAAGTCCAGTAGGTATGGCCCAAGGGTCGTAGGTCCAGCTAAAAGTTGGCCAGAAACCGTAGAAGTCCGACAGGTATGCTCCAAAGGTTGTAAGCCCAGCTAAAAATTGGTCAGAAACAGTAGAAGTCCAGTAGGTATTGTCAAAGGGTCGTAAGTCCAGCTAAAGGTTGGTCAGAAACAGTAGAAGTCGAATAGGTGGCCCAAGGATAGTAGACCGCACGGCCGCGGTCGGAAACCTTGAAAGATTTTCGGAAATTGCGAATAGGACCGAGCGCGAGCGAGCGCTACCGACGCGACGGCGCGGAGTGGGGAGGTTCGGGAAGCGACGCGACGCGACGTCATTATCAGTTCAAGCGTCGCAGCGTAAGGGTCGTCTATGTTGTCGGAGGTTAGCGATGTACATCACCCTACAATTCAATCACATTTCGAGTTTTAGTTTACCACCGCATACGCTTGACTATTAGCTTCTATTAATTAATACGCGTTTATCTAACAATCGACTTCCTATCGCGAGAGTACATTAAAGTCTTTCTCAAGCCTCTTTTCCTTGGCACAAGTACGGTCAAATTGTATTTTCGATGCAGCATTGTCCGCGTACTTACGTACTGGTTGCCATGCACTTGAAGCATGATAAATAGTTTCGAGTCTTGATTTCTACAAGCAGCTACGAGAACTTATAAATGCGCGATATTGCTTACTAACTAAGATCATGATCACATTTAAAACTCCGACAAAGAACAGTCACAGTATGCTTTTGATAAATCATTTATATTAATCTATAATAGTATATCTTGAATAGACAATTAACAGTAATTAAATCAGAATAATAATACGGTAGTACTTTATTAAAACAAAGCAGTATTTCCTCAACAGACGTTTGACAGGATGAAGAAATAAGAAAGAGATAAATAAAATCAAATGTGTATTGCTTCAATTTCTACCTCCTCACCCTATTTACTAACTTGTACAGATTCTCTTTCAGAAAATTTTGATGACCGCGCGCAATGCGGTCAGTAGAGTCAGTGCTTGCTCCGTCAAAGTTCTTTTTATTGTTTTTAGAGCGAAACCGCTCATAATAATTATAACTAAATATAAATAACAGTAAATATACGCGAAAGTAGAGTCAGTGTTTGCTTCGAAATATTGCTCTCGCGAAATTAGAGTCACTTTGTTCGTCGATCACAATTGACGTGCGCGATAGTAGTCTTTTATTTTATTTTTTTTTCTTTCGCAATAAGTATTCCGGTATTAGAGTCAGCACCGATGCAGTTCGGCGAGTTCGGGCACTCATCCATCAACTCGAAGAGTAAGTATCTCTGTATTTCTTTAATCTTATTTTACAATGGTCTTTGATAATTATCATGATCGAAAAGTACTCAAAACGCAAAGATTTCAATGTTGTCTGTTCTTTTGAATGTTTCAGAAGCTGCCATGGGCTCAATTGTATCACCATAACGATATTGTTGGCCGCGCGCAATGCGGTTGGTAGAGTCAGTGCTTGTTCCGTCAAAGTTCTTTTTATTATTTTTTGAGCGCTGCCGCTCTTAATAATAATTCAACACAAATAACAGTAAAGAGACGCGAAATTAGAGTCAGTGTTTGCTCCGAAATAATACTCTCGCGAAAAATAGAGTCACATTGTTCGTCGATCACAATTATTCCATTTCCTTTTCCGTTCTCGGCTCGGAGGACTGATGGTTAGGGACTTAGTGTCAGCGAGTTACGATGTGCGGGGGCGTGATTGTGGTTCTGGACCCTGGTCACGAGGCCCTCTGTTAGACCACATATAATCTCTAATTTGGGTAGGTCATCCACCATTCTGGAATCGTGGTCGCGGTTCTTGCAATATCCGGGTTGCAGTGTCATCGGGGGGCGGTGTGTGGGGCTGTGATTGCTTTTCTGGACACTTTGGCCCGCCTAGTAGGAAATTCCTATGTGTTAGACCACGCCAAGCACACCTTGGGGTGGCAGAAGGCATACGGGTCATAATCTAGAATCGTGGTTGTGGTTTTGCATATCCGTGCCTTAATGATTTCTGTGGCTCGGAATCGAAACTGGTCTCGATGCTAAGTCGTTTTACTGTCCAGACTCTGAGCCGAGGACTCGCGGGCTGCTCGGTAGCAGTCACAAAAACAGTAGAAATACTGTCGCGAAATTAGAATCACTTTGTTCGTCAATCATAAGTGTTCCATTAGAGTCAGTGTCCTGTTCAGCGAGTTCGGGCTTTCAGCCATCAATTTGACGAGTAAGTATCTCATTATTTCTTTAATCTTGTATTGCAATAATCATTGATAATTAACACATTCCAAAAGTACTGAAAATACATAGATTTTAATGTTGTTTGCTCTTTTTGAATGTTTCAGCAGCTTCCATGGCTTCGATGGCGACGAGCTTGACCGCACACCTGGTGAGTCTGCAACCGGTGAGTGGCATGCTTTAAAGTTCCTCTGGTCACTCAATCATGTCGCAGGACGAAAGGTCCGAACCGACTCGGGTGACTGGTTGTAATTACGTAGATTTTTCTGGCAAGCACTGTGACCATGGGTATATGGAAATATACTCATGAGTAGTAACTTCTTTACTGCTTTATATTATGTGAGGATAGGTCTTCTTGTACAACGCGTTTTTAAATAGCTTGATAATTTTAAAACAGATCATATTTAGTACAAAATATATCACTATCTTTTTATAATAGAGTATTTAATTGAATACCTATGAAACGATATTTAAATAGTTATTAATTATTGAATGAATATAAAGTAACGTCCAGTATTCTACGTGCATTAGTTTGTAGTGGAGAAGTCGAATACCATTCGACTTCGTTTACTTGTCAATTGCAATGACTGCTCAGTTAGAATAAATTGCATAATTATTGCTGTTAGTAAGAGTGTAGTATTTCATCTTTTTCTACTTTGATAATATATAAAGTGAAGGTACTCATTTACCTTATCAATTTGTTGGAACTATCGAATAATTTTATTATTCGATATCCATATTAGTCTTTAGCGTTTAAAGATATCGATACGTTCATTGTTTCCGTACAAAATGTTAATTAAACCTGAATGTACAAGAAGACAATACGCGAACGGGTAGTTTTCGAAATCAAGGCAATCAACTTTTAAAGCAATCTTGCGTTTTAGAATCAATGCTTTGATAACGGGAACGCCCGAGGATGTTTCAATTTAATTCAAAGTATATTAAAGTAGAGTCGTTGAATAATTTCTCTATTAACGTAGAGTCTTTGAATAATTTTTCTAATAAAGTAGAGTCACTGCATAATTTTTCTAATAAAGTAGAGTCACTGCATAATTTTTCTAATATAGTAGAGTCATTGCACAATTTTTCTAATAAAGTAGAGTTATTTAATTTTCTCTTCAATAAAATAGAATCATATATAGATCTGTTGTACATATATATGTATTTTAGCCCGTTAGAAAATCAGTATGTCCTTATCATCTTTTTAGACGAGGATTTTCAGGTTTAACCCTTTCCGTGTTCACTGCCCGGATCCCACTCACGTGCCCCGGTGCTACTTGGGTGGGAAAACGGTGGTAGAGCACGATGATATTTTTTAGTTTATAAGCCATAAAATGATTTATTGTTGGCGACTGACAGTGCGTTGGTGTATCGTGCACGACGTAATATCCGCATTGTGTGTGTGGTTAGGCTGTGGATTTGCGTCGTTCCGTATTAAAATGTAGCTATTATGACCAAGATAAGATGTCCATCAATTTAAAACAGAGACATCATTTTTAGTATTATTTGCTTCAATAATTCCTACTATACTTGGGCACGAAGTTTTTGTCATTTAAGATGACAGAGGCCAAATGCCAAAAAGAATTGAATATACTTATCAATTGCTATCAAGTACCTCTTGTATCGGTGCTATTTAATTATTTTATTAAATATCTATTAAATATCTCAACCGCGACGTGGTTTTTTCCACGTGAACGCAGAGATCCCAGCCACTGTCAGTCGATTTCAGAAAAATGGTACGTACATTAGAGTGTGCAAGTTGTGTGACAGCACTTGGGTGTCGGGGGTGTCCCGGGACGCCTCCCTAGTGTAGGCTTTTGCGCCCAAGTGTTTGACTGAGAACCGTGGAGTGTCGTGTGTTGGTGTGTTTGTTTGCCATCTTTTAAATATAGGTCCAGGTAGGATAGGTAGCATACTTTCTGGTGTGATTGATAGACATAAGTAGGTAGGGCCGGGCAGGTTGACACAGTCTCCGATCGGGTAGGCACTATTTCGCGTGTTCAACCTGTTTCAGGAAATCTGATTTGAAAAGTCGACGGTGAAGCTGTGGCGCGAACGAAAATGCGTTCGCCTCTGGCTTTGCCTATCGATTTTTCGAATCCTTCGCGGTCGTGGTCGCGATTTAGGCTCCGAAACGAAACGCGTTACATTATGCTCGAGGCTGCACGTGTGAACGAAGAACGATTACAATTTTAATCGTAATCTATGTGATTTTCCGTAATCACAATTTTACGATTTTATTTGATCGCCATTCGGCCACGTGTGTTCCATTTAGCTCCGCGATTCAAACTCTTTATTTCACCTTTATAAGTTTTTCCTTGGTTTCCGATTAGAGTCTCGAGCCTAGTTTAAGTTTCAGCTGACCCTTGGGTCCGACGAAATGGAGAGGCTATATGCCGAAGAGGCCCGACAAACTGTCACTCAAGAGGGCAACTACTAATGGCTCCCCATTCTTTTTAAGAATGGGGAATCATTCTGTGTTACTACTTTGTCACTGTGCTTGCATTTTCATTTGTAGAATTTTTATTTGTACTTGGCCGATGCACATTCCGGCCCAACGATACAGCCCTCCCAAAAATATCGCGTTGCTTTAGAGTTGCGAAAAACTTGCGAACGGGTCGAGTTGGAGTTGCGTTGAATGCCACTTATTGCTATTCTTATTACTAGTTAAATTGTAGTATTTTATAATACACTTTACATTTGAGCTTCTAGTGTTGCGGAAATTGTTTTCGCGTATTGGAACTTTCAGTTCATTTTTCAGAGGATCTTCAATTTGCTTAATTTTGGATAGTACATATAATTTACTGTTTGCTTTCTATTAGTCTTAATAAATAGTGTTGCGAAATGATTGTATCGCGAGTTCCAGTTAGCGTTGCGTTGATTAAAGATCGCGTTTTTAAGTAGAGTTGCGACTACTAGTCCCCATCTGCTTCCAATTGGAAGCCTGTTCCTGAACCAGGAACTTTTTCTTTTCAGCGTTTTATATTTGCCTTTCTTTTTATTTTATTTTTCTTAATAATTATACTACCTGGAATGTCTGTTGATGGAAGTACTGCTAAAAATTTGCATACATATTAGTAAATTACTGTGTGAACGAAATGAAAAGAAATGAAAAAGAAAATAAATGAAAGAGAAAGGAAAGAAAATAGAAAAGAAAAGAAAAGAAAAGAAAAGAAAGAAGAAGAAAAGAAAAAGAGCAAAGTAAAAAACAGATATAATTTGCAGAATCTTTGATAAATTTATAATAATTCTAGATAGTAGATTTAAATTAGAGTTAATACTAGTGACTGTTCATTATTGGAGTTTAACTCTTAAATATTTCCTCTTAATTGTTGCAATTCTATCTTAACCTTTTTTTTAGTAGAGCCAATTTTTATAACTTTTCGAGCTTGCTTTGTAGAAATTGAAATTCACTCGCGATATCCGTAAATGTTTAAACAAAAATCCTTGCACGAAAAACGTTATTGGCAGTAGTTGGGTCTCGGCATGGTGATAGTTGAAGTTTGATATTTTTCTTCCGAATAATCGTTTGTCGCTTCTTTGTTGAAGCAAAATAGAATCAATTGTAGTGAAATGTGACTACTTCATTTTGGAGTTTTTAATGAACGTGATACCACGTTCAGTTTGATCTAGAACGTACAAAAGAATATATCACTTTGGCCGAAATCCAATTAACTATTGTTAACAAAAAATAGCAGCATTTTTCATATCAATTCTGATTTATTAACTGCGCTAAAATTCAGTTATTACGAATTAAAAGCAGCTTCATTTCGATATAAAATGGGGAGGCTTGGGGATGTCACTAATCCAATGCTTGAGATTGTTACAGATTCACAGATGAACCCAAATATGCTATATTAAACAAACATAAGTACATACGTCAGAAGCTCAAGAGTGGAATATATAGAATACAGATCCAGAAATATTATCAAAGACACGATTGGAAACTTTAAAATTAAAGAGCCAGCCTCGTCGATTCAATTTGTGAGTTTAAGAATTCATTCTTATAATGCTTTACTAATTATTTCGACTTTGTGCATGTTTCAGATGCATTGAAAAGAAGAGGATTCATGAAACAATGTATAATACGAACACACCCTCACCCCATCCCTGCCCCAAACCCCTGTCCTTATTAACTAATTACAGGTGTTAGACAATTAATTAGGCAGGCGCAAATATAAATCGAACAATACATTTAGCTCTTTATGTAGGTAGGATTTGTCTCAACACACAATCTTAGATCTCTATACTGGCAGGTTTTACACGAATTGAAATTATTAGACTTTTAATTAGGCAGGGTTTATAAAACCAAATATTGTTGGCAGGTGCTGCAATTTTTTGGTTCGAGTTTCTGTCTGTTCTAGGACACCATGGACCACGAGAGATTAATACGGACTAACCGAAGAGGGTTTAAGTATATGTATACTCATACCTACATGAGTATGGGATAGTATCTATTACAGTCCTATGTAGATAGGATATTATTGAAATTGTTCTTTTATTCGATCTGTTAGATGTTATACTAGGTAGGGTGATTCTAGTCTTAAGTTAGCTCTTTAGTCAGGCATGGCGTATTCGAATCTAATCTAAAATTTAAGAAAGTAGGGTTTATTTTTAAGTTATGTCTTAGCTTTTAAGCCCGCAGTGTTCACCAGTGCAATAATATTTCGTTGTCTAGTTTTCAAGATCATAGGATATATTTTTAAGACAGTTTTATTTCAGGAACGTGAATTCTCTTGCAGATTTTCTTTCAGGTTCCCTTCTGATATTCCATTTAGCTTTCGGTCGTGAATTTTCCAACTACTCCTCTTGTTGTCTTACTTGTACTACGATCAATTACTAAACGTTCTACAAATTGACAATAATAGGAGATTTTTCTTTGTCACATGTTATATTAGAATTAGTTTTCGCGTAATTGGAGGGTGGAAGGGCCGTGGCTAGGGTGGGTCTCCATGCGCAGTAACCTCCACGTGGTGAGACCCGGGCAATCAATTATTTATCGTATAATTATTAAACGTTTAACCGACGTTTGATAATTATGCGGAAAATAATTCGAGCGAATTGACTGCGCATTGCACTTTCCCCTCTCATTCCCTTTTTTGCTTCATTCTCTTATTTGCTTGATTCCCTTATTAGCTTCATTCCCTTATTAGCTTCATTCCCTTTTCCGTTCTCGGCCCGGGGGACGGATGGTAAGGCGCTTTTGGCACCTGTGGCGGTATTTGGGTTGCAGTGTCATCGTGGAGCAGTGTGTGAGGCTGTGACTGTGGTTCTGGACAGGTGACCCGCCAAGTAGGATACTTCTCCCCGTTAGACCACGCCAAGCACACCTTGGGGTGGCAGAAGGCATATGGGACCTAATCTGGAATCGTGGTTGCGGTTTTGCATATCCGTGCCTCAATGATTGCTGTGGCTCGGTATCGAAACTGGTGTCGATTGTAAGTCGTTCTACTGTCCAGACTCTGGGCCGAGGGCTCGCGGACTGCTCGGTAGCAGTCACTTTCGTTATTTGCCTTCCATTTGATCCCACTTGTGAGTTGAAGATTTTTATAATGCTTTACTAATTACATCCACTTTGTCTTTGTTTCAGAAGGATTGGAAGGACTCAGCTGAAGAAGAGGATTTCTTAAAATATGTATAATATGACCACACTCTCACCCTGCCCCTGCCCCTGCCCGTGCCCAACCCCTGCCCGTGCCCAGCCCCTGCCCAGTTGCCAGTTGTCTGTTCTAGGAAGGCATGGACCACGAAATTAATATGGACTAATTGAAGAGGAATTAAGAATATGCATACTTATACCTACAATAATATGATAAAGTATCTGCTACATTCCTATTTAGGTAGCATATCATTGAAATTGTTCTTTTAATTGAACTCTTAGATATTATATTAGGTAGGGTGATTTTAGTTTTAAGTTAGATCTTTAGTCAGGCAGGGCGCATTTGAATTTAATCTAGTATTTAAGAAAGGAGAATTTATTTTTAAACTGTGCCTTGGTTTTTAAGACAGCAGTGTACACTGCTGTGATAATATTTCGTTGTCTAGTTTCTATGATCATAGGATATATTATTAAGAAAGTTTTATTTCAGGAAATTGGACTTCCTTGCAGATTTTCTTTCAGGTTTCCATTTGATATTCAATTTAGCTTTCGGTCGTGAATTTTCCAAATACTCCTCTTGTTGCCTTATTTGTACTACGATCAATTAATGAACGTTCTACAAATTGACAATAAGAGGAGATTTCTCTTTCTCACAAGCTATATTAGAATTAGTTTTCGCGTAATTGGAGGGTGGAAGGGCCGTGGCTAGGGTGGGTCTCCATGCGCAGTAACCTCCACGTGGTGAGACCCGGGCAATCAATTATTTATCGTATAATTATTAAACGTTTAACAGACGTTTGATAATTGTGTGGAAAATAATTCGAGCGAATTGACTGCGCATTGCACTTTCCCCTCTCGTTCCCTTTTTTGCTTCATTCCGTTTTTGCTTCACTCCGTTTTCTGTTTCCAGCTAAAAGTTGGCCAGAGACAGTATAAGTCCAGTAGGTATGGTCCAAGGGTTGTAAGCCCAGCTAAAAATTGGTCAGAAACAGTAGAAGTCCAGTAGGTATTGTCAAAGGATCGTAGGTCCAGGTAAAAGTTGGTCAGCAACAGTAGAAGTCCAGTAGGTATGGCCCAAGGGTCGTAGGTCCAGCTAAAAGTTGGCCAGAAACCGTAGAAGTCCGACAGGTATGCTCCAAAGGTCGTAGGTCCAGCTGAAAGTTGGCCAGAGACAGTGGAAGTCCAGTAGGTATGGTCCAAGGGTCGTAAGTCCAGCTAAAGGTTGGTCAGAAACAGTAGAAGTCGAATAGGTGGCCCAAGGATAGTAGACCGCACGGCCGCGGTCGGAAACCTTGAAAGATTTTCGGAAATTGCGAATAGGACCGAGCGCGAGCGAGCGCTACCGACGCGACGGCGCGGAGTGGGGAGGTTCGGGAAGCGACGCGACGCGACGTCATTATCAGTTCAAGCGTCGCAGCGTAAGGGTCGTCTATGTTGTCGAAGGTTAGCGATGTACATCACCCTACAATTCAATCACATTTCGAGTTTTAGTTTACCACCGCATACGCTTGACTATTAGCTTCTATTAATTAATACGCGTTTATCTAACAATCGACTTCCTATCGCGAGAGTACATTAAAGTCTTTCTCAAGCCTCTTTTCCTTGGCACAAGTACGGTCAAATTGTATTTTCGATGCAGCATTGTCCGCGTACTTACGTACTGGTTGCCATGCACTTGAAGCATGATAAATAGTTTCGAGTCTTGATTTCTACAAGCAGCTACGAGAACTTATAAATGCGCGATATTGCTTACTAACTAAGATCATGATCACATTTAAAACTCGGACAAAGAACAGTCACAGTATGCTTTTGATAAATCATTTATATTAATCTATAATAGTATATCTTGAATAGACAATTACCAGTAATTAAATCAGAATAATAATACGGTAGTACTTTATTAAAACAAAGCAGTATTTCCTCAACAGACGTTTGACAGGATGAAGAAATAAGAAAGAGATAAATAAAATCAAATGTGTATTGCTTCAATTTCTACCTCCTCACCCTATTTACTAACTTGTACAGATTCTCTTTCAGAAAATTTTGATGACCGCGCGCAATGCGGTCAGTAGAGTCAGTGCTTGCTCCGTCAAAGTTCTTTTTATTGTTTTTAGAGCGAAACCGCTCATAATAATTATAACTAAATATAAATAACAGTAAAGATACGCGAAAGTAGAGTCAGTGTTTGCTTCGAAATATTGCTCTCGCGAAATTAGAGTCACTTTGTTCGTCGATCACAATTGACGTGCGCGATAGTAGTCTTTTATTTTTTTTTTTTTTCTTTCGCAATAAGTATTCCGGTATTAGAGTCAGCACCGATGCAGTTCGGCGAGTTCGGGCACTCATCCATCAACTCGAAGAGTAAGTATCTCTGTATTTCTTTAATCTTATTTTACAATGGTCTTTGATAATTATCATGATCGAAAAGTACTCAAAGATTTCAATGTTGTCTGTTCTTTTGAATGTTTCAGAAGCTGCCATGGGCTCAATTGTATCACCATAACGATATTGTTGGCCGCGCGCAATGCGGTTGGTAGAGTCAGTGCTTGTTCCGTCAAAGTTCTTTTTATTATTTTTTGAGCGCTGCCGCTCTTAATAATAATTCAACACAAATAACAGTAAAGAGACGCGAAATTAGAGTCAGTGTTTGCTCCGAAATAATACTCTCGCGAAAAATAGAGTCACATTGTTCGTCGATCACAATTATTCCATTTCCTTTTCCGTTCTCGGCTCGGAGGACTGATGGTTAGGGACTTAGTGTCAGCGAGTTACGATGTGCGGGGGCGTGATTGTGGTTCTGGACCCTGGTCACGAGGCCCTCTGTTAGACCACATATAATCTCTAATTTGGGTAGGTCATCCACCATTCTGGAATCGTGGTCGCGGTTCTTGCAATATCCGGGTTGCAGTGTCATCGGGGGGCGGTGTGTGGGGCTGTGATTGCTTTTCTGGACACTTTGGCCCGCCTAGTAGGAAATTCCTATGTGTTAGACCACGCCAAGCACACCTTGGGGTGGCAGAAGGCATACGGGTCATAATCTAGAATCGTGGTTGTGGTTTTGCATATCCGTGCCTTAATGATTTCTGTGGCTCGGAATCGAAACTGGTCTCGATGCTAAGTCGTTTTACTGTCCAGACTCTGAGCCGAGGACTCGCGGGCTGCTCGGTAGCAGTCACAAAAACAGTAGAAATACTGTCGCGAAATTAGAATCACTTTGTTCGTCAATCATAAGTGTTCCATTAGAGTCAGTGTCCTGTTCAGCGAGTTCGGGCTTTCAGCCATCAATTTGACGAGTAAGTATCTCATTATTTCTTTAATCTTGTATTGCAATAATCATTGATAATTAACACATTCCAAAAGTACTGAAAATACATAGATTTTAATGTTGTTTGCTCTTTTTGAATGTTTCAGCAGCTTCCATGGCTTCGATGGCGACGAGCTTGACCGCACACCTGGTGAGTCTGCAACCGGTGAGTGGCATGCTTTAAAGTTCCTCTGGTCACTCAATCATGTCGCAGGACGAAAGGTCCGAACCGACACGGGTGACTGGTTGTAATTACGTAGATTTTTCTGGCAAGCACTGTGACCATGGGTATATGGAAATATACTCATGAGTAGTAACTTCCTTACTGCTTTATATTATGTGAGGATAGGTCTTCTTGTACAACGCGTTTTTAAATAGCTTGATAATTTTAAAACAGATCATATTTAGTACAAAATATATCACTATCTTTTTATAATAGAGTATTTAATTGAATACCTATGAAACGATATTTAAATAGTTATTAATTATTGAATGAATATAAAGTAACGTCCAGTATTCTACGTGCATTAGTTTGTAGTGGAGAAGTCGAATACCATTCGACTTCGTTTACTTGTCAATTGCAATGACTGCACAGTTAGAATAAATTGCATAATTATTGCTGTTAGTAAGAGTGTAGTATTTCATCTTTTTCTACTTTGATAATATATAAAGTGAAGGTACTCATTTACCTTATCAATTTGTTGGAACTATCGAATAATTTTATTATTCGATATCCATATTAGTCTTTAGCATTTAAAGATATCGATACGTTCATTGTTTCCGTACAAAATGTTAATTAAACCTGAATGTACAAGAAGACAATACGCGAACGGGTAGTTTTCGAAATCAAGGCAATCAACTTTTAAAGCAATCTTGCGTTTTAGAATCAATGCTTTGATAACGGGAACGCCCGAGGATGTTTCAATTTAATTCAAAGTATATTAAAGTAGAGTCGTTGAATAATTTCTCTATTAACGTAGAGTCTTTGAATAATTTTTCTAATAAAGTAGAGTCACTGCATAATTTTTCTAATAAAGTAGAGTCACTGCATAATTTTTCTAATATAGTAGAGTCATTGCACAATTTTTCTAATAAAGTAGAGTTATTTAATTTTCTCTTCAATAAAATAGAATCATATATAGATCTGTTGTACATATATATGTATTTTAGCCCGTTAGAAAATCAGTATGTCCTTATCATCTTTTTAGACGAGGATTTTCAGGTTTAACCCTTTCCGTGTTCACTGCCCGGATCCCACTCACGTGCCCCGGTGCTACTTGGGTGGGAAAACGGTGGTAGAGCACGATGATATTTTTTAGTTTATAAGCCATGAAATGATTTATTGTTGGCGACTGACAGTGCGTTGGTGTATCGTGCACGACGTAATATCCGCATTGTGTGTGTGGTTAGGCTGTGGATTTGCGTCGTTCCGTATTAAAATGTAGCTATTATGACCAAGATAAGATGTCCATCAATTTAAAACAGAGACATCATTTTTAGTATTATTTGCTTCAATAATTCCTACTATACTTGGGCACGAAGTTTTTGTCATTTAAGATGACAGAGGCCAAATGCCAAAAAGAATTGAATATACTTATCAATTGCTATCAAGTACCTCTTGTATCGGTGCTATTTAATTATTTTATTAAATATCTATTAAATATCTCAACCGCGACGTGGTTTTTTCCACGTGAACGCAGAGATCCCAGCCACTGTCAGTCGATTTCAGAAAAATGGTACGTACATTAGAGTGTGCAAGTTGTGTGACAGCACTTGGGTGTCGGGGGTGTCCCGGGACGCCTCCCTAGTGTAGGCTTTTGCGCCCAAGTGTTTGACTGAGAACCGTGGAGTGTCGTGTGTTGGTGTGTTTGTTTGCCATCTTTTAAATATAGGTCCAGGTAGGATAGGTAGCATACTTTCTGGTGTGATTGATAGACATAAGTAGGTAGGGCCGGGCAGGTTGACACAGTCTCCGATCGGGTAGGCACTATTTCGCGTGTTCAACCTGTTTCAGGAAATCTGATTTGAAAAGTCGACGGTGAAGCTGTGGCGCGAACGAAAATGCGTTCGCCTCTGGCTTTGCCTATCGATTTTTCGAATCCTTCGCGGTCGTGGTCGCGATTTAGGCTCCGAAACGAAACGCGTTACATTATGCTCGAGGCTGCACGTGTGAACGAAGAACGATTACAATTTTAATCGTAATCTATGTGATTTTCCGTAATCACAATTTTACGATTTTATTTGATCGCCATTCGGCCACGTGTGTTCCATTTAGCTCCGCGATTCAAACTCTTTATTTCACCTTTATAAGTTTTTCCTTGGTTTCCGATTAGAGTCTCGAGCCTAGTTTAAGTTTCAGCTGACCCTTGGGTCCGACGAAATGGAGAGGCTATATGCCGAAGAGGCCCGACAAACTGTCACTCAAGAGGGCAACTACTAATGGCTCCCCATTCTTTTTAAGAATGGGGAATCATTCTGTGTTACTACTTTGTCACTGTGCTTGCATTTTCATTTGTAGAATTTTTATTTGTACTTGGCCGATGCACATTCCGGCCCAACGATACAGCCCTCCCAAAAATATCGCGTTGCTTTAGAGTTGCGAAAAACTTGCGAACGGGTCGAGTTGGAGTTGCGTTGAATGCCACTTATTGCTATTCTTATTACTAGTTAAATTGTAGTATTTTATAATACACTTTACATTTGAGCTTCTAGTGTTGCGGAAATTGTTTTCGCGTATTGGAACTTTCAGTTCATTTTTCAGAGGATCTTCAATTTGCTTAATTTTGGATAGTACATATAATTTACTGTTTGCTTTCTATTAGTCTTAATAAATAGTGTTGCGAAATGATTGTATCGCGAGTTCCAGTTAGCGTTGCGTTGATTAAAGATCGCGTTTTTAAGTAGAGTTGCGACTACTAGTCCCCATCTGCTTCCAATTGGAAGCCTGTTCCTGAACCAGGAACTTTTTCTTTTCAGCGTTTTATGTTTGCCTTTCTTTTTATTTTATTTTTCTTAATAATTATACTACCTGGAATGTCTGTTGATGGAAGTACTGCTAAAAATTTGCATACATATTAGTAAATTACTGTGTGAACGAAATGAAAAGAAATGAAAAAGAAAATAAATGAAAGAGAAAGGAAAGAAAATAGAAAAGAAAAGAAGAGAAAAGAAAAGAAAGAAGAAGAAAAGAAAAAGAGCAAAGTAAAAAACAGATATAATTTGCAGAATCTTTGATAAATTTATAATAATTCTAGATAGTAGATTTAAATTAGAGTTAATACTAGTGACTGTTCATTATTGGAGTTTAACTCTTAAATATTTCCTCTTAATTGTTGCAATTCTATCTTAACCTTTTTTTTAGTAGAGCCAATTTTTATAACTTTTCGAGCTTGCTTTGTAGAAATTGAAATTCACT
Organism: Nomada ferruginata; assembly: GCA_963583965.1. Taxonomy (NCBI): domain Eukaryota; kingdom Metazoa; phylum Arthropoda; class Insecta; order Hymenoptera; family Apidae; genus Nomada; species Nomada ferruginata. Next base: position 9,229,926 of record OY757224.1, read on the forward strand.
CGCGATATCCGTAAATGTTTAAACAAAAATCCTTGCACGAAAAACGTTATTGGCAGTAGTTGGGTCTCGGCATGGTGATAGTTGAAGTTTGATATTTTTCTTCCGAATAATCGTTTGTCGCTTCTTTGTTGAAGCAAAATAGAATCAATTGTAGTGAAATGTGACTACTTCATTTTGGAGTTTTTAATGAACGTGATACCACGTTCAGTTTAATCTAGAACGTACAAAAGAATATATCACTTTGGCCGAAATCCAATTAACTATTGTTAACAAAAAATAGCAGCATTTTTCATATCAATTCTGATTTATTAACTGCGCTAAAATTCAGTTATTACGAATTAAAAGCAGCTTCATTTCGATATAAAATGGGGAGGCTTGGGGATGTCACTAATCCAATGCTTGAGATTGTTACAGATTCACAGATGAACCCAAATATGCTATATTAAACAAACATAAGTACATACGTCAGAAGCTCAAGAGTGGAATATATAGAATACAGATCCAGAAATATTATCAAAGACACGATTGGAAACTTTAAAATTAAAGAGCCAGCCTCGTCGATTCAATTTGTGAGTTTAAGAATTCATTCTTATAATGCTTTACTAATTATTTCGAGTTTGTGCATGTTTCGGGAGCATTGAAAAGAAGAGGATTCATGAAACAATGTATAATACGAACACACCCTCACCCCATCCCTGCCCCAAACCCCTGTCCTTATTAACTAATTACAGGTGTTAGACAATTAATTAGGCAGGCCCAAATATAAATCGAACAATACATTTAGCTCTTTATGTAGGTAGGATTTGTCTCAACACAATCTTAGATCTTTATACTGGCAGGTTTTACACGAATTGAAATTATTAGAGTTTTAATTATGCAGGGTTTATAAAACCAAATATTGTTGGCAGGTGCTGCAATTTTTTGGTTCGAGTTTCTGTCTGTTCCAGGACACCATGGACCACGAGAGATTAATACGGACTAACCGAAGAGGGTTTAAGTATATGTATACTCATACCTACATGAGTATGGGATAGTATCTATTACTGTCCTATGTAGATAGGATATTATTGAAATTGTTCTTTTATTCGATCTGTTAGATGTTATACTAGGTAGGGCGATTCTAGTTTTAAGTTAGATCTTTAGTAAGGCAGGGCGCATTTGAATCTAATCTAGTATTTAAAAAGGGAAGATTTATTTTTAACCTGTGTCTTAGTTTTTAAGACAGCAGCATACACTGCTGCAATAATATTTCGCTGTCTAATTTTTAAGATCACAGGATATATTTTTAAGAAAGTTTTATTTCAGGAAATTGAATTCTCTTGCAGATTTTCTTTCAGGTTTCCTTCTGATATTCAATTTAGCTTTCGGTCGTGAATTTACCAAGTACTCCTCTTGTTGTCTTACTTGTACTACGATCAATTAATGAACGTTCTATAAATTGACAATAACAGGAGATTTTTCTTTCTCACATGTTATATTAGAATTAGTTTTCGCGTAATTGGAGGGTGGAAGGGCCGTGGCTAGGGTGGGTCTCCATGCGCAGTAACCTCCACGTGGTGAGACCCGGGCAATCAATTATTTATCGTATAATTATTAAACGTTTAAGAGACGTTTGGTAATTATGTGGAAAATAATTCGAGCTAATTGACTGCGTATTGCACTTAGGATACAATGTACAATAGTGGCCGCTTAATGTTCGTTTTTTTCCACAATTAATGTTCGCGGACTCATACCTACCGATTTTTGGACCTGCTCCGATGTATCGAGGATGTAGGTTGCGTCCGAGTTATCGGACGTTGAGTGCCACGCCGGTTTTGCCATGCTTTCCGTTTAGGCCACACGGCTGACATGCGCGACGGCGCGCCGCGGCGTAGCTTAACACTGTGATACCCCGGCGCCTGAACGAAAAGTTTAGTGTCAGTCACCGATGACTGACGCGGCCTGAACGGAAAGTTTAGTGTCGGTCACTGAACGGAAAGTTGATTGTCAGTCACCGGTGACTGACGCGGCCTGAACGGAAAGTTAATTGTCAGACACCGATGCCTGACGTGGCACTCAACATGTTAAATATATCTCACGCTGGTTCTCAGTACATCTCAATCCACTCCCAACACAGCCTAAACCGAGCGTGCCGAAAAGTGATAAGCATGAACAATTCCTTGTAAATCACATCCCTGGATAGTGTTCGCTAGGCAGCTTCGAAGCAGCGAACATTAAGTGGGCATTAGTGTCCACTGTACTTATTTGAGCGGAGAGAATCTTAAGTTCTTATTGCAATTACTTTTGAGTTCGCGTTTCTATCGTTGTATCTATCTGCAGCTCTAAATATTGTGTATTATTTATTGCCCTGCTTCTTTTGTAGACTCTTCTGTTTTCTGACGCTTTCGAGATAATTCATTAGTAACATAAATCATATATGTTTCGCCTAGAGAATTACATTTTCTTATTTCTCAAGAAGCCTTCTTTTTTATAATTGAAATACCCGTGTATATATCATTTAATTCATAAATTAATTAATATCTGCAAAGATATACTTGAATCTACGCGGGTCTCTGCCATATCTACAGTGCCTGCTATGGTTTCGCCATCTATACAGAACTCCTTGAAACCACTCGCGCTTGCTATGGTATTTCCATCTATGCAGATCGCTTGGGAACTACTCACACCCCTTACTTACCATAAGTGTAGATATGGCAGAGGCCCGAGTAGTTTGAGTCACGTCTGCATAGATGGCGATACTAATGACTCTTAGATAAAGCAGACATATATACAGTTTCGAGCTGTTCTGTATAGATGGCGAAATTAAAGCCCACTTTGAGTGTAGGTAAGACAGGGATGCGAGTGGTACGTAAATTCAAGCACTTGTTTATAAGTAGCGGTGCGATAATGTTCATAAAATTTGGTTATTTATGTCTTCATTCATCCAATTAAGTTAATAATCCTCGAAAACCGTTTCGTACACTTTTTTACATATCAATAAAGTGTCAGCAAACAGTGTTTCAATCTACATAAAAATTAATATGTACGGTAACATTGCAAGTTCCATTGTTCATTATATTCTACAACAATCAAGCACTCTCTAGCACGGGTAAATGTATTTGTGAATATTTTTTCCTTTAAATAAATTTTCCAGGAGTTAATAAATACATACTAATAGTGGTATTATTCTTTATTTCGGTCTCACAGGAATGAAAGTTTGGTTAGTGTACATATAACCTATCTTTACAATACTATCTTAACTCTTGCACTCTCATCTTCCGCTTCGCTGTTCGTTTTCATACCTTCTCTGCCTTACGTATTACATTATTTCTTACCTCTTAATCGCGTATCTATTATAAATCTTTTCCATTCCTTCTTGTTTAATTACAAAATCCTATGTCATGTTTATACACCATTGTATCTTTTTCCGTACATTTTCTTAGCAGGTGCTCTTACGTTCCAAATTTTTGTATGCACAGGTCACATCTTTTATCCTTTTTCTTCTCCCAATATTTATTTCATCCTTTAATGCTTTTGGATCTCGCACCTGCGTTGTTAATTGTCAATTGCGCCCTCGTCCGTTTTTACTTAAGTACCATAGTAGTGTTGATGTTCTAATATATTTAAACGTATCATTGTATCTTGCTTTCCCTATTTTTCTGCCTTGTTCCTGCTGTTGCATTTGATTGACTCCACTTTTGAGGATCTCCGTCAATTCCTTTACTTCCGCTTTTGTCAAAGTCGCTCATACTTGACGCATTCCATTCCTTTTCAAATAATCCTCTCCTTTTTATGCTTCTGGCTTGCCCCTCCTTTCTTTCTTCTTCCTCTAAATATCTCTTTATAATCTTTCTCTCTCCTGGTACATGCTTACTAATATATTTTTTGTGTGTGCAGATTTCGAGGGCAAAGAGTAAGGAGCATTGCCTGGCACTTCTCATCGTGCATAAATGCAAGAAAGAAGGTAGAAGAACTTGTGCAACATACTTTAGTTATCCTTTAGTTATAGTAAATTGGTTTTTAAAATTAGTTTGTAACTATTAGCCCGTAACTTTATTTTAGGACAATTGCGTAATTAACTGTTATGTATATCTATTATATACTTTACTTTATATTCAGTTTTTTCGGTAGATCTTATATAAACTTTAATATTACTTATATCGCTATTACAAGTTCTACTGAATATGCTAAATGTAAAATGAAAGATATAATAAATAATTTACATGTATACAAGTTACACAATTGCTGTAATTTCAAATAAGCTTTAGCATATAAAGTACGTAAATTTTAGTATAAGTTTTATCTGTAAGATATATTGTAAATTACCTTCAAACAATAGCTTGTAAGTATTAGATTATTTATGTTTATAGTATTTATTATGCTACATAAATGTTAGTTTAGAATTGATACAATATTTAGTTGTACGATCTATTGTAAATAGATATAAAAGAATAGTTCATAAGGATTAGCTTGTAAATTTGCTTCAACATTTTTGTAACTTGTATCTTCATTGATTAGTTTAAATAAATATTCAATGAAAAGAACTCGACTGCTCTTCTTATTTTCACACCTTAACAATCCTTAAAAGAACCTAATTCCAATTCCTTATACAAGAAGTACCGTGGGCGAACTTGAAATGAAAAGTTCTAAAGCGGGAAACTTGTCAAAATGGCCCTATACGTTATTAAATTTGGAAGCAGCAAATTCTAAGTCCTCATTTTCAGCGAGACATTTTTGCCAGAATCTCAGAAATTTTGCGATCGGAAATTCCTGGAACGTGACGTCATTTCCAAGAATTGCTGCGATGAAAGACCTCCTCGCATATCATATTCTCCTGATACAAATCCACGATTTTCAGCGAGATATTTTTGCTAGAATCTCAGAAATTTTGCGATCGGAAATTCCTGGAATGTGACGTCATTGTTTAGAACGAATACCTCCTTGCATATCATATTCTCCTGATACAAATCCAAGATTTTCGGCACTTAAATTTCTACTGAAAATCGTGGATTTGTATTAGGAGAATATGATGTGCAAGGAGGTATTCGATCCCGCCAGTTCTTGGAAATGACGTCACGTTCCAGGAATTTCCGAGCGCAAAATTTCTGAGTTTCTGGCAAAAATATCTCGCCGAAAATCGTGGATTTGTATCAGGAGAATATGATATGCGAGGAGGTCTTTCATCGCAGCAATTCTTGGAAATGACGTCACGTTCCAGGAATTTCCAATCGCAAAATTTCTGAGATTCTGGCAAAAATATCTCGCTGAAAATCGTGGATTTGTATCAGGAGAATATGATATGCTAGGAGGTCTTTCATCGAAGCAATTCTTGGAAATGACGTCACGTTCCAAGAATTTCCGAGCGCAAAATTTCTGAGATTCTGCCAAAAATATCTCGCTGAAAATCGTGGATTTGTATCAGGAGAATATGATATGCGAGGAGGTATCCGACATCAGCAGTTCTTGGAAATGACGTCATATTCCAAGAATTTCCGAACGCTTAATTTTCTAGACTTCTGCCATCAAATGTTGCAAGAAATGAAGACCGAAAATGATGTCGTTTCCACAATTTCCTTCTTTTATATTTAATAACGTATAGGGCCATTTTTACAAGTTTCTCGCTTCAGGACTTTGCATTTAAAGTTCGTCTACGGTACTTCTTGTGTAAGGAATTGGAATTAGGTTCTTTCAAGGATTGTTAAGGTGTGAAAATAAAAAGAAGAGTGCAATTCTTTTAATTTAACATTTATTTAAACTAATGAATGAAGATACAAGTCACAAAAAGGTTCAAATTACAAGCTAATACTTATGGACTACTCTTTTATATCTATTTACAATACATCGTACAACTAAAGCATGTATTAATTCTAAACTAACATTTATGTAATATGAAAAATACATTAAACTTAAATAATCCAATAGTTATAAACTATTCTTTAAAGTCAATTTACAATATATAGCTTACAGATAAAGATTATACTAAAAATTATGTACTTCATATGCAGAAGCTTATAAAATTTAAATTACAGCATTTGTGTAAACTTGAGCATACATACATTATTTATTATATCTTTTATTTTACATTTAGCACATTCAGTAGAACTTGTTTTAGTAATATATAAGTAATATCAAAGTTTATATAAGATCTACCGAATGATCTGAATATAAAATAAAGTATATAATAGATATTATACAGAACAGTTAACTACACAATTGTTCTAAATTAAGCTTATGCGCAAACTATTTTTATAAATCAATTTACTATAATTAATGGATATGTAAAGTATGTGGCAAAAGTTCTTCTATTTTCTTTCTTGCTCCTATGCATGATGGGATGTGTCAGTCAATGCTCGCTACTCTTTACCTCCACAACCTGCACACACAAAACATATATTAGTAAGTATGTAAAAGGAGACCGAAGAAAGAAAGGAGGGCCAAACCAGAAGCATTAAAGAAGGAGAGGATTATTTGAGAATGGGTCTCTTAAGAGAGAATTTAATTAGATCGGAAGTAAAGGAATTGTCGCAGACCCTTAAAAGAATAGACTATGAAATACAACATCAGGAACGAAACATAAAAATAAAATAAGCGAGATATAATGGACGGTATAAATATATTGGAACAGCAACGCCAATAGAATACCAAAGCAAGAATGGAATAGGCCATAATCATCAGTTAATAGCACAGGTAAGATGCAAAAGCATTAAAGGATTAAATAAATATTAGGAGAAAAAGAAAAAAGGATCTGACCTGTGCACACAAAAATTTGGAACGTAAGAGCACCTGCTAACAAAATGTACGGAAAAAGATACAATAAGACATAAAACTATCTTAGGAATTTGTAATTAAACAGGAAGGAACGGAAAAGATTTATAATAGATGTGCGATAAAGAGATAAGAAATAGTGTAATACGTAAGGCAGAGAAGGTATGAAGTATGAAGGTAAGAAGTATTGTAAAGATAGGTTATATGTACACTAACCAAACTTTCATTCCTGTGAGACCGAAATAAAGAATAATACCACTATTAGTATGTATTTATTAACTCCTGGAAAAATTATTTAAAGGAAAAAATATTCACAAATACATTTACCCGTGCTAAAGGGTGCTTGATTGTTGTAGAATATAATGAACAATGGAACTTGCAATGTTACCGAACATATTAATTTTTATGGAGATTGAAACACTGTGTTTGCTGACACTTTATTGATATGTAAAAGAGTGTACGAAACGGTTTTCGAGAATCATTAACTTAATTGGAAGAATGAAGACATAAATAATCAAATTTTATGAACATTATCGCACCGCTACTTATAAACAAGTGCTTGAATTTACGTACCACTCGCATCCCTGTCTTACCTACACTCAAAGTGGGCTTTAATTTCGCCATCTATACAGAACAGCTCGAAACTGTATATATGTCTGCTTTATCTAAGAGTCATTAGTATCGCCATCTATACAGACGTGACTCAAACTACTCGGGCCTCTGCCATATCTACACTTATGGTAAGTAAGGGGTGTGAGTAGTTCCCAAGCGATCTGCATAGATGGAACTACCATAGCAAGCGCGACTGGTTTCAAGGAGTTCTGTATAGATGGCGAAACCATAGCAGGCACTGTAGATATGGCAGAGACCCGCGTAGATTCAAGTATATCTTTGCAGATATTAATTAATTTATGAATTAAATGATATATACACGGGTATTTCAATTATAAAAAAGAAGGCTTCTTGAGAAATAAGAAAATGTAATTCTCTAGGCGAAACATATATGATTTATGTTACTAATGAATTATCTCGAAAGCGTCAGAAAACAGAAGAGTCTACAAAAGAAGCAGGGCAATAAATAATACACAATATTTAGAGCTGCAGATAGATACAACGATAGAAACGCGAACTCAAAAGTAATTGCAATAAGAACTTAAGATTCTCTCCGCTCATATAACTACAGTGGACAGTAATGTCCACTTAATGTTCGCTGCTTCGAAGCTGCCTAGCGAACACTATCCAGGGATGTGATTTACAAGGAATTGTTCATGCTTATCACTTTTCGGCACGCTCGGTTTAGGCTGTGTTGGGAGTGGATTGAGATGTACTGAGAACCAGCGTGAGATATATTTAACATGTTGAGTGCCACGTCAGGCATCGGTGTCTGACAATAAACTTTCCGTTCAGGCCGCGTCAGTCACCGGGACTGACAATCAACTTTCCGTTCAGTGACCGACACTAAACTTTCCGTTCAGGCCGCGTCAGTCATCGGTGACTGACAATCAACTTTCCGTTCAGTGAACGACACTAAACTTTCCGTTCAGGCCGCGTCAGTCATCGGTGACTGACACTAAACTTTTCGTTCAGGCGTCGGGGTATCACAGTGTTAAGCTACGCCGCGGCGCGCCGTCGCGCATGTCAGCCGTGTGGCCTAAACGGAAAGCATGGCAAAACCGGCGTGGCACTCAACGTGTTAAGGGCCATTGCTGATGACAAGTGGAGATAACTCGGACGCAACCTACATCCTCGATACATCGGAGCAGGTCCAAAAATCGGTAGGGATGAGTCCGCGAACATTAATTGTGGAAAAAAACGAACATTAAGCGGCCACTATTGTACATTGCATCCTAAGTGCAATACGCAGTCAATTAGCTCGAATTATTTTCCACATAATTACCAAACGTCTCTTAAACGTTTAATAATTATACGATAAATAATTGATTGCCCGGGTCTCACCACGTGGAGGTTACTGCGCATGGAGACCCACCCTAGCCACGGCCCTTCCACCCTCCAATTACGCGAAAACTAATTCTAATATAACATGTGAGAAAGAAAAATCTCCTGTTATTGTCAATTTATAGAACGTTCATTAATTGATCGTAGTACAAGTAAGACAACAAGAGGAGTACTTGGTAAATTCACGACCGAAAGCTAAATTGAATATCAGAAGGAAACCTGAAAGAAAATCTGCAAGAGAATTCAATTTCCTGAAATAAAACTTTCTTAAAAATATATCCTGTGATCTTAAAAATTAGACAGCGAAATATTATTGCAGCAGTGTATGCTGCTGTCTTAAAAACTAAGACACAGGTTAAAAATAAATCTTCCCTTTTTAAATACTAGATTAGATTCAAATGCGCCCTGCCTTACTAAAGATCTAACTTAAAACTAGAATCGCCCTACCTAGTATAACATCTAACAGATCGAATAAAAGAACAATTTCAATAATATCCTATCTACATAGGACAGTAATAGATACTATCCCATACTCATGTAGGTATGAGTATACATATACTTAAACCCTCTTCGGTTAGTCCGTATTAATCTCTCGTGGTCCATGGTGTCCTGGAACAGACAGAAACTCGAACCAAAAAATTGCAGCACCTGCCAACAATATTTGGTTTTATAAACCCTGCATAATTAAAACTCTAATAATTTCAATTCGTGTAAAACCTGCCAGTATAAAGATCTAAGATTGTGTTGAGACAAATCCTACCTACATAAAGAGCTAAATGTATTGTTCGATTTATATTTGGGCCTGCCTAATTAATTGTCTAACACCTGTAATTAGTTAATAAGGACAGGGGTTTGGGGCAGGGATGGGGTGAGGGTGTGTTCGTATTATACATTGTTTCATGAATCCTCTTCTTTTCAATGCTCCCGAAACATGCACAAACTCGAAATAATTAGTAAAGCATTATAAGAATGAATTCTTAAACTCACAAATTGAATCGACGAGGCTGGCTCTTTAATTTTAAAGTTTCCAATCGTGTCTTTGATAATATTTCTGGATCTGTATTCTATATATTCCACTCTTGAGCTTCTGACGTATGTACTTATGTTTGTTTAATATAGCATATTTGGGTTCATCTGTGAATCTGTAACAATCTCAAGCATTGGATTAGTGACATCCCCAAGCCTCCCCATTTTATATCGAAATGAAGCTGCTTTTAATTCGTAATAACTGAATTTTAGCGCAGTTAATAAATCAGAATTGATATGAAAAATGCTGCTATTTTTTGTTAACAATAGTTAATTGGATTTCGGCCAAAGTGATATATTCTTTTGTACGTTCTAGATTAAACTGAACGTGGTATCACGTTCATTAAAAACTCCAAAATGAAGTAGTCACATTTCACTACAATTGATTCTATTTTGCTTCAACAAAGAAGCGACAAACGATTATTCGGAAGAAAAATATCAAACTTCAACTATCACCATGCCGAGACCCAACTACTGCCAATAACGTTTTTCGTGCAAGGATTTTTGTTTAAACATTTACGGATATCGCGAGTGAATTTCAATTTCTACAAAGCAAGCTCGAAAAGTTATAAAAATTGGCTCTACTAAAAAAAAGGTTAAGATAGAATTGCAACAATTAAGAGGAAATATTTAAGAGTTAAACTCCAATAATGAACAGTCACTAGTATTAACTCTAATTTAAATCTACTATCTAGAATTATTATAAATTTATCAAAGATTCTGCAAATTATATCTGTTTTTTACTTTGCTCTTTTTCTTTTCTTCTTCTTCTTTTCTTTTCTTTTCTTTTCTTTTCTATTTTCTTTCCTTTCTCTTTCATTTATTTTCTTTTTCATTTCTTTTCATTTCGTTCACACAGTAATTTACTAATATGTATGCAAATTTTTAGCAGTACTTCCATCAACAGACATTCCAGGTAGTATAATTATTAAGAAAAATAAAATAAAAAGAAAGGCAAACATAAAACGCTGAAAAGAAAAAGTTCCTGGTTCAGGAACAGGCTTCCAATTGGAAGCAGATGGGGACTAGTAGTCGCAACTCTACTTAAAAACGCGATCTTTAATCAACGCAACGCTAACTGGAACTCGCGATACAATCATTTCGCAACACTATTTATTAAGACTAATAGAAAGCAAACAGTAAATTATATGTACTATCCAAAATTAAGCAAATTGAAGATCCTCTGAAAAATGAACTGAAAGTTCCAATACGCGAAAACAATTTCCGCAACACTAGAAGCTCAAATGTAAAGTGTATTATAAAATACTACAATTTAACTAGTAATAAGAATAGCAATAAGTGGCATTCAACGCAACTCCAACTCGACCCGTTCGCAAGTTTTTCGCAACTCTAAAGCAACGCGATATTTTTGGGAGGGCTGTATCGTTGGGCCGGAATGTGCATCGGCCAAGTACAAATAAAAATTCTACAAATGAAAATGCAAGCACAGTGACAAAGTAGTAACACAGAATGATTCCCCATTCTTAAAAAGAATGGGGAGCCATTAGTAGTTGCCCTCTTGAGTGACAGTTTGTCGGGCCTCTTCGGCATATAGCCTCTCCATTTCGTCGGACCCAAGGGTCAGCTGAAACTTAAACTAGGCTCGAGACTCTAATCGGAAACCAAGGAAAAACTTATAAAGGTGAAATAAAGAGTTTGAATCGCGGAGCTAAATGGAACACACGTGGCCGAATGGCGATCAAATAAAATCGTAAAATTGTGATTACGGAAAATCACATAGATTACGATTAAAATTGTAATCGTTCTTCGTTCACACGTGCAGCCTCGAGCATAATGTAACGCGTTTCGTTTCGGAGCCTAAATCGCGACCACGACCGCGAAGGATTCGAAAAATCGATAGGCAAAGCCAGAGGCGAACGCATTTTCGTTCGCGCCACAGCTTCACCGTCGACTTTTCAAATCAGATTTCCTGAAACAGGTTGAACACGCGAAATAGTGCCTACCCGATCGGAGACTGTGTCAACCTGCCCGGCCCTACCTACTTATGTCTATCAATCACACCAGAAAGTATGCTACCTATCCTACCTGGACCTATATTTAAAAGATGGCAAACAAACACACCAACACACGACACTCCACGGTTCTCAGTCAAACACTTGGGCGCAAAAGCCTACACTAGGGAGGCGTCCCGGGACACCCCCGACACCCAAGTGCTGTCACACAACTTGCACACTCTAATGTACGTACCATTTTTCTGAAATCGACTGACAGTGGCTGGGATCTCTGCGTTCACGTGGAAAAAACCACGTCGCGGTTGAGATATTTAATAGATATTTAATAAAATAATTAAATAGCACCGATACAAGAGGTACTTGATAGCAATTGATAAGTATATTCAATTCTTTTTGGCATTTGGCCTCTGTCATCTTAAATGACAAAAACTTCGTGCCCAAGTATAGTAGGAATTATTGAAGCAAATAATACTAAAAATGATGTCTCTGTTTTAAATTGATGGACATCTTATCTTGGTCATAATAGCTACATTTTAATACGGAACGACGCAAATCCACAGCCTAACCACACACACAATGCGGATATTACGTCGTGCACGATACACCAACGCACTGTCAGTCGCCAACAATAAATCATTTCATGGCTTATAAACTAAAAAATATCATCGTGCTCTACCACCGTTTTCCCACCCAAGTAGCACCGGGGCACGTGAGTGGGATCCGGGCAGTGAACACGGAAAGGGTTAAACCTGAAAATCCTCGTCTAAAAAGATGATAAGGACATACTGATTTTCTAACGGGCTAAAATACATATATATGTACAACAGATCTATATATGATTCTATTTTATTGAAGAGAAAATTAAATAACTCTACTTTATTAGAAAAATTGTGCAATGACTCTACTATATTAGAAAAATTATGCAGTGACTCTACTTTATTAGAAAAATTATGCAGTGACTCTACTTTATTAGAAAAATTATTCAAAGACTCTACGTTAATAGAGAAATTATTCAACGACTCTACTTTAATATACTTTGAATTAAATTGAAACATCCTCGGGCGTTCCCGTTATCAAAGCATTGATTCTAAAACGCAAGATTGCTTTAAAAGTTGATTGCCTTGATTTCGAAAACTACCCGTTCGCGTATTGTCTTCTTGTACATTCAGGTTTAATTAACATTTTGTACGGAAACAATGAACGTATCGATATCTTTAAATGCTAAAGACTAATATGGATATCGAATAATAAAATTATTCGATAGTTCCAACAAATTGATAAGGTAAATGAGTACCTTCACTTTATATATTATCAAAGTAGAAAAAGATGAAATACTACACTCTTACTAACAGCAATAATTATGCAATTTATTCTAACTGTGCAGTCATTGCAATTGACAAGTAAACGAAGTCGAATGGTATTCGACTTCTCCACTACAAACTAATGCACGTAGAATACTGGACGTTACTTTATATTCATTCAATAATTAATAACTATTTAAATATCGTTTCATAGGTATTCAATTAAATACTCTATTATAAAAAGATAGTGATATATTTTGTACTAAATATGATCTGTTTTAAAATTATCAAGCTATTTAAAAACGCGTTGTACAAGAAGACCTATCCTCACATAATATAAAGCAGTAAGGAAGTTACTACTCATGAGTATATTTCCATATACCCATGGTCACAGTGCTTGCCAGAAAAATCTACGTAATTACAACCAGTCACCCGTGTCGGTTCGGACCTTTCGTCCTGCGACATGATTGAGTGACCAGAGGAACTTTAAAGCATGCCACTCACCGGTTGCAGACTCACCAGGTGTGCGGTCAAGCTCGTCGCCATCGAAGCCATGGAAGCTGCTGAAACATTCAAAAAGAGCAAACAACATTAAAATCTATGTATTTTCAGTACTTTTGGAATGTGTTAATTATCAATGATTATTGCAATACAAGATTAAAGAAATAATGAGATACTTACTCGTCAAATTGATGGCTGAAAGCCCGAACTCGCTGAACAGGACACTGACTCTAATGGAACACTTATGATTGACGAACAAAGTGATTCTAATTTCGCGACAGTATTTCTACTGTTTTTGTGACTGCTACCGAGCAGCCCGCGAGTCCTCGGCTCAGAGTCTGGACAGTAAAACGACTTAGCATCGAGACCAGTTTCGATTCCGAGCCACAGAAATCATTAAGGCACGGATATGCAAAACCACAACCACGATTCTAGATTATGACCCGTATGCCTTCTGCCACCCCAAGGTGTGCTTGGCGTGGTCTAACACATAGGAATTTCCTACTAGGCGGGCCAAAGTGTCCAGAAAAGCAATCACAGCCCCACACACCGCCCCCCGATGACACTGCAACCCGGATATTGCAAGAACCGCGACCACGATTCCAGAATGGTGGATGACCTACCCAAATTAGAGATTATATGTGGTCTAACAGAGGGCCTCGTGACCAGGGTCCAGAACCACAATCACGCCCCCGCACATCGTAACTCGCTGACACTAAGTCCCTAACCATCAGTCCTCCGAGCCGAGAACGGAAAAGGAAATGGAATAATTGTGATCGACGAACAATGTGACTCTATTTTTCGCGAGAGTATTATTTCGGAGCAAACACTGACTCTAATTTCGCGTCTCTTTACTGTTATTTGTGTTGAATTATTATTAAGAGCGGCAGCGCTCAAAAAATAATAAAAAGAACTTTGACGGAACAAGCACTGACTCTACCAACCGCATTGCGCGCGGCCAACAATATCGTTATGGTGATACAATTGAGCCCATGGCAGCTTCTGAAACATTCAAAAGAACAGACAACATTGAAATCTTTGAGTACTTTTCGATCATGATAATTATCAAAGACCATTGTAAAATAAGATTAAAGAAATACAGAGATACTTACTCTTCGAGTTGATGGATGAGTGCCCGAACTCGCCGAACTGCATCGGTGCTGACTCTAATACCGGAATACTTATTGCGAAAGAAAAAAAAAAAAAATAAAAGACTACTATCGCGCACGTCAATTGTGATCGACGAACAAAGTGACTCTAATTTCGCGAGAGCAATATTTCGAAGCAAACACTGACTCTACTTTCGCGTATCTTTACTGTTATTTATATTTAGTTATAATTATTATGAGCGGTTTCGCTCTAAAAACAATAAAAAGAACTTTGACGGAGCAAGCACTGACTCTACTGACCGCATTGCGCGCGGTCATCAAAATTTTCTGAAAGAGAATCTGTACAAGTTAGTAAATAGGGTGAGGAGGTAGAAATTGAAGCAATACACATTTGATTTTATTTATCTCTTTCTTATTTCTTCATCCTGTCAAACGTCTGTTGAGGAAATACTGCTTTGTTTTAATAAAGTACTACCGTATTATTATTCTGATTTAATTACTGGTAATTGTCTATTCAAGATATACTATTATAGATTAATATAAATGATTTATCAAAAGCATACTGTGACTGTTCTTTGTCCGAGTTTTAAATGTGATCATGATCTTAGTTAGTAAGCAATATCGCGCATTTATAAGTTCTCGTAGCTGCTTGTAGAAATCAAGACTCGAAACTATTTATCATGCTTCAAGTGCATGGCAACCAGTACGTAAGTACGCGGACAATGCTGCATCGAAAATACAATTTGACCGTACTTGTGCCAAGGAAAAGAGGCTTGAGAAAGACTTTAATGTACTCTCGCGATAGGAAGTCGATTGTTAGATAAACGCGTATTAATTAATAGAAGCTAATAGTCAAGCGTATGCGGTGGTAAACTAAAACTCGAAATGTGATTGAATTGTAGGGTGATGTACATCGCTAACCTTCGACAACATAGACGACCCTTACGCTGCGACGCTTGAACTGATAATGACGTCGCGTCGCGTCGCTTCCCGAACCTCCCCACTCCGCGCCGTCGCGTCGGTAGCGCTCGCTCGCGCTCGGTCCTATTCGCAATTTCCGAAAATCTTTCAAGGTTTCCGACCGCGGCCGTGCGGTCTACTATCCTTGGGCCACCTATTCGACTTCTACTGTTTCTGACCAACCTTTAGCTGGACTTACGACCCTTGGACCATACCTACTGGACTTCCACTGTCTCTGGCCAACTTTCAGCTGGACCTACGACCTTTGGAGCATACCTGTCGGACTTCTACGGTTTCTGGCCAACTTTTAGCTGGACCTACGACCCTTGGGCCATACCTACTGGACTTCTACTGTTGCTGACCAACTTTTACCTGGACCTACGATCCTTTGACAATACCTACTGGACTTCTACTGTTTCTGACCAATTTTTAGCTGGGCTTACAACCCTTGGACCATACCTACTGGACTTATACTGTCTCTGGCCAACTTTTAGCTGGAAACAGAAAACGGAGTGAAGCAAAAACGGAATGAAGCAAAAAAGGGAACGAGAGGGGAAAGTGCAATGCGCAGTCAATTCGCTCGAATTATTTTCCACACAATTATCAAACGTCTGTTAAACGTTTAATAATTATACGATAAATAATTGATTGCCCGGGTCTCACCACGTGGAGGTTACTGCGCATGGAGACCCACCCTAGCCACGGCCCTTCCACCCTCCAATTACGCGAAAACTAATTCTAATATAGCTTGTGAGAAAGAGAAATCTCCTCTTATTGTCAATTTGTAGAACGTTCATTAATTGATCGTAGTACAAATAAGGCAACAAGAGGAGTATTTGGAAAATTCACGACCGAAAGCTAAATTGAATATCAAATGGAAACCTGAAAGAAAATCTGCAAGGAAGTCCAATTTCCTGAAATAAAACTTTCTTAATAATATATCCTATGATCATAGAAACTAGACAACGAAATATTATCACAGCAGTGTACACTGCTGTCTTAAAAACCAAGGCACAGTTTAAAAATAAATTCTCCTTTCTTAAATACTAGATTAAATTCAAATGCGCCCTGCCTGACTAAAGATCTAACTTAAAACTAAAATCACCCTACCTAATATAATATCTAAGAGTTCAATTAAAAGAACAATTTCAATGATATGCTACCTAAATAGGAATGTAGCAGATACTTTATCATATTATTGTAGGTATAAGTATGCATATTCTTAATTCCTCTTCAATTAGTCCATATTAATTTCGTGGTCCATGCCTTCCTAGAACAGACAACTGGCAACTGGGCAGGGGCTGGGCACGGGCAGGGGTTGGGCACGGGCAGGGGCAGGGGCAGGGTGAGAGTGTGGTCATATTATACATATTTTAAGAAATCCTCTTCTTCAGCTGAGTCCTTCCAATCCTTCTGAAACAAAGACAAAGTGGATGTAATTAGTAAAGCATTATAAAAATCTTCAACTCACAAGTGGGATCAAATGGAAGGCAAATAACGAAAGTGACTGCTACCGAGCAGTCCGCGAGCCCTCGGCCCAGAGTCTGGACAGTAGAACGACTTACAATCGACACCAGTTTCGATACCGAGCCACAGCAATCATTGAGGCACGGATATGCAAAACCGCAACCACGATTCCAGATTAGGTCCCATATGCCTTCTGCCACCCCAAGGTGTGCTTGGCGTGGTCTAACGGGGAGAAGTATCCTACTTGGCGGGTCACCTGTCCAGAACCACAGTCACAGCCTCACACACTGCTCCACGATGACACTGCAACCCAAATACCGCCACAGGTGCCAAAAGCGCCTTACCATCCGTCCCCCGGGCCGAGAACGGAAAAGGGAATGAAGCTAATAAGGGAATGAAGCTAATAAGGGAATCAAGCAAATAAGAGAATGAAGCAAAAAAGGGAATGAGAGGGGAAAGTGCAATGCGCAGTCAATTCGCTCGAATTATTTTCCGCATAATTATCAAACGTCGGTTAAACGTTTAATAATTATACGATAAATAATTGATTGCCCGGGTCTCACCACGTGGAGGTTACTGCGCATGGAGACCCACCCTAGCCACGGCCCTTCCACCCTCCAATTACGCGAAAACTAATTCTAATATAACATGTGACAAAGAAAAATCTCCTATTATTGTCAATTTGTAGAACGTTTAGTAATTGATCGTAGTACAAGTAAGACAACAAGAGGAGTAGTTGGAAAATTCACGACCGAAAGCTAAATGGAATATCAGAAGGGAACCTGAAAGAAAATCTGCAAGAGAATTCACGTTCCTGAAATAAAACTGTCTTAAAAATATATCCTATGATCTTGAAAACTAGACAACGAAATATTATTGCACTGGTGAACACTGCGGGCTTAAAAGCTAAGACATAACTTAAAAATAAACCCTACTTTCTTAAATTTTAGATTAGATTCGAATACGCCATGCCTGACTAAAGAGCTAACTTAAGACTAGAATCACCCTACCTAGTATAACATCTAACAGATCGAATAAAAGAACAATTTCAATAATATCCTATCTACATAGGACTGTAATAGATACTATCCCATACTCATGTAGGTATGAGTATACATATACTTAAACCCTCTTCGGTTAGTCCGTATTAATCTCTCGTGGTCCATGGTGTCCTAGAACAGACAGAAACTCGAACCAAAAAATTGCAGCACCTGCCAACAATATTTGGTTTTATAAACCCTGCCTAATTAAAAGTCTAATAATTTCAATTCGTGTAAAACCTGCCAGTATAGAGATCTAAGATTGTGTGTTGAGACAAATCCTACCTACATAAAGAGCTAAATGTATTGTTCGATTTATATTTGCGCCTGCCTAATTAATTGTCTAACACCTGTAATTAGTTAATAAGGACAGGGGTTTGGGGCAGGGATGGGGTGAGGGTGTGTTCGTATTATACATTGTTTCATGAATCCTCTTCTTTTCAATGCATCTGAAACATGCACAAAGTCGAAATAATTAGTAAAGCATTATAAGAATGAATTCTTAAACTCACAAATTGAATCGACGAGGCTGGCTCTTTAATTTTAAAGTTTCCAATCGTGTCTTTGATAATATTTCTGGATCTGTATTCTATATATTCCACTCTTGAGCTTCTGACGTATGTACTTATGTTTGTTTAATATAGCATATTTGGGTTCATCTGTGAATCTGTAACAATCTCAAGCATTGGATTAGTGACATCCCCAAGCCTCCCCATTTTATATCGAAATGAAGCTGCTTTTAATTCGTAATAACTGAATTTTAGCGCAGTTAATAAATCAGAATTGATATGAAAAATGCTGCTATTTTTTGTTAACAATAGTTAATTGGATTTCGGCCAAAGTGATATATTCTTTTGTACGTTCTAGATCAAACTGAACGTGGTATCACGTTCATTAAAAACTCCAAAATGAAGTAGTCACATTTCACTACAATTGATTCTATTTTGCTTCAACAAAGAAGCGACAAACGATTATTCGGAAGAAAAATATCAAACTTCAACTATCACCATGCCGAGACCCAACTACTGCCAATAACGTTTTTCGTGCAAGGATTTTTGTTTAAACATTTACGGATATCGCGAGTGAATTTCAATTTCTACAAAGCAAGCTCGAAAAGTTATAAAAATTGGCTCTACTAAAAAAAAGGTTAAGATAGAATTGCAACAATTAAGAGGAAATATTTAAGAGTTAAACTCCAATAATGAACAGTCACTAGTATTAACTCTAATTTAAATCTACTATCTAGAATTATTATAAATTTATCAAAGATTCTGCAAATTATATCTGTTTTTTACTTTGCTCTTTTTCTTTTCTTCTTCTTTCTTTTCTTTTCTTTTCTTTTCTTTTCTATTTTCTTTCCTTTCTCTTTCATTTATTTTCTTTTTCATTTCTTTTCATTTCGTTCACACAGTAATTTACTAATATGTATGCAAATTTTTAGCAGTACTTCCATCAACAGACATTCCAGGTAGTATAATTATTAAGAAAAATAAAATAAAAAGAAAGGCAAATATAAAACGCTGAAAAGAAAAAGTTCCTGGTTCAGGAACAGGCTTCCAATTGGAAGCAGATGGGGACTAGTAGTCGCAACTCTACTTAAAAACGCGATCTTTAATCAACGCAACGCTAACTGGAACTCGCGATACAATCATTTCGCAACACTATTTATTAAGACTAATAGAAAGCAAACAGTAAATTATATGTACTATCCAAAATTAAGCAAATTGAAGATCCTCTGAAAAATGAACTGAAAGTTCCAATACGCGAAAACAATTTCCGCAACACTAGAAGCTCAAATGTAAAGTGTATTATAAAATACTACAATTTAACTAGTAATAAGAATAGCAATAAGTGGCATTCAACGCAACTCCAACTCGACCCGTTCGCAAGTTTTTCGCAACTCTAAAGCAACGCGATATTTTTGGGAGGGCTGTATCGTTGGGCCGGAATGTGCATCGGCCAAGTACAAATAAAAATTCTACAAATGAAAATGCAAGCACAGTGACAAAGTAGTAACACAGAATGATTCCCCATTCTTAAAAAGAATGGGGAGCCATTAGTAGTTGCCCTCTTGAGTGACAGTTTGTCGGGCCTCTTCGGCATATAGCCTCTCCATTTCGTCGGACCCAAGGGTCAGCTGAAACTTAAACTAGGCTCGAGACTCTAATCGGAAACCAAGGAAAAACTTATAAAGGTGAAATAAAGAGTTTGAATCGCGGAGCTAAATGGAACACACGTGGCCGAATGGCGATCAAATAAAATCGTAAAATTGTGATTACGGAAAATCACATAGATTACGATTAAAATTGTAATCGTTCTTCGTTCACACGTGCAGCCTCGAGCATAATGTAACGCGTTTCGTTTCGGAGCCTAAATCGCGACCACGACCGCGAAGGATTCGAAAAATCGATAGGCAAAGCCAGAGGCGAACGCATTTTCGTTCGCGCCACAGCTTCACCGTCGACTTTTCAAATCAGATTTCCTGAAACAGGTTGAACACGCGAAATAGTGCCTACCCGATCGGAGACTGTGTCAACCTGCCCGGCCCTACCTACTTATGTCTATCAATCACACCAGAAAGTATGCTACCTATCCTACCTGGACCTATATTTAAAAGATGGCAAACAAACACACCAACACACGACACTCCACGGTTCTCAGTCAAACACTTGGGCGCAAAAGCCTACACTAGGGAGGCGTCCCGGGACACCCCCGACACCCAAGTGCTGTCACACAACTTGCACACTCTAATGTACGTACCATTTTTCTGAAATCGACTGACAGTGGCTGGGATCTCTGCGTTCACGTGGAAAAAACCACGTCGCGGTTGAGATATTTAATAGATATTTAATAAAATAATTAAATAGCACCGATACAAGAGGTACTTGATAGCAATTGATAAGTATATTCAATTCTTTTTGGCATTTGGCCTCTGTCATCTTAAATGACAAAAACTTCGTGCCCAAGTATAGTAGGAATTATTGAAGCAAATAATACTAAAAATGATGTCTCTGTTTTAAATTGATGGACATCTTATCTTGGTCATAATAGCTACATTTTAATACGGAACGACGCAAATCCACAGCCTAACCACACACACAATGCGGATATTACGTCGTGCACGATACACCAACGCACTGTCAGTCGCCAACAATAAATCATTTTATGGCTTATAAACTAAAAAATATCATCGTGCTCTACCACCGTTTTCCCACCCAAGTAGCACCGGGGCACGTGAGTGGGATCCGGGCAGTGAACACGGAAAGGGTTAAACCTGAAAATCCTCGTCTAAAAAGATGATAAGGACATACTGATTTTCTAACGGGCTAAAATACATATATATGTACAACAGATCTATATATGATTCTATTTTATTGAAGAGAAAATTAAATAACTCTACTTTATTAGAAAAATTGTGCAATGACTCTACTATATTAGAAAAATTATGCAGTGACTCTACTTTATTAGAAAAATTATGCAGTGACTCTACTTTATTAGAAAAATTATTCAAAGACTCTACGTTAATAGAGAAATTATTCAACGACTCTACTTTAATATACTTTGAATTAAATTGAAACATCCTCGGGCGTTCCCGTTATCAAAGCATTGATTCTAAAACGCAAGATTGCTTTAAAAGTTGATTGCCTTGATTTCGAAAACTACCCGTTCGCGTATTGTCTTCTTGTACATTCAGGTTTAATTAACATTTTGTACGGAAACAATGAACGTATCGATATCTTTAAACGCTAAAGACTAATATGGATATCGAATAATAAAATTATTCGATAGTTCCAACAAATTGATAAGGTAAATGAGTACCTTCACTTTATATATTATCAAAGTAGAAAAAGATGAAATACTACACTCTTACTAACAGCAATAATTATGCAATTTATTCTAACTGAGCAGTCATTGCAATTGACAAGTAAACGAAGTCGAATGGTATTCGACTTCTCCACTACAAACTAATGCACGTAGAATACTGGACGTTACTTTATATTCATTCAATAATTAATAACTATTTAAATATCGTTTCATAGGTATTCAATTAAATACTCTATTATAAAAAGATAGTGATATATTTTGTACTAAATATGATCTGTTTTAAAATTATCAAGCTATTTAAAAACGCGTTGTACAAGAAGACCTATCCTCACATAATATAAAGCAGTAAAGAAGTTACTACTCATGAGTATATTTCCATATACCCATGGTCACAGTGCTTGCCAGAAAAATCTACGTAATTACAACCAGTCACCCGAGTCGGTTCGGACCTTTCGTCCTGCGACATGATTGAGTGACCAGAGGAACTTTAAAGCATGCCACTCACCGGTTGCAGACTCACCAGGTGTGCGGTCAAGCTCGTCGCCATCGAAGCCATGGAAGCTGCTGAAACATTCAAAAAGAGCAAACAACATTAAAATCTATGTATTTTCAGTACTTTTGGAATGTGTTAATTATCAATGATTATTGCAATACAAGATTAAAGAAATAATGAGATACTTACTCGTCAAATTGATGGCTGAAAGCCCGAACTCGCTGAACAGGACACTGACTCTAATGGAACACTTATGATTGACGAACAAAGTGATTCTAATTTCGCGACAGTATTTCTACTGTTTTTGTGACTGCTACCGAGCAGCCCGCGAGTCCTCGGCTCAGAGTCTGGACAGTAAAACGACTTAGCATCGAGACCAGTTTCGATTCCGAGCCACAGAAATCATTAAGGCACGGATATGCAAAACCACAACCACGATTCTAGATTATGACCCGTATGCCTTCTGCCACCCCAAGGTGTGCTTGGCGTGGTCTAACACATAGGAATTTCCTACTAGGCGGGCCAAAGTGTCCAGAAAAGCAATCACAGCCCCACACACCGCCCCCCGATGACACTGCAACCCGGATATTGCAAGAACCGCGACCACGATTCCAGAATGGTGGATGACCTACCCAAATTAGAGATTATATGTGGTCTAACAGAGGGCCTCGTGACCAGGGTCCAGAACCACAATCACGCCCCCGCACATCGTAACTCGCTGACACTAAGTCCCTAACCATCAGTCCTCCGAGCCGAGAACGGAAAAGGAAATGGAATAATTGTGATCGACGAACAATGTGACTCTATTTTTCGCGAGAGTATTATTTCGGAGCAAACACTGACTCTAATTTCGCGTCTCTTTACTGTTATTTGTGTTGAATTATTATTAAGAGCGGCAGCGCTCAAAAAATAATAAAAAGAACTTTGACGGAACAAGCACTGACTCTACCAACCGCATTGCGCGCGGCCAACAATATCGTTATGGTGATACAATTGAGCCCATGGCAGCTTCTGAAACATTCAAAAGAACAGACAACATTGAAATCTTTGCGTTTTGAGTACTTTTCGATCATGATAATTATCAAAGACCATTGTAAAATAAGATTAAAGAAATACAGAGATACTTACTCTTCGAGTTGATGGATGAGTGCCCGAACTCGCCGAACTGCATCGGTGCTGACTCTAATACCGGAATACTTATTGCGAAAGAAAAAAAAATAAAATAAAAGACTACTATCGCGCACGTCAATTGTGATCGACGAACAAAGTGACTCTAATTTCGCGAGAGCAATATTTCGAAGCAAACACTGACTCTACTTTCGCGTATCTTTACTGTTATTTATATTTAGTTATAATTATTATGAGCGGTTTCGCTCTAAAAACAATAAAAAGAACTTTGACGGAGCAAGCACTGACTCTACTGACCGCATTGCGCGCGGTCATCAAAATTTTCTGAAAGAGAATCTGTACAAGTTAGTAAATAGGGTGAGGAGGTAGAAATTGAAGCAATACACATTTGATTTTATTTATCTCTTTCTTATTTCTTCATCCTGTCAAACGTCTGTTGAGGAAATACTGCTTTGTTTTAATAAAGTACTACCGTATTATTATTCTGATTTAATTACTGTTAATTGTCTATTCAAGATATACTATTATAGATTAATATAAATGATTTATCAAAAGCATACTGTGACTGTTCTTTGTCCGAGTTTTAAATGTGATCATGATCTTAGTTAGTAAGCAATATCGCGCATTTATAAGTTCTCGTAGCTGCTTGTAGAAATCAAGACTCGAAACTATTTATCATGCTTCAAGTGCATGGCAACCAGTACGTAAGTACGCGGACAATGCTGCATCGAAAATACAATTTGACCGTACTTGTGCCAAGTCACAGAGATAATAAAAGTTTTTAATAAATACTAGTGAAGCTATAATAGAAATCGCGACCGATATGCAGCGCAACATGAAAGTATTTCAATTTTTCGTTTAGAATTAATGAAATTTACTGACTCTAGTTTCAATCGCGAATGGCATATTGTAAGTCCTACTTAAAATGTTTAAACTGCTCAATAACTTTCAACCGAAAGAAAAGAACTTGAGCCAAAATCCAATCGCCAGATAACAAGAAATATACGTAAACCGTTGGGATAATAAGTTAAATGTTACCAATCCTTCATCATACGTCATCGGACTGATTGTTGTGCATCGCAGTAATTGTATCTCAATACTCCATTCCTGCAGCCTCAACATATTATTCTTTGCCAGCTAATCATCCATTATTCCTGCAACAAAAAGAATGGAGCTGTGATAGACCTGTGCTAAAATCAGAATCGAAGTCGCAAAAGCAGTGTGTAAGTGACTGAATAAAATATAATAAAGATTCGAAGAACCGTTCAAACTAATAAGTTAGTTAACACGATGTTACAACAAACGAGAAGTTAATCGCGTATCAAAGAACCGATGTTACCGGAAGAAGACGCGTCGATACTCAACCGGTGGACCGGTCAAGGGTCCAGGAAAAGAGGCATGGGAAAGACTTTAATGTACTCTCGCGATAGGAAATCGATTGTTAGATAAACGCGTATTAATTAATAGAAGCTAATAGTCAAGCGTATGCGGTGGTAAACTAAAACTCGAAATGTGATTGATTTGTAGGGTGATGTACATCGCTAACCTTCGACAACATAGACGACCCTTACGCTGCTACGCTTGAACTGATAATGACGTCGCGTCGCGTCGCGTCCCGAACCTCCCCACTCCGGGCCGTCGCGTCGGTAGCGCTCGGTCCTATTCGCAATTTCCGAAAATCTTTCAAGGTTTCCGACCGCGGCCGTGCGGTCTACTATCCTTGGGTCACCTATTCGACTTCTACTGTTTCTGACCAACCTTTAGCTGGACCTACGACCCTTGGGCCATTCCTACTGGACTTCTACTGTCTCTGGTCAACTTTTAGCTGGACCTACGATCCTCGTTAAAGAATTCTTTTGTTCTTTGCCGCGCAATGAATGCGGGACAGCACAGGCGGGACGCTTGACGTGACACTGTCAATTTCATCGCCCCGATGCATCGCGATGTGGTTTCGACTCAACTCGACCCGAGCCGAAGTGCATCGCGCGACCAGGCACCGTAGCTCCATTTTTCTACCGAAACGTTGCTCGAGAAATAGCTGTCCTGGTTCCCCCTAAGCATTTCAGATATATTCACACAGTCGCATTAGGCCTGTCCCGAACACTACTTCAGTAAATAATAGTTCTTCAAGTGACCACTGTTCATGAGCAGAGGACGCTCAAATCAGTGTCGGTTTTCTGAGTCGGTATGGCCGTCACGGTGGGCCACGAAAGTCGATAAGATGTCTTGTCTATTCTTATATCTCGTCGGTGATTTCACCACTGACGAGATATAGGAATAGACAAGACATCCAATGTATTTTTTCGGCCCGAATTTCTGGGTGCCTGAGGGACCCATACGGGTTGCGAGTCACTCGCAACGTTACCAACAGATTATAGAAAACAATGCGAAAATTAAATAATTTTAAAGAGTTCTTTTGTTCTTTGCCGCAATGAAAGGCAACGAAGGATATGAAACATTTAATGTTAATTAAAAATCTTTTAATTAAAGAAACACATGATAAAAAGTTTTCTTATTTCAATTGTACTATCAATAAACGAAATAATTTTTAAAGTTATACTTTACATTATTTTCTGATAACTCACAAAAAAAAAAAATGAGCTAAGAGATGTATATTTTTTTAACACCCAAACAATAATGTTGCCACAATGAAAAAGATAGTGACGATAATTGTATACTACAATTCTTAATTGTATAGTTACTAGACAAATTCTTTAATTATCTTTTTCCTTGGAGCAATTTTATCGTTAAGGAAAGGCGCAATTTCTTATTTATATTCAACTAATAACAATAACGAAGTGCTAATGACCCTGGTCTTGATGCGACGTTAAACTTTAATGAAAAAAAACAAAAAACGAAGTAACTCATTTACTAATATAAGGCAATTCCTGCGATAAACGTGTCTGCAAACGATTAGTGTTCGTATTCGGTCCCGAGCGAAGTGTACTAATCGAGATTTTTCTGAAAATATATAATACCAAATTAATAATTGGAGTAAAATTTATACTCCGATTCGGAGTAGGTCCAAGAATTGGTAGGGATGACTCCGCGAACATTAACTGTGGAAAAAAACCAACATTAAGCGGCCATTAATGTACATTGTATCCTAAGTGCAATACGCAGTCAATTAGCTCGAATTATTTTCCACATAATTATCAAACGTCTCTTAAACGTTTAATAATTATACGATAAATAATTGATTGCCCAGGTCTCACCACGTGGAGGTTACTGCGTATGGAGACCCACCCTAGCCACGGCCCTTCCACCCTCCAATTATGCGAAAACAAATTCTAATATAACATGTGAGAAACAAAAATCTCCTATTATTGTCAATTTGTAGAACGTTCATTAATTGATCGTAGTACAAGTAAGACAACAAGAGGAGTACTTGGTAAATTCACGACCGAAAGCTAAGTTGAATATCAGAAGGAAACCTGAAAGAAAATTTGCAAGAGAATTCAATTTCCTGAAATAAAACTTTCTTAAAAATATATCATATGATCTTAAAAACTAGACAACGAAATATTATTGCAGTGGTGAACACTGCGGGCTTAAAAGCTAAGACATAACGTAAAAATAAACCCCACTTTCTTAAATTTTAGATTAGATTCGAATACGCCCTGCCTGACTAAAGAGCTAACTTAAGACTAGAATCACCCTGCCTGGTATAACATCTAAGAGTTCAATTAAAAGTATAATTTCAATAATATCCTACCAACATAGGAATGTAAAAGATACTTTACCAAACTCATATAGGTATAAGTACGTACATATATGTTTAATTCCCCTTCAATTCATCGATATTAATCATGTGGTCTATGGTGTCCTAGAACAGACTGAAACACACACCAAAAAATTGCAGCACCTGCCAACAATTTTTGGTTTTCTAAACCCTGCCTAGTTAAAAGTCTAATATTTTCAATTCGTGTAAAACCTGCCTGTATAAAGTTCTAAGGTTGTCTGTTCGAAAAAATCCTGCCTACATAAAGAGCTAAACGTATTGATCGATCTTAATTGGGCCCACCTAATTAATTATCTAATAAATGTAGTGAATTAAAAGGCCCGGGTAGGGGCAGGGGCAGGGCGGGGATGTGGTCATATTATACGTATGTATTATCATGAATCTTCTTCTTTAGCTGATTATTTTCAATGCTTCTGAAGCAAACGCAGACACGAAATAATTAATGAAGTATTATAAAAATGACTTCTTAAACTCAGAAATTGAATCGACGAGGCTGGCTCTTTAATTTTATAGTTTCCAAACGTGCCTTTGAAAGCCCGAACTCGTCGAACAGGGCCCTGACTCTAATGGAACACTTATGATTGACAAACAAAGTGATTCTAATTTCGCGACAGTATTTCTACTGTGTTTGTGACTGCTACCGAGCAGCCCGCGAGCCCTCGGCCAGAGTCTGTACAGTAAAACGACTTAGCATCGACACCAGTTTCGATTCCGAGCCACAGAAATCATTAAGGCACGGATATGCAAGACCACAACCACGATTCTAGATTATGACCCGTATGCCTTCTGCCACCCCAAGGTGTGCTTGGCGTGGTCTAACACATAGGAATTTCCTACTAGGCGGGCCAAAGTGTCCAGAAAAGCAATCACAGCCCCACACACCGCCCCCCGATGACACTGCAACCCGGATATTGCAAGAACCGCGACCACGATTCCAGAATGGTGGATAACCTACCCATGTTAGAGAACGTAGTCTAACCGAGGGCCTCGTGACCAGGGTCCAGAACCACAATCACGCCCCCACACATCGTAACTGGCTGACACTAAGTCCCCAACCATCAGTCCCCCGAGCCGAGAACGGAAAAGGAAACGAAATAGTTACGAAAGGAAAGGCAACCTCGGGGTCGAATGCTAGATTCGCGCGCGCCGAGGAGGAATGGAAGAATAATTATGAAGGGAAAAGGGAGCCTCGGGGTCAGAATGCTAGATTCGCGCGCGCCGAGGAGGAATGGAAGAATAATTATGAAGGGAAAAGGGAGCCTAGGGGTCAATTCGCAGTCAATTCGCTCGAATTATTTTCCACATAATTATCAAACGTCTCTTAAACGTTTAATAATTATACGATAAATAATTGATTGCCCGGGTCTCACCACGTGGAGGTTACTGCGCATGGAGACCCACCCTAGCCACGGCCCTTCCACCCTCCAATTATGCGAAAACAAATTCTAATATAACATGTGAGAAACAAAAATCTCCTATTATTGTCAATTTGTAGAACGTTCATTAATTGATCGTAGTACAAGTAAGACAACAAGAGGAGTACTTGGTAAATTCACGACCGAAAGCTAAGTTGAATATCAGAAGGAAACCTGAAAGAAAATTTGCAAGAGAATTCAATTTCCTGAAATAAAACTTTCTTAAAAATATATCATATGATCTTAAAAACTAGACAACGAAATATTATTGCAGTGGTGAACACTGCGGGCTTAAAAGCTAAGACATAACGTAAAAATAAACCCCACTTTCTTAAATTTTAGATTAGATTCGAATACGCCCTGCCTGACTAAAGAGCTAACTTAAGACTAGAATCACCCTACCTGGTATAACATCTAAGAGTTCAATTAAAAGAATAATTTCAATAATATCCTACCAACATAGGAATGTAAAAGATACTTTACCAAACTCATATAGGTATAAGTACGTACATATATGTTTAATTCCCCTTCAATTCATCGATATTAATCATGTGGTCCATGGTGTCCTAGAACAGACTGAAACACACACCAAAAAATTGCAGCACCTGCCAACAATTTTTGGTTTTCTAAACCCTGCCTAGTTAAAAGTCTAATATTTTCAATTCGTGTAAAACCTGCCTGTATAAAGTTCTAAGGTTGTCTGTTCGAAAAAATCCTGCCTACATAAAGAGCTAAACGTATTGATCGATCTTAATTGGGCCCACCTAATTAATTATCTAATAAATGTAGTGAATTAAAAGGCCCGGGTAGGGGCAGGGGCAGGGCGGGGATGTGGTCATATTATATGTATGTATTATCATGAATCTTCTTCTTTAGCTGATTATTTTCAATGCTTCTGAAGCAAACGCAGACACGAAATAATTAATGAAGTATTATAAAAATGACTTCTTAAACTCAGAAATTGAATCGACGAGGCTGGCTCTTTAATTTTATAGTTTCCAAACGTGCCTTTGAAAGCCCGAACTCGTCGAACAGGGCCCTGACTCTAATGGAACACTTATGATTGACAAACAAAGTGATTCTAATTTCGCGACAGTATTTCTACTGTGTTTGTGACTGCTACCGAGCAGCCCGCGAGCCCTCGGCCAGAGTCTGTACAGTAAAACGACTTAGCATCGACACCAGTTTCGATTCCGAGCCACAGAAATCATTAAGGCACGGATATGCAAGACCACAACCACGATTCTAGATTATGACCCGTATGCCTTCTGCCACCCCAAGGTGTGCTTGGCGTGGTCTAACACATAGGAATTTCCTACTAGGCGGGCCAAAGTGTCCAGAAAAGCAATCACAGCCCCACACACCGCCCCCCGATGACACTGCAACCCGGATATTGCAAGAACCGCGACCACGATTCCAGAATGGTGGATAACCTACCCATGTTAGAGAACGTAGTCTAACCGAGGGCCTCGTGACCAGGGTCCAGAACCACAATCACGCCCCCACACATCGTAACTGGCTGACACTAAGTCCCCAACCATCAGTCCCCCGAGCCGAGAACGGAAAAGGAAACGAAATAGTTACGAAAGGAAAGGCAACCTCGGGGTCGAATGCTAGATTCGCGCGCGCCGAGGAGGAATGGAAGAATAATTATGAAGGGAAAAGGGAGCCTCGGGGTCAGAATGCTAGATTCGCGCGCGCCGAGGAGGAATGGAAGAATAATTATGAAGGGAAAAGGGAGCCTAGGGGTCAATTCGCAGTCAATTCGCTCGAATTATTTTCCACATAATTATCAAACGTCTCTTAAACGTTTAATAATTATACGATAAATAATTGATTGCCCGGGTCTCACCACGTGGAGGTTACTGCGCATGGAGACCCACCCTAGCCACGGCCCTTCCACCCTCCAATTATGCGAAAACAAATTCTAATATAACATGTGAGAAACAAAAATCTCCTATTATTGTCAATTTGTAGAACGTTCATTAATTGATCGTAGTACAAGTAAGACAACAAGAGGAGTACTTGGTAAATTCACGACCGAAAGCTAAGTTGAATATCAGAAGGAAACCTGAAAGAAAATTTGCAAGAGAATTCAATTTCCTGAAATAAAACTTTCTTAAAAATATATCATATGATCTTAAAAACTAGACAACGAAATATTATTGCAGTGGTGAACACTGCGGGCTTAAAAGCTAAGACATAACGTAAAAATAAACCCCACTTTCTTAAATTTTAGATTAGATTCGAATACGCCCTGCCTGACTAAAGAGCTAACTTAAGACTAGAATCACCCTACCTGGTATAACATCTAAGAGTTCAATTAAAAGAATAATTTCAATAATATCCTACCAACATAGGAATGTAAAAGATACTTTACCAAACTCATATAGGTATAAGTACGTACATATATGTTTAATTCCCCTTCAATTCATCGATATTAATCATGTGGTCCATGGTGTCCTAGAACAGACTGAAACACACACCAAAAAATTGCAGCACCTGCCAACAATTTTTGGTTTTCTAAACCCTGCCTAGTTAAAAGTCTAATATTTTCAATTCGTGTAAAACCTGCCTGTACAAAGTTCTAAGGTTGTCTGTTCGAAAAAATCCTGCCTACATAAAGAGCTAAACGTATTGATCGATCTTAATTGGGCCCACCTAATTAATTTTCTAATAAATGTAGTGAATTAAAAGGCCCGGGTAGGGGCAGGGGCAGGGCGGGGATGTGGTCATATTATACGTATGTATTATCATGAATCTTCTTCTTTAGCTGATTATTTTCAATGCTTCTGAAGCAAACGCAGACACGAAATAATTAATGAAGTATTATAAAAATGACTTCTTAAACTCAGAAATTGAATCGACGAGGCTGGCTCTTTAACTTTATAGTTTCCAAACGTGCCTTTGAAAGCCCCAACTCGTCGAACAGGGCCCTGACTCTAATGGAACACTTATGATTGACAAACAAAGTGATTCTAATTTCGCGACAGTATTTCTACTGTGTTTGTGACTGCTACCGAGCAGCCCGCGAGCCCTCGGCCAGAGTCTGTACAGTAAAACGACTTTGCATCGACACCAGTTTCGATTCCGAGCCACAGAAATCATTAAGGCACGGATATGCAAGACCACAACCACGATTCTAGATTATGACCCGTATGCCTTCTGCCACCCCAAGGTGTGCTTGGCGTGGTCTAACACATAGGAATTTCCTACTAGGCGGGCCAAAGTGTCCAGAAAAGCAATCACAGCCCCACACACCGCCCCCCGATGACACTGCAACCCGGATATTGCAAGAACCGCGACCACGATTCCAGAATGGTGGATAACCTACCCATGTTAGAGAACGTAGTCTAACCGAGGGCCTCGTGACCAGGGTCCAGAACCACAATCACGCCCCCACACATCGTAACTGGCTGACACTAAGTCCCCAACCATCAGTCCCCCGAGCCGAGAACGGAAAAGGAAACGAAATAGTTACGAAAGGAAAGGCAACCTCGGGGTCGAATGCTAGATTCGCGCGCGCCGAGGAGGAATGGAAGAATAATTATGAAGGGAAAAGGGAGCCTCGGGGTCAGAATGCTAGATTCGCGCGCGCCGAGGAGGAATGGAAGAATAATTATGAAGGGAAAAGGGAGCCTAGGGGTCAATTCGCAGTCAATTCGCTCGAATTATTTTCCACATAATTATCAAACGTCTCTTAAACGTTTAATAATTATACGATAAATAATTGATTGCCCGGGTCTCACCACGTGGAGGTTACTGCGCATGGAGACCCACCCTAGCCACGGCCCTTCCACCCTCCAATTATGCGAAAACAAATTCTAATATAACATGTGAGAAACAAAAATCTCCTATTATTGTCAATTTGTAGAACGTTCATTAATTGATCGTAGTACAAGTAAGACAACAAGAGGAGTACTTGGTAAATTCACGACCGAAAGCTAAGTTGAATATCAGAAGGAAACCTGAAAGAAAATTTGCAAGAGAATTCAATTTCCTGAAATAAAACTTTCTTAAAAATATATCATATGATCTTAAAAACTAGACAACGAAATATTATTGCAGTGGTGAACACTGCGGGCTTAAAAGCTAAGACATAACGTAAAAATAAACCCCACTTTCTTAAATTTTAGATTAGATTCGAATACGCCCTGCCTGACTAAAGAGCTAACTTAAGACTAGAATCACCCTACCTGGTATAACAACTAAGAGTTCAATTAAAAGTATAATTTCAATAATATCCTACCAACATAGGAATGTAAAAGATACTTTACCAAACTCATATAGGTATAAGTACGTACATATATGTTTAATTCCCCTTCAATTCATCGATATTAATCATGTGGTCCATGGTGTCCTAGAACAGACTGAAACACACACCAAAAAATTGCAGCACCTGCCAACAATTTTTGGTTTTCTAAACCCTGCCTAGTTAAAAGTCTAATATTTTCAATTCGTGTAAAACCTGCCTGTATAAAGTTCTAAGGTTGTCTGTTCGAAAAAATCCTGCCTACATAAAGAGCTAAACGTATTCATCGATCTTAATTGGGCCCACCTAATTAATTATCTAATAAATGTAGTGAATTAAAAGGCCCGGGTAGGGGCAGGGGCAGGGCGGGGATGTGGTCATATTATACGTATGTATTATCATGAATCTTCTTCTTTAGCTGATTATTTTCAATGCTTCTGAAGCAAACGCAGACACGAAATAATTAATGAAGTATTATAAAAATGACTTCTTAAACTCAGAAATTGAATCGACGAGGCTGGCTCTTTAATTTTATAGTTTCCAAACGTGCCTTTGAAAGCCCGAACTCGTCGAACAGGGCCCTGACTCTAATGGAACACTTATGATTGACAAACAAAGTGATTCTAATTTCGCGACAGTATTTCTACTGTGTTTGTGACTGCTACCGAGCAGCCCGCGAGCCCTCGGCCAGAGTCTGTACAGTAAAACGACTTAGCATCGACACCAGTTTCGATTCCGAGCCACAGAAATCATTAAGGCACGGATATGCAAGACCACAACCACAATTCTAGATTATGACCCGTATGCCTTCTGCCACCCCAAGGTGTGCTTGGCGTGGTCTAACACATAGGAATTTCCTACTAGGCGGGCCAAAGTGTCCAGAAAAGCAATCACAGCCCCACACACCGCCCCCCGATGACACTGCAACCCGGATATTGCAAGAACCGCGACCACGATTCCAGAATGGTGGATAACCTACCCATGTTAGAGAACGTAGTCTAACCGAGGGCCTCGTGACCAGGGTCCAGAACCACAATCACGCCCCCACACATCGTAACTGGCTGACACTAAGTCCCCAACCATCAGTCCCCCGAGCCGAGAACGGAAAAGGAAACGAAATAGTTACGAAAGGAAAGGCAACCTCGGGGTCGAATGCTAGATTCGCGCGCGCCGAGGAGGAATGGAAGAATAATTATGAAGGGAAAAGGGAGCCTCGGGGTCAGAATGCTAGATTCGCGCGCGCCGAGGAGGAATGGAAGAATAATTATGAAGGGAAAAGGGAGCCTAGGGGTCAATTTGCAGTCAATTCGCTCGAATTATTTTCCACATAATTATCAAACGTCTCTTAAACGTTTAATAATTATACGATAAATAATTGATTGCCCGGGTCTCACCACGTGGAGGTTACTGCGCATGGAGACCCACCCTAGCCACGGCCCTTCCACCCTCCAATTATGCGAAAACAAATTCTAATATAACATGTGAGAAACAAAAATCTCCTATTATTGTCAATTTGTAGAACGTTCATTAATTGATCGTAGTACAAGTAAGACAACAAGAGGAGTACTTGGTAAATTCACGACCGAAAGCTAAGTTGAATATCAGAAGGAAACCTGAAAGAAAATTTGCAAGAGAATTCAATTTCCTGAAATAAAACTTTCTTAAAAATATATCATATGATCTTAAAAACTAGACAACGAAATATTATTGCAGTGGTGAACACTGCGGGCTTAAAAGCTAAGACATAACGTAAAAATAAACCCCACTTTCTTAAATTTTAGATTAGATTCGAATACGCCCTGCCTGACTAAAGAGCTAACTTAAGACTAGAATCACCCTACCTGGTATAACATCTAAGAGTTCAATTAAAAGAATAATTTCAATAATATCCTACCAACATAGGAATGTAAAAGATACTTTACCAAACTCATATAGGTATAAGTACGTACATATATGTTTAATTCCCCTTCAATTCATCGATATTAATCATGTGGTCCATGGTGTCCTAGAACAGACTGAAACACACACCAAAAAATTGCAGCACCTGCCAACAATTTTTGGTTTTCTAAACCCTGCCTAGTTAAAAGTCTAATATTTTCAATTCGTGTAAAACCTGCCTGTATAAAGTTCTAAGGTTGTCTGTTCGAAAAAATCCTGCCTACATAAAGAGCTAAACGTATTGATCGATCTTAATTGGGCCCACCTAATTAATTATCTAATAAATGTAGTGAATTAAAAGGCCCGGGTAGGGGCAGGGGCAGGGCGGGGATGTGGTCATATTATACGTATGTATTATCATGAATCTTCTTCTTTAGCTGATTATTTTCAATGCTTCTGAAGCAAACGCAGACACGAAATAATTAATGAAGTATTATAAAAATGACTTCTTAAACTCAGAAATTGAATCGACGAGGCTGGCTCTTTAATTTTATAGTTTCCAAACGTGCCTTTGAAAGCCCGAACTCGTCGAACAGGGCCCTGACTCTAATGGAACACTTATGATTGACAAACAAAGTGATTCTAATTTCGCGACAGTATTTCTACTGTGTTTGTGACTGCTACCGAGCAGCCCGCGAGCACTCGGCCAGAGTCTGTACAGTAAAACGACTTAGCATCGACACCAGTTTCGATTCCGAGCCACAGAAATCATTAAGGCACGGATATGCAAGACCACAACCACGATTCTAGATTATGACCCGTATGCCTTCTGCCACCCCAAGGTGTGCTTGGCGTGGTCTAACACATAGGAATTTCCTACTAGGCGGGCCAAAGTGTCCAGAAAAGCAATCACAGCCCCACACACCGCCCCCCGATGACACTGCAACCCGGATATTGCAAGAACCGCGACCACGATTCCAGAATGGTGGATAACCTACCCATGTTAGAGAACGTAGTCTAACCGAGGGCCTCGTGACCAGGGTCCAGAACCACAATCACGCCCCCACACATCGTAACTGGCTGACACTAAGTCCCCAACCATCAGTCCCCCGAGCCGAGAACGGAAAAGGAAACGAAATAGTTACGAAAGGAAAGGCAACCTCGGGGTCGAATGCTAGATTCGCGCGCGCCGAGGAGGAATGGAAGAATAATTATGAAGGGAAAAGGGAGCCTCGGGGTCAGAATGCTAGATTCGCGCGCGCCGAGGAGGAATGGAAGAATAATTATGAAGGGAAAAGGGAGCCTCGGGGTTAATTCGCAGTCATTCGCTCGAATTATTTTCCACATAATTATCAAACGTGTCTTAAACGTTTAATAATTATACGATAAATAATTGATTGCCCGGGTCTCACCACGTGGAGGTTACTGCGCATGGAGACCCACCCTAGCCACGGCCCTTCCACCCTCCAATTGTGCGAAAACTAATTCTAATATAACATGTGAGAAAGAAAAATCTCCTATTATTGTCAATTTGTAGAACGTTCATTAATTGATCGTAGTACAAGTAAGACAACAAGAGGAGTAGTTGGTAAATTCACGACCGAAAGCTAAATTGAATATCAGAAGGAAACCTGAAAGAAAATCTGCAAGAGAATTCAATTTCCTGAAATAAAACTTTCTTAAAAATATATCCTGTGATCTTAAAAATTAGACAGCGAAATATTATTGCAGCAGTGTATGCTGCTGCCTTAAAAACTAAGACACAGGTTGAAAATAAATCCTCCCTTCTTAAATACTAGATCAGATTCAAATGCGCCCTACCTGACTAAAGATCTGACTTAAAACTAGAATCGCCCTACCTAGTAGGTATAACATCTAACAGTTCGAATAAAAGAACAATTTCAATAATATCCTATCTACATAGGACTGTAATAGATACTATCCCATACTCGTGTAGGTATGAGTATGCATATACTTAAATCCTCTTCGGTTAGTCCGTATTAATCTCTCGTGGTCCATGGTGTCCTAGAACAGACAGAAACTCGAACCGAACAATTGCAGCACCTGCCAACAATATTTGGTTTTATAAACCCTGCATAATTAAAACTCTAATAATTTCAATTCGTGTAAAACCTGCCAGTATTAAGATCTAAGATTGTGTGTTGAGACAAATCCATAAAGAGCTTAAAGTATTGTTCGATTTATATTTGGGCCTGCCTAATTAATTGTCTAACACCTGTAATTAGTTAATAAGGACAGGGGTTTGGGGCAGGGATGGGGTGACGGTGTGTTCGTATTATACATTGTTTCATGAATCCTCTTCTTTTCAATGCTTCTAAAACATGCACAAACTCGAAATAATTAGTAAAGCATTATAAGAATGAATTCTTAAACTCACAAATTGGATCGACGAGGCTGGCTCTTGAATTTTAAAGTTTCCAATCGTGTCTTTGATAATATTTCTGGATCTGTATTCTATATATTCCACTCTTGAGCCTCTGACGTATGTACTTATGTTTGTTTAATATAGCATATTTGGGTTCATCTGTGAATCTGTAACAATCTCAAGCATTGGATTAGTGACATCCCCAAGTCTCCCCATTTTATATCGAAATGAAGCTGCTTCTAATTCGTAATAACTGAATTTTAGCAAAGTTAATAAATCAGAATTGATATGGGAAATGCAGCTACTTTTTAATAACAGTAGGTAATTGGATTTCGGCCAAAGTGATGTATTCTTTTGTACGTTCTAGATCAAACTGAATGGTGGTATCAATATCATTAAAAACTTCAAAATGAAGTAGTCACATTTCACTATAATTGATTCTATTTTGCTTCTACAAAGGAGCGACAAACGATTATTCGGAAGCAAAATATCAAACTTCCACTATCACTATGCCGAGCCACAACTACGGCCAAGAACATTTTTCGTGTAAGGATTTTTGTTTACACATTTACGGATATCGCGAGTGAATTTCAATTTCTACAAAGCAAGCTCGAAAAGTTATAAAAATTATCTCTACTAAACAAAGGTAAAAATACAATTGCAACGATTAGGGGAAAATATTTAAGAGTTAAAATCCAATAATGAACAGTCACTAGTATTAACTCTAATTTAAATCTACTATCTAGAATTATTATAAATTTATCAAAGATTCTACAAATTATTTCTTTTAATTATTTCTTTTTATTCCTTTCTTTTCTTTCATTTTTTTCATTTATTTCCTTTTCTTTTCTTTTCCTTCATTTCGTCCACACGGTGATATACTATTATGTATGCAATTTTTTAGCAGTATTTCCATCAACAGACATTCCAGGTAGTATAATTATTAAGAAAACTAAATAAAATGAAACGCTGAAAAGAAAAAATACACCATGTAGAACAATAATTGACAATGAATTGGCTTTGATAAAAAAAAAATGTTGAAAATGCCTGAAGTAACAGGTGGCCAGAAGGGCCGCCAACAACTTTATATTATTTAAAGAATATTTATGTAACGCAACGCTAGTATACTACTTTTAAACATTAGAAAATTCAATAGCAACACAAATTTGTAAGAATCAGACGCGAGTGGTGCTTCAATATGTCAAATAGCAACTCTAATTCAAGTTAATCATTAATAGTATTAAAAATCAGCAAAATCGCGATTGGACGCAACACTAATGAAAGAATGACTCGATGCTCTATGCACCAATTGTCTCTTTAAACGCAACACTAAACGCGGAAGATTCAGCTATGGTCTTTGGCTGATGATGATGTGCCACACTCCAGGGTGGCTCATGAACAGGCTTCCAATTGGAAGCAGTTGGGGACTGGTATTCGCAACTCTAATTAAAAACACGATCTTTAATCAACGCAACACTAATGGGAACTCGCGATGCAATCATTTCGCTACACTATTTATTAAGGCTGATAGAAAGCAAACAGTAAATTATTTGTAATATCAAAAAGCAATGTAATTGAAGATCCTCTGTAAAGTTAGCTGAAGGCTCAAGACGCGAAAATAATTTCCGCAACACTAGAAACTTTCTCATATGTAAAATATATTATAAAATACTACAATTTAACTAACAATAACCACGGCAAAATTGCAAGAACCATCGCGGTATCATTGCGCAACGCTAAATCAACCACGATTTTCATTTGGTCGCAACTCTAATTAAAAACCGCGAGTCACTTCGCAACTCCAAGAATACGCGAGACACGTTTTCCTTTTCGCGACACTACTTGAAAAACGGCGTGGCATTTAACGCAACTCTAATTCGACCCGTTCTCAAGTTTTTCACAACTCTAGAACAAGGCGATATTTGGGAGGGCTGCATCGTTGGGCCGGAATGTGCGTCGGCCAAGTACAAATAAAAATTCTACAAATGAAAATGCAAGCACAGTGACAAAGTAGTAACAAAGAATGATACCCCATTCTTAAAAAGAATGGGGAGCCATTATTAGTTGCCCTCTTGAGTGACAGTTTGTCGGGCCTCTTCGGCATATAGCCTCTTCTTTTCGTTGGACCCAAGGGCCAGCTGAAACTTAAACTAGGCTCGAGGCTATAATCGAAAACCAAAGAAAAACTTATAAAGGTGAAATAAAGAGTTTAGATCGCGGAGCTAAATGGAACACACGTGGCCGAATCACGATGAAATAAAATCGTAAAATTGTGATTACGGAAAATCGCAAAGATTACGATTAAAATTATAATCGTTCTTCGTTCACACGTGCAGCCTCGAGCATAATGTAACACGTTTCGTTTCGGAGCCTAAATCGCGACCACGACCGCGAAGGATTCGAAAAATCGATAGGCAAAGCCAGAGGCGAACGCATTTTCGTTCGCGCCACAGCTTCACCGTCGGCTTTTCAAATTAGATTTCCTGAAACAGGTTGAACACGCGAATGAGTGCCTACACGATCAGAGACTGTGTCAACCTGCCCGGCCCTACCTACTTATGTCTATCAATCACACCAGAAAGTATGCTACCTATCCTACCTGGACCTATATTTAAAAAATGGCAAACAGACACACCAACACACGACACTCCACGGTTCTCAGTCAAACACTTGGGCGCAAAAGCCTACACTAGGGAGGCGTCCCGGGACACCCCCGACACCCAAGTGCTGTCGCACAACTTGCACACTCTAATGTACGTACCATTTTTCTGAAATCGATTGACAGTGGCTGGGATCTCTGCGTTCACGTGGAAAATACCACGTCGCGGTTGAGATATTTAATAGATATTTAATAGAATAATTAAATAGCACCGATACAAAAGGTACTTGATAGCAATTGATAAGTATATTCGATTCTCTTTGGAATTTGGTCTCCGTCATCTTAAATGACAAAAACTTCGTGGCCCGGTATATTAGGGATTATTAATGCAGTTAATAGTAAAAATGATGTCTCTGTTTTCAATTAATGGACATCTTATCTTGGTTAGAGTAACTACGTTTTAGTACGGAACGTCGCAAATCCACAGCCTAACCACACACACAATGTGGATATTACGTCGTGCACGATACACCAAACGCACTGTCAGTCGCCAACAATAAATCATTATAAACTAAATAGATATCATCGTGCTCTACCACCGTTTTCCCACCCAAGTAGCACCGGGGCACGTGAGTGGGATCCGGGCAGTGAACACGGAAAGGGATAAACCTGGAAATCCTCGTCTAAAAAAATGATGAAGACATACTGATTTTCTAACGGGCTAAATGTATACATGTATACATATATATACCCGATCAATACATGATTTTATTCTATTAAAAAGAAACTGAAATGACTCTACTTTATTAGAAAAATTATGCTATGACTCTACTTTATTAGAAGAATTGTGCAATGACTCTACTTTATTAGCAAAATTGTACAATGACTGTACTTTATTAGGGAAATTATTCAATGACTCTACATTAATATACCTTGAATGATATTGAAACATCCTCCGGTGTTCCCGTCATCAAAGCATTGCTTCTAAAATGCACGGTTGATTTTGAAGTAGATTGCTTTGATTTCGAGATCTACCGGTTCGCGTATTGTCTTCTTGTACATTCAGGTTTAATTAATATCTTGTACGGAAAAAGTGAACGTATTGATATCTCTAAACGCTAAAGACTAATATGGATATCGTATAATAAAATTATGCGATAGTCCCAACAAATTGACAAGGTAAGTAAGTACCTTTACTTTATATACATATAATCAAAGTAGTAAAAAAGAGGAACGACTATACGCTTACTAACAATTTATTATAACTGTGCAGTAATTGCAATTGACAAATAAACGAAGTCGAATGGTATTCGACTTCTCCACTACAAACTAATGCACGTAGAATACTGGACGTTACTTTATATTCATTCAATAATTAATAACTATTTAAATATCGTTTCATAGGTATTCAATTAAATACTCTATTATAAAAAGATATATAGTGATATATTTTATTCTAAATATGATCTGTTTTAAAATTATGAAGCTATTTAAAAACGCGTTGTACAAGAAGACCTATCCTCATATAATATAAAACAGTAAAAAAGTTACTACTCATGAGTATATTTCCATATACCCATGGTCACAATGCTTGCCAGAAAAAACTACGTAATTACAACCAGTCACTCGTGTCGGTTCGGACCTTTCGTCCTGCGACATGATTGAGTGACCAGAGGAACTTTAAAGCATGCCACTCACCGGTTGCAGACTCACCAGGTGTGCGGTCAAGCTCGTCGCCATCGAAGCCATGGAAGCTGCTGAAACATTCAAAAAGAGCCAACAACATTAAAATCTATGTATTTTCAGTACTTTTGGAATGTGTTAATTATCAATGATTATTTCAATACAAGATTAAAGAAATACAGAAGTACTTACTCTTCAAGTTGATGGATGAAAGCCCGAACTCGCCGAACAGCCTAGGTGTTGACTCTAATACCGGAATACTTATTGCGATAAAAAAGAATAAGATAAAGGACTACCGTCGCGCGCGTTTTATAATTGTGATCGACGAACAAAGTGACTCTATTTTTCGCGAGAGCAATATTTCGAAGCAAACACTGACTCTACTTTCGCGTATCTTTGCCACTATTTATATTTAATTATAATTATTAAGAGCGGTTGCGCTCAAAAAATAGTAAGAAGAACTTTAACGAAACAAGCACTGAATTTACCAACCGCATTGCGCGCGGTCATCAAAATTTGCTGAAAGAAAATCTGCACATGTTAGTAAATGAGGGGAGGAGGTAAAAATTAAAGCAATACACATGTGATTTTATTTGTTTCTTTCTTATTTCTGTATGTCTGTTGAGGAATTACTGCTTTGGTGTTTTAATAAAGTACTACTGTATTGTTAATTGTCTATTCAAGATATATTATTATAGATTAATATAAATGATTTATCAAAAGCGTACTGTGACTGTTCTATGTCAGAGTTTTAAAAGTGATCATGATCCTAGTAAGTAAGCAATATCGCGCATTTATAAATTCTCGTAGCTGCTTGTAGAAATCAAGACTCGAAACTATTTATCATGCTTCAAGGGCATGGCAACAAATACGTAAGTACGCGGGCAATCCTGCATCGAAAATTCACTTTGACCGTACTTGTGCAAAGGCACAGAGATAATAAAAGTGTCAACAAGAACACTAGTGAAGCTATAATAGAAATCGCGACCGATATGCAGCGAAACATGAACGTCGTTCAATTTTTCGTTTAGAATTAATGAAATTTACTGACTGTAGTTTCAATCGCGAATGAAATTAACGTGATAAACCTGTGCTAAAATCAGAATGGAATGCAAAGTTGCGAAAGGCCATATGTAACTGGGTATGTAAGTGACATTGCAAAGAAAATAAACGCAACCTTAACACCGCATCGAATCCGAATAATCGTGTAATAAAATATAATAAAGATTCGAAGAACCGTTCAAACTGATAAATTAGTTAACGCGATGTTACAACAAACGACTAGTTAATCTCATATTTGTTCAGCAAAGGAAACTCAAGAAAGATTATAATCTATAAAGTTTAATGTACTGTTGCGATAGTAGAACGATTGTTAGTTAAACGCGTATTAATTAATAGAGGCTAATAATGAAGCGAACACAATGGTAAAGTAAAGCCTGAGGTGCTATTGCGTTGTAGAGTGAGGTATGTCGCTAACCATCAACACCATAGACGACCTTACGCTGCGACACTCCAATTGAGAAAGAAGGGGCACGCGCCGCGCGACGGTCGACCACACTCCGCCAGCCTCCCCACTCCGCTACGCGCCGGCGCGTCAGCTGCGCTCGGCGGTATTCGCTATTTCCGAAAATTTTCGACGGTCGCCGACGGCGACCGGCGGTCTACTACCCTAGGGTCATACCTAGTGGACTTCTACTATTTCTGACCAAGTTTTAACCGGACCTACGACTCTAGGGTCGTGCCTACTG
Source organism: Nomada ferruginata (assembly GCA_963583965.1). NCBI lineage: Eukaryota > Metazoa > Arthropoda > Insecta > Hymenoptera > Apidae > Nomada > Nomada ferruginata. The sequence goes on from OY757224.1 coordinate 9,273,152, forward strand.
GACTTCTACTATTTCTGACCAACTTATAGCCGGATCTACGACTCTAGGGTCGTGCCGAGTGGATTTCTACTGTTTCTGACCAACTTTTAGCTGGACCTACGATCCTCGTTAAAGAATTCTTTTGTTCTTTGCCGCGCAATGAATGCGGGACAGCACAGGCGGGACGCTTGACGTGACACTGTCAATTTCATCGCCCAATGCATCGCGATGTTGTTTCGACCCAACTCGAGCCGAGCCGAAGCGCATCGCGCGACCAGTCATCGTAGCTCAATTTTTCTACCGAAACGTTGCTCGAGAAATAGCTTTCCTGATCTCCCCAAAGCATTTACATATATTCAACAATCGCATGAATCCCGTCCCCGCTACTTCAGTAAAGAATAGTTCTTCAAGTGATCACTGTCCATGAGCAGAGGACGCTCAAATCAGCGTGGGATTTCTGAGTCGGTATGACAGTCACGTTGGGCCACAAAAGTCCATAAGATGTCTTGTCTATTCTTATATCTCGTCGGTGATTTCACGTTGCCAGTCCTCCTGAGTAAGCGCCACCTCATCACCACTACCTGAACTAAATTTGTGACGTTACGTGCCCTGTTTTAACAGCAATATTACAGCGGATGGCGAAACTCGTTTGTGGGAATACAATTAGGGCAATGTATTGTTTGTCCTTACATGAAAAGATTTTGAGCTCAGCGAGGGCTCATTCGAAAGAGGAAGGTTCACCGCGGCGCGCTGCACGCCCCGTTTGTGTCGCCAAACTCTTTTAGTGACCTAAAAATACTTGTATTCTGCGGGTGTATTTTGTCGATTTTTGTTCTACTTTGGACACTCACAATATTAGATAGAAACACAATCTTGTTGAACGGGCTGTGCAGCGCGCTGCATTGAACCTTCCTCTTTCGAGTGAGCCCTCGCTGAACTCAAAATATTTTCATATAAGGACAAACAATACATTGTCCTAACCCATGTTTTGGGGCCATATTGTGTCGGTATACAGCTCGCTGCATTACCCGTGTCTACCCTCTTAAGGTAACGCAAAAAAGGAGCGAAGTGTAGGAAGTAAGAACCCATTTTTTTTGTTCACGACTGATTTTATTCTCACGATTTCCCCATTCCCGGTATCTTTCGTTCGCTTCAACGAATACATCGTGATACCAAATACTCCTTGCATTCCTGTATCAATCGTTTCGTATTGTATTTAAAATATCCTTAGACCGTGTAACAGTTTTATGCGCGAGCTCACTTTAACACATCCGTTGACATCGTATATTGCAATCTCGGTATTCACCTTTTTCGTTCCAAGTCTCGTTTAATTTTTGTTTTTTGTTTTTTTTGTTCGTTCTTATAGAGTTAATTTTTATGGCTAAATTGGTTCCGTATGAACTAACATTTTCGTCTCATGCCTTACAATTATAATTAACGGTATCAGCCTGTATGTACAGTCGTATAACATTCAAACAACGTATTTACATACACGCAAATTAAACAATGCCCGCGCAAGTGATTACGCTTGAAGAGAACGGATTCTTAAGCTTTCGAATTAATTATAGTCGTTGTTTAATATGTTTTTTTTGGCGTTGGTTCTAATACGAGATCGGGAAGAAATCGTCGGATCGTATCGATCAATGGATACTGGGCTCATTAGCATCCAATGCTCGACAGAGGTCCGTTTGCCTTCTCCCATAAAAATTCCGAAGGTTTATCTTTATCAGTTGTTTATCACATACGTGAATAAATCGACGCTATGTAAAATCGTTCACGAAGGAATTTTCGTTTGCTCGAATGGCGAAGAAATTCTTGCGCAACTATTGCCATTAAAGAAACAACTACCCGCGCCGATCACGGTGGATATGTTTGTCGCGGTAATTGCGATCCTACCAGAAGAATTTACAATTCTTCGATTGGAGTAAGTTGCGTGCACATCGAGGTGTCTATAGAATAATTCTTCGTCGCCTGTTTCGATTTTCGTGCACCTCGTACAAAGATCGAACGTTAATATTATTTTAAAATTCGAGCGGCTAGATCTTAGGAGAAAATGTTTGACGATTGCGCCTTTATCTCTACGTATAGCAATTCCTATAGTCTGCAGAGGAAATTCCAAAAGAAGGGGAAAACGTTACTACCTAAGGGTCTATCCGTTCGCGTACTCGAGAATTTCCTTCAAGCGAATTAGGAAACGCTTCGTTCGGATCATTCTTAATTAATATCGCCTTAATATTTGCAGAGGAAAATGATATCCTTGAAGTATCGAACAGCTATTGTTTTTCACTTTCCCTCTTTTTACTTTTTTTTTTTACAAAAATGTTTAATAGAAGATTGCCTCGTTCAGGCGCCATTGTATTCTCGTTATTTGGCAACAATTATGGATACGTAAGTTGTGTTTCTTTTATTATTATTATTCTTCTTTACATAATAACGAATTCGACTATCAATATTTACAACGCTTCGATTAGTTTAATTAACCGCTGAATGGCTCGTATTAATGTGCACATATATCATGAAATGAGGGTGTATGTACAAAATAGGTTTATGAAATTTCACGTGAATATTACATGCATTAATTACGCTACGATCACAGGAGAAACCAGAGCAGTTTTCAATACGCGGCTTAACAATGAATTTATAATCGTTGATTACAACACCTTCACAATCCCACGTGTATCCACGTTACTTAGAATAATGAACATTTCAAATTCTTCAATTACCATCGATCTCGTTTTTTATCTCAAATTTTTCCTTCATTCTTCCCGTTGGATCTACCCCCGGCCAAAAATTAACAACCACTCGGAGTTGAGAAGAATTTAACGCACGAGACGTTTCCTTTCATTTTTTTGGGGTGTTCTTCCCTCGCGTCCCTTCAAACTACTACAGGTTTTTTCGATATCGGTTTCAAATTCGCTGGCAAAACAGCCGATTCAGTGGAAGCCTCCTGCTATAATGGAACGTCACTCTGATTCACCGGTCCGTTTCCTATTCTTGCATTGTTATTTAATTGTTTCGTTGTCGTGGTACTGTCCTTCGGTTCTATGCTCGTCGCGACTGCATTTGAGTCCTTGTCGCTGTTATTAGAAGTTTGGGTCGATCGCGAAACAACCGTGGGCGGTGGTTTGCCATTCTTCTGGTCCTTCACCTCCAACTCGTAGTCTGCAAAAGTAAATCGTAAAGAGAAAAGGAAAGGAAGAATTATCTCTCAATGGTGCAACATGCAGGGAGCAATATCAGAGGATTAGAATATTGAAATTTAATCGAGAGTTCATGCGGAGATTCAGAGCTTAATTAAAACAATTTTAATTATTTATTTAATGTTTTAATTAAAACAATTTTTTGCCCCAAGTCTGTTAGAAAATCTGCTCCAACGAAGAGATTTGCCCGCGGTGTTCCTCTGAGGATCGAAAACGCGAAACCGCCAGTTTCCAACGAGACGTTTAATTAAGAATCTCCGTTAACAACTGGATCCTTGCTGGGGGCGAAATATGTTTCAACGGAAAATTAATTATATTCCAACTAATCTTCGCAATAATTTCGATACACATCTGTTGGACACGGTCAATGTTTCTAAAGGAAGAAGAAGCCCGAAGGGAAGAATGAAAACAATCCATTATTCAATTTAATCCGCGAATACTTACATTCACTTTGCGTCGAACAATCGATCGTGGTAATAATATGCCTCTTGACTGCCTTATTTTGATCGCAGGTAGCCGCAGTCAATGTGACTGGCGCTATCATGCTGGATGCATTGGTAGCCGTGACTGCTGAACTTTTCGTCGTGCCGTATCTAGCCGGCATCATGCTTTGTCGCACGTTCCTCTCCGGCCGAATTAGAATGATGTACAGCTGTTTGGGGGCAAACGAAAGTTTAAATCTCATCCGTTAATTTCTCTGAAATCTTCGTCAGGGGTGGATTTTACCTTTGGACTGAAGAGACACGCAATGGTCACCGACGCGGACAGGCTTATGGTCACCGACATCGAGGTAATCCTCAGTGCTACGTTGCTACCTGTGCCGAAGTACAACGGCACGAAGGCTAGCCAGATCACGCATGTGGTGTACATCGTGAAACCTGAACGGGAAACGCATTACAAGCTTAACAGTAGGATCAATTATTCCTCTTTTCAATCAGATCTCATCGCATAATTTTAAATGTTTATTATATTTAAAGTTTGCCAGCTACGAATAGCACAAAGCAGTCTTAGTCGAGTGCATGCAATCGAACAGGTAATTATAATCGACGCACAGATGAACTCCTGCATTGCACGGTTTCCAATGACGTTTCAAATGACGTAGCTGAAAGTATGATATTCTGTGCGCGAAACAAAGAGAATTGTGGGCAGATTGTAAGGGGTGCAATGCACGCAACGTTTCTGCGTTCTATCGTTTCATACAAATCCGTCCAACTATCCTCATTAGTACCTGACAATCTTATCCCCATTCAACGGCATCGTGTACAACGGAGATGCTGAAGTTACGGCTTGACAGAACTTTATCTTTACCTTTAGAATTATACATACTCGCAGCTACACCCTGAGGGTTGTAATCTTCGAACCTTCCAGACTAAAATTCTCCAACCGCCTTCCGCTAATTCATTTTCCCACCGGGAGAAATTTCATAGAACCTCGGCACAGTTCTATTTGCACGGTGCACGGGGGGGATGAATAGCGGATCGAGAAGGGTTAAGCACCATAGCCAACGGTGTTCGAAAAGTCGACGGGGCGTACGCTTACCGATATGTTTGCTCTCGTTGAAAGCCTCTGGGATTTTTCTCGTAAGAACCGCGTAGACGGTGCAAACGACGATCAACAAGATCGGATATGCGAAGACGATCATGTAACTGGCGTCCACGTAGCTGTTACAAACGAGCAGATTGTCCTCCCTGGTCGGATAATGATGCATCGCTCTCGCCGGATCGATGATCATCCAGACGCCGTTAATTAAAATCTGCACGAACACCAGACCGGAACAAATGATCAATTGTGATCGCGGCGATATGAAGGAAGGCCTCTTGGCGCTGTGTTTGCTCGCGTTGAAGATCCTTGAGATTCGATTCGTCTTTGTTAGGAGGGCTGCGTAGACGACGGTGAAACAGAAACCCGCGGTGAATCTATTTAACACCGCGAAACACAGTGTTCGATAAAATATTATGCATTTTAACTTTCCAGAGAAATATCTGTAATAGGAGGCGTTCGAGCGAGCAATTCCATTTTACTTTAACGCTTATGTTAGCAACCCATTTCTATATTTGCTTTAATAATTTCTGAATGTTCTTGATAAAATATCGCAAAACCGCTCCGGATCTTGGTTCTTTGAACAATTTCGCGACAACGCAAGTTTTGTGAAAACAAATTTATGCAAGATATTTTAGATAACTAAGCTTCGAACGTCTTCACCATTTTGGTTGCTAACATAAGGGTTAATATCTATATACATAATAATATCTAATAATATATATATTTTGCTTTGCTAGATTTTCAATACTTCAGAGGAGAAGAAATAATATTCTACGGCTTGACTGGAAGATAGACAAAATAAGGACTGCTATAATCTTCGAGGACATGCTCAAGAGATAGGTAGCAGGTGCAACTTTGCCTCTAGGTGGATTCACCGATCCATTTTGCGCTCTTCTTTTGATTCCCCGCAATTGAATCGCCAGTAATTCACTTCTTCCGATGAAATTCCGTTCCACGACATTATCAACTTTGCGCCCGATCGATCATGTACTCGCGTTCCCCGGTTAATGTCAATATCCACCGACGTGCAGCGACTCGTTTCGCAGGAAATTTTATTTTTCCGACGACCGCGAGCGGTTTATCGCGAAGAGAAAAGCGAGCAGAACGCTGCTGTGACGTCGTACGTTTAACCCCTTACCTTTGAATACCGCAAACGATGTCCGTCGGTCTCAGGACCAGCGCGAAGGTAACGAGATAACAAAGTAGAATTCCAGAAAGTAGGACGTAGGATAGCTCACGACCGGATGCACGAACCACTGGTGTGTCGTTGTGCTTCAGAAACACTCCGCAGACGAAAAAGGTTATCTATTCGCATTGGAAAGACTTTTTATTAATTAATAGTTCTGCGCGAAACGACGAAATAATTATTTTAAAGTGTATTCCGTGGACGAGTAATTGCACTGTACAATATCGTGGATGAACAATGTTTTCAATAAATCTTCAATCAATATCTAATCATTTAATTGTGATATTTATTCGTCGGGTAATTCGCAGTTAATGAAGCAAAGAATTTTTATCAATTATCACGCACTCCTTTCTTCCGAGGTAACAAATTAAACTGCGAATATTTTTGTATTTTTCTTCTTTGGAAATATTTCGAAGATACAAACAAATGTTTAGGCGTATTAGGCTGCTTATTGAACGCTGTACTTCACATTTATTTATTATGTTTTAACTGTGCTCATTTGAACGTGCACACCTTTTCCCAATTTCGCTTATTTGCGTTGGAGATACTCACCAGAATACCTGTGGCTGAGAAGGACATTGCCCCTATTGCCCATCCGCTCTCTGGACGCAAGAATTCCTCGGGGATATCGCGGCAAGTAGAATGAGTCTCGTCTGGCACAGCCCCTTGGCGACAGGGAATGCATTGCGTTTCGTCTATCGGATGTCGTATCTGTATTTAACAGACGTGGAAGTTTCCAAAAAATAATATTCCAGCGAGACGCCCTTTTATATTTACCCCAGTGGTTACTTTGAAACGGGAAAGTCCCTCTTAAAGATTCGAAAGACGATTTCCTATGCTCCTTTAGAAGAAGTCGTAAGTAGTATACCGTTGATGTGAAAAATAGAACAAGCTTTCTCATATATTACCGAGAAATAATAAAGAGTAATACTTGGAATATACTCTTTCATTAAACACCGCCTATTATACAGTCCTATCTCACGCGATCACTCTATCAACGGAACGTCGATCAAAGCGCAGAAATTTTTTTACACCTCTCGGAGCAGGCGGAATTACTTTCACACGTACTTCAGTAATAAATTAAAAACGAAAGGAGAGAAGGAAATTCGAAAAATAAAGAATCTCTCTGACTTGAGGGATATACATTATATATAAAGAAATGTGGAATTTTTATATCAACTTCGCGTTGCACCCTTCGAATCTCCGAATGTTATTCCGTCCAATAAAATGTTATTCGCTTGAGACTGCGGGGGGCGCAATAAAAGTTCGTTCACCACGTGGCGGGGATAAATATTTCAAGATCGATGGCCGAACACGCTCGAGTGTGATCACAAACCTGATATTGAGTGCAGTTGAAGCAGTGCCAACAGCATCTCTCACCCTCTACATATTTCTTTGCCTGGCCGACTTCGCAGGGCAGAGAGCAAACGCTTTCGGGCGACTGAGGATGTCCAAGTTTAAATTGGATCTCTGCAAGGAATATTCGAGTAGGCAGGGTGGCACCGGTGGCGTTCAATCTCGCGGGGAAAAAAGGACAAAATGCACCGTGCTATTACAAAACGGCCGAACCGTGACTTACCGGACATATTCAAGCGTAGTTCACCCTCGAGGTATTTACCCACGCGGATCCATTTGTACTTGCCCGGCTCCACTTGCTTGAAGTGTATTATGTTGTAGCGGGCCGGGCCATCCCCGTTTTTGTCGAACTTGAACTTGTCGCCACTTAAACCTTCAACATTTGTAACTTAATACGGCGGGAAGTTGGGCAAACATTTATTTCGAAGCCCTTGGCCATTGAATCGGGAACACTTCCATAAAGTTGTAAACTAAGATAGAACAGCGACCAACCCCTGGCCATCTAATACGAACTACATATGTAAAATTTTCACCCTTTGAACCATGGTGTTACGATACAAATGGGGCGAATATTATTACTAAATTGATTCTAATTGAAGTATTTAGCAAAACACTTGAACACTTTCCATTCGTGTATTCGCGTTTTTCTTGAACAGTATTTTACCCCCTTGTAATACAGCTCGTTGCATATTTTCTTTTACGCTTTGTGTACACTGAATTACTGTATCTTTTATGATTTTATTATTTTGCTAAATACTTAAATTAGAATCAATTTAGTAATAATATTCGCCCCATTTGTATCGTAACAGATTGGTTCAAAGGGTGAAAATTTTACATATGTAGTTCGTATTAGATGGCCAGGGGTTGGTCGCTGTTCTATTTTAGTTTACAACTTTGTGGAAGGTATGCCAATGCCATAATAAAACGTTACGCGAACTCACCCTCAAAATCCACTTTTCGAAGGTATTTCAATAGCTCCGTACCCTTGGTTGGTTTCATAGCGTCGCAGAGTCCTGGTTTCCCGTGGCAAAGATCTCTGTGCATATCTCTGGGTGCAATAGAAATCATCGAGACTATGTATTTTTTTTCCTCCCTCTTTCTTTTTTTATATTTAACACATGACCGTTCAAATATAGCTTTCGAAGTGAATGGAGCGACGCTTTAAAAATTGCATCAACCCAAAAAATTCTATTCAATTTAACCGATTGGAGTTCTTTTTATTACCGGAAGGCATAGGCGAACGCCATGACCGCGTCGGAAACGAATTGCAGTTGATCCTCGAACGCCGTAGCTTGTTTGGTTAAACGTTCCTTCGTTGTGCATGGCTTCGTGTACTTCTGGTTGTACGGAGTTCTAGATGCGTTTGGGTATCGACACTGGAAATGATCCTCCCAGAATTCTAAAATAATTTGTGATGCATTGCAGTGTTCGCCGCGAAAATACAAAAGTGTAATTGAAGGGACTATAAAGGGAATTGGTCTAACATTGGCAATAAAGCTCTTTCTAAAATTGCATGCCCCGGCTATTGTTCCATTCGTATTATTCTGCCAATCAGTTAAGTATCGTGTTTAATGATCGACCGTTCTCCGAAATGTTATATTTTCAGTACGCGGAAGTTACAATTAGCGAAGTTTAACAGGGATCGCGTGTTTCAGTCTTTCGCTTACCAACGAACCACGGATTCCTTCGGTTGTTCTCGACGGTTAAATTGAGGAAGTACTCTTCGAAACCCTTGACAGGATTGGCTTGAGGTTGAACCGATAGAGTGCCCTCGACTTCCGGCTCGTTACCATTACTAACTAATCCCCTGGCACTCCATCCATCGCTGCCGATCCAAGAAAATGCACCGGTTGCATTGCAACGTCTGACTGCCCTCATAACACCGGCAACTTCTTGATCCGAGCCGAATATGATGCACCCTGAACAGATAGACAATGTTGAAAGGAAAGATTTAATTTAGAATTAACTCTGACATAATAAGATCTCATTGCATTATAAATAATAATCGTAATACTATTCTATTTAATATAATACACCTCTTGCTATATTATTATAATAATATTATTGTTATAATGCTATATATAATATATGATAAGAATTATATTAAATACAGCAATATTATTATTATTATATTGCAAGAAATGTTCCTAAATAGCAGCGACATTCATTTTATTTTATTCTCGTGTTGCATATATATTTATTTTCGAAGTGAAATCACAGTCCATTGTACACTACTACAGAAATTGGATTTTCTGTAACATCGGTCCCATTCACCATTCGCAGGACAAAAAAATTAGATCGAACGTGGAGATATTTTCCACTTCACATACTCTGTAAATATCGGGGGCTCGTTCGTTTCAAACGTTCCTGCAGAATAGGAATGTTTTTGCTGTCTAAACTCTGGCAAAGCACAACGAGAGAATCGGAATTTAATTTAGCACAACTGTTTCGTACGTTTTTTTCTCCGTTTCGTCCTCTCTATTCCTCTGGGTTTGGAATTTATCGAAACGTAGCAATCAGTACGTTGTGCAATTTTCATCTATCATCCCTGTGCTTTATTTGCTTCAGAATATTCTTTATCTTTCGTTTCTTCTTTCGATAGAACGTTCTATTGTTGAGTGGAAGGTAATAAACGTGTCGTCCCTGGTTCTACTAGACAAAAGCACACTCTGCTGTTACTTATATAAAAAGAATATGTTGTGGCCCCGGGTCATCCAGTTTCGTTCCGCATAAAACTCCTGGGGCATAATCACAACTTCCTTTTCATGCAAATTGCTCTATGGAACATGACCCACGTTATCATGCCATATTTCTCATTCCTGGACCTTATTCTTTCTTTTATACGCTGCATTGCTTCTTGATGAAGTCTCGGTCTAATTTAGATTCTCGTAGGAATAAGTCCGAGCGATCATTTCACACGGGTATTTCTACTCTTCGATGAAAATAGTCAAATCTCGAATGTTCACTCTGTTCATGAACGTTGCTGTAACTATATGCAGTTGGCCGGAATAACAATTTGAATTGTTTAATTGTTTATAACAAATGAACTGCGCATGGAATAATGTCCGCACCTATTGGAGATTTTAGCTTGGGCTTCTGGCTTTAATTTATGTTCGCTGATAATTGATGTGGCTCGCCGGAAAGTCGGAGTAATCGCATTTGTATATAATTTCTGTATACAAATTCAATTATCTTGCGTTCTACTGGGCCGATCTTAATCAACGACACCTTAAATTAAAGCTTCCGAGTCAAGGGACAATCTATTCCACTGTGAGAGCAGTATGCACGAACAGTTACTGTGGAATTTGTAAACGAATATTTAAATCGTTTATAACAAAATAAACAGCACAAGTAGTATTGTCCGGGTGATTCAAATCGTCCCAACATCTTGTCTGTCATTGCCTATCGAACATCTCTATAGGCACACAATTTGTAATTAATCATGAGTGATGTTTGGCTGTTTATTTTTTCTACTATCTATATTTTATATTCCTTGAATTCCATTTAACATGCCATGTAATATGACGGAAAAGGAATTATATAGTTCCATTTAAAAGCCTCAAGGTGAACGAGGCTTCGTTATTAAATAGCAGTATTTTGGACACGTTTTTTATTACTGCATGTTGTGCCTCCAATGCAGATGATTCTTTGTTAATAACTGTTTTTAATTGCACTCTCGCAAGTTTCTCGAAATTTGTGCGGTCTGTTACAAGGAACACCCAGTATACTTTAATTGTGACAAAGTTTTTAAACGCAACCTTGTCAAACATTTTTCATAAATTCAATGTGCGTCTTTGAGCATTGGAAAATTTTGTTCCACGCCGTTTTTACGTATTTCACGATAATCTGCTTGGAAACTGTGGAAATTAACGCCCCGTGAAATTATGAAAAGACGAAAGTGTACACGGCGGAACTTCATTAAAACTTTTCGCGTTCCTTTTAATATACGCCTGAAAAGGAATCTCTGTTAGTTATTTCTGTTTGAACTTTTAAGGGCTCCATGCGAGCTGCCGCGTATAGTCGGGCGAAAATTTATGCTCCTCCGTGTATCCGGTAAAGGAATAAGACACACTTGTGTCTCACTTGTACCCGATACACTCTCTTGTTTCCTCTTATTTTTGTCACCAGGCATAAAATATATAATCGACCGGGGGCTGTTTAATATCTGTTGGAACAAGTTCACGTGTGGAGGAAGGTCTGATATATGGCGGCATAAAAATGTTCAGTCCACGTGTATAGAGATATCCGCCTCGTTTTACACACAGCGCGAGAAGATAAAGTTTCCGCGTGAAATTATTAGTTACGGCTTGCAATAACTCATCGCGTTGACACGTTCCCCAGGTACAATTTTAAGTCTCACTTCACGCGTCCATCATATTTAGCGTATTGGACGTTCCATTAAAGTACGGTGTAATGCAAACGTATACCTATGTGTGTTTAATTGAATAAATCTTCACAGACTGAAAATTGAACGTCGTTCTTAGCACTGGAAGTGTTGATGGGTTTTATTCAAACAAAAGTTGCCCGTGTCTTATTGCCCTAAATTCTTGGACCACTCTCATAATCACTGGCATAAATAAATAATAACTGCTCGATTAATATTTACACATATTTAATATTTCTGCAACCTAGGCCAGACTTACGAACGTCCCCTTAATCGTTAGAATTTCTGGAACTCCATGGAAACTAGACTGGTCTGTCACAGCTCAGAGGGCAGTTTAAAGGAATTGGACAGATGGTAATATCGGAAAAGAACAGCCATAGATTCTGACCGGGGTGGAAAGAATTTTTATAGTTAAAGGGTGGTAGAGGGTCTTGTGAAGTCCCTTGGCGAGCACCATTCCTATGGAATAGCTTATACATAGCTGAATCCTAACTAGTAGGTACTCTACTTTCGCGACGTGTAATTTCAGCTTTGTATGCATGAACATGGGAAATTTTATAGATTCTTCGATACATCGAACTTCCCTTTCCCTTAGGGTGCAATGTGCACGAAAGCATCCTATAATGCGTCGTAAACCTCGAAACTAGATATAAAAGTTGTATCGCTGTAACGGATTCTAGAAAATATGGGCGAAGATAATTTACTTTGTTTCAAGCCCTGTGCAGGCAACGAAAATGTTCAATAAATCTGAACCTCGGCCATTTAAGACATTTTGTACAAATTTTTCGTCCACAGAGGGGACAAATCGAAAGTGAAAACGATCTTTGTCAAGAACATAAGAAACATATTAATCGAAATATGGAAATGGAATAGAATATGTTTCAACATTACATATACAATATCAATATCACACTCAGAACATGCGTTTCTGCTTTGTAAATGGCAGTTTAAAGAATCTGTAGAATTAGCTAACAAGCAGAGGAAATTGCAAGGTTTCACGTTTCATTTGGCGAATCGCCAATCTGATTTTTGATAAGCCAAGGATAGTGTAGTTAAGATAATGATCTTCAACAGTACTGCTGAGAATGTTCTCTCTTTGATTCTAATTGTATTTCTTTGTAACTGTATTTTTATTGTTATTGCGTTTCTTTGTCACAGGGGAGTTTCTTGTTCTTGGTTGTCTCAACACGTACCGACTTCTCCAAATCGATATCAGTGTCGTAAAATATTTCTGATTATTTTTATTATGATCAGTATTACTGCTTGTTGATATATGCGAGTGTACGTGTACTGATATTATTGTTATTATTCTCTTTCCGTCAATCATATATCATACGATTGCGTATCGGTAGTTTACAAGTTCAGAGCTGCCATTTACGTGAGAATTCGTTTACTTTCAAATCTCGACGTGAACGTCTACTTTGCGGAGGAACATTTTATCATTGAGGTGTCGGTCGAGAATTCTCGGGGCAATTCTGTATCGACGTGTAATAACCGCATGAATACACGTTCATCGTGTTCCACGTGCTCTTGGCAACTGTTTATCGAAGCTGTCCTGTACATCAGTGTCATCCATAAATTCACGGAGGGATATGACGTGGAAAATGCATTTAAAGCAACTGTTTTTAATATCTGTACGATTGAACGTGTGTATAATTACGAGTGGAAGAATTAATTAATATTAACATTGTTATCGCGAATAAATTGATAGATGCAAAAGGATACGTGGATGTGAACATAATTTCCATCGAGTAATCTTCCTTGAAATATTTACATGTATCTTTTTTTATTTTCAACCAATAATTTTGTTCATAAATCGATAGCTGTATCCCTGGTGTCGTGAGATTTTCAATTTACGACTCGTTGTTATCGAGTGGCGCGAAGGGAGGTATGGTTGCATGGTTTCGAAATGTTCAACATCGGTTTCGCTCATTCATTTCCATTATTTATTCCCCATCCGATAGATAAAGCATTCTCGTGATTCTTTCCTAGTACTTGCGTGTGCACACTTTCCCTTCTCCCTCCTGTCACTTTTATCATGCAAGTCGGCTCCGCCATATCTTTCCTTTCACCCGCAAAATATTTCCCGCTGCAGTACAAAAATACCAAATAATAAGGGGATATTTATATCAACGTATTTTCCCGACCGTTTTAATCACCGCAAACTAAACAAACCTCACCAAGAGTTTTCCATATCTATGTCATGTAAATATTTCTGGGAAATATGCTTCATCCGATATACCTTGGAGAACAAACTCACCCCGTGCTCTCGGTTTAGTTAACAGTTTCAGTACGATATTATCGTACGCCGTTTCCTCAGCCACGCCGGAATCCTTCACCAATTTTTCCTTGATCGCGATGCATATGTCGTACTTTCCCAGCAACTCTTCCAGCTCCTCGAACGCCTGCAATCAGAAAGGAAATCGTTTCCAGGAGACAATCGGGGCCCTATTACTTTCTTACGTTCTTCGTATTAATTCGAACGACGATTGTTGCTAAGCGAAGCCTGAACGAGAAGAAGGAAAGTAGAACGGATAGAAGAATCGTTTCGACGAACACAGTGTACACCCGTTGGACGAATCAAAGACCTTTGGGTGATATATCAAGGGTAGCTGCGTCTCCTGGGTGGATTGCAATCCGAACGGCAAAGAGAAAAAAGGAGATCTAAGAACGTCAGAATCGACGTCCACAGCGGAATTCGTTTCTCGAACGAACATTTCGACTGCAGACGAGGAACGAGGGTATAAAAAAGAAAAGAGAGAAATAGACGGTGGGTTGTCTTTTTAATAAAAGTCTTTGTTCTTATCCTGAAGAGATTTTGAATAGAGAATTCAGCGGGGGGGACAGAATAATTCACGTGATATTATGTACGATGCCGGTATCGATTTTCGCTTATGCTAAAACATTTCTACCTTTCCGCCATTCTACACCTCTGATTTCGGCCCCTGTATACCTGTTCTTTCATTTAATTAAAATTGTCGACGATCTTAGTCAACGACGATTATTTTTAACCATCGGTCGACACGAAGAAAGTATATTACACTTGTCGGCAAGCAATTCACTCATTGCCCGCACAGTGTGTACTTTCGCATGCTTTTATAATAGGGAAAGCAAAGACGATCTTAATTTCGAACGAAAAGCGTCTTGTCAATTAAAAATCATTGGCAGCTGAAGTCTGTGTTAATTGCTTCAGTAGGTACAGTATTTATTAGCTTGGAAATGCTCATTGTTCAGAAGGGTTAACCAGGGGGGATGTTTCCTTGTGAGACAGTAAGCGGCGCGGCAAAAATCTCCGGAGGGTGTCGTTAAAAATTCAAGGGGATTCTTAGTCTAACTTGAACTTGCTTCCTACGCTAGTCTACGTGTCCTACCCTCCTGTTCTTCCTTTTCTTGAGTGTGAGAGTCTTTTGCGGTCTTCTTTTCGTTTGTCTTCACGAGACAGGAATTTTCCTTAATGGTGGACGGAATATAGAAAAAATGTATTGTTTGTCTCTTTGAAATAAATTTATTATTAATTGTCCTTTCATAATAAAATGTTTCATTTCTCATCCAAGGCACCGATTCCGAGGTATCGTAATTTCGAAATCCATTATCGTATCGCAATGGATGCAATGCATAAAAATGACAAGAGCATCCTGCAGTGCCTACAAGAAAATGTATTCTTCGAGGGTGTTGAAGATGGTGTATGTATAAGTAAATGCTAAATCAATATCTGGGTCAATGGCGCTCCGTTGGCCATACACCTGTTCATTGTTCTAGAGTGGCAGAGCACGTGACGAGTTACAATAAATTACAGGCAAAATCGACCGGGTGGTCGACCAAGAGGGTTGAACAATTTTCAATTAAGTTTCATATAAAAACTGCAGAAAATATTTAGATACATTTAAGCATATCTTTACTTTGAATGAGAGTGAAATATAAATTACAATATACAATATATATTCATTCTAAATTCGTGCATTATAGCGTTCATGTGAAATTGTATAGTATTAAGAATTGTTTAAAACGTACGAAATTTTTCTCCATAAATCATTCAAAATTGCGTTACAGATAAGGGATGCAATTTATAAAAATCTGTCAAGGTTTAGCTGAAAAGATGCAACGCTGTCATTTTTGTGACCACATCGTGTGCTCGTGGTTATTCCATTATATTCAAACAGTATGCATTACAGTATAGCCACCCTTCACTTTCGATCGTATGAAAATTTATTTTAGTCACACACGTGAACCCTAATCTTGCACCATTACAAACACCTGGCTATTATAGGCAACGCTTTGATGGAAGAAGGGTAAAAGATGAAGGATTGTTGTGGAGGTCTCTCAGGCAAGGGGATTCCATCCCCTGATTCTTGTCCTACTGAATATTTATCAGCATCGAGATCTTAATGCGTTGTAATACTCCTTGTTGTTTGTATTCTTTAAATTTGTTAACACCTAAATCTTGAATAAAATGGTAGGCTGTCCACCGTTTCGTCTCGCTATAATTATTTTAAAAGACCTAATACGAGAAAGAATTTATAATCCTCTTGATGCCAGATTGTGTTTTCACACGACACGCGAATGTTAATTATCGGCAGCATCGAAATCTCAAGGTCTAGGCTTCGATATCGATCACAAAGCCATCGATCACACTCTATATAAAATAAAGCAGCAGATAAAATCCTCAAGTAGAATATCCGCGTTATGGCCAGACACGCATCAATTTTGCACGATTCTTTTTATACGAACATACGTTACGAAATTCTACAAACTCTGCAATTAAATAAGCTCAGAGATTAATAAATATGGGCAATTAAAATGTGAATATTAAAATCAACCATAAATCAATCTGTTATAAAAAGAAAAACAAACCATAACTCGACCAGCCACTGTGCTCGAACGAAATACTTTTCTACGTGATATATTGGTTAAATGAGGGTTACACCTATAGCAGCGAGGGCGGCAAAGTTATCATCTATTTCGAAGAATCTTGCATGCACAGAAAACTGCATCCGTCCTGCAGCTGGCGTGACGGTAATGTGGGCCACGCAAGGTCGGTTGTTATGTAGCCGCGTATTTCGAGAAGAACCTAATTAGGTGTGTGCTCGTTTTCTCCATTCTACTCCTGCTCCATTTCACGTTTTTCCGTTTCGAGCGATGCAAAATGTCGCGAGACTGACTATGTGCACGCGATTTAACGTGCCTGGGATGAAGTATTTCACAAGCAGCAATAGAACCGCGGCTAGACGTCGGTATTCTAATCGCGTTGTTCATTCAGTTGCAATTACCACGAGGAGTATACACATTTGACGGTATATTTCATTTTTTAAACGAGAAATATTCACCGTACGCCAGTCCAGTGTAAAATAATAAATCTCCCTAATTTCTGGTTAAACGTTCATATGGGAGGAATGAAATTTTGGTTTTAACATTCCGGAGAAATGTTTCCTGGAAAATGATCATTTAGAACAGACAACTGCATTTATATTATTTAGAATGAAATTTATATTCGTATATTGATTATTATTCTTATTCCGCAATACCACATTGTTACTGTTACACTATCAAAATTAATTCTCCTTGTTATTGCTATATCCCATATTGTGTTTCATTTAGAAATCTAGCCCTGCTTCCGCCATCCAGCACAGATGACAATTAATCCAACCGAGGCTTGGTCCAGAAGTAAACTTTATCGTTTGCTATTATTCCTACCTTTCCCCCCTCAATTATCCCCTTGCCACGGGGCGGCGTTAGTATTTCTTGCTTATCATAATCCCCGGTGCACATATTTCTAACTAAGATTCGTCGGTTAATCTTTCATTTTTCTTTTTACGATTTCTCCCGTGGCTTTCAGCCGGTAAAACCGTAGGCGCGCCAGGTATATCTCGTTGCCTCCAAGACTTGGAACGAAGAAATGAACGAATTAAATTGCGATTAATTCGGCAGGAATTTTCGTCGCCGGTGGAGTCGATGAGTATTTAAATTTGGGTCACACCCGGTGGATACGTTTCGACTGTTAACGTACAACGAGATATCGTCCCGTTTATTTACACGCGTGCACCGCCAATAACTTGCACCGGCCCTCGCCTGGCAATTTCGTTGTCGTGACACTTTAATGAGATGTAGAGTCGGCTTGCTTTATATACACAGTTATTATTCGTTTCGTGATCGCATTATTAAGAGGCGTATGTTCCAAGATTCCGCATGCGATAAACTCATTGTTCATTACCTTTCCCCTTTTGTTTCCTTTCGTTGGTCGAATTAATTTCGAATATATATGTGTATACGGCACGCGTGTACGAAGCCAATATCCCCGTGAACTTTCTCACGAATGTGTAAAGAAATTTATTTCACTGCGCTTCTAATTATTCACCTGTATCTGAATATCGGAAAAACTTTTAGATTCCCTTCACTCGAGCGCCTCTGCGTACGTTGGAAAGAATGATTGCATTAATCAGTTCAGAAAGGTGGAGATCAATGTTAGGGGGATGATCAATTTAATGTCTAAATCCAACCGAATTTATTTCCATTTATTCTCACTCCACCATTGCCACATTTTCTGACGAATTTGTTTAAATCCAAGCGGAAGAACATAAAGGAACGAATCCAGGTGGACCGAAACGAAACTTTCAGTTCATACTCTATCAGACGATAATAATTGGATGGTTAATCTGATCACGGTTTTAAATTAACACGGAACCGCACAGCGAAATTCCGCTTAATTCCTCGTCGCGGGGTTCACCGCAGCGGAGTAATAATTTTCGAAAGTAACTGGAGCCGCCAGACTTTGCTGCGGATTTAATTACGACCAATTAGCATAGCGCCAGAGTTGCGGGTAATTAGTTACAAAACGGACGGACTAGAAGCATCGTGTGTAAAATGGACGGGATGGAGGTTCGAAAACGAATGCGTTGGTAAGTTGCTGCACGTTGTTCTGCGGAGAACACTCCGTCTACGGGGTGTTGGGACGAGAAAGGACCCGATGATTTGCACAGCTTTGGGACAGTTATTTGATTACGTAGACGCCAGGCAAATGAGAGACATTGTGAATATTCGGCGAATTGTGGCTTTGCACCTGTCACGTTGTCAAGTCGAACAGAAGCTCGTGCACAATCCCCTGCATTTTAACGGAAATAAATGCGACCAGTCCGATGCTATCGTTGGGCTTCGTTTTGTAATTAAATAAAATATTACGGCGAATGCATAGGCGACAAAAATTCGTTAATAATATTATGAAAGCAAACTTAAATGAACTGCCTGAACATTAGGCGTACGATAAGGTGTACGAAAAACGTTTAATATTTACAGTTTAGGGTCTTTCAATTGTTTTTTAATAGGAAGATATTTTACGATCTTCGGTAGACTAAATTTCATTTGTTTAATGATGATCGTACAGTCGAACGCTTGCTTGAAATTTATACTGGTTCGTGGTCCGAATGTAAATTTTCCGAAGCGAATAGTTGCAACGGTGGTTGCATTGTTGGTTAAATGCACTGTGTCACAGCCCATGTGCGGTCGAGTCAATCAACTGCCCGTTTCGAAATTCACGCGAACGAGACCGTAATTTTTTTATGCGTATCGTCGTTTTTCATCGCCCACGCGAACGTTATCCTTTTAATCTGCGCTGCCCCCTTTTTTGCCAATGACTACGACTAAATTGAATAATTGTGTCGAATTGATTCGACAATGAATAATTTACGCACAAGGTCGCGGATCGTTGTGGCGATCGTATCGTCGACCTTTCGCGTCGTGTGTCGTTCCTTTCAAATCATATTCCCTTCACGATGAATAATTCTACACTGTTATTTCTAATCATTAATTGCTTCATATACTAGTCAGGTTTTTCTTAATCATTCAATAATTATCTGCAATATAATTTCTAAGGAAGTATTACATTATACAGGGACGCGTGCAGAACGTTAACCGTTTGGCAGAGTTAGAATTGAATTATGAGATATTACTCGAGAATAATACAACTTACCTTTATGCCATAATTGCTTTCTTCGTATATAATGGACACGTAGCTCCATCCCATTGTTAACACAATATCCACCATGGCTTTTACCTGGTAGTGGTCGCTCGGTATAGTGCGCGTAAAATATTCGAAGCGTTGCTTGTTGGAGAGTTCCGGGCTGGTTGAGAAAAAGGAGACCTGAAAAGGAGCACAAGATACGATTCTGTAATTTGTTGTGGGTCTTTTTTTTTAAAAGTTTAAGGAAAGTATTAGATAGTAAAATTAATATTGCTAAATTAATTGTAATGATAATTGTAATAACTTTTAATCATTTTCCTCTTTATGGATACGTAATATTTTTTTTAAGGCATTATTCTTTATCAGAGACGTAATACATACGCGCGAAAGTATGATTTATTTACGCAGGAATCTCTACAAATTCGTTTAACATAGGATAAATATAATTTAGATGCTGTCTCATTTAACTGAAATGAATGTTTAACTATAATTAATTATATACGTCTGGAATTCTCATAGCTTAATTTATTGCACAATTCGTCGAATAATTCCACGTATTTCCTGTACCTGCAATTCGTAGCAGGTAGGACAAATAATTATATTTTCCCCGCTCATACAAACAACCCTACAGGTCGTACGTCTTCCTTATGCGTCCAAATAATTTGCCAGCCCTTACAGAGCGTGTACAAATTTTCTTGAGCATTTCAGCGTATTATTTCCGTCGTTTCCACGTTGCACTCGCCATAATGCTAAAAGCATCATCGCGGCAACGCTCGATAAATTTCACCTGGGAGAAAACAAGCAATCATTGGAATTGAGGTAGTTAAGAAAATTTTATTTGTTCGTCTCTTTTTTCTGGCAATTATACAAAATTGAAAGGAACATACTAGCAAATGTTACTTCCTTCGATTTCTCAACAAAGATGAGAACATTGTCGATAACATTGCCCAAACATCGATATTCCTACAATTAAACGATTCTTAAAAAATTCGACTTTTCATTATTTATACGATTTCCAGTGTGCAACGACCCACGGGGTTCCATTTTTTAATTTTTTTTATTTCTAAACCTCCCTCAGGATTTTCTCATCCTATGGCAATTTGTTTCGGTTGAACGACTTCTGATAGACGCTAGATATTTTTCGCGAGCAGTAACGAAGGAACGCGTTCGAGCGAGGACCAAGCCTGTCGCCATCGTGGAAAGTCGACAGTGTTTGGTTTGGTCGTGTACAGTTGCGTGGCTGGTTCATGAGCTGCGCTAGCGGAAAGATGAGTTTATGTAGCGAGAAACGAGTGCGCGTTATCTCCAGCTATGCTGTGAACAGCAGGGCTCCACCTAGCCACACCTCACGCCATTTTATCTAAAAGTGACTTCGCGTTCTACCATCTGGTGAATCCGTGTAGAACGACCGAATATATTTATCAACTCTTCTCAGACATCATTTTCTGTTCAAATGTGTCGACTGTTTTTGTCCTGGTTATTCTATTCTTTTGCTTGGAAGACGTTCGCCACCCCTTTCTTTTTATGTACAGTTAGAGATAAAGTTTACTTTTATGATAAAACTATGGAAAAAAAGAGTACAATCTTTGTAATAATATGCTGATTTATTATTATTCAGGTTTATAGTATATTCTATTATTATTTGTGAGGGATGGATTTATTTCTGAATAAAATTATTTGTAACATTGTAATTATTTTTATGGGATTTATCATAGGAGTTTTTCAGAGGCGAGAACGCGTAAGGGATATTAATAATTTGGTTCCTTCCTGTTTCTCTTTCCTTCTGAGATTGGGGCTCCGCCATTGTGGGTCGTCCTTCGATCATTTTATATTTTATTCCCCCTGCAGGTCTCTCGGTTACTTTTTCACAAGCACCTTACTATACTTTCGTCGTTCGTTTTTCATTTATCTTTTACGATTTTCTCGTTCACGTTTTGTGCGGTTTGCAGCAAACGAAGGAAGGATGAAAGGAAAAACACGAGGCAAGTGGTGAAAAAGGGCCACGCTAATGGACCCGTCGATGAAGCTGGTAATTCAATGCCAGAATAAAGAATCTCTGTGAAGAACAATTTGTAGAAATAAAAGAAAGAAAGAAACGATTGAAGATATTTCATTCAGGTCACTTTATAGAATAATAGAATCATAATTTTACTATCTTAATAACAATCGTTATTTTTATTTTCATAATGTTTTTTAATTAGATTTACCGTTATTTGAAGTTTCGGCAAATCTCAAGTTCAACGAAGGAAGTATATTTTCGGCGGTTCTGTTCCTTCGTCACTTTAGTTCCATTATTTTAATGCAGTAGACAGTACTTACATCGAAACATTTGCATTTTTACTGTTACTCTCGTTTCGAGGTCGCCGCGAAATTGCAACTCCCTTTGTGAAGCGAGTAAATGACGTTATCGTTAATTGAAACGGACCGGCTGCGTCGAAACCGCGCGAAATTGCAGGCCCCGTTGCAGAGACCTCGATAAAAGCGAAATAAACGAACGCAGCCGATCGCTTTCGAGTCGTCCTCATATTCCGAAACAAAAGCTTCCCGCAGTTTCTCGATAATTCTATAAATTCAATACGTTTCTCAGACGTTGTACCTGAAAGTCTGGGAAAATTTACCAACCAAAGGTGGGAAGATCAAATTATCGACTTTGGAACTATTCGAAATTTGATTTCGCCTATAGCAGAATTTTGTCTACAAATCGGAAATCATTTTATTAAGATATTCTTTAATTTACTGCAAGGACATGTTTGCCTAAAAATGATTTTGGTTTTAACGTTTCATACGTCAATTGTACTATATTATTTCCCAGTGGTTTCCTATTACTGTGATTGTCATTTAATTACAAATTGATAGGTTGTTGTCTAACCACTGATTTACCCTCCCTATCATTTCAGTCTCGTTTGCTGTCAATAATTATGCGTTTTGTCATGGAGATCGAATTTCACCATCCACGAGTACAATTTCTTTGAAATCCAATAATAAATTTTCTAAAATAATTTCGTCGATCTATTTCTTCAAACAGCCTTCTCATATTTAGTTTTGTTCACTGTGTAATCGCACAATATATAATTTTATTTGCGAATCCAAAGAAAGATCCAGTGGAACGTGGTCACAAATTTTCAGTCGTCGTAATTTTTATTTCTGTCAGAGGCGACTTTGAATCTAATTCCAAGATATCACAAGAATACGTGGATTTTATGAATGTCCTATCAATGAAGGTCGCGCCGTAAAGAAAAGTCCTAATTTATACTCTGTTCTACGTGAATGGAATGATAGATCTAAGTATTGGCTCACTTTACTAGAAGAATTGATAAGGCGGAAAAAATTCTAGATTATTTTCTTTGCTTTTGGGAGAACTATGTGGAAACATTCCTTTACTACTTTATCTCGAACTTTACCCCTGCACTTCGAGGTTCCTTTTTTCCCCGTCTTCATTAGCCCTCGAGACTCCTTGGAGAATATCTTAACTAACTTACAGCAAGTATTCCAGACCCTGCTTCAAGTGGTGCTAAGATATGAATGTACAACGATGAAGGTAGAAAACTTCATTTTATTATAATTAAAGAATTTTAAAAAGCATTTACAATCGAAGATGTCAGCTTGAAGTCGTTTCGCACCGTTTTTATTAACTCCACGAAATGCTAAATAAACATTTTTCATTTCTGTTTGTAAACTGAAAACTCTTTGATCCTATTACATTTTCTTTTACTTTAACTAGAGCATTCATTTATACTGACAATTTTTTACCTGCGTAATATCGTCCAGTTGTATTACGTTTTTTTGCTATATCTTTTAAATCTGGCTCGATATAACTGTGTTAAGAAGGAACAGAATCCAGTCAAGAAAGGGTTGACATTTATGAGCAAAGTTGGAATTAGAATTGGCTTGAGATTAATTGCATTATTATTCAGGAACACGAAAAGTTCTTTTTACTTTACTTTTTATAAACCGTGGTAGCTGGCAAACGAAGCAAGATAATTTGTTAAGGAATACAATATAAAGAAATGAGACAGCTGTTTTGCGATATATCGAAAAAAATATAAAAAATTATTGCGGGAAAGAAATTGACAATAACTATGATAATAAATTAAAAATAGTATTTGAAATTGCTTGAGCTCTGGACGCAGCCAGAGGCATATGATTAGTCAGATGTTGACATATTATGCTTGTTGACGTATCGACAGTTTACTACTAGCTGCGAAATGCTATTATTATTGGATGAATTACTAGTTTGATCAATATCTCTAGCATACACATTGCATGCTATCTTGTCTCTAGAGCTTGTCATAAATATTAGATCCATAGAATGATATGCGTGTGACATATAACAGAATTGTATTAACATGGTCCATGATTTATTTTACAGTTCTACTCATCAACGTGATTCATTAATGAGGAAAATATCATCCTTGTCATTTTGTCATTTGATAAACAAGTTGCACAGCTTTGGTAAGTGATTAAAATTATATTTGTACTGTTATCGATGAAATCGGATTTTGTATTCGCATTGTATTATCTGATGATCATATAAAGCAAAACGCGCAAGTAGAATATTCCCGTAATGCCCAGACGAAAATAAATTTGATAGAATTGTCTTATAGGATCTGACATCAGTAAATATTATAAACTCAACAATTAATTAGTTAATTAATTGTATTAATGGAAATCTCTTTCGAGTAACATCAATTAAAATATGAATGACAAAATGGACTGTTTCACATAATTCGAATTAGTTTGAAAATATTTCTCGCATGTCAGGAAACAATTTACCACTAATTGGAAGTACAGTGTAAACGAAGGAGAGCAAACTAGTAGATCATTCCAGATGCACATAGTGTATATTCTACTAGCTTCCGAGTTGTCGATACGTCGGTTTATTTGTTCTGTGGCTGCTAAGCCACGTATTTGCACAATTTCCAATACACAAACTATTGTATCGATATCTCTTCCGGAATACAAAGTGTCTCACGTAGCTGTCGCCACGAAATTTCAGGTCTTTCCTTATACCTGACAAAAAAAGTGTCAAATGAAAGTGCAACTGCAAAAATGAAGGTGGTAAAATTGTGATTAATAGAAGTTGTGTAAGTTATGCAAAGTTTAAGGAAAATCATGAAATATAATGGCGACGAATGTATGGCAACAGTGCACAAAAAAATTTACGATTCTAATAACTACCGGATTCACGATATATCTTAAATAATCAATTCATGAGCATCGCCATTACGATAGTACGGCAAATCGAATTCATTCCGTACGTAACTATCGCAGGAATTAATTACAGGCAGACCTTATTGTTTCTGTTCAAATATTATAATTGTGCAGCGTGGAAATGCGGCTTGAAACTGTGTGAATCCCATATGATAGTTCATCGCGTTTGGCGGTATAGAAATTCAGCGACCGTGTTGGTTTGATATTTGATTATGTTCCGGCATTAACCGCTTCTGAAACGCATAGCAATCGTCCGCGCAATAGTTTATGGTCCGAGGGACTTGTTATTCCCCCGGGATCTGTGTATTTGACAAGTACCTGCCACCCCCGTTAGTTATGAAACGTAGAATGGTTTAATCACATGATTACAATTCATTACCTGAATTAGACCGTAATCGTTGTTGCAGATATTCGTATTATAATTTCTATTTAATTGTATCGTTCGATAACAGAATCATCCAGCGTTTTGTTCCTCGCGAGAGAAATAAAAAATTGTCGTATTATTTATGAATAAATTTCTTAAATAAAAAAATTGCAAGCCTTCCCAAACAGTTAACAGTGGATAAATATAAAGAAAACTAATAATAGATTGAACAAAATTCCACGCATAGCCAATTAATTCTAATTACCTTAGCTGTTAACAGAGTCTGACTAAACGCGGGACATTCTACTTAACCGCTCTACTACCTCGAAAGTTTCTTTTCTCGTTTCTCAGACATATCGCGTCGAACGAAACGCTCCGTCGTTGTCTCCGTGGCTTAACACGATTTAATCCCAAGTTACGGAAATAACTTGTACTGCAACTTTTTGAACGCTCGGCCGCAAACACGCGTACACACACGTGTACATATAATGCTCGTGATGCGCGGCTTTTCATACGTATAGTAGGCCAAGTTTCTTAACGAAGTTGCCTGTTGGCATGGGGTCAGACGTGCGAGTTTAATAACAAACTTAAATCCACTAAAGGCGAAAGTTTGCGTCATCTTTACGCTGACCTCTCATATAATGCTAAGAGGGCGAGAGAGTAGTTGCATCGATAAATTCTTGGGAGTTACAAATTTCCCTAAGTCCATTACGTCACCATCAAAGGTACTCATTAACCTTCAACACTTTTCTTGTCTTATCTTGCAACTTTCTTGCATGGAAATTACATCGTATTTCGCATATTTCGTTGTTTTAGGGCTCAGAAGATATCTTGTATCACTCGTGATTCGATGTAAAGGTACACTCCTTTTCATAAGTCGTAGAACAGGCAATAGAATGTTGATAAAAATTATAAGAAAATTATTGGAGTCGTTAATATGTTTAACGGAGAACGGTCTGTCTTCGCACTATATATGTTATTAATTATGTGTACGATACTTCGTCAGTGCCTAGCTGCTGTGAAAGCTGTTAAAACGAATGATTTATAGTTACTTAAAACGCGTTCGTGAATTTGAACGAAGTTCGCCTCTCCAAAGTTTTATGTCCTACGCGTATTTTTCCTGCCCCTGTTTGGAAGTTTGAAACCGCGATGCTTTTCGTCCCCTTTGTTTCAACGGCTTGGCGCCGTCTTTTCGAAAGAGGAGGGCGATGATACCGGTCTGTCAGAAATTACGAGCTGAAATTAAATCCGTGCAGCCTTTTACTTTGGATTTATATTCCGCGTGATCCAGCTTCCCTTTTGCAAATCCTCGTGAAATCTCTTTAAAACTTGATGCTTCCCGGCTTTTCGCAAGCAGAACCTGTCGAGCGTCGAGCATCGAGTTGCGTGAGTTGCCCGAGCACACCGTTATATTCCCTTACACCGCCGGAGTTTTGATTTAATGCGGGGGATACTTTTGCCTTTAAATTCGACGCTGTTGTTTCGCAAGCAAGTCAGGTACTTTTATCTCATAACTTCAGACTTTCGCCTTTTCCCGTTCGGGTACTCCTCTCTTCTTATTTATTGCGTTCTATAAATTCCTCTCGCGGCATTTTGTTCGTGTTGTGGAAATAATCAACAAAGAGGATTAAGAACTTAGAGCGCGATAAACTTTTCTTTCAATCTTCCAATTTCGTTCTAGATCGATTTCCTAAAATTCTTTCCTATTTTTCGATATTACAGCCATTATTTCATATTTGTACGTATGATACGATATTACAGCAATTATTTGATATTTGTACGTATAATACGATAATTCCATTAGATCAGATTCGTCGTGAAATAATTGTTAATAATTTCAACGTTGATTCAATCCGGACAATGAAACGAAACAATTGCAATTCGAACGAATAGCTCTATTGTGCCATGTTTTGCAATTAAATGAACGGCGCGCGGTTGAAAATTACGTGCACGAGTGACGTTTAAAGGAACGTTATTCGCCGCGACAATCGAAGCACGGATGCCAATCACTTTTATCACGCGAAAAGCTGCCGCGATGGAAAGATAAGACGCAATTGTGCGTATGTAAATGTCACAGTGCTCGTCGATGCATATGTCTTTTCGCAAACGAGCGATCGAGCCATTAGCATTGTCGGAAATATTTCAATACTGCGGGCAACGAGCTGGAAAATCAAGCTTTCCGATACGCATCGAGAGGAAAATCAGGAAAGGTCGTGTTGTCGAGATATATCTATACCCCGGTTGAACTGTATCTTCCTAGGGGTGGGTTAACGGTGGTCTTGATTTTATTAAAAGCAATAAATAAGCATTTAATAAAGAATGCAACCTCTGTTTAGTATATCTTTTATTTTTTGGAATATCTAATTATTAACTTTTAAAAATTTGTCTAATATATGTATATTAAACTGTAATAGGTAAAACTAATTAAATATGTACATAAATATAAAAAAACTCTACTGTTCTGTGGATATTATAAATTTTTAAGGTACCACATTGAAAGAGTTTAATTTATAGAGCTAGTTATAATTCATATGTTACTACGCTATAATAGTCTATTTTGTTCATTATTTATTTCTGTTTATTAAACGAATTGTTACCTTCGAAAATAAAAAAGTAACTATGTTTCTGGAAAATACTGAACCCTCGAATTATTCATTTTGCATATATCACGTTTGTTTCACGTTCATGGGGCGGATAAAAATCAGGAAAAGTGCAGCACGGCACGCATCGCACAGGTGCAAAACTTGTTTATATTAAGGTCGATCTAGATGAAATTTAACTTTGTAGCTGTTTGATCCGTCATGAAAAATCATGATATCTACTTTCGAATGGAATCCTGCATCACACGAATACAGTACACTCGAGTCACGTAAACCAGCAGTTAAATTGAAGTGATTAATATCGTTCGTGTGCGAATCTCGAAGACGCGGGCACATGACGAAGAGTAATAGTGGATTCAGGATATTATCGATAATCTATGCTTCGAAATCCATTGGGATCACCATAGTTCGGTGATTGATGAGAGGAAGTTTCTCTGTTGTTTCTTTGAGTTGCATGTATTATGTATAAGAGTCTGCCTTGTTCATATATCATTCGTAAAATTGATCGTAGACCTATTGTCTACAGGGATGCATTCTCTAATTTTCTCGAAACCCTTTATGAAATAATGATATCGTTGTGAAATATATTGAAATTCAAAGTCTAGAGTGAAATTTATTTTCTCTGTTATTATTGCTTTGACAAATTTCGTTGCGTGTTCGGTTTTTACGTAACCACGTGGTGAGTTAATTCCCTTGATAGTTAATTCCTAGCGTTGATAGTAGAGTATAGTATCGATTTTCACACAGACTGCCAGTGACGCGAAACGCGGTTACGCATCCCATCAAAGGCACTGGAAAATTCTCTTGATTGAATGCTTCGCTGAATCTTCAAATTGATTCTGTAAGTAACGTCCCGTGGAGCAATTCCTACGGCGCACCGACCCAATGCATAAGTTCTTCTCGATCCTAGACGTATTATAAAATCTCTATATCCTGGGCTACACAAAATAATTCTTAAATATTCACGACATCCAGTTAGTTGCCAGTATTTATAGTTACATAGGTGTACTATAATTTTTGGCAATTTTTAACATACATAAAGTATCGAAGTAATTGCCTGCATCGCCCACAATTATTAAATATTTGAATGATTGCATCTCCTGTTTCTCCTAAAGAACGTTCCAGTTGTATATCACTTTTTTAATTGCTGCAATTCCGTTAAAAATATCGCGTAGACTATGATCTTCGATTCCAACGCCTCTCGACAAACATATTCTTTTCCTTTTTCACCCTGCAATCCTATACCCTTGCATACGACGGAACGTGTCCCAAGCTCCACTCTAGACTGCACGGTATACAGGAATTCAGCGTCAAAAGAGGCGTCGTTTGTCGGGAACGTTAGAAGAAACGAATGATAGAGGCAACGGAGAAAATAGAAGGACAAAGGAAACGTGGCACGTTCGTAGATAACTTTTTACGCCGCGGCGAATTTTCATTTCACAGAACATCACGGGATTCTTTGATTCGACTAGCTTGTATCGCGAAAAAATATTTGCTCCAATTCACTCCTTTCTTGCACAAGGGAGGATAGCGTAGGATACGCGAGCAAACATCTTTCTGATCTCTCTCTCCCTCTTTCTCCCTGATTTTCTCTGTCTCCCTTCTTTGTGATTCTACCGTCGAAGAACACGCTCGCTGTTTTCAGCGCCGTTAACTTTCCGCCTCGTTCTACCGCGAAAGAAAAGCCTCCAGCTGTAGATTCTAGTTGCACGTGGCCATTATGATGCACTTAGTTCTTACTGGCTGCCGAGCAATGAGAGCGAAGCAGCTGAACAATGGAGGCACCGTCGCCATGCCAATGGAACCGTATCAATTTATGCGTGAACGCACGGAGTATTGTTACTATCTTTTGCGCAAAACGAAAAAGGCAAATAAAAATGGAATTTGTATGTCATCGGAGAACAATTGTGTGAAGCGACGAGGGATGGTTTCTCTTCGTCTTTCGTCTCGGTTTCGTTCGTGCGTTGTTTCAATTGGTACAGGTAGCGTATTTTATGCGTCTTTAAATTGTCTTTGTTTTAATATATATATTTTTTCATATTTTGTATATTTTTCCAGTTGAGTTGAATAGAATTTCGATTCTAGAAAAATGGTGTGACAGGTCTCATGCATTATTAAATTTTCCATTTAAAAATAAAGTTTAATTACACTTGGCACGAATGTTATTTTTCATAGTAAAGCGCGACATAAATGAATCTTGTACTAAAATAAAAATTATGTCAGGAAGTGAACAATTTCTACAGTCGGGCACAGGTATAGCTTTGTGGGTCTGGGAAAATCATGTGACATGTATTTTCGCGGTAGAACAATCAAGAGGTACGGTCTGCGTGAAGTTTCGCGAAGTTTTAACGAGAAATGAGTGTTTGTAACTCCCTGTTGCTCGGTATTTCAGTTCTTTAAAAGTTGCAGCCCCGTCTTTCGACTCGTGTTCCTTGCCCAGGGATAGGCAATAGTTTCATGCGAAACTTTTGATTAAATTGCGACTCAAATAAATAGATAAACATCGTCGCAGGAACAGTCGCGGTGAATTGAAAAGGATTTTCTAGTTGCTTCCTACCTTTTGTTTACGTCGTATAAAAATGGCGTGCTTCATTTAAGAAGCGGATGGCGGGTCTGGATTGAATATGAAATTTCGCGGCGACTCAGGTGAAATTTAAAGGGTCTACCTTAAAGCATAAACCACGAAGTTGTAATTCGGGGCACGTACCTGCGGTATCCGAAAGAGTCGAAGAAGGTTTGCCACTTGGATAGATGTGACCGAGCTTGCTGCTCCAACGACTCCGCTGATAACTTTTCGCACTGCAGTTTTATTGCAGTGGTACTCGGCTCCGTCTATATTGCTTATTGATCCTGAAACACAGAGTACGTAGTACGGTTATTAATTTTACGATTAATCGCGTTCATTTTATATCAGTATTCACGTTCCAAGCCAGCATATTTTATAACAAATTTCTTAAGGCAGTTAAAAATTTCTTCAGCTGGTTCTATAGAATTGTTAGATTAGAAAAAAATATATATATAATTATAAATGAATTATATTACTTTTTATAATATATATTTTTATTCCACAAGTAATTTGCACAGTGTAATTTAATTTAAGCAGGATAATTTCAAGCATTTTAAACATGAACGTAGTTTTTAATCCACGAAAGATTTATGTCACAAAAGCCGACCGTGTGCTATCTCTTAATCTTCCTTGCAATATTTCAATTCACCTTGACAAAGAACACACGACGCGACAGTCGCCCCATGCATTTTTCAAGAACCACGAACAGAATATCTGCAGGTTTTACTATTCTCTTCAATTTCCGTCAGATATCCTTATTACTGACTTTAAAAAAAATATCTGCTTTAAATGAACGAACTTCAAACAGAGATTTAAATCGTTTATTGTATACTCTACATACAACCGTATCTTTCATTTAACTATTCACAGTCTGCTAAATGATCACAGTATGCACTCACTACGCTTGTATATATGTTTGTCGTAAACATTGATCGTACAATACACAAAGAACAATCCTGGAATATTATCAATAAATACAATCAGATGATTTCAAATCGATATCTCAATTATTTCCAGAGGTACAGAGCTCGAAAAGTTTAGTCAAGATTCACGCAATTATTAATTGGGGACGTGACCTACTTTTTTCCTATAGAAATGCGTACGTGTAAGTAGTAACAGCGAAAAAAGCTCTGGCAAAGCGTCTGTCGCTGACCACTGCACGTGGCTAGAGTTTGGGGTAGGGCATGGTGCGGGTTCGAGTGAGAGATCCGACTGTGCGAAGAAGATAACGATATCGAGTCCCTGAAAAACACGCTTCTCTTTGCACAAAGATATCTCTGGAACCGGAAGTCCAATCGGGGCGAAACAAAAGGCAAATTAATGTACAAAGATTCCACTTTTCAACGGCATACATTTTTTACTAAAAATATGGAACCGATTCGGAGCAAGAATCGTTCAAAGTTTCACTAATTGCGATACGTTTTTTGTTCTTATTAATTAGAAACGTAATTTCAATGTACATTTATATAAATGCAACTCTTCGCTAACATTGCTGTCATTGATTCTCCTTCATATATGAGGGTCGCACACAATAATACATATTTCGTTTCGTACTAACGCGATAGTTATCCATTGCGCCGGAATTAATTAATAAAATTCCACGCGCTTCGGAACTTTCCGCTTTGGCCGTGTCGCGTGCTCCGTGCACAGATGTTCGTTAGAAATTCGACGAGTTTTGAACAGGCACGGCGTGTACACGCCAACGATTAAGTTGTCTATTTTTCGAACTCGCCCGTACGTTCCGGCTGAATCCAATTTTGGCCTCAGTGTACACTTTTTAAAAGTTAGGGCGAACTGGAACGTGGCTGTGCTTTGGCATCGCGTGACGGAATTCCAGATGACTTTCTTCCTGCTACACCAATGTTAGAAGAGACCGAATTACAATTTTGCGCTTCGTTTCTGCCACACAGGGCTGCCTGTGGAACGTGACCCCATATTGTACGTGCTTGGTTAACTTTTGCCGAAATGTAGACGCATTTTATATCCATTCTCTAACCGCGACTAATCCTCCCTCTCGTTACGAAAGGTATATAATATATTTTTGTTACCCCTCATTGGGATATTCTCGCTCTGTTTTTTCTCGTTCCAGCTGGCTGATATCATCGGGCGCAAATATTTTATTTCGGACGCGTTCTTCTCGTCTAACGAGTGTGAATCGTTTCGGGTTCGCAGCAATTTGCGAATTACTTCCAGCTTCTTTCATTCGGCGGCATTAAAGCGTTGTCGATTTGTTTTACGCTACGTTAAACATCAGTCGGTCTTCCGTTTTTGTACCTCTGCCTTTGTGCTAGAGGAATTATTAAAACACGTCGCGAGTGAGTTGAGGAAAACAGGTCGCTTATTAATATTAATTTTGTATCATTCTATCATTTTCATCGTTTTGTATTCGTTAATATTAGTATGGATTTGAAGTATCGACGGGAGTAAGTTTGATGACAAATAAATTATCTATATAAGGTTTGAAAATATTATTCTAGCTTCGTTTATTTATCGATCGACATAACTTAATACAGAGTCGATGCATATTTAAGTAATCCTCGTTCCTTTTCGTTAATGAAGGAAGTTCCTCAGCAACGAAACCTCTCGAATAATTAATTGCCAAGCAAAAGACATGATCCTGTTGGTATAAATATTTTCTATTTGCATTATAATTATACCCATGGATCGTTCAACTATTTGACTGCCCCACCATTGAAGAATAATCGTCGTCCTTAGTTAAACAAACTTGTAAAGCGTCGACTGGGTGATGTGATCGACAAAACATCGTTCGAAGTGGAACTCGTTAAAAAGTTATTCATTAAGAGTCTCTCAGGTTGTACACTGAGAGGTCGATACACTTGATTAAACATTCTCGTCCCGACGGTGTAAAGTACAGGCACTGTGGCAGTTTCCCTTACCTGTTCATGAAATATTAAAACAATGAACGTGCAATTGCCTAAACCCCGACAGATTTGCAGTGGAAATTAATCAAAAATTCATCGAAAATTCATGGTGACAACCAGTGGAATAATAGGGCCTCTTTTGCTCGATATTCTACTAGCCAAACGAGATTAATATCAGTCGATCGTCGCTGATACTCGTTCCAAATTAATATGATAATGAGGCCGTTTTATGGATCGCGTTGCACATTGTTTCGTTATTGCGTTGGTCATTTCGAATCCATTAATTACTATATGGTAATAGCGTAGCCGTTTTCGCCAAACGACAAAGAAACTGGCGTTGGGTACGTTGATAATATCTGGTTCGCTTCATTGATGTACAGGTATAACCTACACCTGAATAAAATCGCCCATAATACAATATTACACGCTGCTGTTCAAAAATTTCGGTGCGCATGCTAACGAAAAAATTTTCTTCACATTTTACTCTTGTTGGAATAGTAGCGACTTTCTTGTTCTCTTGTTTGGTCGGAAGGACGTAGATACGGATTCTATGTATTAAATTTATTCCTCGCCACGACAGCACTTATAATTTAATAATACACACGAATCCGTCATATATTTCAATGAAATAAAACAATTCCTATAAAATATCACAATATCATATTACCCAGAATTTTATTTGACCCGCAATACTGTGTGTGGTCTTAAATAAAAATGGATGAGATAACATTTTCGTTCATTCGTTCGCTTGCCTGGTATGTTGCTTCGCGTAGTTTCGCATGCTGCCGTAGCACCTGTTGAATCGTACCGGCTTATATCGACCTAACTACCCGTGCAGCACCGATGCTGAAAACAAATCGTAAGTTGGAAGAACGTGAAAGCCCTCGCATTCACAATTTACAGCGTTATGCTAAAGATTGGGCGATGGTTTAAAATGATTTTACTGAAATATCAGAGACTAATTAATTATGGTATAGGAATAATAATGAAATTCATCAATGGGTTAAAAATTCTTGATTAACTTTTTCGAGTAAACCCTTTTGTTCTATCTTGTCCATTTTATTTTCTATTTAATTGCAATATTAGGGATACATTTAATATTCTCAACCATGAGATCAACGTAGATCTCTCGAACCTCTGGACCCCTGTGTAATTAGAACTGCTCAAGCTTCCCACTTTCAACTATGGGAAATAATTTCAACGTTTCGCTAGAATAACCCGGCATCGAGGAATCTTCAGACTTTTGATGAAACTAATTACTCAGGCTGGTCCTGTGGGCTCCCAGGTGTCTGATGAAAGTAATTACTTGGTGTTCGTGTCACCAGACCCTGGAGGATGCTAGCTGAAATGTTAACAAAAAGTCAGGATCATTTCTCCCGAGCCTCTGTGACTGGCCTGATTATTTCAGATATTTCTTCATCCCTCGCGGGATCAATAGCAATTATAACGATAACCATCTCCAGCTATTAGTATTCAACAGTGAAACATTTCAGTTACTTTTCTTAGATCTCTCTCTTTCTCTTTCCCTCTCCTTCTCTGCCCACTCGGGACCTTTAGAAACGCAGGCCAAGTTTGTAAAAAGTCGTCGAAACTGTGACTAAGGCGTTGAATTCTCTGCATTTCAAACGAGTTGTGTAGCTGATTGAATAAACTTTCGTAAGACGAACTTTCGAGGCTCTCAGAGACACCTGTGAATTTACAATTAACTTCCAATCACTCTAAGGCGATGTGGACTCGAAAATTTCAACAAACGATTATTCTTCTTTTATTGCAACTCCGTTAAAATAATC
This sequence comes from Nomada ferruginata, assembly GCA_963583965.1. Classification (NCBI taxonomy): domain Eukaryota; kingdom Metazoa; phylum Arthropoda; class Insecta; order Hymenoptera; family Apidae; genus Nomada; species Nomada ferruginata. The sequence continues at coordinate 9,308,163 of OY757224.1, forward strand.
TCGAAATATTCTTGAACAAAAAATTAATTTACCCAAGATCCCTATTATTAGAATTAAAAAAAAAAACGAATTCATTCCTCTCCAATTTCTCTTAACGAAAGATTAAAAAGAATCGTCCAGTGGCTACTTCGAGCCAGCCCTCCATCGAACTAAATATCGATTTCCTTCACAGTCCATTCGTCGACTAGCTTTTTATCAAATTTTTCAGACCACAATTTGACCGGAACGGCCAGATTCGTTAAAACTAATAAAAAAAGAAGAATTAGATAATCCCACGCCGTTCATTTGATCTACCTCCGCACTCCAAACTCTCTATCATTTCGTTTCACACGTACGCCAGATCCCACGTACACAAACAGCACCGAGAAGATATTTGCGCAAGAAACTAGCCGTCGTTTCTCCGCATGGACAGTTCAAATATTTGAGAAAGGCTTAACATGCGGGTGGTAAGAGGCGATTCCGTTGGGCTATGAATCTTCGTCGAGGTTCACATTCAGCGTTCACCTTGGTGAAACCGCGCGGAGCTTCCTTTTCGTCGTTTTAAGGTGTAACAGGAAAAGCTATGCTGGTAGGAAAATCAGGGATATTTCCCAGTAGGCTGCTTTCTGTCGATGAAGAGTCGTCGTAATCCGACCCTGCAACGTTGCTTGATACACCTTTACCCTCCTTATTTTTTTCTCCTCTCCCCTCAGCGCGCGTGTGCACACACATCGCACACCTGCCGGCCATTTTGCATCGTTCTGCTCATTTTTTCATTGTGCCCTGTTAGCACGACTCGTTGCAGGGCTGCTGACGTCGACGAAAGAGACCATCAAAGTGAAAAGCAGCTTTCGGTGCGAGGAAACGTTATTCTACGAAGGAAGCTTTGTAAACCAAAGCGAAGCTCTCTGCTTCTTGCCTATCTTCTAGAAACTTTCGAATCTGTCTTAAGATTTACAACGTTGGAAGCGTTGGGCAGGCTTGCGGCCGCAGTATTTCAGAATTTCAATGCCCGTGGACTTCTTTTTCTTGTGTCGGACGTTCGCTGACTTTCGTGCTTGGGAAGTTGGAAATTCAACAAGCGTTTGAACGGACACGAAATGAATGCTCGTCATTCCGTGGACGACTGTTTTATTTCTTAATGCAAGTATCGTATAGCAGGCGGCGGTGGTGGTTGCGCGACCTCGTTTGAGTTGCTCCGCATACGTATAATTATTTTCGGTGGGATTTTTCTCATGCACGACCGCGGGCGCGTTGAAAGGACGACGCCAGCGGGGAAATGTGTTGCGTATTCCGAAATATGTTGCAAGTTGAAACATTCATAAAATACTGGCAGACCTCCAGGGTAGTAGTTGCGGAGGAATTTCAGCAAGAAATTATTCTTAACTGCCTCATTAGTTAGGCGCTGTAACAGGCAGCGTTGCATGCTATTCGTTAGGAGGCTCTTTCTTGCACCGCGAATGTTGCTCGCGATGGCCAAAAATGTGCTACGGTGTTAAGTTTCTCTCATAAACTCGAGTCGTTTAGTTCTGCGATTAACGGTCCAATGTAATCGTCCGCGAAATGTTCAATTCATTACGATAACAAATTATCCAAACTGTCTCAAATGGTTTCTCTTTTAATCAAAGATTAGATTTTTTAATTAAAATTTAATTAAAGAATTATACAAATTAAACGAGGGACGGCTTTGCTTTGTTTAATATTATCGAACGAAGTACAAGAATTATATTTCTCGATAGCGCCGCGTCTGACCACTGCGCTCCTTTTCTACTTAAGTCCTTCCACTCCACACCTGATATTCTACTCCCTCGATCAAGATCAAATCGATCCTCCCCGACTCCAAACGAAACCACACCTAAGCTAATATAACCCGTCGAGAATTACTCGTCGGTATCGTTGATTTAATAGCACTTTCGATCCCTACAATTTTGCCATATCGAAGCAAATGTGTCCCAACTGCGGGATAAATTCGTGAAAAAAAAGCAATCGTCACCCTTACCACAGGCAGCGTGGAAAAATTGTGCAGCACACAGCACCGTGCACCGTGCTACCGCGGATGCTATTTCGAGGTTCGTTTACACAGAACACCGAATGGATATACAGAAAGGTAGCAGGCGTGCAACAATGGAAATACCACACGTGGCTTTCTATAGCGAACGACAGAAGATAGATCGACGTGCATTCGATCAGAGGGCTCAAACCCATCCCCGACCCAGCTCAATCTCACGTATCCTATTTCTCGCGTTGGGGGACGAGACTTTATTTTCACGGATCTTCGAGCACGATAATGCTCGTTTTGTGTAGAGTCGAAGTGTGCCACGCTTCGACAATCAATCGGGAAATCCGGTCGAGAAAAAAAATGAAAGAAAGAGTTCCCTTCAAAGGAGCTAATAAGTGTAAAAGAAAGGGAAACCCGTCGGAGCTGAAAAATAATAATGGATACTGTCGGTGTGTCGGTGGAGAGTACGAAAAACAATGAAAAATATTGATGAGGGGTGGAAATTATTATCGATCAGGTGGACGCGAGAGATGAATTTTCAACGATGTCCCCGTACTATCGGCTTCTCGATTTTATTGGTATCGGTGCGGATTTAATTTTCGATTCTAGTCGTAGAGTGGTTCGTCGGGAGCTCCGCCCTCTCGTACGGAGGGATAAATGGAAACGATTCTTGGCACTTGAACGACTTTCCGTCCCCTGGGTTCGCGTTTGAATTTCGAGCCCTAAAAACGAGGGTTGGCGCGGATGGTGAAACGTCAGACGCAGTTATTGTTCGCTTGATCGTTTCGGTGTACTTATTTTATCGCTGTCCCCTTATATATTCTGTAATATTCAGTGGCCTGTAAGAAATTGAGGATTTTAAATCGCACCGCCAGGTTGTATAATGTGTATAATAATGGAATAATAATTGGATAGGTTGTGGTATGATCTTAGAAAGAATAAAAGGCGTACAAATTGTTGGGGTAAATGATTTCATTAAATGTTGAAACTGGAACGAGTTATATTAGCATTTGATAGGAATAAATTAAGTATGATGATTTAAAATTACAGAGGTGTTGACACAAAATTTGTAATTTCATATAAAGCAGAGAATATTGCAAATCAATGACAGTGTTAAAAAAATTTCGGTGTATTATAAGAAACGAAAGCATTTTTTTGTATTCTATTTTTTTGTAACGGAAGATAGAAATACGAAGTTATAGGCAGTAGAAGAATTTGTGAAGGAAGTGTGAAATAAATATTCCACTGGGTTTAGTATACTTTTTGTTACCCCTTAAGTGACTGTAAGACTATAACATATGCCCAAGCACTGAAAAGTTCTGTACTTAAATGTTACTTTATTGCAGGAATCCTCTGACTATAAACTGTGGTAGTAGAAAGAATAAGAGCAAACTGATATAAAGGAATGCAAGTTCTTTTCACAGTATTTCACGGGACAATATAAAATATAGTATTGTATTTTATTTTTATGCAACTGCATAGATAATAGATAAGGGGATAAGTATTACAGATAATCGTCTACGTAATATGCGATAAACTAGTTCCTAGGCAATTAACAGTTTAATAGAAGATGAACAGGAATATTTAACAAGATTTTCTGGGTTGGAAGCTGAAAGCAGCACCCTTATAATTGGGTGGCCATCGAGTAAACACCGATAGATAAATCGTATATCCTTGGTTGACAGCATGTTGGGTTAATTTAAACTTATTATCCAATTACTAACTGTGTAATTAATCATGCCACAGTTCATTATAAATATTGGCGTGGGTTATATCAACACGTTATTAATTCCCTTGCATCGGCTGATTAAATACTATAGAACCTGTTATGCCTGGCTTTGCAGTGAATTTTCGGAGTACATAGTAGATACTGTCAATAATGTTACTGACATATTTTTAATTTTCGTCAAATAAATAATTGTATTCGTATTATATTAATAATATCGGTGACAAGTAGATAAGGACAATGTGTAGCCAGACAGTTTATATTTTCCATATCATATTCTACAATAGAAAATATGCTGAATAAATGACGATGGTATGACGAATCTGCATTGACAAACTTATTCGTCGTGCGCACACTTTTAAAAACTATCTATTTTATTAAACTCATTTAAAAGTACTCTATGCCCTATGAAAGTTTCTGTTACATTTAAAACTACTAGCGCATTCTCTAATTCTGTAGTGGAGAGGTCTGAATGCTCGAATTTGCCTCGAAAATAAAGCTACTTAACCGACTTACGAATCCTTCAGGTTCCTCGAAAAACTTTCCACTTACATTTTCCACGATTCTTTGCATGGAAAGGTGATCGTCAAGTATCGCCTATTGTAGAACTGCAACGAAATTATTATTTTATTCGTGACACATTGAAATTTATTCGTTGCCGAAACAAAGAAGAAAATAATGCATAATCCAAGTGCATTGGACGATCTGGTATCGAAATTATATTCTATTCCACGGATATAATTTACATCGTGTATCTGGTATATTGTTAATGCCGTTCGTCAATTTACATGGAAGACGTTTAAATTTCGCTTTACGGGGACACTTTTAATTATTATATTGTAGCAGAGCAACATCTCCATCGCGATGAACGCAATACAGGTTTATGAAAACACAGCGGTGCGATTTTTGTCAATTTAATAAAACCGGATTTCCCTCTTTTTCCAATAACACGTAATGCTATTAAAGCACTACCCAGAGGGTTGATCCGATTAGCATATTATTTCGCGAACTGCTCGGGAATTTTCCATCGTCGCATCGACTCTAGTCGACGATGCATTCTACGAATTCAATTGCGACATGATAATGCTTGCATTCCAGCTAAACCTTGATTACAATTGAAATTTTCTAATCGTCCGCCATCAATTCACAGTAAATAATCAAATTATAAATTGAATCTGTCAAACGTTTCACAGTGTCGCAACCAGTGTTCGTTGTATGCCAACCAAAAGTATTCCATGTCGATTCACCTCATCGTAGTACGTGCAAAACGCAATTTCAAGTTAGGAGATTCTCGAGCTGCCTAGCCGTATATTATGTACTCTGTTATATATCGTAATGTCTTCCAATCTTTCGCGGCTATTCCCGAGGGAAGAGATTTTCAAGTAGTTACCACATAAGATGACTGAAAAGTAGATTATGTTAATCCCACGCCACCGACTAACTCCATTACTTCTCGCTACGGCTACCAACCTGCGCTTTGAGCCTGAATATTAGTGCTATTCGCAATAGCATAGCTGAGGTAGACCCAACTGAATTTCGCTGAAATAATAATATAGAGACATTATTTATTTCAGATGTATTAATTTCTGTTAATAATTTATCGATTGATTCTTCCAACCACCTTCATATACACTTAGAATAAAGTGTAGAAACAAGTAGAATAAAGATATTAGACGAATAATTCTGAAAAAATTGTGAAATAAATTCTATCAAGATTCTAGTAAAGAATTTTCATTTTTCCCTGCAACAATTTTTAAAGTTTCTCTTTTGAAGGTCATCTGTCTCAAATTTTTCAGTAATCAATTCCATATATTGCAAATCTGTATCCACGTTGGCAGTGGAATTCTTTTCAGCAAAAAGCCGAGCAAAAGTTCCGTTGTAACATTTCACCGTCGAATATTTTTGTCATTTTTTTATTTTTGTGTCAGAAACTCTCATCGTGAGCGTTTCTAACGAACGTTCTGTCGACACTGGTATTCACAACTATCTTTCTGGTTTGGGCACCGTTACTAGTGTTATACAAATTCATGGTTTACGAATGAAAAGCCAGCACTCTCGTTCGGAGAAAGACAATATACATCAGCTTGAGCACGCGAGTGTCTCTTGGACCACGCTTCCGTAGAAATGTCCCTGAGTTATTTCTAAACGAGCCCCGCGTGAAGAACTTTCGCAGGTAGCACGACGGTGAATAGTTTTTGGATTTTTACCTTAACCGGTATAGAAAAACACGACCGTTTACGTGAAACGAATTTTCAGGTTGATTGCTATGCACACGCAAATAACTCCGTCAATCGTTAAAACTCCTGCAAATTAATCCAAATATCTTTTCAGCGACAAAATTGAAAATCAACTGTTCAGACTTGATGTGTATACATTTGTACAAGGTTCGTTAACATTTTAATATAGAATATTTTTCTCGTGCTTAATTACTTCTTTAGTCACCGAATTAAAGGGTAAACGTGTTCGCTGCTGTATTCCCGTTATTCAGATCGCCGGGCAAAACTTATTCGATAGTCTGTCGTGCGGAACATGATCGTAATTATTCTCGCAGTTGCTGGAGGCCGGGGCTTAATTCGAACTCGCATGGTGGTGTGTTGAAGCTTAGTGGTTTTCGCGTGTGATAATATTGCGGCCGAACGTGAGCCACGAAAGGGGAAACTTGCGAGAATTGCGTACAGAATCAGTATTTCTGCACGTTATCTCTTGGTTTGGTCTGTCCTGAACGTGGTCAAGTGGCGGAATGGAGCAAACAGCAACCGCAGGGAAAAGTGTTTGACGAAATGCAAAAAAACAGAGGATCGGCTGAAGCAACTTTAGGTACTTCGAATGTTCTGTTCGTGATTAAGAGGCAATTAAATATCGAGGAAGGATATTACGCTGACGCAGGCAAAGGGAGGACCTTGAGTTTCTTTTTGTCTCTCGAAGGGTAATCGATGAATGACGATCGAACGTTTTAAAGTAATTAAAATCGACCTTCTCCAATTAAAGTAGAAATGAAGGTAAATTCCAAGAAGAATAATCTTCATTAAAATCGAATTGCTGGCTGGTGAAATTTCGAATATTTGTCAGAGGAAAGAATATCAAATAGTTTCATAAATTTTTGGGCCGCACATTGTATTTAGATTTATGTATACGAGTCGATCTTGGTTTTAAATTAGTGTAGCTTTTTAATTAAAAAATTTCCAACTATAATAACAGCTGACAAGGCAAAATTTCTGTGGAACTTGGTCAAGATTGAAAAGTTTGAAATTAAAAAACTTGCAATAAAAGAGATCTACTAATATCAAATAAATGAAAAATAAATGGAACGAAAATTTGTCGAAATATTTGATATTCTTTACGGGGAAAAAATATTATTAATTCAAAATGAAAAGTACCTTATCGGAATTTCGAGCACCTTTAGAATCCCAACTGCAGACATTGTACGTAATTTTTAGTTTCGATCGTTGGGAATGGGTTTCGTGCCTGCTTGAAATTCAATTCACATCGTCGTTCTTAATCTTCAAGACGAAATTAAGAACACTGTATTTGGTCGCACGATTTATTTAAGACAAATAGTACAATCTTGCTCATACTATTCGCTAGGCTGATGAAATTCTAAATTATTTCCTAAAGAAATCCACATTTACTTTTTACCGCGACAGTGTGATGATTACACGTTTCAGACACACACACGTCCACTCGTTGTCTATATGGTTTTTATTTTTGTCTCAATTTCCTTACCTTGCACATATCTAAATTATTGCTACACAGTTAGTTCAAGAGCTTCAGCATTCTCCGATGAAAGTCATTTATTTGCCGCAAGGCAACAAAGAAAATTAGTTTTGTCCTTAATTTCGCCCGCGTCGCATCGGAAGTAACTTTTCCTGTCTTTCTGTCTGACGTATATCCTTAAGCTCGCGCAACACCGTTCCGCCTATGTGTTGGTTCGTCGTTGTGAGACAAATGAACCAGGCGGTATGGCAAGCCGAGATGTGGGCTCGGCCCCTTTCGAGTATATATCCAATTACAAATTAATTAAGAGCCCCTACTGGATAGACAGGCTCAAGGAAATTCGTACGTTACATACTCTTTTATTTATATTTTCGAGTAGTTTCTTGCAAAGGTATCAATCACGTCTACGAAATTCCACGCAGTAATAAAATGTTTTTCACATTTGTTAAATAAAACTTTAAATCTATTCTTTAACATCAAAAATTTACAGAACTTGTTACAATAGTATGTTTAAAAAATATCAAATGTTAATTGAAGTTCTCCAGTAATTTCTACACGAGTGTCTGACTTTCCGTTGACCTATACTACTTAAAACGATTATATTTCGTTCCTCCTTAGAAAACGATTATGTTTATTTTGAAAATATTATACAACGCTGTTTCCTCACAGTTTATAAAGCACGTACTACTCAATTCCTCCTAAACTATAGAATACTAAATTATTTAAATCAGTATTAAGAAATCTACTGCAATCATCTCGCAACTTCTTCTGGAGCAATTAGAACGAAGCTGTATATTCGAGCATTCATAATCTTCAAACATTCCGCTGCTTCTGTTTCCATCCAGCACGTCTAAATCCGTGGCGTAATATGCACAAACGAAGCGCGGCATAAATTGCAACAGCGTTAAAAGCCCATCGGCAGAAGATGGAAACAGAATACGTAGGGTATAATTTGCTAATATCAGCCTCGAAATCGCAATCGGTTTAATGGGGGTTCACTGGCTTTAATGTCGATGATCATTACCGAGTTCCTGATAGGCTTCCCAGACGGATTGGCAGACTTCGAGGAATCGCGGAATTTAATTAAATCTACACTGCGCGCACGTATATTCAACGATCGTCAAAACGCATCGGATTTAACGACTGGCGCAGGAGTTACAAGCGCCACGTTTCCCTTTACGCTCCTCTTGGCAGGAGCACACGTGTCTCTGTTGTCATAGAATAACACCACTCTTAATCAGCAGTTTGTCCAAGTAGACCAAGGGATCTTACAGTTTCAGCTCGACGAAATTTATGTAACTCGAATATTATCAGCGCGTTATCTTACATGATATTTCGAATAATATTTTATCATCGAGGGTGGATGAAATTTTAATCACGCACCAGCAAGTGCCCTTAATTGTGCTTCCCTCTGGTTTATATTCCAAGTGCGCACCGCGAAGCTTGATTTCGTTGTTTGCTTTTTAAGATAAGACTGGTTTTCGTTTCGTTTAATATTCCAATCACGCGGCGGAGTTTCACATTGTTCCCTGAAAATGTGACCCTACCCTTGTGCTCGAACTTTTAATTGACACGGGGAAATTGCAATTCCGTTGGAAATGTTGATTTTAATTGGACCGAACATTCGCTTCGGCTTTTCAATTAGTTTATGTTGCTTCGTCCGTTTTTTTTTTTTAAATTCACGCGACTCGATATCTTTCAATTTTCTACTCTCACGCAATTTACTCCGTTCCTCATTTAACTAATGATCTGGATCAGTGTCTAGTCAGTTACAGTAATTTTTATAGTATTTGTCGGAGGGAAAGTTGCCTTCGTTTCTCGTGATTTTTTCCCCCCAGCGTGATTTCATTTTCGAAACATTTAGAGTTAGACGCGAGATTAAATTTCAACTTTCCACGTTTCAGGTTAACTGAAAATCGTTCAAAAGTTCTCTCTCGTTGTTCCTCCGGGACTTTTTTTTATTGTTCGTCGAAAAGAAATTGAAGTGGCCGACTTTTTAACCCATTTAGCTGCGATGTCAAGCAATGTAATTAAGGCTTATCAACATTATCGTAGATTTTTCAGCGAGGTTCATGTGTACCTGCGACATTTGCCACAGAAAGCTAATAACTAAAGGGCTTCCATTTACGTTGGTAATTAAATGCGCATTAGCGTATCGATGTAGGATAATCTGTAAGCTTAGCACACCTGCCGGTAGAAGTGGAAAGCATTGCGTTCAATTATATTTTCCTGCTGATGCTTCTGATTATTTCATTTTTCTCTGCATCCACTTTGGGGCAAATTAGCAAATTAAAAAAAAAATTAACAAGAATAAAGAAAGTTCGTAAAGAAGTCAAAGCTCTATTGACGAACGTGAAATTCTTTACTCTTGTGATTTTCCAAGTATTACCAAAATATATTTTAGACATATTTTGGTTAGACTCACAAGTTCATTTTATTATTAAATGATATTAATGATATTAATGATATTAAGAAGGATATTAAAAAAGTCCAAATTTATTTTATCGTTATACCTTTGTCTACGAAAATAATAGTAATAAGAAGGATAATCGTCGAAGGTGTTTCGCGTTCGAATAAGGGGGAACGATTGAAGCGTAACAAACTTTAGAGATGGATCGTGCACGGTTTCTTGCAATGAATAGCGTTGGACCGATTCCAGCTAGTTGCATCATGAACTAAGTTTGTGACTCGTGCCAGACTCGGTCCAGTTCGCCTGTTAACTATTGGCCCCCGTCGAACTTGGCCAGCCGCTGCGTTTAGACTCTATTTCTGACCGAAAGATTCATGGAATCTTTGTTCCAGCTTGAATCGACGAGTCTGTCAGAGATACGAGTCACTATTGTTCGCGTTACGAAACATCGGCTCGAAGGCAACGATATATTACTCGAGACTCCTCGTTTCTGACGTTTCAAATGGAATGATCTATACGTTTAACCTTGCTCACGTTTACTTCTCCAGACGCCAACAATCATGGTTTGTCTACTTCTCTTTTTCTTTTTTTTGGGGGATACGAAAATAAAATGACAGAACACTTCGACGATGCGATTCTTCTTCTTTCGTTTGGATAGAGTTGTTGCCTTTCTTTTGAGAATCTTATCCTTTGGTTTTCTGTGTGACGTCTTACTCTTTGGGTATCCGAAGCGGTTCTTCCGTTGGAATTGTGTGTTTGCCCACGGAAAATAGGCAAGAGAGATCAAAGGACACTATGAATGCGGATTCTAGAGAACTGTACTCGTTTCTGCGATAGCAGAAATTGCAAGGATTTCTCGAAACTCAAAGTAAATTCCTCTCTGTTTCACGTCGGTTGTTCGTTTTCTTTTCCCTGCGATAGATGTGGAAATTATTTTTGGTCGAAAGGAGAAAGTAATCTTCTTTGACTTTCATCGAAGTATTCCATTTGCTATCGGTTATTTAATAAAGAGACTGAAACCGGGAAATTCTAATTTATCGATATCTCGAATAAAGAAAGGTGTAGCTTTTAAATCTGTGCAAGGGAATATTCTAACCCTTTTAACTTTTCATTTAATATTAACTAAATATTAATTAGCTATGGCATAGTTTATATAAATAATTGTAATGGAACAGTTGCTGAATATTTGAGGGTGTCTCAACGTTCTCTGTAGAGAAAGGGTTAAAAAGCACAGATTTTCTTTCTATCATATGCAGATCCTCAATGAATGTGAATTTTAAGGCCGGTTGGGTACAGTGGAAATATTCCAAAGTAGATAAGGAGAACGTATGTCCGGGCATGATTCGGTGCATTGTCTCGGAGATTTCTTCTTCATTTACCCGACATTATCATGGGCATACTTGTAACCCCCCATGAAGATAGAGCTTCTATTTTTTATCAAGTAGATATGCACTCACAAACGTCACGGTGAAATTGAAACAATTTCTCTTTCCTAATGCCTTTGAAATATCGCAGCTGATCTCCATGGGGACAAAAAAGAAAGATGTGGATGAAAAGGTCGATACGAAATGAATGTGCCATTTATATTTTTACCTCTATTATAATATATCAATGGATGGATCATCAAATTAGTGTTTTTTACTATTAGTCTTTTTTACTATTAAGATTTTATATGAATATAATAATAACCATAGAAATTTCGATTAATAATAAAGAAACTTCGTTTCATTCTGTGATATTTCAAATTTAAATTTTCACTTTAACTGTCGACGAAATCGAAAATTAATTAGTAATAAATTTCAACGAAGAATTATTATGAATTATCTTTCAATTATGCATCAACCAGAAAATTCAGAATTAGAGAGGGAAATGTTATAATTACATAAAGTAATTGAATTTCACCGTTTCGTTTCGTTCGTGGGTGAAAATCTGTGGGGAATCGAGAACGATAACAGGGCCAAGCAAACCGACATCGTCAGTGCCAGTCAAACGTCACCGAAGTAGGAGCTTGGAGAATATTTCGATGAGTACAAGCCTCGCTGCTATCGAGACTCGTAGGTGATTCGATATCCCTGTGCACGACTCCCAAAGCGAAAAGCAAAGAGTGCTCTCACGGTTTCGCGTTTTTCCGCTTAAATTTTTCAACTAGGGACCAGTGACGACGTTCCAGATTTCCAATATAATCGTCGGTATTTTCCAACCCCTTCGTTCGTAACTCTTGCCCATCCACACTATCTGCACTGTTTAATTATTGAACACAGGCGTAAATAAATAAAATACTACTGCTACTGCTGCTACTGCTACTACTGTTACTATTATTTCAGCCTGGCAAGTAAGAAAAAACGAAATAACGAATCGTTTCAATTTCGAGAAATATATCCATCTATATTACGAGATATTCTTCCCAAAGCCTGTAATTATCGAGGAGTCCCTTAATAAATGACGAATCCAGAAAATTGAATCCTCGAGGAGAAATGAACTCGCTATCGATCCAATTTCTCGGAGGATCGCAATATGTCAGGTTCATAGCAGGTGTAACCTAACGTTTGTCCAATGGGAACCAGGTCAGTACTGAAGTTGAGCTTTCAGCCGAGAATGGAGTGGAACTTGTTCTGTCCTATATGAAAGATTGTCCCTGCCATTTCGAAACTTAAAGAATGAACGATTGCACGGGCAACGTCGCGCGAGTTTCGTTGAGCAAAGATATCCTGGATTGTAGACAGTACGGTAAGGGGCTTTACGATTGTATTCCCCTCTCGTGTTACCTGTACGACCACGTCTCAGAATTTCACAAAGTTGTTTCTCGTGAAGGCACTTGATATACAGGTGCACGGTACGTAGCCATCGTGAATCAGTACACGTGTGATGTGCTCGACACTTGACCTAAAACCCTCTGTGTTCATATATATTAGACGTTAATTGGGACTTGGGATCCTCATTATCTGATGATCCTTGGGGCCAATTCGTAATTCTTATTCCTGGAGTGGATGCTGGCTGGTCCAGGGTCCGAATTTTCGTGTTTCTAACAGCTGTGAGAGATTTAAATGGGGGGAAGATAAATTATTCTGCAATGGAAAGTGTTAATTATTTTTCTGTATTTCTTGTGCAAATAATTTCTAATTTTTCTATGTTCTTAAGCGAGATCTTTCAGTCGATTTTATCTGGCGTCTAATGTTTTTATCTGGCGAGCATCGCGTTCAATTGTTTCACTCGGAACTCGCACGTATGTACATGACCAGCGCGAGCTAACATCGATAATTAACGCCAAGCACAAGTTTCTAATTATGTGGCTTAAGGCAAACGGTAATCTCCGGTAGGGCGACGATAATTAACGTCTCGTGGCTGGTAGATCGATAACCCTCGACCACACTGATATCACCACGACAAAATAGATTAAATAAATTGTCAACCCCAGGTACCATTCTGTAAATAGACTCCTTCTTCGAATACTTAAAATACCCTGAAAATCGAAATTTGTCCCATAAAACAAAAACTAAATTATACGGTTCAGAAGTTGCGTTATTTCGCGTGGACAACTTTAAAGGATTTTCCTGGGTCTTTGAGAAAAATAAAAAATATGGCAACAATATGTAAATTTGTTATAACAAACAAGCGTCGGTTTTACGCTTTTCATCTATTTATTCCGCTTTCACCGATTATTTACCCCCCGCTTATTGCGACGATCTATTTAAGGAGGCCAATCATAAACGGGTTACAATAACACGTTGACGCAAGAAAATAATGCAACAGTTCGAGGTTGGAGCAGAATCGTTTAATCAATCGTATGTTTCGTACGTCACACACAATCACTTATTTCAGTGGCTATTCAAACAATAGACTTTTCAATTGACTCGATCGGTCTGCTTCAAATACAGCAAACATTTGTATTTAATTTGCATCGTTATTGCTTCTCGATTAATTTATTTTTCCACGTATATGCATGCCCGTTTAATTTCAGAGAAGAATATTTCTGTTCGTACGCCGAAATAAAAACTTTAATTATCTGAAAAATACTGGCGATTCGCCTCTTTTTTTATATGAAATATACAGACTGGAAAACTATGATATATATACCATATACATATATTTGATGAAATTCGCCAGCTGGATTGTTTCTAACTTTTACGCGGCACAAATTTCTCGTTATTCACACATGGCGGGAGTTGTAATATGTGAAACTTTATTTATTCGCCTGCTGGGCAAATGGTTGTAAGCCGAACGAAATTAAAAAATATGTTTATATATATCTTTTATTTTCTCCGTTTACATATAACTTTTAAATAGTATAGTCTGGTAATTTTTGAAGCTCGCAGTTTATCTGCAGTTCGATCTGAAAGTAGACTGAACTTCATAGCAAGCGTTACTATTTATCACCGCTTGAGCTCTAATCGTAAAAGAAAATGGAAGTAGTACAGTTCAGGCGAGTCCACCGTTCATTTTATTCGTTCAGGCAGGGTGAAGATAAATCTCCAACAATGCATTTAGCGCGAACGTTACAATACCGTCTCCTACTCGGGCAGGAGTACAGGGTCTTAATAATTTACTAATCACTAAATCGTAGTGGAACCTTATCCGTCTTCTGGCTAATGATGTAAGTCATCAAACGTACTTTCACCCATGTAGCCTGAATACGGAATAGGATTTAAGAGGAAACGTGGATTAACATTAATCTTTTGGAATGCCATTTAGCTTCCCTTTTGTTGCGTAAAAGCATGTTCTTTTGGAGAAATAATTAGTGTATCTTTCTACCTTCTTTCAACATCCTATTTATTTAGATATATAGACATGTGAATTTAGGTAGAAGAAAATTAAGGTAATTAATCCTGAAAGATTCTGATTCAAGTTTCTCTTACGAAGACAGAAGAGTCTGATAAAAATAATAACAATTACTTTCACGAGTCAATTATTCTAGAAAATTATTTTATAAAATAGTGGAATTCCTCTTTTATATATTATGTACAACTGATTCCGTAAATATAGCTCGTATGTCACTAATTTTTATTTAAGAGACATATTAAAATTACTATTTGATCGGAGGCCATAAAATTACTTTTGGCAGCCACCGTACCGATATGACTTAATAATGCCGACGTTTATGCCGGTTTCAGTTTATCGATATCGCCATGATTCGTGCAAAACCAGCCGTGAATTTATCGTCACTTTTCGCATCCCCGGTCGGCTGCAATTTAAACAAGCCGGCGTATTAGTGAATTTTCCAAATGCCCGACGATGCGTGCACTCGATGGCCCCGTTTTTCCGACTGATTTATCACGGAAAGGTAGGAAAACGTCTGAGAATACTAGCAAGCGTAACTTTAAGAGCGCTCGCCTATTGTTCGAGTATCTTTTACTACGATTGCGTGAACAAACGGACCGCGGATACTTGTACGATCTCTCATTGTCGTGTTTTCCTTGTAGAAGAAAGCCACTCCTTTATCTAACAGCCTGAAAGGTGCCGTTTAGAAAATTTCGTTCCATTCAATTCGTACGAGTTCCCTTGATCTCGGCTACTTGTTAAACGAAACGAAGACAAAAGAAGGGGAGAAAGAAATTCAATTGCAATTTTCTTAACATTCGCTCGTGGTAAAAGGAGGGGTGGGGTGTTTTAAAATGAACGATGCGAAAATCACGGTCTGTTTCGAATTTTCTCCTGCATTTTCTGCTGGTAGGCAGGTGAACTCGACTACTTCATGAAACAACAACGGTGCAGTTGATTTTAGCTGCAGGTGCGTGAACTGTGAGTACGCTTGAACTCAGACGCAAACAACGGCGAGGTAAATCAGCCAAATTTAATAATCTGCAGAGAGAGGAATTTTGTTGAATATTCAGTTAGATAAAGTAGGAGGAACTCGTCGAATGGATCTGTGAACGGTTTAAATTTTCAGATTGCATAAAATGTTCCATCTCTTCACTGTATAATTTTTCTTTGTATAATTTTCCATTTAGGTATACCACGTGTGCCATACGAAATTTTCTTCTCCTGTCACCCACGGAGATGCAGATATATTTTTTTGCCTCGAGGGTCTTGCTAGCAATCATCAGCTGCCTCGTCCTTCCCCAGAAAGGAATTTATTTCTCGTACTTGGAACGAAATATGAAGACCTTGGCCATAGCTTACCGATATTTATTCTTGGTGGAATTTCAACGATAAATACTCAGTGTACTTATATTTGCGTTCATAGAAATATCGAAGGTTCTCTTGGTAATCAAACCTCTCTGTGACCGACGTCCAGATGGTCGTGTCATTTTTCAAGGGGGTTGATTTCATAGTGACACGGATATTCGCTCATAAAGAATGGCTTAATATTAATCATCGCGACAGGTTAGCAAAAAAAGAAAGTGGAGAAGATTCATGGATATCGACAACCAGACGCCACCCTCACGTTTCCTTTTATCAACCAGTGAAATTATTCTCCACTTGGAATTGTTTTCCCCACTTCAATAATTATAATACTCAGGAGAATTTTAGCTTACCCATTTCGCCTCAGTTTCTATGATTTTAAACCACATTCGCTTGTACTGGCATTTTTCAATCTCAATTATTTCTTTCATGTTTTCCATTGATTTCAAGTCGGCGTAAAAAGCTTGCGGATTTCGAGGAAGGGAAACATTAATGCACAAGTCTCTCCACTCGGTTTCCAGATACTCGTGAAACGTTTTGTATCATTAGTTTTATAATATGATATGCACAAGTGGCCAGATATCGATTGTTATTATTGTATATGGTGGATATATATATATTTGGTGGTGTCAGGTGTGTCACTGCAAGGATATGCGACCTTTGTTGGACGGTTGTATGCTAATGCGTGAGAAAGCCAAAGGATTATCATGTGGCCCCCGAGAACACTCAGGAGAAGAGAGGTTGCATTATACAGGGTGCGCCTGAAACGGTTGGCCAAACTTTACGAGCTGGTCGGTCGCAGGGCGAAGAAAATTTTCGTAGGGAGGGCTGAGGAACGTTTCCTTAGTGAATTATAAATATATTTTGTTCACCACGAGGTCTCGAAGAAGCCCTGCGAGTGTAAATATACGAAAGTTGTTGTAGGTCATGATGTTTATGAATTGTGTTCATAACACTTTAAGAGTCCCGTACAATTTTCCGAATTATCCCTTTAATCTTCTAACTCTTGTGGGATTGTGTATTATTTATTTAGTACAAAAAAAACAATTAAGAATACTACACAGAAGTAAGAAAACAAAGGACGACACTCTAATTATTACACCTGCGATCTCTTCCTCTCCCGCGTTTCGCTTATTACCGTTTTCCACTACACTCTCTCTCTCGCACTTCGCTATTTACCGCCTTTCAATACACCTTTTCACCCGCAAAGACACACACCTTCTGTCTCGCCCGCGCCGCTCTTGGCTTGGTTCACAATCGGCGGCTCCGCGGCCAAAACATTCGACGGCTGTCGTTCACCTTCCGCGGGTCACACACACACCAACCTTACACACGCGCATCTAACATAACGTTTAAAATACAATCCCACACTCTCTTCCTCGACTCAGCTGGCAAAATATACTGGAGGATTATTTTTATATAGTAAGTGGGGATTTTTGTTTTAATCATGTAAATTTTGATTATTGCTTGACGTTGGAAATTACATTTTTGCCCATGACAAAGAGGATAAAGCAATGTGGAGTACGAAACAAAATATTTCTGCCTTGTAGAATATTTTTAATTCGTACACAATAAAAGAGGATAAAGCAATGTTTTGTGTGAAATAAAAATCATTATTATTCATAGAATATTTCTCTTTTAGTAGAGTAAGGCAGTCACGATTGAAAATTTCCTATGGAATATATGTATTTATTTTTATTTTTGCAGGCGTTCGAGTACTGCTACACAAACTTTGAAGAGTTAAATATCTTTTTTTTCTGTGGTGCATGGACGCACTTGCGGTAATTATAGCCATCGAGCGTTTCTCCACTATTGTACACTTTAATTACTCTGCTCGAGAGTTCCTTGATAGTAATTACACTGATTAATGGGTCAGTAGAAAATTGACTGCATAACTTTACCATTTAATTTTGTGCACGCTTCTTCCTCGTGCAACAGAGTGAAAACCTGTCGACAAGCTTATTAACTTATTACACGTTATTGGTGTACGTTTCTTTTTAAGCTAAAAAGTATTATTTCAAATATGAATTTGATCAATTGTATGGGTCTTAACGAGAAAATTGAACAAATTGAAAAAGAAATTGAAACACATTTCGTAATATTGCATCGTCATAGTTTTATAGAAACGAGTTTTAATGGGACACTTTATTGACGCGCTTCAGAAAGTTCTCGCTCCTTTTACACGCTTATTGAAAATAATTTCTCCTTTATCGAGCAATGCGGGCAATCAAAAATTCCTCTTTGGGCCGTTGAAACTCATTGTGACAGCCTCAGTGATCAATAAAACCGTGATCCTATGGAATGGTATATTATTCTTCGACACTCTTTGGCACTCCTTGTTTCTTGTCCAATTTTTTCTTCAATTTGTTTCTAAATGTAGTAAAAGTAAATATGTATACTGTACAATAAACCAGTAGAAAATGAGAGACAATAACCGTAAAGACAAAGGGATGTCCTAAGCATATTTAATCACATTTAAAAGTGCTGGACAAAACATTTCAGATACTTTTTATACAAACAAGAATTAATATTTAAAAGATTAAGAAATTTCACAAGAATAGAAGAATATTTTGAAGAAGTTTTACTTCCACCTCTGCTGTACACATTTTCGCGACATTATAATATAATTCAGAAGGAAATTCGATCCCCCACGAATCCATAAGTATCCCAATAAGTTTCTTTTGTCAACGCGCCGCAATATCAACATTCGCCAACAAACGTATTCTTCTGAAATGCATTTGAACGAACGGCAGCGACGATTGTAATGAAAAAAGTAACACGAGAATCGGCTTACCAGCGTCATTTCTGCGGAATCGTAGAATGCCGACGCATACGAGAAAACGGCCGGGGCAAGGCTTTTTCTCTGACGGCGTAGCAGATGCAAATCGAGCCGCACGAAGATCGAATCGGCTTTCCTATTAAAATCGAAGACGCATCGGGGACGACTGATTCAATATTCAGTAACGTATTCACAGGGAGAGAGAGAGGCAAATCGGTGTATTACGTCCACGAGACGCCGGTTGCTTGCCCATAATAACGCTCCACAAGATTCGTGTTGCGCTCCTCCTTGAAAATCTAAAGCCGATTACAGGCCGGTCGCTTTCTCTCTCGCCCTTTCTGCACGGAAAACCTATAACGAGACGATGTAACTCGGCACAAGCATCTGTCTTTGTACCACTGTCGATTTGGATATTTCGTTAAACGATGCACGGATAGCTTTGCACAGAGACGATCAGGCATTTTAATAGATATAATAGGTAAGAACATTTATTATGCCGCTGTGATGGAATAAAATATTTTTGAACTCGTTATTCTTTGAACAGAAATTCTTGGAAATTCTTGTAGCAATGCTTTCTGTGTTGTATTAATAAACTTTATGTAATCCCAATCGAGATCGATTCGTCGCAAATTGGTCGGACCGAAATTCTCATATCCCGATTGAAACTCAATTGATCGATGTTACGTAACCTTCAATCAGAATCAGGATTGATAATAGACTCCGGATGATATCAGAATCGTGTGTAGCCTAGATCATTGTGTTGTTTAACGCGTATAGCTTGTAAGATCGAAGTACAACAGTGTCCCTGTTTGAGTACGTGTGGTCTAGATTGAAAGGCACGCATGCAGTAAACGAGCGTTTCCTGAGCGTTTAATATGGATGTATGTATTATCCATCGACCAGAAACTAGTTACTTCTTAAAATGGTATTTTATTTATAAAAATGTAATACTTCATTTAGGATGCACAGATTAAATATATTGAGTCATTTTAACTGATTAAAGATGATATTATAGCAACGGATCGATCTAAGCAAAGTTCTCGAGCCCCTCCTGATCTTCGTTCTTACAGTTAATACTGTTTGGAACTGTTTTGCGCAAGGAAAATCCTACTTTAAACAATTTAAACTGGTCGGGCCCAATTTCATTTGATTTTAAGGTCGAACCGATAGATAACAATATTACTGACAGTCATCAGGAGTAACGAGTAAAACTCTTTAGTTCAATTACCAATAGATTTAGGGAATAGTTTCGTCGCTCATATAGCACCAGAATTATTCCAAAGCCTCGATAAATAAATTAAGAATAATATGCAGTACAGTTTTTCCATTGTTCAAGTTGCTGTTTTCATAGACCGTACTTCATGAACGAGTTCGTTCAAACGCAATCGCCATTGTCAATCGTTTCACGTTTTTACCCGAGCGTGAGGAAATCCCACTTTGTGAATTCGTTCCTATTTTTTGTTCTCTTATTTCTTTTTGCTCGACGACATCGAGAGTTGAAAATTGGGTTGCTGTAGGCTGACGATGTTCGTTTATCTCTGCATCTCTCAAACGTTGAAATAGCACTGTAGAGCCTGCAATACTGCTTGTGTTCAGTGAGCTGGCGATCATCCAAACTTTTGCACAGCATGTTATCCGTATACGTGTAACGTAGGAAAAGCCTTGCACAGATTATTCAATTTCCTGTTTCTCTTTCCTGATGGTAAACAAAACACTCAACGCTGGATTACCAGGTGTGCTACTGACCACTGACAATTATTGGTCCGTTTTCTTTCCTCTAGAAATTTTTATATTTGAAGTAAGCCACGTTACTTATAATGCACTCTTCTAAATCGAATTTTCCTTCAAAATACCGACAGATCCACTTGAAGAATATTGTATGAGTCCATCGTGAAATATTTTCAGAAGTTTGAATTATATTCAGACCTTCAAATGGTGGAATTTAAGATTTTTCCAATATTGGGATATTACGATTTAAAATTCTCCAATATTGCAATATTGCAATCCAGAATTTTTAGTTATTACATTTTCGTGAATTAAATATTTTCTATGATAAAATAATATAATATTGTTTCTTTAGAAGATATTAATATCGAATTTCTCGATATTAAAATTTTGAAAGATTACAATTTCCCCGGCTTTCTTTTCTCGGAATATTTCAAAGGGTTAAGTCGACAGTAAAACAAACCACTAATTTCGTGCTTAACTATTGCATAGGTAACAAGTCCCACACGAAAACTGGCACCTAGATCGTTCGATGAATGTGTTGGCGGTTAACGTAGTGGCTGCAGCAAGTTTCTGCATTGTTGATAATTATGTTACCTTTGGGAGTAGATGCAACTGTGTTGATAAATTCCATCCACTGTAGCAACTTCGTAGAAGGCCCTCAAGATAATTTAAAAGCGGATGCCCATCATTCATTTCCAATAGAACAGCATTTTACTTACGATCCCAATAATTTAAAATTAATATTCCCCGATGAAATTCACCGATATATTTTCTCTAATAATATATTACTTTTCGTTAATTGAATCTACCCTATAGAATTTTCGATATCACAATTTCACTGGAGATTTATAGTGCACATTTATCTTCGATTCGAGCACGGTTTGAATTTTATTGCAACACTGTTAACCCTTTGGCTACCTCTTCGTTGAGTGTTGCCACTCGTACGGAAGCACGTTCTTTGTCTCGTGATTTAACGTTCGCATTCCGCTTATTGGAATTTATGCACGTGCTACACCAGTTATGGCAATGATTAAAATCGACCGTGAAATTGATACATCGGAGTGTGCATGCAACCCCTATTTGTTTCTTGACGCGACGCCTGACATTCTGTTATTCAATGCATACATATTATCGATACAAGAAAGTGTGATATCTATATTAGCGATAGGAAATGTAATGTAATTTGTATGTTTGTAATTAAGAAATATGTTAGTTTTAGAAGTATTCAGATGTTTCTAAAGATGTTTCTTATAGAGTTCCTAGTTTTGCTACAAATTCGAATCGATACATAAGCCCCAGTCGGGTTTCATGTTATGGGCTCGCGTGTTAAGTTAATATTCGACGAACCATGGGTGATCGTGGCATGCAACGAGCAATCTGGAAATCCAATACGAACACGCAGGCATCATTAGTGACCATCATTCGTAGGTGTTAATACAAGGGAGATGTGTAATTGACTGCATACTGCTTTTTCATTTGGAATAATTTCATACACGCCTTTTATATTCCAGAAATATAATAGAATATAATATAGATAATAAAGAAAATTTTGTATTTAATTATATTATAATATAAAAAATATAATAGTAAGTGATGAATAGATCATTAAAATGTTCTACATAATTAAGAGAGCAAATCATATTCTTTATTTTTTATCCATTTTCAAGCAATCGTGAGTCTCTCACTTTTTATACAGGAAATTACGTTCAGTCAGAATTAAAATACTCCCTCTCTGTTCAGCGTCTAGCAAGTTGCTCTTCTGTTGACGGTCAACCGGAGGAAACGAGTCAAAGAAAACAAATTTCCTGAGAGGGAGATTAAAAAGTGGAAGCAGATGAGGTTGCCAAGCAATTTAATAGAGACTGTCTTCCGACTTTTTTTTATTTTGTGATGCAGCAGAGAAAGAGGGAGAGGAAGAGGCGTTTAAGGAATACTTCGTTCTTTTAGCAAGGCGTTAAAAAGAATATTCTTATCATTGAATTGGAGAAAAAAGAATAGACAGTTCAGACGAAATAATTGTCACATTTAAATCCAGATATTCTAGAGTTAAAAAGAATTCTGCCATCCGGCAGAGAGTTTGCGACAACTGTAGTAGGTACACTGTGCAGGAAGGGACGCTGCATAAAAGGAGCCTAATTAACGTACCCCCAAAGAATGTTAATTGAACGCTAATTAGTCCGTTCCACGTGATACTCTAACGAATCGTCCACAGATCTCAAAAGTGACGTTGTAAAAAATGAATCCAACCTAACGTGCCTTTCTATCCCTCTTATTTGATTTTCCAGTCACATTAATTTCCAACCTCGAAAATGTTCAAATATTTTCTCACCTGCAGAATTCCCACTATTGACAATTGTACTGTAACAGGTAACGTTGCCTTAAACAGAATTTATTGTCGAACAAATATATAATTAAGAAAACGTGCATAATCAGACGAATAAGTTGCAACAATTTTTTTCTATAAATATTATCATTGACAATTACTTTTGATATTTATTTCTCATGTCTTTCAACCACAATTGTCATTCTTGAAATTATACACATATTTTGCACTACAGACCGTCGCACGAGAAGTCTCGTCCATTAATAATGTTTCCTGCCCTCGGACGATTAGCTCGACAGAAAGAGCATTATCAAAGGATCGGATACAGAATTTCTGAATGTCGAGCGTCATTCGACTTTATTCGAGGCTCGAGAACAAAGGCGATTACCTCGAAGAGGGATGCTATTATCGAGGCAAGGTACGGTGCTTTCATTTTTATTATCTCAAGCACAGTGATTTTCTATCCTAATCGACTTCCTTTTTGTTTTGTCTTCTCTTCGTTTTTCTTCCTTTTTTTCTACCATTCTGATCGATTGGCCGACCGTCGACGTTTCCGATTTGATCGTGAAATCCGATCGTAAAATTCGGCTCGTTCTGTCAGAAAGCGTCGGTCGATGTAATCACCTGGCGTCGGAACGAATTACATCGTATTTGGCCGGGTTTACTTACAGCCTTTGAGGTAGTTACTCACGCAGGAGTATTCCGGGCCGAGCACCCATTTAAAGGGCCGGCCAAAAATTGCCACGACTACGAGGCTTAGAGTGTTTGTCAGTGGAATTAAAATTTTACCTTTGTCCCCGCCACGGTAATCTGCGCGGACAGTTCGATTTGCAAGCTTGATTACATTTCCACGAGTGTGTCGGCCGAGCCTGATGCGTGTTGAGTTTGTGACCCACAATTGATCGAGTTTCGTGACTGGTTCGATGTATAAACAGTTGCAGGTGAATTGAACACTTTGTTTGAAATTAGATTGATTGTTATGATTATACAAAATAGATGGGAAAAAGAAATAAGTGTTACAAAATGCATTTTATTTCTTTATACACTGAATTGCTTTCATTTAGGCGATAGTAGGAAACGAGTAACCACGAAACTAACCGGGTTTCCACCCCCGAAGGGAATGATTTGGATGCTTTTAGGCGACCAAGAGAAGGTGGAGAGACAGAAATTTAACGAATGAAACGAAGCGCTTCGTGCGTACTTCACATTAAAACAGTCGACTGGGGATCAAATGTACGACTTGGGGGTCTATTTAGAAAAATAAGTCTCAAGCGCCATTTGGCTAACCTGGCATCTCGACGAACTTTTTTACAGGCCAAAATTGTATAACTTCCAAACATACTCCAACCTCGTTTCACGCTGGAAAACTTTTATTGAAAAACTTTCTCTTCTCCGCGTGGTAACATTTATTTGTACATTATCGCGTGTCAAATGTGGTCGAGAAAAAATTCAATCAATTTTTTCCCCTGTCGATTAAATACGCATGTATTTTGACCGATGATTCGTAAGTGTTTTAAGAATAGTGATATCCTGGAAGATATATCATATAATGGATATTGCAGGACTAAAAAAAGTTCTATATAAGGCCGGCAAATCGATGGTAAATCGCTGTCGAATAGATCTCAATGGCACGGATTCAATATTCGATAGCTCGAATCGGTAGAAGCGTTTGAGGAAGTCTGGTATATGTTATCCGATAGAAAAACGAAAGAGTTCACGACGTTTATGCGACCCTGGGACATGCTCGAAGCCTAGGTGACGAATATTAGATAAAAATGGTCGTGACACCTGTTACTGTTCTCGTTTCCTGGGGTAGATATTAGAAGGCTTTGACCAGTGACTTGGAAGATTTGTTTTCTGCTTGGTTTCCTGAGTTTATTAGATTTTGGCGATAGGTTTTTAGACTGGCGCGGGACCATAGCAAAAAATTTTGATCTTACGTGAGAAGGCGATAGGGAAATAAGCTTGAACAGAAATGAGATATCATGGAAACATGTTGTTCCATACATTTCTGTAATATTACAAGTATACTCGATAAATTATTTAAAAATCGACGAATAATATTTCTATCAACCTCTGCATGTCAAACCTTTATTTACACGTTTAATCCACGTCTGAATAATATATTGCAAATGAAGCCCTGCATTACAAATTTTATATTTAAATGTAACATTCTATGATTTTATACGCACGACATATATCAGTTTAAATACATCTGAAAGAATCAGAGTAGGGCTTATATCAAAATGTAAAAGAATTGTTAATTCATCGTAGATTACCACTCGTATGGCATAAATAGGTATTCAGTATTCTATTTAAAAAATTACAGGTCACCACAGTTTCTGGAAAAATATTATCGTCTTCTAGAATTCTTCGGTTTCGAGTACGACAAGAATAGCAAATATGGTGTATCGCAAAAACCATAGGCCCTGTAATCATCAGGTAGTTCCCAAACACACGAACGTGAGAAATACGTTTGCCTTTAGTTCGGGCGTGTCTGTCGATCCGTGCGAACGCATAATTCACCGTGGCCTAGCTATACACTAAACGGCCAGGATTCATGAATCGTTGTGGAATTTATGGGTGTCGGAACACCTTGTCATGTTCGAGTTTATGCCAGGGAATCAATAAATTCGTTTGAAAAATTGATCTGCTGTACGAAACAACGGTACTGCATTTTTATTAAGCTCCCTTCCATTAATTACGTAACACGCGACGATTAAATTGACTCTTTCTCGTTACGTTTATATCATTTCATAATTATTGCTCGAGAATACACAATTTTGGGCGTGCTTTAAAATCACCGATCTGTTCGAATGGCCATCGAGAAAATGTAATTGCAGTTAAATAATCGTGATTAAACGTGAACTGAGATTTTTTTGTGAAACTAAAGCAATCATTACCAGACAAATAGTTGTTTGAATGTTACATTTTCGAATCAACTGACAATGAGTAGAAGTGATTTACGAAGGGGCTGCTTTGAAAATTCACGAATTGCCAGGGGAAGTTCGTAGTTTGATTGTGGTCTTGGGTAGAAACTTGGAATGCTAGTATAATTCTGTTTGAATCGTGACCACCGAATGTTTGTATAGTATCGTGGACCACAATGGATCTCTGTATTTGGCGTGAGGTAACTAAACGTGTAATTAAGCACGGTAGATCGTAACTGAATAAGGCGATTCGTAATTCTGCTAATTAGTAAAGCAAATAGAAATCGATGCAGATAATAAATTTATATTCTATCTAGATATCTAAATTTTCTTCAATTTAAGGCTTTTAAGTCTTCCGCAAAATTGAGGATTCCTAATCTTGGAAATTCTAGATACTGTGTCCTCCTCAAGAGAATCGATTTCTCATCGAAATCGGGGACAGTATCTCGAAATTCGAATCAGGACCACCCTAAGTCGTAAACCCCGAAATATATTCGTTTAATCAAAAGCGTATCGTTACTCCTTCCAACAAATATAAATAATGAACGTAACACACTGATTACACTTTCGTGGTCGAAATATACATATTGTCCGAAAATATTAAATCGTATCTTTCGCATGAATTATATCATATCTTACATTCGAGATCAATTTGTGCTCGTAAATTATTTAAACCTATCCAAGTTTATTAATACCACTTGAGAACACCAAGAATTTAATTAGAACCTACATACCATAAGATTTAAAATCCCGTGCCGTGTCGCAATTTATTCTCATTACAATAATACTTATTACAGCAATAAAAACTTCACTTTGACAATTATAGCCGCTGAAACGATCACTAGATAAGGATTTGAACCAACGAATTCGTATAAACCGAATCACGTCTCGCAACTTAACTAGGATAATGGCATAGTGGATGAGGAACCGTTTCCACTTAGTTAACGAGGTATCGTTGCCGAGAATTGTTTGCATATTATTACGGGAGCCCGCGAGGCTCGAAGATGTTCACAATTTGAATAGAGCATGCAAGCTACGCGGGCCAGTTGTACATTATCTATTTGGAAGTTATCCAGGAAGTTAGATTATACTTCTACCGTACCGCGGCAATACTATTCGAGATACGCTTATTCTACTTAATAGATCCGAGCCCTTGAACCGCGTGCACACACGTCCCCTATACATACTACAATTTAAGTTTACCATGCAAATGCGAAACGATCGCCAGCTATGCGCATGTAAATTTTCGATGAAACGTATACAACGGCATTGGTGTTTGCGGAGAGGAGCATCGAGTTGCTCGAAAAAGGTTTATCCGTTCGTTATCGCGTTATAGCGTTTATTTAGTAATACTGACGCCACGATTTTATGAGCGACCGCCCTCGCGTTCTCAGCTTCCGGATCAAGATCACGCGATTTCCTGGCCAAGAACTTTCGTGTTAGCACAGAGTGACGTGGAGGCATGGATTATGTTCCGTGGATAGGATATACGTGTACGGTAAAAGGGCGGAAGTTTTTCCTGGAAAGATTAACATGAAGTTCGCTTTAAGTACTCAGGTGGAATAAAAATTGGAGGATGGGTTTTTCTTCGGTGAGAAATGGAGGAATGTTGAAAAGTAATATTTAAGGTTTAAATACTTCTACATATCGATTGATTAAAATTTTAAGAAATTATGTATAGTGTATCTTAGTTCGATTTCAATTTACATATATTTGATTGTGATACAAATATATAATTGTTATAAATTATATGAAACCATCCGTGGAATTCCAATATATTTCCGCCTACATGGTTCTAATATTTATTTACAATGCGTCTGTTCAGCCTTTCTGTACAAATTCAAACTACCGACATTTCGCGAGAATACCCTATCAAAATTATCCACTGTCCGTTATAAAGCCATTAAACCGCGATGATTATCGTGTGTTTGAGTGAACCTTAGTATTTCAAAGTAGCAATAAAGTTTTCGCGGTGAATCGGCCCAATGGTCAATTATCCCGTGGCGCGATGCGGTCAACCGTTTGAAATTAATCGATGAACAAATGAACACACATTCGTCAATTCATGGGTGAAAATTGTATAGTCTATTATTTGATTGTTCAACTAATCAATTTCTAATGGCGGCCGTGTGCCGGGCGGCTACGAAAATGAGGGTTCTGTTTGACTCGGTGCGTATCGTGTAATGATACACTGTGTTGGCTCGCATTGTTTGCCCGGGCCACTGTAAGTTGAGGTAGCGAGGCGAATATTGCGGCCAGAACGATTTACACTACCAAGGTGAAACAACGTTGTTACGG
The DNA here is from genome assembly GCA_963583965.1 of Nomada ferruginata. NCBI lineage: Eukaryota > Metazoa > Arthropoda > Insecta > Hymenoptera > Apidae > Nomada > Nomada ferruginata. The sequence continues at coordinate 9,336,169 of OY757224.1, forward strand.
ATTCAACTGGCCTGTTAAGCTGACCAAGCTATTTCCCACGGAACCCAGCAGGTTCCGGTTATCTTGGAAAATCAGCCGTTTAAATGGGCAATGCGTGAGCACGAAGTTATGATTAGTTTGGCTTGCAATCAACAAGGCGAAATCCTGATCGTTGTTATCTTTTTATTTGCTGGGTGAGTTATTGATTCGTTAAAGAGCTGCCGAATAAATGAATGGCAGAACGCGAGGAATTTTTTTTAATTACATACTCTTTATCGTATTATACGTAGAATATTTGTTGGTTATTTGTAGGCAATTTACTAAGAGTTATGATTTAGTTTGACTTGTAATTAACAAATTAGAATTCGTATCGCATTTGTTCTTTTTATTTACCGTGGGAATTACTGATTCGTACAAGAGTTGTGAAATATACTTGTGTCTGATCTTTAGAAATATACTTGTTCACTTTATAAGTTATTTTAACGAGATACGAGTCTCTCATGTAATTGCGCCGAGGATAATTTTAGAAAAAACTTCAATGACTATTTCTTTATAGCGTACTGGACAGTGTTACATATAGGATTTCTTTCGATCTCGTTAGCGATACTTCCGATAACTCTGCAATTTCCAACTATAGCGAACAGGCGTTGCAGTAAATGGAATTGGAACTGTCCTTTGATGAACTAGCAATCGAGATACTTTTGAAAAGTTCGATGCTTCTCGCACGTAGTTGTTACGAAGTTCCAATGGAAAATGTTCCTTTCCTATTGGCACAACTTCTCAGTATCATTGAGCTTTTTTCATTTATTTCTAGCCCTGTTGCTTGTATAATCTCGCCACATGTTTCTCCCTTAATTCAATTTCTTTCTTTTTAATACAAAATAGTGAAAATCCATAGTAATCAGTTTCATGCAACTAAGGACGTATACAAAGGTTGCATGAAATAAACGATTGTTACAGTTATCTAGTTTGCCAGGTACAAACTTGCAGTTGCCAAGGTGGGATATATTTTACGCAGAGTGCTTTACATAAGCAGCGTTTACAAAGTTCCACGAATTCAGTTTGACTGATAAGATAAGCAAGCTGGTCCAACCACGTCTATCTTCATCAGTAGTTAACGTTTCATCAGTTTGCTTCTGACAATTTACTGCTGCAAGTGTATGACGCATACGGGAAATGTATGCTATTATATTTGACTGGTCTTATCTTGAATTGAAGAAAAAAATTAGTTCAGCATTAAATCTTTTCTCTAATTGCTGTAATCATAATTGTCTCAAGTATGGTTACCAACAAATATTATCAGAATCATAAGTGTCCTCGAATATCGTTATGAAAAAAGGTATTCATAAAGTATTCATTCATTGAATGTAGTTAAAAAGAATATTCGGTTTCTTTTTGAACGTATACGTGGTTGATATTAACCCTGATGGAAATTTCATGGTTACAAGAACGATGGTTCACCGAGTTGGCTTTACAGGGCCATATTTCCCTTTGGCTATCTTAGGGGTGGAATTCGTTTGTGCCTCGATAGTCTTAGGGCTCGTAAAATGCAGCCAATACTAGAGGAAAGAAAGAAAAGGGGACGGAGGTTTTTTCAGTGCGATATGTGGAACACCTTGCGTCTAAAATGAATCGTTAAAGAAACCACTTTTTATGGCCACAGTGCAATCCAACAGAACTAATGTCAGACATATTTTTCAGCTCTTTGCAGGTGTCGCCTTTCTTTTTATTATCAACGCTGATAATAATTATCTTGATTTTACAGCGTGTTCTACTAACCATGTAACTTTAATTCGATGACTAATTTTGTAGCGAATTTTGAGGTTTCGATATGGAAAATACTGTAGCTTGTTTTTTAGATTGAAAAGTTCTTTTTAGGGGTTGTTTTTAAAGGATAGTTTCAGACGTGAATATCGTACTGCTTTCAAATTTCGAAGGGTGGAATCTCTACTTTCCCTCGAATTCCATCTTTCTTTCTTTCTTTCTTTTTTATCGACGTGAATGGTAATTGCCTCGATTTCATAGCACACTCGTAATATTCCCGACGTCCCGGAGGAGCGATAAATATGATATCTGAAATAATTTGGGGATCAAAGTTCTGGCGCACTTATGTGTGCGAAACAGCCACTGGGAATGAAATATATTTAATAAGTTAATTCCTGGTGAAATATCTTTAACCCTAATCAGGGCGGTGAAATCATTGCGCCATAAAGTTGTCTATCAAATATTTACTACCGTAAAAAGAAAATACTTGATTAAAAATATTTATCGAGCGCCACTTTTATCTCAAACAGTTCTACCCAATTGAACTAGCAATTTTTTCACAAAGTTTATTTAGCTCGGTAGATGTCCCAGGATCGAAAGCAATCAGCTTTTTTTAGATATGAAATATAATAAAACGATCTCATTCCGTTAAAATACTTTTATCGCATCTAGAAAAATTCTTATTTATCGTTAAAATTTTTTTCCAATTTTGGTCCTCTGTCACTTTGGTCACGGGTGTTTCTTTTTAACCTTTCAAATCAATCTAAAAAATGTTTCAATTTTTCAAAATGTTATATCCTACGAAATTTCTAACGCTTTGACGTTTGACAAGCTTTTAGATACACTTTTTGATTGATTAGAGTTTAGAGTGCATAAACGTTCTTTCATATATATCTTTGAGAACAGTTCAGACGTGTTTTCCAATTATTAAAATGCCGTATAGTTAACAGAACCTCTTATTTTTTTAAGTACCTGGATTTTACCATTTCTAATTCCTGTTTCGTTGAACAACTTTCGACCTAGATATTTTTACTCATTGAGGGGATTGCCCGTGCAATTAGCTTCTTACTTTCTGCGTAACGATCCGATCCGATGGTTCAATCTCATTTCCCGTGATCCCCGGCCACGCGACTCGAAGTAATATTAGCGGAGGGGAAGTTCCACGCAGCTTGAACAATATAGTTTCGTGATCCACGAATGCTCGCGTGCGGCTCTTAATACCTGGCCAGAGGATCACTGTTCTTTATTATCTCTTTGCATTTTGCTTTCCTTTGAACGTGTTCGTTATTTCATCTAGCCGCTGGTAGTTTTCCCGTTATCAACGAGGCCAGCACGATGTTTCAAAATGAAGTCCTGGAATAAGGTGGATCCAAGATACTTGAAAAAATACAGGATTAACCCTGGTCAAGTTCTTCGATCGTTTTTAATAAGGAATCAATTAAACCTTTAATATTTTATTTTTTAATGGTCTGTGTAACCCAATGCAACTATTTTCGATTGGAAACTAAGATTTGTTTAAAAAGAAAACATGGAAACCTTTGAACTGCATCTGGCTCACTATTCTTTTTTATTCATTTATTTTTGTTATTGCCTTTGTCCATCGTTTGTGAGCGGGATTTACTTTGACCGAACATTAACTCTGTGATCCACGTGGAGATCAAGTTTTCTTTCCAATTAACGTAACTGTTTCATTGGAACATGCGTGCTTGTTTAACAATACATACTACTAATTAATCTTCTTTAAAAAAAATTGAAGCCTGGTAAATCTATATTTATATTTCTGACTCCAGTTTCAAGATACCATGCACATGTGCGTGTCCCTTTTGAGGAATAACGTGTAAAATCCAGTGGTATTTGCAGCAAGGCCATTTCGTCGTACTCGACAAAGTACTACTTCAACATGGTAAAATTAATGAAAATATTTACTCGCTACGATACGCTGCACCAACTTGGTCATTGAGTAATATTCACGAAGCGTGGTTTACGTTTCTTTAGTAAAGAACCCAGCCATAAAGTGCAGTCCCGTGAACGTACTTTACGTGGAAATAAACAAGCTGGCCGTGAAACTCGCGGCCGGTCGCAACGAAGAATAAAGTTGCATTCATTTTACTGCGTTGTCCGCCGTGAATTTCACCGAAAAACGCAGCAACTGACAAGAGAAAGAATATCCTGTAAATGTTGCCACTGCAAGGCATAATAGATATTCGTACGTGCCACTTGAATATTTTATACACCAACAGCTATGTGTAACGAAGAGTCGTACAAAATTAATTAGAAGCAAGAAATAATTACGGGAAACTATTATATTTAAGGGAATTATTACAAGGTGGTGCGGTAGAAGAAATACTTCAAAGTTTAGAAAGAGACGAACTATTATTTAATATTAAATTATCTTTTATTTTAGGAAATATGATTTATAAATAAATTTGTTCTTGTGAAAATAAACACGCTGCATCTGTTTGTAATGCATCCAAGGTATTTCAGTTTATGCTTTAAGGCTTTCTAGTATTGCCCACCAATAATCCGAATGACGTTGCAGAACGTGCGGAATCCTAAACCTTTGAAATATTAATTATATCGTATACGATTTATAGCATGCAATCGGAATAATGATCGAAGAGCAATCTAGAATATTCACGACAGAAGTGAAATTAGAATATTAAACTTTGCAGTAATTAAATTTACTAACAAGTTAAAATAAAAAAAGTCCGCAATATCGCAATAATCATACACTCCATTAAAAAAAAAATTATTCAACGATGCAAAATCATTCATTTCAGCATTAATTATAATTCAAGACAATCATTGTCAAACGAGCCCAGCCTCTTAGATAACATTGAATCAGCGTCGAACACGTCCCCAATGTATTCACACTCGAACGACTTTCCATTCCCCGAACCTTCGCATCTTGTTCATATATTTACCATCCCCCGTGGGATTCGGTTTGCCCCAGTTTTCAATCATTTTTCCGCGATGTGCGGAATCGATTACGCGAGACAAATGCGCCGGGCGAGCAAATTCAGCGATACACTGGCAAACAGTGATAAACGTTGATACACTGGATATCCATCGACACGTTATCGAACGGTGTTTCTTCCTCGAATCTGCCAGCGGTTGCCCCTATGGCTGTGCACATAAAACAGGGCAACTATCCGTCCGCGTTATTTTTTCGCCTGTAAAAAAAAAACATCGCTCCCAAGGCTTGTTAATCGTATTTCTCCTTCGTCGAGAAGGAGAGCAGGGAGCGGCCGTGGCTCTCCCTTTGGCGATCGTTCGAGGGGTCGGTCTGATAAAATGAAAGTTCAGTAGAAACGAAAGCTTCTACCCCGTGATTCGTCTTGAACCGTTCTTCAACGATCGGGGCGCGTTCGAGGCGTTGTTTTACAGCCACGTTCCTCGGGAAAGCTTCAAAACGGACCAACTTTTGCCCCGGTTCGTAAAAGAGAAGCGGCTTGCTAAATAATAGAAACTACTCCGGAAGTCGGACTACTTAGTAGCCGGTGTTCGTCGGTTCGGCGGGGGGGTGGCGAGCTTTTTTCTCCCTGCGTGTTAACTTTACGGTCAGATGTATTCAGTAATTGCCTTCGTTCGATTTCAATTCGATTCACTCGGCCGGCTCGCCGAGGTGCAAACGAAAAAATAAGGTTTCTCTTTTTATATCTCGGGGAAATCGTAATCCGAAAAAGGTCTTATTAAATATTTTATAGCGGTTTCTCCAGGCAGACCTTCCCCCACGATCGTATCGCTGAAAATGGCCGCCGCAAAAATACGTAGGACCTATTTGAACGGTCACGTGATAATGGATCGCGCGTGGAATACATTTACGCAGGGGGTTGGGGGTGGGCGCGGATCCTTTTCACCATGTTATGCGTCGCGAACGAAATCTCAACGGAACGACTCGATTTTCCTTTCTCTGGTACATTTTAAAAAGGAAGGATATCGTTCCTGCCTCTCTTTCTCTCCCTGTCTCTCACAAGAGAGGGGGATGGTAACGTGTGACTGGAATCTTGAGAATGCCGCGGCTGTACTTTATCACCGCCCCTAGCTTTCTAAAGTGCCCTTTCATTTGTTCGACGAAATTTCCGCTTGTCGTTACAAGCACTTCTCTTATTGGGTATATCAATTGTTACGCTCTATCGTGAGAATACTTCTAAAATATAAAATTGCGATAAGTGCGAGGTATTAGAAATGTATTATTAACCCTTTAACGCAGCCCACAGAATGTTTACGATAAAATATCAACAGCACATACTGCGACGGTCGCCTTAATAAAGAAAGATTAAGTACATACATACTCCCTTCCTAAGAACTATATGCATGATTAGCCACTGAACTTTTTCGCCGTATATTTTTCAACAATGCACGCAGATATTTCATTTTCAGGCAATGCATTTACAGCGAATTTAACTGCGCACAAACTCGAGGCAATTATTAACTTCAATTGTTTCAATCACATTCCCCCTCGAAACATTCAACGGTGCCGAAAGGAATTTCAATTTAACGCAACTACTAAGTGACTATAGAGCAAGCAGATTTCATGCAGAAATATTTTCCAGCGTGATATTGTTTCACGAATAGTGTTTGTCACTGGATTCGTTTTTTCATCGTTCACGTTTTTGCGGCGAGGAAGAATTTGATTCTACGTTACGTATCGCGGAACGAAATATCTTTGGCCTTTATTTCGCAAACTGTCTTGTTTCCCGTTGCGAGATAAGTGTATCGCGGCCTGAACGGTTCGAGATGAACATTGAATAGAGAATTTACTGGCATATGAAATATTCAGAGCGCGGGCTTCGAGGACGGACGAAAAGAAATTGCGCAAATCCCGACTGTGCCTTTGTACTTTGCATATCTCGCATTTAGGATACGTCAGACTATTGTGCACGTGAAGCTGGGGAGGTTCCGATACCATAGGGAAAGCGAAATTGAAATGAAAATCATTAAAGAACTCACGCGCACCCCCTCGAAGAGGGCAGGTGGAATGCATAACAATATTTCCAAGGAAAATGACGGAAAAAAGGTTTATTCAGCTTCCTTGTTAAATGTATTATACGACAGCTAGTCGCAGAAAATGTTTCCAGCTTCTTGTCCCGATTAGAATAACTTTAATGTAGAATTTCCAGGCTCTTCTCGTCGACGAACGTGTAATGAAATAAGAAACAAGGGTAAAGAGAAATTACTGATGCGACATACAAAGAGTAAAATACAGTGATGAATAAAAAGTAGGAGTAAATGGGACATAGGTGCAACAAAAATCCGTGCAACGATAAATTTCTGTTAAAAAAAAAGAAGAAGAAACGTTCATCGATCAACCTGAACGAGAGTACCGGAAATTTCTATCGTCTATCGATTACTCATTCGCAGACAATCAATTTGTTAGCCAATCCTTCCGTTCAAACAAGCCCGAAGTATAACGTAAAATGTCACAAAAGGCTCGGATCCACGCGGCGAGCGTATTTTCCCAGCTGCATCGGAAGTTCGCGTCGGTAGTTCGTCTGTTTCGGTTATAAAGCTGGAAAACTCGCGCAATCCGTGGTCTGGCGCAATTCATTGGAGCTGACAACGCAAGGGACTCATGCGCGAAACTGTCGGCGAAAGTTTCGCAGTTTCGTATCCGATTATGTATCCGTATACATACATTTGCACACATTTTCCTGTTTGCTGAATATGTACCTATATGCACTATCTGTTGGGAATAACTTGAGACATCGTGTCCACGAAGTGAAAGTGTCAGAAATCAAAAAATATTCGAGGAAAATATGTAGCATATAGTACAGTGACTCACAGATTTATTTGTATGCTTTCAAGTTTTACGAAGAGTTGTGGTTCCACTTTTATTTTTTGTCTATTTAAAATGTAGATATTTATTTTCTATTACTTCCTTTTCAGTAAATGAAAATTTGTTAATGGTACTGTATAATGAGTTTTCGACACTTGTGACACTTTCCTTAAGGTACCGCGACATGGAGTTCTCCGTGATTCGTTCGAAAGGCATCGAGCAAGTTGAAAACGGAAGAACGATTACAGAGACCCGCGATACGAAGAGAATGATCATGTGTAAGGGCGCAATTACGAGCATGAATCGATAAGTGGGCAGGTGGCCATAAATTGGACCGCATACTAGAGGTGTTCTTTAATATTTCATTGTCTCTGACTTTTCTTATCGGCGGGAGCTTGTGTAACGTAAGCGTGAAGGCGCTTAGTTCCATTGCGATAAAACAGTACGCGGTGCACGTTTTATTTTCCAGCGTAAGTCTCGCTGACGTTTATGCTGGAAATTGTTGGCCGGTGTTCGAAAATGTTCGGTTTATCGGTACTGTAGTTTGCACGGTGTTAATAAATTTAAGAGAACAAGCGACCAGTCTCGATTATTTATTCGTGATAATTCGATGAATAATAAAATGAAACAATACAATACATTGAAAAAAAAGAATAAATTCTGGATAAAACATATCGTGCAAGAATAGTTCTATTTGTGGCAGATTGAGAATAATGTTTGAATAGAACAGCATAACGAGTCGTGGAAAAATATATCATAAGAAATGGATGCTCCTATATGTTGTACTTTGATATAGATTTACTTTTCAATACAAATAGAGTTATATTTGTATAGAGAATTGCCACGTGGGACGTAAAGTAATCTGATTTTTCTATTCCATTGAGAGACTTCTTGCTGGTAGTTGTTTTCCTTGTTTCTTTTATAAGTTGAGTCTTGGTAAAAAAAAGAGCACACGCGTGAAAGATTGTTTATCCTCCTTCACGGTAAGGGTGCGTTTGACTGTCTCCCTCATAAGGGATTATGGTCAGTTTGAATGTTCGTCCTGGACGATGAAGGGTATCGTAACTCCGACGCGATTTTTGTCATCATGGCACGCGGGAGCATTGTCCACGGGAAGTGTCAGCTTGACCTACTACTCGTATTCCTCGTGAATCCTGTTGAGGAGTTTATCTACTAGTTAATCTCCAGCTCCCCGGGCGAAGGAAATACAATTTCACCTTTCTTTCGTCGCCTATCTGATTCTGTTCCCCTTAATAGCCGTGCTGCTGAACTGCTTCCATCTGTAGTTCTATTACTCTTCATTAAATATAATCGAGCAATCCGTTCCAGCGTGATGTTTTCTTTTTTCTCTTACATTCATAGGTCGAGAAAAAATTGCCAAATTTTTTGTTAGATTTATTGGCCTGTTTGTGCCTGAAGAAGTGTCCCATTAAAAAATTAATCAGACGTATTTAATTGTATCTCTGGATGTCAGAATTGTGTATTATATAAAACAGTGACATTTATCGCTGAAAATCATTTTCTAAAAGGAACAGGTAAACTGTATGAAAATATCGTATAAGGAATGGCAGTGGTTGTTTGAAAAAAAAACAATCAGTGTAGGGATGCAAAAGTATTTTATAAAATAAAGTTTGCTATCAGTCAGGGAAGATTTGGAAGGGCAATGAAATTTTTCTGCGACGCTCTGGGGTGACTTTTGTCCACGTTTCTATTTTTCCCTCGATCGCTTATTTGTCTCCAAGGATTTGTTTGTGATAGAGGGCGGCAAATGATTCGACGCGCGTGTTCCCCAAGATGTTCCACAGAGCTCGCGTATATGTTTTTCCGGTGTCGTTGAATCGTTCGCCAGCTTTCGATGCCGGAAGATTCCTTCGCGCTATTCGAGGTGACGAAAGTAGCTGGAAATATTTTATTTCTTCCACGGCGAATATTTTATACTATCCTCTTTCCGCGCAGACAACCGTGTGGCGTAAATCGGTACAAACCTGCCGCCCTTGTGTTTCCTATAAATAAATGAGGTGTCAGGAAAAATTATAATGCAGAGAAATATGTACATACGGTGTGCTCATGATGATGTAGAGATTTCCATTCGAAATGTTTCACGAGCTAAATAAATGTAATTGAAATTATATCTTTGAAGTATTACACTGGAAATTTGCTCCTCATTTTCGTTGGGCGGGAAAAAACTACGGTGTACGTTTGTCTTTTTATTACATATTTCACGGTGAAAATGTTCCTTTGAGTTGGTACGAAATCCAGGAAAATTATTATCGCGAAAAAAGTTATTATTCAAATAATTCTTTTGTATAAAATGTATTCTCGGAAAAATAATTCCACAGTATTCAGTACCTTATATGAAATACGAAATTCTTTGGAGAATAGAAAATGCTTTAACACCTGCGAGCATTGAGAAAGCATTAGTTTTATAATTGAAACATTTCCCCTAAATTGTCCCTTCAGTTTCAATTCTGTCTGTGTCAATATCAAAGTTGAACGAAAGCTTATGGATATTCTGCTGGAACATTTCGTATCGGTAATCTATGCTTTCGTTAAAAGCTTCGCTAATATTCTTCAAGTTCAATAAAATAGGAACGAGGACAATCTGTTAAGCTTCCCATTCCTGTGTACATTAGCCGAACACAGATTTTTATTTAGCTTAATTGCCTGGTACTCGATATCATATCAAGTCGTTCATTACTTTCAAATGTATAAAATATGAAAAAATGAATACTCTTATATTATATACCACGATAATTCTCCACATTTCCCCCAAAATACCACTTTCTATTAACGCTTATCTCTGGTTTACCAAAGAGGATAGAATTTCCGCGAAACGTAAATGCACCGATGAATCACGTTAATAGAGCTATAATTGTCAACGATTCATTTGATCAAATGAAATTTTTACGAGCCACTCGATAATTTTACAGAGCGAGGATTCAAAATTGCGTCATTTCTCGTTGATCACAAATGGCCCAGCATCGTGAATTTTACTGGAGACCATTCGAGAAAATAACGTTCTGTGTAATAAAATTGCTGCACGGCCATTCGACGAAATATGCACTAGTGCTGCGAATTTTGTTTGGATTTATAAGGGAACGTTGAAAGGATTGAAATTCGAGAACGCGTGACGTTACCGCCTTTAGAACTGTAATGGCTGCTGGCACGATGAAACGGTGATTAACCCTTTAGTATCACACCTGTGGAAATATTTCATGGACGTTACGTGACGCTCGGCGTCTTTCTGAATAATTGTTCTCTACTTTCCTATAGACATTCATTTGTGTGCATGGTTAGTAAAAAATGTCTGAAAATATTATTGTATCCCAGAGCGGAGAATAATATTGAATACTTGTTTGTAAAAAACGACGAGATAGAAATAATATTCGCCTCGAATTTCGACCATTTCAGCTTTTAATCACACGTAGTAGTGTAGGTTTCATAATACTCAGAATAAAAAAATTCTTTACATACAAAAACATTGAATACCTTTCAAGGTACTAAAGTGCTCTGCACTTTATAAGCAGTAACGCACATATATTTGTCGTGCTTGTGTGCAGGAAAGGATCTCGCGAGTCGAGAGTTGAAAATTTTGGCTAAAAAATACACTGTTAGTATGGAACAGTTCAGCGATGGAATAATATTATACAGTTTATCGAATACCTTGTACAATATTTTGATAAATGATAAAGTTAAATCGAATATTTTATTATTGCTTGCTGGGGCGGAGATATAATCGATCGACTGGAATAATAGACGAGCCGCCTCGTTTAAACACGAAGGTGCGAGCAATAAAGTGTTTGAAACATTTTCCACAGGTATTCTGAATTAATATAAAATAGCATTGCCGACGTTTCGCTCTGTTGACAAGTTTTTCCAATAACCAGCGTCGATAATAGGCTTCCAGGAGAATGCTATTTCTAGTTGATTTTTATCAGTTCCCAATAAAGGAAGCATAAGGAGATCTTTTTTACTTATAGTTCTGAAATGAATTCACAGTCGGTCAGCCGTAAATTTTCCTGTGAAAAGTGTGCATTCTTCCTAATAGAAATGGAATTATCAGTTCTCTTTTGACTTCAAAGGGTTCAACTGTATTTGATTTACGATGAAATCAAATTTCCTCGGCATTGTACTTCATTAAATAATATATATATAAAATTCTATTAAAATTCTTGAAGATTATCAACGATTTGAAAATCGGACATCCAACAAAGGATGTAGTATAACATTTCGAGGAATGAATTTTGACGAAAATTGTTCCACCTAAAATATTTTTAAGAGAACTGTTCAAACATCTGACACAAGAAAAGCTTGCTTAAATATTCAACCTCTGCGGTGAAGTAATTTGGCCAGTTAGCCAAGACCAACACCGTGGTCATGCGGAATATTCATATGACGAACTGTGCTCGGTTTTATGATACACTAGACAGGGAAACTGGGTAATTCGATTGTTGGATCTCATCGAGGATTCCTATTTCAATCAGAAGATACGGCTGCCACTGATCGAACGTTGCCGTGCGTGATTCGACTTCGAACGAGCTCTCATTGAAGGGCCTGTGAACCTGGAGCACTAAATGTAAATGAGGAATACTGTGCGTTTCAAAATTCACGCCACCATTTCGCTATATAATAATTTTCAATTTATTTATTTTTATTCACAACATATACCAGCACTGCTTTGCAACAAGACGCCTTAAACACCCTGTATATTTCATTTGTCACAGAATTTCTGGCAGAGAATTAATTATATTGTTCGTAGTTAGTGCATTTACAGAGTGCATTGAATAATCCAATTTGCTTCTCATAATTTCAAATTACAAACTAATTATCTTCCTCCTTTTGTGCAATTTCAATGTATGTTTCGTCTTTTGAAACACCCTGTGCACAAAGTAAAGATACAGTCCTCGTAAGAATAGCACACGGGTTTCCATTGAACTCCAGTCACATAGAGAATCAAGGACGATTGCCTATCCTTGCTCGATCGTTTCCTCGGGCACTCAATAGTTTACGGGACACTCAATAATGAAGATAGCGTTCGTGCACTGATACATAAAGTACCTATAACTTTATCGCCCATTCAAGTAAGGTAACAGTCCATTCAAAGCGATCGCACATTCCAAATACATACCACGCGACTCGAGTCCTTTTTTCCAATAAAACTGCGCCTCCTATTAATTTCTTAGATCGTTCCTCAGCATTGAACGTTTCATTAAATTGCAGCGTTAAAATATCTCTGTCCTACTTTTCATTTCATTCAAACAATATTATTTTGTGCAACTCCTATATTTATAGTCTTACTTAGGAATTTGTATTCACCAAATTTTCCGCGATAATTTATTAAACAATTATTTCTTGCTCATCACAAAAGTTACGAACAATCCTTTCGTTGCAAATATCTCATAGAATTTTCAGGGGAATATTATGTATGACATATTGTTCTGAAACGAACCAATGGGCCATCCGATAGGTTTATAAATAATAAGCCATTGTTGCACGCTGGTCGATTTGACATAGTTATTACCGATCATCAGTTCACGCGGCAATAGCCAACGAATGCTGGCCACAGGCCTCGGAAAGTCTGGATATAATTTATGCTACGTGGTGTCGGCGTGCCAGCCCGTTTCCGTTAATATAAGCAATTTTCGCATCACTGTCTGCGAACGTCCTTTGTGTGCAGTAAATCGAATTTTCGATGCCCATTCGGCAATGCATTTAATCGCTTTTAGTTGTCCCATATAATTACTAACTAATTGGGTATTCTCGCGACTTCGTGAAGTTTCGAGTTTCTCCCGTCGCGAGAGGGCACGTCCCGTTTTTCTTTTTTACTCCGCTACTGTTTGATGTTCCCCGTAATGGCATTAAGTCATTAACGACAGACTGCAGTTGCGAAAGTGCGGAGTAAAGTGCCTGCAGCACTTTTTCTTTTATGACCACTTTGATCATTCGATAAGTTGTTTGATAAATTACTGTAATTTCTTCGTTTAATCGCCGTTTCACCAATCACTGCTCGCTGAAAAGAATATCAAATTGATATTTCTCAAAATATTACTATCGTTAAATAAGTTTCGTGCCTCGAACCGAAGCTTAACGCTGTTCACATTTATTTGATTCACTGAATCGTGTATGGACATGGAAATTTGTCCAAGGGAGAACTTCTGGGGCTTGTCATTTCTGAATCGGAGCAGGAAATTGTGTTAATTGTGGAAATGCCCCAGGTTACCTCTATTGTGTCGTAAAAGCTTCAAAGTTGGCTACATAGTCCCCACATCTGTTGTTAGACTTCGCCGTCGACGAAGTTTACGAGAATGTTGCGAAACGTATACCCTTCTGGGCTCATTTTTAAGATTGCTGTATTTCACTGCGCTGCTACCACTTTTGAACATCTGGTTTTCGTCTTTTTTCCGCGATAAAAAAAAAGCTATATCGAGTTAACCGATTATGAAGTTTAGTAATGGCAGCAGGACCAGGAATACGATCATTTCGGGTGGAAAAATTATATCATCCTCTATATTATATTATTTTCAAATTAAAGTACCCAGAAATCACCCTCGGTCTTTCCACATTTTTAATGGACTCTGTAGTCAAACTATTTTTCATTTTCGTTGGAAGATATGTAATTCAGAAAGATAAACAAAATTTGTTCTCAAATAAGTATCACCCTAGTATCAGTATTATAGTATTTATTGATTTTCACGTTCATACAGCAGTCTACATATGAATATTTCATATGATAATTCGGTAGGAAAATATTCGAATTTTATGTTCCGATTTATCGCTAAAAGACAATGAGACGCTAATGGCTACGGTAATTATCCGAATACTCACACAGATAGGGGTGAGCTATATGTCACAAGGGGAAACACTCTCTCGCCTTGTTCACTGTGTTTAATTGTCACTGCGGCGAGAAGCGACCGGGCCTACGATTCAGAGAAATCGTTATGTCTTTTTAATATCGCGACTTCGTCGTGCATCCTTTCCCATTAAAGTACAAGGAATGGTGTTTCATCCGGAGATTATTTGAATGCTGCTCTAATTTTTCTGAGAGACAGCTTTGCCCGGTCATGCATATCGGCTATTTTTTTTTTTTTTTTACGAACGTCCATTCAGAATATCCCCGTTCTATTTTCTGTTTATATTTTAAGAGCTTCTACAATTTCTTCTGTTCATCACGTTGATTAGTAACTCGTTCTATTAATACTGCACGATCGTCGTCCTTCTTTCTTTCCGCTTTTTGAATTATTTTCATTCGTTTTATTGAACCTAATATAAGATTGATCTTTCTAGCAATCGTTTTATTAATCCTAATATAGAATTTCATTTCTTTCAAATCATTTTAGAAAATCCAATACAGAATTTCATTTCTTTCAATACATTTTATTAAGCTCAATGCACAATTTAATTTCTTTCGAATCATATATCGATTTTAATTACTTTAAAACCATTTTATTAAACCAGCTACACAGTTTCATTTCTTTGAAATCATTTCATTAAACCTAATACGGAAATATAATAGTTTTAAAACCATATTATGAAGCCGAATAAACAATTGCATTCAATTAAATCAAAATCCATTCGTCAATAGCACCCTCGAATCGACGATACTCCGATCCAACATTAAAGCCACGACATTTCACGTGGAATCGAATCTAACAAATTGCTCGCAACACAATCGGGATAACAGCCGAAAAATCAAAGGGCCAAAATCACCCCCTTTCGTCTCACTCTCACTGCCACTCACCTTTTATAAAATCCACCGCCATCTCCAATCCGTACGTGTCCTTATCGCAATCGTCGAGGATGTGCGCTCCAATTTTCACGCCCGGCACAATACCGTCGCCTTCGTTCAGCTTATCCAGCGTGTAAAGCATCGCCTCCAACGCTTGTACACCGCCCTGTGGCATCACCGGCCCGCACGTCACCGTGTCCTCCCTCTCGTGTACCATCATCAAACCGCCCAGCACAAGATCACCCTCGACCACCGCCTCCTTTTTCACTGGCCAGGTCATTTGAACGTGCGCGTTCAGATCCATGGATCGAAACTGCCGCCGGCCGTGTCGGATCGGATGATGAGTTTCCGGATTCTCGAACCGGAAGGAATTGACGTATCCCCGTGGGTGGGCTTGATCATCATCGTATCTGTTACTTTCGTGGCTGATCGATCGTCCCGGGTCGAACGTCTCTACGTAATTAATTAACTTTTCACGATCGACGGCCTCGCGACCGCTGTAGCCGTCGTTATCCTCGTCGTCGTCGTATCGAATTTGCCGGAACGTCGACGGCCATCTGTCGCCTCGCTCGCAAATGGCCGAGCTCACGAGGCCCAACAGTGTTAATAGCAAAAGATTCATGACTTCATAGTTGGGAATGGTGGTGATTTCGTTCTGTGACTACGCGGTCTCGTTCACTCGAGTGTGGTTCGTTTGATCTGCCCAATTTTTATTCGTACGTTAGTGATATCTTTGGGGGGGCAGGTATGGCGCATCGCCCTTCTCGAGCCATGGTTTCCAATTCCGTGGCATTGTTGAGTCGATCGTGGTTCTTCATAGACGACGTCGAGGGGTCTGCTTTGGGAAGAAAGTTTGCCTTGTTTCACTTTCGTACCGAGGGTCGACGCGGTTGAGATTCGCGATCGAGAGTGGAAGAACGAAGGTTGGTACCGCGGTGTGTAAGTTTTTCTAGCAAAGAATGGTGATTGCCATGCGCGGACTTGTTTTCCGGGGTAATTAGTGTAATCGTTCGGTCCGTGAGAATTCCTCGAATCTTTCCCTTAATTCGCGGTAATTTGAACGCTGCGAGTATATTTCGACTGAGCAATTTCAGTAGATTTTTTCTGTTTTGTCGAAGCGCAGTTTTTTGTTTCTCATTTCTTACGGAACGCTGCTGGCGGATTTCTTTCGTGGAAGTTTTAGTTCTTTAAAAAGAACGTCAGAAAGCGAACGGTTTTCTTTCATGCGTCTCGTTCCTTTTGTCGGCAGCCTGATTTTTTATTTTCTTTGCTCTTACTTTGTTCGTAAAATATTTCTAGTTTGCGATACAGTACGTGGATAAACATTGATTAAATACTTTTAGCCAACAATGGTTATTACTAGATCTACTTGTTTTATCAAATATTGGAAACAATTGTACCATTTAACACTCACGACGAATATTGGTTTATTATCAGTGGTAGCTTTGCATTGTTACGAAGTCGACATCGCGAATTTTTCATCAGTTTTATCGTGTGTACCTGTCACAAGTATAATTTACTGGCGAATGCACGAAATCTACTTGAAACTTTATCATTATTTTACATAGCAAAGAAATCTCCCTCTCTCTCCGTTTCTTTTTGAACTAATTAGAAACTTCGACATAACTCCAAACCTCGTCGAATTCCCATTTCTCTTTCCATCGGTTTTCCACCGTCGAGTTATTCGCTTCTCTTGTACGATAATTTCGTTACCAGACGTACCTGTTGCGCCAACGCGGCTTTCTTCGCGAATACTGACCCCTTGCAGCCCTTATTTTCGCTGACCCCACATTTTTGGAGGGTGTACCGTGTTTTTGGAACAGGCCAGGCGTGACCCGACAACCGTAATCAGCTGCCCGGGCTCGCGTTACCTGTTGCGCTTTTCTACAGTGAAATAGCTCGTTCTCGCGGATCTGTCTGTTCATCGAAGGATCGTGGATCGTCTAGGAAGTTTCTCGACGACGATCGATATCGAGAGCGTGAAGCTCTTGCACCCTTCGTGCTCGAAGCGACGCTGTCGAGCGACTCTACAGTCACCTTCTAAGATGCGCGAGGGTGGAGGGAGGAATTGTGCCGCGAGTGTGGGATTATTTCTTTGCTGCAGATTAGCTTGGTCGATGTGGAATGTTTGACGTGGTTATTGGCAGAGATATATGTATATTCTTTAATGGAATTTTTTAGGAGAATTGTATGATACTTTGTTACCTGGATGATTTATTAGCAGACATTTTCTTTGGGGACAGAATTAAGTTTTTGTTATCTTAATATAATTGATCTTGTTTGAAATCGAAGAAGTGTGGGATTGAATTCTAAATTTTAATTGTGTTTGCAAGGAGATAGGAGGTGATTGTAATTGGACAGTTATTTGATACATTTTTATAAATGGAGTTAAACAATTGTTTAAACGATTCCTGTGACTTGTCAATTTTTATACGAGTGGCAAAGTTACATTCTTGTTGCTGCGACTGATTTGTTCGTTTTATCACCGAAGCACTCGCGATTAAATGTATTTGCAAGAACTTTATCGGAAGGCTGAAATAATATTCTGTGCAGCCTTTAACGAGCAATTCGAAGATAGGAAGTGGATGGTCGTTATAATTCGGAAATACGATTCACTGTTACGTTATCTTTCGCTGCCGTGTTCGCTAACAAACACTAATAACTATTGGTTTATCCTCGCGTGTAATATGTTTCGTAGGTTCACGAGCAGCATTAAATATCTGCCTTTACTACTATCAGGAAATAAAATAGAGCATCGGTATTTTTCGAATAATCTAATAGCTACGGAACGATCCGCGTATAACTTGAGCTGAAATGCCATTTGCAATATATTTTTGTAATTTGTTGGATAAAATATTTGTATTTTGTAGTGGTATAGAATAGGGGGGACAAATGTTTGCAGGATTTAAATCTTGTCTCTCTTTGTGTGATACATAATTAGTAGATTTTCGGGAATTCCAAATTACCCATACCGCGAATATCAAATTTTAGATGACCCGAACATTTTAATTTGCATACTTTCAATATTTCACATATTCGAATGCCGAAATTGTAAATTATTGGCATTTAAAATTTGTTAAATTTCATGTACTTCAACTTTAAATGCTCGAAATTTGATAATTTGCATATTTTAAATATGAAACATTTCGAACTGTTAATTAAATTAGTTGTGAATAACTTGTTAAATATAACTTTTCGTTGAATGAAATAGGATACACTGCGGGACCTCTAGCATATATTTATTTTATCTCTTTACGTTATTCATTTATTCCACTATCCTCTTTTTTCCCACGTAAAATTTTCCAAGCCACAAAAATTCCTGGCGTACAATATTATTTACGAACACTTCTCGCGAGAATTTGTTGTTACCGTAAAATCGTATATTCGAACCAACGTAAAACAGAATAAAGCATAGACGGAGAAAGCTTTCAAGTCGACCACGAACTTTCTGTCATGGAAATGAAATTGAATTAATTTATACGTACAGAGTGGTAAGAAACACTTGAATCCAACCACATCGCCCAACTACAAACCAATTGTCTGCTCATAAACATTTTCCTTTACAATCAATCGTTAACTTTTAATTGTTACAAAGTATGATATTTAAAAACTAACCCCTTTCTGTGACACGGAAACTATATTTTGAATTTGCAGTAAATGTAAATCTGATATTTTGGCAAGCATTGCAACGAAGTGAATTTACATTTAATGTTTAAGGGAAAGTTTTCTCAAATTAGTTAGGGTGCATCTTCCGACGGTACTCAGGGAGCTATTTACGAACGTTTCCGAGAGGACGAGCAACAGACAGCAAAATTTTCTTCATCGAAAATGAATAATTGTTCCCAATGTGCATCGACTCGTTCCGTTGCTTTTGGAGGCCCAACTTTTAAGCTGATTCGCTTGCCAGTAGCTGCACGTTTTCTAGGGGTTAATCGAACTCTGTTCCCAGTGCTTTTAGACTGTTTTTTTAAAGGGGTTCTAGAACGCATTAATTACGAAACGGAGTAGGACAATGTCGATACAGCAATTACCTTCTTCATCCTTACTCTAATTAAATTTTTAATTAACAAATTTCACGCTCGAGCTTCCTCGAGATCGGCCGATTACGAATCCCAAATGAGTGGGACCTCTTTCTGGCTCCTTTCCAGATTATTATTCTGAAGCTCTACAGCGGTACCAAGTGGATCTTTTAATATTTCATCGGGAATTATTTACGGCACCGCGATGGAATTGCTTCCTAGATAGCGTTCTCGCGTGTGAGACAAGCACTGCCACCCGTACATTACAATAAAATTCTTCAATTACCTTCTCTCCTCAAGTTTCAATATTGGGAAATTATAGAAGCAATTTTACAAAGTGCTTCTCTCGCGTCGTATTATTTATTAAGTGATAATTAATGATCGCGATTGAATTAGTTGGTCCTCAATTTTTATTCCATTTTATTTTAAATCAATACTACCGGACAATATATTAGCTTCTTCTTGTTAATCAATTTCTGGGCTTGATTTACTTCATTTCACTCAACGGATCGAACGATTACACTCATGTTTCCTGTGTGACTTTATCCAAAGAATATTCAAGTATGCTTACGTTTTTCATTATTGCTAAAACATTCTTGAATGGCGCGTAGATAAACGTGGCAGTCAAGCGGCGTGAAAATATTCAGCCCCTGTTTCGTCCACCTGTTTGATTCCTTTTACACTTTCCCTTAGTCTCAGTTACAGTCGAAACAGTCCAGGTGCGACATTTCGAATGGGCTCTTTATCCAACAGAGTCCTCAATTTAAAACAACGAATCTATACGTGCGTAGTACACCATCTCCAAAAATTGTCGAATCTTTGCCTATTTTTTTCCAACGTTAGATCACAATCAAACCGGGGCGCAGTCACACGGTTACGTGGAGTACGATTTGTAGTAATTTTGCTGTTAATTTCGTCGTGATTGGGGATACTTTTCAGTCATGTTTCTCCGATTTCCCGATATCGTGTGTCGCAGGAGCGTTCGAGTGTAAGAAGACGCGCGCGTTGCTCCGTGCCGTAGCAGCTACTGACTGGCTCTGCGACTGCATCAACACTACCCTCCTGTGAAACGTATCAACCCGCCTCTACCCTCTACAACCCCTGCCTCTTCTCCTACCACCCTACCATTCTCTCGTTTCTCCCTCCAAAACGCAACTGTCACACACCTGATTTTCCCAACCCTGATTAAATTATAAATTAGAATTACTTGGAAGGATTTTAGACGAATGCGAGCAAGCGTGGAGAAATTTTGTAAAATTCGTACGATGTTCTGCTTCATTGAGGGGGGCAAGTTTTAATCTTTTAGAAGGTACTTCGGAGAAATTATTTTCGTTGCACGTTGAAGGCTAATCTTGTGATGGTCAGTGAGGCCACGGTGAAGAAGATAAAAGGGTAGGAGGACAAGGGAGGAAAGTAATGAGGCTGAGAGTATCTTTTATTTATTTCTCGAATAGCCCCTGGAGGAGTCGATGTGTCAGCCATGACGTTGGAGTGGACTCTTGATAGCAGTAATTCTACTGTCTTCCTAGTTCGTTCGAAGATTTTTTTATTCTGCGAGCACGTTGCTTTATGAGGGATATAACAGCGACGTGGAGTAATTTACCGAATTTCGGCGTTCGCTGGTCTATAAAGATTTTTCATTTCTGTGTACAGTGTCGAATACAATCTCCTGCGATCAAACTGTTCTGCCTAGTTAATGGATTTTATTAATGGAAATTTCAGACGGAACAAATTCATTCATTTTATTTCCATTTTTACTTTTTCAATGAATATCATTACACCTCGGAGCAGACGTAATTATATTGAAATTCTAAAACAATCGAACAATAGAGCAGAGAAATTTATGAAAATAGAAATCGTGAAATTAATATTATTGTAATTTAACATTAATACAATAGTTAATTGGAAAGTACATTTGAATTCGAAGGTTGCCTTCCACGTTTCTCGCAATGAACTCGCCGCAGTCTCTATTGTTGGGAAATGCAACGCATCGAACTGTCATTAAATTCGGTCGTGCAAGTTTGTTGAATCGCTCACCGATCCAGGGAACTTGTTCTCGAAACAAGAACGAACCGTGAGGCCAAAACTGACACGAGCCATCCAATTATAGCGAGGGATCGTTTAGCTCTGTCAGAGAAGACGCGCGATTGTCGGGATAGTTCGAAATCTGAGAGCTCACGCACGCTAGAGAACTTTCAGTCGCCGACGATCTAGAACAACCGAACTTCCTTGGTTGATCTAATGAAACTTTCCTTCGAGCCATGTATCCCGTTTGCTGGGATTAGAAACGAACTTCCCTCCTAGTTTCATTACACCTCAAACCCTTCTGTCCAACCTTCTACGCCCTCTTTTTTCCTTCTTTTAAACACACCGTACAGTCAGCGGCAGAATGAAATTGTAACGTGAAATAGTGCAAGATAATTATTGTGCGGGTGTACCGGAGTGAACAATACTTGTATCAAATTCATTGTTTTCTTATTGCGCATATGTAGATTAATTATTTTAGCATTTAAAGAATGAAATTTAGTATTACTAATATTCTTTTTAATGCTGCATTTCTTTTCGTCGATTTTTTAACTTTATTCTCCTCTATTTGTTGCCCGCATTATTACTATTCTCACCGTCCTCATTTTTGTTTGCAATTTTGCAGTTTGCTCTTTCTATTTGCATTGGAAGCGAGAGATTCCCTTTCGGTACACAGATAGTCTAACTGTATTTCACTTGTCCAACTTATTCTCTGGAGAAAAGTAGAAGTTTCGTAAATGTTTCCTGCCGAGAAGGTGTCAGTTGATTTTCTGTACTTACTGCTGTTGCGCTGTTCGTGTTGTTCTTTTTTTCGTCACATTGTTTGCAGGAATTTTGAGTGCAACACTTCTTTCGAATGGGCTCCATAAAGCGACGAAAGTAGGAAGAAGTAAATATCGAATCAGTACCATTAATTGAATCAATCCGGCAGTTGGTTTATTTCCTCCACTCCTACTTCGTGTAATGAAAACTTAAAGCTAATTCTCGAGAAGGAAAACGAACTATCGTAAATAAGTTCGTCTCGTAAACCCAGTTTACACCGTGCATAGTTCCTGTAATCGTCTCACGTTTGTAACACTATATACAGAGGACAGACTCCGTAAGAACAATTCGATTCGATGCGAATATTTAGGCGTGGCTGGCACTCCGCCAATTCCGCATTTAATTTCGCCAGGACAACGGATAATTTCCCCGGAAATCGCAGCATCTGTTCCGGGTGGAATTATGTTGAACCTCGACCTAAAAATATTTTTTTCTTCTCACAATAATAGTGTACCGGCGATTAAATATGTGCTCACATTTGATTAATCGAACGTTATTACCAATTTTCATTTATGCAGACTGAAATGATTCGGGGAAATTAAATCGATGCATTTCTTGCTGAGTAGTATTAATTATTTTAAAGCTGTTCTTCATTCTCGAATATTAATGTTCATGAGAATTCACTGACTTCGAATAATACTAAATATTCGAAATACTAAATACTGGTGCTTGATTAATAATAAATGCGTTGAAAATTGTGTAAAATAACGTTTGTATAATTATATGTATATTTAATTTGGAACACAATATTGCTCGAATATTTTTTAATTAATTTTAGAGTTTCCTTTGTATTATCATTGAGCAAATGATTCTGTCCGGAACCAACCGCTATATGGTCATTGTTCTATCTTACTTAATCGGTTCTGGAATCGATGCCACTTTGTATCTGTAACCATGAAAGAGCGTAACCATGACGAACAGCGGAATGACAGGTTGATTCGCATTTTGTAAGTGAATTCCCTTTCTGGCGGCCATCCGACAGTTATTCGTACCGTCATAGACGTTCTCGTCCAGTCGACGATTCGATCTGACAGGTTTTTCCCCGACAATTATTTTCGTATTCTCTTTTTTAATTTGCTTTTTAATTTTGTTTTGTATTCCATTTTTTTCTTTTTTTTTTTTGTTCCAAGGATTTCAGCGTGAATGGTATCAGTGACGTTTCGAGGGCTTTGGGCTCGGCAGTGTAGGAAATGCTATAACGATGTCGTTCGAGCATTATATCGCGTCGATGGTATCGATTTGCAACGGCATAAAACAGCACTTTCGTATATTAAATTCCCCCGTTGCGAGTGGAAGGAAATTGCTTGGCAGACAGTTTGACTTTCTGCCTCTTTGCTTGTTTATGGGAGATCTAGATTTTTAATTTTTGACTTGGAACAGATGGTAATGTTTGTAACTGTTGTAATTGACGGACGGGAGGACAAGTAAATAAATTTCGTATTATTTGCAACAGAATTTCAATAAGTTTCGTATTATTTAGAATATTAATATTAATAAATTGTGAGCTACCTTTGTTTCCCAAAAAGAATGAGCCCCTTATAAACCAATGTAAATTATGGAAATTCCATACATCATTACCAATTTTACAAACGATATCGGATACTTCTACGAGAAGCAGAATATAAATCAAGATCGCCCGGCGTACACCTTCGACATGCATCGCAGAGTTTTCTGAAACATTCTGCACAGGCCGCAACAAACATGGATTCCGTCTAATAAATAAGAAACCACAGACAATTGTAGCCTGCAGCGGTTCGCCACGATTTACAAGCCAACGCCGCGTATAATAAATACTGCGTAACAATGCCGGCCATCCCGGGCTGACAATGATTTAGAAGCGAGAAAAGCTGATGGCATTATTTTCCAGGACTGCTTTGCGAAGCATTAAAGGGCGATAACCCTCGTTGCTGATCCCTCCTCTGTCTCGAAGGAAACATCTCTCGCCTGTGGGAGGCGCCGAGGTGATAACTAAGTACGTTGGAAAGGGATTCCAGTAGTTGTCGTCAACTACGTATAAAACAGATCGTTTACAAGAAGCTTTGTCGGACGCGCGAAGAAAAATTCTGCACCTTGTTTCTGTACTATTTAGGAGGAGGAAAGTGCCGTAATGAGAATTAATAGCGAAGCTATCGGTAGCCGATGATTGATCGAGGTTCGCCTCGGAAAGGTTTAGAGTGCTCGGCTGTTACTCGAGGCAAGGGAAAATTAATAACTCTTCTTGTTGATTGAACGTTATTTCGATGGGAATCGTTTAAGTAAATTATTAAAGTTAAGACGAAGTAGTATCATAATATTTTGATTCATTATATCGCTTATATCGCTAATTTCCTTGAAACATATTATTGTTTCTCCGGTGTAATATCAAATGCTGCACGTTCAATTTCACCCACTTTATATATTCAAAAATTGTTCGCACATTTAACACTGCAACACTAAATCTAGCCAATCAAAAACAGAAAGTAAGAAAGAAAGAAACATTTGTGTAATTTATAAAAATCGTAAAAAAAAAAATATTGCCGTGATTCCTGCTCGATACACGATGAAGATAAATAAAATGAGCACTTGAGCGTGCCAGTATAGTCACGGACAAGAAGCTCCATTCGTCAGGCTAGCCGGGAATCTGTTTCGGACACGTTAGAGATCGGCGTGAATTCTTGACGGCGAGGCCACAGGCCCGGAAAATAGATTAGGCGTGTTTTTACGTAGTTACTTTGGAGATACACGGAGAATGAGGCGAGCCGCCTTCGGAAATTCGTGCCGGAAGCCCTGCGCTTTGCCGATAAATTTTCGCAATAGAGGGCGGAGATAAGGGCGTTGTTAACCGGTCGGACGGCGCCGTGTAATCGTGCGTGATTCGTGGACGAAAACTTAGACCTTTTTTTTGCTGAAATCCTTCTCCGGTCTAATCGTACAGCTGATCTGGTGGGGTTCTCCGAGCGGTCGACTAAATTTTTTCACTCCTTTTTCCGTACGGAGAAACGTGTGAAAAATTCGTGGTCCTTTTTCATTATCCTTGACACCTCCCTGCAGTCTCGACTACTGGCCAGGATTAAGGAGCCTGTCGAAATTACGAATAAAACGCACGAGACTGTGTGGGTGTCGATGGCTTGTCTGCAAGTGGAGAGATAACAGGTAGCGGCAAAGATAATAGTAGTCGGTGGTTAAGCAGCTTGTACAAGTGGTACGTGTCGTCGGACACTTTATGGGCGAGCAAGTAGTACGGGTCGAGCCGTAGTCAGACGAGTTGGAGCGGTCTTTCAATACGTCCTAGTAATTAAGCTTTTCAATTTAATACTTTGCCAAATTGTTGTGCAAATTGGTTCTACACAGTTTACTGTCTGTGGAGACGTATCTATTGTTTATGAATACTATTGTTAAAAATATAGAATTGTGATGAAATTATAATCAAATACGAAAAGAAGGGAAAACGTAATCCTTTATCAGCATAGTTAACTTTATAATTTGTTGCTTCCATTTTAATGCGTCTCGAAAATGTTATAGTTAATATATGTATTTACGTTTAGTAGTAGTTTTTATATTTGAAATATTCGCGCGAGTATCGCGTCGTGGACTTAAAGGTTCCTCGAATGATGGCCACTTGCCATGGAATTGCATGCTCATTGGCGCGATTTCTGTAATAGTGCAGCCTGATAGCTATAGTCGAGCTGTCAACCATGAATTAGGTATTCATGGTAATCGAGTTCTATTGAAACCTACTTCCTCACGATTTTCGACACGTTCCCTTAGATTTTGACGATCGTGTCACTGATTACCCTCCGTTCTCAAACGACATGCCACTCGAAATTAAACCTGTCTCTGCACTTATTATACAATACCATTCCAATAATTCTATGACGGAAAATCTAGATACTCTAAAATCATGTAAAATGTTTTAATAGTAATTGAATCGTCTGGAAAGGATATATTTCTTAATCAAAGATTTCTTGACAAGAAATTCTGATAAATAAAAATGAGAAAACGTTATTTCAATCATGTAATAATAATTCATATAGCAGAAAGTAAAAGAAGGGTTTCAGCAATGATCGATTAAATAATTGAATACCAACAGATTCTCACGAAATAACCAAATTTCCATGCGACGATAAGTGTCTTTTATCCAAACTGAAGAACGCTTGACCTCGTTTTGTAGAACAGCTATCCATTGGCCTCTCCTGTATCCTGTAATGGTTGCAGATACTCCTTGAACAGGATTCCCTGCCAGTTTCTGTAAAAGGATTTTTTCTCCTGATGACACGTTTAAGTAGAACTCGTTGAGAATGAAACGGGGACACACGGAGATCTCCTTTTAAAAATTTGAAAACCTAATTTCATCGCGTGGATTTTGCCCAGTGTCGTTTTCCTTTCCAAGTTCTCTTGGAACATTCCCTGATTTCGTTGAGTATTTGCATGCTACGAATCAGGGAGAATAAGAGGAAGGCATTTTTCCGATTGAGGCAATAAAAGTTCAGGGTGAATCCGTTTCGATACTAATTGTAAGTAGAATTCACCCGTGAGAATAGCAATCCGTTTGGAGATGTTGACCGAGAGTTGTATCGTTTCTTTTAGAGGATCTTCTTCCTTTATCTGTACTCTAACGATCGTGTTCGTCGATGTCCTTTGTATACTTATATTTTTTTTCGGGAAAATTAAATTCTACTGCAAAGAAGGGAATGTTCTACTTACCAACCTGTAGTTCTATTATTTTCTTTTTCTTAATATTAGTACTGATTGCAGTACTATTGGTAAGTCGATTGTGGCCCCGTTTAAAAGATTTAACGATACCTTGACTTTTTATTCACCTGCCAGGATGATAATGAAAATTCAGAGGAAAGTTAATCGGCCCAAATTAGGGGAAAAAAGAACCAGTCGTATATCTTCTGTAGTAATTAACGAGAACTTGGTATTCGAAACTTGTTGCCTGCAGAGCTTATTAACGAAAATATTCACACCTGGCCACAATGCTCCAACTGAATATTAACCTTTACAACAACCAGAGACGCCGTATCTACGCGATAAGGGAAGTTTACGAGACAATTTTCCTCGCGAATGGACCACAAACTCACGAATAATTGCGCCCTGCATTTTTCTTCCTCTATCTACATCTCTTTTGTCTATTATTTTGTTCCTATACTACCGATACAGGTGTATGCGAAAACATCTGGATCTCTGCCGGAAAATCTAGATGTTCGATATTTTTCTGAAATATATCTCAGTATTTTTCTACTTTGGAAAATCTTGTGACATTCATGGATCTGTTATTTAGTTGTTATGGAGAAAATTTGGTTTTTCACTAAAATATTTATAGTATTACACATATCGCAGACGACCTAATATATTACATATAATAAAATGAGAAGAAAAATATTTTTTAAATAATGCTTATAACGTTTAATCAGTCGTCTCCTTTAATAGGCAAGCCGGTCTTTCTTATCTATAATTACAATAATTAAAGCGTACTCTCGAGGAGGTTGGCCAGTGATTCGATCTTCCAGCGTTGAAAATTAGTTTTGTGCCGGGATGGATATCGTTCCCGGGGGTTAAAAAGCTAGTTAGTCACGGTTGAACAACATTGCAGGTCAAATTTACATTATTCATAAAATACGAAATTCTACGATATACAAATTTGAAAGCTTAAATAACGTTCCGCTATTATTTTGACTGGACTGTCGAAGCTGTATTGCTAGTGATAATCCTGACCTGAATGCGTTGCATATTTCACACGTACTTTTCCTCGAGGTGTTTGCAAAATAAAACCGGTCGAGGTTTTAGGAAACCATGGGAAACATAGCCAGGGTTACTCAGAGTAGCGAATTTTTTAAAACGTAAAAACTTTTTCATGCTAGTTTAGTGTCTTCGTATTGCGAGCTTTACATTACAGATTTCGTGGAAGTACATCGTTTGAAAATTATGTGATAATAACTTTGGAGATTTTTTTTATCGTTTTTAACAACATATCTTTTAATTCAGTGCTAATGAAATCTTTCGAACTATGAACCGTTGCAACGTTAACTCATCTTCCCTTTTTTTTAATGAAGATGTTATGGAACAAAGAGTCTACGATTAAAATAATATTTTTTATTGTGATTAGAAGACCTTTTTTCCATAAATATCGAAAAACGATGGGGGAGGTGCAATAATTTTTAAATTTCATTAAAGTCTTGAAGGGATATTACGAAGATGTAAAAATTTCAAGGGCACCGACCCCTCTTTTGTTCTGTCGAAACCAATAAAACGATTTTAGCGGAACAGAGTCGAGGTTTCAGTGAATAATAGGAGTGTATATAGCCGATTTCGTGGACACAAAGGGAATATACTGGCGTTTGATGTTCTGTTATATTGATCACGTCCACGTTTAAATATTCTAGCCTCGAGAGACTGGTGATCCCCATACAATTCTTGAACCATTCCACGGATAATGTATATAAATGGAGTGTGCCGAAGTGGTCAACATTCTGTGCACGTTTACACGTTTTTAAACGATTTACAGAACAAAAAGTACGGGGTCGACCGTTTAATATTGAAGCTAGGCAAATTGGACAGAAAAATGTTACTCTGTACTTGCGCACTTTTTCTTCATTATCAAAAATATTGCTGAAGCGACGTTTAACATTTCTTTTATCATTACTTGTAGGAGAACGGCGGGTCGTTTAATTTCAATCGTTCATTTCCCACCCCACCCTTGATTTTTTATTAAAACGATTTTTTATTTCGCAGAAAAGCTGCGTTCTCGTTTTCTTTTGTATGCATATGCGTTGCTGTATTTTGCACGGGGGACGAGTGTTGTTGTTGTACACGTCTCCCGTCCTTTAACAAGTGTTGACCCACGTGTCGGCGACAAATATCGTCTTTGTTAATATTTATTCATCCCTGTACATTCGTTTCACTGCGCTGTACCTTCTGCAGTGTTCTTACGTTCACGAACTTTTCCCACGAATATTTCCGCCAATGTTCCCGTTTCTTATGAATATAAACCGTTCCACCTTCACATTTTTTTTTCTCGCCGCTGGAAATCAACTAAATGCGCAATTTTTCCATCCCTTCCGCTTCATAAATACAAAGCATACGGCGGCTCTTATTTCTCTTGCATGAGTGACTGCTCGGCCCGGGTCAAGTGTCGACGATTTGACGAAAGATCGTCTGAAGAGGGACGAGTCTCTAGTGGCGGAGAACTTTTCACTCGTTTATGGAATATTTGAAGCACCGTTCAGGGTCTAATGAGTGTGAACGGGAAATGTCTTCGTGCTCTGTCCCCCGTTCCTTGATATCCTATCGTTTCATCTTAATTAATGTTCGACCCGACGTCAGAGTAATGCTCGACTTTATATTTGTTCGATTAAAGTCTCTCTGAGGTGCTGTATTTGACGTCGAAGTTCTTTTCAACTGTGCTTTCCAGCGAAGCCTATGCCTCGATCCGGGTATCTTTTTTGTACGACATTCTTCGAGCCAGAAAGTAAATCCTTGAAATACTGTGTAAAGATGAATATTTTAGAACCACGGGCTTAAACATTACTGACGTGTTTTTAAGTAATGCAAATATTATAAATTGATTCTAAATTATTTATATTCCCCAATAAAAGAATTCAGAATTTCATTAATGAGTACGTACATATTTTTCAAATAATGTGTCGGAAACAGTACTTAATTTATTCAGATTAATTTAATTATCGATGTTGCCTAGTCTCATTTACATCGTGTTAATGCTGATTACCTGTGTATATATGAAGAAAAGTATGATTACAGTTCTTGCCCTGTGGCTCGCTGTAGAAAATTCGAAACTTCATTTCGTTCTTAGACATGCTTATTAATATTCATCGAAATATAGAACGTGCAAAATAAGGCAACAAAAGAACATCAGTCGTAAAATACTTTTAACACGCTCCTCTTTTTACCTGCAATGTTAGAACCGGGTCACAGAATAGCGTTGCTCAATAGCACCAAAATTATATTACGTCTTCCACGATTTCAATTGTTTGTTGTACGTTAATAATACCGAAGATTTTAGGCGCTAATGTGCAATGTCTCATATGAATAAGATAAACAGACTATATTTTCTGCATCGTTTTAGTTCGCACCTTTGTATTTGTATGTAATATTTCAGCTGCGCAGATGAATATAAGAATTATTGAAATTAGCATGCTAAAAAGTATACGGTTTTCTTTCTTACGAGGCTACTGATACACGCATGCATTCCATGTTAACGGAAAAACTTTAAAAGGGAAGAAAAAAAGTGTGGGTAGGCAAGAGTTGAATAGCAACACTTTCACGTTCGAACCTGGATATTCGCGTGCACGTGTTTT
Organism: Nomada ferruginata; assembly: GCA_963583965.1. Lineage (NCBI taxonomy): Eukaryota > Metazoa > Arthropoda > Insecta > Hymenoptera > Apidae > Nomada > Nomada ferruginata. The sequence goes on from OY757224.1 coordinate 9,366,580, forward strand.
AAGTGCTGCCCATAAAAGCATTAATAAAACCTGTTACTGTCTTGAATACCAACGAGGTTGCGTCAGATTGTGCAACGAAAACGTTCAAAGGGAGGAAAAAAAAATAAAAAGATTTGGAACGCGCATTACGTTGACCATTAATTTGTAAATAAATTAAACGCAGAGCTTAAATGGTTAATTGAGGGGAACAGGTAGTGTGAAATTATATTGTGCCGACAATATACGGTTATTGAATAGTACAATATTCTATTTATGGGGCTGATGGAATTTATAATACACGGCCGACATGCTTTGTGTTTCTTCGAACAAAGGTTTCAATCATCTGAAATTAATTAATTCCGTGAAATTATTTATATTCCTGAATACGTTTTATTCGCAGCCACGTGATTCATTAAAGCATTGAGAAAATGAAATTTTCCTGGCAGTGCGGTGATTTGTGTTATTAAAATGATGTCTCAGGAATTAAATTATATTTGACAAAGTAATTTTTTAAATAAAGAGACAACGTTTGATAAGTATATTATGAGGTATGACGAACAAGGAGTTATTAGAATCTGATATTGGAGAGATTAGGGTTATCGATATGAGTTACAATTATCAGACGAAACACTGAGTCTTCCGCACACCTGAAAGGTAGCGACGAATCAGGACGAAAACTTATCGACTCGAGCTTGCAGAATGCCACGACCTTACCGGCAGGTGATATTTAAGCTTTCGAGGTACCGTGGTAAGCTCCATGAAAGTTCGTATATCGGCGCGTTTCACATCGATTTGTCCCCGTTATCTGCGTAAGATGCTAAACCTCCAAAACTCAAATATCCTATCTATAAATATAAAATCCAGAACGAAGAAGAAATTTTTCTTGACAATACTGATACGAAATGAAGTGATACTGCAGTGAAAAAGAATTAGTTTAACAATTATCGATACGAAATAGTATACCTGAGTTCTTTAATTGGCACCTAAATTGCACCTAATATCTAAACTGTTACAAATGCACATGAAGAGCCAGAGATACTTTTCCCCCTCGAATTTTAGAAACTCAGAACAGCAATGCATTCGAAATTCTCTCACTCTGTCATATCATTTTTGTATTCCTCTCGCATATAAACCGCTAGTCTTCGTATACATAGAAATAAACCTCTGATCGATTATACTACGTGAGCCCATGTATAATATTAACATCGTGGTATAAATTAGCTTTCGTCGAGCATAACGCTGTTGCATTTCCCGGGTGTACTAAACTTTGAATTCTGTTGCTTGTATTACTTCCGCATAGAAAATTGTTATTCCCGTTCGAATTTATACATCACGCTATAATCGTGTCTCCCGAATACTATCTTTGCACAGAGGCAACATGCTGCTCGCCGAAATTGGAATCCGTCTGGCGAAATAATGGAGGTGGAGGGTGGGAAGAAGTATTTTTCATTTCAGGGAAATTTCATTGGAAACCTTAAGAAAGTGGTTTACTTTCAGGTAAAAAGATTCCTTTCTGTTTAGTTGTAGGCCATTATCTACATGTTATCTATTGTTTGATTAAATATTAAATATTAAATGTTCTGTCTTATAAAAGTTTAAATACGAAATATGGCTGAGAAAAAGCAATAAATTATTTATTTCTGTGACCACGGATATGACGTCGTCGTATAATGCATATCCATCACAAATGCAAACTGTCCTCCAGTAAACTGGCACGCCCCCAGCTTCGCATTCACGATGTACTCCTCAAGCAAATTGAATTCTAAAGATCCTATCGTTGGAATTTCTATTGAATCCGATATAGGGTGGCAGTATTGCCTGAAATTGAAAAGAAATAGAAACGCAATAACTGGTAAATAACTTTAGAATCAACGTAAACTTTAATGTAATTGATACTCAACAATGGAAAGTAAAATCGACTTTCAAGTGAATCAGAGTATTTGCAGTACAGTAGCATATCTCCATGTAAATTGTGCTGCTTTAGATGCAACATACGTGTACGAAAATCCGGGTGCACACGTATAATAAAATAAATGAATTTTTAATTGTGTGTTAACGATCTGGAGAGAAACATTTTCATCACTGTTATATTTTTTTCTATATTCTTGCAATTAAAAATATACTATGGGTACATATTTATTATATTTTCGCAATTTTTGCATTAATAAAAAGGCAATAGTTTCGTGAAATTCTATCTCTGCGAAATTTTTTAAAAAAAGTAGTCCTTTTAATTCTGGAACACGTTAACTGAAACTTTACCTGATGATCCAATGAATTATCGCGTACGTTAATTAAAACGTTGCGTGCTAACAATTCATTAAATCGTTTACATCAATTTCCTCTGAAATCACGAACGATCGCATAGCCCTATATTGGTTCTAGCGAAACGAAGTAAATGTAATTAAATATCAAGTATTTGATTCCGCGTTGAGAAGATACTATATCATAAATATTTCTGCAGGAGTTTAATCATCGAAGTGCGGCATATAGACGGGAATGAAATTATTACATCGACCCATATCTTAATCCAAAAAGTGCATTAAATCTTAAACAAAATTAGATTACTCTAACATATCATGAAAAATGTATCATTAATTTGCACACCGTATCGCGTGAGTGTTTTATTTCATTTTATTTTAAATTATATATTCGTGGCTAATCATAATAAAATTGAAAGGGAAACAAGGATAAGTAGCAGAGGAAATAACATATTAATAATATCTATAACTTCGGTGTTAAGATTCTTATACGTGTCTCGTTAGCAACGGCTAGATTGTTTAAAGTTTAAAGGAAAAAGTGGAGACTTACCGAAACTTTGATATGTCAAATTATTCTTTTATTTGATCTATTCGCACGCCTCTCAGCGGCCTCGTTTGTTACTGAGCACGTAGAAACGCGAGCTGTATCGGAAAATTCGCAGGGACGGGAATATTACTTCGTTTTTCGTTACGACGCGTCAGCGACAATGAAAAATGGGGCGCGCAGTTTTACGGAACAATAAATTAAAGAATGGATTCAGCAATTCTGAAGCAGGAACAGTTTGCTCGTTTTAATTGTTCTTTATCGTTCCCGATTCTAAAACGTTATTAATTGCTTTGGTATTCGATTGCGAGTCCGTTCACCCTTCTAGTGGTTCTTGTTAATTGTCATTTTTACAACAATGCATTCGCTGAGGTTTCACAGGTTCTGAAGTTACAAAATTCTATATGATTTCTGTTTTATGCAACGCAGAAATGTTTGCTACATTTTGGTTGATTGGTAAGGAGTCGCATCAAAGGATTAATGCTCGAAGATCGTTTCCCTCGACTATTATAAGTCGATGACGAAGTATAAACGAAGTTGTCAATGTTGATGGCACTTTTCCCATTTGCGGCACGGCTGGAATTATAGAACACGCAATTTTCGCTGCCTGGCGAGTTGCGCCTTATCGGGTCCAATCTGCCACCCGAAGTTTCGCACGTTTGATGTTATCTCGCGTACTGTTATTAGAGGTACGCAAAACTTTGGTGAGAGGCAATTTCTAGGCAGTTATTTGTTCCTCGTCGAGATTAGATTCTTTCATCTGTCCCGTTTCGAGTCTTCTTCGCGCAAATAGGAGTCTGAATGTTTTCTGAATAGTAGTTTCTTTCCTCCGAACGAATATTCGATGGAATAACGATTTAAAGACAAATCAGATACGCTTTTCTAAGTTGGCAGGCGCACTATGATTTTCGAAAGAAGATATACATATTTATTTCATTAATGAAACGTACTTGAATTACCACCTGAAGTTGCCTGTTGCAACCCACAACGAGTAACTATTTTACTTTTCCATATTAAATACCATACGTCAAATAATAATTTAATCAACCATCAATGACGAAGACGTAAACACGTACCTTTGATGAAATCCACGGCCATTTCTAATCCATACGTATCCTTGTCGCAGTCGTCCAGAATATGGGCACCGATCTTCACACCAGGCACAATCTCACGTTCGTTGAGCATGTCCAGGGTGTACAGCATCGCCTCCAACGCCTGTACACCACCCTGCGGCATTACGGGGCCGCAAGTAATGGTGTCCTCTCTTTCATGCACCATCATCAAACCGCCCAACACTAAATCACCCTCCACCACCGCACTATGTTTAACCGGCCACTGATCCAGCGGCTCTAATTCGTGCGTCGAATTATCCGTTCCGTGCGAATCCACACCATCCATAATAGTCCCGTGAGATTCTTCGTCGTTGGGTTCCAAGGAAGTGGCCACGAAGCTCGCGTCGAAGACGAACGACTGATACTCGTCGTCGTTAATCGACGTGACGCTCTCTAACGAGACACCCGTCACATTTTCATTGGAAAATAACTCCTCGAGAATTTTCGCCGTCCCGTTCGCCATCGTAGACACCGTGGATCGATCCCGAGGATTCAAGGGAGATTTTCCATGCACCCCAAGTGTATCCTTGTCGACGCCGGGCGACGTTGAGTCGTTCTTCGTTGATAAGTTTCCACTCGATGGGATATCGCCCTTTCGCCACATCGACGTCGACGTGTTATCAGCCAGCAGGCCCTCGATCTTCATATTGCGGCCCTGTATCAAGCTCGAGGCAGTCCTTCGCGCTTTCGACGACGATCTAGACGCTCGTTCTTTAGGAGGACCGTCGGGGCCAGCCACTACCTTCGAGGGGGTTGAATCTTCCGATGGCCGATCTGCAGGATCATCGTTGCTCTCTTTGTTCTCCTGGCCTGGATTAACCTCGTTCGCCGTTCCATTATCCGACGAGTTTGCCCGAACTGTCTGATCCCTCCCGTTTTTCACGGAAAATCGGACGGCCGGTTCATTAGCTTTAATTTCGTCGGCGCCATTTTCACTCAACGGCACTCGGGGTCCCAAGTCGTCAGCGTTTTCGTCTTTGCGAACGATCAGAGATCCGTTAAGCCCCGCTTCGTAATATTCCATTTTCAAATCCTTTGATCCGATCCATTGATTTATTCCACCGCCGATCTTTCGGATTTTCTTCGCCGCTTTTAACGAGGATATATCTTGCGATTTTTCAGACGACGAGAACAAGTGTTTCGATTCTGAGGGATCGTTTTTATTCATCAACGGTTGCCGAGGATTTGTAATTATTTTGGAGCTCTCCGCGATCCTCCGTTGGATCGTCGTTGACGAGTTCCTGAACGGATCGTCAGCATTCCTTTCGTCGTATTGAGCGAGGTCTTTGCTCTGCGAGCTGAAGCTTCTTTCGGCTAAAGTGTTCATATCGTGGCTTGGGTACGTAGAATTCCTTGGGACCGCAATCGAGCCACGCGGAGAATTCGCCAAGACGTTCCCCTCACCCTTTGTCACGTTACTTAGCACGGATCTGTCTTCCGGCGGGTCTCGATTTGCCTCTTCTTGATCCCCGTCGATCCTGCTCCGCGAATCTTCTAATTCTATTTCTTCGGGCAAATGTTTGGCCAGATGGAAGATTTTCGTCTTGGATTCGTTGCTTAATATCGGAATGCTTGCTGGTATTTGCGAATCATTTTTACTCGTTTTACCTGACACAGTTTTTGTATTGGTAACATTAATCGAATCGTTCTTTGCACGAAGGATACCTGTATACGTTGCGTTTTTTGAAATTAATGCACTTGCTTGCGACTGCGGGACATTTTTATTTGGGTCAGTGGAAACCAATTCGGTTTTGTTTAATGAGATGCTCGTTTTATTTATATTGGAGCTGATGTAACTCGTTTCAGTAATTGACACCGAGAAATTTGGTTTTAATTGTGAATTATTATCATCGTATGATATATTTGATGGAAATTTTTGATCGTTCGATGAATTACTTAATTTTACTCTGTTGAATGAGGTCTCATTTGTATTCCAATTCTGCGAACTGTTGTTTGTCGTTGGAATATTCATTTTTAATTGGGAATAATGTTTGCTCGATATATTTGTCTGCCATTCTTGATCCCTTATTGGCTTTGTTAAGTTTCTATTGTCTACTGTAACTTCGCTTGCATTGAGACTTATTAAATTCGATGGACCTTCGAAGCGTAAACTGTTCGGCTCCATTTCCGTCTTATTCTCATACAATTCACTTCGCACAATTTCTTTATTATTTAACGAGTCGTCTATTTTTATTGTATCGATCGAACCTACATTTATCTGACTTTCCAAAGGGCCGTAAGTGTTATTCAAAATTGACGAGTTTATTTTTAGCATCGCCCCTGTCCCATCTGACAGACTTGTATTAAATTTCTGATGAAGTGATAAATTATCCACAACAGTTTCTTCAATGAAATTAAACGTCAACCCTTTTCCAATATTCCTCTCGTCGTTATTGATCTTTCTCTCCAACAAACTCTCTGCCCTTTCATTATATATAATTCCCACTGAATTCTCATCAAAAGTACGCGTTTCGTTAAAGGAAATTCCACTTGCATTTCTATCAACTGCCCGAGAATATTCCATCCCATTGTCCCTCTGGTCATCATTCCCTATCGTTGATCTCTGTTTCGACGCAACTCCATCCAACTCATCTCTATTTTCCGCCATCGATTCCGTCACTGATTTACGAGATGCTGAGTCGTACACCAAGCCTTCGTTTCCCGTCGAACGATAGCCCTGGCGTACAATTTCCGTCCCGAATCTGTCATTCGAAGCACTCGAGCCGTCGAAGAACTGCGGCGCATTCAAATCCGCCGAATCTAAGCCAAGCATCTCACGAAATTTCCCAACAGCTCTCCTCGGTCTACGTTTACCATTCATCAAATCGTAAACCAATCTATATCTCCATCCACCATCGCGTTCTCGTATCATCAATCCGTGCCTGTCCAGCTTCTCGCCACCTGTCGCCTCGTCTATATTTAATCCCGACTTATCAGACACCAAAGGCACACGATTTACATAATCGTTCACCCTCATCGTAGAATATCCCTTTTCGCCCATCTCTGCCCTTTTACCAACGTCCCTGGATCTCCACCAGGATCCAATATCCCTCTTCTCAATATTGCTCACAGTCTCCAGGCCATTCTTCGTATCAGATCTTTCCATTTCGGGACTGTTAACATCCCACGTGATACCTCGACGCCCTGCCGCGTCTCCCGCCGCCTTGGAAGTCGCCTGCGAGTCTTCATCGCGCGAACTCACCCCGACGTGACCGTAATATGGATATCCAAGGTCCACGAACCCGTTTCCCCGTGGAATCGTCTCCGATCTAGTCGTTTCACGGATCCCCGTTGTAGCCGGTTCATGGGGTCGATATGTCGCGTGGTTTGACCCCGCAGAGGTGTCTTTTATCGCGACATCCGAGATCCGAGGGGATAAACGCGTCGCTCGTGGAATTCCCTTGCTGAGACTGGTCGATCGTCTGGCACCTTGCACGTCGGATTGGATCGTTGGTAGGTAATTAGATCGTTCGATCGAATGGTCTCTGGGAGGACGGTCGAGGATTTTCGTTTCTTTGATTTGGACTGGCTGGATCGATGGATCGTCGTTGGATCGACGGTATTCATTATGGGAATACGGTTTGGTGGTTTTGGGGATTTTTGGGATTTGTTTTGAAGCGTCCTTCGGGGTGATTGGATTGGGCGACCATTCTCCGTGGTCCCGCGTATAATATTGTGTGCTTAAAGACGGTCGACTAGAATCACGGTGTACGCGAACGGATTTGCTGCGGTTAACCTGCAGCTCTGGGTTGCCATAATTGAGGGGATATCGTTCGCCTGCTAAACTGTTCCGCAGAATCGACAGCACCACCGAAACGGCCAGTGTGGCCAACCAACCATTGTTCCGCGGCATCACTTCACCCTTGTGGCGATCATATTCTGGTCCTGAAAGTAGATCGATCGTTGGAGATTAGATATGGAGTACGGATCCCGTAATTGGTGAGCATATGGAAAATTCGATTATTGTATTATGCGCGCAGTGACGAGCAAATAAGAAACATTTGTTGTTAATTAAACAATCGCGTTGGAGGTTTTTTCAATTTTATTCGCAAGATTTAATTAACTATTTTAATTAAGAAATTTATGTTAAATATAAAATGTTAAGCGCCAATCAAGTGCTTTGGCCGTTGAACAGCTCATGTAACAATATGTTGCAACGTGGAAAATATTTGAATTGCGATTAATATTTGTATTAGAATTCAGGTAAAGAATAATAGATCTTTCTCTATTCTGCGGATGAGGTGTAGTATGCACGAATACGAATAATAGCGAAGTTATTAATCAAGGCCACAGTATGATTGAGTGTTGGTCATTTTCGAAATTATTGAACAAAGCCCTCATAAGCTGCGGATCTGGTTATTTAATGCGACTGTTCCTTGCTGAAACTAGGATTTACGACGAATTTAGTTCCCTGGCAGTCTTGGAATATTGCCATTAAATTACTGGCATCGGGGATCACCGATACATTCCAGATTTACTACACGTTTCCTCAGATAGGCTGGCTCGTTGCCAAATTGTGATTCAATTTTCGGAACTTCGCATCGTTTCGATAAGTAAATGTAATTGATTTCCCGAGCATCTATTTGACACCACTCTTTGATATCCAATTTTAATGGACGAAACACCACGTGGCAGCTGTTGAATTACGTCCGACGAAGATATTTTCTCCCTCTCGATTTGTTCTGTCTCGAACACAATTCGAAAAGACACGCACCCCGATTTAATGCCTTTCCAACTAAATAACCGTCGGAGCAATTTGGTTTGGAACATTTCACCACCGGTGGACCCTTTATCAGCAAATAGCGTGTACGATTGATAGGATTTAGTCACGAAACGGAGCTCATTTTGCCTCGCCTTTGGGAATCGGTACACGACAAGTTAGTGGCAGGATAAATTGATAAAGTCGAAAGATTTGGTGGATATAGAAAACGAAAGCTGGATCGAAGTTTCGACGGCTGTCAATGGTACGTTATTTGGAGATAAATGAGACGTGAGTCAATTTGCTTTCCAGCGTTTATTTCTCTGTTCCTTTTTCTTACCAGGACGTTTGTAGTAAATTGGATTTTTCATTATACGAGATAAATTATTCGTGGAATAATTCCAATGTTAATTGCAAGTTATATTTTTAAACCAAGCAATTTTTAATTCTTTTTTAATTAAACCTCACATCTATAATTAAAAAAGAAATCAGTAGAAATTTTATAATAATTTCAAAGAAAATTGTGATCTTGCAAAAGAGATTCAGTATATGCCTCAAGAAAAATTAATTCTATTTTAAAACGTAGATAAAAGTCGTCCTTCATATGTCGACAAAAGAAATTCAGAAAGCTCCTTCTACTATTCACGTTCGAACATTCTTTACGCCTGTGTACCTGTACGTATCTCTAGAGGCCAAAACCAGACAGCATTTACGAGGGATGACAATGTTACCGTTGGAAACGGTGAATATTTTCGTTTCCCGATAGTTCTGTTGTTAGCCCACCGTGAATGGTTATCAGGCAATGAAGTATAGTAGTCGCATGATATGTATACGATTTCATAGCACTGTCATCCTATTCGGGACAGTAGATTGATAACACAATTTCTGTGTTTTACTCTCGAATATCTCTGTCCGTTAACGACTTTAGATATCAGGTCAGCTCCATAAATGGAACGCGTTGGCAAATGTGTTTTAAATTAAACTACAGTCGGGTAATATTAATTAACAGTTTGCCAAAGCAATTCGATCATTTCAGTCCGACTAACGATTCGTACATTGGATCGAGCAAAGTATCAATGCAATCGATTTATAGTTGACAGTTTTATTAAAAGGATGAATAATAGAATGCATAAATGAAATGAACGGTGTATTTGAATGGGGTGTAAATTTCAAAAGAAGTAAGAAATCATTTTTTACATTCTACTTTGAAAATTATAATCAGCTTTACTGTATGTTAATGGATAGTCTTTTGCAATGGCGAATACGTTTTCAAACGTTCGAGAATTGGTGTATAGAGCGATGAGGCCTTCTGTTGTTTAATTAACATGCGTAATTACCAATACACATTGTGCATTTACGTCAGCTTCACATACTATCTAATTGCCTCCTTGCAAGACGTTGACATCTGCATAGTTTGCAAGAACACGAGCTGCCGTGACTTGCCTAATTGTATTTCGAATTCCGTGTATTTATACCAGAGTGATTTCAATCTACACGCGGAACAGCTTGTCTTCCAACCGTAAAGGATCCAGTTTTGTCTGATGTTCCAATTAAACGATTTTATATATGTATACCGTTTGCATGCACAAAGCCACCGAATATTTATCAAAAGAGTTCGATTTCGAACAATGACCGTTCTCCCCGAAAATAACGAAAGCTTTACTGTACGGTATTTAATACGCGAATTCATTTTTTCAAATAATTCCTTATGCGATCTGCTAGGAAAAGTTATAAAAATGATAATAAGTAAATTTACCAATACTGTACTTCTGCTTGTGCTTTTCAATTTTTCAACTTTTTTTTTACCTTATTCCTAAAGTAAAATATGATGGTTCATAAAGTTTGCATCAAGCGTAGAGAGCTGAAAATGTTTTTCCTTCTTAATTTTTCTGTGAAAATTTAAATGCAGTTAGAATCACTTCTCTGCGAGAGACGAAAAACTCTTGAAACGGGGTTCCATGGTGCGGGAGTATTCTCGACGTTTCAGAATAGGAAACAAAGGGAATCTTTAGTGGCAAACGAAGTCAGCAACGTATGAATAGCGTCGCACGCAAATAACGAGTCGTCGGGAAATAATTAGAGACAAGAGTTTCTGTTCTGGTGACGTGCACCGTGAAACAACAAATTCCTGGGAATTTTCACCGACATGATCACCATCGCGCGTTCATTTTAGTTTAGAAGACTACCAGTTCCACAAAATAGCTCGATCATTCTTTCTTTTATTCTCTCCTCTCAATGAATTTCTCTTTATCACAATATTATTACAGAACAAATTGACACACACACATACGAATAATATTACAATATTAAAAAATATATTGAGTTAAAAAACTTTGATTAATTATACGGTAGAATCAAAGAATATAATAATAATATAAGGTAACAGAAATGTGAATTATTCAGGGCATTTAATTTCAGTTTCGATTTCTATATTTTCTATTTTAAGTTTTTTTTTAAATGTAACTCTATTTAATTGTGCTCGTCAGAGCTTTTATTGGAGGAACATTTGTTAAAAATGTTCATGTAATTTGTAGTTCGCCCGTTCGACAATCGAAACACGATTCTTCCATTTGATGGATTTACAGCAATTCGGGGGCCAGACCTTTTTATTTTGTTTTACGAGCGATTCCGCGGCCACGGCAAGAGGTTGGCTTTAATCTCCCAGACAGGCGGTGAGAATTGGTCTTTAATCTCCTCTGAACGAACAATCCATACCCTTTTTACACGGCAAACAATGTATCGTTAGCGTGCAATCCATTTCGATCGTGCTCTTAGATTGAAGTCTCGTTTAAACTCGAAGAAGAAAACAAACGATGATCCGGGCTCGAGCACTGGTCGTTTGCCTGGTTTTACCAGAGCTTTTTAACCCCTTCCCTTTCGTTCAACTGCCCCGAACGAACTTTGATCAATGATCAGTTACGAGTAACGGCGGATCTATGGTGGAAGAAATATTTATTGGATGTCCGTGGACGAATTTTCAAACGAAGTTTTTACAGGCGTGCTAAGATTGCAGTTGTTACGAGAATTTCATGTTCGTTTGTTTTTTTTTTGTTCTTTTATAGACGAAGTTTTTATTGGAGGTTCACACGTAAAGTAGGTAAAAGGAATTTTTATTGGGAAAGATTTTTTCGAATTAAAATTTGATGGATTATTTTCCAAGTACTTTTAAATAAAGTCTGAAAAAGTGGTACATATTACTCTTTTCTTCTTTCTTCAATGCCTCACATTGATTGTAAAAATGCCACCATGTCGGAAGGGGGATTTCGTGGTGTAAGTGAATACGTGTGTGAGAATTGTTCGTACATTCCAACTTTTCCAGTGCCCCTATGTATAGCTGCACATGCACTTGGGAAAAGTGAGAAAGTCGTCTGGCTTCATTTTTTATTACACTTCCTCGTCACGGTTACGTGAATTGCAAAGACGTTGCGCTGACACCCATAAAGAAGAAGAGAAAAGTAAAAAAAAAAAGTGGAAAGCTGAAAAATCTTGGAGGAAAAGTTTAAAGGTATTATTCGTTTCAATGTAATATTCATCGTTTACAATCGAACAAGCTTTATTTCAATTCCACCATCGATAAAATTTGGTTTCGTTTCTTCGATTCTCTTTTGAATAAACCACGAAATATTTAATACCTTTCTAAGTAATATTAGAAATTCACCCTGTGGAAAATATTCTAAAATAATAATTCATACAAAATGCTAACAGCACAAAGTAATTATTTAAAATATATAATATTATGAAATAATAACAACACAAAATAATTACTTCTCTATACCTTAAACCTGCAGGAATGGAATCCCTCTTTCCAAGTTATTTCCTCACATAATGGACAGAGGATATTTTATGCTCCCTCGCGCAAACTTTGCATTCCTATTCCCCGTTTCTTTAGTCTTCCAAGGGAACACAGTTCCAAAGAAGGGATTCAGATCGTCGGGCGAAGGGGAAGAAAAGGTTGATGGTCAGTCAACGTTCGACCCTCCTGGAGAAACTCGTTTTCTCCTCGTAATTCTCTTCTTGCTCGAAAAATCGCTGCAATCGCCTCGCTTCGACAAAACCGTCCTTTGGACATACCTTTTTCATCGCTTAATTCCAGCTATTCGTATTTTCCCCGAGGAGTTAAGTGCTTGTATAAAAAAGGGCTACAGGTTTGTGTATACGTATATGTATATATGTATGTGTGCTGCATTAACACAGCCGTTCGTACAACGAAGGGGGCGATATCGTCCTGTTAAAGTTCCAGGATGGTTTCATTCCATCGAGGTACATGGAACTCGTTGAAAAATGAATGGGAGAAAAAACAGAAGGTTAGCCCCTAGCAATATAGAAGGTTCGAGGAGAATCGTAAGTATGTAAGAGGTATCCACTCTGTGGATATGGTTTGTGCAAAATGTTATTGTTCAGACAGATCACTGTAAATAACACTTCTGACGAGTGACATGTCATGGTTTTGTTTTTAAGGGTAGTGTGCGTTTGTTAAATATTCCGAGGGGGTAGATTTCTCGTATTTTATTCGCAACTAGAATTCTCTAATGTTGTATCTCCGATTTGAAAAGTTCTCTCCCAGAGAGATTTTAATGTGTAGCAAAGGTTAAAAATGAAATGTGTACTTTAGTCTCCTTTTTGGATGTGCTAGAGAGTTTGTATAAATTTTTACTGCCCTTTATTTTTTTGGTGGTTGAGTATTTCTTAGTGAAAATAGAATGGTTTATATTGTACTAAATATTATTTCGCTCGAAGAATTGTTAATGTAGGAATCGTGGGCAATTTTAGTGGACGAGCTCTAATTACTGTAATTCATTCGACACGTTTCTAGGTGGAAATAAATTCACTCTGCGTAATTAATTACAATGATGTATGCATCCTAAATACGCGAATAAGCATTGGTGAATTTACCGGAATGAAACAATCATTGTCGTTGTCAGTACAAATAACGAAACGGTTTGCCAAATGATAAAGTCAATTTAATTAGCGAACGCGCAATAACACTTTACGTAGACGCGACACTCTAATTAAAATACCTATGGCGCTGGCTTTCTAAATATAATCTGCAGCAATTTATCCAAATAATTAATAATTAACCATGGGTTAATAATCCTACAATAATAATTGTTCTGTATTTACCTCGTAATTTTTCCATTCTATTTGCATTATTTCTCCTGTCCTATTGTCCATTGCATAAATTATTTTTATTGCTCGCGATATGCTTGAATATATGATACGTTAAAAGATATGTGAATTATACTCCTAACTTAATTTTTGTCGAAGCGAACATTTTCGCAAACTGAATTGAACTGCACGTTTCCCTTCTCTCTTTTTAGCGGTTGACGAACTTTTAAATAGCCTTCCCTTTTTCCTGGCATTTAGAAAAGGGACAGAGGCGACAATGGAATGGGGGACTCGCGGGAAAGTTTCCATTGTAGAATCACACCTCCCTAATTACTTTCGCGATCGGGACTCTGTTATCGAGCACGTAATCAGTCCCTGCCTCGAGATGGATGTCGCACTCCAACTCGAAATTAATGGTGATAAAATACATTTCTGTACCTTCGCTACAGCGTCTTTGGCAGTTTTATTCCTGGGATTCCCATGAAATTGGGATCGAGTTTTATCGAATGGTCGCGATCCTCAGATCTGTCGTTCGCCGAAAATTGCACCCGCCTTTTTCACACTTGGCAAAAATATCGATTGGTTCGGTGGCGAGAAATTCGCACTCTGGAGCACAGGAGAACCGATATAAAAAGCGATCCTGGTGCCAGTTAATGGCTTAGACGGGATTGCGGATTTTCTCCGTGGCGAACGGAGAGACGTTGCTGGTGGATTTATGACTACGGTAATTTCGCCGAGATATAGTGGCTGTTCTGCGCTAATTTTGCCTTCATTTAAGGTTCAGCGGGTGCAGGAATCCGGCGAATTTGTTGAGAATATATAGTACATTGTGAACGTTCAGTATTCAATTATGGTGTAGTCGAATTTTCTGTAAACTGTTTTCCAATGATATACTTGGAGCTTCCTTTTTTAAGTTATTATTAAGTTATTAAATTATAATTTTATATGAATTAAAGATCTTGTGAAACTTTCGATATATTTTCTAGCCTGTATCACATAGAGACTTAGTGACCAGAATTGAGATGAGAATTTTCATCGAAGTCTGAGCCAAGTGAGTTTCCCTTCGACATTGTTATATGTTGTGTAATACTCTTTCGATTCTTTGCACGAAAACGACGATATTAGCTTTCTCTTTTGGAGGCATGCTTGTACGATTCTTTTTGCGTCCGGATCAAGGTCCAGACTTTCATAGTATTACCAGGGCGAAGTACCATACCAAATTCTACGAAGTCTTTTCAGAGAACTGTACTGAACGTGTTGAAATATATAGCGACATATTTTTCTTGGAGTGCAGCCAGTAGAACTTTGCACGGAAGTTATCTGAATTTAAAACTCGCCATCAGTCGAAGCTGTGAAATTTCTGCCCCGAGCTTGCTACTGCTTGTGGATTTGTGGTGTCCGATTCTTCGTGTGAAAAATTGACCGTGGGGCTCAGAAATGGAATTTTGTATGGATTCAGCGAAGAAATTCAGCTTTTGGCGAAAGCGTTGTATTTTAACAGGTATTTTTCTGTTTGGCAAAGCATATCTGGAATTATTAAATGGGGAAATTAATGTAGGAAGTTGAAAAATTCTACAGTCTCTCATGGTATAATATGTTAAGCAATTTTAAACCGACGAATAATTTCTTTATTATAAGATTCTTTTGTCTGCGTACCTGCATATTATATTATAATTGTATTGAATGTCTTTTGCAAAATTTATTGGCATTATTTGAACCGACGTTGTCTGTCGTCCATCTAAAAGGTAGTTCCCGATAAGAAGGACCAATATAGTTAAAAGGATCGCATGTCAGAGTTTGAATGCGACATGGTTCCTTCCGTTAGCCGGAAGAAATCGCTTTAGAAATTTCCTTATTCAATTTCCCAGGGGGGATCATGATGCCATTCGGTTGTTATTTCCACGAGTACTCAATCTGTGTTCCTTGCACTTGCTGCATCGATAGACAGTCGTATTCTTTGCTTAAGCTTTTGTGAGTTTGTATACCGAATGGTAGAACCACTGGCTTGGATGATTTATCGTTTATATATCTACTTGTTCGGAATTAGTTTCAAATTATATTTGGTCGTATTCATTGTTCTCTGTGTGAATGTATGTAATAGAATAACGTCTATTTTTATACACGTATGTTTAAATATCTTATACGTATTTCCTGCACTTTCCTTTCAACCAAAACATGATAGCAAAGTAATGATTAAAGTTCACAGAAATATATCTGAAATATTAATATCTCTATTATAATACAAAATTCCCACCCACTTCTAACTATACCCTCGTTCTCCTATTACTATTTATCACGACGCGACGTCACCAAACAGGAGGGATTTATAAGAATCACTCCGCTCGAATACAGCCATGATATATGTACATGCAGAACCCAGACCGCAGACTCTTTGTCGACTTTCCCGATTACCCCAGAGGATGCTTTATCACTAAAGAGAGAAAAAATGGGGGTCGCGCGCCTTGATATCGTATGCTGACGTTCTCTCTCGAGGAAACCACAATCACGTCGTTCGGGCTATCGTGACGTTAAAAAGACGCGTAAAACGGAATGCCCTCGTCGAGACGAACGATGTATTCGAAATCCCGAGGTGCAACGCGATAAATCGCATTGGAAAAGGTGTGAATGCGAAAACATTCATAAAGAGCGTCGCCTATTATTCAGCCGCGTGTTAAGTCGTGCGGAAAACTTGAATACCAAGGGATTCTTAATTCCAGTGGCAAGTCCTTCCGGTCAGGGGGTTAGCAATTAAACGAATTGAATGGAAATGGATGCAAGGAGGAGGCGCACGACTGAACTCGAGGGAAGGAAAACGACCGAAGTTCCAAGAAAATCTTGAGCTTTTAATGGAGAATCGCCGGCATGATCACCTTGACGGCCCGAATAGTTTCGCGTCTGATATCGACCGGATTCTCCGTGGATAAGGATCTGTTGATAGAATACTTACTGTTAGACTTATTAATAAAGGATTAAATACTTCTCATTAGACGATTTGCACAACAATAAACACATGCATTGCCTTCGTGCAATAATTTTTTTGTAATTTAAAACAACTTTTTCATACCATTTCTAAATAAATGAATATTTATTCACAAATTCTTTGCGCAGTTATGGTTTAAAGAACGAGTAAAAGAATTTGAAAAGTTTTAAATTTGTCCGTATTGACTGACGGTGTAGATAGGAATTATAGGGCGTATCGTGTAAAGTGTGTTAATCAAAGGGGTCGATATCTCGACACGGTGTACAGAGAGTTTAATCAAATCTTTTGTCCTCGGCCAACGTAAATTATGTACTCTTTCATAATGCACGTTATGTCATTGACCATAAAAGAGCTCTGCAATATCAAGGGGTTTATGGTGCAGTAGGTACACGTAGTCGTGGAAAGGCCCCTGGTGTTCTCGCAAAAGATATTGCACACTTGCGTTCGTAATAATATCCAAGGATATTTAGCCATAACATGTTGCTACTTGTAGAGCTATTCTTTGTCTTTACATTTATCTTTCTTTACTTTTGTATGCTTCTTTACTTTTGTATGTTAATGCTTAAAGTTTATTGATGTCTCGTTGGTTATTAATGTGCCAATACATTATTACGTTACAGTTCGAACCACGTTTGTAAGCTACCGTTTTATCAAGTTAAATATGTATCCACGCCCTCGTGAGATAAACGTATAATCCGTATTTGAAGTTTCTGTTATTGATTTCTGTATTAGTTCTCAGCCCAGAATCGTCTAGTATCGAAAATGTCTGGGAACAATTACCAAGCGATATGCAAAGTGGTAATATTTAATCTATGGAAATATTTTGGTGATTTATACGTTTTAGTTAACATCAGCATAATATTTTATCATAAAAGTCTCTGCTTCGTTAGGGGCTGCGGCCTGCGTGATTCTTTTTCACGACTGACACAACGCGGCGTACGCTTGAGCCGGTGTAATTTGTTTTCTAGAAACAGGAGGAAACACGTATAATTGTGCGTTCAAATGTTAATACTTGAGAAGGAAACAAGGTTCCGTCGTTGCTGAAATTGTGCAAGAAAATTTCCACCGTAATTTAGTTGCATCGTTTTTCTTGATTTTCAAATCTGCTTTCTTACTGGTAGTATATAGGGGGCTTTTCTCGAAAGATTAATTTCGCCCATGTACCTACCACGAAAACCATTTACTGGACGAGAGAAAAAACTGATGGCTGCTGGCAGATGAAACTTTTTTCCACGAGCTCAGTGATAAGTTTACCAGAGAAGTTTACAATAGTGTCATAAGTTGAATTCTTTGAGAGCGAATCAGCGCTCGTAAATCTTGGCAATTAATTTTAATGGGATAACTTTCCGAGTTTCTCTTTTAATCTTTAATGGTCTTATACTTTCGCTGTCCGCCATGCTATTTTAAATACTACACGTGCGTGTGATATAACTATTTGAATCGTTATTTAAACGAAATTGAAAGAATGTGCCCAATAATTTTTAAGAATTCTTGGCCACGTAAAATTAAAGTTTTGTGACGGCGATGTGCAATGAAAAAATATTCCAGGTCTGTTCCCAACGACCGCAGAATATGCTTTCCGGAATTATACCGCAGTTATCGCATTAAAATCTCGGCGAGATCGTAATCGTCATCCAGCTGGTACTAATGATCTAACCAAGAGTTGGCTAAGTGCAGTTTAATTTATAATCATGCGACTTACCAAGCCTTTTTATGTACGCTTCCACCCTCAAGCATCTTACATATTTCCGAGATTAAGCATTCATTTCTACCTTCCGGGCATGAACGTAATACACGTCACAGGATCGAATTTGCGACTTTTAGAAACGAGCATTTTTGTTGCGCAAAATATCATGCACGTTTCACACATAATGAAGGATCGCAAGTAATGCGTTTGCATTTCATTCGCGGGAAAACTGCAGTCTCTTTTACAGCCATTATAATTTTATGCAAATTGCGTTTCCATGTTTATGTCACATATATTTTCTGTTATAGTTTTACTGTCTTTCTCTCAGTCTGTTTATTGTAGGTCTATTATGTTTCGTACGTATTCACCTGTGTACCTGGGTATCTAGTAGCTGTTTGCTCAACATATTTTGTACTCTATTTAACATAACACTCTAATAACATATCTGCATAGAATAAGACGAATAATAATAATTAAAATTAACAAGAATCCACTTGACAATTTCTTAATAACATTGGTTCCTTTTCTGAGAGTTGCAGAAAATTATAAATTAGTATATTAATTTGAGTGTTCTTTTACAACGAGCACCACACTTGTGGTATTACACTAAGCACAGTCGCAATGAGGTGCTCGCGTTCCCAGCCACTAATTAAATATCTCACAGTGTTTGATTTCCGGCGGATCTTAGGAGAATTAGGTCGGCAATCGTTCTTAACGAACCGCGAGTTACATTACGGATGAACTAATTGTGCAAGCTGATGAACATCCTGCGGATTCTACCCTCCAATGTGCAATTTAGCGATTCATGGTGAGTAGCCAACATTTTTGCGGCGTACCATCGCCTTCCTTGTACATATATACACAAGAAGGGATAATCAAGTATGCATTTGGTACAGGTGGAACTGTAATTGAGCCTATTAAAATATTTGCATGCGAATTACGGAAAATAGCTGACACTGTAGACGCTTCTGTTTAAGCTGTTAACATCATACTGATTCTGCTCTGTTTGCCAGTCGGATTTAACTCTCGATTGTCTTCGTTTGCATGGTAGAACGATTCTATAGCGCTTATATGAGAGACGGATCGAGTAATTTAACGATTCTGCTGAATAAACGGAAAGGGTGTCATAATGACTTGATGTGAAATAAATGTAAAGCATTATTAAGTTAGGAATGATAACATAGTAAGGTAGCGGACATTATTTTTAATTGGATAAATTCATACAATGAAGGTACTTAATTTCTGACGTATGTTATTTAATTTAGTTTCATAACGTTTTCAAATTGAGAAAATAGTAATTAGCTGAAATTGGATGCATTACCCGGTTCCCCTTAACATGTAAAGGTCTGGTGTAACATATATACATGTACAAAGCCATTGTTCCACGAAGACGGATCAAGATCCCTCGAGATAACGAATACGTTAATCCATTGCAATTCAACTCAGAACATTCGATTATCGTTCCTCATTCAGGGAATTCGCATCTCTATGTTTTAAGTTTGTTGGTAGTGGGCCTGTAACCCACTGTTTCCACTAATTAATGATGATTTCCGTAATTTAATGGGGATAGCTAAAACGATATGAAAGATTGAAATAAAAACTTACAGTGGATTACGTGTAAATTTTTGATTAGTTAATAATCGTGTGCCTTAACTCAAACCTAACACAAATAAGAAACCTATTTGCATGCACATGGCAACCTATAAAAGTCCAGAAAAAACGAGGAGGATGCACAGCAACAGCTTGTAATTTTCCGTGTGCCTCTAAAGCTATCATTTCAAGGATATCGAACCGGTAATTCCGGCCATTTCACGAGCTTCACCGTTTGCTGGGCAAAATTATCGGTTCTCTGTGCACGGAGTAAACGAAATTTGTTGTCTCGCACCGGATGCTGCGACTATACATACTTGCTGGATCGTCGATAATATTATTTACAACGCCAAGTGAATCGTATTACACACATCTGTGCGCGGAAATTAGTACCAGCGTTACTGAACGAACTTCCTTAATCCTGTAAAGTCTGAAAATCGATTTCACTAGTTGAAGTGAATATAGAGAAGCATTTAATCTGTCTGGTGTCTTATACGCCCACCACGATGATTCTATCATCTTCAGATTTGTTTTTTTGGAACGTAAAAATTATTTATTTGCCTATTGAGTGATTTGTATTTATATGTTGTCCCAGAGATTCCGTTATACCCTTTAACAGGTTCTATTTGGAGATCAATCAGTAGAGTAAAACAAACAAGGTAGAGTCAAACCCATGAATCGATGCTAATATGTTTGACAGGATTCAGTTTCGAGGCTGTTAATATCTATGGGTTGACCAAACATCGAATTCGATATTTTAGTGGAATATGAACCAACGCGTGAACAAATACGTTCTGTACAGCTGATTTTCACTTCCGTTGAATTCTGGGACCTTCCATATTTGTGTAATCGTAATGAATGATTTGGAAAAATTTACTGTTACTTATAATTGTGTGGGATTGTGTATTATTTATTTAATACAAAAAAAACAATTAAGAATACTACACAGAAGTAAGAAAACAAAGGACGACACTCTAATTATTACACCTGCGATCTCTCTTTCTCCCGCGTTTCGCTTATTACCGTTTTCCACTACGCTCTCTCTCTCGCACTTCGCTATTTACATACCGCCTTTCAATACACCTTTTCTCCCGCAAAGACACACACCTTCTGTCTCGCCCGCGCCGCTCTTGTCTTGGTCGCAATCGGCGGCTCCGCGGCCAAAACATTCGACGGCTGTCGTTCACCTTCCGCGGGTCACACACACATCAACCTTACACACGCGCATCTAACATAACGTTTAAAATACAATCCCACAATTGTTTCGTCCATTTTAATATTGTTGACAGAATACAAAATATTTCCTTATATTTTCTATAATTTGTATGCCTGAACTATTTTCCATTTCCGTCGGATATACAAACATCGATGTTGTATGTACAATATAAACAACAGGTGACACGAAGTTGCCTCGGGACAAGATCCCAGAAAATCATAAAACCGGATCAGTTTGCGTTGTTCTGCTCACGTTTGCCGGAGACGAATCTGTCGCACCGGATATCCCAATGGAAATAAAAATCTTCACATCCAGGCAAACAAAGTCGCTGAAATCGGAGAATGGAAATCTTCCATACTTTTATTTTTATTATGATTGAACACGTGCAAAGAAACCGTGGATATTCTGTCAAGATTTTAAGATACCTATCATCCTCTACTTTCATTGATATCAAATAAAATTGGTAGATTTTAATTCTGGTCACGAAAAGAAAAAAAAGAAGAAGAGAACTATAAGAGAACATTTTAATTTATGCTAGATTAAATTCAGAATGACACGTTTAGAGAAATTTTTTTTCATGCGTTGGGTTTCATTAATTTCTCTTTGCTACGTAGATATTGCGAGGGAGCATAGGAAATATAGGGAGCCAAGGGAAATATTTCACGTAAGGTTTTCCATGATCTATTAACCGTGGGAAATATTGAAGATAATCCGACGCGTGAAAAGAAATTATTTCACAACACGCGACGTTCTCTGCTGGCAGACTGCTTTGACAGGGAACGCGATCTTCTATGAATAATAAATCTGCATCATGGTGTGCAATCTTCTATGCATTAAAATTTTCAGAGCTAATATATACCGCGTGACGCCGATTATCATATCACATAACTTTATTTTCGATGAACAGTTTAGATTTAATTAGTTATAAAGAAAATAATGAGTAAATAATTATCAAAATTGACAATCAATTCATCTATCCACAATAGTAATTCATATTGCAACACGATATAACATAAATAAATGAGAAAGTTCTGTATAAAAATGATAGAAAAGCCATGGGAACATTTATCACGGACGATCTTGTTGTCTCGCGATTTTTTTGCAAACGATACGCTGTTCCAGATAACTCGACAGTTCCTCTCAGTCTCCTTTTTCTTTTTCTTTCTTCGGACGTTGCTGCCCGTCTGGTTCCAACTAGACAGGAATTTAATTTATGGCTCTCGAAGTTAACGCTTTCATATTTTTTTCCTTGGCTAACGTTGTTCTTGCCTCGTCGGTCCGCGATGGCTACCGTGCTTGTTCCCTTTGGGAAGTGAAGAGAAATGGCGAAAAAACGATGCGAAAGCCGGGGATCGTAAGTGAAGTGCGATGGAAGGGAACGTCGACACAAAGAATGATGTTTCGTCTGTAGTGGTCACGGTATATCGTAAGTACGTGAAACTTTAATGAGCAATCTAATAAATCCAGGACTTTACCTATAGAATTCGATAAAGTGTCAGAAATTGCGGATGAACGATTTTGTCGTGTGCATTTTTTCATTAAAAAACGAGAGAATTTTCTGATGTACTATTATTATAGTAAATTTAATAATTGATGCTTCGTTTTGAACAATCGATTAACGTCGCTATTAATAATGTCTATCCTCACAGATGGAAATGAATTCCATCATATGGTATTGAGATTATTGCATGTTTAATATACCATACATCGAATAAAATCGACACGAAAAATTTCCATACAATTTATATCAATGCAGAATGTACGAAAGGCCGAAATCATTCTATATTTTTCCACGAAATGAAATTTCAAAGTATGCATTGAATGCAATTTTATAAATTTCCCATCCAATAGAGGAAATTGTTTCTTTACACGAAACAAATAAGAAGATCGTGCAGTGCTCTGCGTTTATAAAACACAGGGCATCCTGTGTTAAATTTCTTTGGGGAGTAGTCTACATTACGGATATCACGTTTCAACAAGCATATTTGAAATCCCAGCTCAGTGCATTGGTCTTTCGTGGTCCGGGCACGTTCTCCTTCGTCCACTTTGTTGTTTTTCCTGGCACGGATATATTAGTAAAATTTATATTCACGCTCCAGGGTGCGATGAGTTCGTAGTTTAGCAGCAGCCTCGACACGGCGAGAGAAAAGTCGAAGGTGAAGTTTCGACTCATCCTCCCTCAGGGTTAAACTCTATCCCCAAATCGCGAGAGGCAGACGCTTGATCTGCCTTCTTGGGAAGTTTCAGGCAAGTCGGCGACAAAGTTTCGTTCAATCAGCTTCTTAAAAAAAACGTAATATATTGGAGAAATTTCTGGCGCAACAATTAAATCAAAATATTAGAAGTTAGAGAATTTGTATTAAATTATTAATTGGGGTAGGAACAATTTTTTCATGTTCATTCTGTTTGTTTAAATTTTATACTCGTAGATAATAATATTTTCCCGTTAAATCAGTCTTTTTAAAGCGAATACCACAGTCAGTAACTTATTTATGACATGGAGAAAAAAGTAGTTTGTGATAGTAGCTTTTGGAAGGTTTTTAGGTTCAATCTCCACCTTTATTCGAAAGCTATATTCGCCGAACGTGAGTGCTCCTCGAAACATGATAGAACTCAAGATTGGCCATTTAAAGCATACGTCGATATAGAGAAGAGCCAGCTCGTCCGTCGTTGATGGGGTTCGTCGAATTTTGTGGGTCGCTATTTTATAGCGTAATAACTAAATAGTAGCTGCACTCTATTCTTTATCATCATTTTTCGTTTACCTTATACCTTAAGGATTTCTGTGAAGAACTAACAAGGAAATTTTCCTCCTGGTTACCCACACTCCTGAATAATTAAATTTTTCTAGGTAATAGATACTTCTCACTGAAGTTATTGATGTGCACTATAGGTACAAATGATTTTCAGTTTAGTTTCAGTTAAATTGCTCAGCAAGGTAAATTTTTATGTCACCCATATTCGAATCTCAGTATGATTACTATTAATTTTTTAAATTTTCATTCGATATTAAAAAGCTTCGTCAATACTTGTGACGAGTCATGAAGTCACTTCATTTTGGAAATGCAATTGAGACAGTGAACCAACTTCTCAGAATATATTTTCTATGTACTTTCCTTCCATGTCAAAAAGAAATTGCATTATTTTAAGTTATGCTAACTAACGAAATCCCTGTCGACAGACCAGAGAGAAAATCGATTTTCCCCTTTGGCCTTTCTCTTGTTCCTTCGTCGTCACGATACACATCTTTTTACTTTACCTCTCTCCGATTTTATTTTTCACCGAACGTTGTCTCGGAATGACAATTCACCACATTGCCTATTAGCTTTCACGGCACTTGTAAATCGGAATATCGATATTCCATCTACATGACACCTTCCATACTTTCTATTTGTTGGACGTATTTTATCCTTTAATCCGTTACAAATCTAGGAGAAGGTTGAAATATTGGGGAAATGAATTCTTATTAATTTCTTTTTAATCTTTAATTCTGCAAATTTAATTGAATCTATTTCCTACAATATATATATATAGAAGATATTAAATTATTTTCCATAACATTGTTATTTGTGCATTAAATATTATGATTGATATTTTAAAACAAGACTCCATTAATATGTACTACACAGATTAACTCTATTTTCACATTATTCTTCTACAATATCTTTTGTAACACGACTCGGATTTCACATTTTCGTACCTAAACCCGGAATCACAAATTTCGCATCAATTTTCACAGGAATTTTGTTCGTTCTACGCTAATGAAAAACGTCACAGGACATTAAGCAATCTAGAAGCGCAGAATGGATGCTCCGCTAAATCACGTTTGATGAATGTTTCGTCCACGGTATTGAAAGATACTGAGCACTTTTTTCCTTCGATATCTTTTGGTTTTATTTTACATTATTTTTGTTTTCCCATCGAACGTCACAACGATAATTGAATTGATGTTTCACACAGACTTTCTACGATTCAACACCATTAATTAAGTTTTCCCCGACGTACATGTATTATACAGGTATTACATTAGACATATATCTGGATAAGAATATTGGCTGGAATAATTTTCTATCTCTTACTGCATTCTTTCATATAGGCAAGCAAGATATATTGTGCATACGTAAGTACATGTTATACACAGAAATGAATATCTAAGAAGTTAATACCAATATTGTGTCGATAGGAAGAGCACGTGCTACTCATCGAGCAATTTTTTGTCTTCGTTTCTTTTTCACGTGAAAGAATGCACACTATAGTTTGGATGATGCACCGGTTTCCTTATCGTTTTCTATTTTAAATCGTCGGTGATCGATGCATGCGATGGGTTGTAGTTTCTCTTCGGTCTGTGGCGCTACATATTGCGCATAAATATTTATGCTCTCGCGTCGTAAAATCAGTGGGAATGCAGGAAAAATAATCGCGCCGCGAATACAAAGCTCCTGCTTTTGGAATTTGTTCGTTCCATAAAAATGTCGTTGATGCAGCACTCGTCGTCACACATTTTCCATTGGAATATTCCCAAGGAACGTTTTGAAGAGTCTCGGGCCTTCGTAAAGCTTCGATCTAACATCACGAACATCTGCATTCGTTATTAATGCTTGAAGAATTCTGTTAAAAAAATGTTTAGATAATTTGAAAAATTAGGAACATAAGAGATACATACTATATTCCTTTGAAAATACTTTCGAGTTCATCACGTCTAATTTAAGGAATCAAACAACATTTTAAAATTAATAAAATGTGAGATATAAGAAAATTCTTTGAAAAATGTATGGGACAGTATCTTCAACTAGATTGATTCTCTATCGATATATTTTTCTGTTCGCTCAGGTTACCGCACCTATAAAATTAGGTACATGACCATAGGCAAAGCTAATTAATTATCCATTTGAACGAGCATTTTTCACCCCCCTTTTATTCACGAAGTCAAAGGTCAGAAACTAATTGTAGGGTTAGATACAAGGGCTGTGTTTTCACGAGCGTGTAGCGATTAGGCACGAAATCACGCAGAATTGTTCGATGAAGAGAATTGAGAAAACACTGCGAAGGAATCTGCCTGGTCAGAAGGGTGGAAGTTTCTTTGACGCAAAGTTTACGCAGGAAAATGAGCGGAACGAGATTGCTCAAGAGGCGAGTATAAGTGACCGTGCCCTTTCACAGAAGCTGAGCGAGTCCTCAGAACTTTAGATAAGGGGTTATTCTTCGTTTCTGCTATAACCTAGCTATACCTCATTATAGTGGGGTGCTCTCGAAAATTGATTAATTGATCAGGGAACTCACAGAGATTTATTTCTTCAAGAATTTTACGAGCAGGTCAGGATTTTATTTCTGATAAGATTAATTGATCATTATTTCAATTAATATTTGCTGTTCTATATGAAAAGTACAATCGAATTTCTGAGAAAACTAATGGATATCGCATGCTCATTAACAGTCATATTAACGAGGCCGCTCGTAATGCTTATTACACTTGTTGAGCCCAATTTTCCAATCATTTTCCACATGATGATCCCGTTTCAACTAATTTTAACGTTCAACCGGTGCAATTATCATTTATGGACCGAAATGTGTAATAAAATAACAGGTCGTGCGAAAATTGCACGTTCGTTAAATTTACATTGAAGTGTATATTATAAATGTAAGACACGAAAAGAAGAAAAGTATCTCTATAACGTAGAATGATCCACTGTAAATGTGAATCGGTAGGGGCACAAGTTTTCTATTCGAGAAGTTCGTTTCCTTTCTTCCTTTTTTTCAGCTCTCCGCTTATTGTTAGCCCAGGAAGTCGGCTTCGAAGGATTGTTTAATGAACTCGGTTCGCGGAAAGATTTCGTTCGAGTGGACGATTTCTGGTTGAGAGAACGGTGGACGTCGCGATTTCAACGAAGGGAAGTTTTAAGCGGGCCGAATTGCCGTGGAAAGTTAAACGTCGAAGTGGAACGTTTGACGTGTATTACTTTCTGCAGCTTCGAGTACACTCGGAGGTAAAGGTCGATGCATCGGTATATTGTTATAAAATGGTAGCAGTTGTAATGAGTTGTCCTTTGTGATCCGGAGACAGTTGAGCGCTGCTTGTATTTTATTTCGAAACATTGAATAACTGTATTCTAAGTATTTTCGTTTTATGCTTCGAAGGTTCTATGGAAGGAGAGGGAAGTTTATTTTCTTTTTCTCCTGCTACTTTAAATTCCGCCGAGTGGAAAAATTGTATAGACAGAAAGATATACGACCTTCCTTGGGAATAATGTCGGAAAGGAAGGCAGTAGGTTAATTGTGCAGTTAAACTACTTTTTATTGAGCAGATTATCTAATCTATTATTTTCTTGGGGGGAGGAAGAAAATAGTGTAAAATTGCACGCAAGGGCGACATTACTAAACGATGACCGTAATTTGCGTAAAATATAATTGTTGTAAACATAAAGTAGGTACGCTTAATGCCCGATTATACTTATAGGAATTATGTTAAGCATCTGGCCTGAAAAGTCTATAAGTTCTGATGCTTAGATAATATTGTTAAATAACTTTTAATTTTCTGCACAAATATATCCAAATGTGACAGCCAACATATTCTATTAATTTTATGACACAGCGGGAATTGTAATTATTTACGAATTTCGTACAAATGAATGAGACAAGCTTATTCGCGACAACGAATTAATTCACGGTAAAAGGGGAGTTGCTAATTAAATTTCATTTATTCGTTTATGATATTATGCAGTCACGCGAGCTTGGTCGGTTACGCTAACCAACCTCCTTAATTTGAAAATTATTTCCCTTCATTCATGTCAAATATCGCCAGGTAAAATCGATCGAGCGTGTTGGCAACGTATTAAACGAGTTTTTCCTTCGCTGTTGCGTATGTATTGCAATCTTTATACTAAATCGTTGGACGTGTGAAAAATATCCCCCGTTCCGGATGCAAAATGTAGCGCGATCACTTTTTTTCTGTCAAACTGTCAAATGCAAAGAGTAACTTATTACCATATTTCTGGCTTTGATCGGAGCAATAAATTAGAGTTTAGTGACAAGGAGATGGAAATTTGTCTCCAGAAAAAAGTAACAAAGTGGAATCGTTTTATTCGTGTGCAACCTAAAATAGCTTGAGACTTTTTAATTTCTGATGGGTGTATAAAATTTCTTGAATAGCAACAAAAAAAAAAGTATTAATAGTAATATCTATTGAACCGTTTAAATCGTCCTTCCAATTAGATGTGACAAAGTTTAAAGGCCGTCCTTGTAGAATTAATTTTCGTGCATTGTACTTTAATATAAGCTGATACTACTTAGACGAATACTTGCAGGACCTTATCAGAAGGTTCATAGTTGTTCGTAGTTATGCCAGAGTTTGTTACTAATTCATACCAAAGTTTAAAGGTCTTAACATTGTTTGGCTTGAAGGTTTTTGCTTACGGTTAGTCATACATGGAGTTGAAACTTGTATAATAGTAACATGCTGATTTATAAATTGCAAAATTGTAGATGAAATTAATAATGTAATATATTCGCTGTGTAATCGTATATTTTCGATGCACCAATAGAAGCAAATATGTTGAGAAATACTGTTCTGGCGTATACAACGATTATAGAGAATTATTGAGAATTATCGAAAGCTGTGCAGAAATTCTTGTTGCTTTGAATATAAGGTTCAATGTTAATCTAGCATTTTACGCAGGTGTTTTATAGCAGAATTAGGACATCATTTGGGTAATATTTCACATCTTGTTTACAGAGTTAGCAAACTCTCGACGAAGCAGACACTTCCGTTTACAGAGCATCAAACAAACGGCATCGAGTGCATTTCTCTGCTAACGGATATGCTTAAAGGGATCTGATAACATGAAGACACGATGGAGTCGGATTCGCTTGCTATGTACTTCTGAAAGCAACGTCGGTATGTCAACTAGCGGTGAGTGACAATTTATACGTGAATTAATGTTTCAGTCAGACTGCAAACATTAATTAGAAGCTCCAACAGACTGGTACATTTTTCTTAAAATGTTGCATTATTTTTCTCTTCGTTTTTTATGCATTTTATTTTGTAAATCGATGGTTTATGTTTAAATTAATGGACATAATAATCGATAGCATTCGAGGTTTCGAACATAGCCAAAGAAATGATATTTTATTATTATAAAAATTGTCAAGTGTTCGAAATATCGTTCTAGAAAAATTTGTTTCATCGCAGTAAATTCAAATATTTATTCCCTGGTTGATAGTTAACTGTGTGGAATTTTTCCAACTTGATTTATAGTTAGTTGAATTATATTTTGCCAGATATAACCTGGCGAAACGTACCTTTAGATATTCTAATATCTGAAGAACCTGCTATTGAATAATTCAGATTTTTTTGTATGATTTAGGGATATTATATATAATATTGCAAATAGATCTCGTTGATCTGACTAAAATCAATTCTGTAAAAAATGCGGTTGTTGGTAAACTTCTATTACTCACCATGTAAATTTATTGCTGGCTATTTATTATCGTATTGAATAGAAAAAATTTGAATTACTGTCACGATGAATGATATCTGGCGATATTTGGAAGATGGCTACGGCCAATGGAGAATCATATTAAACGGTCCATAAATCACCTTGTTTTTTTTAGAAATATGAAGTCCGCTGTCAGCTCCATTATGCGCGAAAACATCACAGCGTTCCGATCTCGCCCATTTTGCACGCGATTTCGTCTCTAATAACTGTCGAAAAGTGTCGATTCAGCAGGGTTATATTTCATCCTCCCCCAATTATGTTTTTCCTTTACGAACACTTGTTTCTCAGCTGAAATTCGTTCTGCCTATTTTTAACATGAAATGTTTTTTTATATACCTTATAAACATATTTTTAGCACTATGTTTTAGTACAATCTGCAGGAAGATGTGTATTATCAGGAAATTAGGGAAATCACCAACAAATTGAAGTAGAAATGGAATGGTAGAAAATTGCAATCTATTCCAAATAAAAAAACAAACCTTAAGACCTCTTTTCTCTACTATTTCACCCAACGGAGCGTAGTTGCAAGCTATTACTCGGTTCACCTCCTTGATTTACACCAGCAGACGTTGGAAATGAAAGTCAATCGTACGTACGTCAAAGTTAATAGAGTCAATGGAATTTGTTTCTCCCTTTAAGACGTTCACGATAAATAAACAGTGACTGAGGGACTCGCTGTTAAACTAAGATCGAGTTAGTAGCGGAAGTTCTCGTTTCGAGTTTGTTGAGTAGTTTCGAATACCTTTGTGGCCGATGCTTCGAACGTGGGGAAACTTTCTTGAGAAAAAAGTCAAAGGTTGGAGAAATTTCCCAAGCCGGCCTCGTTCGCTCCATGAAAGGTTGTAAAGTCTGTTACAGAACGATTTCTCTTGATGCGCAAAGTCGAAGGCAAGCTTCGACTTTCTTGGCCACTCTGTTTTTACGTCGATGCATCGCGATGAGAAGGCATTGCCGTTTGGCAGTCTGTTTTTTCTTCTCGAAATGTCTGTCGAAAGTATATACAGATCGGAGAAATGCAAAGTAGGAGGAAGAAACGTGGACGAAGCGAAAGAGCAGAGTGGGAGATTGGAATAATTGATAAATTTATCAAATTGAAGTATACTTCCGAATCTCAAGAGTAAATGGATATTTTTCTTTTTTAAGAATCTGTATATTTAGTTATTGATTAGTGGCAAGAATTTTTCTTCTCCGTTGATTATAACGCATTCACGTGATTGCTTAAATTCCATGTGTATAACGCTCCATTCGGTTTGCCTATAAGTTAATAAACTATGGTCCCAGGGGCAGTAGAGGGGGCGATGTTCAGCAGACATATCGTCACAGCAAGCAGGGAACTTTAGGAACTCAGTTTCCAGAATGTGCCCTTAATCTGTCTAGTTGCACTTGGCGTGCATCTAACTTCCATATACGTAACCAATTATTTGAACAGCTTAGACCTGACGACGGGTTGCGTCAATTGAATGATAGACCATGACTTTTCGCTATAAAGTATAGAATCCTAGTAACACTCCACTGTTTCGCAACTTTCAGTAGTATTTCTCTCTCTCCCTCGACTCGTTTAACTGTTAACTAATTTCGCAGTTAGAATAGGACCCTAAATTTGCCAGAAACTCATTGTACTGTACGCAAATAGCGTTAACTTTTAATAAAATATAAAAATAGGCATAGAAAAAAAAAATGAATAACTCCAACAAATAAGCACAAAAGCTAGCAGAAGACGAGCCCTTTAAAATGCCGTTTGTCCGAATTCGATATCTCAATTCGTTTCGGAGATATGAAGCTTGAAAGTTTAGTTATGATGCACGAAATTATGAATTGGAACCGCGGACCCATTGATTACTATTTTTCTTGGAAATGCGTACGCTAAGTAGTAATAGTAAAAAAAACTGCTGACGCAACGTCTGGCGCTGACCCGCGCACGTGACTGGAGGTTGGGGTAGGGCATGGTCTTGGTGCGAGTGAGAAATCCGAGTCTATGACAAGGATAGCGATAGCGAACCGCTGAAAAATGCGCTTCTCTTTACACGACGATATCTCTGGAACCAGAAGTCGCATCGACATGGAACAAACGGCATTTTAAAGAAGAAGGTTCCGCCTTTCGAATGGTCCCAGTTTTAGGGGAAAATATTCAACACCCTCGAAGTTATGATTGTTTAAAGTTTCGCTAATTTTGATACGTTTTTGCCTCGCTTCTAAACGCAATCGTGCAAACTGCTCGTTCCATCGGTATTTTATTATTAAAAATCGTTATGCCAAACGTTCTAATTATTATGTGCGACAAGGTGGCTAGAGAATTGTGCTTATTCGACGCGACTTTGTAGTGTATAATTTTTTCGTGGACGCTTTCCTTTTGAATAATCGCAGTCTTGTCTTACTTACACGTATTAACGGTGTTTAATCGCAAGTCACGATATTTTATAATGCAGCAATGATTGAGACTCGAGTCCACTGTAAAATATCTTCTCATTAATATGTATCAGCGGTTCATTCGCTGCGAGATGCTGGTGCATCATTCCTCAGGGTATTCGCAAAGTGAATCGCGGTAAACCATAAGAGTCTTACATTAAGACGCTTTGCACGGAGGTGCATTGCGCTTAATATACCGGCTAGTAAAATAGCTATTCTCCTATTTTG
Organism: Nomada ferruginata; assembly: GCA_963583965.1. Classification (NCBI taxonomy): domain Eukaryota; kingdom Metazoa; phylum Arthropoda; class Insecta; order Hymenoptera; family Apidae; genus Nomada; species Nomada ferruginata. The sequence continues at coordinate 9,398,877 of OY757224.1, forward strand.
TTTCCCGTCGAGCAATTTTTCGTCGATGATGGAGAAAAGAAAAATGATCGAGGAATCTCCCAGCTCTAAAGTTTACCTTTGAACCAACCATTTCTCAAATACACCTTCCCTCGAGACGGGTTAGGTGTGTTCACCGTTGCCGAACGTTCCATGGATACTTTCGGTTCGCTTTGCGAGCAAAGTAGAATCTCTCTGCTAGGGAACCAGCCCCAGAAGGCTCTAAAGTGCAGCGACGGTCGCGGAAAATGGCTTAAAATGGAGCTGATCGTAAATTTAGCACCGCTATAAATTCGCCCGTGTTAGAGCTGCTTGATACAGGCCGATCGAAACGATGTGGAGTACAGATACAGTGCAGCTGTAAAGATTCACTCGCAATCGAAATGCAATGGGGGGGTTGATTAATGTAGAGCAATCTTCGACAAACGATGGGCCATGAATAATGTAGTGATGTACTTGTAAATTAGTAGATAATCTTATTAGCAGTTCTTTCTGTCGGAATTTTTGTCGCAATTTACATTGTCTTTTGGGGAACTCTGTTGTCTGAAATGCAGAGGCAGACATTCAAAGCTTGTACATAAAGATTGCGTTCTACGATTCAACATCTTTTATTTATACCTTAAACGTTTATGGTTAGATACATTTCACGAAGCTTTGGTATATTTTTTAATTATTATACGAGGCTGCTAGCAATCGGTATATTCAATTTGCCAAATCGAATTAATTCTCCGTTTATAAAATGGAAGTAGAAAATGCAAATACTTTATAGCACTATAAAATAAATCACTTGGATCCACCAAGAATTTTCCGGTCGTCTCTTCACAGATTTTACGTCTTATGTATTTTTTGTTTCGCCAATCTAACATAAAACGTTGTATCTAAATTAAATCAGAATCGTGCCATCGATTGTTCATAAAAAGAAAATACACTTTCATCGAACGCTTCTCCTCGGTCATTGGATCAGCGTGAAAAAAAAGATGATTTCAGAAGACGCATCATCCATCGGAAGGATGAATCACTCGTAACAAGTTAAACGGATAGATCGGGGAAAGCTGACGAAATCGTTGTTCGAGTGTGAATTTGAAATTGACTTGGTTTGGCATGTTAGAGAGTTCTCTTGCCGGAGCAAACTGCTATCGTTCACGAAAACCATGATTGCACGGAGCTTTAAAACACAACGTGCACTTTCTGGGAAAGCTGTAGCTTTTCCACTCGGCTTACCGAGTTAATGCAAATCTCTTTTATTTTTTTTATTTTTTTTGTTGTTCGCTTTTGTAGTGGAAAATTAAAAGGAAAAGGTGGATCGTAGTATGCGAAAGGGAGTGAGGTTAAACAAAAAAATAAATGGCTGCCTGAATAGACGTACAGAGTATATAGATGGACGAATTTTCATTAGACGTAGAAGGAAGAAGGACCGATAAAAAATTGAGAATAATAATGGAAGGCAAGCTGACGTTGGTAGAGAGATAGGAACCAGTTCTAATTTTCTTCCTTCATAATCAAGGACGCTTAATGTGCGTAAAGGATGAGGGATCTTCAACGGTATATGTACCTTGAACAAAAAACGACAGTAATGCAGATTTTCTGTTTTCTTGAGGAATTTGCTCTTTGTCACGTCCAGTTTCATTAATCTCAATGTATAAAAACTAAGAAAAAGCAACGTTCTCCTTTTGCCTCTTTTGTAACAAGTTTGTGATAAGTAATACTGGTTCACCGTAGCACGGAAAAACATTGACAGAAGAGTATATATATATATAAATAATAATATATAATAATATATAATAATATAATAATATAATAATATATAATATATAATAATATATATATAAATTTTGATTACCATGAATTTTTGAAATAGAATGGAGTTCAAAGTACTATTAATATCATGGAGTTATTAACCCTGTTTAATGCATCTCAATTTATCTTTTACTAAAGCTAACCGTGGGTCATTAGTTATGTAAAGTCTGCCAGCATGATGCAAAGTATAGGAAGCTCTATGTAAAGTAAGTGAAAGGGTGGTTGTACTCCCTAGGCGTATGCTTATTTATTCAAGTCGCCTGAGTAGGTCCGACTCTAAACCTACATATACTGCTTGCACTCATCTTGCTAGTCTATCAACTTCTATATTGCACTATTTGAAAAATTGGAATAGTTAATTTATTTACTGGTATACCACGCATACCGCGATAGTTAAGTTCCTGAAAAAATTTCTTTTATCATTATTTGAAACAGTTGCATTATAAATATTAATATAAATATTATCTTCAATTTCTGAGCTTCTTGATTACTACTGTCTTATTTTTCCAAAAAACCTTTTATTTTTATTCGTTTACGTTTACTAGACTGATCGTTATAAGTAAATATCTATTATATACCTGAGTATTTGTAAAGTTCTCTGTTGAAGTTTGAGCTTCTTTGAGTTGTAGGATCTGTATATGGAAAATGGAACTCCTGCTGCTCGACTAAATTTATGCCGCCATGTATGCTCCGCGGGGTAAAATTTAGAGCTTTAGAGTTCTCACCTGTGTTATCGTCATTTGAATTAATTTTGTCTAGCTCAGGCACACGTTTCTATCGTTTCATCAGTCCTTTCTCTACCAGTCATATTTTAATACCTCTAGGATTCATAGGATCCAACCTTTGACTTGAAAAAACCCATCACGCCCCGTGTTGTAAGGGGGATCCTTGTATTTTTAACATGATAGAAAATGATAAATATAAACACTTTTATTTCGTAACTTTAGTTTTGTATGCAACTGCCAATTATAAATATGATCTAATAGAACAATTTAGAAACATTGTACAATACATACAGTTCATTCTTTTATGATAAATAAATCTGTGACACAACAATTTTTAAGACTGCTTACTTTGAGTGAAATATTGGTGGAATTTTTAGTGCTGTATCTTAGGAAGAATGAAAAGTGATGTACGTTATTTTCAGTGGAAAAAAGTGTAGGAAGTTTTATGATTCTTCCGTTCATAAAGTGGATAGTTAATGTTGCATCTTGAAGCTCTACGAGAAAATGAACTATGCACGCTTTGGGATAGATGTTTTGGCGAACATGTGGGAGTTCGCGTTGTCTCGTAAACCTTTATAAGCCTTTGATACAAGAATGCATAATTATTCGCGCATACTTGTTTAATGTGCACCATCGCGGCGCACTAAGATACTTCGCATGGGTAAAACGATATTGCCTACTAAGGGGTACATGTTTTAATTTCCATAAAGTATACAGAGTTGTTTTAATTCAATCGAAATTTTGCCTGGGGCAATTTCAATTTCAACATCATTCCTTTGGATCATTGTAATACTAAATAATCAAAATTAAACCAAACTTATTCCTATTTATATTTATAATATTATACTCTACCAAACGATGTTTCTTTATATTCAAATAAAGTCTGAGTTAGAATTGGAACGAATGGAGAGACAAGAACGGTAACAGTAATTCCAGTTTTGCAGCGGAAAATTTCCCCAGAACGAGAATAAGAGAGCATCTCCTTTTTGTTTCGAGGGCCTCCAATTTTTTAAGCTCCATCACGCGAAAAATCATGGGCCGTAAAGTTTGGTGATTCCTCCAGGTACTTTGACGAAATGGATTCTACATTATAGTGAACATCCAGAAGGCAGATGGCACGGCTTATGCGACATCTCTTTCTTTCATCCTTTTTTTCTCTCGTTTCTTATAAAATACATATCTCGCGACGAGATGCACCAGACGTATTCCATTAAAAGTTGCAACTGATACATGCGTATTCCCAGAGAAACTGACGGCACATCACGAACGTTCTATTCTTATTTCTCATTTTCCACTGCACACCGCGTTTGTCTCTTTTTCTTCGGTGCGAGTGGCGAGAAAATGTAGCTATATCTTTGCCCCGATGGGGAATTTATAGGAATCGCGAATTGAAATTATTGCGGACGTATCGAAGATCGGTGAGTAATGCTTACAAAATCCGACAAATCATATATCTAACGTGGTGTATCAGAAAGCAGAGCGAGTGGAGAAAACGAAAAGATATTTTTATAAGTAGAACGTTGCTTCGCTCGCAGTATTCGTGGGTTGGGCGGTATTAGAAACTGTTCATCTTGCTGCAATTCACAAAATTCTGAGAAGGAAATTCTTCCTTTCACTTCGATTGAAGATAAATTAACCCTTATTTTTTTTATAATCATTTAAAAGTCATTTAAATAAGCCAGATTAATTTTTAACGTTTATTATTTTTTTGCAACTACATGCAGGCCTTTAAATTATACCGAAAACAGTAGAAATATTGAAAATTGTGAGTGGCTCTACCTGTTATTTCCCAGGCGCTTTACATGCCCCGGATAGTTGTAAAAAAATTTCCAATAATTTCAAAAGTATCACCACGGTGGAAACACGATTGTGTAATACTATGTTCCTTAGAGACGACGTTGAAGAAGCATGAATGATGCCAGTGAACATTGAAAAAACCGTCTGGTTTAGTGTGCATTGGTATGTTACATTCAAATGATGTTCACTGATCCACGAATGAAGCATTAAAGCGACCACTTTCGACTGTCCAAATGGTAATTTTTCGACACACGAAATGTGCAACACAGGCGTACACAGAGTTTGTTTATATATATTTCTGTGACAGCCTTTTCAAGCTCGTTTCTCTTTGACAGTCTCGATGAACGGGTCGGAAACGTACGATTCATTAGGATGTTGCGAACGGCAGTCCTGAATGTCTGCAGGCACACGGACAACGAATACATGTATAGATAGCACGTGCGTGTAGAACAGACGGATACGTCCAGAACATGGAACGTTGCTTCGGAGTCAAGATTTACATTCACGATTCTGGCCTGCTTGGGAATATTAGCTGTATGTGTACGATGCTGAACGCCACTCCTGTCTCTGATTATTCATGCCGCGAAGCGTAATGAGAATATATCAGTTATTCGACCTTTGACAGCATTCAACTATGGATTAATTAGTTGTGACGACCGAATAGGCTCGGAATTATTTGGGGCGAAGGTTTCATTAACTGTAGAGATTCTCGTTGGATCGGAGATCGTATGACGTGTCAAGGAAAGTTTGGAATACATTTTTCAGTTGTATCATGGTTAGTAGAATATGCTGCAATACGATCGAGTGAATGTTATGGTCAAGTTTGGCGACGATATATTTTTTGAAAGGTTGATTATTAACTAAGTTAATAATTAATAGATGAATTAAAGTTTAGGTGCAATTATAGTGTTCTTCAATGACATTTTGTTTTGGAGTTTGATAATATAGTTTATATTTTAATACGAGACTCGTAAGTTGATAAAATATAATGGTTTTAAACCTCATGATTTATTCATGGTTTTAGTCGAACTTGCTCAATTAAATCGAGGGGATTAATTAATATTCTGGCATGAAAAGTATTCAAGGCTTTTCCATAGTAAAATCCTAACTGATTGAATATGTATATTATTATGAGTCATAAACACAGGATTTGTGTCCTGTATGAAACACAGGAACCTCCTTTATTAGGTTATCTGGCATAACTCCAGCGACGGTTCTAACGAGGGTACATATAATTCTAGTTCAAAAACCCATTCGATTCAGCGTTCTACGAAAATTCATATTCCTTGAACGATATATGTAACTCTAACCACGGGTCGAATATTAATTGCAGTCGATTATAATTTATAATCCTTCTGTTGGTGCCCTAGAAATTATATCGGGAGATTTTGGACGCAGCCGGTGCCAAATAATTCAGAGCCACGATTTCAACTCGAAATGCTCTTCTCCCTGAAATCTTTATTGTCATTAACTCTTTGCACCTGTCATTTCATAACAAATGATAGTCATGTTAAAATTAATTCTACAAGCTTTTTGAAGGACTTGATATGATTTCTAACGAAATATCGAAAGTTTATTTCGTTTGCTTACGCTTCGCCGGCGGTTGCTCAGAGATTGAGTCAGTAACTGATGGCGGAATCGAGTAACACCACGAGGGAATTGGCACAATGTTCGAAGAGTAATGAACGGAGGAAAGAATTGTCAGGAATACCGATTCGTCTGCTCACCGGTCGATAATTTATTCAAGTAGAGACGGTTGCAACTTTCTTCTATTCGCACTTCGCAGGAGCAAAAAGAAATGGCAAGAAGAGAGTTTCCTGAGAAGCTACGGACGAAACGAGAGATCCAAGGTTCCTTTGAATGCCAGCCATCCGCTATTCCATCAATCTTGAAGCTTGACAAAGCAGCAAGACTGGGTTTCACAGTTACGTTTGCAACTCATTTATTTTTTCCTTTCTTCCTGAAAATATATTTTCTTCTGCTTCTTATTGTTCCTCTTGTTTCAGTATCAGTAATGTTCCGCGTTGAATTTGCCATAGAAGTTTGCACGGTGTCCTAATTATATTTTCCTTCATTTACATTTCATTCTTTCTGGTCTAAATAATTTTGGGTCTCTTGCGGTAGTTAATTCCATTGATAGAGAAGATGGATTAGGCAGTGATACTTTGATCACTTCGAGGATAGTGCAGTTCTAAACTTTAGGGATTACGAGGACCAGACGATCGATGCCATTAGGTAATTGGAACTATTTTTGGTACAACAAAGTTCTAAGTTCCATTAACTATTGGATTCAGATATTAAAAATTCCTATTTTCGATATTCTGATATTTTGATTATTATTAATACAATTATTTGTACACATTTTAAAATCATTTTTATATTATAACCCTGGGTCTTACAGGATACAAAAATATATATCGATCATTATCATACAATACCATTACTTATTCCTTCAATTTTCAAAGTTATTATAATCCTGACTTTTATAGGGCACACTTTCGCAAGAATATTTTCAGCCCATTCGTATCCCAGGTAATCTGAAATTCTTCGTTGCTCTTGTTTCCTTTTCGTATCTCATTGTTCCATTATTCTTTTCCATTTCGTCGTGCCCCTATCTTCGTCGTTATCCCGATCATGTTACTTTCTACGGTTTGGTCTTCGGGATCTTGGCGAAAGATTCTTTTCGATTGCGCTGTCGCGCTCTCCACGGAGGCGAAATTATACCAAGCAGAAACTTCGGCCAAGCCGAATTCCAAGTGGCGAAGATTTCCCCCTCGGGGAATTTCTCTCGTGGCCGATAGCCGGGAAACGTGGGAGGTAATTCGGAGGGAAAAGTTTCCACAATTCTTAACGGGAGCAAGAGATGCAGAAAACGAGTGGATGGAATTACTCGAACTGTTCTATCGCGAAATCACACGATATCGTTCTCGATACTGGGGATATGCTTCGTCGAATTCCCTTCGAAATCTTGATGTCGATGATGTGACGCGAAAATTGAGAGTGGAAATTTTTCAATGATACAGTACGTAGCAAAATTTCGTAGGAATTTTCTTGCGTTTCCCCTGTACTCGTTGGACGGGAAAATTCATTCGCCGTTTTACGCGTTGGCGAAACTACTTCTATAGTTACGAAACGTTTCAACTTATTCTCTCTCTTTTCCAGCCGCAAACTTGTCTGCATCTTTGTCTTCCCCCTTTCCTGTCTAATAGAATGCTTAACTTTATACTTTAACCCCGGTGAGTTTATTTTATTGCAAGTACGAATTGCTGACAGTAGATTCAGCCTATACATTGCCAGACACGATTGGGAAAGAAATTCAATACTATCTAGTTATTTGAAACGGAACTTGGCAAGCTATTCTAAATTTGCTAATTTGTAATTTCGAAAGTTTTATTTTAGACAATAAAGTCAAGGCTGATGTTTTATTTGAAAAATCGAAATTGTTTGTAGTAAGTCCTTATCAATCGTATTTTATAAGGAGTAAAAATTATGGTGGTTTCTGCCTATCTTTTTCGGTGTAAGAAATACAAAGTTTAAAAATAGTTCACGCCAGGTCTAGGTACAACAATCGGAACAATCTAAGTTTATCTCGATCAAGGCGTTGCTACTTTATACAATCTGGAACTGGTCCAATAATATACTCGTTTAAGGTATCATTTCTATGGTAAACTGCAATCATTCTTGCACCATTAAATTCGATAAAACTCGGAAAGCAGTTGAAGCTGTTTAGAGATTCATGTTTCATTCGTTTTCTTGTCCCTATTAAAATTTACACGATTACATTGGCGTTTTATTATTAGGTGTTCGGTCTTAATTAAAGGGGACTTGTGTTTAGGGAAATAAAGGATTTGCGTCGAAATAGCGGTCGCGATAAATGAAGGCACCAGCAAAAGGGGAGATTCGCTGACAAGAGATGCCTTTGTCCGTAATAGAATAGATTTTGTGTTCTATATAGCTTCCTAAATGTATCATTTCTCCCCCTAAGATCTGGTAATGCTGTTCTGACAGAATTTAAATGGGACATAAGGCAGACCGGAAGGGATAAAAGAATATGATTCAAATGATAACTTTTCGTATAACAGTGAATCATCACTCGAATAATCCTTGTATTACAGAGAAGACAGATGGGGTGAATATTTTTGCACACATAACAAATAACCAATCCCATTAATTTGCATAGACTCGTTGTCGAATATTTCTATTTTAATGAAAGTACTCATTAGCTAAACTTTTTTTTTTAATTTAAATTTTTTTCAAATCATAGAAACGTCGACACTACTCCTATTTTATTTTATAAAATTTTCCACAAAGAAGAAGTTTATCAAATTTTCGTATCTCATCGATAGAATTAAATAATCGTTCATTACTTGTTGTATATAAAAAAATTGGTTAAACCCAGGTCATAAAGGACTATCAGAGATTTATGAGCGCGTTGATTGCATAATATCACGGTGCGATCAATATCATGGATACCTATCACGTCCGTCTAGCAATTCCATTGTTCCTTCGTCGTTCAAATTATGACAGTGGCTTATGGTATTAGAATCAGTATGCGGAAAGCCGCGTGCAAAGCTCACATTGCGTTGCAAGAACGGTGTCTTGCATGTTTGCCGCATAGAATCAATGCATCAGTTTGACATGGCCGATCCAGAGTGCTAAACCTTGTACATTGTCAGCATCATTTTGTTGTTTTATTTAACTTTTTCAGTGATTGATACGCAGAGATGAAATTGTAATTGATACAGATCAAATTCAATAATAATATGTATATGTTGCACTTTTATGGTATTTTTAATAAATACAGTAGCTTAGTATTCACAGTATTCCAAATGATCTATAAAGATTGCTAAAAAATAGTCCGCCCCATGAACCACTGAGGGTACATTGTAGAATGCATACATAAATGTCACGCGGAAGAAATTTATCTGGCATGAGTTCCAGTTCGAAGCATTGCATTGCGGCATACATTAAATGATCGTACACTGTTGCTGTGTGCATTCCTGAAAAATGAGACAGAAAACGGAATTTAATTCAAATAGCATGAAACCCAGGCCAAAAACAATGAAATTATTATACTCGTCTTTTGTAGGCAACATTTTTCCAATGAATGTGAAATCCAATGCGATTCACGCAACATTTACCAATTTCTCTCTGTGAAACTGACAAATTACCGTATTTGCATAATAATATCGTTTGGATTAAGTATCTCTGTTGCCACATAAATTTCATTCTATTCATTCATTGTTCCGTGGAAATATAAAACAATGTTCATTCCAAAGATTAAATCTATAAAAGAGACAAAAAATTATAGAACACGAAGGAGGCAAAAATTTTAATGCTATTATAGTTAATTCAGTAATTAACCGTGAGAGGTTGATTAATTTAAAGTTAAAGATTCCTTTCAAGCTGGCGCGTCGTTTCGTTAACTATATTTTATACGTGGCTACTCCGGACAATTAGCTTTTAACGGGATCTTGTGTGCTCTCGCTTTGTTGTATAATGAGCAAGTAATTGTAACCCTTTAAAACGTCTTAGTTTTCAATGCTCGAAGTATAAAAAATAATTTTTCATAGCTCGACATTGTATTTTCAGTTTATACGAGGCAACCTTAATTTTCTATAGCTGTTTAATTTGATTAGAAAACAACAAGATTTTCAGAAGCTAAATTTGCTTAACGTGTAAGAATGGTTCATGAATATTTATCATGAAAAGTTAATTGGACCATACCCGCGTCTCCATTATCCTTTGTCCAGAACGACACCGTCACCGTGTTCACGTTTTTAATTATGCGTTACCAGCTACAAATATTAGGTGCAGAAAATTTAATGGAGACCGGTGGCATGGAAATTAAGCGGGGCACAAAGTGTCATAGAAGAGTATGTAACAGATATAATTCATATAATTACAGAATACCACAGCACGTTGTAATAAAGACATCTCATTAATTCTATTCGTATCAATTATTCGTATAAATTACAATATGGATATATCGACGCGAACATATTCTCGTAATCAGAAATATTACGTTAAATTTGTTAGTCGAGAGATTTCAGAATACGAAAGTAATTTTCAAAGAAACTTCATGTGAACTATCATTAAACGTATCCCTTGTGGACACATGTATATTTATCTTTGTAACGAAACTACAATAATTACAATCGACTGTCTGCATTTATGTGCGAATATTCTACCCTTGGAAAATGCAGCCACGATGTCGCGTAGAATCCCAGTAGTGTGGGTCAACTACTTGTCGGCCGGCCGCAGAGTGAAATAGCCCGTATAAGAGGCGACATAGTTAAGGAGAATATCCCCGTACGTGAGCAGACCTCCGAGGTAGTAAAATGTGCGTGCAGATAGTCGAACTATAGCGAGCATTCTTTAGGGATATTAAAATTCCCATTATGATAATATTCTGCTATGAATTCCGTGTCGGAAGTAATTGATTTTTAATGTTCATGGTTAATACGAGGAAGCCAGGAACACCTCGCTGCAAAAATATTGGGACGCTTGCAGCCAATAAAATGAACCCGAAAGATCATCAGAGAATTATTATAATCATTCAGAATTATCAGCAAGTTTCTTGACTATGAACTATAAATACTTTGTTCCACGTTGCAAATGCATACTTTTCATTGTATTCTATTCTTCCAGAAATTACCACGGTACACTTTACGACGAAATTGTTTCTCGTATGTTTATGGTACTTGCAGGGGATTTTTTTCTCCCTTTAACAATTTCCCGACAAAAGCATTCAAGGTATACACATGTGCAGTAGCCGTATCTTCGCGGGCTTGTAATTTCACGGCGTGCTTTGTTCCAGAAAATTGCTACTGTCCTTTGTACGGAATCGCTGGTATTGGCCTACTGTATTTTACGATTATACGCTGTCATAAAATTTGAAGCATTCTTGCCGAGTCTTATTAATGAACATTTCTATAAATACAACAGTGTTAATATTAAAAATTATATTATAAAATGTAGGCGTTCCCTCGAATATATTAACAAGCTTGTTCGATTTTGAACAAATTATTTCACGTTAATGCATCCACTTGGGGATTTTAAAAAAGGAAACGCACAGGCCCCATCGCTTCAGTCAAAGAAGTAGTCGATGAAGAGACTGTACTTACTACCTGGAAGTAGTTTTCGAGGAGATATTCACTTTCTTTGTGACTCGCGAGGCAGAAGAAAATCTAGGCCAGACGTAGGCCGTTCATACTAATACGATTTCAAGGGAGTACCTGAAGTGGTGACTAATTATTTGAACAACTGGGTCAGAACGAAACGCTTTGGAAACTCATTAGTGGCACGTTGTGAGACACATGGTTCAAAGGCATGATTCCACTCGTAACGAAACCGTTTCCTCTTAATTAAACTCCGTTATGGGGATATTGAAGCAGGTTTATGAATGGACATGTACCTTCAAGTGCTACAATTACACCGGATATTGCTTTTTATTTCGACACCCATATGCAGCAATCAGAAATCTAAGGAAATCAATTTTTATTTCATCTTTCGGCGTCCTGAGAACGCGCTTATTTGATAATCAGAATTCGAATTTTCTACATGAATTAATGTCGTATAATTTATACTGAAATTCTCCAAATTTTACTTAAATATATTTATTACTCGACTGTTCGCGGTAATTCGTTCAGCGAACGAAACAGAATTAATCATCAGAAAATTAGTGTTTACTGAATTTATGAAAACTGTTCATTACATTTTTGACCTCCAATACATACGTATCGTTCTTCAATTATTAAAGGCAGTACAGAGAAGAAGTTGCACTCGAAACGAGCCACGGATTTTTCGGCATCGTCAACTATTCCGGCGATAGTTCACGTCTACCAATCGCAATCGTGGCCTGTCGTTTTCGTCGTCGTTTCGACGTTATTGTCCGCCACTGTTCGTGTTTATTGGGGCGACAGTCATGTTGTTGAGGTTAAGGATTACTTCTCAGAGATTGTGCAAGGGTTTCTCTTGAACGGCTCTTGAAGTATCGACAAATATCGACAACAGGACCAACTTGTACGGTTAATCTTGGCCCGTCTTGCCATCTTTTCAAACAATGGTGGCCCATTTCGCGCGACTGAATCCGTACAAAGTGCTCGTGTACAAAATCGGTATGGTAAACATGCAAGGGAATATCGGATCCTCTTGGTCTTGGTAGCCTGGAATGTTTCCTGGCCTGGACAGGAATAATAAAAGAACAGCACATTAGGATTTGGCGTAAGATGGATCGATGTTTTCCTCTGCCCTTATCTTTGCTGGTACGCGTACACCATTTGCACGATTCCTACGATGTAACGACCATCTTTCATGAGGATTCTCCTTGTTGTGTCGGCCCCCTTCAACGGTCATATGTTCTGTGATAATTTTTTTTTTGCGCGATGGGAGAAGGATACCCTTTCACAAACGCAATTTATTTTGCTCCTTGGGATTAGAGTTAAGGAAGAAAGATTTCGATTAAGATAGGAAAATATTAATTCTTCTTTTCGTTCCTTTCATTTTCTTGGTAATTTAAACAGAAATTAATTCCTAATATTTTTTCAATGTCTAACTGTTATTGTACATAGTCTGCATGAAATTTATTTTACTTGTCGCGTATTAATTAATTTATTGAACATAGTTTCGCTGAGTATATTGTGGCTATCTAGAGCTCGCAAGTTCGAAGCTCACTAGGAATGTTCCTGATCACATTGTTGCGATAGTTTTACCCTTGCCGCAATAATTAATTCGTCTATTACGCTGCAGAGCGTACGCTAACGAAAAAGAACAGTGATACTCGAAGAGTCTTACCTGTTGCTTAGAACATTGCACCTTTATTTTCTTTCCGTTCAGTGGAATATTTTATGCAGCGCTTGAACTCCAGTGTTTCTTCTTAAAATATTGGAAGTTACCTTTTCCCACAAGAAACTTGTAGAAATCTGATTTTTTCGCCAACAGTTTTAATTCCAATTAATTTAATGAAGGTGCAGGGGCTTAGCACGTTTAAGTCAAGTTTAATGAAAGGGACAGAACAGTAATTTTTGTCAACGCCGACCCTCCTAAATCAAAAGCACAATTCCAAATCGAGAACAACTCGGTGCAACGCGAGCGTTATAATGAATGATGCCGCAGCGGAATGCGAGTGACAGGTCATTAGGAAAACGTTATCTGACCGTCCAGTTTCTGCAGGTATTTTAAACTTTTCTGGACAAAGACGATTTGTAGCGGGCATGTCGATTAATTTCTCCAACAACTGCAGCTGACAGCTAAATTTTAGTACACGAGAAGCTCCTCCATTCTCAATCATTCGTCTTTCTACATTTCTAAACAATACTCCTGTAGACAATAAGAAATTACTAATTAATATTTCAGGTGTCCAGTGCAAGAGGATAAGTAGGTAACCTGTGCCACAAAATATTGGCAAATGATATTTTTATATGTCCACTTCTTTCAATCGTTTAATGAAACAAATAAACTTCGTTGGGACAAAAGAAGGAAGCATACATGATACTATCCGGGAAAAGCCAATCGGATAATGATCAAAGTTTTTCCATCATTTTCTTTGCGATCGAAGAGAAGGAACTGGCACAATGATAAGAAAGAATTAAAATTCAGCTTTTGTCTCTCGGGCAGATGATTTATAGATTCCCACCGCAACCGGAGGAATAAAAAAGTTTAATGGACTTGGCTGATAACGGGAAATTTCGTGGAAAGATCGTTCTATATTCCAGGAAACGTTGACAACCGAACTAACTAAGTCTAGAGAATAAGAATGTCTTCGCGCGACAGAATACCCACTGATTCCTGGCCATGCAAATAACTTCTCAGCTAATTGTCTGAGAGCAATTAGCGTTTAAATCGCAGAATGAAAATTTCGGTGTAGCTGTAGTGCTCTAATTAGTTGTAAGGCACAATTAAAATGTGATAAAGTAATTATTTATAGCACCTCCACAATATTTATTGTAATGACAGTAAGAAAGATCAAATTTATTTTTCATGTCTATTCACCTGTGCCAAGAGAAACAAGTGATATACCTGTCAGGGTGCTGTGTAAACGTACAATAGCTTTATATATATGTATACGTTCTTCCTGACGTCACTTCTCATTAATATCAACGTTCATATTACGATAACTTCTATAGCAGGATTTAAATAAAAATTGCAATTAGGGTGCATTAAGAATTCTGGAATGAGTACGGTCGATAAATCACAAGAACCTTTTTTATTTTACAAGGTCTCTAAAAAGTTATGCCTTTGAACGATCTTTTTCTTTTTATCGACGATTTGCTATCGGAACACATACGATAGATTTGCAATAAAACGAAAAGGTGAAAACGTTCGACTGGTGAACGCGTCATCGACAAGATTCTTTCAGCGTCTACCGTTCTCAAAACGGATCCAAATATAGCAAAGTAAAGGAAACTCGTTGTTTACGATGTCGTGCACACAATGGCGCGACGTGTTCACAGTGGGTGGTTATTCGTGGTTCGAAAAGCGAGCACGGCGTAATGTGAGAAAGTTATAGGTTCGATGTCAGTGGCACAGGCGGAAGCATGGAGAATATGGTCGAACGTTAACACGTTCGCCAAATGTCTATAGTGTTGCACAAGGCTTACATCGAACCTCGATTTAGTATAGCTCAGGTGAACGTTCCATGAGTAAGTGGATTTTTTCATGTCATTTAAAGTGTTTTCTCTTGTTCCTTCGGCGTTGATAAAGAGTTTTATAAAATATGTGAGAGCTTAATGCCGCCCTTTGCTTTTCAACAAAATTACGGATCAAAGTTCCACGAATGGTATTCGATTTCACGGAGAGAATTATGAAAATGTGAATTCGGTGTAGATTGGAAACGGGTACAAAGTGTGGGGACAATTAAAATAATATATTATTCGCACCTTTGTCTACCGACTTCTGTGAAATTGAAATAGCTGTACGAAATGGAATACCGTATCTACTATGTCGCTTTCTTTTAATAGAAATTGTAATAGCAGTTCCCAAAAATCTTCGATGGAAATTCATGAATATCTATTTCAATTTTCCATGCACGGTGTAGTTTAGTGAAGTCTACGAATCGTTATCAACTTTATGCAATTGTATGCTCGCGTACAGCCAGCCTCCACGGTTTCGTTCAACTCAGCGAATACCGTTGCGCTCTTTATTTCGTCGTGACGTGCGACATCGTTTTCCACTCGACTGGAGTAGGTATTGCGAAATATTTGGCGGAAATTCTTTAGTTATTTTTTGAAACGGTTCCGTGCTGGCGGGAGTGCGACTATAGCAAACGATTTTGCAATTCAAATAAAAGTTTCTGTATCTAAGAGAGCTCTTTGCTTTATCTGGAAAGCATAAAATCACTAAATTATGTAAGAGAAGTGGCGCTGACGAAATAATAATACCGGGAAAAAAATCGTTTATATATTTTATTTTTAATATTCAAATATATTTTCTTCTTTTCCATTGCAGTAATGTATTGCAGTAGCTGTTTTATTAATATTACCATTAGAATTAGAATTAATTCTCTACCTTCGTTAGTTTCCAAGACATTACACGAAATAAATTTATCACTTTAAATTCGAGGAAGATTTTCACCCCATAAATATGAATTATGGTTGATAAAGGAATGCGTGCCAAATATTTGTCTGAGCACTTTGTTATACCAAAATTTCATCAAAATAGATAGTTGACATGAATGGTTGGCCCCTCGTCAGTCATAATTAAATGTTTCCACGAGTCGTCGGTCAGTGCCGAGGTTTCAATAGAAACTTCGTCAATTAGTTTCCTTTCAAAGGTTCATTTGAACACGTATGTGCTATAGTGCACATGGATTAAATTTTCTACAAGATATTTTCCCAGACCATTTACGTTCGTAATTCTTTCTGTTTCTCCTTTAATTCCGCGTGTCTAAACAATTTTGTCAATTGCAAATGTTTGCAATAGTTGCAATATTCGAGCGATACTGGTGTACACTGTTTGCCAACGGTTGATAATAAAAAAAATGGGATATAGGGTGGAAAATGAGAGGAACGCTCGCAGTTCAGTAAATATTTGCTCGATTGTTGGCAAATACAAATAAACGCGACATTGCATGCACGTGTGTGATGCACGTTCGGCAAATGTTTCATGTAATTTGGAGCGCTGCTCAGTTGTCACGCAGTCATTCTAATGATTTGCAAGCTTACATAGCCTGACAATGTCCGGTTGTATATTACGGGATGTTGTAACTTTATCGTGTAATTGATGTACATCGCAACCCCTCGTGAATTGTAGTCCCATCAATGCCCTACGCTTTAGAGGATTCTGTAAATTGTCGTGTGATACTCATTATTTGTTTTCGACAACAGTGGATTATTATTGAAATTATTTATATAAAAAGTATACCCTAAGTAATTAAATAGAGTGTTCAAACGTATTAACGATATTGATGAAATCAGTCCTGGTGTGTGTGTGTGTCGAGGACTTTTTTCACATTGAGGGTACATCAGCAGAAGGGTTGAAACTGTGCTTGAAATTAACGTGGAAGGAAACAATTTTAATTTCCTCGAAAGCTTTTTCCGAATTAGAGGATTTGTTTCGGGCAGCATAATAAATTATTAATTAGAGTAACATTTCCACTTTCAGGAATAATTTCGTTTCAGAATTAAACTGCGCGTTACAGTTACACAAGGGTAGCAATGAGTAATTAGCAATTTTCGGTAATTTACTCCTTTCCGTGCTATTGTGATTCCAACTTTCTGGCTCGTTTTCCATATTAATTAACGTAAAGGTGAAACACAAGCGGACGAATTTTGTTACTCTCGTTAGGAGTACGAGCGTGTTGCGATTATTAACGCTTTACCGGAATCACGATAAAAGTGGCCGCGATTTATGAATCAACCAGAATAAAATAACTTTCGAGGGTTATAATTTTATTGAGAAATACGAGAGCCGAGGGGTGATCACGCATGTCCTGATTTCCATGTTGCAAACATTTTTAAACTGTGCTCAGTTCATTAATAACTTTCGGAAAGCCATTAGAGTACTGTACAAGCCATTAGGAAAAATCCACTAATTGTACAGCAAATGAGGTTGATTGCATTATAGAACATTTTGTACCGCAAGAAAATTTTTCAGGAAACAATCCAATACCTTCATTATTCCACCGAAGTAAGCACGATAGGTATTAAAGGGGTCGGAACAGTTCAGTACATGTAGCTGCAGAATATTCCGCGGTATATTCTGCGGACATGCATACCATGATTAGTCGCACCTATAAACATGTCCCAAATATTCGCATGCTAATTTGTCGCATGGCATTTAATCCCGGATCGGTATACCAATAGCCAACCGCGTCGATTGAATTTTCATTTTGTTGTTTACGGCTGCACTTGCAATTCAATTATCTTGTCGACACCTTTCAATCGTACCATTTTTATGGCCACAATTTACTTCGCGAAGAATGCAAATCTAATCTTTAGCGTCTTTGTTTTTTGCTTCTTATTTATTTGCTATCGCATAACAGTTGAGGTGTAGCTGTTTAGCGCGATGAAAGGATATTGTTTGCTTTCGAGCACTCGAACGATGCAGTTCTCGTATTTCGATGGCGAAAGAATTTTCGTGTTGCTGCAGAAAACTTCATGTTACTCGATATTTTGATTATACGAAGTAAGAAATGGAACGCCGTTCCGGCTAAAGCGAAGGAGGATTTTGAAACGAGATCTTGGACAAATTGCGATCGCTTTTATTTCGAGATGGACTCGCCTTGGTAAATTTTCGCGCTCCGGATGAAAGAAAAATTGGAATGGTTCCGATTCGTCATGACAATTCCACTAAACAGACGGATAATTATTTCCTATTACTTGAAAATAAAAATTTCAATGAACAAACTTATTACCTCTCTATTCTGAAAGTTAAATTACTATTTTTTCATTAAAACGCCCGACATAAATATCACATTTCTGCTGGAGTAAAAGTTTTCCAATTTCAGGTAACAGGTTTTTGATAAACGAAATGTATACTGTCCAACAAAAACTAGGTAGAAGATAAAAATTAAAGGCTCATTTCCAAACGAGAATTTAATTTTTCTACGAGCAAAGGACAATGGTACAAAACCATGTAATCGTGGATGTTGATGTTCAGCAACGTCGTTTCGCGATGCAAATTCCGTGAAAAGGGTGTGCGTTTGTATGCGTCGCGATACGGCACACGTTACGACACGTGACGGATGTTTAGTTCTCCCAAATGGGCAGAGAAGTTCGCGTAAAACGGTGAACATAAATTCCGTTTTCGGTTGCGTTCAGAAATTTGCAGGAAATTCAAAGGACGATGAAGAATAATAACAGGATATCTTATCTCTGTTGGCTTTCAAGCACTCATACTTTCAGTGCAACATCTTATAGATATCAATTTCGTTAGCGCACGGAAAATTTGTAAAATAACACGCAACCGGTTATATTAGTATTATATTTGTGCATATTGAAATCGTGATAACTTTATGATTGGAAAAGCTGATTAATTCGATGATAATGAAATACTGTCAGTGGAAACCCCTTGGCGTTTCATTTAAGAACAGTCAAAGGGGATAGGCAATTTGCTTCGATCGCACTTTTAATACAGGACGTTAATTAATTTTATCAAACGTCACCGTTCATTCGGAGAGTAACGTTTTGTACAGTGATCGCAGGAGATTTTTTTAAATTAAATTGGTTGAGTTATTTAGAATATCTCGATGACAATACATTTCTGGTCATTTTAGAACTTCTGCCTTTATCCTCTTTGTATTATCTTCGTAGCATTATGCACGTATTACTGACAATAAGCTTTTCGAGACTTCGTTCGGTATAGTAATTTTGAAATTTTCGAAGTTTCCGGGAAATCGATAATCTGCATATTCAACATGGGGGAAAGGTATTATTGAGCATTTTTGCCGCGGATGAAACGTTAAAGAGAAGTTCCAGGAAGCTCGAATATTCCTGTGTAATATAATTTTGTAATATATCTTGTAGTATTTCCTTGGAAAGAAATTTTGTAATATTTAGAATACTTAAAAAAATTATATTATAAAAAGTGATCTAATATTGTAAAAGTGGTTTCTGGAATATGTACGATAAAAATTCATTCCGCGCATAGCTTAGGAATATACATGGGTATCCTCAAAATAAGGCTGATCGATCGAAGGTCTAGTTTCGATGAATAATTGAAGCAGATACATGTACCGTCGAATGCTCTCTAGTATTTGAAAATATATTTTGGAAAGATGTGAAAAACAAATACAGTCTAGAAATAATAATGAAACATGGCAATGTTTATATAATCCGAGGAACTATCAGCGTCATTCTCCTCACTTTATAATATATTTTAAACATACATTTCGAAGCTGCATTATTAATTGAGTTATTCATTGAATTGTGCCAAAGTATCTGTCAAACGCACGTATCATGAATTGTTAATTTTGATATTTAAATATCCTTCCAATGAATCGACATCTATATAGATCATCCAGAGAATTCCATTCTAAAATTTCCTATTTTATCAATTGAATTCTTCACAAGTCTCTGTCACTCGATCGACAAATGTACAGTGGAAATTTCATTAATCACAGTTCCACCGGATCGTATAATTCGTTCCTTATTTCCCCTCGGATTAATTGTCTAAGGTGTGCACGTTCAGTGTAACGGTTCGACATTATATGGCATCAGGTTTAATTGGACTCGTCCAAGCAATTGAACGAATTTTCAAACAGTGGCTTTGCGAGTTCTTGTCGATGCTGAGAATCGAGCAATAAATCACTGCGGCCAGAGCGTAATAAGTCTTCGAAAGTAGAGACTGAATGAATCAGTGTTGCTCAAATCGATTTTACCATAGCCCTACTTTGCTCCATCGAAAACGGAACCATATCGATACTTCTATTGAAACGCGTTTCGAATAAGTGGAATATTCATATTCACAAGGTTCTTTATACGTAATCCACATTTTTTGCCTGGTTTATATTAAAGTGCATAAATATAGCATTCCTGAAATTTCTTTCGCTATTCCATGAAAATATTTCCCATATCAAGTTGTGCCCTCGATATTTACTAATCGATAATATTTCGAGATCAAAAGAAATCTGACACAATTTCCTTTATCTTTTTATTAATTTTTTTTTAAATTATTATCTCAATTATGTTATTATATAAATGGTGAACGTTATATGTATAATATAATCGCTATTTGCTGCTGTGCTTGTACTTCTGTAACATCATTTAACCAGATTTCAAGGGATTGCACATTCCATTCTATTTTGAAATCCGTTGGTGGACCATTCGTGTACAGGAATATTTGATTCTACGAATCGAAGGGTTTTTTGCTGCAGCAAAGCTAAATTACA
This sequence comes from Nomada ferruginata, assembly GCA_963583965.1. Classification (NCBI taxonomy): domain Eukaryota; kingdom Metazoa; phylum Arthropoda; class Insecta; order Hymenoptera; family Apidae; genus Nomada; species Nomada ferruginata. Next base: position 9,419,523 of record OY757224.1, read on the forward strand.
TTTTCCTATTTTAAGCACCTTTCAGCGGATAGCTTTACAATAAAACGATAGTCTTTCCCAGAGGGAAAGTCTGTACGCCTCGGATTGTTAGGGATCATGGTGTTTGCGTTTCAATGTAAATTCCCGCCTACGTATTGTTCAATCGATACACTTTCTTCCCTTTAGTCTGGCTCCGCGGGTACGCGAGTGTACAGGAACAAAAGAAATATAGGGAAATTGAAATTGTTCGACCGATAATGGCGTGCATTTGTTTCGAAGCAAATTTTAAGTGTTTTAACCGAGACTTAACGGGGAAAGCGAAAGACAGTAATGGAGTTTCGATGGTAGCTGCATCAGTGGAAGTTATTTTGGAAAAGGATAACATCTAGCAAAGCTGGGAGATTCGTTGAAATTGAGTTGTAATCCGTTCATGCTATCCCATTCGAGTTCTACGCCATTGCGAAACAGCGATCCGATTTTCCTGATAAACATTACTCATAGAACCGTCTTTCAACGCTTTCAACTTTTCGCGTTAATCCGAGTCCGATGAATAAAAAGCTTGTTCATTCGACGAATCAGTGATTGTTTCTTTTACCATTACTCGTTATAGCTTTGAAGAAGCCAATTGAATAGACAAATTGAATCAGTGAATTTTAATGCAGATAAGCAATTTTTTGGCGTAACGGGTAATAAATATTTCCCGACTTTCTTCGACACAGTAGGCAGTCAAAGTGTTAAATTAGAGGAGATAATTAAAGTAGCCCTGTCAAATTGCCTCAGTTAAACCCAGACGACACAAGGCCCCCTTAAACCTTCTCTAATTAATATTCCAATAACGAAGGCTATCTCTTGAGATACATAGATCGATGAAGTCCCTTGCCCAAGGTTCGGGCGGCTGGATTGGCGAATAATTAACTCTTTGTTGCATTAATTTCTCGTTAGTCGAGAGAATTTAATGAAAGGATCCTGGAAAATCTGCCACAGAAATACCTTCTTTAAATCTCTCAGTTCCATTTCATTCAAGTAAAACCGGACACTAATTTATGTAAATCCTAAGAATTCCTTCTCTGATACTTCCTTTCTAATAATTTATCAAATATCTTCCCATTTTAAATAAAATCAAACCAGACACTATTCAATACAAATCCTAAGAAACCATTCTCCAATATTTAATTATTAATAATAATCTCTACCATTACACGATGTACATTTATGTGTTAAGAGCATCATAAGACGAAGTATTGTTTCTTAATTATTACTTGCTCATGATGTCGATTCTTAATGCGACTGAAACTCCCAAAGAAAAAAAAGGTAATAAATGATAAATAAATTGTCGAAGATATATCAGTTTGCAAAAATGACTGCTATAATTTTTGTTCACCCCGAAGTCGTTCAAAAAGAGGAAAGTATAAACGTAGCTCGTCGACGTTCACTGAACAGATGTTGTTACCGTGTTTTTGACGTGTGGACGGGTAAAACGATCAAGACGGTAAATAGGATGCTGGAATGGTTTCGAAATGTTATTAGAACGAAGAAACGTATTCGAGGACGTGACACGTATAATATACATGCACGTGTATATTACGGAGGCTATGTTATGGCCACCATGTTATGGGGGTCGGTTTGCTACAGGGTACTTGAGATTGAAATGTATGCGTGTAACATTAAAGCGAAGTACCCTGTTCTACTAAAAGGGTGAAGCACAGTGCGTCTTTTTAATCTTTCACGTGGTGTAATTTCTTCTGAGCAACACGTAGAATATTATACGATCCTGCGTCACCACGATATAGTCTTCTATTTTTTTTATCTTTATTACTATTGTACCAATGATTGAATTGTTTCACTTTAATTGTGTTTCTTTTCAAAAGATTTTCCTGCATTGCAGATAGCCATTCGAAATATTTAATTGCGATGATATTTATGCACAATATAATTGGTGATAATATATGTTTGATAAATATAAAATAGTTATTCGATTTTAGGAATACGACAATCTAATTCATTTAATTTTTATTACAAAATTAGGAATAAGAATATTATACAAGAAGAATGCTTTATTATTATCACTTATGTTTATCATATATTTAGAATCTTAATTTGAAATTCATGAAATGATTCTGCGTCACTCGAGTAATGTTTCTATGTAAAAAAATAATTAAGATTAAATTTGAAAGCGTCGAATATACCAAGTAATTTGTAACATCTATCAGATGCTGTTTTGTAAGGAACTTCGTCGTTTCTAACTTTATGTCAGGGAGATAAAGAAGGGTTTCTTATATAGCCTGGACAATATAGCTCAAGTTCAAAGTTAAATTTTAATTCATCCTTTTTTACTATCGGATTAAACGATAATCAATTTCTATCGCAGGCTATAGATCGCTGAAAATGTATCATATAGCGCTAAGAAAGGTGATAAGAAAATTTTGTAGGGAAAAGCTTCGCACTCTATGAGCATGCTTGCGTAACTTTGATGCGTTTTTAATGGCCAATACCGCGGTATCTTCTTTAGAATCCATTAAGCTGGCTCTATTACTACACGGTCGTATTTCATAAAAGTTCCATAATCGTGGCAATTTCTTTTTGCTCAAATTTCACGTTGCATTGTTTATGTGTTGCCAAGAAGTATACTCTGACTGAATTTCATTAAAAACGTTGTTTGTTATTCCACTTTTACATGTATTATTTATTTTCTATTCACGTTGTTCATGTGTAGGTAAAAATGATACTGTAATTAAATTTCATTTAAAATATTGTTCATTAGCCCACCTTTGCATACATTATTTATCTCTTATTTGTATACAGAGCCATGGACATTATGTTGTCATATTGTTTCGTTCCTAGTAATGTTTATTTGCTCCGAATAATAAAATTTAAATTATTGTAGCTGCATTGCTGCTGGTTATTTTGCATTCATGAGACGCGGAGAAAACTCTGGAAAACTGTAACAGGGTGAATGTCCAGCAATTTTGCACGTGACTTCTAGATTTTGATGGTGAATAAGGTTATTGTATTTTCAAATACACATTTACACCTTGATATTATGTGGTTACTGAAACTTCGCCTATAAAAGTCGTGGCGTCCTCCATACTCGTAAACTGGTTGAAAAAATCGAGGGGCAATAGCGAAGTTCTCGTTGGTATAGCTGCAACATTTTTCTCAAATTCTGAACTCTTTTCACACGTCCAGGTACACATACATTAGTGCAATATCATACTCATGCAGCGATAAATATTTGCTGCAAAACTACGCCTACATGGAAAAAACAAGAATACCAAACCACAACGAATAGTCTAAAATTTTTAAATTACTTTATTGTCATAGTTGATTCATTATCTAAAACAAACAAAAATATTCCTGGATCCCAAAGTCCCTTATATTACATTATATATATAAAAATCACGAAATTTTATATAGCTAGTGAAGAAGCAGACCACCCCAATTGTGGTAACTCGTACCCCCTTCGGTTCCTGTACACGATACGAAATTTCTTTCCGCAATATCTCCTCGATAGCACGAATCAGCTTTTTACAAAGAGAAGGGGCTTTCCTGATGTTTGTTTCTTCCCGACGGAAGGGGACAGGTTCATTTCTTTGTCATTGAGCATGTAGGTCATAGTCTTATCGAGGAACCTGAGGAAGAAGGGGAAACGTTTCGTGATTGTCACGATGTCGAGCGTGCTTTGATGTGTGAAAGGGTGACAGATTTCACACTTCCTCAAATCTTGACGAATAGGGGATCGGTACAAGGATTGTGCAATTGTCGCAGGTTTTATACATATTCTTTCGTCACCACTAGCACTAGTTGAAATATAATTGGGCGAGAGAATTCTTAGCTCATGTGACATCCGAAATTGAATGACGAGTTTTATGAACTGACTAAGAGGGTGGATTTTTGCATCGACGAAAATAATTATGGTGTAGGATATTTTTAGATTTATACAAATCATTCGTGGGTTGGATTGTTTATTACGTGTCGAATTTTTCGAGGATGAATTTCTTTGTTATTTAGATAGAAATAACGTGTTCCACTTTAGACAGAGATTTACATCTTTACATTTACATCTATTCTAGGAATGATGATTTTTGAATACATATGGGAAGCATATTTGAATGTTGGAAATGTAATGTTTCAAAATTGGGTTGAAAGTTGAAACTGATCCCTCGAGAAATGAAGGACGATTCAATTGGTGCATTGAAATTCATTTACACTACTGTCATAGATGTATCTAAATTGTTTTCTGGTACCAAGCTTCATTTCCATCTCTTTGAATCGAACCTCGTTGGGGGCGTGATCGCCGTGGTGCATCGGTGCACCTTTCAGTCCTATAAATTTGTAACTTATTTATTGATTCGACGAACCCGATTGCAATTCCTTTTACCCCTGTTGCACTTGTAACCGGCGAATACTTCGATACTACGCAGATTACTTTTTTCCGCGTTAATCCTGGATAATGCATTTACCGTAAACGGAAGCTTTTACCAGATTAATAAAAGTTCCATTAAGTCTTGATTAATGGAATCAGCAAGACGATAAAAGAATATATTATTATGATTGCCAGGTGAAACTATAATTATGTTAAAAATAATATTTTACAATCGCGTGCAAAATAATTCAAATATGTATATTTTGCTAGAATATTCGCATGAGAAATATTTTTTTATATAAATTCTGTCGCTGAAATTTTATAATATAGTCAGTGGAATATTTTGGACTGTATTTGAGGAAGTAATTTAAAGGCGCGACTCTTGCATTTGAAGCGAAGGAACTTGGAATCTGCTTAACCCAGGAGTGAATTTAATCTTCATATCATGCTACACAACACGACCCATTTCATTCTTTGCACTAATCTCAAAATATCACGCTGGTTAACCCAGCTTTCCTTCTCCTCCGTGACACTGCTTTATTAATCTATCTCGCAGATTCTACCCAGAATGATTGGAATTCGTGACGATATTCATTTCGCGGAGACGCTGTTATTAATCAACACAGAAGAGTAATAAATTTTCAAACTATTATTGTTACAATACTGCTGAGAATAAAAAGCATCGAATCATAATTAAAAGCCAGTCCAATTCAATATTCAAAACGAACAAACCCTGAGTCACGAATAAATGACTAATTAACACCTTCCAAGCAATCCGAAACTTGTTGCACATGATAATGTTCACGAACTTTCCAACCGGTTTCCCGCTGACAAGTTCCCCGTATCTTTCCCAACTTGCCAAGTCCAAGTGCTAAGAAAAAGGTTTCCGTCCAGGGAGTCAAACGGATTCGATCGACCGATCGATTATCATACTTATCCGACGTTTCCTTCAATGAATCATTTCGTGCGATCAAACCAGTGACAAACTTATCGTTCGACTCGATTTCTTGCGACGTCGTAACTATACCCGAGGACCGGGGTAAATATCGTGACAGCGCAAGGGAAAAATGAAAGTTCTCCTAGGAAAAAGAAAAAAAGAAAAAAAACGAACCACGTTGGAATTTCGAACGGGGACGCGGTAACGTGCTTACGAGTACTTCTTTTTAAGCCTTTGAAGAATGGAATTATACCCTGTGTCTCTATTGTCACGAAGAATTCTTGGCCCGCCTCTTCACGGCTGGCTTTATTTCCTGAACGGTTTCTTGAACTCGTTTCTTTCCTCTTTTTTCCCTCCCTCCACTTTGAGATCAGCGTTCGTCGCGCGAATTTTAATGGACGAAATTTCGTTAAACGTGTCCAACGGTCACGGGAGCACCAAGCCCAATCCTTCTACGGTGAAATATTCCGTTTTATGTGAAGTTTTATCGACGAACACGCTGCCAGACTTGCTGGCCGTTTTAAGGAACAGAACGGCGGCCGCGGCGGAGCACTTGTAATTTTGCTGACGGAACGTAGTCTGATTTTATTCCGATATTTTATTTCCCGTGGCCGTTGGGGAAGCAATGCGCGCCATATTTGTACGAAAGCGTGTTTCGATATGCATGCCTCATTCGTGTTCCACCGTGCGGATTCTCGATTGAAACGATCCCAACGTGTGCTTGGTGGAAAGTCAGGGCTGATTGGAAATTTAAATTCGGGCTAGCATTGGCCGACCGATTGAATTAAGTTTGCGTCTGCTCTAGGGGTTGGTGTGCGATATGTAAAGTGTTCTATTTTATCTAATGCAACATTTTTCGGTGAAACAGAAAAAGAAGGTGGTAATAAAAGAGAGGGCGAGAGCAGAATTCTTTTTAAATCGACGCGAATGTCGCTGTTATATCGCCTGAAATTTTTCGTGAAAGATTACGAAGCCAGCTTAAGATTAAATGGTACATTTTCCATTAGATAACATGACGTTCCACTCATGTTTTATAAAATCTTCGCAAAGAGAACGAATAAATCCGAGTCCCACTGCCGTGTAATGGACTTGAAGCGCTGATACTCGAATCTCTAACACAATGTTCTGAATTTTTTATTATTTGAAATATTGCTAAAGCGTTGGCAATATTTCTTGCAATAATTGTTTAATGATAGTAACCACGTGTTTGTTCGTCGTATGATATTACAATGATTTATACTATCGTATTTTTTTAATGCTTTATAAATGTAACATTTGTGTTAATAAATTTTCTCAGAAAGATATTTTATTATCATTTTCAAAGAAATGATAATAATCAAGTATTTCAAGCATTTCTACGTTCCGAACAATTTTTCGTTTACAGCATGGACGCAGAAATATTGTTCTGTCCGTTTCGAAATATAATTAATTTCGCAATGGAACTTTGTGTAATAATGGTGAAGGGCTCCTTTTATTTCATTCCGTGGGAAAAACCATTAACGGACGAGTTTCAAATTGAGATATTTGAGTGGCAGAAATAATTGCGTGCTCTTGGAGCTTTTTGTATTAGTGAATAGAGCTGCGCCAAATGTAATTTCCTATTATTATTACATATATATTATGCAAAATAATGAAGATAATTATTAATTACTTCTGATTCTCGATTCCATGGAAAATATAATTACAATTCTTGTCTGCAAAAAAATCCAGACACAGCTCGTGATGTATATATACATATATCTTTATAAACGGAGAACTTTTTTAACATTAAAAGTTTAATTAAAAATACGATGGGGAAAAGTAGGTCGACGTCTAACAGTTGGAAGTTATTCTGATTTCATCGATGAAATATTCTATGCGTTGAAGGTATACATATATCTGTTAAAGAAGAAATATACAGCGAAATCACAGTGAAATATTAATCTGACAGTGAATGGAATTACTAGGTACAAGAAGTCTTGAGATCTGTAATACCTGGAATGCAATCATTATTATAAAATAATTACGAAGAGGCTTGAATGAAACGAAACCGATCTAACAATACTCTTGATTTATTTAGTTCTTGGACAGCTACTCGTATTATAAATATATTTCATTACTCTAGAGATGATTTCATATTATTTCGTGAATTAAAGAATTGCAATTATGTGACAGCATTTACCAAGCATCTGTTGAAAATATTACGTTTACTTCAGTTTCAGAGATCCAAAATACATCAGCGTAATTCAGTTTCTAGAGAGATGACCGCGGGGCTTTATTACAACAATGAACGAGATCTCTGTTGCTGAATATGCACGCGGAAAACGATTCTGGATTTAACGTCTTGCGCAACGGCCTTGTAACTACCATGGAAGCAAGTTTTCTTGGCCGGAAATGAATCTGTGCTACCGCTGCCTTTCTTGAAAAGTTAAACATGGAATCTGATTATGCCGGCAGCTCTTCGTTGCTGATAAGTGTTTTTTTCTAATCAAAATTTCATTTCATTTGCGTATCCTGTGTGTGTACTTGCGCGTATCGTGTAGGCGTCTGTTAGTGCCTGGTAAGAAAAATATTTATTCCGTTGGAGTAATCTTACAAAATTAATAATGCACTGAAAAGTTTATTTTATATAGAATGTATTTATTTAATGTTTGCACAATTTTCATTCTATCATTCGCAATTGAGGTGCATTGATTTTCTAGGATATGTTGTTTGAAATTTACCAGAATGCCTCTTGTCTCCTGCTTTGTAGTCTTCGGTTTCCCTTGCATATTATTCGGTATTAATTAGGTCAATTGTAATTCACATCGCGCAATTCAACTCCAACTTAATTGGACTTTATTAAAATTCGCAGTAAAAGTTTTAGCTGCACATGTACGAAATTAATATGAACCGTCCAGTCCGGAACTGTAATTATAGAAAAATAATTCGGGCACATTCCCGTTCGTACCATAAAGGCTGTTTATGGTATCGCAGTCGATTCCAACCTTTACAGCCTGCCGCGCGTGTTACTGCAAAACTCTCATTTCATCCCTGTTTCATAGAGAAACCCATTGAAAGAAGTACTAAATAACGAAGGAAAAACGTGATAAAAGAGTGCCGCATCTTTGGCACTTAATGATATAAGTTTCTGCATGAAACACGGAGTCGTAAGTTCTTAAATCAGTACCAACAGGTGGTGCAAGATACAAAGGCAGCATAATTACATCTACCTGCATTTACATTCTATCAAGTTCCTCTTCTATTTTTTGTTTTTATTATTAAATGTACAGTGATAAATATTTAACTGTGGACTTATGTAATACTCAAATGAGATTGCTACGATATCGATAGAATATCAACATATTCACACCTGAACACAAAAAAAGAAAGAAATAAAAAATATCCAATCTAAAATATTCCATCACTGCACAAGTACACGTGCAACGTTACATTTCCTTTATGTCAGAACTGTTATTCCTTGGTGTCGCATTGAAATTCGATTCATGGGAAATTTAATTGCTCACACGGGGAATTCGTGTCTTGATTGTTCAATATTTAATTCAGCCACACAGTAAAGTTATCTGGGCACAAATTAAACTTTGTCTTCGTGATACGTCGCCGCAATAATCAAGGGGCACGTGCGTTATTATTAATGAACATACATTGTCACACGGTCGCCATTTTATTCAATTCATCGATGCTATATCAATAGCGAACGTCCGTTTCGATTGTTTTCGTGAGGTTCCTCACTCTATCAGCGTACATCATTCCACCAAACAACGCGGTCATACATGTAGAATATAGAACAGGCGATATCACGGCCAGTCCGTTTATTAATGACGCATAGTTCGATAGGAAATTGATAGTGAATCTTTCCGGAAATCATCGAGCCAAGATATCTCTTCCGTTCACGTTCATTCTCGTTCCGATGGGTCATAGCGACGAGATTGAGCAATTTTCTAGGATATCGCGAAGAGTAATAATTATTGGAACGACGATCAGTTTTTGGGAGATGTTAATTCGTTTTAAGTATCCATTTCTTCGAAAATATCGTGGACTGGAACGACGGTGGTTTTATGTAAGTCGCGTAAAATGGACCCTAAAATTTCATGGTGGAATTTCGTCGTAATTCGTAGCAGTTTGGAAGAAGGTAACAGCTGGTAAATTTTTATGTTGGCCATCCTGCATAATTCGTAATGTCACACGAGATATCCGGGGCTTTTGGTACCTGCTGCTTTCTTCCGGGCCGAAATGGATTCATCCCTGTCACTGCGTGTAGTAAGTTGATAAACGCAATTATGAGAACACGTCGTGCAAGAAGAATAGGAAAATAATTGTAATCGTAATATCGTATTAGTATGTAATAATGAAGTTCTAATTAATAGCGTCTTATGGGATTAATAGCGCGTATGGAAAAACAGATTTGTAAAAAGATCTCTAGTGAAAAAAAATTGCCGATCATGAATTTTGTCTGCGGTTTGGAGTTTGAACCAAATCAATTTCGAAACCTGGCCAGTTGTGTCCTGATATTTTCATGGAAACTTTTCGACCGTCCTGGTGTTCAATCGAGCACGGTGTTCGACAAATAATAGACTCTCGTCGGACCGACTATATTTCACCAGGATCCATCATTCATGATCCAATATTTCTGTCCTCGACTGGGGAAATGCAGCGTCGATTCGGACGATAATGGTACAATCATCGGTTCTTTCTATTCAGTCGCAAACAAGTAATAATAATTTTCTTGGACAATGTTCTTTCTATATATGATGTCGATCATTAAATCAAACAGCTCTTGTCCCTTTTTTTCCACTGAAAACGTTACACAGAGAAGCGTGATAAAAGTCCCATCGACAAATTCCTGCAGCATCAACAGGCTATTCTTCACTCGCAGTGAAAATCGATGCCTGCAGTCTGCTGGGAATCTCTTCCGGACAGTTTCACCGTCTGAGGATTTAAAAACGATGTGCCGCGATCACCCCACGGTTTTTCATTACATTCCGCAATTGATTTTTCGCCGCACTTCTTTCCTCCCATGAAAATTAATTCAGGTGTCAAAAAAAAAGAAAAATGAAAGGAGAAAAAAATAGAAGAGAAAGAGATTGAAAAAAGAGGAGGGAGAACAAAAATGCGTCGCGATGACGGCATAGGCTATTGTTTGGGGAAAGAAAGGTTCTAATTAAGAACTTTGAAGCGTAACCTTGCACGACGGAAACGTGTCCAATGTCCTATCCAGCTTTTGTCTAGGTACTGCAATATTCATTTGTCAGCAAATTTAAATCATCGGAGAATCGATCGGAAACATTCTAGGTGAAAGGTTAGAGGCTCTGACAATTGATGAAACGTTGTAAATTGACATGATGATATTCATTGAACTAAATCAAAACCTTTATCTACGAACGGTTTTACATCCACGTGTAATAAGCAATTAATTAATCATTGTTTAGTTAATTGAAAAATTATTGCTGAATTGAAATGGCATTAATCAAAAGTAAACTGTTTTGTAGGGAATATGTATAAGTATCATTTAAAGTGCGTTGCAAAAATATTATGCGGCACTTTCAGAATCACGAATGCAATATTACAACGCACAGGCTCGAAAGATATCCTGCAGAATGATCAATAAGAACGGAATAAGAATAAAGCCGTTTAACGTTAATATAACAGGATTAAAGTCCATCGCTTCCAATAGTTCTGTTAAGTCACCCCTCTTCGGTACTCGAAGCACACCTCTGTTTTATGAAGGGGAGAAAAAAAGGTATGAATGGACGAGGGAGAATTCGTCGGTGAAGTTCTGAAATCGCGGGAATTCCGAAATCGATCATGGAACCATGGTTATTAGGCGGTTCGTGGAATTGAAAGTGCGCGAATGATGCGAAGCGGGCTTAAAGGGGCAACGTCAGGCCATAAAAGCGATTAAGCCTTTTAGGTATAACCTTTAGGTATTTTGGCGGCGGTGGTTTGGGGTAGATCGTGATTTGATGAACTTCCGGGTTAAGCAGATTGAAATGGAGTCACGCCACGAGTGAATTTCCTGGAATGGCTTCTTTTACTACAATTGGATTAAGTGAAATCGGATTCGCAGTGGAATAAAAGCATCGATAATAAAATGAAACACCTTTGTTCCCTAAACAGTTTATGATTTTCTCATACGTTTGCTGTCCAATACTTCTGGTAGTTTTTTCTTAATAGTACGAATACATTTAAATTGTAATCATTATTGTGTAAAACGTAAATGGATATTATTTGTTAATTAAGTGACGAAAGATATTACTCTTATAAATAAAGAGAAGGTAAGGAAAATTTTACTTGCGTTCCCCAATTTCAATTTGCTGGGCCGCCCAAAGTATCGTTTCACTCATTAACGCAGTAATTGCGGTAAGGGTCGTGGGGGATGATGATTGCTGCCCGCAGTTGTGACAAATGTGATTCATCCTCTGGGAGTAAAATTTCTTTCGTACGGTTCTCGATTATGCCAACGGACGGGAATTCAATTAACAGGGCAACATCGTCGTTTCAACGAACTGTGCGATATCAATTGGCGGAAACGTTGATTCATTGGACAGAATTAAGTATAAATCGGGTTCAAAGTTTTGTAATTATCGAAGGAAATGTCACGTCCCGACTATTACTGGATTAATTGTACGATTCATTTGGGACAACTTTAGTTGAAATGCGGCAGCTACATTTACCCGGACCGTCCATATAATTATACCTGCCCCAGTGATGTTCGCCGTAACGTGTTTCGCATCGTTGCGCTTCCTATTCTCTTTTCCGTGTACATTTTCAGCGATGTAGTCGGTTCGAATTGCATTCGCCAATTAGGCTTAGAATTCATCGTGCGCTCCGTCGTGTTTGCTTCTATTACAATTGTCGTTGGTGTTCTCCTTATTCCTCTTCTAAATAATTCCAATTAACCGGCGAAACGAAAGAAGGAATTCACGACAATCGGTGTACGGTTGGGAAGAATGCTGCGATATAAATAACGAGGAATGCGATTGTTGATCCTTTTGTTTGGTTTATTGTAAATTCATTAATTGAGAGGCAGTTTAGCCGGGTGAAAGAGGTGAGTCATATTTCTCTAACGAAATGGAAAACTGTATTTATGATCGTCGTTGCTCAGAACCACTGTTGCGACGTCGAAGCTAAAAGAATCCGGGATGATTTATTTGAAAATAGAAAAAGGCTGCAGGTCGATTTAAGTAACTCACTGAGCTACGTAATATATTGATCCCGGCTTTATGTTCTTCTCCGTCTGCGCTCATTCGTACCAATTTATCAACAACCTCGCTCTTTTCTTTGCTTTTCTTATTGTCCACGCCCGAGGAAAGTTGTTTCTTCAATGAGAGTTCTACATAATTAGGATGAAAACCTTGAACTTTTCAACGGTTTCGCAAAAAAGAAGAAAAAAAAAGATATCTCTGCATTTTCATTGCTATCTCGTCTGCTTTTCAAAGGATTTATATGCTTGAAAGTAATTGAATGTCCAACAGGATAATAAATATTGAGAATTGTTTTGTCTAACTGATTTTTATGGAAACTAAGTGGAAGAAGATTAGAGACTTTTCATATGAATTCTATTTATGATTGCAGCGATTTTATGAATAATAAACTTTCCACGGTTTAATCAGTGATAAATCTCGTTCACGAGCCACGTATGGCTCGTCTCATTCATTTTCGAAAACGCGCACGGCTGCCAGATATTCGTGACTTCTATTCTTGGAGGATGAAAGACTGCAGTCATATTCACATGGCTATTTGTCTGTGAATATTATGGACGTATTATTCCATAGAGAGCGGCAACGTTTGATAAAAATAAAATCTGGAATTGAAATGGACTATTTGTTCGTTTTTCCAATATTTTCGAGTCGTCATCTGCAGCGAATGTAACGCAATGCCAACAAATTAGTTGTTAAAATAAACAACAACTATCCAATATCCATTTATTTAATCATCAATCTGTCTCGTGTAACAAGTGAAAGAATTTTTATGGAAATGATAAAAGAACGACAAGGTGATCCAAATTAAGCAACACACGTAAAAAAATAAAAATTTAACGGACGGTTTTTCTTTAGCAAACTTTGCAAGATTCGGTGGTCAGAGTAAACATTGAAACAGTCATTCCATTGTCTTTGGGAGTCGTTTTAAAACCCTTTATACCTATCCCCCCCAAAAAGAGATAATTCCTCCTTGATTGTTTGAACACTTCTCAGGAAGCAATGAAGCACTTAGTAGCTCCTTGCTTGTACTTCTTCCTTTTCTCTACTGAAATCACTCTTATCTTTGCTTTTCCCTCGTTTGTTCTGTCTAGCCCCTTTCTTTGGTCGATTTTAGACTCTTCACGTCCTCCTCTATTTCTCGTTGCACGACGTGGATGTTTTTTACCCTTTTTCTTCTCTCCCTCCCCCTCACTTCGTTTATATATCAATCGTTTCTTTTCTGCCAACTTGTTCTTTCCTTCGACTATGTGTTTTCTTTCCTTCATCTATTAAGATAACTAATTACATTGGCGGGCTACCCGATCTCTCGGTTGATATCTTCATGATTAATTAGGTTCCCAGTGGTCGAGGGATTCCTTATATTTTCGGGCTCGGTGGTAAGTGTTTAATGGACATAACGACTGGCAGACGTGATTTATCGTTGTGCTTTACGCCAGTGAACTGTGGCTATCCGCAACTGGGCCACGGGGAACTTGTGTTTTGGCTGATAACGTTGTCAGTAGCTTGAACAAGTGGCCAATATAATAGTTTAGGTATAGACAGAGTATTAGTCATTCTTGTAAATTGAGTATGAATTGAACGTTCTTTTCCGAATTATCCAATATTATTTTATTATAATATTCTCTCTATCTAGAATTGTAAACGAGGTAATAATAAAACTATCGGATTTACACTTTCATTCTCATCACGAAGCAAAATTTTAAATAAGATATCAATAAGATGAAGTGTTAAGTAATTGAGTCTTATTAAGAGATGTCACCCAGTGATTCGTTGAAATGTGAACGCGTTAGAATAATTAGTTAGCCAGAATGGCACGTGACAATTTGGTAATTGCTTCGAGGTACTTGCGTGAACGTTTCATCGTTTCGCTACGAAACTTCTGAATCTGTTATAACATTTTTAATTGCTTTTCCAACTAACTTCGCAAGTCATGTTTTATTCAACGACAAGTTTTAAGGGAGGATCGGTGGTTCATGGGATTGACGAAAAATCTGAACGAAAACCAAATTTCACATCCGCGCGAATGTTTTGCCGTGAAGTTTAAACTACATTCCGCAAACGATCGATAAGTCGAAATTAATGGCAGCTTCAGGTTTGAGAGCAATTCGACCCTTTCATCCATTTTGAGCATTCCCAATTTCCGTGACACGCCACGCCGACACTCACGTGACCCACACATCTTCGAAAATACGATTGTTGAGAATCGCCGATCAAATATAATTGGATTGGATTTAATTCAAAATATAGACCAAAGATTTATTCCACTTGTACGACAGGTTTTTAATTTATATTTCGGTTCGTCAATCAATGACAAAGCACAACCTGGTTCTTTTTAATTATATTTTTAATAACTGTAATGTGTGTAATACAATCAACGCCTTTCTGTTTTAATATTATGTCGGAAATTTAACTAGAGTTAGAATTAAAGTTGAGCTTTGTTACAAATATAATATATCAATTGATTGCATTTCCATTATAAAGATCACGACTGGTGGAGCTATTTCTATGTTCTTGAGATTCATTAAACTAATAAAAAGTGCAGATTTGATGGACTGCCATGAATATAGAATATGTATGCTCATTTGCTCGTCGTTTAGCCGTCAGTTCGGATAATTGCGAGGCATGGGCACGACAGATCATCATCAGAAAGTTTCATTCGGCTAATGGTCTGTTTGACCAATTCGCATTTAATAACCGCCTGATAATTGGATGATACTTTATATACTGCAAAATCCTCTTATCGCAATGAAAATACAGTATATTACTAAATTTAATTTCTATTTATTTGAAAACTCCTCTGGCTGCAAGTTAAACTTTTCATTCTCGTACTCCTCGCGTCTAATTCCGTATAAAGAATAAACTGGAAGTTTGAAAGGCAACGATATTCGCTAGGAAATAATTATATTTCTATGCAATGAATACATGCATTTAGATACTGCTCTTGCTCCTCGCAGTAATCAAATAACGGAGAATGGCCAATTTCGATAACTGTACCTATTCCATTCAAAATTCAACAAGGAATAAATGAAAAAAAAAACGTGGCCTTTAATTAAAACCACAGGCCTAGAAAATGCTATATACGGGTGCATTCTTTCAAAGCGTGCTTGCTTGCAACTTCCGTCAACCTCCAATTAGTTCTTCCAGTTAATTAAACCTTCAGATAGGTCAACCAAAGTAGGTACAGTAAGGAAACGAGGAAGAAAGCTAAAAAAGGGAATCCCCTCGAGCAATGTCTCAGTACGGATATCGCGAAGTTTCACGAACGACGACAAGTTAAAGGAGCTTCCAAGAAACTATGAAACTTTTTTTACTACTATATAATATAAACGTAAATCTATAAAAAATAAAGAAACACAATTTATTATAAGTTAGACGGCCTATGTAGCTGAAAAGTCTAGCAGATTTTGTAAAAAAAGGAACTGTATATATATTTTCCCTTAAAAACATTTTCAACACTCACCCTTAATTCAGAGTTTGCCTACGCCTCTTGAATCTCTCCCGGCCTGCTGGAACAACAACATCGTGGCTTCACTCCTATTAGTATGCTTCGTGTAGGCAGCTTGTCAGCGTGTTCCTATAGGGAACGCCACGTTGAAAGGTACAGGCTAGGTAAATTTCGTAACAAAGTACATTGTACGTTCGATCACACGCGTTAGTGTCGATGTCACTTCTGCCTGGTTCAATTCACCTGGTAATCCTTCTCTCAATAGAAAAGATCCTTCAACTTGTTTGCTTCGTACGCGACACTTAATTCATGGAATACTACCTTCTCGGTCATTGGTATTCACAAACCGTTCGATCTCCCCACAATAAATCAGAGAAGTATCAAACACGATTTCGAATCTGTCTTTTACTCGTCAAACAATTCTCCCGCCATCGAACTTCACTTCAAATGTTTGTACTTGTCAGGAATTTCTGTACACCCTGTGTAGAAATTGGGACAATACTACGATATATACGAAGCAGAAGAATAGAATAGAAATCTATACCTGTTTCATTTCGTTAATTTATTAAACCTTTCCTCCTCGCATGTTTGGGAGATGAGACGCTGGAGATTCTCAGCGAAAGAAACAGAAACGAAATCAATGATCAGGGTGGAGATAAATGTTCCTGAACGATGAAATTTTATTCGGAATATAAACGATTTACAGGTGATTCGAACGCGAGCTTTCGAGGAGCATCCGGGCTAGGGTCCAGCTGAATGTAGCAACGCGTGTATACTGAAGGAACTTCTGAAGCGAGGGCGCCGGCTTGAACCGCATCAACCCCTCTTCCCAGCATCCCACCCCTCGCGCATTCTCTAATCACAGCGTGGCGCTTGGGATTTTCCTTGGCTCCACCGTAACAGATTCACGAAAATTTCGACGAATCCACAAACGAGTCGTGGAATTCCGTGGGGACCGGATGAATCGTTTGACGCTAGCCTCGATCACGTTCGCAGGTGTTTGTCTGTGTTAAAGAAATGGATGGCAAGCGCAGATGTTGGGCTGAGAAGAAATTCCCTATTTGCCTCGCTTTGTCTGGCTTCATTTATGTAATCGATCTCTTCTCATTGGTCGATTCTAATTAATGGAACTAATTGCAGGCAAATCAGTTGTAAGATAGTATTTGACACAATCCATCTTGTGCTGTACGTAAATTAATTCAGTAATCGTTTATTGCAAAATCCTATATTTAAAACAAATATAAGTCGAGGTAGTTATACGACAACATAATTAAAATCTAAACGTATGTATTTGAATTGTGCTGGTCTGAAAATAATTTATTTAGCAAAAACGAAACAATAAAAACGGTAGAAGAAACAAAAATACATGTCTCCTGGGCCACATCTGGAGCATCACCTCTCCTCCTCAGATACTTGAAACTTTCTTCAAACCAGTGAATAGATTAATCGCACGGTAAGTCGGGCGAGAAAAAGTATAAAATCCTCACGACGGCACAGAATTAATGATAACCATTCAATGCTAGGCTGCAATTACTGCGAGGGCAGCTGCGTGTATTTAATTTAACTTACTTTTAATTCACCACGTTCTGCAACATCGCACCGAAGGAACTTGTTATAGCTGCGTTTCCGGCCGTTCCACAGCGGTATGTAAAGTCGCGAAATTCACTTCTCTCGGGGCCTGCACGCAAAGTGACAGACGTGAAAAGGGAGAGAAGTTGCTGCTGTAAACAAAGTTGAAACGTCGACGAGGAATGGGCCGGTTTCTCTTATAATGGCGCACAGCCTGGCTGTCAAGCCGTGAAAATCAGCCGCCACTAAACAGCTCGTTCACTTCCGGTTAACAAGATCATTTCACGGGGAACCATGTACGCCGTGCTGCTTAATTGAGGCACACCTCGAGACTGTGGCGTTGAGCCTGGCAAACCGCGTGAATCGTAGAACGATTATAACCGTACTTCCCGTCACTTCCAATTACTTCCGGTGGTTTCGTTGGATTTCCTCGCGGGTCTCGTGCAACGCGCGCTTTATGAATTTTTAATTGATAGGCAGGCGTGGAATCTACGCTATTAACCGAGGCAGAAGAGGCAGAAGAAAGAAATGGATGTTTAAGTTTAATATTTAGTTTTAATTTTCATAGCTTGCGAGTAGCAAACGAATGTTGTAGTGCTCTTACGAAGAAATATTTTGTCGAAGTAAAGGGAGGATAAAGAATAATCTTTCCGAATAAAGTAATGTGTCGTCGAAATGGTACGTCGATTTTCTCATTCGTCTAATACAATTTCATAGCGTTGCATCTCGCGGAATGATCGAAATTCCGGTTTAATTTCTCCAAGAGTAAATATTGCGCAAGGTAAGCGTAATGTTATTACTACACGGGACGAGAAAAATCCCACGGGGAACGTGCTATTGCCTGCAACGCTGGGAGGGGAGGACCCTTAAATATTTATACTTTTACCCTCGATGGCAAACGTCGCTCAGATAACGTAGTTCTTCCCTGGGCAAACGATGCCCTAATGGAAGTTCGTAATATAAATGTTTCCAGTTCGATGAAATAGATTTAAACATGGTTTTAATTTGACGGCATGAGACAGTTATGTAAAGAGAGAAGTTGAGGTGGGGGGAGTGATACATTACATGCGATCAATAAGAGATAATAAAGACGAGTCTGACCGGCGATGTCTTATTCTACTTGGCCGTTACAAATCGTAATAATGGAAATATTTGTATACACTTTTCTTTATGGGGTTTCTTTCGGGTCAGCGTACTTTGTTAGAGTCAATTCTGACTCACATCGATAATGCAACTTATATGTATAATTCAAAATATTCAGAAGATAAAATTTGTTTGCAATTATTCTTATTGACCTGGCTTTCATATCTTTCTATTCTCTGCGAACGATTTTCATTTTCACCATTAAAGATCCTATTTAATTACGATCGTTAGCTTGCAATTACTCACGCGTAGCTCGCACTACCGAGGCATAAAAAACAGACTGGTAGAATAAAGGAGGTGGCTGTTAAAGACGGAAAAAAGGGGAATATCCAGTGAAATTCCCTCTATCGAAAAGCTGCGGAAGAAAATCCAGACAAATTGTCCACATTTCTTCGGGAAACGCGGAATGTTTGTTTGATATTGTCCAGGAAATAAGGGAGATACACATTCTCAGTCCTAATGGGAATTCCGTAAAATATTCTTTCACGGTCCGTGTACGGTTTACCAATTTGAATGTAAAACTACAAGGCTTTCGATACAGAAACGTGTGAATTTTATAAATTGCATTAGAGTATGGTGTACTTAACATTAGAAATATATTATATTGTTTATGTAATTCATAGTGTGCTTGGGGTTTCTTTCACAAAATTCTATTATTCTTTGCATCCTTCCCTGTCTTTCAACGTTAGAACTTCAACAATTTATTAACTTGATAATATATGGAAATTAATGATTTACTTTAGTTATTCATTTCATTAATATTTATTTAATTAATAAAACAATTAATATTACGTCTGGTTTTATTTAAATCTTTAGTGTGCTATTTATTAATAGAACATCGTACTTATATTTTTCAATTGTTTAAATTTACTTTGGCACAATGGTAAATATCTGTAATGATTGGGGAAACGGGTATTTAAATATAAAAGCGACTCCTACATGTCGCTAAAGTGCTCATAAGTCACAGATTATAGTTTCTCAATAGCCATGCAGGATGATCTATTATATACAAAGGGGAAAACTTCCTAACGAGCAGTTACTTGTAATTTGGCACGGTCGACAAGGGGATTTATTTCATCCCCCGACCGCTGGGGTTGATATGCTCCACATTTCCACTTTACTTGGAATACACGTAAAAGAACGTGAGATGAATAACGGAACGAATTGGTCAAAATGATTGACCATTTTGTCGAAATGATCGACCATTCTATCGAAATCAGGCGAAAGGAAAAATAATTACAGCCATCACCAATAGAGTGTAAAATGTAGGGAACCATTCTACCCAAATGTGTCCACTTACTTTACATAGTTTGCACATGATATACATACAATATCTTATATATATTTTTATAGATATTTTTAATATTATACTCTCAAATTATTTTCTTAGACTTGGTGAATACATTATTTTAAAATTGTGAGAAATAAATTTTTCAAAGCGTTTAACTCAACTATATCGTAACATATATGCATGTGCGATCTAAACTAGCTTCACATCACTGTAAAAATTAAGAAGTTCGAAAGCCTGAATATTAATTTACACGACCAAGGTCCTGGCATAATTAAAGTTACAACGATATTCCTTATCCAACAACGATTCTGCAGACGTAGGCATCGCAGCTTCGAATTGGACTAACTAGAGCGTGGAAAATCAGACGGCAGGAAAATGCATCACGTAAACTGAGGGGAAAAGAATAATTATGGCCAGACAACCGCGTCGCGGCGGAATATTTCTCTCGGTCGGTGGTCGAGCTTAATTTTCACGCTTTCTAACAGAGTCTTGACCCATTTCACGGACAACCTTACCGCGAATCACGCGCGTATTTCTTTTACAGACAAGTGGCAGCCATGAAACCAGTGTCTTCAGTACTCCTGTCCCGATTTTTCTGCACAAAACGGCGTGGTTGAAAATTAATGTTCGTGAATACGGAAATGCAGCAGTTGGTGGAAACTTCCTGCGTGTATGAGAGTGTGTCGGAAGGAGCCACATATCACAACCGCGTGCGGTTTTTGCCTGGAGTTTTATACGAACGGATCTGTTCACGGTTTTGTCCCTGGCCAGCGATCACTGAAATTCCTCAGAAACGGAGAACGATGTTTTTCTTTCGATGAAATACGACACTGCGAGTGAACGCGAGGATAGATCGTATATGAGTGGTGGAAATGGTCCTTCACTTTAAATTGAAGATAATAATCGTTGGAATGTGAACGGTTTTTCTTCTTCTGCGCGCATAACTTTTGTGGATTAAACGTCTCTGGATAAACTTTATATTTGATAATATAATGTCTTGCATTTTTTAAACATAAATATCGATTATTGTCGTACGCATAATTTGAGAATGTTTAAGTTCGAACTGAATGTCGTTGATTGAGATATCAGCGTTTCGATGTTTAATAAAAAAAAAAAGAGAACGATTCATTACGTAAAATCAATATTCTCTTACGGGAATAGCAGGTGATATTTATTCATGAGTTGGACAAGAGTAAATTCTATCCTGAGGTAGTGTAGGGACAAAATGCCACGCGCACGTAGAATAGATTGCTTTCCCTTCAAAATTCTCACCGTACAAATAGCTTTGTCGTCGGCTCTGTTGAGATCGAAATTTTTTTTATAAGAAAGAAACCATCGTTCTCCATTCCTCAGAGCCTTCTTGAAACTCGTTCTCGCTTGAAGCGTTTAAAAATAGGCATCTACAGAAAAACAAACATGTCTGGAGTAACAGGAACCAAATGAGAAACGTCGAAACGAGGGTATATTTCTGCAAATGTTTACTCGCCCTGTGTGTCTTCATCCCCGAAAAATGTGTTATCGAATGAGAATAAATCAGGGTAAAAGAGGAAAAGCGTTCAAGTACATAGTTTTCCCAAGCCGATATTAGCATAATGACCCTTGCAGGCCCTACGAGCGTCTCCCTTCGATTTTATATGCATGACATTTACCCTCCCGAGCATCTGCAACGTGGAAACACCATTTTTGATGAAGGGCTGTGCCTCTTATTATCTTCGATACAACAGTCCTTGGAACTTTTCTGCCGCGTGCCACATCCATGTGACCGTTCATCTGAAATTCTAATTTAACTTCGTTGGAAATTTATATCGCGGACATTGACTCCCCATGATCAGTTCGGAGCACTGTATCGTGAATTTCCCGACGTGACCGACTATTTTTTATCTTTTCCTCTTCGAAATAGATTTTGCTCTACCCGCCGCATTATTTCGGTTAATGGAATTTGCGAGAATGTAAAAAAAATTTGGGGCTGCGTAATCTGAGATAGGATCCACTTAATTTAGAGTGGAGTTCAGATTTTATTTAATACCACATCATTATTAACACGGATGACATATTTTGTGGTTGTAAATTAATGTTTTACAAAATACCTATAGTAAAGAGAGCATATCGAACAAGAATGTTTTATTCTATGTAATTAATTTTTGTATACGAAGAGATTCTTGTGTCTTTGATGATCAAAGATATTTCGTATATTTGTACTTGTTATTCTGTCCTGGCGAATGGCAGCGATTTCTGCCAACATGTCAGCACTGCCAGGAATAGTTTAAATATATTTCGAAAGCTTGTGGTGACGTTAGTAACGATGGAACGTTATTCATGCATTCTGAACTGTGCAATCGTAAAAATTGCACGGTGTATCGTTATAGCGATACCGTAGCGTGCAATCGTAAAAATTACACGATGTACCGTTTCCATATGAAATGATACATAGAAATTTCATGTTAATCAATTCGCGCTATATTCCTTCATGTATGATTCATTTCAAGAAAATCAAACGTCGATATGCGAAGGGTGTGTATGTATTCTGGGTGAATTTGTGCCAGGTCTCGTTCATATCGTAATATTAAGGCTTTCTCGTTGCAAACAAAAAGAAATAGAATTTGTCGATAAATTCTTTTAATTATCATCCTATATACATGACATTCTAATTGATTTTTATTTATTCTTCTGGTTCATTAGATTTCATTGTAAAAAGAAATCAAGAACAAGGTTTGTCTGTTATTCTTTCTGTTTTGTTGGTTGTTGAAAACAATGGAAAACTCTTATGTCGTGTATGTGCGCCAGCATGTTCTGAAGCATGCACTGCAACAATTACTATTGTCGTGTAACATGTGAAACTTCCATTTGCAGTGCTGTTGTTGCGTAGATGAATCGAGATACTCGGTTTCATTTTATATTTATTCGAACAGGAAACGCAGGATTAATTTTTTTAGTTCCTTTTGTTTTCACGTCGATACAGCTCTAGTTGCCAGTGTTTTACAGATGGGAATCATAAGCGTTTTATCCAGGAATACATTTGTGTATTAATTGGAATCGATAATTCAGAGTCAAAGGATAAATATTCAGAGACATACAAATAGATTGCAACAGGTATTAATTCACTTCGTATCTGTTTTATATAGTTTCTATAAATTAAAAGAAACTCTTACATCCAAAGTGAGAAATGATAATCGGTACTTAAAAGTAGAAATATTTTCTTTTTCACAGTGGAAGGCAATAATACAAATATTAATAATATACGAATCTGTAGAAAGACGCGAGTGACGGATAAAATGAAGATTGTATCTCGCGTACGACCGATCGATACGTACCTTTATTTAGAAGCATTGTTTAAATAATTATACTTACCTTTGCGTGACCCACTTTATTAAATGCCTGCGAGCCTTAGCGAATGGCGTTATCGCGTACGTCTATCGCGAGGTTCAAATTTTGTTACGTCGAGTAACGTGCAAACGATAACTACACATACATCATAGCTTTAAAATGCTGCCTTTCACTTTCAATTTGTTCTACTTTATTTTCACTGTGCCCTACAGCTTAATAAGAATAAAGAAATTACTAGAGGGGAATGGAAATTCGGTAATTCATATTTGTCGACTATTTAATTACTCCCGCACAGATGAATGACACAATTTTCATCAAATTATTTCGAAATTGAATGTCAACTTCGATAATGTTTGCGATTTATGTTATAATTGACAGACGCATTGGTTATCGACATTTGAAACAGATTGATTTAATGCAAACCACATTTATCACGAGGAAATCGTGTAAAATATATTAAATTATATTGGCAATCGTCTAAACAAATTTTCTTTCACTCTGTTTTAATCGTTTTCGAGCCACAATGTAAGTTGATTCAAGTTTATGTTTCTCTATCTGAGATGGTGGATCATTTAATTCAACCATGTGTATTATGAGGCGCACTGCCCACATAGTGACTATCTCCGTTATTTACGATTCTTTACTGCCGTCATAATGGAGGCGGCACACGATAAAAGCTCAATGTATACTTCTTTATAAGGCCGCGGTAAATATTGAATAAAGTGCGACTTTGCAGTTGAGTTAATGAAAATTTACACATGTCAACTGTTACAGTCTATTTCTTCCGAGGTGCACTCAGTTTTATATACCTGAAAGCTAAATGGAACTGCACTTTCACGAGACTAATATTACCATTACAATAATGCTGCAACGTTTCTTATATTACCGAGAATATTTAATCTTGCGCTTTTTCCCGGTACTTAAATTTTCTTCTATTTTCTTTTATTTTCTTTCAATTATATATTATTATTTTATTATACATTGCTTGCAACGATTTTCTTTTTCTGGAACAAGAATAGAAAGACTAGGAAGATGGCAAGACAAAGAAAGTATAAAATACTGCACTCTATTTAGACCGTGTAATTTAATTTCTACTGCGACGGTGGAAATAAAACAATGAGAAACGACAATTTATTACTGACCATTCCCGTGGAAAATAATAAGACCGTCTACTACTTTCAATAATTTTCTTTGCTAAGGTAAAAGTGAACCAGAAAATTAGAATTGCATTGGAGTTTCGTTTTAACACGAATTTACAAATTGTATAACCTACATGATAATTAATGCTAATTAATTTGGGATATATCCTGATCATTCCGTTTTGCTAAATCGACAAATTCGTTTCTTTCTTTTCATTTGTGCAGAAGGGTGATTAGATGTAAGAGTAATACATCAGACGAAGGTAGAAAATAAATCAATTCGGAATGATTTAAAGAAATTCAGGAGAGGAATTTTTTTACAAACACAGAAAAAGGCGTTCGAGTAATTAATTTCGGCGATTAATGAACAGCAAGTTAGGGTGTCGGTATGCATAGCTTCCCTAATAGCTGTTTGGCGAATCGATACTGGGTAACCTTAATTAATTAGCCCAGCGGTGGGTTTTTACATATTTGTGGTGCGCGATTGCATTTACTATGCGTTCTGCGAAATTTATTATCGATAACCACGAATGTGAGAAATTCGATTCAAACCACAAATTCTCCAATGACCTTAACGAATATGATTTCCACGGAAATGGAACTTGTTTTTCCACGTTTCAAATATATACTATGGATAATCAGAATAACGTGCGACTCTTTGTATATCCTTCGTAATTAATGTAATGAGAAACTGCCGATAAAAATCTCCTTAACAAGAATGTTACGTCACAGGTTGGTTTGTACATATGAAAACCAATACAACCTGTGTATCAGTTCTTACGTGCAAAATGAGAATGAATGAGGCAGGCCACAGCATCTAATTATAATAATCCCATGAGACCTGTTATTAAAATTAATAGTTTAACCGCTGCCGTGAGCATTATTGCATTCTATCCTACGACTACAATTCAGAAAGCTGTGGAAACACGAATCTCGCAGAGAAACGCATTGTTTTACGATCGATAATGACGATTAATTGTACAAACTGTTTTTATTGCGGTCATTTAGATTTTATACTGATAACGTGGAATTGTTGACGTGGAAAGAACGCAGAATTATAACGGACACTTGCTCGTTCGTTATCAATTTGTTTTATCAACGAAATGTGTATCAGATAATCTTCGAAAATCAATTTTAGCCGTCGCTGCCACGAATAATTGGGTTCGTGCTCGATACCCAAAACCCAAACCCAGTCCGAGCGTAAAATAAACAATCAGCTATGAATACTGGTCGCCCGAGACCTGAAATACTCGGCGGTACGCACGTTAATGAATTCAGAACGTCGTCGATCGAAGCTCGAGGTTCCATTCACTTCAAATCTAATCCAATCGTTGTCAATGAAAATATTTGCGGCGAGGAATACCGAGCTTCGAAAAAAATCGTTCGAATAAAAGAAAAAAACGTATAAATGAAAGAAGCAAATAATCAACAAATAATCTCGAATTTCGCGCGCATTAACATAGACAATAGTAGCGTTACTAATATGCGTTAAAGTGTATGCACTGGAAAAGTTACTTTTCTTTAAATACCAATCCCTTCGACACATCATACTCAGACATATTGTACTGTTACAACAACTTGTTGTCGCAAAATCAAGTTCCCCGTTAAAAAACAATTAATCGTCCACCATCGAACTACTCTATCATCGAAGTTCTACAAGCGCGTTGCTTGAAAGCATCCGCGGTTCGAAGAAGATCAAACCTGAACCGTATGAATCTTCCATCGTAAATCATATCTATCTCCTCGTAGCGAGGAAACGCGAAAAAATTGTGCACACTCGGATCAATAGCAACATGTAACAATTGAACGTGCGCCTGGAATACAGATATCCGTGTTCGCCTCGATAAGCATCGAAATCCCTGCTCAAATAGCTGCACAACGTCTGCTGTTCTCGCACGGAGAAAAGATACTGAAAGGTGGGGCGATACAGGATGAAGGTTGTGAGGTTGTGAGGACCGTGAGGTTTCGTGTTCGATCAGTGTTATTGCATTCGTTGCGCACCTAACGACAGATTCGTGTGTGGATCTTGCCACGGGGAACCAGAGAAAAAAAAACGTCACAGGAACTGAAGGAAACACCTGAAGTGTGTTCGTCTAACGGGGAGGAATGGTCAAGTTCGCCGGAGGTGAGTGTCACATTCAGAAATATCAGAAATATAAATATAATAGTAGGATCCTTGTTCAAATAATTAAATTGTACGTGGATAGAAAATATATTTTTACAATATTTCTGATCACCTGTTAGGGAATGATTCGTATTATTCTTCTTCCGAGATTTATAATATTGATCTCGAAAAATCGTATTGACAATTTCAGGAACGATTGGTGTTCGAATTCGGTTTCTATTCTATTGATAGAAATTTTATGCACGTTTCTTTGTTTAGCAATTATAACAATTGCAGAATTAACATACCAAGCGTAGAAGTTTTTTCTTAATTAAAACTTTGATGGATGTTACGCCGTAACAGTTTCGCAATTAATGAAAAGCATTTTTTAACATGAAAATATTCATTTCCCTTCGTCGTTTCTACGTTGCCTCTCACCAGCGCAATTAAATAGCCGTTTTACTGCGAGTATCATTATCGTTCCCTCGTTGCGCCACGATCGCCCGTCAATTTTAAACGAGTATGCGTGTCATTTGGTTCCATGATCGTTTCAAAGCCGTCTCGATGGAATGCCGTTTCAGTAAAGATCAAAGCCTGCTGTTTCTCGCCACGGTGTACATATTCGGGACGAGTAACGTCGTTCAGTCCTCGACGGGGAAATGATTGAAAAATTGTCATCGCGGCGGCGCGGATGAATTTGCCGCCTGGGAAATATTCTACTTGCGTGGAAATTTCATTCGACCCTGACGAACGTTGCCGCGGGACTGACACGCTTGTAATTTACGAACCGATTCGTCAGTTATTTACCTTTGGGACATGCCCCAAAAACGAGCAAGAATAACAAAAAAAATAGAAGGGAAATACACAATGAGAACATTATTTGTCACGAAATTAGTAGATCTCGTAGAGTAAATCTCGTTGCGTTGGTTAATTATTCGCATAATTATAGCCAAACTGTGACTCATTTTATTTGGCGAACCGTTGCCTCGCTCGAATCGATGGCAATTAACTTGGTGGAGCACGGTATCGCTTTTTGAGGGTGCGCGGCTAACGGGAAAGTAATTACGAGGTTGTACTGAATAGTGTCGAAAAGGAACTGTGCAACACGGTGTACAAGGTACTCTTGGTTAATTTACGCGCTGGATGGGTCGGTGGTGGGTGGGAAAAATGTTGAGCATAACTAAATTCTAACTAAATTGCAACATCTTTCTCGCGCGATAAATCTTCGCCGGCTCTTAATTTAAACCTCTGAAATTTCTAGATAAGATTAAAACATAAATTTTGGTACAATTGCGTGCGCGGTTCACGTAGAAATGTCACCGGTTAGCAGAGACCCCGTGTCTCGAAATAAATTGGAACGTTAAATGGTTTCGTGTATTATAGAAACAGTGTAACGTTTGTTTAATAAATTAAATTACATCTGCGCAGTCTATAATTGAAATTCATTTCTTTCCTGTTCGAATCATATTTTGCATTGCTTTAAATTAAAGGCAACCCGTAGACAATTATATGGAGGAATGGAATAATTACAGAGTCAGTATTGTTGCTCGCTTACTGTCGTGCACGTTCAGGGCACCTGCTTAGAATTTCGTGTCGATAGAGGGGCGGATATAATAACCATGCAAATGCACGAAAGTCTGTCGTACCGATTGCACGGGGGAAGATAATTTAAGTAACAGACGCAGGCTTGAATCGAAAGGTTTCGAATAAAACGGAGACGTAAATGGAATCATGGGCTGACTTTTAAATACACGTGCGATGGCTCCTCACATTTTTACTGTATCTGGTTATGTTAATTCCTTTCATTTCAATAATCGATGCGCCTCTGCCCCCGTAAGGATGGAATTCTCTCCGCGGTCGTTATTTTTCCGTGGCTGAAACAGAAGTTTCGACGTTGACCGTTACTTAAAGGGAATTGGACGAGACCCTCGAGATGAAACAATTTACCTACGTCAAATTGTCTACTCGTGTTACACAAATTATTTGAAGCTAATCGGTGTTAGGAATTACAGTCTTCCTTTATCAGTTTGCTGCTATAGTTTATCCAGCAAGGCAATATTTAGCTACTAAATTAAAACGATTTGTAAAAGGGTGGATAGAAACATTACTTCCTTCCCCTTTCTCAAAAACATCTATTCAGTCGAAGTTTCTATCCAGTATTGAAACTTATTTAATAGCCACGAACGAATCTTTCTTTCAAGCTGTATGAAGTAAGAAAGGTTGACAGTTTGATTGAGAGCAGTTACCCCAAAGTAGAGGAAGTTTTCAATTGGCTTTTAACCGTGAATCAAACATTACGCTACCCGAACATTTAACACCTGGCATTCGTTTCGTAATTGCACGATCGTGGCGTTCGTCTGGTAGCAATCGATTGCTACATTTTAATTGCGAGATCGTATGGTAGTTAGGCGGTTTTCCGTCTAGGCGTGTGCCGGTGGAATTGGAAATATATCCAGTTCCAGTGCTCGGCATTCGTGAAAGGAGCAAGGATACCTATTCCCAAGGACGTATTGATCGTGCGTGTTGGAGTAATCACACGTGACGATATCGATCGGGCATGGCTGATACGATGATCTATGTATGTTTAGGCAAGAGTCCGATTTAATGTTGTCTAACATTATTAGAAACTGTTCTTACTTAAAAATAAAAAAAAGAAGGAAAGTCTGGCCTGTCTTTAAATTTTCGTCATACTAACAGAGCTATAACTGTACCGTTTGATTACTTTGCTATGCTTATTGATTGATTATTGAAAGATTAATTTTTATAGTATATATTTTATATTATAGTATTATATTATTATACTATATTATATTATTTTATAGTATATAGTATTTTTGTCCGATTTAAATACAGGTAATTATTTGATAAGACCGATTTATTTTCGTCTACTGTGTAAGTACAATCAGACTGTCTCAGTCAGACAGGGCGCGTTAGCGTTTACACAGGAAATTATTCTCGCATTCATTAATGTATCGTTTAAATTCTAAATCATCGTATGCGAGGGGAATAATAAATCGTCTTACAAGTGTGTTGTAAGAAGTTTGATAAAATCTTACGTTTTTAAACTAAACTGATAAATTGTATTTCTTATTTTATGATAATTTTTCCATAAATATGCAACAGCGGATTGTTTGCATTAAAAATGATTTAATCGTAACACATCACACGATACGCAAGTAAATATCGTTCCAGCGCAAATGATATTACAAATTCTTTTTTGAATCAACTGCTCAATGTTTGAATAGGAAAATTCCTTGCACAATGCAATTTTTGTTAGAATTCACTCTTTTCCTGCATTAGCCGACCTTGAAATAGCCGTCTGAAGGTACATAAATTGTGTGGCTTGTCAGAATCGTGGTGACGTCGACACAAGCATACATATTCAAGAGATTTTATGTCGTAATACCGTAACAGTCATTTGCACATACTTCCCTATGACATTTATCCCACATACAGCATGTTAAAAAATTATATTATATCAATTTTCAATCTACTTCGTTATCTCTTCCATTAACCATTTTATTAACCTCTGTTTCATTCTACGCAAATATCATTCGTTCTGCTCGAATAAAAAATATCAAATAGAAGTGTCCATACGGTTCGCGATGTTTAGTAAAACTTAGATTAATCAGCTTGCAAGTAGTAATTACTGTAATGTCCCCGGCACCGTACGATCAATTATTTACAAACCTTGACTACCTGACATTCTACTGCCTTTAATTCACCTTAACACCTTACAAGGATTAACACTGATGATCTGAACAAATTATACTATAGATCCTGCAGGTGTTAACGTGCTTTTAACCAGCTGAACTGGAATAATGTATCTCTCACGTAATGACTAATTAGGTATAAAGATAAATTGCACGTGCCTCCCCCGTGGCCCAATCTGTTCATTCCTCAGTTAATTACTGAAAAATTGAATAGATGCTCACGACCACCATTGTCGTCGATCGAATTCCCACCCATGTGGTTAATAATGGTATGTAAGGTGTGTAGTTGCAACAGTACCACATATTTCTCGACACGTAATCAGATTGCGATTCGTCAATAGATAAATTTACTGCCACACCGTTCGCTCTGAACGTTCCGCAGTATACTAACCTTTGTGGGTCGAAGCAAAGCTCTATAACGTTTGACCGTTTAATGGAACGTACACAGGCCGGTTATCTTGCAGGTGAAACGCAGCATGTCGCGTCTGCGTGTCATTATTGGAAGATAATGAAACGGCATTGGCCAACGACGTTCGCTTTGACTACGGCCGAAAGATGATTGACACCATCCGACGCGTTTATTAATAAACTTCAAATGCAAATTCGTCTCTGCTCGTCCCTCCTCCAATTTAATTTCTCAATTTCCCACTTGGCAAAAAATATCAGTCAATTTTTCAGCCGGTATACATTCAATAGAAAAATACTATCTCTCGTCAAATTGACTGACTTTCTGTAATTAATCGCAATTTCGCAGACTGTAACGGCGTACAAATTGAGAACATTATCGCGTAAAAGGACAATAAAGAAACAACGTCCAAATTATCTGCGAAATGCATTATTTACCTTGCACGCCGATGGAAACCTAATTACCACCTCTCGAGCACATAAATCGCTTGAATAACGTCGTAAACGTCTGTTACAGGATCCACGATAAAGAAGCTCCACCTCTGTGCAGAGCATCAATTATGAAATCGGCACTGCTTTTGGATCCACCTGGACGTTCGCACGAACTTTCGCAGGCATCGTACAAAGGTCGTTAGCAAGCCATCGTACAAATGTCCGGCGAGGCCCATTGATAAGCGAGGAAAAAGAGAACGCCGCGCCTCCGTCCCGATATCGCGGTAATATTTCAATCAAGCTGCCAATAAATTTCATCATGCATCGCTGGACCCTCGGTGTTTCGTTCCACGAGTGACGTCTCCGTTGAAAAGACACATTTCTACGCGTCGCTCGTCGCAGAAACGTTTCGCGTGATTTACAAACGTGTGCACCTCGATCCGCGTCGTCCAGTATAATTGAAATAAAAATCTATACACGTTACGCGCCCCTCGTTGTTAATCATGTCGCTGGAAAAAGCAGACACCACCGGGCAGTTTGTTAAAGTGCTAACAGAGAGGACCGGCCTCGAGTCGTCCGAACGATGGCGTATCACGAGAAACGTTTTGGTGATCGGTGTAGCGTTTATGGTGAATTTCACGGCGTTTATGGGAGCCACGAATTTGCAAAGTTCCATCAACGCGGACGGATCGTTGGGGACATTCACGTTGGCCTCGATTTACGGCAGTCTGATAGTTAGCAACATCTTCTTTCCAACTTTGATTATAAGGTGAGTTACACGAATAGAACTATGATTTTTAATTTTTTATATATTATTGTAAATCGGATTTTCGTTATAAAATTTTCGAGACGCTTCAACGCGTGAATTAAAAGTACGTGATTCATGATTGACGAGGGATATTTCAATGCACTTTGCAACTATAATAATAAGCCTGCTACTATTAAATTTCTTGGATTCTTTTATAATATACAATTAAAGTCTTTGGGTCGAAAACTCCCGAAGAATGTAGCAGAATTAACAATAAGTCGTAAGTTTAACCATAATATCGTTCATTTAATAAAACGAAGGGAAGATAAACGTTTGACAAATATATCGTGAGAATTGAAATCACAGGGGTGTAGTACATCGAACGGTGTAATTACGAATGATTGATCTGACCGTCCAGAATATACTGCCATCGTTCCCCGGTTAGAAACGGCAATAACGTCAGAACGCCGTAAAACGTACATAGCAGGGCATCGTTTGTCGCAATCTGCTCCCCCGTAATGCTTCAAACTCAACGACTATAATTTTATCTCGGCCTGAGAGATACCGTGAATCGTGTCGGAACAATACACCGTGTTTAAAACGCGGCCGAAATTGCACCAGTGTCTTCCAGCTTTTCCTCCCTGCCATTGTACACGGTCGTACGTGACCCGTTTACATCGAAATGGTCGCAGAGTTTGCCTTTTGTCCCTTTTAATGCGACCACGTTCCGGTTGCATCGTGCCGCCGATGCATCAAGTCTACTCGCGGAATTTTTTGCCCCGATTATTATTTATCGGTCCGCCGTGAACGATTCGAGTCCTTGTTGAAAAGGGTAAAAGAACGTTGTCGTCACTTGCCACTTAAAGTGAGCGAAATGCCAGCCATTCCTCGACGAAACTGGCCTGGGTTACAGCGCCGGGGCAGTAAACTTTATTATTGAAGTTTATCGCCCGTGAAATTTTCACCCCCGACCGGGCATCGTTCTCTGCCTACAGCATCGTTTCCGGTTGTTGTCTCGACTCGTGCGCCAAAACTATGGCTAGGAACCTACGTGAATTTTTTTTTCCTTTTCCTTTTCTTTTTCTCATTTTTTTTTACTGGACTCAGTATGCTCTTTTTTATCATGGTCGTGAAAAGGGCCAGTGTAATCATAAAACGGTATATTTTTTAGCTTTCGCCGTATGCGCGGAATGATTGCCAAATTCTCTTAAGCACGGCGGTAAAGATGCTGTGAAATCTTCGCGGTAACGAAATTCGAATGTCACTATAAATAACCATTATCTGCGTGACAGAGTATCAGAGAAGATTTGGCCCGTATCCGATTAACGTTTGATGCATATTAAATGCCAGGTGTCACTGGACGAGAATTTAGAACATTGTCGTAGCAGACTTTAATCACCTTTACTCATTTCGCTATCCATTAATTTACCGGACAGATTATTACAATTTCCCCGCAGTTCCATGCAAATACATCGAAATACATGAAAGAAATTATTGTAATTTAATTCGTGCAAATCTAAATTGGAATTACGTATCTATTTAATATTATAAGTACCTACCAGGATCAAAGTAGACGTAGATAAAAATAAAGGGACAGGTAGAGTAGTTTAAAGTTCAAAGGATAAATATAAAAGCGACACTATATCACCTACAACCTTGTTGCAGCTGGCTCGGTTCTAAATGGACCATATCCCTGTCTATTCTGACTTACGTGCCCTTTATGGCAGCACAGTTCTACCCAAAATTCTACACGATGATACCTGCGGGCTTAATGGTTGGCATTGGCGGCGGACCACTTTGGTGCGCAAAGTGTACTTATTTAACTGTTGTGGCGGAGGTTTATGCCACTCTATCGAACGTATCCGCAGACGTCCTGGTCACGAGGTTTTTCGGGTTGTTCTTTATGTTCTACCAGATGGCACAGGTTTGGGGAAACCTGATTTCTTCAGCAGGTACGTATATTCATAGTATACCTTGCCAAGAACGAACATTTCAATTCACGTTTCCGTTCGCCAAGTTTTTTTTTCGGTCCACGAAGTAGAATGATGAAACTGGTGCATATACATATGTACGTATGGAACAGATAACGACACAGTCGATATTAAAACTTTGAAAGAAGAAAGGGAGAAATATAATCCTGAGAATGAGATTCGGAAGTTATTCAATTGTTCAATTGTTGTCTAGGAAAATTCTGAATAAAATTTCGAATGAAATGTGAAATTGTTACGAGTTAAAGGCATTCATAGAAAAAGTTAGATTCCACTCAGAGGAAGTTGCTGGGCGATTCTAATTTCTGTCTGTTGCTTCGCGAAAACGCCTCGACGTACAACCACCTATTCTCCTATTTTCTTTCCCTTCATCTTCAAGTTCGCCGCACCAGGTACACAGTTATGCCTCGGAAAATAAAAACTTTTAGCAGCAATACAATTTTCTGTAAAACGAAACACTCGGTAGTGTTCAAATTCGAAACAGAGCTTTATCGCCGTGCAGAATGCTCGAATAATGACAGCGACATAAGGGCAATAAAATAAGACGAAACGGCGGTGCTTTTTTTTCTCTTACGAAATGAGAAGAAGGGGAAAACGTTACAAGACAGGTGTTAATTAATCGGCTGATCGACTGACCCTCAATCTTCTTATTTTTTACTGAAATATTATCAATAATGGAATAGTATTGGAATTATTATTCCCATAACAAAGCCATTTTCCAAAAGCAATTTGAAGCAAAACATTTCGTTGATCCGAGCATAAATTCGAATCCCCGTAATCTTTCGTAATTTCACTTCTATAATATCTTCCAAACTCTTCACAATTCATGCTGGCTTAGCCGACAGAGTCCCCAGGGCCATGCTCTAAAGATTTCAACGTGAAATATGAAAAGTAAAAGAAATGTTATCGAGTGGTTCCACGAGAATATCTGTGCCACGTTCGACTCGACTCGATTTTCAGCAAGTACATTCCGGAAAATCTGGAGAATCCATTGTTTCCGGTTATTTCTTCGGGTCGTAAAATCAGGAAGTGAATGGTCGAACATACGAAAGCATTCTGTGGTAACCTCCACATACATCAGTCTCCCGTTTCCCTTTTATTTTTTAACTACATACACCCACGTGAATCGGTCGAGTCCCGCAGGAGGCCGGCTTATTCATGAACCTCCCGGCACGACGTCGGAAACTCAACGTTTCTGAAACTTTTAACATTTCCACCGATACAGTGGCACGGAAAGCGATAGGGACCACTGTACATTGTCATGCAAAGCTGAAAAGCAAAGACGTCGTTCGTGATTTCGCCTGACAATAAGAACCGGCGAAATAATGGTCCAGCAACTTGTCGACTTTCAAAAAATAGTTGCCACCGTCAGAAAGAGTCGCGCGAACAATGGGAATCGGGGCAGAAATTTCTCCGGATTGAAAGATCGAATTTCCCTGGCGATATAAAGCTTGCTGGGCGCAGGGAAAAAGTCGCTGATATCCGATTGGCGGATCCATCGTGTTTGACGAAAAGCTGCGCTACACAGAACCAGTCAACAGAT
This sequence comes from Nomada ferruginata, assembly GCA_963583965.1. NCBI lineage: Eukaryota > Metazoa > Arthropoda > Insecta > Hymenoptera > Apidae > Nomada > Nomada ferruginata. Next base: position 9,454,827 of record OY757224.1, read on the forward strand.
TCTTCCTTCATAATCCTGGTATCGGAAAACGGCTGTCGTCTACGAACTTACGTCGCAACTCGCGTGGAAATAACCGTTTCGCAGTCTGCGAGAAACTTTCATGGGAATGTACAAAATCGCCGATATCGGGTTATTTTCGAGGGTCCTCTGGGAATTTTTACAATTACGAATCTTGTCATTTATCGTGGTCGATAAATAGTAGTAGTTCATTTTGTCGAATGAACTGTAGTTGCCCTGGATTACTGTATTCGTAAAGAACCATTTTTAATTATTAATATTGAAATGGCTTCTAATTAGCTTCGAATTATTTGACGAATGTATGTTCCAGGCGGGAATACTTTTCATAATTATCAGATATTTTTACAATACCATTGTACGTGCTATTATATACCATAAAATTTTGCATCATTTGCAGTGATTAAATTATCCTGTACAGAGTTCTGACTTGAAAGATTCATTACATTAATATACCATTTTTTAATCTGCCCCGTCGAAGAGGCTTTCAAAATTCATTTAGATACGATTCAACGTAATTTCCTGATTCATATTCGCAGTTCTTTCATATGGAATCGACGCTGTGCCAACGAACACCACGTTGAACAGTAGCATCGTGGCGGAAGCGTGCGGTGCCAACTTTTGCGGTGCCACTTCCAATGCCAGCGACAGTCCACAGTTGGAACGACCACCAGAGGAAAGGATTCATCTAATTTCCGGGATCTATTTGTGTTGCATGATAGTGTCCTCTTTAATTGTCGCGTTTGGAGTTGATTCTCTCACGAGGTAACGATTCCTAGTTATTATTCATTCCGTGACTTGTGCAATTTTTCGACCAGATTAAAATCCAGAAGTTAGTCCGAGCTTAACTAACCAATATCTGTATTCCATGCTGGGGAGAGTCATGAATCATAAAGTTCGTAGCTTGTAATTACAAATCCTCCCTTGTATAAATTTCTGAATGATTGGAAATTCAATGTTTGTTAGTTAACAAAATTCGAAGGTAACTTTATCTCTTTTTAACAAATATGTTCAAACTGATTTTAATACAATTAATAAAAGAAGCATGAACGATTCTGGATCGATTTTATTGTGAAAACGAAACGTAGTGTTCGGTGTATCATAAATCGTTCGTGTATCGAGATGTATTTGCGAATGTAAAATTGATAGGGCATTAAGCTGTGACAGGAACACAATATGGCCATCGATTTGGTGATCAATCGGAAGTAATAGTCGCCTGAAGGAATCGTCGAAACGAGCAGATAATATCTTTGATGGCAATGGCAGATATGAATATAGATTGGACCACTATGTTGTGTTACGTAATTTCTTGCAATAATAATAAAAAGAAAATATTGTGTGTACAGGTAACCCTGGTATAACGCGGGAATTAAGTTCCAGAAAAGTAGTTTTATAGAAAACGATTTTTCGGCAATAATTGATCTATTTAGTTCAGAAATTTTAATCGATTAAATTATTTTAACTATTTGATTCCCCAAATAAATAATTTAGCAAATTGCCACTTAACTTCGGGAGAAATACTTTACAATAATTTATCTTCTGATGAAGAGTAAATGAAGAGTAAATAGTTCAGTATCCTTGCAAACTTCCACAGGTATAACAAAGGTAGATCAGGATCAGCAACAGGCCTGTCAGGATTCAAATTACTGGCTGTGACACTACAATTATTGAAAGAAAAGAATCAACTGCTCATACTGCCAATAATAATATTCATCGGGGCAGAACAGGCATTTTTGTTTGCCGATTATAATGCTGTATGTATATTAAATTGTATTTCGTTATTTTTATTAATCTTACGATAGGAAATGTAAATATATTAATGACTCCTTTCAGTCCTTCGTATCCTGCGCATGGGGAATTAGTAACATTGGTTACGTGATGATATGTTTCGGTGTGACGAATGCAATAGCTGCGTTAGGAACGGGTTCTATAATGAAACTGACAGGCAGAAGACCTCTAATGATATTCGCCTTCTTCCTTCACGCAGGAATTTTTATTTTTCTGTTACGTTGGAAACCAACGCCTGAACAAAATCTGATGTTCTTCTTAATGTCTGGGTTATGGGGCCTCTGTGATGCCATGTGGCTAGTGCAAGTCAATGGTAAGTGGTTGTTCCATCTTCTGTTATAATTTATTAAATATATAATTGAATTAGAATTCTTGTTCAAATTTCGACGTATTCTACTTTGCTGTCTGTTAATCGAAATAATTTCGTCGAAAAATAGTATTAACTGTAGACAAAGTAACGTCCATACGTAACACCTGGCAATAATCGATATTCCTGTGCGTACCGACTGCAGAAAATATGTATTTCCTCCTAGGAATCGTTTGTATTCGCGGACGTTTAAACGAATATTTCGCACAATAATTTTTATGTTCACTGGCGGTAAATAAATATTAACAATTTAACAGCACCTTCGTATCTTATCGATTCATTGAAATAGAATTCTCAATTGTATTAATACGAGTGTTTCGGTGGTTTTGCAACTTATTGTTGTGTGGAAATTTCAGCTCTATCTGGGATATTATTCCCAGGCAAAGAGGAAGCAGCCTTCTCCAACTTCCGTTTATGGGAATCCACAGGATCTGTGATCACATACGCTTACAGCCCTTACCTTTGCACGCGTACAAAAATCTATTTCTTGATGGGGATCCTCTGTTTTGGAATGATCGGTTACGGTCTCATCGAATGGAGTGGAAAAATAGGCAGACCGACTCCAAAATCGAAAGCAGACTTTGAATTAGTTGCAAACGGTGACGCAAATGATACAACGAAACTCTAAACTGATAACAATAAAACAATATGGTGCCTTTCAATTTTAAAATATCACAGAAAATGAAGCTTTTATATATATTGTCCACGACACAACTTCCCTGTTTTTCTTTTTAATTTAACACGAGAATTTTAAAGTGTACATAAATGATTCTTCAGGTTTATGAATCCTCTTCAGAGATTTCAAGAAAACAATTTAGAAAATCTTTTACTCTTTAAACGTACTTTACGTATATAGCATCGTCTACTAAATAGAGGGCGATGAATCAAGAAAAAAAGAAGAGGGCTGATTTGTACAACAACTATTGTTCGCATTATTTGGAAAACACTCGACATAGGATATCGTGTGAATAATATTATAATTGCGTTATACATATCGTATATATGTATATATATATATAGAAATCATACACAAATCAGATCGGTGTATATCAAAAATTATATGTACAAGAAAGAGTTCAATTGGAGGCGCAGTCAGGACCTTGAAGGTACGATCATTGTGTGCTTTGTACCACAATATATGTTTTTATTTTATTCTTGTGGACACCTACTAGATTTTACACAGATAGTTCGCTTAACCGCTAAAGATTCTTCTCTCCGTTTCTCTTCTCTCTCTCTCTCTTTCTCTTTATTTTGTTTTAAATACGTAGTTTAATGTTACATCGTGTGTCTAGGTGCTAACATTCAAGCTAAAGCTACGGCTGCTTAATTTAGTTGTATACTTAAATGTGCTTAATGTTCTTTTCACTGGTACGCGTGTTATATGATTGTGTGTATGTGTCCGCTGTGTATATTTTCTTCTTCTTGTATGTATGTATTTTATGTATATATACGGTGCGTCTGTGTGTGATGTGTCGTTAAGTGTGCATATTAAACGCGTTTTCGTTTCTTTCATAGCGTGTCCCGTATTCTCTTAGTTTATTGTGCTGTCGACGATCAATTGTCTCCCGTCCATTTTAAATAATGAAGACGATTGTATATTACAAGATTATTTTATTCCTACGCGGTTCACGATGATAATCGGCGAATCTGTTTGCGATTCCTTTAATCTCATTTAAATGATAATAATAATAATAATACTATGCGTAGAAATAATAATAATGATAATAATAGTAATAGGGATAATAGTAATAATAATGATAATGATAATGATAATGATAATAATAACGTGTCGTGACGTGGAATCAATTGATCTGGCATCCCTCGTCTCTTAGCGTTGTTCGATTGCTGATTGTATTTATGGATCGTGTGCTAGCTTAACCCTCGTTATGTACAATTCAAGTTTTGCAGTTCAGTTATATACTTTATAAAACGTAGTAGGAACTTTGGTTTCGCTGGGCAATGTTTCAAAAGCAGTTTCCTCTTTTTGTTCGCGTCACGAAATTTGTCTTTCTTCTCACTTTTTTAAGCCCCTTGCCCACGTTTATACTTTCAAATCTATTTCGTGATCGTTCGTTTGTTCTGAAAACACAATTCGCGACTTCTTTTTTTTTCTTCCCCCCCCTCCCCGTGTTGTTTCGTTTCGTTTCGTTTTGTTCCTTTGTTCCTGCTTTTTTCTGCTTCGGTGTATCTCTACTTTTCGATTGCAAGCCTGAACGTTAAAAATTCTGCCGGAAACTGCTATAAAACATTCGCCCGTGGATCTATCCTCCTTAGAAATATGACACTCACGAATACAGTTCACGATTTTTTTTTTCTTTAATACTCATGTTTATATTTCCGTAATGTCCTATTGAATATCAACTTTTTTTTTTTCACGAAGAAAATACACATGATTCGTAAACTTTTCTCTCTTCCACTTTTTCTCTCGTGTTCAGCAGTATTTCTCTCGTTCACTCTCTACCTCACTCTCTCCTTGGTATTATTATTCTATTCTCTCGTCAACATCCACCGCGCCATTCTCCGCCGTCTTTTTTTTTCCTCGTATAACAAAATTTAATAACCGGAATATCTCTGTACAAACATTTTCATTCTTTTTTTCTCTTTATCTCACCCCGACCCTTCCGTTTCTGCGTTTTCCTATAAAAAAGAACCACATGCATACCCCCACCCCACCCAAAGTTTCTCGCGTAATCAAAATTTTGAATTTTGAATCCTCACACCCCTTAATTCTCCACCCCGTAACCCGTACACCATTCTTTCATTTTCACTCCTATAATACATTTCCCTGTCTCTTCCTCTCGGTACCCCCACCTGCTGCTTCTTTTTTAATTCTGTCTTCATTTTTTTTCGCTTCTTTTAACTCGTCATTTGTGTATGCTTCGTTTAGGAACAGATCACTTTGCTCGTATCATTAATCGTATCCTAGAGAGTAAAGTATCTTAAACGTACGTTTGTTTTACCATTAGAAATTTATTTCACGTAGATTCCATTTCCCCCCCTACCCCTACATTTTTTGTTTGTGTCTTGTGTCCGTTATTCATTCCGTTTAACAGGTGTGAATTTTTGTCCGTCCACGAATCGTCGTCTTAGTCCCCATAATCGTCGTAAATTGTCATCGTGCAGCTATCACATAGCCATCACGATCATTAAAAGTACTTCCTCATTATTTCTCTCCTTCGTTTTAGATTCTTACAATGTTAGACAGTCCCTAAGTGTCGCCTTAAATATGTACACACGCTACCCTCTCGCGGCTCCTAGCTACACTCCTGCACGGATATTTCGTGGTTTAATTAATTAAATCGTATGGAACTAGCCCGTTAACAATGGCGGGGCATCGAAGTACGCGTGTACCGTGAACGTGTGGCTGATTGTGTGATTCGTGTTACGCCATGTGTGTCTATATGCGTGTGTATGCGGGTGTATCGGTTTTATTTTCGTGTCCCATCGCTCGCAATCGTACGCACTTCATCCTCCTCTAATTATACTCGAGCTGTGAGATACCTTTAAGAAATCGTGACGTACCATTTATTCTGGGATGGGTTTAGTTTCGCCTACAGTATCGTTTATTACGGCAAGGAAGGAAAAATTCGTCGCGGGGAGCAATATGTCGAACGGTCGGGCGCGCGAGCGCGCTGTCCATTATTTTCTTCTCTTTCATTCCCTTTTTTTTTTTTAAAAAAACCGACTATTCTGCCTGTCTCCAGTTAGATCGGACGAAAGAAACGGGAGCCCCTCACACTTTAAGCGGAACACATCGAAAAGTAACCCACTATTATCACTATCGATTAACCGGAGAATATATGAGAGATACTTTTTATCCGTGTCGGACGAACGATATTTAAGATTCTCGTAATTGTTTATTATGATTTATTTATTTAGTTACTGTTCTGTTCTGCCATTGCTACCACCCACCATCTCGCGCCTGCGTTCGTTTCATTTTCACCGGCGTATCGTTCCCCTGGATTTCTGTAAGCACGGAACAGGGATTCGTCCATAGAAATATCAACCCTTGTTCCACTCGGTCGTTTCGTGGCACCGACCAGCGAACACGGGTCAGGTCTCGTCTTCGCCTTTTCCAAACGCCACAGGGACCGCGCGACGGAATTGAAATTAATGTCGGCCAACGGTGACGCTGTGCACGCGTGATTCACTGGATCGCATTCGTCAATGTCCTCGAGCGGCGAATTTGCAACCGAATTAGTATCGTTTATCGGGTGAACGTTGCTCAGTTGTCGCCGCGTATACATGTGTAATAACACACGCATACGTGTACAACATATTCAGCTGGCATTTATTACCGTGGTATTTATGTATATTCGATGGTACCTCGACCGGCTTCAAGCAAATCAGTTACCACATAGAGTCGCTGGCGTTCTGAAAAATTCAAGTCAACACGGATATTATGGATGTTCGGGCGTCGTATTGGTAACCATTAATACTGCAGCCTGTCGTACTTTTTTTTCGTGAATTAAGAAAACAGTTGTTTTGCGGGACGAGGTGGGGAACAAGTTTTATTTCATCTATTTTTATCCCATTGTTGTTGTCGGTTCTTTTCGCTTTTTTCTTCAAGATACAATTGAACCCGTCCGCGGTGCGATTCGATTGCAAATTGCTCGGGGGGCCAGAGGAACGGTACGCTTACCAAATATAAATATATCGATACAATCACCAGCGGCCAAGCGGATAAAACATTTAGGAACGAAAGATGCGTAAATGTTTAATACGTATACCTCGTATATGGCAGATTATTACGGACTAGTACTTTTCTTTCGTGTTACTCTTGCGGGTAAAGATCTTTCCCCGGTTCATTTCGTTTCGCCGGTTCGGATAGAATTTCAAAATGTGTATCAGGATGATCCTTATGATCGATCGATAAATATACTTTCAAAAAGACGTTATTGCGTTTAATTTACTCGCTACAAAGTTCCTTTTCTGTTTCCGCCTCTTCTCTTTTTTTTTTCCTTTCCACCCTTTACTTTTCTTTCGGCATCGCTGCCACCCCCCTCCCAACCCCGTAGTTCGTTTCGATCGATTTCATCTAAATACACGCGTGTAAATTTACAGACGAGCACACCCAGAGAACAATATTTGCAGGGCTGTAACATTATTGTCCAACGAAGCCTGTAAACGAGTGGTTGTATTCACCGGTAAGAATGAGGAAATGATAATGGTAGACGATGATCGTTATAAACGATAGCGGCGTTACTGTGAAAACTTTTCCGTTGCTATTTCTTCTGTGGATCAACTGAAACTGCTGTTTTGTCCCATATTTTGTGTATGGCATGTGAACGTGACGGTACTGTTATTGTTTTCATTGTTGTTGCTGTTACTGTTGGTGCTGTTACTATTACTGTTCTTTGTTGCTTCAACGTATGGTTCGTGTCCTGTGTGCGAACGGACCGAACTGATCTCCTCGATCTCCTAAGTTCTCGATGCGATCTCGTACAAAAAATATCATTCTATCCCCCTCTTTTTTCATTTTCATTTTTTGTAACGAACGATCTAAGGTGATCATATTTCTTGCACGATGTGCCTCGTCTGACGTTTTCTTAAATGATAGACGATTCTCGGTAGCTGGAAGCTTCTCGTGTAGCTTCACGAGCCAGCGTTTATCTGTGCGATTAATTCACGGAATCACTTATACCTAATTCATTTTTTATTCACGAGCCGAGACGCGATTTGATAATTGTTGTTTGATTTACGCCTTATCGTGTTTTGCCACCTGACAAACGATACCACGTTGCACGATTCATTTTGAATCGATTTCCTTTTTTTATACACTTCTTTTTCTGAAAAGACCGCGCAAATTTGTGTTCATTTAATTTCGTTCCCGTTTTGCATCGTCGATCGATTGATAAATCACGCGTATCGTCCGTCGAGATGTGTAATATTTTAACGTCAGCTGCATCCTTATCGGCCATCGATAGAAAGAGCGAACCGACACGTTTCATCGTTGATAAAATCCTCGAACTTTAACCAATCATTTATCCCCGTTTAACAAATATCCGATAAGACGAATGTTTAATAAGGCAATTATCAATGCTGGACTCTCGACTCCTGTACATCACATTAGCCGTAGATTAAAACTATTTACAGATAGGTCTCGTATACGCCTTGCAATCACAATGATCTTTACATCGATCGACGGGAGCGCGCCTTTAAATATTCATCCCCCGCTAGTCGTCAGCGAGGGGCGTGAATTTTTAAAGCGATTCCGCCGAACGTGTTGATTTGTCGAAATTATTTTATTAATGCGACACTGAGATTCGGTGAATCCCCCTCTATCTCACGTGGTTCGAATCCCAATTGACGTGGGATTCACATCGATCCATCCCCTAAATCTCGCGGATTACATCCCTGCAACGTAAACTCGAGTCCTTAAAGCTTTTCTTTCCTTTTATCCCGTTGACTGGTTACGCACACGCCACCATTCTTGTCCCATTTTAGCACTTTTACACAATCTCCTTCGACAGATGTCTCACTGCGTTCTTCAGGGATTGCCTCTTATTACAGAACCAAATCCTGATCACTTCCCTGTCGTAGCCTAGGCGTTGGGCTAAACTCGTGATTTCGTTACCTGGAATAGAGTAAAAGAAAGAACGGTCATAGGATTGTACTCGCACAAATATTTCTGGAACGTTTGCTTTTCTGCGCGAAATAGTTTAACAGTAGGGCAAAGTTTAACACTTTCGCCCCGACACATTTGAAAATGAAAATTTCCTCGGTATAGAAAATAATTTTTATTAACATCGAAGAGCTATATTATCTGAAGGGTAACTACCCTGTCGTTTTCACCGAAACTTTGTGCAACCTTATGTCGAAATAGGGACTTGAGACGAATATGATATACTAGGTATACCAACAAGTGACTCATTATTTTTTACGGATTTTATTATTTAACCCTTTCACTCCGGTGCCCTCACGAAAGAAAATGAATTTAATGCGCAAAACAGTACAGGGCTTGTTATCGAAGAACTGTACATACGAACACTTTGATACTCTCTTTAATTACCTGTTATAAATATAAATATATAAATATAAATAATTTGCTGAATATCTGAGTTAATTCGAGTTAAAAAATTCCTAGAATATCGCAATCCGCTCTTAATTGGCAGGGCAAAAGAAGTACGAAGGAAAACTCACCATTAGGATGAGTATTTCTGGTGAAATGAGCGTTCAGCATTTCTAAAGCCTGTGGGGTGAACGAAGTTCGTCGCTTTCGTTTCTTGCTGGGTTCGACCCCGATGAAATCCGACAGCTGATGTATCCCGCTCTTGTGCCTGTAAGCAAATACACTGTTCTCGTTCCGATTCAATAAAATCCAACCTTCTATAACACAGAATTATATATATCAACAAATCAAGGCATTCAGAATAAACAGCAAGAAGAGGTATTGAGTAGAAAATAAAGTTCGAAGTGAATGTATGTGGTATATCCGTAATGTGTCGTCTTGAAAAAGGTAGCACAAGGGAATGAATAAAAAAAAAAGGAAAAGGATCTAGAAAAAACAAAAAATCAACATCAACTCCAGAGCACTTCGTTTCGCAAACTCAATTTTCATCTCGCGGAAGCGCAAATACCCCGATCATGCTCTAATCAAATATTAATACAAAACACGCCGTTCAACTGTGTGTTAACTCGGCGAACTTTCTCTACATCAAAGGGAGCCCCGGTGAAACCGGAAGCGCCATCGTAAAGATACGGAAGTACGTCACGCGTGCACCATCCAACGTCCGACCTGAACCAATTCGTTAATCCGTTCAGTTCACCTTGCAATCACTTTTCCTTCTTAAAAAGACAAAACAAAAAGAAAGAATATACGATATCAAAATCGACGAAAAGGAAAAATATAAGAAAGAATGCAGGATATTAATAGAAATCAACGAAAAATAGAGCAGATAGTGCAGGATACAAAATCCGACAAAAAAAATACGAATCAAGGAAAAATTACGGGATATAAAAATGAACAGAATGGAACAAATAGTCAGAAACAAGGAGAAATATGGTAGAATAATGTAAGGCGATACAAAGCCACAGTTCCGTGAGACATTTATCCCCCTGACTGATTGGCCTGTGTCCCTAGTCGACGAACTTTCCCGAATGAAACGGCCGAGGGCATCGCGACGTCGCCGCCGCGCAAATGAAATTAGCGATCGAAGCGTCGCTGGCGCATCGAGAGGGGAAAAAAAAACCCCGTAACCGTAAACAGGAGAGAAGTTCCGTCGGGAGTCGCGGCTAAACGAGCCAAACGAAGAGAAAGGGTGAGTAGAGGAAGGGAGAGTGTAGGGTCGGCGTCCCGACGCACACAATACACAGCATCGGACGACGGGGGAAGAGCGTACGCGGACGCCACTGTGGAATTTATGTTTTTAATTTAACTCCGTATGACCAACTGTCGAGCCCCGCCGAAAAAAGTGCAGGCCGAGCCATTAGCATCGCGCGGTGATATTTCGTCGAATCCGCGAAAACAATATGCTAATGGAGAGAAGCTGGCTGAACGGGAGGAGCCGGTGCTACGAAATCGGTCGTGGGTGGTGAGTTTTCCAAAGGGGTGTGAAGAACGAAACATCGATTCGTCGACGATCGAGGCGTCGCGTTGGTATTGTTTCGTTGTTCGAATTTCAGGTGGTAAGTGTTTAGAAGATAGTTTGGATAAAATAAAGCATTGCCGTGATTCAAGTAAAAAGACGGGAATACTTAATAAATATTTATGAAATTCGTATAGTTAATTGGAAAGGGGTATTTAAAGGGTGGTAATATTGTAGGGACTAGTGTATCTTCGTATGAAAAGAATTCGCAGTTTTATCATTTTCTTCAATATTTTGTGGATATATTTGTTTATGCGATATTGTTGTGTCAGAGGAGTTTACAAATCAGGATAGAAAAATTTTGCGCCGCAACGCGGAGCTCATTGTTGCTTTTAATTTTAGGAATTAATAATAAACGTTCCTCAGATTTTTCAAGTTGGTACCAGCGTAATTGCATCGGACGACAGTTGGGTTTTCCGGTTACTGTTTGCTGTTTTGTAATAACAGAAGCAGCTGATGACTTAATTAACGAAAAGAAGCCCCACGCAGTCCTGTGCCTGTGGTTCCACTGTGTTCGGGGTTGCGTGATTAAAATTAACCATATTGTAATTACATTTTTCCTACGGAAGGGCTTTATTTTTGTCGGCGCACGGTTTATTGATTGCATTCGTGTTATTGGTATGGAAGTCTGATGAAGCACCGAATTGATGCATCCGTCGAAATATGAATTCTGCCATTAAGAAAATATTAAAACCCGGCGGATAAAAATAATGGCGGGGAAATTTATATTATATTCTATCTCTGCGTGTAATCGGTCTTCGTTTCATCAATTGATAAACTTGAAGCCCGGCGATACAACAAGAACATCGTATTCAATTTCAAAGGAAAACATAAATTACGTTTTTATTGTTCCCCTCATTACTCCAACATCTGCCCGTACAATTATATTTTACGCAACACGTAAAATAAACACAAATCTACCGGACTCGTTTCTATCATAATTTCCAAGGCGATTGCGAGCATTACAAACAATTTAAAACCGACTTCTTTCTTGGAATGGGCGCATCAGAGCACAGTAAAAAAGGAAAACAGAAGAAAAAAGGGCACAAAAGCCTTTGATAGGGAAGGCGCCTGTTGATACAAATTAAAAGGCGACCGTTTCAAAGCAGTCGCAAATATCGTAATTGCTTCTCTTGCGTCAATTTACCGCCGCTTTCAATAATCTTAATAAACCGTCCGCCTGCGAAGGCGACGTTATTATCGCGTCCGTGTGCGTCGCGGGCGAGAAAAGCTGACAGAAGAAGAGAAAGCCGATGGAACAGGGGACGATGAAACCGGTGGAATCAAACTGGCGTCGAGGGTTAGCTCGAGCACGTATTCCCGTATAGGTGAGAAGCCAAACGAACGGTGAAAAGGTGGAGGGAGGGGGGCAGACAAGCTATAACGACGAACAGGCACACGGCTAAATGTACCAGCGAGGTTTAATCCACGATGCCGAGAGAATAAGCAAGAGGAAGAGAAGGGAGAATTAAACGTCGTCGACGAAAAGTCGGAAAAAAGAGAATAGAAGAAACCTCGAGCCTCGACGTGTCGCGCCAAGACAATACGCATCGCGTCGTTTTCACTTTTCTTCTTTTAGTGTGAATCACGAGGAGCACGCGTTATCAGACACGCTGAAAGCGTGCTTAATCATCGAGACACGTTTCTCGTTCCCTCGAAATCCGTCGTCGGATCGCGAGAATAAATCAGCTAATCGAATATTTGTCGGGCACTCCTTACGGTCAGCTTTAAACGAGTCTACGTAAATCTCATCGAGGCAATGCGTATGATAAAAGTTGGGCACACGTGCTAGTTTTCTTTGTTCAATTTGCGTGATTAATGTAGTGCGAATGATTTGTTGCTCGTTGCTTACATACATACGCAGATACGAACATTATCGAAATAACTTATGACAGTTGGAAATATCTTTCTTTTCTCTTTAATTCGGCTTTCAATAGATATCAGACAATACTTCTACCGTTTGTAATTGTGCTATTTATATTTGAGTTGAAAATTTCATTCATATCGTTCTCTATCGCACGTACCAGTAAAATCGTGCAAAAAATATACAAGGATCAAAATAATAATCTTATGATGTGACTTAAAATGTTACAAGAAGAAACAAGGCTGCTGCCCCAGGACTATCAAAGCAAAAGCAGCTGTCGCTATTAAAGAGGAAAGAAAAATGGAAACAGAGAACGAAGGGAGACGAAGAAAAGGAGTGGAAAGAAAAGATGGAGATTCAATAGCCTTGGTGTGGTGGAGGGTATCGCGAGTATTAACGTTTACTCGAGAAAGAAAAGCGGTGGAAGAAGGGAGCAACAGAAAGAAACAGTCGGCAGAAGGAGAAGGAGGGCCAGAAGAAACGACAGGAATCGTGGGCAAGGAGATGGCGGGGGCGAGGGTGGTGTAGAGCAGCAGGCGGGAGGGGTACATCAGAAACCTGATTTTAATTAGTCCACAGTTTAATTACTCGGCAGATAAATCGTGCACGTGCACCGCATAAACTAGCCGCTTTCATTTTTCCCGGACGCGGCCGGCACGGTCGCGTTTACTTCTACGCCGCGAGAATGCGGGATGGGTCATTGTTGCCCGCTCGTTGCACACGCGGAAAGAGAAATGACCGTGCTTAAACCGTCATCGAATCGGTTGGATAATAGTCCGGCGGGTTAACAGGCTGACGGATTCAGCCGCTTGTAATCCTTCCATGTCCGCGCACCGACTTCTCTCGTGATTCCACGTGAGTTTCTTTGGAAACTAGGTGAGCCCTTTTTTCCAACGCAAGAAGAACGCTTGTATAATTGAAGGAATTGTTTGACAACCAGCATTAACAATAAATTTCTTTGTGGCAAGACAGTTTACCTGTAATACTGTAATTAATTGGATAAGTAGCCAAGGAGGTAAAGGATTAACGTAAGATAAAGGTAATATCTTTTTCCTTCTTTTCTCCTTTGACCAGACGTGTTCTAATTTCACTTCAAATTATATTCGAGACTGTTGAAGCAATTTCCCTGTCGCGCGTCTTCTGCGTCTAATTAATATTTCGAAGTAATTAATATGAAATCGTGCACGCTACCTATTCATGTAATATCTTTCAATTTATAATATTTAAAATCGAAACCTATACGAAAGGTTTATTATTTCTGTCGAAATATTCCAGGCCTTTAATTTAAAAAAAGCAGCTAATCATATAAACAGTAACGATATAACGAGGAGTAATGATTTGGAGCGGGAAGAACGACGACTTTCCCTTTTTGTTTAAATGGACGCGTAATCAAGGAACGAATCATTAAACGGGAAAACCGTTTGCCAGGCAATAACGCCGGGAATGATTCGATGTTTCGCTGCGCGAAGGTGTTAATGCACAGTCAACAAATCATTTTGTTCGTTTTGGGAAAATCTGTTGATGCTACGCCGCGGGAATGCGGAATGGGTCATTGTTGCCGGCTCGGCCGCGGAAAGAGAAATGACCGCGTGCTCCTGTCATCGAATCATCCGGTTCATGGTCGAGATACATACCGGGTACATCGATACCGTATATATGTACACACACGTGTATGTATATATTTTAAACCACGCATCTGTGCTCCCATATGCAGGTACATTTATACATGTATATGCTTTTTGCATATATATTTCCCGTGCTTTTACCAACAATAAAACGGCACTGCGGTGAAATCGAAACCACAAACCGTGTTAGGCGTCGACAGTACGTAAAATTCGCGCGTTCGGAACTCTTACTTCGTGCTGGCAATTAAACGATGCTCGTTTATCGCGTGAATATTAATCTGAATATTTAATACTGATCGAGGTATCGCGGTAAAATGTAGATCGACTGGGATATTAAAGTGTTACATTACACGGGAGTAATCGCGTTGACGCTTGAATGGAGGAGATGGAATGTAAATTGTTTTAAGAAAATCGACGTTAATTAACCCACCCGTGTCACCGGTACGAGCGTGTATTCGATTGATTTAATTTTACATCGGGGGTAAAAATAAAATATTCGCTTAGCTAATTGATATTTCCTGTGGCATGCGATATAGAAATAAATATCGCGTTCGCAGTAATGATTATCGCGGACCGTGTTCGATCTACGATGATTATTTAGCTTGAGAACATTCGACGGCTAAAGTGGCAATATAGAATTTTATACGATTTTAATTCGATAAATACCAGACGTTGAAATACATCGTAACTCTGAATAAGTTAAACCCCTAGATTTGCAGCCGGGTACTCTCAATTTCAAATGTTACACCGATGTTACATATATTCGAAAGAAGGGTTAAGGATAGACATTCGACTAAACAATTCGGAAAAAAGAATGTAATAAAAATCAATTTTCACTCTGCAGAATAAACTTTCAATTAATTCCTCACACTCTTATTCCCGCAACTGCAATAAACTTCGAAACACCAGTACTAAATTCTCCCTCTTCGTAAGGTCGAAGGAATGAAGGAGAAAGAAGGAGAGCATAATAAAAAAACATATTGCACAATGAAATCAGCAAGAATTACCAGGCCAGGCGAAGTGAGTTTCTCGTATCGTTCGTTATGAGACCGACTGTATCGGCGACCGTGGTCGAACGATGAATTTTAAACTTTGAAATTCGCTAATTACAGATCCTGATACAGCGTACGGAGAAAATCGCGGCGCGTTGGTGTATGGGTGCGTCGGTGTGTATAGCAAAACCGATACCTCGAAGAAGGAAGCCGATAGGCGACTTCTTTCACGACACGAATAACCGGCGGTACCTGTAGTGGCGTGAGCACGGCCCCGCTAACGGTTTCCCCCATTCTAATTAACATTCCGCGTATTTATTAGACGCGGATCTGCAATTAATCAGGTGGATTCAATTAGCGAATTACCAATTAGCACGCACGCGTTCACACGCCCTTGGACACCGTTTGAGATCCTGTTGGACGGTCGCAGGATAATCGTGACCCACGATACGCGCCGTTAAAATGGCAATCATGAACGCGACCGAACGATTCCGTCGACGTTGTCCACGAATCCGTTTCCCTTCCACGTTTTTCGTACGGAGACAAGTGCATTCCTTGGAGAAATCGAATACCACTTGTTCTGTTTCACACGATTACCATGGAATTTTTAGGGGTTTGCTTGGCCCCCGGTTTGTGTATCATTTAGGGGGGTTAGAGGATTTGATAAGTTGGTAGAAGTGGCATCGCACAGTGATTCATTTGAGGTTTATGAAATAATAAAATGTGGGCTAGATCTGTCCTGTTATTTTAGTTCTGTTATCAAGCAATAAAGAAGAAGTGAAAAGTAATTTTAGTCTGTGTAGAATGTAAAGAGTATAAGTGAAATTTGAAGTGCGACTCACCTTTCTTCGGCCTCTTTCATCCACTTTTCGAGCACCGGTTTTATCTTTTGCGCGCTCTTTGGCGTGATGTCCAACTTTTCGAATCTGGAGCCCAGAACAGGTTATCATTCTATTTTTTTTTTTTTCTTTGCTTTATTGTTCCAACATAGAATACCAAACACGTGTCGAAAGAAACCGTGATTGCCACGTCAAAGACGAAAAGATTTTGCCGCGCAAGAGACTGTTCTGTCATTGAATCGAAGGACGAATTGGAAAGATTCTTGCCAAAAAAATTCTTTACGTCTTTGTTCAACTGAAGGAGCACTAAGAGGCATGCATTGACTCAAAAACAGGACATTGACAATGCGTGCATGCTTAAAGGTTTTGGTGATGCCGTGTATGATGTTGCCAACGCGTTTCGAGAGCTAGTGTTCTGCTTGCGACTGGCGCGAAACCATACGCCATGAAAAGATCGATCGATCGATTGTAGAAAAAAAGAAAAGAAGACATGACGATCGTTAAGAGAAAAAGAAAGACAAAAAAAAACACACTCTCGTCGACGGACGTCGATCTTGCAAATTTTTGAAGGAATTTTCACGCGTTGGCGACATCATGCCCAAGTTTGCCAATGCCCTGGCTCGACGAAATCGTTAACTTTCAAAAGTGCTCCTTTCGCATCTGATTTGACCAGAAACGGAGTTAGAAAATTAGTGAGAGTGCTTTTTGCAGCTATACCCAAATGTAACCCCATGATACTATCACGAATATAAAATGATCCTTTCGTGAAAGGGCGACAGACATTTGAAGGAGAACAGAAAGAAAAGATTCAGGAATAGAGAAATCGATATAAACGAATAAGAAAAACAATGATATAAATCAGAATACGTGTACGCCTTCCTTACTGTTCAATTAAAAAAAAAAATTAACAAATAAATAATTAACCTGAAACTTCGATTGGTTCTATTGCGAGAACATTGATTCTGAGCTACTTGTACGCCTTCGATAACACACGACGAATGCCAATATACGGATTCACATGCTTGGGTATAACTGCTATGCTTCCAGAGGATTTGAAAAGTTTTAGATTTTTAGGTAAATTAAATAGCATTAGGGGTGAACGTACGTAGCTTGCTGCTGAGAGGGAAACTGCGAGGCAGCGAACATCTGGGTAGCCAGGGCACTGGGGAACAATCACCAATGCTTAAATTAGTCGTTACGATAACAATACTAGGATGTAGAAATATTAATTTCTACTTGCCACCAGCTTTACCACCATGGTTCCTTTACATTTTCTTTCAAAACAAAAATTATTTGTCACCGGGGTATATGAGATGTTTCATTTCAGCAACGTAAGCAGCGAATGGAAATATCATTCGTCATTTCAGGAACCACCGTGGCAGGTTACATATTATACATTTCTTTTGTTTTTTTTTCATAGAGAACAATCACATGAAATTCAACGACGTTTCTCTCAGAATCTGTACTCGAAGAACGCCAGATATAATCGTGATGGCTAACTCTGTTTCGACAAATCAATGCCCGAACTGAATTATCAGTACCAAGTATAAGAACGAAGTTAATACTTGCCGGTATACACGTTTTTCGAAAAGGCGAAATAATTTCAGAAGATAATTCAATTTGGACATAGAACTGAACAAAGAACGCCTAGTACTTCGTTTGCAAAAACCGTTCAAACGAGTCTCCCTTAAAAGTTCGCCTTCTCAAACAAACGGGAAGAAAGTGCATACAAAATTCAGGGAAGTTTCTAATAATACAAATTGTAAATCCCTTTCTTTTTTCCCGGCCATTTCCAGTGACCTGGCACATTGTTACGTCGTAGCCTACATCGTTTTCACTTCTGTGTCTCATCAGCGACGTCCGTTTAAAATTCGTGAGGACAAGAGATGAAAAGGGACAAAAAAAAAAAAACGAAAAAAAAATCAATATGTACACTCACCTGCATATGGCACTTTGGCTGTAAGCTGGCCCCTCTGTTACGCTCAGGGCCTGTCCCACCTGGGTCTGCGTGAGACCTAGTGACAATCTACGGAACTTGAACACCTTCGCGAACTCCTTGATCTCGTCCAGATTGATACCATCGACTACATTGTTCGTGGCCTCGTTAATGGTAGGCTGATCTGTAATAACAGTGTCGAAGGCATCCTTTTGGTACAAATAGTCAAATTTTGCTCTGTGTATCCTTTTCGAAATTCTTGGATAAAAACTTTATTTCATATCTCCCGCGGAGAGATTATTCAGTATTGCTAATCGCAGACAGTGGAATTGGCAAATATCATTTTATATTGAAATTTAGGTTATTGAATTGTAGCATTATTGCAAAATTTATAGATGACTACAGAAAAATATATTAATTTCGATTAATGTATATTTAGCTACATTGAAACGTGCAATAATCACATACAGATCGTGTAATCTTTATTCATTTGATGTTCATTTATTCTGCGATAAATATTTAACAATACTTTTCACAATTATATTAAAATAAGCTTCGGAATATTTGTTAAAAATATATCAGGAATTATTCTAATTTCGCGTAAAGTTTACTGAACATCTAACGTAAGAAACTTTCATGACCAACTGTATAAATAAATTATAGTATGTACAATTCCTGGAGCAAAGTAATTCACTATCCATGACTTTTACTTTGCCGAGCGCATTTCGGCAAGCAGTGGAGTATTAAAAATTAATTAGCCAAGGTGTTTCGACGTTTCCTTCTAACGACACTGGGCGGCTTCGTTAAAGCAGCTCCAGCTACACCGATTTCTCTCGTAAATCTGTCCCCCCGAATGTGTACGCACGCAATAGAGGTGGCCACATGCCCTGCAATCTCGACCAGTTCCAGCTCGGCACTCTGCGCCGCGCAATAAACAGCAAATCCTTCTTCCACGGCGCGCTCTTTCTGCGACCATTAATTTCCAATCGAACGCGACCTCCTCGCCCGCCAAGTGCAACGTTTCCTGGAATGCGCCACTAATTTCGCGCATTAAATTGAAACTTCACGCAAGAAAGCGCGGCCCTCGAATCGCGGCGCAGAAGAATGCAAATCGTCAAAGGGAATCGTTCTCGAGCGAATGCGTTCTTAACGAAACATTCGTGGAATCTTAAGTATTCAATCAGATTAATTCGAAGTATCTTAACACCGTTGGATTATAGGGCAGAGTGTCGTTAACGCGAACCTCACGTGTTCTAGCATTTTGCCATTTGTATAATTCTGTGGCTTGTAATATGCATTGCCGATACGCGGTTATTTGCCGCAATTTTGCTCCCAGGTCGAGTCATTCGAATTATTCATACGATGTATTAAATCGAAGTAAATTCATCATCGAGGCATTAAGAACATTATGCAACGAATATTTTACACGGAGAATAATTGACCGTGATTATCGATCTATTTTCTTGGCTGCAAATGAGACCCGTAATGATAGGTAACGATTATTTTCTAGGAATGATTGTTAATTATTAATCGTATGCAACGAAGCGAGTATCTAGGTCTCTAACTAATGCCCCTCTAAATTTACGAATCGAGTCTCAAGGATCCGTCCAAGATAGGTTAACAAAGGCGCAGATTTATTAAGTAACTCGGCATCGGCAATTGAGAATCGTTAGGCTCGATACGTCGAACGAATCGTCATGCCCGGGGAATGACGAAGTGCCAGTCCAAGCAATGATTGTGAATTATTAAAATTATTGTCTGCCGGCTGGAGTGGTTACGTGCACCGGTTGGAATCTTTATGACTTCCCAGAAGGCAACGGAGGAACGATCTAATACACCGTAATGAGCCGTGCATTGTACGATATCCTATTAGGATTATTAAGAGCTCCACGGTAAGGCTAGAACCGCCAACATTATTATTTATCGGCTTTGACCGAGCGTTAAATGTTGCATCTGCGAAGGAAGGGAACGTAATTCGAGGCAACGAGGGGGCAAGAATATCTAAATTTGCAACGAAGCGCTGCAAAATTTTCCTCCCGGCAAATACGACTGTCGCAAATCAACGTAATTATTCTATTACACCGCGGGAAACGTCTTGGCATCGAATAATAATTAAGTCATGTTCTTAGAATTCCATTTCTAGATGCTGAATTAATTTGTCCATAATATTAAATACTTCACTTTTCTTTGTCAATTAAAAGAAAATTATCTAAAAATATTAAACAAAAGCATACAGAAATTATAATGCAAGTGTGGTCAGGTCTTTGAATCGAATGATCGAAATGAGCGATGAAAGTGAAATATTTTGAAACAATAGCTGATGGTAACGTCAGATGAAGATCACCTGTCCGAGTATAATTCCGATTGAATGTACGACAAAATAGAGACAAGTAGCACCTCAAATATTTTTCCCACTACGATACTACGTATTCTATTTCATTAAATAAAATATATTACAAAACATACAAAATACAGATTTCCATACTTTTAATTGGACTATAAAATAGAAATATGAATCTCGCAATATTCTCGTCTTTCCCGGCCCAAATACCTTCGGCGCGTTTTTTGAATGAAAATTATTCTCCCTCGTAAAACTTCGATAACGAGAGATACAAACGATCCAATCAAATGTGCACACGACAGAAACTAAACGAGAAAAAGGAAAGAGGAAAAAAGAGTAATCTTACTGGGCGAATCGTTCAGATCCTCTTCCTCCTTTTTAAGATTGTGGATGCTGCTTGGCGATGCCTTCACGCCGGCGCCGCTTGGTCCGTGCGTGGTCGTGATAGTGATTTCCCCGTTGCTGACCGCCAGTCTGTTCAGAGCCGAGGCAGCGGGTATCACGGACTCGTTCAAAGGCGACGATTGCTCGGACCTCTCCCTGTGATGCTTCTCCGACGGCTGCGAGGGGGCACAAGGATGATAATAACGGATTAGCAGATGAACCAGTAACAAACGACGACAATGCTACCATGCTTCTCCTCCACGCCAATTATGCACTTAATAATGAGCCACGATCTATCTTTCTTTACCCGGTGGCCGTCCCTCTTGCTTCGGGACACTTTAGAGTCTAATTAGTGGAAGAAACGCCGCCGCTACGGAATACTTTCTTAACGAGATTGCTTGCTATCGGGGAATTATTCTGCTTGTTTCGCTGATCTCGCGCCGGTCTAAGCCCTTTCCACGTTCACGAGAACCGCGGTCACCCTCGTACATCGTATTGGGGACTCGTTTGTATTGTTACACTTGGCGGACGAATGGGATCGTTTGACAGGATATTGGACGAACGGCTGTGGAGGCGATGTTAGTTATGGAGGAAACTGGGATTGAATCAAGATTCCTCCGGAAGAGAAAAGGATTATAACTTGCGCTGGATTCGCGAATAATAATCGAAGGAATGGGGTGAAATTAGGAGCAATGAGTTGTTACAGAAAAATTTCTGTTGGCCACCGTTGTCGGTCGTACCAAATACATGCTGTGAATTAAAAATGTTCTCAATGAATTGTTAACTAAGAAATCGGACACGAAAATCTTCAATGGGAACGATTCATCAAATATGTGCATTATACATCGGTTGGTTAAATTATATCAGAGCGCTCTATTAGGAGAGTTCCACGATCGATAACCAACAATCCAATTACTGTGACTTACTTATTTAATAAACAGCGAACGGGCGTTTCTCCGTGTGTTGCCGCGAAAATAATTCGAAACGCGTGAAAGGACATGAATTATTCTACGGTCGACGGTTTACGTACCGTGTAATGATTCATGTGAGAGCTGTGTCGATGGCCGTGTTGCTGGGGCGACGTCGTCAGAAGTGGTTGCTGAGAAGCCTGAGCGGCCTGCACAGCCTGGGCAGCCTGTGCCTGAGCTGCCTGCGCGGCCTGAAGCAGTTGCTGAGGTTGCATCGCGCTCAGAAGTTGCTGGCTGGCCGAGCTGTTGCTCAGAAGGTGTGGCAAGGCGGCCGGATTTATCCCTAATCCGGATGCTAAGCTGGGACTTGTCGGAACTGTCGCGTGGAAAAGAGAAAATTCTGATCCCATCGAGTGTTGTTAAAAAATTTGCAGGACACACCGGTGACATGTTCATTCGAAACATTACATTTTCGTCGATGATGTGATCTACTTGTATAATTGGATTTATAATTGTTTTTATAATAGAAATTCCCTATTCGTCTTGTGATAAACTAGTAAATCTACCCTGAACCCTTTCAAGCATAAACTGCCCTTGCAACTGTGTTTCACAATGAAGATGTATTCTCGTAAATTTCAAACACTTCTTTTTCTATTTATAATAAAATAGTTGTTCTACCTGTGAGTTCCCCGTTACTTGTCGGCGTGTTCAGCATGTTCTGCGGCTGAGCAATGGACTGAAGGTTCGCCAGGGTCGTAGATACCACCTGGCCGTTACTGAGCGCCAAGTTTACCATTTGATTATTCGTGACGTGGCTCACGGGAATAGTTAGAATAGTTTGCGTGGCGATTCCTGTAGGGATAACAGGGAAAAAAGAAACACGGTTAATATCGCCGGCTGAGTATCGCCGGGACGTAACAACGGTACGGGCAAAGTAGAGCTTGATAATTTTATCTCTGTCCCGTCCCCGTACGGACGTGTCTCGAATCAATAGATACTTCATTTCCATTATGAACGTAGTCCACGCGTCGTTGATCCAGGAAGGGTAGTAAAGTTATCAGAGTCTCATAGAGGGATTATTAGGCAACCCATAGGGCAGGTAACCTCGCAGGCCAGCGTAGTTGGCAAACTATTATCGTCATCTTAATAGTGGGTACAGGCACTGGCACTGGACTAGGCTGCGAGAAGGACGCCTAATCATACTTAGAATAGTTTCGGGATTACCTCCAGCTCCGCTAATCTGATTACCCTGTACACGCGCTTAATATGATTACTGATCATGAGTACGTACCCGTGTTGGTACCTATAGCTAAGCTAAGCAAATCCCGTATTCCGAACAGCCATAAAAGTTTCACGTTCTGAGGTAAGGTCAACTGACAATCCGATTAACGTTTAGTTTCACCGCGATATTCGACGATAATATTCCCTGCCGTGTGGACTGTGTGCATGTATATAATTTCCCTTCTATTCCCACGTGTCACACGCTGAGGGGCGTGAATCATTTTTCGGGGAGCCACGAATAACAGGTGAGTCGCGTGTGCAGCGAAACCGAAGACGAATGCGGCGCAGCATTTGAGGATAAAAATTGCAGCTGCAACGAAACGGACGGGCGTAATGAGAACTTATTACCATGACCGGCTTGCTAAGATTGATCGATTAAATTGTAATTTCCGATCGAGGTAGGATTTACTCTTGACCCGTGTCTTTTTCAGGATTCTTCAATTTTCCCCGCGAAAATAACCCGTTCGCATGACAGGACATCGAAGAGCTTATTCCTGAACGAGCATTCTAAAGTATCCGAGACGTTATTTGTGTTACCAACGATCCGGATCCTCATGACCTACTGCGGGCGCATAAAACATTCAGTCACTATTGCTTTCAATCGCGTTCCGATTGTAAAATTATTCAGCGTAGATTCCCCTGTGATCCCTTCTCCTAATATACCAGCGGCGAATTGGCGCAAAAGTTCAATACGTCGAATACGTTAAGCAGCTATATATATATATATTTAACCGATCTCTATTTTTCACGTTGCCAAATCTCTTTCGGCTTCTATCCAAGGATATCCGAATCGGTATTTTCGAATAAACTCATCGTGAATGTTCCAAGTACATTCAGTTCGGCTAACTTCGCTTTTAAAATTCTCTTAAATTTCACTCTCAAAGTACTTGACAGTTAATTAAGGAATAAATGACTTCAGAAGCGAACGCGATTGACACCATGCGCTAAGTTATAAGAAGTTACAAAATTCTAGTGGTAACAGAGAAATCAATTTATCATACCCTCCTCATTGCAATACTTAATTTCCATTCGAACAACCATCTTCCCGTTTCCATCGACGAAATTCAGCCCGACTATCCGCCAGCCTGTCCGATTTCTTTACGCCGATCAGAAACCAATCGAGCGTTAGTCAGTTACCATCGACAGAGCCGAAAAGCAGTGCAAACATTATTTGCCACTACGTAACTCGTCATCCTACCACGACCGGTCCATATCCACGAACTTCAATCCACTTAGGCGGACTCGCAAAGTTCTCCTTGCCCCCTCAACACACCGTCCCTTTCTAGCCATGGTCCCTACCCTTCTTCCTGACCCCCCTCCTACCACTATCTGCACCTATCTTTCTCCGTCCGCCTAAGCATCCCCTGTCTCTCTTCCTCTCAATTGCCAGAATAGAAACCCAACTTGGTAGAAACGAAGTTAGCGCGAACCGCAATCGATATAATAGTGGCCGAATCCGCGGAGCTGTGATGTCCAGCCTGAGAGAGTACCCGGGTTAGAGTAGGACGAGAGGGGCCTGTGGAAGGTGAGGGGAGGTTGTTCGTAGGTCTGGAAAGGGGTAGTGAGACGTTAATTATACATTGAAATTAGTTGCAGAGTTTGCCCTCTGCTCGCCAGGCTAGTCTAGGACCACTAAGTATGGACGACGGGGCGAGCCTTAGTCCGAGCTGGTCAGAGATAGTCGATATTATATTATACGTATAGATATATATATACAATAAGTACATAATATGTATATATAATGTATATGTATATATACATACGTCGGCACATCTTGATTGCACAACATTATGCGCCGGCACATCGTGCAGATTTCACGATGAGACCACTCGGACTGATTTATGCCCCGAAATTCGATGGTACTTAGTAAGAGGGGTTATTGTTGGAGATTTCTTGTTCGTTTACTGATAGCTACAAGATACCAAGCCCCCCTCTCCTCTCGGACCCTTTACCTATCTCTCTCCATCGCGGCGTCGTTTAATTAAATTTCCCAGGTGAGCCTGCGATTAGCCGCCTCGAATGTTTTCGTGAGCCCTCGACAGCTTGGGTGGAAAGCTTTGCGAGTTCGGAAAAAGACTGGCCAACTTACTTTAACGTGTGCTGTGTAATCGGTGTTATCGCGCCGTTGCTGGTATTTGTTTCGCGGTACTTATCGAGGCAAGCTTTCCGAATTATTCCCAGGAATTTCATTTAAGGCGGTGGGTTTGATACGTTTATTTCTTCTTTAGCGTACTGTTTTCCACTTTATGTCGTGTGCTCTTTGATAAAGCCCGAAGATTTTTGCTCGCCGCGCATTCGATCTATAGCATCGTATTTGCGAGTCGGAACTGTCGCCAGTCGTGCAACGTATTTTATAATACCCTGTGCATCGCATTGACCGAAGTTCTCGACGGACAATCAATTTACGTGACATGCCGGACGTTCACGGCCTTATTTCGAGTACGAACGAGCGCCTAATGGGCGTCGATCAATGCTCGTTTCGAGAGCTTGAATGGGGGGGCGAGCACATAAGAAACAGAAGGCTTACCTTGCGACGTAGGGATAAGAAGCTGAGCCCCTTGAATGCCTTGGACCAATTGACCGGACGTTAGGATGAATTGAGGCATCGCGACCGGTTGCGGCTGAGATAATAGCTGAGGTAATGTCGCCATTGGCGTGGAACTTGGCGGAAGGAGGTGAGACGCAGCTGTCGTGTTCGAAGGTGTTGGTACTGTGCCACCTGAACATGAAAATGGATTAGCTGAAACAAGAATCTGGTAATTTATTTATCTGTTCACAACCTACGGATAATAGTGGGATTATTTACAGAATAGAATTGAATTGAATTATTTCCATTGTTTAGATTACGAGGGAGAGTGAAATTTCATCATCGTTCGAATAAAAAGTTGCGAATCGCCTCTTTGCTTACCAGAAGAGCTGACGGTGAGATTCAAAGGTGTGTTGATCAGCTGATTATTAGTCAATCCAGCTGTCATTCCCTGAAGACCGGCGGCCAGCGACGCCACTTGCGGCAGATTTTGTATACTCGCCAGATTTTGCAGATTTTGGAGGGTCATCATGCCTGCCACTGAAGGAACTTATAAGAAACATCGTTCGTTTCGAACCAAATCCCACAATATTGAAGCGAAAGTTAAGTAGTATCAGTCAATAAGGCCAGCCAAAAAATCACGAATTATAGAGTAATGAAATTTTCATATTAATGCACTTTACTAATCTTAAAATAAATAAATAAAAAATTAATAACTCGATATCTACTCGAAATTCAAAAAATGCTATCCTATGCGATTAAATTTTTTAATAACAGCCTTGTTTTCTAGTTTTTTCTGGTCCCTGTTTTCTTTATTATTAAATGCGATTTATTTGTCATATTGGCTTACTCGTTCCATTGAGGTGTGCTGGCGTCACCCTCGCCCGTAACGACGATGGTAGATTTTCAGGTGACGGGCTGTTCTTCCGCGAGTTCTTCATCTCTTCTAACATTATCTGATGCTCGTGGAGCGAGCCAGTGGTGGCCGCCACCAGTTCAGGACTGCCAACACTGCTCCTGTCACTATCCTATAACAAACATATATTCGAATAGTCAGTCACGGTATCCGCAACGATTTGCATAATACGAATTCACATTCATCAGGTCTCTCGTCTCGATTGTCGTGAATTAGCACGATGGCGGGGGAGGAAGAACAAAAAATAAATGACAGATAGTACGTTGCATCGCCGAAATCGTACGGTTTTGTTTCTCCAAATTTATCGAAAAAAAGCAGCCGCCGGGAAAACTATTAATTACGATTGAAGAGGCACCGGGTGAAAACACGGGCGAAAAGTTCGGCGCGGAGCAACGTGCTCTGTCACCGACGAAAATGGCGATACTTTATTTCGTTTGTTACGCCACGTTTGAAAACCCCCACCGCATTTGTACCGTATTGATAACAATTATAAAATGTTCGAGCGCCGCTGCGAACAAAGTGCTCTGGACTATATGTGTCATCGCGAATTTTATACCGCCTTTGGAGCTTCCCAGACAACTTTTTATCACCAGCACCCTCCCCGTGATATTAATGGACCCGCTTTGAAGAAATCGATATCGTGGATAATCTACGCAATTTCATCGAATACGCGTATCCCTTCGATCCATGCATAAATCGTTCTCTTACGTGCGTATCTTCCAATGAAATTACAAATTGTAAATTGATAATACAAGTTTTGGAAATGTGGTGTTAGAATTTAATTCACCGCCTGTGGTTTGCTTTCTAATTATCATAATTTCCAATGGCGCGTAATAAACGGGAACGTAAATGAGTGACACAATTATCGTGTCGGCTCGTCGATAAACCGAGAGTGACGTTGGAGTGGCGGTGTGGTCGACGAGCGTTCGCTTCATACTGCAAGTGATTATTTCACGAAGGTCAGGTGAGCCCCGTTAGAGTACCAACCTTCTACCTGTTTAAGGATACACGCATAAAACACGACCGCCGTCCCTCAACCTAACCCAATGGGATCCTATAAACGTCCCAACTTTCGATGAGGCTCGACAAGGGCGCGCTGATCGTGCCTAACTTTTTAAATCATCGATCCCCATTAATGCGATATAATTATTTGCGTAACAAGACACGCATGCCAAGCAGTACATTTATTTTTCTACATAGCAGTCTATTCTTTCTGCCTTAAATGTCGACAATTTTCATTGCAAGCACATACGAAATATAATACAATTGCTTGTGCACATTTCCCATTGCTCTCTGCGACTTTCGTTCGTACAAAAACGTTTCCCCCATTTCTTTTCTTTCTTTATTAATTCTTCACTCTCACGGACACTGAATAGGACCGTAGCTTACGAGATGATTTTCCAACCCTCTGAAGAAATAAAAAGGGGCAAAGGGTAGAGCCCACAGGTCACCCTTTATCACCCCTCCAACCCTGTGCTCGATTCTTTTTTTTTTGTACCCTCCTTGCTGGCCGAAATCAATCGAACGGGCACGCAAAGGTTTTAGCCACGGCCTCGCAATCATTCTCGCCAAAATGCTCAATTATACGCGCGTGGTTCGTTAACGTACCGCGCTTTTTATTGCGGCGGCACGTTTAACGCTGAAAATTGATTAATAATCATTCACGGTCCAACTGGCCGACGTTAAAATGCTTCGCTACGAAATAATGCTGGTATAGACACACATGCCGTTCGATAGGGGGGGTGGTTTGGTGGCGGAGCAGGGGCGGTTGAAAAAAAAGGGAACAATGAGACCCGCGCGGGCACGACGACGAATCATCGACGAATCATCGACGAATAGAAAAATCAGCGAGACGAAGTCGCGTTGCTCGATACACTTTGTCCACCATGCCCACCCCCGACCGCCGATCGACAAAAAGCTTCGCCCGATTTCTCGAATCGAACGCGAATTTATAATGTTTCGCCATGTACACGGTGATTCTTTTGTGACGGGCGGCGATTCTTTCGTGAAATGAAGCTCGTTAACGGAATTCCCCGGCGCGGCAACACGATTT
The DNA here is from genome assembly GCA_963583965.1 of Nomada ferruginata. Lineage (NCBI taxonomy): Eukaryota > Metazoa > Arthropoda > Insecta > Hymenoptera > Apidae > Nomada > Nomada ferruginata. Next base: position 9,483,251 of record OY757224.1, read on the forward strand.
TCGAGCGTAAATACGGAGACAAAGACGGTAATGAAAAAAAAGAGGAAGCGACGAACGCGTCGAAATATTGCACGTCCATTCATGGAGCAGTTCGATCGTGCCGCAGCGACGATATTATTATAATATAAACATAAATAATTCGCGGGGCGTAATTTTTCTATTGTACAGCAGACAGATAAGAATAAACAGAGTGCGCGCAGACGCGCGCGAACGTACGCGAGGTGTTCAATCAACGTGGTATGCGATATACATGTATATTGGTAATCAAATGGGCAGATATATATTTTTTTATCTCGCTGTTGTATAATTGCAAAGCTGCAGAGAGGGGGGTAGTTCTTCATTACACTTTATTGGAGTTTCTAAATAATTTCCAATACTCGCCGAAAATGTTTTGCATTTAATTTCAAAAGCGGGCGAAATATTTCATGTTCGACGCGATAGGACCCTGATTAACCAGCTCAATTGGGAGACAGACTAAATAAATTAAGTTTCCAGACGGAAGGGTGGAATCGGAATTTGTCACAAATATTTATACAAGTTCGACTAGAAATTGTACCCGCTGCTCCGTCATCGATTTCAAAAACTACTGCGTGCAATTGTAAACGAATTATCAGTGCATCGAACCAGCATGGGTAATCGAGATAGTGTGTAATCACTGTCCGGTTAATCGAGGCTCAACTGTATATCGAATTACGCCTCAGAAGTATTAACTTTATAGACGACTGTTTCAGCCTATCGTTCGTATAACGGTACAACCTCTTCCCACTCGTTTTCCCACGCGGAAAACGTAAACGTGAACGGGACCTGGAAAAAGACTGCGGACGATAAAGAAAATAGAGAAAGAGCCGTGTATTAATCATTCGTCCCCGTATCCGTGGCTCGTTCGTGCCGTGCGATATATAATTCATGCATATTTACGGGATGTCTGAGGAATAATTAACGAACGGCAGCGCATTAAGGCGCGTCCTGTGTATACGTACGTGCACGTACAGTCGGCTTCTTAGAAAGACAATCTAAATTATAATAAATCGATGCAGTACGCACGGGCCACGATGCTTTACCTCCACGACTTCTCTCTCTTTCACTAAAACTGCACTCTCGCTCTATGTCCCTTCCTATCTGTGTCGATGGCTGGTGGTTGTGTAAAGTAATGTTACATGGCGCGCGGCCTCTTTGCATAATGGCATGGAAATATGCCGGAACGTGTATCGCCATAGTTGGATACAGATTAAGCGTGTTAGAGCTTCGACACCCGGCTAATTCGCGAAAAAGGACTCCACCCTCAGGTGACACGACCCATGAATAAATTCGACCGGAGTTTCCCTCTCTTCCTTGGTCAAGCCAAGAAACTCGAGCGAACAGAGTGAACGATGATTTTTAACCCTGGGACACTTAAGGGAGGGTGCAAAAGTGTTTACATTTTTTTGTCTAAAGAAAAATTTTTGTTGGAGGTCAGCAGTCTGATTTTTTATTCGGAAAGTTATTGTATTTAATGATTGCAAAGAAGGGAATTAAATATCGATACGCTATTTACGCCCTGATCCGATTGTTCGATGATCCTAAATGCGTTGGAAAATTTATTAGAAATTAACGAAGTATTTTCTGCACGGTTGAATAACATTCGCAGATCTTCACCGACATTTTATAAACGGCAAAGTAGTAGAAGTTGTGGAACCGAGAGGGAATAACTGCGGACAGCTGTCTGAAATCTGTGAAAGGTGGAAGTTATCAAATGATTTGAACGCTCTCGTTGCCATTTTTCTGTATAAAAGGGGCAAGCGTCCTCTCTTCCGGGGCGCTGTAATTTCGAATTTTCGTCAAAGTCGTACAATGGAGAACGTGGTCGCGCGCACAACCCGGCTGCCGCCATAGGTATCGGGGCATTTCATTGCATAAAAAATAGATAAAGCCCGGTCGATAGGTAACGAACGAAAATAGGAGGCGCAGGAACCATGGCGGTAGTTCAATTTTTTTTTTTTCCACGCAAATTCGTAAACGGCTATACCGACGGTATGGCCACCCCCATATTAAATGGACGAGGCGAGGGGGATTAGTTGAATGCACAGGCCCGGCCATTTTGCTTGTAAAAGTGCGCCCCGATATATAGTAAGCCGTAGAAACGTATGTTTACGGGCTTTCGGAATTTCGCATAAATTAATCAACCAGCCACCCCTACTTGCGTAAATGCCGCGTAACTCTGTGCTCTTGACGATTGGGTACACGCAACCGACGATTTTCTTTCAGAACGAGAAACTTCCTGTTCCTTTGAAGGTCTCTGGTTTTTTGTAAATGGAAAATTCCTTGGTGTCTGATATAATTGAGTTCCTCTACGTGTCGATTATTATTATTATTATTCATATGGAGATGCAAAAATAATCTGCACAAGATTGCACGTGTTCCTTTACTTTTTGATAATACAATTATAATTTTTGTTATTCTGTTTAGCGGTATTAAGGGTGCATAGCTTAGCTTATTCGGGCTGCGCTGGATAAATTTAGGAAGCATATGCAGAAGTATTTGAAGTAATGAGAAAGTTCATGTAAACATGGGTACACAGGCGCTTTGCATTTTAATGTAATTTATACGGCGTAAGGAAAAATTTTAGTATGCATGAAATGAATTTTAACAAATGCGCCTGGGACAGTGCGGCTAGTTCAACCCTTACGCGATAAGGGTGATTATCTTTGCTGTTACGAATCTCTAAACCACTAGCAACGTTCTAGAAAAATTTATTTAAGTTCAATGGCGAATAAATTTTGCAGAAAGATGATATAAGGTGACGAATTAAATTCTATAGTCTGGCAAGTCGAGCCGGTGCAACGTTTATGCAAATAGCGTGCGTCGCATTAGTCTTTGTCGGAATGAAATTACCCCGGCTCAGCTGATTATATAACAAATATTTCAAGCTCGCAGTTGGAAATTAATGTAACGAGCACTCGCCCGACTGAAGCAGCAAACAAATCATTTGGAAAAATTCTTCTGGCGACAGTTGGCTACTCCCGAGCATAATTCACAGCGGCCTCTCATCGACTTCGTTACTGTTTCTAATTGTTGTCCGTTCACTCCCGTATTTTGGCAGTCGTTTCCCAATTCCGTTAACAAGTTCGCTCCTCGTTCTAATTACCCCCGAATACGCTCCTCGCCCCAACCGTTCTAAATATATAAGTACAGGCGGGGACAAAAAAGTTTGCCCGCTGCGTTCCCGAAAACCGGAACCACGGTCGGCCCACAATTACACCAACTACTTCATTTATCATTATAAACCTGGCCATCCGCTCCTCGCCGAGTTTATGCACACGCAATTACCACGTTTCCACAGATTTCATCACGAAGAAATTCGAGACGAACCCCCCAACAATTGCACAGCGGTACTAACTCATTAAGAAAGTAATTAAGCGTGTAAGAAAAATTTCATCAAACGAAAAATCAAAGAAAAAAAATTCCTTCAATTACAAAACACTTGGAGAGGTTTGCGAAACAAATTTCCAAGGAGCAACGTGTTCTCTACGACCAAGTACCTCGAGGTAGTTCAAACCCCTCGATGATAAAATAATCAGAAAATTTCGAGTTATCGCCACGCCGATAAATCGATACGAGAAACATCCTTGTCGGCGTGGCCAGCGAGACATAAATTCCCTGCGAGGCTCGACAGAAAAAAAGAAATAGAAAAAAAGAGCCCCATTCCCCGATACAAAGAAACTAATCCGCGACCTTCCACACCTTCGAAACGGCTGGAAAGCAGCCCGATTTACACAAGCCACCCTCGCCCCGACTTCTCTCACCCTTCGTAACAACGCCAGCGTCCAGAGCAATCGGAACAGCGACCATCAGCGACAATGCCCGACCGAACGAAATAATAACGCTTTAAATTTCGCGGGAAGGATCGTTCGTTGGTCGGTTCGAGCAGTAAAAAATCGTTAGCCAGCCCTCACGGGCCATCTCGCTAATGCGAAAAACCGTGCTGCAGCATTCTCTGTTCGACGAGTATAGAGTGAGAGCGAGGGAGAGAGAGGGTGAGAGAGGGTGGGTGGCGAGAGAAAGAGGGAAAGAAAGAAAGACAAAAACAGAGAGACAGGTTGAACAGGAGACAGATAGAGACAAAGATAGTAGGACCACCACCCAGATCGGATCAGGGGGTGGGCGATCCTGTATACGTGTGCGTATGCAGCAGGACGAATACGCACACACGCAAACAGGACGGCGGGGTGCAAAATAAAAAAAAAAGCGAGCAGAAAAAGGGCGGCGTTGCTAGCTGGCCTGGTGGGGGTGTTGGGGAAAAAAAGGGGTGGCACGGGATTGGGATACACGGTCGTTGGAAATGCAACAATAAACATTACTTATCGGCACGGGAGCCTTTAACAATGCGGATACGACGAGAGAAGCGGCTCGCGGCCGCGCAAAAGCGCAAGTTTTTTGCAATAAAGTCATTTCGAGGCGTTTGAGTTATGGGTAATTCGTGTGGAACTGCGCGCGTGCGACCGGTAACACGTATGTGTATACACACGCGGTGTATCTATGGACAGATAGAAAGGATATCGAGGGGGTGCGCGAGAGAGGTGGGGGAGATTCGAGAATGTTGGGAAGAGCGTAGGAGATAAAAGGAGAAAGAGAGAGAGAGATCGGCCAGCGGCTCCATTGATTAGTATTAATGACTTAGCTGCACTCATTTCGCCCGAATAAAAGTAATTGGATTTGGCTTCGACCCCGCGGACCGCGCCAGCAGCGGTGCCTGGCGTCGATGCTGGCGTCGACGGCGGCGTCGGTGGTGGCGTCGGCGCAACGAAAACGGCGGCCAGCGTGTAAAAATACATTAATATCTGTTTGCGCTTAATAAACGATAGCCGCGCTGACTTCAGACTAATGGCCGTATTCCGGAATCGGTAATACGCGTTTTTATGTTTCTTCCTCTGTACAATGGCCGCCGGACCGGTTTCCACCCACATACGCTTATTTCTCGCCAATCTTTCGTTTCGATCGATCCTCCCTCGCCCCCCTGGTCCCCTCTCCTGCCCTCTTGTTTTTTCGCCTTTTGTTGTGTTCTAAAAGGTTTTCGAGCTGGCCTGCTCGTTGCATACAGGGATTACAGTTTCACGTCGGATATAGTCGCTGTTCGGGTTTCCTTGACTTAATGTTGGACTGCGCGGAATTTCATTGTTCGACGCCTCGGGGAATCAAGATCGAGACGGGTTGCGTTAGAAATTAACCCTTCAACGTAGTGGTTCATTGAAAATTCTACCGCGGTGCGAATCATTCATTCGCCTGGCAAGATTTATTCTTTCGCACGATACGTCGCGACAGATGAGGCCGAGCTGAGTTGTGTTCTGCGGTCTCCAATGTCAACATCTTGTTACTAAACTCCATCATTCTAAAGACCGACGCAGCATATACATTGAGACACCCAGGAATGGTAGTAACGCGAATATTTCCATCAGTCCCACTGTGCCTCGACTTGTGCGCGACACAACCACTTAAGGGGTTCAATAGGATAATATATTACCACCCACTTTGAAAGCGGCGAATCGTGCGAACGAAAATAGATAACCAAAGATGCGACCGGAGTACCGGCCGGGCGGGGAAGCAAATCGCCGGCGGGTGTCGTCGGAAACCTTACAACCAAAGGGCAAAAGTGGAAGAAAGGAACGAGCGGGGGAAAGAAAGGAAAGAAGAAAAAAAGAAAACGAAAGCCCATTAACAAAGTCCGTATCACGGCGTAACAGACCCACCAAGACACTTTTAACTCACCGCGTACCCCGTCACGAGTACTCCATTGATCGGGATTAAGGATTATCCGTGGCCATTCAGGGCGAAGCGGTGCGAGGAAACGATGAATTTCCTCGACGACCGAGGGTATCCTAACGGGGACGTGCTCCACAGGGGTTGCAATTATCACGTGGTCATTGCGAACCGTTGTTATCGGGAGTAGGGGTGAAGAAGATAGATATAGAGAAGGAGGACGTGCGAGCGGGACAAGGAAACTGGGATCTAGGGACAGAGCGATAGAGAAAGAGAGGGTAGGGGAAGGGGGAGAGAGACGGACAGAGAAGAGAGTCGACCAACCCCTCGGCACAAGGCTGCTTTGTCTGTAAGTGTAATTAGTCCAGGGTGGGGTTTCTCGAAAGAGGAACAGAGAAGAACGGAGACAGGCTGCGGGGTAGACGGGAAGAGGGATAGACGGAGGAAAAGGGTGGTTCATCCTGGTTTCTCCCTCACCGCACCGCCGTGCCCCACCACCACCTTATTTATATGCAAATGAGCTTCATTTCGCGATATTAATGTTCCAGCCGAGTCGGCCTGGCTTGGCGCGAAAGGGTGCACAGGATACGCGGAAAAGGGTTGCGTCCTGGCCCGTATATGTTTACGAGCGTTCTGTTCGCCAGCGCGACGTATGATTTGCTCCGCTGGAAATTACTGCGTCGATGGTCGAAGGATCGATGGGGTGGATGTTACGATTTTCATTTTCGTAAGGGAAATAAAAGAGGCTTCGAACGGCCATTAATATGATAGAAGAACATACACCTGTGCTTGAGAATTATAGGGCACTTGCCTGTTCGAACAAATTCTAGTCGTGCAGTGTAAATCATTTGAAATGTTTAGGAGAAGTTTGGTGGAAGAAAATGAAATATTTAGCGGTTGAAGTCTTTTGAATAATGAGGAACATATTTAAAATGTGGAGGGAATTTGGCCCAAAGCAGTAGCTTGGAGGTCTACAAAAAGAACGAGCAAACATTAATAGAATTAATTAAAAGAGAATATACAAATTTTATTGCAAATTTTTATAACGTTTAATTCCGTGTTCTATGACTCATGTACGGAACTGTGTAACAGGGGGTTGACAAGCGGTACAAGAATGATCAAATTTATGCAAAGATAGAGGCCACATTATTAACATAAACCGTCTCGAAAACTGGCTACCGCGACTACTGAGAATTCGTAATTTTCACTCGAGAATTTCCCCTAATCTGCTCCGCTATCTAACCAGAAGTAGTCCCTTATCAGTATCGTCCGATCCAGTTATGGTAATCGTTGAGCCCCAGAAACCGAACAGTCGTACGCAATCCAAAACTTCGTCCCCATTTCCCTGGGCCCTCCGTCGAATCTTCTGTACTTGAAAAGAACGAAACGATAGAAAAGCGATAGAAAATGTACAGTGGCGATTTTCTCTATTCGACCTGAGGAACGGTTACGTATCGGGATAATGACCGATTTATCGCAGCGAACAGAGCATGGCAGCCGGTAGACAGACCCCCATCAAGCCTCCACCGGGTTAAATTAACAACAGACAAGCCACTTGAAACATTACCGAGGCTTCCTAGGCGAAGCAAGCCGAGGGTGGGTTACTCCTGCTACCTTGCTCAACATAAATTAGGGCCGATAGAAAGGGTAGATTGTAGAATGTTGAGTGTATAACGACCGGTGCTCTGTCGGTGGCTTATGTCTCGAGCATCCGCGGTTCGCGTCTTACTCTTGTGCCACACGCGAGCCCGAAAAATCTCCCCTGCCACACGCCACTGCATTCTAATGCAGTCCACCCGGTACATCGAGCCCGAGGGGCTACTGTTGCAGCACACTGACCTGTCACGCTTTAACATGTCAATTTATTAGGATTGTGCCAGAACTTTTTTTCAGTATAATTGCCATCAAGTGAACTACTGCGATATTCTTCTTGGATTTTTTATACATATCTTCTTTCTTGTCAACTTCGACGGGAATTGTATTTCGGAAACTATAATATTTTGTCATGAATACAGATATTTCGTATGCAATCACTATTACCTAGATTGATCGCAATTTTACTTCAATTGCAAATTTTAATGCTCATCGAAAGAGTACCGTTCCAAGTGCGTCATTTAAATCCCGAGTCGAACTTTATGTCACCCCTGCGCTCGTGTATTACGGTTACAATAAAATGATTATAAAAGCGGCGTAATTAACGCAGGAATTTATGAATATTTTAATTGCGAGGCGAGAAGATAAGACGATCGTTTCTTTCTTTCACCCCGGTTCATCCTTCTTTGCTCGACGCCTTAAATTTTAATTTCTCGGTTATCGGGTGCGAACATCGTCACGGTGAGCGACGTTACGAGCTGGTTTCGCGGGCCACACACTCGCACAGAAAGAATATAGAGCGAGGGAGAGAGGGTTGGGTGTATCGTTACCAGTAACGACTCCTCCGTAGGTAATGTTTCCCCGAGTCCCTTCGAAAAGCTTAATTACAGCGAGTCAGCGAAATAATTCGAAATAGGAGTAAACGTTTGTGTCGGACGGTATTTGCATTTAATGGATATTAAAATGAATGACCATCGCTCATTACGAATGCCGCGGGGCGTTCGCGGTGAAATCGTGGATAATGAAGTCGCGGGGCGAATCTTACTTGTAAATGAATTCTTCATTATATCCAGATATCGCTTCCTCGGAAATGCGTTCTAACGACTATTCGGGTACACCGTTCCTGAAACTGTAAGAATCTCAGCCACGATAATGCACCGGGCCTCCCTTTCCTCTCGCCTTCCTGTAATTGCAACCGGCATAACTTCCACGGCGAAACGCTGTTTGCTCATCTGATTGGACAGAGTGAAAACGAAGTTGCGGACTCATCTAGACAACCCTTTGAATAACATCATTCTTCTGCTGATACCGTTGATAAAATATAATCGAGTGAAAAGAGATATACGTGGCAACTTAAATTGTCGGTTATGGTGAACATATGTCGGGTATTATATAAATTTATAACAGCACGAAAATATGATTATGTTTGCATACACCTAATAAAATTGCTGCAATGGTTTCATAAACAATTAAAATACAATTACTACAAAGCTTTAACCCATCTCCCAAATTCTGTATCCCCGACTACACGGGTATCCAATTACCCCTTTGAACGATGTTCAACAACTATCGATACCATAGTTACACGAACACCTCTGGCCACCGAGCCACCGTTGTACACGCGAACAACGCGTAATCAGCTCATCGGTAACGCTAGCAATATTCTTCGCAACGGACGTCTTAATGCTCGCCAGTCGTAAGCAGCACGGACGTGACATAAATCTATTCTCATCGCGGTTGTTTGGCTCTCGGTCTTTGCTGTACACTAAAAGTGGTGTGGGTCGAGTTGAAAGCGGACATAGTAAGAGGGGGTTGAAAGAGGAACAGTCTGAGAGGAACGGACAGAAACGCCGGCTGAGAAGGTGGCGGCGGCGGCGGCGGCGGTGGTGGTGGTGGTTGTAAGGGTGGATGGGGTGGTTGGGTGAGAGAATCGGAGGTGGGTCGACCGATGTATGAATATACATGACCTTACCACCAACCCTTACACCGCAACGGGGCTCTGCTTACATTATTGTATATCTAATTCCGCGGATGGTTCTCAAAATTCGCTGTCTGCCAGAGTCCGCATGGCGCGACGTCGCGACGCTCCGCGTCGAAACGTCCACGTGGTCTGTTGAGAATCACTGCCGGCTCACGACATTATGCAGGCAGTCTACATATTATACATTCGGACTGGGATTCAATTAAGTTTGGTTAGACCACCCTCTATCCCCACCCCTATCGTTCTTCTACACCCCCTTGGTCTACCCACCCCCGCTCGACCGCCCCCTTTTCAACTTCGTCTTTCCCTCTTCTACTTCCTTTCTCTCTACCTACACCAGCACTGCCTTCGTCGACGAACGCGGCACGTAGAGGTGTTCCAAATTGCGTCCCGCTCGGACGATTTCGTCTCGCGGTTTTCGAAAACCGTTCCCGTTTGGATTACTGTGGTACGCCGCTCTCGATAGGCCCAGCGATTCCAGAGGGGAAGCTCGATTCGAGAATCGGGACAACCATTGCGAGGCAGTGATCTGATCGGTCCGGCGAATTTTTCAGACTCCGGGCCGCACCGATTGAGACCGGTGAACCGCGGGGAATTAAAGTAATATCGATCTTTACGGGATTCGACGTGCAATCGTCGTTGGTCTCTGGGTATAAATGTTGCTCGACGAAATGGATATTCGTAATGAGTCTTGCTGCATAGCAAGTAAATAGCCTGCATTCAATAATAGGGGTAATAATCAAAATGATATTGAAGACTCGAACGATAAGACACCTTTCAGCGTACGTTCGAACGTGGTACACGCGGACAGTTTGTAGGATCTGAACGATGCTCGACGAATGGCTGAAATAATAATCGTCGAACAGCTGGCGGAGGTTCGATGTCACGGCCGCCATGGAGCCCCGTAACATGGAGCGTGTTTGACATTCGTCGGGCATAACGAGCCACGGCAATGAGGTTAATTGAAATACGTCAAGTATAAGCTCGTTCCCGGGGATATTTCGACAAGCCTCCGTTCTAATTAACAGTCGCACTCAAGAATGTTTCAACCCGCGGTGGTATCTTAAAATATCGAATGACATTCTCCCAGCCAATTCGTCGAATTCAGTGCATACCGTACCAAAAAAAAGAGAAGAGAAATAAAAAACCAGAAATTCTCTCCCCCTTCCGCTCCCTTTTTGTTTTTTAATTATCTCGCGCTTCTAGACAGATACGTTTACTTTATCAATATTTCCCTCCCGAGCAAAAAGGAGAAAAAAAATGTCTTCGCCCGCGCTGGAGCAACCCTTCCCCGTCGTTTACTCGCGCGGTACAGCTGGATAGGTAATTAGTGGGAGCCACGTGGTGCAGCCACGATATAAACGCGCGTCACGCGGCCGTATTGGTTGATGCGTGAGTGCGTGTGTCGACGGGGGTGGCACGCCAGGAGGTTGGAAGAGGGGCTCCAAGAGTCGCGACCATCGCGACCAACGAAAACGCACGAGGGACTGCGATAGCGGGACGAAGACGGCAGGAGCATCGGGAAACGAGGAGAGAAGCGGGAAGGGAAGATGCGATCGAGACGGAGGGGCGCGGGGGGTAGCGATGGAGGAGGGTTTTGCAATAATGACAGAAAATTGCGCGCTTCCAGGTTCCGCGGCGCAGCACCGGCACTTAATTCAATTCAATTGCGATACAGTTCAATAATTCGATTAATTAAAAAATATCGCAGGGCCGCTCAGTCGTTTTCCGCCCGTGTCGTACGTGCCACCCCCCTGCCTGGATTGATTCCCTTTTTTCTTGGCCCCGTATCTCTCGCGAGATACACCACCGCCGCCGAGTACCACCCTTCACCCCCTTGTTGTTTCCGTTTCGATACGACCAATCTCTCTGATCGCTAATCCACGTGACTCTGTTGCGAAGAAGTTGCCAACCACTGGCTAAAAGGCACCTCCCGCACTCTTTGTCACTCTCCTCCCCACGTATGTCGAGGGTTTAATAGCTGATAGGTGAAACGTACCACTCGATGTTCCCGCGTCATCTGTGATTACTTAATTATGAGTATCGAGTGAACAATGTTTTCTGAAACTACCGCGCCCCGTTAGCGGGAAAACCCCCGCGTACGTCCCAGCAGTGCGCATTTCCCTGGCTTATTGGCGACCTTTGAATTTAGTCTCATCCACCACCCTCCTGTTTCCCGTCGATTCCGACCACCCTCCGTTTCGCTACCTTTCGCCTCCACCTACGTGAGCGCGCCGTCGTCCCTGTTCCGTTCCTCTGTCCCACACCCTCGTCACGGCTCGGGTACGCGAGGTGCACTTGACTTTTAAAAACCCTATTAACTGACGGTAATAGAGAAATCGTGCTTTCACAGACTGTTTCGCAGCCAAGGGAACGAGGACAGGGAGAGGCAAGTCCCTGTCCCCGGCCGCTCTTCCGTTGCGACCAAGGGTTCTTGCTCTCTGTTTCAAACGTTCTTCGCCTTCTTTCTATTATTCCCCGCAGCGGCTGGCTCCGTGCACATCGAGAATTTCCCTTTCCTTCGCCATAGATACCGACGCTTCTACCCGTAACCGGGCCATTTCACCCGGATGAGTTGTGGAAACATTTCTGACACTCTGACGATTTTCCTCAGCACGAGCTGCACGATTTAATTTCTTTCAAATATTATTTATTACACGTAGTAAATTTTTGTTTCTATTTAAGGATGCGACATTCGATCCTCATAGCCCTGTGCCATTTGATATTCAAGTTTTGACAAGTTAATTGAAGATTTCAGGAAATATGGATTCCACGTTTCTTTCAAGTCAATTTCAACAGACTGAAAAATACTTGGCTACGGGCACCGCGGTTCTGGGGACGCATTTCGGGATATTATAATCCCACGACGGTGTCATAATCATAATAACAACGCGTTAATTAAACTCGCTGATTTATGTGCCTTTCATATTGTAATTGCCCGCCGAACTCGAGCCGGGCCGCGTAAAAGCGAGCACAGGGCCACGATCACGGACGATCTCTTGCCCTGTGTGCTGAGATAATGCTGAACGAATTAATGAGTCAAGACGCAATTAATATCGACCATTTACGCCCGTCATATTTCAATGCGACACCGTTGTCCCCGTTTTCCCCCGTTCGCCCCGAAAGAAAGATCAATAAACTATTTGAAATAAAAATTCAAATGCACATCACCCAAGCGCTACTAACATTTTCCCGCGCGATAAACAGAAAGGGGTCCCCGTCGAATCGCTCTCGAACGCCGGCAGACGATAAAGGAATTCGAAACCTACCTGGAGTAACTCTCTGCGCGAATACAATTCATTACGATTTAACGCCGGCAAGAAAGCTAGCGTAGCCGCTGTCGGGGGCGGCAAATCGCTTATTTACACCGTTCACGGTGTAATACGCTAGCCCGGTGGCTATATTTAGTTTACCACCCCGCGGGTATAATGTCTTTTTAGGTACGTTAATTAACAGTATTCATTTTGCACAAAGGTTTCTAATTACGTGCTGTACGAAGCCATAGACTTAGTGCCGCCTCCGCCACGGAAATGTTATGTCCCAGTTCTTGCACCAGCCCAACTTCACCCCCCGCCTAACACCACCCTCCAACAAAACGGGGTTGCAGACGGCGGCGTGGAAGCGGGGAACGAGAACGGCGTTCGGGACGGAGAACGGTCGAAGCGCAGAATTAAGACACACCGAGATCTGTCTCGTCAGCAACGGCGCCAAACAGCTTCCGATCACGGGGCCGTGCACGATGGAGCACGAAAGATCGGGGGTGGTGAATCGAGCATGGGGGGCGAGAATCAGAAACGGTCGAGCGAGGCGTGCCGGGTCAATACTTGTCCGGCTGGCGCAGTTAGCAGTCGCATTAATTAATTATAATTAAGTTTTAGTTGACGCGACTGTGGAGCGCCGCGCGGAGTAAGCAAGGCAGGTAGCTACGCGACTCGCATTCTGAGCATTACCGATATTATGCAGATTTCATCCCCCCCGCTATACACTGTTAAACACCCCTTCGCCGTCGACGTCTTCACGGCACAGCTACAGCTAGTCTTTCTCCCTTTCCTTGAATCCCTTCACGTCCTTCCTTTTTACCCGTCCCCCTGCCGCCGTCCTCCTGTTCCATCGTCATCCTCCAGGACCCGCTCGCTCAACTCGTGCCACTTGCCAAGCGAGACGGCGAATGAATTATTTACTTATTTACGGTACGTAAACGGAAACTCTGTAGTGGATCTATAGGGGCGTAGGGCCGAAGTTTTCGAGCTTGAATCTGGCTTGGCTAGCTGGCGCCAATCGATTGGGGATCGTCGTTGATTTAACGATTGAGGGAAATGAACGGTCCGTCTGATTGAAACGTCGTTTCGCGCGACTTGGAGTAATACTTTCCAACCGAATCGCGACGAAAGATTGATCATTGGCTGTGTTAATTATTCCTCGATCTGTCATCGCGTCGATCTCATTCACTCTTCGGCACGCGCGTACGTACACGGCAGCCGCGGCAGAAGTCGTCGCGTCACTTGCCAAGCGAGTCATAGAATTAATCACTTACGCGCGCCGGATAAACCGTGGTGGAACGCGCGAGTTTCCATCGGCGCGATGCGGAATCCAATTTCCAGAACATCCCCGCGATTTCGGACAAAAGAAATCGTCGGGCGTCTCGACGCTGCACGCGCGCCACATTTAATCGACACAGTGGCAAGATTGTTATACCCGGCGCGTTTCCGTCTTCATTGAATGCTCGCAGCGGAAAGGGGGAGGCTGGGGAGAAGACGCGAAACGTAGTCGCCGACGCGGCAGCGAGCGCACGTCGTCGTAAGAAGCTGTTAATCTTCGGTAATAAACTGTATTTTCATTATAATACGGCATGAATATGCAACGGCGATAATGGCCTTAATATCCCGGCATGCATCTTCCTGTGCTTTACGAGCTGAGCCTCCTCTGCCGGAATTTGAGGCGTACTCACAGTGGATTTTGCGACGACGTTACTGCCGCTGCTGCCTGCCAGCGTGTGCCTCCGAGCAACTCCCATCGCCTTGCCTTGGACGGATTCGCGGCTTCTCGCAACGCGTTTTGCGACTTTGCGAACGAATCGTAAGCGTTTCCCGTGGTTATCCAAACGTCCCCGTTAACGACGTAACGGTGCCGGTTGTTTGGACGCTGGGGAGCACAATGCGGTTGTAATTTTCACCGCGATGCCGCCTTGCGATGAAGCAAGAGTGGGTGGATGGCACGTGGACAGTGAAGAAAGATAGTTCGACGAGATTAATCGGCGTGGAAAAATATATCACGCGGTCCTCGTTTACATTAATGACTTCGATCGTTAGGAAAATTACGAGACCAGGGATTTTCTGATACCACTGGTACTTGTTAATTATTTCGAATCGACCCGCGACACGAATTTTCAACATTTTCTATCGCGACGGGGTTTCCTGCTTTCTACCGAATTGTTTACGGCAAGCGGAGTAAGCAGACGAGCCATTAACTGTCGAAGGATTCTTGCCAATGGAAGTTCGATCGTTCATTGGAAAAGCGAAGGGAAATCTTTGGCGGGGAGTGGCAAGAATTACAGTTCACAGCTTCGATTCGTCTTTCGAGCCGGATTCCCCCTTCTTTTTCGCGCAAAGTGTACAGGAACAACAACCCGGATGGTGATCCTAAATTTCCAGCTCCTGAAGAAAAGCTGCGTTGCTTCGCGGCGTTTCGTACACGGTTCGATCGGGAAGCCGAGCTTGTAATGGGCGCGATACATTCCGCATCGCCGTTAATGCGGGGCAACTTAATGTAAGCAGCGAGCGAAGGAATAATAGTGGCCTGGCCTACGGACATTCATTTATCTTAGTTTATTGCCAACTGCGAGGAAACAAACACCGTTGGAATACGCAACGACGCGCCATTAACCTCCCAGTCGCTTTGCCGGTCTGAGCTTAACGGTTTGTCCCGTACTTTTATTCCAGCAGACTTTCCTTCTGCTTAACTATGACTCGATGATGAATCGTCATTTGTATCAACTCCTCTAATTGACCCCGATTCATAGCCGACTTTTTACTTGTTCCCCCACAAAGCAGCGGAGAATCTGCTTTCAGTAAGAATTCCGCTTTTCACAACTATCGGATTTATATGGATGGCGTGTAAAATTTTATTCTTAATATACAGAGCGGCTTTTCGTCCAAAATTAAAGTCTGAAACATTTGTTTAATATATGTTAGAGCGAACAAAACCTGCTGTATCCAATTTTAAGCAGATATCAATATGCCAGTAGTATAAGTGTGTTTATAGTCAGACATTGTCACTGAAAAGCAATTCTGGAAGGTGAATCTGTTGAAATCATATTTTTGTATCTTGAAACGCTGTTCATCGTCGTACACTTCTATTAGCAACTAGATAATTTGATAAATATTATTATACCTTCGAAGATAGAAATTTCTTCAGACTTTGCTTTGGATGAAAAATTGAAAAGAATCATCAGCCTCGACATTTTTGCACGCCACTGTGCATATACCGTTTTTCTTTTACGACATCCAGGATTTATTCCAATATTATTATACAAGACAAATTAGTTCTTGATTTGTAGATTGCAGATGAAACTTTGGGAAAGTACCAATTAGTTTGCCTAAAGGAATTCTACGATACAGCCATGCGTGTTACAGTACATTCTTTTAATTCCAATTCTATCTACACTGAAACTCTCGCCGGCTAATTACAGTTGACTCCAAGAGAATCTTGGTTTACAGAAAAGAAATCGGACTCCGAATAGTGAAATTGAAATTCTCTTTACGAAAGCGGCACTGAACTTTCAGTAACACTATCCAGGCGTTCTTTTATTTGCCACCCTTGTATCTTCGTTCGTTTCATTAAATTTCCAATGGACTCTGCCACGCCGCTCTGTTGCCCCGGCAAGAGCGATGCAAACGAACGACCAAACAGCCGATTCTTTAATTCGCGAGGAGCCAGCACCGTGTAACAAAAGATGGAACGAGGAGGAACGCGGTTGACAGTGTACCCGAGGGCCGAAATCGAAAATAGCGATCGGTCGAAACGTCGCGTCGGCGTAATTAGCGTCCATCGTCGTTTCGCATCGAGCGCGTTGTTCTCCGACGAAACAAATTAGACCGTGGCGCGTCACACGAGCGAATAAATTTAGAGAATGTTTCGGGCTTCGGGCGAGCAACAGAGGCGAACCAGACACGGAGGAAAAATGTAACGTACACGAACGTAGAAGAAGGAACGAAAACGAAGAACGAAAAAAAAAAGCAAACACGAAAAAGGAACACCGGGGGGGGAGGGTAAAAATTGGGGGAGAAGAAGAATGTTTCTGGCACAGGATATAATGGACGCATTGCACGCGAATATAATGAGATTTTACAGTGCAATTCACATAAAGCATTGGAAACAACAAAAGCTTCGGCTCGCGGGATGAACGGAGCGCCCAGAAGGGGGTGGGTTGGGCGTTTGGCGCGATAAAAATGCCTGCGCCTAAACACATTATTTCTACCGTGGCTCCGCTTATACCCCCGCGACCCTCCCCTACCATCGCCGTCGCCTCACCCCATCCAGATCCACGATCTCTGAATACAGACTGTTACCCTTTCCCACCACCTCGAGGCCACTTGTCCGCCACTCCTTTTATTTTCCGTATTTTTTTTTCCCCTCCGCGTTTTGTTTCGAATCGCACACCCTTCGTCCGCGGAATCGGGATAGCAGGACGTTGCAAGCGGAGTCTCATTAACGGTGCTTGTGCTCGTCGCTTTCTTTGACGAGCGCGTTGAGTTGATTACCACTCGAAAACGCGTCAGCACAGCTATCCCGTGGAAGGCACAAAAAAAAGAAAAATAGAGGGAAAAAAATAGAAACACCAGCACGCGGTGCCGGAGACATTCTTGATTATGTGAGTACCGGTTTGAACGATGATAATTACGTGCACAGTGGCCGGAAAAACGACGGGGCGCGAGGATCAAAGGGGGACAATCCAGCCACGCCACGCGATTCAATGCGTTTTTCGCGTTTCGAGCAATCTCAATTAGCTCGGCTGTATAAAAAATACACGCACACTTTATCCGACCGCTTTTGCTATCAGACACTTCTCCTATATGTACGTGTACATACTGTACCTGTTAATCGTGTATGATTTATACGCGGCCCCTATCGTTTTTAACGCAGGCTAATGCCACCGCGTACGTTATAATTAAGCGAAACCGAAACGGGACAGATGAAATATACGGAAAAAAGGAGGAATAGTTCGGAGATTGTCCAAGATAAACACGGGCGCAATTATCTGAGCGAGGATAAAGGAGCCAATGGCCCACGGCGCCGACGGGATTTCAATTTTTGAAAAATCACGACGCCCGGGCGGATCCGTTGGACAAACAAGTGCCTAACTCTGTCTACCTGTTTCCCCGCGAACCATTTCCGGACCTTCGACTCTGAATACCCTTTGAACGTTGTCCAATAGAGAGTGAGGCAGGGGGGTGGGGCTGGCTCTGAAAGCGAACGAACAAGTAGAGGGACCGCGACAGGCAGAGGGGCAGTGAAACACGGAACGGCGAGAAAGGGTGAGGGAGAGAGAGAGAGGGAGAAAAAAAAGATGGAAGGACAATCGGTAGACCCCGTGCGACGAACAGAGAGGCCGAAAGCCGGAGGGAGGGAGATAAAAAAGATTGGAGGGTGCGTTTTGTCGCGCCGCCGATAAATTTTGAATGCACTCCGCCGGTGGAATTAGTAGCCTGTTGGGTAATGATCAAAAAAATTATAAACAAAAGATTCCACGGATGGCGAGCCTTTTTCGTGGATCAGCGAGGCAAGCGGAGAACGCTTGCGAAAAGCTTTGACGGCGCCACGGTTCCCACCCGACCCGGCTCTTATTGGTGCCCAAACCTACCACCGGGCACACTATATTTAAAAATCGGCGCGCTCTCCCGGAAACTTCCTCCACAAAGGGAAGGGGCCAACCGTTTACATGGAGTTTATTAAAATCGACTGCTCGCGAATATCCACCGTCAACCTGGACACGGATGCGCCTGGTTCTCGGCTAGGGGTGGCTCAGACCGTTTCAACCCTCGCGAGAATGTTCGCGACTTTGATGGACTTGAGAATTTTACGGACCACGCAATCGCTCGTTCTGCATTTCATTTGCAAGTTGTACGGTGTGTCCAGACTTTTTAAGGAAGCCTCGGAATACTCTTCTTCCTTCCCTTATTTTATTACATTTTCAACTTGATGAAATTAATTCAAGAATAAAAGAAGAGGAGTGCACCCCCTCGCTCACAGTTAATTTACACTTCTTTCAACCCCAAATCGTACTTGCAGCCTAGAAAGCAATGCATTATTCTAAAATCGCCAGCGTCATTTCCGAAAGATTGCGCAATCCAATATCAACATACAATATCTCCCGCATGCATTACAAAAATCTCTAATCGAACACCCGATACCCAACGGAAGCAAGAAGGAATGAAAATAGATAGAAGCATATACAGACGAGCAAGATGAAACACATGTACATATACAATATATATATAAAAAAAAAGAAACAAAGCGAAATAAAACCTATCGTATATCGACAAAGCACAGATACACAGCGATGGCTTATCCCTAGTATGCGTCAGCTTTGAAATACGATTGATACGTACGGTGGATGATGCTGACGCCGGTCGTGTAGGTAAATCCGCACACCAACGCTGCAGACAGAGAGAGATTCATTATTTTTAATTAAACAAAACAATAATACGCTTATTAATTGATTAATTAAACATCACGTATGCATTACGTTGTTCCATTAACGGCTACCGTACGGTTAATCCGCCCCCTTTTTCAACCCCTTTCGACCGTTCGCCGCTTATTACGTCGACTTTTGTACTCGCCGATGGAGAATTTCGCAGCAGCAAACGACGCAACGAAAGGGGCGGTACATGTGGGGGGGAGGTCGGGAGGTTATAAAAGAGAAGTCGAATATGGGGGTTGGAGATGGTGGAAATACCAAAAAAAAAAAGAATTTCGTTCGCTCGCTATCATTGTGTTTGTCCGGTCGGCCGTGATCGCGACGCGGGTTTTATCAATACCAACGTTTTCGGCGGGATAATAGCCTGATTTTTTTTGCCCGCGCCGCCGCGTTCACCACTCCTCATCGATCGGCAAATTTAATGAAGTTGTATCAGCTATCGACCGCTCCGGTTTTTCTTGCAATTTTAGTAATTAATTTCTCGGTTTAACGTTGACGTCAGTGACGACGCGCACGACGGTCTGCTCGAGTTTCTGCTGAATTTGAGGACACGCGAATTTTTATGCACATCAATATTATAGGATCCGTTTCGACAGGTACGATTAATCCTTTGGCGATTTAGATGCTGGAATATTCATGTGTTACTGGTAATAGATGTACAGAATGTTACACTCGGAGACAAGTGTCAGAACAATTGGTTAATTCGTTTAACCCAGTTTGATTGTATCACGGTAATATAGTAGTTAATTGTCATTTTGAAACGAACGCGGTAAGATTCTTTCGATGCTGACTCGTCAAATGGTATTAATCAGCTTGAAAGATCAATTATACATATTCCGTTGTTGCATGAAATTTGTCTGACAAATTGAAAAATTCACGAGCTTTTCTGCCAGGCGACCCCTCGATTTTCTCTACGGTACACTGTTTCATTATTACCGACTCTGCCACGATTCGGAGACAGCAACATTTCTATCCCCTTACTGATAGATATTGATAATACTCAATTAGAACAAGGATACTGTATTATTGGTCGGAATAAATCTATTAAATATCACTTAGCTCTCAAACAAGTACACAAACTGTACCTCGACAATGATCGATCAAACGGTAATAAATAATTCCCCACTTTCCCACTTTCTAAATGAACAGCTGCCAGTCGCAACGAAACCGATGGCGCAATTAAAACGAGCAGAAAAATCAAACGAATATCATATAATGCAATAACACCGTGCATCTAATTAACGTCGATCGCGGCGCGTTGACGCGACGCGAAGTAAAAACAGTGGAAAAACGTCGTTTCGCCTTAATATCGCGAAAACGATCACGCGGCACAATGACGTTTGAGACTGTAACCACCTCATAATGGCGGCAGCGGCTCGCCGTTGGCCGCGATAATAACATTAAGCTTTATTTAGGTGAAATTCAACTTTAAAACGTGACTCGCGGTAATTATGCGAGAGTGAAACAATGCCCGCTGGCCTGGCCTGGCCTCGCATGATATACGTCTGCGGGTTTTTGCAAGACAAAGGCGTTTTATATCGCTCGCATTCGCCGTTCGCAACTTGCACGCGGTTTTGTGCCTTCGGCCGTGCGCGTCGCAGGAAGTTTATGTACTTCACGAGCCCGCGCACGACCGTGTGCACTTTGCGTTTGAGAATTACCTCGCAAAGCTCGCGTTGCTATTCTTTTTTTTTAAATCACATCGCGCCCTGTGCATCTCACAATCAGTGTTTATAGTAAATGGATCGAGGATGGTTTATGTCGGAAGGGAACGATCGTTGGATTTCGTTAATAGCAAAGGGGTTGATTGTATGACTGTGAACGATATATTATAGGGGAAGTTAGAATTTTGCACCTCGTGTATCGAAGGAGTGAAGTTTCCTTTCTTCTTACAGCGATGCATGAATATTGTATTAATTTTCTATGGCAGACAAAATTTTACCAACTTTGTGTCTAACGCACATTGTTAAGGGCAATTGTTCATTGGGTAAGAGTACCGTATTGTGCGTGGTTTTACAGAGAGTTTTCCTTTGCATCGTTACTGTGAAACACGCGGGGAAAATGAACGCGATATATGTATTTTTACACGCTGCAAACTTTGTGCACCTCAGTCAGACATTATACCGATTATAATAAGCATAATAATAAACGTACTTTTTCCAACGCGTTATTTACACGAAGTTAAAAGCGACAGCTTTCAATGCGGCCGCTAACAGTACCAGCTACAGGCCACAATGGGACACCCGTTAAAAATCTGCCAGCAGAGGGATCAACAAAGGGCAACGCGGAAGCCAAGCAATGTGCAAGCGATAGTTTTAATATGTAGTATTAATTCTACGGCGTTACTTTCTGGTTGAGAAGTAATGAGGAAACCGTAAAAGGGGCATCGACGTAACGAGGTGAGGATGAAAAAAAAGGAACGTCCACGGGGGTGGTTTCCGTTGCGTGTTCCCTTATTGTTCTAACGAAAAAACAGGAGAAGAAAAAAATTCGCTTTCTTCCAGCCAGTGGCGGTCGCTTTGGCGTTTGACTTTTCTAATTACGAATTCGTGAGTTCTATTGGAACTCGTTCGCGGAAGGAGTCGCAAAGAACGTGTCAGAAATTACGTAACCCTCTTTTATATTTTTCCTCTTTCTTTCTTTACCCCCCCCCCCCCCTCCCATTTTTTCCCCCGTTTTATAATGAAAACGCGGCAGCGAATTTAATTACAACGATGTCCATACAAAGTTTTCTTTCAGGCTGACTGTGGGCCACGTTAATTAATTACAGAATATAAACGCAAGTTCCGCGCTTAGTTACTTACTTACGAGGTCACGGGAATGAAATTAATAAGACGCGATTCGATGAATTTTTCAATACGAAAAGAGACGCCAGATCCGCGGCTCCGACGTATTTAATGAAAGTCTAATGGGGGACGTAGAACAAAAAAAAAAGAAACGCTGCAAAACTGAAGCGTATCGCAATTCAGAAATTTCCATTGGAGAAGTTACACAGGCCGCAAGAACTTGCGATTAATTCCCCTCCGACTTGTCGCGATACTTCCAGCTGACAACAAAGTGCCATAGGATCGACGTGAAACGCGCGTTGCCGTGTTCCTAGTCGGCGTACAGCAATCTCGCAATCACTACTTGCAACGACAACGCGTTTCAAAATAACAGCTTTTCACGCCGACCCCTTCGACCAGCTAACAGTGTCGCTATTGTTAAGCAATATCCCTAATGCGGTGTCGATTCATAAATAGCCGGACACGAATACACGTGCACGGATAGCGGGCAATGCGCAATTCCTGTAAATGACGACCATCGACGAGCGTGTATAACTGGACGTTACACGGCCGGCACATAAACGTTGCCACCACCACTCGGTGGACAGTAATTACGCGTTATGCGTTTCGCCAGCGATTCACCCTCCGTTGAAAAAGAAAATTTTGCGCCGCACAGTCGTGAATGTGTACTCGTAAAATCCTTCACCTCGTACATCGTCATTTTAAAAATAACCGAACACCGCGGAAACTACTTCGCAACGGAATCGAAAATTGCAATGCAAGTGTAATTTATGTAACCAGTAGGAGAAAAATGTTGAATTGCGATTTTAAGGTGGGTGAAATTTAGCGAGGCTTTTTAACAGCCTGGAATGAAAAGGAGGAATAAATTAGGTTGGTTAGTGTATGAACTGTTTGTTGTCCCTTTGCAATGTCATGCAAATTTCAGTCTTATTTGCGAATCTTTTCGCCGGGGAATTTGTATTCTGTTTTTACTGGCGGTTTGTTGTGGGTTATTACACAGTGTGGCTTCAGAGTTGCAAATAGTGCTTGATTTATTATCGAATATTTATAAGTTGCAGAGTAATGGTTTTTACGTCTTGCATGGATTTCCTTCGCAAACAAAATTAAACGTAGACGATTAATTTATCATTTGTAGGAACATGTATTCTAATATATTGTAAAGGTGCTAGTAAGCACAATTATGATACGAATATACCGTATGCCTTTCACTTCCGCTGTCATATTTCATAATTGATTGACTTCAACTATATGAACGTATTTAAACATTAGCATAATTCCTGGCGTTATTTTCATCTTACATATTCCTTCGCTATATCTTTCATAGTTGCACAAAGAGGACAAAAAAGATATTAATATTAATTTTCTGCTGTACGTGTAGCTAATTGTGTAAAACACGAAGAAAGGCTGTCCTATGTTAAACGCGTTAAAGATTTCAATTATCTTTTTGTAAATCCTATAACATTTCAGTACGTGCCCTGTGTGTGACTTACGATTCGAATCCAAGAATCGTCGCAAACTCCCCCAAAAATATTCCTATTCATCTCCATACAAAAGAATCCCACGATACCACCGTCAAATCCAAGTAACCCTAACCTGGGAGCTTATCCAAGGATCCCTTACTCACGATCGTGTCAACGAGAAACTAATTTTCAGCCTCTCTTTCTCTCCCTCTTTCTCCCTCTCTAAACCCTAATGGCTCGGGGGCGAGCTTAATTTACGCGTCCGCGGAAAAAGTTAGTCGCCGCCGCGTCCGTAGACGCGGACATGGCAAATTTGTTTATCAGCATGCGAGCGGTCCGGGCATTAATACGCGGGGCGTCAGCGATAACCATTCTCAATATCCATAATTATTATCAGCGGCGGGAGCTGTTGGCAGCCCCAGAGCGCGCACCACGTGACTCGTTCCCGTCGAAATAAAATGACAACGTTCATTTGCAAATGCACGAAAGTGCATTATTTTTATTGGGTTTGTTAGTAGCCGAATCGACGATGTACCGCGCAGTCCGGTATGCGTGTTCGATTTATACACACAGGCACACGTACAGAGTGAGAGACGAGCAAAGGGATGGTCGTGTGCGTGCGAGCACACGCGTCAGCTTCGTTCTACAAGCCAGCTAAAGGGAGTATGACAGATTCGCTGGGGGAATACCAATGGTTCGTTCGTTTTAGCCTCCCCACCATGGTCCATTCTTTTTTCTTTCGTTTCCTCTTTTTTTTCTGTTCCCTTCTTTTTTGGTCCACTCCCTGTTTCATTTTTCGTTACCACCGGGCGTAGGAACGAAAAACTGCGCCGATGTTTGGCAACGATCCTGAGGCCCGAGCGAATCGACGCGTCACAAGAATTTATCTTAATTTATGGAACGACCCGGCACCAAACGGCATCCGGGATGAATCTTTTTATTCGCCCGATTAATTATTCCCGGCCAGTCGACGTCGATCTCGCTTGTAGCAGAATTTTAATAACTTTGTGCCCCTTTTTCGCGGCACCAGGGGCGGTTTCTTCGGCCGGGTGACGCGAAATTGATTGGATCGCGGGCCGAGCAACGCCACGGAAGACACGACGCGAGATAGACCACCGGTGGTATTAATCTGTCCCTTGAGAATTTTCGATCCCGACTATTACAAAGAATCTCTTCGATAATATGTTTGAATATTTTAACAGTACCGAGCGTTTTGTGTGCAAATTCTTACACGTAGTTAACACGATTGATTGATAGATTCATCAGAGAGGAATTTCTCTCCCCCAACACTGCCCTATATTCATAATAAGTACCGAAAATTTTATAATCGACCTGTAACGCATTTCACGATCGTTCAATTACATTGAATATCCACGACTATTAAAATATTCCAACATAATCGAACTTTCGAACACCATCGAACATTCATCGAGCTCTGTCGCCCCATCAACAAACGCGTTAAAAAAAAGACAACAGAAAAACAGAACGTTGTGTCCACGATTCCCGCGGAAATCCGTTAATTGAACGCGTCTCGTTACAAGTTTCTCATAATACAATCCCGCTAATCACGACGATATTTTCTCGCAGGTCGTAGCCGTGCCGTCGACGTAATTAAAAATTCGTACGACTGCTTGATCCGCCGCGCCGCCCGCGACGGGGTTAATAAAACGGGGGGTTGCAGTTGGAACGCGGCAGAAAACCGCGAGCCGCACCACCTGGACGCGTAGTCGCGCTTACACGCGCGTGTCCGCTTCAGCCGGAGCGATTTCGAGAAATCCCACGGTTTTTTGCGGATTATCCTCGCCGCTGACACGCGGCTCTGTGTGCGAAGGTGAAAATAAAAAAGAAAGGAAAAAAAAGAGAGAAAAAGAGAATAAAAGGGGAAAAAAGGAGAAGACAGCAGGAAATCAGCGTGGAAGCCGGCACTTTTCGACTCTGCTATGCAAATCGCGCAACGCGACGACGATTACGCTCGGTTTTGGGTGCGCGTGCCGTGCCAGCGCAGCAAACCGACGACGTGGAAATAGAAAAAAAAAAAGGAACGGCAAAGGAAACAAAAAAGGTGGCTCTCGCTGGCTGGTCCCTGGCTGTGCTCGCCGCGGAGACACGCAAGGGGGTTTTGCCAACAAGGGTTGGACGGGGGTGAACGCGCGAAAAAAGTCGCGAATGTTGTAAAAATCCGGGACCGCCAATCGGGCGCATTGTGTCCAGCCGGCGAACAATACCGACGGCGGCGTACGGACGACTGCTGCATTTCCCTGCAGAATTGGCCGCCATTGTTGGATTTTTCAAATTGTGCTTTTCAGCTTACGCAGCGGAAAAAATTTCCGGCAGGCCTCTTGGTGCATGCGGGAGATCTTCTGGAAAACTGGCCCGCTTTCTGTAACCTCGATGTCTTTGTGAGGGATTCGAGGGAACGAAGCTTGCGAACGTCCGAATTTTCGCACAGCTGTCCGTATACATTACTTTATTAACGCACGAGGATTAGTGGGACGCTGTAAGGGATGCTAGTTAAGAAAATGAGCTCTTAACATCTCCCGAATTTTTTCACCTTGCGTGAACCGAATGGTGTATAACAAACCCGTATAACAAATACAAATAAAGAACTAAATTATTTTCGTGGCAAGGCAACGTTGGTTTCCAAGCTTGAAAGCAGCTTGGTAACCATTACGGGAGGGTTACACCCCAGGTCGAGGGACTAATTAAATGAAAAACGTGGCCCAGGAAAAATCGCGAAAGCAGAAATTAATTCAACCCTTTCGAACTACATAGTATAAACTTCAGGTATTATCATAGAAAAATACAACTTGATAGGATCTCGAAGAAATACGTAAAAGAAGTCCCTCAGCCTTGTACACGGGGTTCCGTTGGTTTCCACGACTTCGAAAGAAGCCCGACAAGAAATCTACAATCAGCACTCGGCACCTCAATGGTAGTCAAAAGCTACAAACGGGCAGAGCCCCAATACAAGGAGTCCCGGTACAGCCGCTTGTCTGCACCGGGCATTCCTAGAACAGTAATCTTATTAAATTTACATATTAATCAACGGATTTTAATTATCCCCAACCCCCTTGGAGAGGGCGAGAGAGAGCGAGACAGAGGGAAAGAAAGAGAGAGCGAGCGAGAGAGCAAGAGGGAAGAAGAAGCTTGGCGAAGGAAAAGGGGGTGAAGAACGAGGGATGGAGAAGAGTGCGATGGCGAAAGAGAGACGACCATAAGGACAGTGAAGGTGAAACGATAAGGGGTTGAACGAAACTAACAGAGAGGGGTAAAACTGTCAGAGAAAGCACGAGTGAAACGGAGACAACGTCGGGATCAGGTTGAAACGGGACGAAACACAGTCAGACGGGGCGAGGAAGGGTTCGGAGAAAGATAGCGCGATACGAGGGGGTACAGGGAGTAAGAGAGACCGGTTCACCCTTGTGCGGCGGTAGCGGTAGCGGTGGCGGAGACCGAGCCAGCTCTCGTAATTTACATTAATCCAATAATTGCATGGAGGTTTCCTAATTAGAAATTCAAATGAGGTGGTGGCAGGCAGGCACAGCCAGCCAGGGCTACCAACTCAGCAGTGGGAGAACACCATCGCCGCCGAGCAAAGTCCGTGCACATCGGGCGATCGTACGTCGACTGGCCGTGGCCTAACACGAGTCCGGGGGATGCCGGGATGGGCGTTAAAAGCTACCGGAATTCTCGAAATTCAGATCCGATGGTCCTGTTACGTATACCTCGG
Source organism: Nomada ferruginata (assembly GCA_963583965.1). Taxonomy (NCBI): domain Eukaryota; kingdom Metazoa; phylum Arthropoda; class Insecta; order Hymenoptera; family Apidae; genus Nomada; species Nomada ferruginata. Next base: position 9,510,231 of record OY757224.1, read on the forward strand.
GCTAATGCCCGACAGTAGACGCTCTGACCTACCTAAGCCTCGCCTTTTAATCATTCCACCCCTCCGCGACCTACGCCGTACCCTTGCCGATCGAGCGGCGTAAAAATTGAATCCTAATCAGGTTAAGCCCCGGCTGGATTAATCGAAACTGGGGACCGGTGAAAGGATAGTTTTCTAGTTTAGAAATAATTGGAAATGGGGGGTCGATTAGGCACGGTGCCAGTGCGATTCTAATTCGCAACGATTGTAGCCTGGGTGATTTTTTTTGTTAGTACGAAGAGATAAATAATACATTTTTGTATAGCAGAAGCTTTCTGCAGAGATGTGTAAAGTTTATTTTACAGAGATGGAATGGTCCTTACTGGTTATCCCTTCCGGATAACGCACTTTTTCCGAGTGGGAGCTACCGTTCTATTGAAGTTGTCGATACGGATCTGAAGTAAATATTTCTGTTGACTTTTTCACAAAACGCCATTTGCTATCTGGAAATGTAATTTCACACAGGGAGTAACCCTTCCTTATTAATACGCAAGGTGAAAAATTGCAACGGTACAGTAACATTATCACTCTGATCGAATCAGTGATATAGACTTTGAACTCATTATATCACCACTTTCTCTAACTACGATACTTTCGTAATGCAATTTTCTTTGTACCACCGTAATGATATCGAATAGAAAGTTAGAATGTTTCCAAGCGACGCGAAATTATGCAGACGAGCCGGAATCTTTTTTTATCGGCCGTAAGAAATAATGAATTTATTCTACTTTCTCCGCGAAAGAATTGAAAGAGGGTAGCGAAGATGGTTCAGGTGCGAGAGGAATCGGGCGAGAGCAATTTCAGCGCAATATAACGTTGTCCATTGGTGCGTCCCGGTGCGTGTGGTCCTTTTGTTGTCCCTGGAGGGATCCCTCGGCAAACCTAACACGTCCCTAATATCGTCAGAGGTTCGTCCCTCCTACGTCACCCAGGGCATATCGTGGCACACGGTCGAACCATGCCTGATAGTCCCAACGTGGCCGATTAGCGAAGGTGTCAACCAGCGAGCACGATGCGTGCATATCATTCGAACAAACTGTTTCTTATATTCCGCTCGGTCTATTTACGAAGCCCATTCTAAAAATAAACTCCCACGAAAATAAAAGGAGAAAAAAACAAAAGCGAAACATCCGACGGAATAATAAGTAGTATTATCGAGCGCAACAAATCTTAGTTCGTTCGATTATAAATTCTAACATTCTCCTAGAAATTTAATAGAGGTGCAACACCTTTACCTGGCACCCCTCCTCCCGCACTACAGGGAGCAGCCTTTGTAACTTTATTCCCTGCGATAAAGGAATTCCCACCTGGGACAGTGATTCTCACTCGAAACTCCGAACGGCCACGTGAATCGCGGGCAGATCGTTTTAAACACCCCAATTGTGGCCGATCGATTATTAAATCCCCCAACACCCTGCTGTACGTTAATCGCCGTTCAACTGTATTATCGATAGAACTAACGGGGTGACTTAAGTTCTTTCTCAGCTTGAATCAGTGGCAAACTTCTGGGCAAAAGGTCTGAAACTGGCGCGCACTGATTCCGGGTCAGAGAAGGGATCATCGTCTATTCCCATTGCGACAGGTCAGCCGAGTTTCGTCGAAGGAACTCCACGTGCAATTATGATAATGGCGACCGTAGTCGAGCCACCTAACCCGCGCTAACTCCGTACGTTAGTTCTGGTAGTTCTGATATCGTCTGTGTTTAAACAGCCAGGCGGTGCTGCGGCAACCGTCGTCGTTGGAACGAGGAGGGGATGCCGGTGGCGGAGGGCGGAATAGTGAAGGTAACAGGAAGACGAGGGTGTTAAGGGGGAGAATGAACAAGAAGGAGGTGGAGGGAACGGGTGAACACGAGAAGAGGGGGCAAGCTGGATAGGGGGGTACGAGGCTACGACGGCAAATCTACATAATATAACCAACTATTGTTCAAATAGACGGCGCTCCGCAGATTCAATTACCATTGTGATACAATTAATGTTGGGAATTTCATCAATTCGAGTGCCGGGCACGGCTCTTACATATGCATAGGAGAATCGAACGTGGTGCGGATTTCGCCCGCGAAGAAAGTCGACGACAAATATTATTCAAGCAGCTTTGGCTCTAATCAGACGCTAGGAATCGGAGGATTCCGCCCCCCACCCCTATGAATTGTGTCTCAATATCGTGTAATCTCCCATTTCGATGCTATGTAGACTCCTGGTCATAATTCACCGGACACGTAATGAAGTTTTAGAAAAATTGTGAAAAAATGATTGGTGAAGTGAACACATTTAATATAGCACAGTCCTTCTTTATAATTTACGTAATTGTATCTTATTATTGTGTACGTATCGTGCGGTGTAATAATTTTGACATCCCAAGAATTAATTGCTTCTTATCATTCGACTAATAGGTTCCTTCATAATTATTCTCCAGCATATAGAACATGCTTCGTTGCTCAAAAAATTCGAACTAGTAACCATTTCATTTCTTGATTGATTAAAACTGACAAGTACGTACAATACTGTATTATGGAGAAGAAAAATTCATTACAATAATTGGGTCACAACGTTCCAGAAATCGAGAAGCCTCGAAACTATCGCACAAATTAAAACGGACGAAGAAAGATTGCCCGCCGAGTGATTTCATTTATCGCGCACAAGCAGACGAATTTTATGCGCTGCCCGTTATCGATATTGGAATCGCGATACTCCCCAAGCAGCGTTCCTTGAAACATTAATCCGTTGGAGGTAATACAATCGACCCGTATGCAGTGTCGTCGGTACAATATTCGGCAATTATCGTTTTCACCAAACATCGGCATATTCCATGAGCGAAATCACGATCAAGGTCTGCCCCCATCGTTATTACGGAAAAATGATAACGACGCGTTATTCAATTAGATTATTTTCATGGGACGCGCAGTAATTTCATTGCGTCCGACGGGCAAAGCGGGTGGAAAGCAGGGGGGAGGAAGGGGGTGGTTTTGGCGGCGGGGGTGGCAACAGGGTGGACGGGCGGCGGTGGCGTCGGAGGTGGAGGTGGTGGTTTTGAGTGAATTGGCGTGCTGGACGCCGGAGGCGGGGCAATGTAGGCGCCGCATCATTGCTGGACGTTAATCGCTGATATCGTTGGCCGAATTAAGTGGTATATCGAGAGCTTTTAGAATTAATCGTAAACCGACCGCGGCCCGAAAACAGATCGTCCGTATCACGATGCTCATTTCGCCGGGCAGAAATTGAGAGCCACTGGGACGGGCTCGCGTGCACAGATCCATATAAATTCTAATTCCGCAATCAGCGGTATCCAAGATAGTTCTAGGCCGATCCTAGCCGGCTAATTCCAACTACCTAACAGCGCTCGCGCCCTACCCTACCTTCTTATATTTGCCCGACAGTTTATAATAGCCATAATCAACGGTTATAGCAATCCCACGATAATAATTACCGGCGAGGGCCGAATGAAAGTTTCAGCTTTCGGGCCGCGTGTGTAAACTCTCGTGTCTCGTGCGGCTAATTCGCCGGCACACGCGTCGTCGCCTGCCGCGTTTCTAACTTCGCCGGTGATTAAATTTCATTCCGTACCGAAGGACGTGGAAAAGAAGAAGACACGGCGACGGTGACTATAGCCACGGGTATCGGGAGCGTTGGTACAGTGTAAACGACAGGTTAATAACTCCGCGAACTATCGATTTCGTTCTCTCGTCGCCGGATGAACGTCTTACCACGCGGCAGACTTATTGTCGGTCAGACGTTCCGGGCTATCCGGTTGGATCGTTGAATACAATTGAGGCATTGGTATTAATTGCGCCACGAAATTCTGGCAAGACCTTCGTACGTCATGGAACAAACTGTAACCGTAATATGTACATAATAAAAATGTCTGCCACTGTGCGAACGGTGGCCCGACGACGGAGCTGTAAGTTCGTTAGAGTGAACCTGATCGTTCGAAGATATTCGTAACGCGAAACGCTTGTACACGGGCGCGCATAGGCGCGAGGAAGGATACGTGTTTCGTGTCGTTGAAATAGGGAGCGGACCTTGAATTATCGAAAATAGGATGGATCGATTCGAGTCGAAGCCAGCCAAGTTTACTAGACACTTGGTGGGGACGAAGGGAGCAATTTTCACCCCCCCGTCTCTGTACCCCCGTTTGGTCTCCTAGAATAATCGATCGTATAATTATCGTGATGTACCTGCTAATGCCGCGAAAATCAGCCCCCTCGCAACGTCCGCCGTGCCGTGCAGACGGCGGGTTAAGCGTTGGTAGTAGGAGCACATGGTAATTATATCACCGACTAATGGATATAGTTAATTGCTAATTATGAGGCCTGCCGAATGATCGATAGTACCGTGAGGCATCGCGGCCACCCTTCCGATCGTTGGTTGGGAACGACAGGGAAGGGCCGGGGGATTACCAAGAGTGTCATTCTGGCCAACGTTCTGCTACCCTAAGCCGGCCCTCGTTCGCCCTCGCGCTGTAAATTAGGCTACGTTTACCAGTGATCAATAATTCCAATTGATAAACGATCTCTGATGGTTCTTCGATATTTTAAGGGACCTCGAGGTGTTGATCGAGCGATCAACACTGTCTCGCTCCCCACCACTGGATCCACTACATTCGTTCAATTTTAATTAACCCCTTTCGCAGCCCCGTAATTATGAAGCCATGTATTCCACGTGTATAGTTTGAAAATCCTATCTCGTTCTGTTAAACGATTGGCCAAAGTATTTCGCAGTTGTACCATTCTATTGCAACCAATGATTTCAATTGAATATTAATGTAGTCTGTACGGTTTGAGAGCTTTCGTTTATTAGTATACAGTCTATTTCTTGTGGTCTGAATTTTGGTTGGTCTATTATTGGTCTATTATACTCGGATGGAAGAGGAACATTTAAAAAAAAAAAATGCAAAGACATTTCTTAGCACTACTGTAATAAATCTTATAAATAAATTGCAGAGTTACTGCCCTTTCTGCATAATAAAAAAAAGAAGCTCCACCTGTGTGTAATTGCATCCATTACTTTCGTTCAAAAGAATTATCCACAAGTTCGATTCCTTTCTTCTCAGCTGCGCTTCTGCACCGTCGACAATAACGTAGAAGAAAAAGAAACGAAAACTGGAGGGACTTGAAGATTGGTTCGAAAGGCGATTGTAAGCCTTTGGGATTGAACGTGTGCTCGCGTGTGAAGCGAGCTGCTGCCGACTAGGTGAAAACAAGTCAAAGAGCGGAATAATGTTAGCCTCCCCATTCAAGGGAGGGTACTTTATTAGATCGCGTAAGCGTAAGGTCTTTCGGTTCGCAAAAGCGAGTCGCGCGACTCTTCGCACGCCGTTTTCACGTCGAAATCCGGGGCGTACATACGAACGGCAGTGGAATGAGTGACAAAACTGCCACAGGCTCTGAAAGGTGCCGAGGGAAAGAGAGAGAGGTAAATGTCTGGATTGGGGCACGATGAAATTCTCTTTTGCCAAAAATCAAAGACATGGAGATTAACACCCTGAGCTACGTCTAGGCACAACGACGAGATTAGCTAATGCGATTCAACGCTGTGCTCTAGGACGCCAGTCGACGATAATTATCCGTCGGTGCCATACGAACGGCCGCAGACACGATACCTCGGTCTTGCGACGAATATTTACTGGCCAACTATCGTCGCACTTAATTGTTTAATGAAAACAATATTTAACCCGTCGCAGCTTGAATCACTCCTTGCGAGGAAGAAAAATATTTTTTCTATCCAAAATACTGTATAGAAAAATTGTAACTTTCTTAAATTCTAAAGTTGCATTTCTTTTCCAATACGATTTTTCCACCACCTTGAAAAATTCCTAGCACCATAATTTAAGCTTCAACACGTTGGCGACGAAATAATAATTAACACCATAATATCCGAGTCCATCCAACAGGGAGAAACAGAGAGATGGGGAAACACCGAAGGAGAAGAAATGCATCGTAAATAAACTAAGGAAACAAGGGAAACGTTACTTTTCTTTTTTATTTATCACGAGATGGTTTTGACTTATAACTTGACGAGCGACGTTAAAGGAAGGCAACGGGAGTAGCGTCGTAATTCGTGTAAGGAATAATATTATTCCGAGGAGGCTTATTATATACGGCGACCGATTTCTGTGCAGTCCTTGAGTTACACAATCCGGAGCCAAGTAAGATCATTAGCAGATGCCTCGGTGTTAATGAGCGTAATTCTAGATGTACCAGCGATACTGCCAGCGCTCTCGCGGTTCTCCTGTTAAGACGATTATTCTAGCTGCGTTCCCCCGGTACAGTAACCAAGACTATGGTCATAAGTAGGTACTGGTCAATATAGTTCGCGTGGAAAAAGGTTAATCGGTACCGAGGTTTCTCCATTATCATCGTCAAGGCTGCGAAACGTGACTATCAATGTCGAATCAATTTTCCTTCGGCGTTGTTCTGAAACGACGGATAGATACACTAGAGACAGAGAGGGAGAGAGAGAGAGAAAGAGAGAGAAACACGAAGAAAATTAACTCGCTCGGAATTTTTCATTGTACCCACGACGTTGCTACATCCACGTCGTAATAACGTTCCTACCGTTTACGCCTCGCGCGATCCTTATCGGAAATTGACGTTCAAAATTGCATTTGCCTCGTACTTTACTTATAGAATGTTGTACACGCGTATATGCGTACGGGTAATTTAACCTGCTTCTCCTTGGGGAATCCACTTATACGCGCAAGTGTTTTAACTGCTGGCCTGCTAAAGTGTTACGATTAATTAATGTCTTCGCCTTTCGTTCTAATTGATTGCACACGCCTGTACACTCTGGCTCACAAGTCTGCGTTTGATTTTCTTTTTAGTTTCTTCTTGTATTTTCACCGAACATTCCAACACAGATCTACGCCGGTGCGTAGATATATATATTCGCTGAATATTTCTGTAGAGTTTTAAGCATCCCTCGCTTACGGAAACAGTTATAAGAAATTGAAGGAAATATTGATCTTATCAAATAAAGCATTGCTGCTGTTATTCCAAAAAGAAAGAAAGGAGAAAGAAATGAAGTTAGAATTTTTCAATGCAAAGCAATGATCAAATATAGTTAGCATACACTTCTACGCTGACGAAAACAAAAATGTTTAATTCAAAGCATAACAATAGTACAAAGATTCTCGCGATTCCATTGAATCCCTCCCACCAAGCCACGCGATACTCTAATTATTTTCACCACGGGATAAAAACAACTCCGTGCCCTAACAGTTCCCCGTACGAATTCCATTAGATCTTCAGCACGCGTGCGAGCCACAGTACCGACGAGTTTCTGCAACGGGGCTCCCGGTTAACTTGAACTTGCGGTTCAACGAATGAAGACGCCATTATTAAAGGAAATGTCAAGTGTCGGAGCATTTCTGTGCGGATTAACGCACTCCCATGCATCTCCATTGCGCCGATTGGCGGCGTTCGTCGTCGTCATCGCCTCGCATCGGAGTCCCTACACGAGATTGACCGGATTTACCAGGGTAATAATAATTTATTCTCCCTATAACCCCCCCGCCACCGTCGCCCCACAACCTCGACGAACCGCTGATCGTCCAACGACAAGTGGATCTCTTAACATGTGCTGAACAGCTCGTACAAGTTGATGACTTCTGGGAAGCATGTTCACGACGACGGTTGACTTGGACGTTACCGAGGAAAACGTCAGCACATAATTACCGCAACGACTGCGATGGCCGACGGAGGCAACAATACCGTCGCTCCTGGCCAACACGATCGTTCACCACCGCAGTAATTCGACCTGCACGCGCAACATTCGACCCCCCTGTAGAGAGTGCGCGATGGATTTTGTTCTTCGGCGTCGGTGTCGAAAATTTTGTTCGCTTGGTAGGATTTTCTGTAGGTCTTTTTTGGAACAAAGCTGCGGCAAGAGAGTGCGACGTAATGACATACTGGGTCCCGTCGAGAGATAATTTAACATCGAACGTAACCCAGTGCGCTTTAAATGTATCTTATTTCGTGCCGTTTGTATCTGTCGAGGGATCCGAAAGCGCGGGGGGACAACTAAATATGGGATACCTTTGAAAATCGATCAGTTAAACTGGAACAATCGAGTCGACGCGATCTCGGCTATGAAGGGTCACTGATAAACTTATACACGTATTTTAATTCCAGCAACACAAAAACGAAGTTGGAAAATAACTGGGCGAGATATTCAGACAACCGGTGAATTTTTCAATGCGAAGTAATTATCGAATACTGATAGTACATCTTTCGAGTTGCTCGACTGAATTTCTGTTTATAAAACAATTCTACAAGCTTGCTGCAGAATGCATCGAATCGCGTTCGATGTTTAAACAAATATTCCGACCGACAGTTCTCCCAGAAAAGATTCGTGTATCCACCTTTCGAAAAGGGCGAAGGTAAACCACCTCTCCGGCCCATAATTCATAGAAAATTCATGTCCAGTTAAATACAGCCAACGCGAGCATGGGCGTCCTTTCTAAAAATCTGAAACCTGCTCCTTGCGACACCTTTCGTTACAAGAAATTCGCGTCCAACGGACCGCGTCCCGAATCCTCCACTTAAAACCACCCTTACCCGGTCTATATCTGGCCCCGTTACAGAATTACACGACCGAAACGACCGCGACCGGTGGGAAAAACTCTGACCGTTTAATAAAGTGGCAGAGCGGCGGCAGACGAAGAAAGCATGGGGGAAGGAAAAAAGGATGAGCGAAACGGACAGGATCGGTGACAGTGAAAGGGGGTCGAAGGGGTAAAGGGGAATCGGGCGAAAGAGAGAAAAGGGAGAAGGTCGACACTTCGTGCAGGACCGACGCGGCCACGGTCGGTTTAATTAAGTTGCGCGAGCCTGGCAGAAGTTTCGCCGGGTTTGTTTCGAGGCGGTGGAGATGGCAGTGTACAGCGACACAAATAAATTTTCCTCGAAATGGCATTGTCTTTGAGGTCGACACATTTGCGGAATAATACTCGATAACTCGGGGGCCGAGGAGAAGTTATATTAGGACGGCTTAATTAACCCCCTACCATTTACCCTTAAACCACCCCCCAGCGCCCACTCCGTCCTCCAAAAACAGACATACCAATTCTATCACCCTACATCCTGTCCCGTTCTAACGTTCCTCTGTCTCTGCCTTCGACGCTACGCTCTCACCTCGTGAACCGCGAGCAAGTCGCGTAACTGCGTCTCTGTTCCAACGGAACCTTCCACGAAGGCGATATAGATGTCTGCTTCGACTCATTACGGATTCCTTATTACGGGAATAGATTAACGGATTAAATCTTAACTGGGGGACGGACGGAGACTGGTGGAGCTGCTGCAAGTTTCAGCGCCTTTCAGTAATTTCGACTTGCACGAATTTTCCCTTCGGTGGGTGCTTTTGGGCGTGCTCCTCGAGAAAATGTCGACCGCCGTCCAGAAAATCGAACGGTTCCGTTGTTTTAATCGCGCGAAACCGGGAAAATTCTGTTTGTTGATGTTTTGGATGTTTTTGTACATCCCCTCTTTGCGCCGAAGTGTTCAATCGTGACTGGCATTCATTTTATTCTTTCATTCGCTGCCTGCTTGTTTAAGGGCAGAACGGTGATTGAGAAATGTAGGCGTGGATCGTAATTATTATTGTTACGATTATACCCGACATGGATCGGTTTTACCGAGTTCCGTTTGTTGGGTAAAGGTTGAGATGTCTGTGGATTTCTTTATGAAGTTAGAACGGGAGAAAGACGTTTCTTCTCGGGATACTCTTAACGTTACGTCCCGCGTACCGTTAACGCGTGGCGAGTTTAAGGAGCCTGGTATGCGCAGCATGCGGATAGGCGATTTCGCGGAGAAAATCGAACGGTACAGCTGGTCGTGCTGGAGTGGTTGAGGTTCGCGGGTAAAGAGAGACAAGAGGATGAGAAAAGCGGACGGAGGTGTGAAATTTGATTAACACTTAAAGAACGATGAGCTGCACGGTGAAAATTCCGTGATTTATATAATTCATTTAATTCCTGGTTAGTTGTTTAGCTGACGAGGTGTAAATGATTTTCGAAACATATATTTCCACGTTTTTAGGCGATTCATGGAAATGAAGAAGTTCCATGAAGAAGAATCCAAGTCTCGCAGATCAAGGTTTCAAGACATTAAACAGAACCTTCTCGAGAATCCAAGAAAAATCGATTGAGCCAAATAATATGCTGGATCGCTGCGTCAGAAGCCTGATTGGCAAGGAATGCTCACGCAGGGGAATTAACACGTTCGCGATGAAAATGGAGGCGTTCGATCGAACGTAACAGTTTCCCGATCGTGGCAGTCCCTCTGCTGACCTCGTAAAGTCGGATCGGTAATACGGAACACTATTTATTCCCGAAGTTTCGAAGGCTCGGCTGAGCCGAAAGCAGCTCACTTCGAGGTAATTACGAGGATTCGCCGTCTTTCTCGGCGGCGGCGGCGCGCCCGCTATACCCTTCTCTCTTTCTTCATCGGCGCAAAGTATACCGGTGTCTCGCTCCCGCCCGCCGATTCTATCGGGCATAATTACCTTTCGCTGTCCCTCTCGGATAATCATTGTAACACCTAAGCACCCTACCTAACCTACCGGAGCCTAGCCAGCGTTTCCAGCGTTATTCGCCATCGATCGACCGCCCTGACGACGATTTCCGTGCTACGACGTGGTCATTCCTGCCGTACGACTAGATCGTTTCGCTAACGATTACAGTGTCACTCGGCCAATCTAGGATTGTCGCAATTTCGGCCCGACACGCGAATCGAACGGACGTGGCTATCGATGTTGCCCTAACGATTTTAAGGATGCATTCCATAACTGGTGCTTTACGGCACCCCTGCATTTGGCTCGGGTATTTTGCAATTGTTTTATTTCCGCGCCAGAAGTTTCGCTCTTTTATTCGAACTTACGGGTTAATTGAAGGGTACAATTAACCGAGGCCAAGATTTGCTACGAACGAATGCGAACTATCTCGTGCTTTCTAAATCCTATTTCAAATCGGTCAAACAATCGGCAACGGATGTACATCTCAAAGGACCACTGTCGGCCGGGAGCATAATCACTGCATAATTCTTACGTACCACGGTTTACAATACTATTACGTGTTCTTGCGTAAGCGCTTGCATAACGCTCAGCCATTCCCCGGAGAAGGTACAAAAGAAATTAAACGTTCCCTCCGCCCCGTGCAAAGATAATTACCCCCCGGCAGCATCATCGGGCCGCGTTTTTCAAATTACGTTTCCTGCAAAGATCGTCGCGGAACAGCGTGCGATATCGAGTGTCAACTGTACGACAAACATACCAAGCGAGGGGGATCGATGACTTTTCGCATCGCTGCCGCCGCGATCGATTCTAGCTTTAGTTTTATCGATCTCTATATTCAATGAGGATACTGGCAACACGCGCCACGCATTAAATCATTGAAATTTATGCAGAGCCGGGCCCACTGCGCGCAGTATCTTTCACTTTTCATTACGGGATCATTTGTCATGCGTCCGTAGATCCCTTATCACTGGCCGATCATAAACAACCTAGGCATAAATTTCAACTTTCGCGCATAACCTGACGGCGAACTATCGACCGGCCACCGTGGAATTTATTACTTCAAAATCCACCCATCGGGCTCTGTGCTTTTACCCTCGGATCGTTTGATTTCCCACTAGGGTTTCTTGGGGAAAAAAGTCTGCGCCTTTAATTGTAGGGGTAGTTCCATGGGCGAGTCATGGGAAGTCCGATTTGTGAGAAATAAGTTCATGACTTGAGAACGAATATAAACTTAAAAGATTCGTCAGAAGCAACGTAGGAAACATTCGGGATACTGTACTTATGTTAGAGATGAACAGGGAGGATTTATGAGGATTTTCCTAGGAATTGGCGTTTAGAAAGTATATTGTGCCGGTTAGTCTAGTTTTGATAAAAGCATTATTTGTAACGATCTTTCTCGGGCAGCCATATTACCCTCACTTTTTTAGGAGCTCCTAAAATGACTTGTTTTCCTAATACATGTTGAAGTCAATTGAATTTTGGATGACCACATATTATCTTTTCTGTTAACCAAACTAGAGGGGTCGAAATTGCCACCAGTTCCTCTACGCGAAAATAAAATGAATTCCGTTGCACAATTTCTCCAAGTAAATTTGATTTCATTAATAATTTCAAAAAATATTCCGCACTGATTGCGCGAATAATTAAAACGGATGAAAGGGTATAGTATAGAGTCTGGCAGTGTGTTTAATAAATGAACGAATGAATTATGCAGATTAATTTTAACGGAAAAATATATTCCAATTTTTAATATACACCCAGCGTCCTCTGTTCCCAGAATCAATAATAAATTCCCGTCCACATAGTGTTACACCGTCTTGCCGACTAATTATTTTAAGTAAGTGACATTCGAGAATGACGTTACACTGGTAGAAAAGAATTGAATTCAGAACTTCGGGGAACTAAAATCGACCTACGAAACTTTCTCACAATTATACCGTACAAGCGTTTACCTCGTTTCCCCCGAAAATAAACGAAATCCGGCAGCAATATAAAAGCAAGGCAAGTTGCAATAAATCTCAAAACTGGGTACTTCAATAATACCCAGGACTAATCCCCACGCGAAATCCTGATCGAATTCATCGTTCACGAACACAACGCTCACGGGGAACCGGGTCTCGCAAAAGGATTTAATACTCTTTAGGACGAATCAACGTTCGTTCACCCCGTGCCGCATAATTATGTGTCTATGCTTTATGGCAACGATGTAACGAACGGGCGCGGGTGCGCTTTCAGACGCTGTAAATTAAAGTTGAGAAAGTGCGCGGTTCGCGGGCAGTCATCGCGGGCTAGTGAGCGAGCGAGCTAGTGCGCGTTAATTAAAGCTCATTGTAATAAAGAGCACTTTTTATTCACTTTGCCTCGTTCAGCCAGCTAGCCGGTTCGGGCTGGCGGCGGGATATTTTTATGTTTAATTATATTAGGTTTTACGAGCCCAGCCCGACCGTCTTGGACGGCGTAAAACGTCCCCGGGCCGAAGAGTTTTCAACTTTAATTGTCGACCAGTCCTGGTGGTTTATCCGGCTATAAACACCGGCTTGGCGACACTTCTTCAATAAGGATTCGCGGCCACGAATTTCGCCTCGTTCTTCGTCTTCATTATCTTCCCTGGGGGCTGAATATTGATAATCACGGTCACAAGATTGTCTCGGGGTGTGTTCTCGCGGCGAAGCGTTTTATACACTGATTGTGGGCGAATTTATAGAGTTGCGCTATGGTAATTGATGGTCGATCGCGTTCTGTAAATAGAAGGATCGTCGTGGACACATAGGAGGCTAAAATATATATTGGGATTCAATGATCGTAGGTGCGTATGTTTCTCATCGAGCGGCACTTTCTAATGAATCTTTGGACGTTCAATGGAAACTGTGCAAGAGGAAAGCAAACGTAAAAGGTGTGCACACATTTTGACGACTAACAACGTCGTACGATGTTTCTCAACGATCGGTGATTAATTTCAAAAAAAGGGATTCCTTAATGTCCGGATGAAAAAACCTAACACTTTCACTTCCTTGCTAAACGACGCGGTACTAAAAAATATAATGTGCATCGTAAAATGAGCTGGCCAACAGCTCGTGACGCGTACGTCTAAATTCCCTTGCGGTTTTCTAACAGAAAGGTATCGAGGCAAGTATTCGCAACGCCATTATAAATGTAAAGCATCGTCGCCAGGCTTGTCGAGCAATTAATGAAACAGAAACAGCCCGAATGCTCCGAAATCTTATCGTCACCGGTGTACTTGACTTGTGGACGATCAAAATTAATTTCCCGCGCGATCATACTCTTACCCCCACCCCCCGCGGCTGGCTGATAATCGGGGCAAATGAAATATTCGGATTTTTGCATCGAAAAAGGATAACTCATGTTGGTATCAAGATTCAAAACGGTTTCAGGTGCAGCTGCGTTGTAAGCTGCGGATCTCTCTTCCCTTTCCCTGCACGCTCTCGTTCCACCCTTCGTCTCTCTCTCTCACTCGCTCCTGGCACCGAGAGATATCAATTAGCACTACGTCCTGGGGAATTAATCTCGGGAATTAATATCGCGACGTTGCCAATTAATTTTCGTTAATTTCGAATCAGCAGTTTCCAGAGCAGTGCCAGTGCGGCCCCCTAACACAAATCCCTATCGCCTATGGTCGTGTGCCGTTGTGCTTCAAGGGAACAGACAGAGACGTGGACAGGAAGTAAGACGGTGGAGAGACAGAGAGACACGTACGAGGAGCCACCGTGTGGAGGGAAAGAGAGGGTTAGATGTCCATGTACACACGTATGTACGTGCAGGTACAGGGGGATAGAGAGAGGTGGTTTCAAACGGCGACGCTGTGTAGACACTTCTACGAAAGTTTCCAGCGAACAAGCGGTTGCCTCGTCGACCGTTTCTTGCTTGCACGACCGATCGCGAGCCTTGCGTGCAGCGTTTATCAAAACACACATTTTAATTATGCCGCGCGTCGCCACCGGCGTCGAAAGTGGCTGCGCAGTTCCGCTTTCAAAAATTCGCGCCGGATGGAAGACGGGCCCGGAAGTTCAGGAACGACGATGCCCGCTGAACCTCGGTTACGTTCAATGATTTATAGTTGTATTGTTGGATGCCGGAACGGCTTGGGGACATTTAGGATCTTCTTGAGTAAAATGTATATAGAATGAAGAATTGATTAATTCTGCTTTGGTCAATGGATATTATTTATTTCTTGAAATATTGTATTATTCACATTTTATTTTATTTAAAATTAATTTTACTGGTTCGGTTAGTGTATAATTTTGAATCCTTAATCAACCTCACTACGCATAAGAAGTATTTAATCCTGAGCTCCTTCCCGCACCAAAAAGTAAGATTGACGTTTTGGATGATGCGAAACATTATACATATAGTGTTTAAATATTTATTCCAGACACTGTGTATATACGACAGATATAAAATTTACGAATTTCTAGAAAGTCGGATTGCTAAGCTAAGGCAGTATGTTCTCGTAAGGAGGTAACGATTGTGGAGAGAAATATATTTAAACTAAGAATGCGCGGAATTTCTATTCGTTGGAGAGAAGTAAAAACTATGGTTGTAAATATTACGATGAGTTACGTGAAATTTCGCTGGGTAGAGAGTTAACTGTTGCTATTAAATGTTATCCTACGACTTATAATGCTAATTATTATTTTATGCCTGCCTGAACACCTGTATCCTTAACTAATAATAAACTAGCGATTAGAGTCGAAGTACTTAAACAACGATTGTTATCGCTTTGGTCGAGGAAATAAATACTGAAAATCGTAAATTACCATCCATTCGTTCTTTAAATAATTCTTCGTTTACAAATCGAACGGATTTAACCCTTTAAACAGTATGTTAATTGTACCGGAATACGATCAAACAAAATGTGTATTTTAAATTTCAGATATTCTATTAATCGATTCCATGCATATTACTCAAAGAATATACGCTAATATCCCACGACTCCCAGTCAATTCTGGACCCATCCCCGTAGCAATCTCTGGAAAGATTCCACTTGCTTCTGCTCGTCAAAATTAAAAATAAAATCCTACAAAACGCCGTTCAAAGATCGAAACTCTTAAACCTCGAAACGTCAGAAATAGGACCAGCCCCTATAAAATGAAATACAAGAAGAATGTTTGCATAAAGATCAGTGGAGGGCCACGAAGAACGGATGTCCTTCGGTGGCCCGTGAAATTTCCGCCTCGGTGTTCGGAAACAGCCAGGGAATTGCGTGTTTCTTGCGTCTCTGATACGGAGTGTGGCCGGCGACGGTTTCGTTTGCGTTTATCAAAACACACATTTAATTATTCCGCGCATCGCCGTGGGCGCCGAAAGTGGATACGCTGCTGCTCGCTTATTCCGCGCTTAATTCACACCTGGAACCGTGACGGAGCGACTAGAGCCGCTTAAATTAAAGCGACGGATAATAAAAGCGTTAGCTCGTTGGAGCCCCAGGTTCAGCGAATCCCTTCCTCTTTCCTTTTTTTTTTCCTTCCACCTCCACCTCTCCCGTCCTCCTTTTTTCGCGCGTTCTTTTTCTTGCTTTTCGTTTCTCGGCTGGCGGTTTTCTTTTTTCTTTTCCTTCTTTTTTTCCCCCCTTTTTTTTACCCGTTTTCCCTCTGGTTTCCGCCACGTACGGGGCAAAGTTGCGCGCCGCTGCGACTTGCCTTTTGTTTCCCGCGTCGTTGCCGAGGTTTTAAAACACAGGAATGCGACCTCGTGCAGCCGAAATTAGGGGTGGCCCGTGGTCGACGAAAACTGTGCCATTTTAAACCAACCACCGCCCCTCGACAGTACGTTAATTGGGAAAGTAGGGAAAATAGTTGGAAACTGAGCCACGCTGGAACTGATTCGCCAGAATAATGCGTGCGTGATGTAGAATTTCAGTGGAATGAAGATGTCAATGGGAGATTTTTTTAAAGCCGTTTGTATTTGATTCTCATTACGTTCCCGATTGTATCTCGACACTTTGTGTAAATCCTCAGTACAATGATGGCATTGCAAAACAGTATCTGAATATTATAAACTATTGATTTGCACATATAATAATCATTTATATTGCACGTTAATCAACCCGCGTCTGACCTAACAAATTCGATTCCACGACTAACAGAAAAAGCTAACCATCGTCTACATTTGACACGTTGACTAAGAATTCTCGAGACGTATTTTCCAACGGTGATCGGTAAACGGCGAAATGAAACAATTTGCCCGCGGTCTCCTACTGAAGCCGACGTGCGACTTTAAACTGAAATACGCGGAGGGAATATGTGACCATGGAAGAGATTACGCGGTGGTTACATCGGGTGAAACGCTTTAACACGCACACGCGTCTAGGGTTCGCGCGAATTTACGCGTGCGCACGCTACTCGCAGCCGGTTAATGAGACACATTCACAAAGTTTGCCCTGCGCCGAGACGAGTCGATTGTACGCCGAGAATTAGCTTTTCAATTCAGCTGGTCCCAGCCCAGGCCGAACTTACGGCACTGAAGTTCGGCTGAATTTAAATACGTCGTCTGGATAAGTCGCGCAACATGCTTACGACCACCCCTCGCCCCGGGTCCATGTTGTTCGTGTGTCTCTGCCGACTTTGCCGCCTTTCACCCCCGTTTATCGTTCGCGCTGACGCCCGTTCCGAGAGGGTGGAAATATATTTCCTCCGGGCGATGTCGGTGAAATAATTCGATTTAAGATATTGTTGCAACCTCGCCGGGATAACATTTCACTTGCAATTATGTGAAGTCGAAATAATGAATCGCCGAGTGGATATTTTTCTTCTCCACAATTAAGGGAACTTGGAATATTAAGTAATGGACAATTTCCATTCTCGCGAGCAAGGGTGCTCGACGTATTAATTATCGGAAATACCGCGTTTTCGCAAATTAAGAGGAACTTGGATGTTAAATAATCGGCCCGTTTTTTTCCACGACTAAGGGAACTCGTGTTGATAAATACATTTCGGTTGCTTTCGTCGCAATTAAAGGAACGCGAAATATAGGAAATATCGAGAGTGGTTTGACAAGTGTTAAAAGTGTTTGCGAATTATTAAATACTGAAGCGGGTACTGTTCCCCTCATTAATGCTCTTTAATATCAGCATCGCGGGAATTTTAATTCGACTTTCTACTCCCAGAGTGTACAACAAACGTAACCATCTGCACAGGCTGTTGCACACGTCATACTATTTTCTCCCGGCAATAAATGACAATCAATTTTTAGCGTATCCCATACGAGGAGTCTCTAATTATGCTCTCTTCACAATGAAAACAATACTTCAAATTTACGACGAGAAATCATTACGATCTTCCTATTGTATCGACAAAGTATCCTATACATGCATATATGTATGTATATGCTTCTCGTTAAAAAGAAACTTTCCTCCTATCCTTTTCCTTTCTGTTCTCAAAGCTGAACCTTCGTGACATTAATTTTCAGAGTGTTCCCAACTCGTCGAAATGCGTGTCGAATAATTATTCAGCCAGCATCCGGTCCACCGGCAAATTACGCGCATCCCTTAGCCGTGAATTCTAATTAACAAGCGAAAATGAGATCGAAGAGAGAAACAGGATCGCGGGATGGTGGCCTTCGATTAGCCGAGGGACTCTCGTTACTAAATTCAAAACAATAAGGGAGACAGAGAGGGTGAAGAAGAGCGAAAAAGAGAGGGGAAAAAGTAGATCGGTCGTTGTGAATTTCACCCGCGCTCGGTAACGGAACTTCTGCCGCTTTTATAAAACGTACCGGGGCTTTCTTAAATAATGAGATACATTTAATCAGAGCATTAATGAACGCCAAAGAAGTGGAATGAATTATGAATGACATTTGTTCGTCGAGTACCGAAGAACGACTTGGGGAAAATGATAACGCGGATCTTCGCCGCGATCGCAATAATAATAGCGACAACAATGACAACGGCGACTAGAAGGGGACAGGGGCGAAGAAACAGGCAATAACGAAAAAAAAAAAATGGAAAGCACAAAAAACGAAGCGAAAGGTGTAGAGAACGACGATAATAAAGGAAAGTACATGGTGTAGGAACCACAAGAAACGTGTTCAGGCGAAGCCTGAGCCAAAGAAGGGGGTTGAAGAGGGTCGAGAGAGGGGTAACGAAACTTCGTCTCTCGCCTCTATTTGCATAAAATCGTCGTAGTCGACGCCTTCGAAGATAATGAAATGAAACTAAACAAATAACGCGGATGCTAAACATTAATTACATTCGCTGTGGAAAGCGGGGTGCAATAGAGAGGGAGGATCTAGCGAGGGTTTCGTAAAATTAAGAGACGTCGAGACAGGGGATACACGAAAGGGTTGCAAAGAGAAGGAGGGGGTGGCGGGTTGAAAGGTGGGATAGAAGCATGGCCGGAAAGGTTCGAGAAGGGTGTACCCAACGGAGTGGCGAATTAAGAAATCGTTTAAGAAGTTTATATCGGGCACGTTGCCAGAAAGAAAGGGGTGAACCACCCACTTTGCGAAATGTACTACTGCATTCTAAGCGACGGTCCTGAATCATCCCTACCACCACGATTCTCGATATGTAAATTCGAGGGTACATAATTTCCTTCTTCTTCAGCTTCCAATAAAAAAACCGTGGACAGCATTCTTCAAACATTATAAATAAAATGGTTTGTAACAACCATTTATCCACTTCAATCTATAATCAATCACCCAAGAAGTATATTTACACCCCCTCCGTTTCTCTCCGTCGAATGCAGAAAAGTATTATCCAAACATCCCGATATTCATCCCACTTTCTGCCACGATATAATCGTTGCAACCCTAGAAACCCGTGGCGATCGATCGCGCAAGCTTATTTGCAAGCCGCACGGCCAACGTATCATAATTAATCGACAAGGAACCGAATCGTACGCGATCGGGGGCAATTATCGTGAACGTAGGCAGCCGCTCGTTACTCTCGAAAACTTTATCGAAAGGCTTCCGTGGTCATCGTACTAAATCGCCGGGAAAATATGCGCGGGGTGAAGCCGGGGGGAGGCCCGCACGAAGGAATAACCCCCCCTCGAATTTTCTGCAAACGATAAAACCGCGTCCGTGCAACAACACGCATACAACCCGTGCATAGTACAGAGGGGGACGAGTTATGCGATGCGCAGATCCGCACGTACGGATGTATGATAGCCACTGACCGTTGCATTTCGTTGGGTATGCATTTACGAGCATGTTGGACCTCTTTCGCGGAGACATTGATGGACAAGCGCAGCTTATATGGCTACTCCAAGACAGGCTCGTCGTGGCCGCTTACATATTTATGTTATGACTCCGCTTCACTCGACTTAATTGACGGAATTGCCATAAATTTGCGAATATCGCGTGGACGAAGACGACGACCGTCTCAGTAAGTAAACGTACGTGTATATTTATATGCGAATGTGCGATGCATGTATGTATCTACGTATGTATGTATGTATATACATCGGGGATCGGAACGAATTCCAATGAATACCGATTAGGAGAGTCACGGAACGTCGTTTCGTATCCGTCGACTACTAGGTGGGAATTCCAAAAGACGGGGGCTATAATTGACGGAATTCCAGCAAGTTTTGAGCACGTTCAGCTTTTACAGTGATCGATACACTATTTTGCGGTGGTGACCGATCGCGAAGTTTCCCTAGAGTTTTGGAGGGTTTCTCGTGCAGGACAATAAGAGACTCGGGAAGAATGGTCTCGTTCATGCGACGGTATTCCTGGCGAAATGGTTGGAACTCCTGGACGACGAGCTTCTCCGTTTAATTCTAGCGAAATGCCTGCATATATTTCTCCGTTGAAAAATCTTGAATAGAATAATATTTAATGTACGCATACTTTCTCCCGATGCCTGTCTGTCCTCGATGAACAAATTCAAGTCGTACGAACGAATTAGTTACTGCGCATTCCACGAATGCCAAATGAACTGTACTCAGATTATAAGACTGCCAAAGCGAGGAACTAAAATTAGCGATGAACCAATGTTACACGCATTCTGGGCTAAACGTTCGGGACCATTTTTTTTTCTTCGCATAAATACCGAATAACTTATTCAACTCTATTCACCGAATCGAAATTAATATTACAGGGACTGACAGAAAGAGATTTGATAGCTTGGAAAACTTCCCCCTTAAAATTACTAATCAATCGAAAAGCGTCCACGCAGTTTGAAGTACTTAATGGTCCCAAACAATTCCCCAGCAGTGCATATTCTCCCGCAACACTTGAAGCACATTCGCCACTGTTTATTACCCTCCGACTTCGTAACAGTTATCCCGCGCGTACCGACATAGAGGCAACCGAGAAAAAGTCCACGGAGGGAAGAAACAGAAAAAATCATCGGATAGGTTAAAGTTCATCGCGAAACGGCCGGTATAAAAGCGAACCGAACGTTTCGAATGTATCGTCGTCCAGTCTCGAAGAAGTCTCTGCGATTCTCGCATTTATGCGATTCGTCATTGTGCAACGATTACTTAGCCGCGGCGCATGGTAGCGTACGGTTGAGATGCATTCCAATGTATACCGATTAAGAGAGCCGGGGGGAACGTCGTCTGGTATCCAAGAGCGTCCGACGACTCGATGGGAATTCGAAAAAGTCGCCGTTGGCGGTTTATCGTGTAGGTTTAGCGGGATTCGTCGGGGAATAACTCACGTATTCGGATCTCTGGCAGAGGTACGCGAGATCCATCGTGCCGGTGGAGACGGAGAGGAGGAAAAACAGCGAGGGGTTGTAGGGAGAGGGAGAGAGAGAAAAAGAGCCGAGCGTTTCTCTTTAATTGAATCGGATCTACATATCTGGATGGCTCCATTCGTCCGTGCACGGAACGGAGATTCTATAACGAAGGCGGACGCGTTCCGGTTTCGCGAAATAAAAAAATGGATATTTGCCAAAGCGTTTATCTTCGTGTAATTGCGCTTTTAAATTTGCTCGTGCCGCTTCAGCCATCCCCCCTCTCGCGCTGACCCACCCCCCTAACCAGGTTGTTACGTATCCAATTTCTATCTGCACATTTTATTAAAACATTATTGCCATGCATTATTGTTAATCATACTGGATTAAACGCGACACGAGTGCCCGTATACTGCTCGCGTGTTAAATTCGTCTGACCAAGTTGGGGGTGATTATTTTGAACAGTAGTCTGATCGACAGCTAAGACACTTTGTTTCAATTTGAATTGGTAACTCTTATTAGTCAAATCGTATGAATCGTGAATCTATCCAGTGATCTGCGTACGTAGTTTGTAGCGTTCGCGAGTAGGACAAGAAGAGAATGCCCGATGTCTATTAAAAACGGAAGAGTCGTGTAAACCGGGGGCAGATAGCGACTGCGAAGACGCGATAGTGACGTCTCCCAAATGATGTAGACGGACATAAAGTGGACAAACTGGGGCCATTTATCTGCTTTCCAGGGCGTCTAGAGTCCAGGATGCCTAGGTATCGAGGGGGGTGGGAGGCAGCGCGGGGGAACGGGCACTGGTTTATTTCAGGGATAATCCAAACAAATGTACTCGGTGGCTCGCGAGTAAATAACATGCAAATGCCGTAATGCTGGTTGACCGATGGTTTCACTCGTCTCCAGTCTCGGACGTGCCTCGTGAAAGCCGGTGTCTCTGCGAACGTTACCCTTCTTTCGAGCGGAAAAAAAAGTTTCACCCATCGTTTCTCGGCCCTGTACAGAACGTTCAGTGTGCGAGTAACAATCGTTTCGTGGTTCGCTCCTTGTACGTTGAATCACGCCTGAAATATCGTGACAATTAAATCGTTCAACATTGTCATTATAAAATTATTAACCCGCGAACGTGAATATTAATGCAATTAATTTTGTATTATAACGCAACGAGCATCGATTAATTGAATCGCGTAGGCGCACGTTGCATTTTGCGGAATGAATTTTTCTTTTTTTCGTTCGTCAATGGGAACGACGAACCCCACGGGCGAATATAAATATTACAAATTATCCCGTCGGATATAATACCACTTTTTCCCCGGCTCAAGCGTCGAAGAAAACTGATAATTTAATACATTACGCACGGCTCGCCTGTTTTCGCCTGTTTACCTACCCGTATTATGTCGAAAAGCGGCATTGATTTCCATACGAATTTTTATTCATTTCGTAATGGGACTTTTATTTCATGGCGAACTGGCGGGCTCGCGTTCTGTTTACGCTGCCCGATTAATAAAACGAATGCGTGCCAGGCTAAATTTTGTATTTTAATACGACTCTGGTAAGTCGCGTCCACGTTGCGCCGCGTCTTTATTATGATAATTGCATTTCATTTGCAATCCACATGTCTTTAATCTGAATTCAGACCCGAATCTATCACGGTTACGGCCGGGAATATTCTCCCATTTATACGTTCTAATTGTATTAGATGTATATTCGCCTCTATCAAATTCAGTACATTGCAATCTAAATAATTCAACATTTATCAAATATTATTTGACTTTCTATAGGTAACTCGTGGCCCCGACAAAAATAATATCCAGCACGCCGCTAAGGACACCGCACGGTAAAATATTTAATTTGAAAGGAACCTATACTATTTCGATAGCCACATAAAATTTTAAAAACGGCCAATGTGTTTTATCGTCCCTTCCGATTTCGTTAAATTCGAATATTCCCATTTAAGTGGAAGATAAATATTTGCCATCAACCTTTTATTTCTGTTTCTTTTATCGTCGCGATATTACTTTTTACCTTGCCCAATTTCTTGTTTAATTTTGAAGTATGTCATACAATATACGTTACCTTACGCTACACGCTGTACAAATAAAACAAAATATAATAATGTATCATCCGCACACACACAAAACGCACATCGATTTCTTCTATTTAAAACAATTTCCCAAATACCTATTCCTTAAATTATACTCCCGTGGTCCCAACGGGGCGACACGTAATCAGAGACCCTTAATCACCACCGAGGAATCACGGAAAATAGCGTGGACAAGCTATAATTCCGGAAGTCTTTCGAGCATTAACAATTGTCCCGATCACACAGAGGGATGCGCAACGTAGTTCCCGGCTCCTGGCCGATTCTCATTCGACTCTAACGGGGGTTGAACAGATAACCTGGTTTCGAAAGGGGCAGCAGATGGGGTGTTGGCCACTGGCTATCTCAGACTTCCCTCATCTTGTGCCGGTCTGCCCTCGTGCCCGCCTCACCCCTTACGACGAGAGCTACCCTGCTTTATCCGCCCGCTCACCATCCACCCCCATAGTTTCCTGGGAGATCGATTGTTATGCATAGCCTGTATTTGCCCGGCCAGCTCTGTAACCGGCCACATAGTCTGGAAACTCGGGGAGTCTGCAAGAAGCGACCGGCCGACTCGACCGATTGACCATCGTCCAGAAGGGACCCGGCCGAGACGCTCACGAAGAAGGTAATTTCAAATGGACAGGCAAATTAGACGGCCCGTTACTTTTAAAGCTTCTAAGGACATGGCGGAAGTGATCGATAGTTTCCTGGTGGACGGTTATCGTGCTTTTCTCTGATAATTTATTTATGACGCTAAAAAAATTTGTAATTACTTCAACTGTGATTCTAGGGAAGCGTAACAAATTTCTTAGGCAGAGATTGAGATTCCTATTATTTTTTGGGAATATAGTAATTCTAAACGGCGTTAGTTTCACCTGGGTTGAATCAAATATTAGTATTATCAATTCTGTAGAAAGTAGAATTAGAATAAGCTAAATTTTCTGAAATAGGATGAAATACTGTTCTAGATATATTAAGGATTGCGAGAATTTTGTTGCAATTCCCACAAAATTTAAGTGAAAGTAACAGTTACGACAGGTAAACTTGTGATTCAGATGCTTGTTAGGAAAATGTTATTCAATCGAAGGAACGATAAGTTGAGAAATCACGAGGGGGGGAATATCTCCGGCGAATTTCGAGGTACCAGCCAGCCGACATGGTGGAAGAGACCACTGTCCTTCTCAGGATGTTTATTCTTGCGTGGACTGGCCTGCTCCAAGCAAACAACGAAATGCAAATCGAGATTATTCCGGGCTGCGCTAACCGTTAACCTGAATTATTCGAGTCTTAATGATAGCTTAGGCACCAGCCCACTGATCTGTGGGATTAGAGCGTGAATATTGCCAGGGCTAATGAACACCCCGGAATTAGCTCCTCGTTTAAACGTTCCCAATAAAAACTCGCCCACTTGCCAGTTTCGTGAATCGGTTTAAAATCATCCGAGTCAATTTAACAAAAATTCCTCGACAATCATTCCATCGAACGCAATCGTTTCCCGTCCTCCCTCAAGAAATTACTTAGGTAATACCTGCCCGCCCCATTCGACGATAATAATCGCGAAGCGCGTCCCGGAATAGTGCACACGACGCATCCGTGGCGCATGTACGGAAAGGGTCGGGAGACCACGATATGAGATATAGAGGTGTTGCAGGAACAATGTATACGGAATGCGGTTAACCGAAGAAAGCTGAAACGGGAGCCGGAATAAACCGAGAAACAATAAAGTGGAATGGCCGAGTACGAGTAAATGGGTAACGACGCTTGTATCGTCGTTGCCGAGGAAATGCCGGAGGGAGTAGAACCGCTGTCGTCTGCAGTGAAAGTGTTCGCACGGATTCCTCTCTTTTTGTATTTCTTTTTTCTCCTTTCTGCTCTCCGCCTTCCCTTTCCTCTGGTCTCGCCACGAGTCGAAGTTCTCGATGATACGTTTAACCTTTCTTCCCACTCTCACCCTCCGCACGTTTCCACAATATCGCGTGGAGGACGAGCATCCCGCGGACGCGCACGTACACCTCTATGTACATATTATATACGAACGCAGGCACGCGTGTATTCGTCTCGCAGAGAAGTCCCGCGTGGCCCGGGGCGTTTATGTGTTCATAAAACTCGAAGGATCGTCCGCAGTTGTCGAGGTGCGCCGACTGCCTCGCAGGAGAAACGATACCAAGAGGGATCGCTGTGGGATGGGGTGAAAAGGAAGTGGAGGAGAGGTTGGCGCGCGATGCCTGTGCAGTAGGGTGCTAAGGGGGTGGCGAGAGAGCGAACGAGGGTGTTTTTCCACCACCAGTTGCTCGCGGCATCCGCAAACCCCTCTCGATCCTGACGCTACGCGAGGAGAGAGAAAGAGGGAAATGGCAAGGGAGGAAGGAAGAAAGGGAAAGGGGGAAAGCCAGGGAGCGAACCGGACCATAAAAGTCCCAAACTCGCTTCCATCGTCCACTTGCTGTTCCTCTCTTCGACGTTCAGCCTCTTCGACCTCGATACACATATACACGCACACACGCGGGCTTCGTGGGCGTAACGAGGAACACTCCGCACACGGGCGCAAAAAAAGTCCTGTCACGGGTGAACGACCGTGAAGGTGGATCTGAGGATGCTGATAGAATTTAGATTAATGGACCCTCGGCTGAGATTGCGGGGGAGCCCTGTGCTGCCAATATGTTGATCTTTTCCTGTCTGCTTCTTACCATCTCTCGTTCATTGTCTTCCGGGCTTGTAATTATAGAGCGTTTTTATTAAAAGGATTATTTATATCAAATATATTTTAGCTTCAATCGAGTCATTCGTGTATCTGAAAAGTGTGAACAAAATTTGTATTCGATACTACTGTTCAGCTTTCCTCTTTAACTCGTTAAATTTCGCCAGAGAGAACAGCGTTATTTCCCCGAAGAAAAACAGTTTACACTTTCCCCTCGTCCAGTAAAAACGAGCCGCAAAAACGTAGAATCGTTGCACGGGTATCGTTGACCTTTCCCCTTTCGTTCATCAGCTTCTTTCATTCGCACTCCATATTCCAATGAACGTAACAAGAACGGCGGGGCAATGTCGTTGAAATAATTTCACTATTTTCATCCCCCGCGTTAAAACGCCACGAAACGGCACGGGCCACGGCCAACGGAGGAAAGGGAGTTTCGGATGGCCGTTGTCAACGTGTAATCGTAAACCGATAAAAACGAACGCGAAGATTTCGAAGAAACTCGTCGAGGGGTGGCTTTTTTTCAGCCACCAGTTGCTGCCAGGCCAGAAAACCCCACTCGAATCGACGCTGCATTACCGTAAAAGTCTGAAGCTCTCAGTTACCGCCGCGGCCGCCGTTGGTCCTACTCTTTTTCCTTTTTCCCCTCTCACTCCAACGGCCTCAGACTCTCTTCGGCCACGAAACTGGGTTAGAGAATAAAGCCGGGGGAAATACCGACGAGCGAGTCGATTGAGGGCCGGGGGAATGAAACACCGGCGTGATTCCGTGATCCCGCGCGATTTCGTACGTCGAATGTAGTTGCGCAAAAGCACGGAAACACGGTTTCTTTAATCTAGACGCGCCCGTGAAAACGGTTCAAGGACGACGAATTGAGAGGTTCTTAGGATTTAATCGATAGAACGAAACCCATTTGCGATACTTCGATGGGGGGAATTGTTTTAATTAAATAGAAATATATGGGCGGGGGGTATAAAATGGAAAATTAATTATACTGTAGTAGTAATACACTTTCGCTGATATAAGTCATGGGACCAGTAATAGAATTTATTTAAAAATACAAAAATATAACGCAGACTCTAGATTCGTTATTTAAGATTCTTCTACTCTTTCTACTTTAAAACGTTCGTATTTCTTTAGAATTTAGAAGAAAAAAAAAACTGTTCACTAAGTTATTTCATTACTTCAGGAAAAATAATGAATAGCTCGTGAAATATTTACATTCATCCTCGGTATCTTTATAGGTGGCCATTTCGTCTCTTCTTCTCCGGCGAAGATTGTCGTAGCTAGTCTTGAGAATATTCTCATTAACCATCCCCATTTATCACTCGCATTTTTACCAATTCCCACGGGGAACATCTTTCTACGAGGGACCTCCAATTAATGTCAAGACACCCGCTAATTTTCTACGTTCACCTCGTACGAAATAGTTGCATTAATTCCGAGTGTCCGCGGCCGAGGAAAAATTCGACGTCGGTAGGACGCCCGAGGCGAGGTGCGTTCGCGGAAAGCGTTCAGCTTCCGGCGGTTTCAGGTTTAAACCCGGCGAGATAAGATGTCTGGATATATTCAAAGCAGCCTGACCGGGGCTACCGGGCTTGTACTTTATTTCAAGCTCGCTGCGCCTTGGCAGAAAATTAATTTGCTCAATTATGCCGTTTTTAGCCGCGTACCGCTTAAGAAGCGCGTTCTGGCTCGCGATGATCGCGAGTCGTGCATTATGCTCGGGCCGAGGGGCAACGCGCACCCTACAACAGTCTCTGCTTACATTAGCCACCCTTATGCAAATTAATACGAAACAAAGTACGACGATACGATCCTTCAACCCTCCATCCAGGAAAAGATATACCACTGTCCCCTGTCTCGAGTTCTTGTTCACGTAGTAACTCGCTGAATTATAACATGCGAAATATCCTACATCTATTTGGGTGATCTTCCAGCACTCGTCTTGGCATTACTATGTCAGGGAATTGGACAGCAGCATACAAATTTATTTCTTATAATAATAATGTTATTATAATGCGTGTTGAAAGATTCTAGAAACCATTCGACGATTAAACTAACAGATATCAATTTGTGCAACAACTGCGAGCCTTGCTTTACTCAAATCAAAGGGGTTTTATTTGTATATAAATTAGTATATTTAACAGTATTTGAAAATAAGGAAAAGGGTTTACCATTCTGCTGAATGGAGACGGAGATGAAATTTGAAGGCGATGATTCGCAGATTTGCAAATTCATAGAAGCTTCCAGAGTTCCATTTAAGGGAGGGTGGTTTCGTGTTTCGTGGACAGCGGGAATCTTGCGACTGGCGCAAAAAAAGGCAATTGCAACAGACATTAGGTGGGTCGGAGTAGGTAGTGGAGAAGGTAGCTGGCCGGTGGTAGAATGAGGGATGGGCCGAGTGTCCAGGTTGGAGGGTCGTTTATTGATCTCTCAAGTCCGAACCTCGCCTCGTGTACAAGAGGGACCTAACCCCATCCCATACGCCCTCGTGACTGGCCACAACCACCCCAGTGGCCGCACGCCGAGACACTGGACACAACGATTCCCTTCTCAGCCTCTCCTTCCACCTTATTCCACCCCCTTGGGAAAATAGGTTCCCAACCAAAACCCTTTGCTCGTTGCAGTGAAACACAGGGCGGTCTTTGCATTCGCCGATCGACCAAATAAAAGATTAACGTCCTCCCCCGTAGACACGGGGGAGGACGTACACGTAGAATACCAATCGCTGTTACCCTATCAATTTATCGCCACTACCTTTTCCATCCGCCTTGAAAATTATTTGGACTAATTAGCCAATTATTGTCACCGGAATAATTCGATACGTTTTAATATTCAAACGTATTCAATCGAAGCTAACAGTGCCCGCCTGTAGACAGCCATTCTGACCGGAATTCCAGCGTCGTCGTCTCCGTGCCAGGACAATGGAGTGAGATGTTCCCGCTTGAGAACCGTCCACTTAGCCGAAGGGTTGCTAGTTGCAGATAACTTATTCCAGCTTCGCCCGCCCGCCCACTCGCCCTCCGATGGAACCCTCCTCTCTCGCAGATCTTGGCTGGCTAGCAAGCGGTCATCTTGTCTGCCTGGTCCCTCGTAATATGGATCGCACTGTGCGAGCCATTTCCACGAGGTCTTAACAACACTGTCGGTACAGGTTGTCGATAAATCGAGGGCCGTCCAGTTCCCTCTGACACGCCTCTGCGAGCCGACACCTGCTCAGACCTACTTCCCGGTCAGTTTCGGACAGTTCCGAATCGAGTACATTCGTCTGGGCTGCTCTGCATGCGCTATATCTTTTCACTCTGGTTTTCTCTCTCTCGGGCGGACAGGGGACGAGGGAAAATACAGAGTGAATGCACGGTCGCGGAGCCATCGAGGCGAGATGATTCGTTGAAAGGGGGATGATTCTTCGACGCGTGTTACGGATCAAGAGGCCAAACTCCCCGGCTTCCTCCCACCCTTGTCGTTACAATGCTCCGAGTGGGATTTGCGAAGAAAAGACGTGTAGTGCTCGATGCTTCAGCATCGGTTAGCTTTGAATCACGCGCTCCTCCGTTCGGATGAATCAACTGTTCTCTTTGTTAGTCGAGGACTTTCGATGGGAACGAGCTTGCACGGTTTATAAAAGCAACTGGGGTTGTGGGCTAATTTCTGTGACCTTACGGTGTACAGGGATTACTGTTTACCGCGCTACTTTGTGCGGCTAATTATCAACAGATTATACGTCTTAGAACGAATTTATTCTCCCCCCCGATACGAAATGAAACATTTGTACAATAAAACGATTCAACCGATTAATCGGTTGCAAACTGTTCCGTGTTCAATCAAGATATTTTCCCAACAATGACACTGCGACTGGATCCTTGTACGCAATAGGCATTCCTTTTTTTCTTCGACTCGCGATAAAACGCTGTAACGCATTGTACACCGATGTTTTCGTCGAACGTAATCGTTCCTTCTGATCCCTTGACACGGCTGATATCGTATCGCGGTGTGCATCGAAGGATAGTGGCGTTCTCATTCGTCACAAACGATTCATCGCCGCGTCGGTATCGGCCAGCGTGGAATGAAAAAAAAAGAACCAGAAAGGGAGAGCAAAGAGAAGGGAACGAGAACAGAACGAGAAGAGGCGGAAACAAGAGGAAGGGAAGAAGAAGAGAAGAAGGGCGAGGCAGAGAGAGAGAAGGGAAGTTCACACGCAAGAAAGTTCTTTGATAATTCTGCAATCTCATTCGCCGCTTCATTTACCTTCTTTCCCCACCTGTCTACACCTAGTTAACCCGGCACCAGACTCGAGAGTTTTGCATCCCGCTTCTAATAATAGCTATCGCTTCATACATTTTCATGGCATTACAAAATCGGAACAAATAGAGTGTACACGCGGCAATTACGAATGCATTATGCAATATAAATATTGATGTTTCCTGCAAAAACGAAACGCCGAACGAGGTGAACGGAATGCAAAACGTTCCGGGAAGGAACCAGTGCTGCTAGAGAAAGAGGGAGAACGAGGGAGAGAGTAAAAGGGGATCCGAGACGATAACGTCTCTCAATGGGCTCGATCTATCGCCCGTTTTCTCGCGTTATTTCTGTAGCTGCTTTCTACCAACTAGCCGCGAAGAAGCGATTTTCGAAACCTGCCCACAATATTCTCCTTCTTGTGCTTGACTTTAACGCGTTCGATGTTGAGTAAAGTTCGTTGACCCTTCCAGCGGAATGTTTGTTAGTTGAAATGTTGGAACATTATCTTGCCGACAACTTTTCAGTCGTTTTTTAATCACTATGTCTATGTACATTTTTTTCTATTATTTACGTATCGAGCATCGATCAATCTGTCTACGATAGAAACCTGAACGTTTATGATCAATCTCTTCCTTCCTTGTGCACAAATGCGTAAACAGTTTCTTCGAGAAAGTTGTAATTAATGAGTTATCGTGGCTGATAATGAATCGTCAGTCGGTGGAAAATTTGTCTTGTCAGAAATAGGTTTAATGCCCGGCCTGACAGCTATCGTTTGCTGGAACCAGCGAGCTTCTGCTTGCTATTTACTCGCAGTGAGTTAATCAAATTTTCGACATTCGCGAGTATTATTCGTTGCGCCTTGCTGAAACTGCTTAATTCTCTGCGAATCTCATTGTTACGCTTTACGGTGACGGTCTAAATTGACAAAAATAAAGCTGGAATTAGGTTATTCGAGATGGATAATGATATTTGATTAGTCGATAGAGCGAACTCTCATAATAGTCATTCGTTAGTGAAATCTAGATATCTATCTGGTTACCAAATAAATTCCTGTCACCTGTATTTCCATTGCAAAATCGTTTTAAATATTTGATGCATAATCGTTTTTCCCTTTTTTTTGGTTATATCAAACAATTCGAATGGATAGAGGCAATGCTATAATGCATACCTGATATTATTAAAACTGAAGTACTTTGGATTACAAGGCAATGCCCCATTGCACTTGAAAGCAATCTTCACCGTTACACCAGTGATTATACTCCACAGATTTTAAATTAACTCTCTCGAATTAATGACGCACCCCTCAACGATTCACCAAGATATTTACCCTCAAAGCAAAAAATCCTTTTTTCTACCGTCTGTCACAATCATTTAACACTCGCAAAAAATTCGCAAAAACTCTTTTCCATAAAGCCTTCACTGTCCAATAATTACCTATCTTCCACTAAACCGCTATAATCCAATTACTTCTTATTAAAGTAAAAAGGAGAACCTCTTCGCATAAAACGTTCTTGCTTTTCAAAGCTTTCATCCAGTCAAAAAATATCTAACTTAACAACAACCCCTTCTTGCGCGAAAAATTCTTCTTCCCTTTTCGTAAACCTTCCCCCATTTTTTTCCTCAAATATTCTCCCTCCCCTCTCTCTTCCATCAATCAGTCGGAGTGAAACCGGGAACTGTAACAATATACTCGTCTTCGTCAAACGAAGTTCCGGCTGCGGATCAACGAGCTGTTTAGAGGCACACGCGTATCAACGTTATAATTCGACGCCCCGTACCCCGGGTTGTGCGTGACGCATACGGGCGCGAAAAGCGACCGGTGGTCAGCTAAAGGCCAATAAAACTTAACTCCTAATTAAGAAGCGTGAAGGATGAATCTATTATCCGCGGGGGCCTTGGCAACGCAAATACGCCGGCAGTAATGTCGTCGGTTGGTACAAACATACCTACGGACACGGCCAGGCATACGTGTTCATTAGGCGTATTTGCTGTTTAGCATTTCAAATTCGGCGAGAGAGCGCCACATTCAACGCGATACAACCAGCCCTCCGCCAAGGTTGGCGAAGATCGCGACTGCCGCACTCTGCCAGACCCTTTTGCCAATCAAATATTTTAATTTAATCACCCTACTAATGATCCGTCTTACATGCGGTACACGTGACTGCTCCCGTTTCGGGGCCCCACACTATGGCCCCCTCGGAATCCGTGCCACCGTGGCCGCGATTTAATTATCTTATTATTGGAGATCGTGGGAGGGTGTGTTTTAAACTTTGCAATCACTCCGAGGGACGTTAATGAGGTTAGAGTGCATTGATATAATATGTACGTGCACAGTGGAACATAAGTCATGGGACACGTAATAAAGTTTTATACAAATTATGGGAATAATTAATATATTTAACTGAGCACAGTCTTTCTTCGTACTTGACGACTGTTACGAGACACTTTATTTTCTTCTGCTGAACTGATAGTAAATATATATTCGTAGGTATACTACACGATATTGGGGAATAAAATAAATTAATAATTGTTATTGTTATTGTCATTTGTCAAGCGTTGACGTGGAAAGGGAGAGGAATTCTCGCAATTACTTTTATGCATGGTGAAATCAATTGGTGATATATTAATACTCGGTGAGAGGTATTTCTCGTCGACTGGTAAATGCTTGAATTTTCTTTCGAACTCGAAAGAATCCGGAGGGGACGGAGGCGAGGCGATAAAACGAAGGTCCTAATCATTCTCGGCCGCGTCGTTAATAACACCTTCGCACGGCAACGTGGAACGAGCGTTTTTAATTTGAGACCACTGAAATCTCCGACTTAATTACGTCTTTCAGCGGCCTGGACGCCTCTGGACCGTTTCATTGACGCATTTAAATAAACGTCCATGGCGAATGCCGGGTAACGCAGGGCGCTCCGCGTTTAATCGTCGAAACCGTAAATATTCCGGTAATACGTTTTATCTTAACGTTTGCACCTCCCGACGTACACGGTGAATTGTGGGTGTGTGCGGACGTGTGCGTGCGCGAAACGATTTTGAGAACGCCGCGAAACACAGTCGAATATATTAATTTGATCGTCCTATTAATGACCCTTTTATATTCAGAACGTGGGTGTTCACCTTTCAGTTTCTCGCCACTGTACCTATTAATTCCAATCACCGGGTGACTGGGAACGCTATCATCGAATCAATTATTCATCCACCTTCGGAGACCGACAGTCGTTTCTTAAATCGATTATTTTTATGCAAAATCAATATCCGAATAAAAGGGCGTCGGTGATTATTATAAATTTCATTCAATTTAATTTTCAATCGCATCCGACACACAGGATTATTAACGATTACTACTACTTCGATTTACGATCATTACAATTTCACCCCAAAAACATAACAAAATCTGAAGACCAATAAAATAAAAATATTAAAAATTCTTCCACCCCCTCCTCTGATCCATCTCACAGACACTGCCACCGCGTGCCAAAGCAGACGAATGAAAGAAACCCTTTCTTTTCCGCCAACCACCCCTGCATCCTCCTTCGCCGTGTTATCGTCGCCTCTCGGCCAACCCCCCGCGGACGCAATTCTTGGTTCTAATTTGTATTTAATTAAGCAAGTCTCAGGCCGTCTCTCCCTTGGCCAGGACTGAGTCCGCCCGGTTTGGTCTGCGCGTTGGGGTTCATTAGGTTATTGAAACCTTAGACAATGTAACTAGCGGCTGCCGGGTACAGTGCTCCAGGGGCTTCGTAATGCCCACTGCCTCGAGTGCTCGCGTACGACATTTTGCATCTCTGACCACTCCCACAGAGAGCACCGTTGCACACCGTTTTCTCTCGCACACCGAACAACCGCGACCACGACCGTCCCTCCACGATCTGCTGAACGCCGCGGGCTGGTCACCGTCCCCTGGACGCGCGAGTTTATATGCTAATAAGCCACATTAATTAAACGGGCCGCGTATGTCCAGCGGTGTCCGCCACCTTTCAGCCGTACGCTCTCTAATTCTTCCACGACGCGGGGAAAAACTGTCCGACGACGGGATACTTCTTGCTTTAAATGACAGGGGCTGCTTAGAAACTGTGCGAACATGCGTGTAACCTAAGCGCAGCCGTCCACGAGAAAATGATAGCAATTTATTCGCGACTGCCTACAGGTATTCTGGTTTGACGCAACGCTGGACAAGCTGGATTTTTTTTCTTCTCCCGGTTTTAGAATTTAGATGGGTACACTGCGCGGTTAACAGTGGGATAATTAGTGGCTTCGCCGTGAAAGCTCTGTGCACTGTGAACAATTTCTTTATAGAATTATTGCACTTGGAAATGGGCGATGGGACAAATGTTTGTTTCGTTGCATGTGTTTCATTCGTGAAGGAAATCAAACGGATCTGTCGATTCGGATTAATAATTCATGTTATATTGTCTGAAGAAAAATCATCCCATTTAATGGTTCAACTAGATGCTCTCGCCTGTAGTTTTGATTGACGCCGCGATGGACACGTTGGTTTCAGTCGATGCATAATTTATGAAGGAAGTAACGGCGCAATCTCGTGTAACTTTTCCAATGTGGAGGATTAATCTGCGATATATGTATATTTCGACGTGGAGTTTAAAAGTGTCGCGGAATGAATAGCTCGTGTCAACGAACGTGCAGCGAGCCGCGCCAGAATTGTCCAGATCGAAGGTAGATAGACATCTGCTGACGAACGAGTCGTGCGACGATGCTATTTAGCAGCAGTGACAGGCTCGATAACGCCCGAGCTTTGGATTTTTGTAATTACACGCCAGTACGGGCGCTATCGGGTCCACGAATTAAGAAATCCACCGGTATCGTTGCCCAGAGGCTTTTTATTTTTCCCGCGAACAAAGGGGAACGATTATGCGAACATGTGTGGCTTAATTGCAAAGGAACGAAGTACAAATTTATATAATTCTACGAAAATAATTGCGGGGGATAAGGGATTTCCAAATCAGAAAAAATAAGAACGAACTGTGCAGCAACAAAAACTCAATCCAAAAATCAAAGAAAAATACACGTTGCAATTTTTAAACCTTAATTACTTAGTTACCGATAGATATGTTCAAGCTCAAGAAATTTCCGGAAGCGACCCGCGTATGTCAGATAGGGCCCATCGACACCCAAGCGAGTCGAGGTGCGGATGTTTAAGAGATTTATTTAAGAATCAAATCTGATTGAAAACAAGCGTGAGGTACGACGGAAATTCCAGTCGGAAGGGAGGAGGTAGAGAGGTACACCGTTGGGACCATCTCGAGCGGGAACATACGGCGCCGTCTGCTTCTTTTTCATTTCCCTGGGCAAAATTTAATTTGGAACGCGTCCAGTTGCACCTTTTCGCTCCGGCCGACTGGTACGAGAAAACGAAGCCCCGGAAGATCACACGAAAAATGTACGTGCTCCGTGTCCGGTCCGGAGATCTCCGGAACCGGCGGGAACGAATTAGGAATTTTACTAACTCGGATAGTCGCATTTAATTTTAAGCCGGAAACCATACGAGTCATTACTGTCTCCATTTTCGTGCGTATATTAAATTACAGGGGGGCCGCGAGGCGATACGACGAGAAACGGGACGGGGAGGGGACGAAACGTAACTGGACATATTACGAAAGACCGCATGCACTCGAGGATTAGCCGAAGTCGCCGGATAATACGCAGCTCTACGTTCCACAGGCTGGAACAATCGGGAAATTTATTCCAGTGGCCTGGACCGAGGAGGAACGGGTCCTTTGGACGCTGCGCACCGAGGCAGAGTCGCCACGTCTGGGAAATGACACGGGATCCTTTTCTGACGTTACCGATCGCAATCCAAATCCTACGTATTATACACCGCATTACATATTTTCTCTGCTTCGTGGCAATTATTATTTTGACAGTGCAGGAGGCTTAAGCGTTCGAATAAAGAGTGTCGAATTACTTGGGCCAGAATTGAATATATAAATAAAGAATAAAAATAATAGTTACCCACATAATTCTTCCATCATCTAAATAACCAGAATTTCTGTCTGAAAATTTCTTCCTTCAACAACCTGGTGGAAATGTTGCCAAAAACTTGCAAAGCGACGTTCCGCGCGAAATGGAGAAGCAAATGGTACACGGGTGAAGGAAATTGGGGGAGCGAGAAAGGCGTACATCGTGCGTGCAACATTATATGTATACGTTCGTAAGGTTCGTGCGGTGTTTACACGCGACGATGGCATATACTTTGCGTTACTTAGTTTCGTCTGTAGTCGTTTTTTGCGCATCCCTCTTTCCGTTCTCTCGCCTGGGCATATTTAAATATATAACATCCCCCGCGAGAGGGTCGTATAAGAGCTCCGAAACGTACGAAAATTAATAAAACACTGCGTGCCTCCGTTGCCGCGAATTGTTCCCTTTCCTCGTCGCCTCTCCTTCCCGCTCCTGCATTGCAACCAATAATTTATTTGACTTTCAGTGTGCGTGACATCACCATGGCCGCATTAACCGCGCTTACAATGTAACGCGATAATAAACATTAAACGCGCTTTCACAGCGCTGAATTAGCTTCCTGGTCGCTTAACCCTTCGAATCGTTTCCCCGTTGTTCAACGCGTTATTTATATTCCTAATACTTCTGCTGAAATCGCGTTACAACTATGAGAAACGTAAGTGGGGGAATGAAATTCACAAGTCGAAGAATATACTGCGAACGAAAGTACCTGGGAAAAATTGAGGCATTCGAGGAAATATATTTTATATATTATAAATCGATTAGCAAAGGGCTCGTGCTCATTCACGATCATCAATTATAGTAAATGAATTAAATAATTGTACGAAATTCCTGATATAATGAATGATATAAATTATACATTCAGCAGAATTAAACAGAAATAGCACGGTGTTTCTAAATAACGAGACCTGGCCAGAAAAGGGGAACGCAATCGACGATTGAGACGTTTCAGGGTCGTTCGACACGGTTATTTCCCGAAGGTAGCCCAATCACGATATGCAAAACACGCGAGATCGCCTTGTCCCGATGCAACGACTTAATTACAAAGGTTACTCTTCCCGTGGCACTCTTCACGGCTGCATCCGATGATATCTAGCCGCGATCACGGCCAATTATTAATTTATAACCGGCTGGCGTAAAACCGTGGCGCACGGATTCGAGTTGCCGTGAACCTTCCGTTAATTAGGTTCTTCAATCGGCAGTTATTGTTTCGTGGCGGCCCTAATTTGGCACCCGACAGCTGCCACTGGCGAGTGGAGGCGCTAATTAAAACACCTAATTGTGGCCATTAACGCGAAATGCGACGTAGCGATGCGTTGCCTGCTACGCGGTTCACACCGATCCACGCTCGGTTATGCCCGAGCTTTAAACCGCGCTATAAATACGTTCTAATTAGCATTTCTCGGTGTCTCGATTGAAATTAAGCGGCCCGCGGAGCCAACAGATGCAGAAAGAGGGAGGAAGCTGTCGCCTGTTTAAGCTCAAGTCGTCAATTGCCACTCCCCCTGTAACATTTAACGGCCACTTAAAGACCGTCGAACGAAGTGTCGTGACTTGGTTTGCAATTTTATTTGCAAAAATGAATTTACTCCCGAGGCGACGACGCATAACGATCTACTCCGCGCGTGTGTAAACGGCATGCGTACACCATCGCGAGAAAAAAATCATAGGACACTGCTTTAAGCAATTTTGGTGGCGCAGTGTGATTTGTTGAAATTGCGTACACTTAAGGATACGTGTCTGACATTAGTTTAGTTGAAGAAAGTAAAATGTTTAATAGATGAAGTGAAATCTATTTCAGTAATGTTTTGCATAAATTTATTGCACGTGTTGAAGGAAGACTGCTCTCTGTTTAATATATTAACGACTCCAATCATTCTGTTGCGATTTGTGTATATTATTATTACATGTGGTATGGCTTGTGGGCAGGAGTGTATGTACACGGTCTCGGGCAGGTACGAAGGAAGTATAGTGATACGTTCTGGTATTGTTCGCGTCGCCATGGTGACGATTGTTTTGCGTTTTCGTGCTTCTCAGATACGACGCGATGATAAATTTAATTATTGCCTGGATCATGCGGGGTGTCCTGTTTCAATGTACAAATGAACGTATTTTGAAGAATTGGATTGCCGGGTAGGTGTGCCATTAGAATATCATGATGGAAAATCGTTGGCTGGTGATGTCAAGGACGAATCTTCAAATGCTATTTGCATTTCCATTATTGCTGTCCGTGCGTTTCTTTCCCCCCCGTCGAAGTAGAAATCGTTACGTAGAATAGCATAATTCGTTGCACGGAAGTCATTACTGCGCGTACAATAAATTGCAAAAGAAAATGAATTTCTATACAATTATTTCTACGGTTTCATTATTTCTAAATTTTTGCCGCGCTTAAATCGTCGGCCAATTGAATGACGACAGAAAATTCGCGGCATCTCGAGGCACAAACAATTTCCTGGCCTCAATATCCTTCAGAGAGACGGCACAAATCACCGTGTCGTTTTAGCAGACATCGTTAAATCCACGGGAGTACGTGGCTGCTGCGACCAAATGTTTTTCCGGTTGCACACCGTGCTTCCCAGTCGAGAGTCGAAACTTCGTCTTCCGCGTAAACCGCGAAACCGCTCGATTCGATCCAACTATAGGCCATACACACACAGGCAACTACCAGGTATATATTGCACCAGGTGGATATATTTATAAGTTCACGTTTCCAAGACCGACCTCGGCACGACCTCGATAAAAGAATTTCCTCGTATTGAATTAAAGGATAAAACGCGGCAATCGCGAGAATTTAAAGACGGCGTCAATCGCACGTCAATTACGTTCTAAAAGCATTAGAAAGCAAAGTGGACCCGGCAACTTTCTCGACTTTCATCCAATCATTCATACACCGCGATTAAGAATTCGCGTTGGCGTGACAAGTTTAATGACTCGTATTCTAATATCCTCAAATGACTCTCCTTTCTCGGTGGAATAGATCTCGTACTTCTAATTATCCTCTGCCATTGTCCCCCACATTCTCATTGCACAATTATCATAATTACACTTGCAACAAAATTGCATTCGAAAGAGAACCTCTCTTCAATTCGGTCGTTCCTCCGAATGCAATATATTGTTTCCTCCTATTAAAAGCAAGCCTGGGTCAATTTCTCAACACCGTGCCCAAACCAACTACCATCATATCCCAATAAATATCCCCTTAACCTCAGCACCCGGTGAAACCGCGAAACCATTCCCTCTATCTCCGCTGTCCCTACCTTTCCCAATAAACTAAAAAAAAAAGACTACAAACGGATATCCAAAAATTGCAGTCACTTCCCTTATCACAAAACCACTGTTGATACCATCGTTCCTGTCACACTGATTCTAAGTATCTGGCAACACAATTATTCGCAGGCCTCGTGGACACGGCCGCGTCGTATTCATAGAAACGTTGCTGTTGTATCGGGCGTGGCCGTGGTCTCGTGTCCGCTACACGTTTCGCATGCCCGTGGCCGGTCTCAGGAGCGAGTAACAACACCGAGTGTCAAGTCGCCGGCAACACAATGACGTTATAATGACTAATGATCATATCATTTAATTAACATCGCGCCTAACCAGACCAGGCTTCATTAGCCTGCCGTGGCCTTAGACTGGCGCGTACAACGCCACGCTTATTATGTATCTATCGGCTGGCGATTGTCCGCGGCGCGTGTTAAAGCCGCCAACGTTGTACCTGGCCGACACGGTTCCTCGGTGTGCCGCTAAATTTCCACGTTGTGTGCATGCCACCCTATATCCACGTTGTTGCGTGGCGGTGGCGCGCAACAACATCCGACAACGCTTCGCTCTCGCACCCCTCGAGGGAAAAGGAGGAAAGCTCGATGATCGATCCACGGGTCCGTGGATCATCTTCGAGAGCGACGTGGGAACCGTTTAGCGAGCTACCGTGGCGGAAGGAAAAGCTTTGCTGCGGTAAACGAAGAAAGCGCGCAGGGGATGATTAGAGGGGTGATTTTGGGGATGATACTGGTAGATGTAATTTTAGGTAGATTTTTTAGAATTTTTTTCTTGGGATTGTAAATCGTTCCTTGGAAGGACTTTTGTTTATTAGATTAGTAAGTATTTACTGGTAGCTGTAATTGTAGATCTTTAATTAGGGCTTCGCACAGAGTTTCTCAGAAAAATATCGTCGTACATGGTTCTGTTTATTAGGTCAGTATCGTGGAATCTCGAGGTTCGCTTTTTCCAATCGAAAGTGGCAACATGGGAGATTTATTACACGAATGGAAATGATTGTACCTTATATTGGTTAGCAATTATATTACACGCGTTCATATTAACTTCTTGCTTCCGAAGCTGTATGAACTGCACGGCACTCTATCAGCGTGCAGGCATAATTCAATATTTCACGGGGGGCAGTAATATAATGCGAAAGATACTTGTTGATCTCTCGTCCCGTCGTCATCGAAAATTCAAGAGCAGACCCATTCACCGCAGATAAGATCTACGGCTGCGCGTCATCGGGAGAGTTCATTACAGGCCATCGCGTTTACTAATTAAGTGTCAAGATTTTACCGATCACCCGTTCAATTCGTCCATCGAAACAACGAACGAGACGGTGACTTTCCTGCCCATGGAAGCAGCTTATTCCGCTCAATGGTGTATTACCAATCTGCCCTACCACTTTGACGTTCATTACAATTCGCTTTTAATTAAAGCACGGCTACACTCTCCGTCCAATTCCTCTCGCGATCGACAATTTATGATCGCCGTGGCCTTCCTTTTTACACGATCCAACAGCCCGTCACCTAAGTGTACTATATATAAAACATCTGTGAAAAATCGCGTCCCATCCGAGGCTCGCGCTCGATCGGTCTTCATCGATCTTCCCCCCCGTTAAAGGAGACGGGGGGGAACGAAGTAAGCGGCGGATTCGCGTCATAAATCATGCATCAGCATATAATTAAACCGCCTTGTAATTAATATCTCATTTACGCTGAATAATTACGCTCCTTAAACGTCAGGCAAAGGGGGTTGGTAGCGTTGCCTCGTCGACGATCCAGGAAATTCGCGGCGATCAATACGGTTCGTATAATAAACCGATCGCTTTATACGATGGTTTATACAGCCTGGCGGCTACGGCGGTTCGGCAACGCGAAAAGTCAGTCAAAATGGAATCAAAAGTTAATGCATATGTAATGCTAGTCGATCACTGGTAGCGATATGCTAACGCGATCCGCGTTACCTGTTTACTTATGATTATACCGCAATTATTGGATTTATCGACTACCGTTTCGAGGCTCCTGATTTATTTCAACATTAATCACGTTAATGATGCGCCGCCTAGGCAGCCTTCGAGCCAACCCTTCCACCCCCTACGCTCGTTTCCCCTCCCCGCCATGGATGGTCACCCAGCTGGCAGCCCTCTCTGAACGTTCCTAACGGCCACGCAAACAGGAAATGAGCATTTCGATCAAGATCGATCGTTACAATTACCGATGATTGCTGTAGCGATGGTGTTCGTCGCGACGCTTGGGTCCGGCGCGAACGAGCACGGTGAACCTCGCTAATGAGCCGAGTAACCTTAACCCACTCTGTGCCAGCCGAGTCCTCACCTTCGCTGTAAATTCGCATCTCAATTTGTTTGCGATCTTTTCCCCGCGAAGGTTGGACAATTGTTGCGTTCGTCGGTGCGATGGAAATAATATCGCAACGCGGTTAGAATTATATATCCTGATCGCTGGTTTTGTTAAATTATTGAGCGTACCGTATCAGACAGCACTGTGCTTCGAATTATAAATCCCGACGTCTGGTTTTGTCTGAATGTTGCGCTAATTTAATTATTACACCCGCCTGTATCGGACTTCTAAAATAAATTTGGTATACCGTTTAATATTCAGTAATTCATATTTTATTTTTCTCATACGGTGTCTATTTTCAAACATTTTCATTTCCTTCCGAACGTTCCACAATTTTTATTAACCAGAATTGTCGTGATTCCTGTACGGTGGGTACACAGTGGCCGTAGAAAAGCAAGCAATGGATTTTTAACGCGACTCAACCTCGTTATATGTCGATGACGATCTTAGCCCCGGCCCCGTCGCTGTACACTGTACCTCGATTAAGAATTAGATAATTAATTACAGCCGGACATGATGTAGCAATGCTGCGACGATATTATCGGCGCATATATTTGGCTACAGGTCAGGACATACCAGCCGGGGTGCGAGTGTTGAGTTGATGTTTGCCAGCTGATTGATGAT
The DNA here is from genome assembly GCA_963583965.1 of Nomada ferruginata. Classification (NCBI taxonomy): domain Eukaryota; kingdom Metazoa; phylum Arthropoda; class Insecta; order Hymenoptera; family Apidae; genus Nomada; species Nomada ferruginata. Next base: position 9,552,673 of record OY757224.1, read on the forward strand.
GTAACATCATCCCGGTTACCCTCCCACCGATTTCCGCCCTTTCAACCCTCCCCACCATCGCCACTGTATCTCTCGCCTCTCTCTCACTTTCTATCCTTCCGCGTTGCATACACGGGATACCTGGCACTAAACAGCCAGATCGGCCGCGTTAAATAGATTTCGATGTTCTAATGATGAATTAGTTAATGAATTTATCGATTACACCGACGGATTGAAATTTTCGTGGGTCAGCGGATTAATGCTCGTTAAATTTTTTTAGGATTCTATCTGTTTAAAACGTGGAGGAATATTAGCGTGCAGTAACGCGATTATGGAACGAATTAATCAGTAACGCGGTGCAGCGAAGAATTTAACACTGGGTTTACGGAACCCGTCAATTTGACGCATTTCAGAATTCGAAAGACAAAGATTAAGGCAGATCCGTTAATATTATATAACTAAATTAATTATATTTCATTTCGAAATTAGGCGAATTAAGTTTTTAAAGAAAATGCGCATTATTATTGGCAATCGTTAAGCCGAGGGTAATCGGTAAAAATAAGTGCTGAAACTTGTCCGTAAACCTAGTGTTAAAGGAACACGTGTTCGACAGTTTCAATTACTCCTTTACGAATATTAATAATCGTTCGATTGTACATCGAGACCTAGAGACGCCAGGCTATCTGCTAGCCGCGAGATCGCCTCGCCCCCGAAGAAAGATGATTGTGAATTGGAACGAAAGTATCGTGTCAAGGAAAGCCGAAGAGAAACGGGTGAAGGTTGTCTGACTCGTTATCTCAATCCACTTAATTTCCCACAAACTATCCTAGCCCGTAATTCCGCCCCACCTACTTTACCCGCATACATCACCACCACATCGCGTCAACAATAATCGATTTATATTATACGCAAATCACCATTCGAAATACCTATCGAACCTATATCCAACCCAACCGTCCCCGAATATTATCGCTCCCGACGAAATGATTAAAAATACGCATTATCAACCCTGGTCGAACCAATCCATTCACCCCCTCCCTTGCCTTCCAAAAAAACTGCGTTAGCAACATTCATCGAAGCCGAGCCCTTTTTTTCCCCAGACTCGTTTCATCGATGTTTAGCCCTGGCAAGGGATGTCGCGGGTGGATTGCACGCCAGTATAGGCGGCCTCCACCTACGTTAATCTACCCCCGTGTGCCCCCATAATGCGCATCCCTCCGGCCGCAATAATGATGATTTATTTCAGAGCTAAAAATTGCGCGAACGCCGAGGCATGAGTAATGTTCCGATGTGGCCCCACCCTACGGTGCAGTGGGCCAGCCAGCTTTTTTATCCGCGCGCAAACGTTATGAATTCCATTGACCCGTTCGGTGGTAGGGGTCCGGGCAGCGGCGGCAGCGTCGAGGGCTGGTCCTCCAGATAATGGCGGATCCCTATTTATTTATCCGAGCATGCGAGCAGACACGACTGATCGTCTTCCATTCATAGGAAGAGCTTTTTGATTCCGCAGATGTCGGCACGGGGGCTTCAACCGCAGCCACGGCCATCGTTGCGGGTACAAGCGACGCGAGCCGCGGGCCTTCGACCTCCGTTTCAAAGGGGTGTATTTCGGACGTTTGGCTTGATAATTGCGGCGATCGGTTATATTTTCTGCGCCTACGCGGTTTCGCGTCGATGTTCTTTTATTTCACCGGGATCGAGTGGAGATCCGAGTGTATATTTCGCAGGTGTGCGTCATCGATACAGTCAATGCGAAACGTTTGATTGGGAGGACATCTTTGGGATATTTAACCCTTTGACGATGGATTTTTGTTTTGGCCATGTGTGTCTGCATGCGTGATTAAAATCAAGCGCAGACTACTGTACACGTAGGAACGCAAAATACATGGCTTAATTCCATGCAAATAGAGTCATTGACCAGTTGATTCCTTTATTGTAATAAAAGATATTCTCAGATAGGCCGCACTCTGTTAGTGGATCAATGACTAATATTATTGTCCTACATATTTTTCTCAACACATGCAACTCAACGTAAAAGATCCAACGACTATAACTATTCTCAGAGAGAACGTTTGCGTGAAACTGATTGCAAGCTTTCCGGAATAAAAATGCAGCATCGATAACAATTATCCTGGCAAGTCACGGGGCGAGGAATCAAAACATTATGAGCGCACAAAACGATTGTTCGGTCGACGTCAGCGTCGTTCGACCGCGGGAACCAGAAAAAAGCGCGGGGCGAGAGGGTGGAGAAAAAAAATGTGGGGGCTTGATATCGGCAGGAGCAGGGCGGGTGGAAGCCGGCGACGCAGCAAACAGCATCGAGATGCACAAAAATCGGTCCTTTCAGCTTAAAATTACGGTTGTCGCGTGGGTGGCGGAATAGCTGATGGGGTGGTATTGTACGGGGGTGGCGTAGACGGGTACAGATCCTGGCCACCGCACCAGCAGGGTGGGTATGGTAGGTGGAAAGAGAGGCGAGGGCGGGAAAAAAACGGGAGGTAGAAGAGCTAAAGGTAGGGAGCTGGAGGTGCGATGGGGGTGGTGGTGTGTGTCCCGGAAAAAAATCCATACAATCCGATCAGGACAATGTATTCGTGTGAAACGCTCGATTGTCTGGGTGTTCACGTGTGTTCGGACATTGATACGGAAGCCAGATCTGAGCGTGCACTGATAAATGTGAAAAAATCCCCCATTTTTAAAACCAGCGACGCCTGCCGGCGCGTGATGCTGCTGCTGCCGCTGCTGCTGTTGCGTGAACGTGTGTTGCCCGAAGAATCAGCCTCTATGCCTCCTCCTCGCCGTCGCACACTCACACACGTAAACAAATACCGCTGTGCTCTGTCTACGTGCACGTATACGCGTATACACCATTCTACCCACTACTCTATCCCTTTCTCACCGTGTGTTTCCATCTCCTGCTCCTCCTCCTCGATCACCATCTCTCGCTTCCACTCGTCTCGATTCACCCTGTTTTTTTTCCCTTCCACTCGGCCTCTCGTTTTCTCTCTGTCGACCGTCGCCACCACCCCCTTTCGACGAGCGGTATTGTCGAAACAACGAGAGCGGCTTTGTCCTTTGGTCCCCGCTGTAAAATCCTGGGCGTATTTTAAATTCGCGGCATTTTATCGCATTCGCTATTTATCGACGGGCTGCACGTCCAAAGGACGTCTCTCTTCTCTCTCCCCCCCTATGTTCCTCTGTCCCTCCACCCCTATGCGCGCCAGATAAAACACCCTGTGCTGGATCCGCGATATCGCCGGCCGATCATCCCCGGCATGATCTTTGTTGGGCACGGGGAATTGTTGGTGTAGCGCACGTTCGCGTTCGTTGTCAAGGGTTGAAGCACCGATTCCGAAGATCTCGTCACACGTCTACTCAACCGAGAACGTCGTTCTTTCCCGCTTCCTTTCTTTCGCGATTTAATTGGACGACCTCTCTTTTCAGCTCCTTCCAGTCCCACCGTCCTTCTCTGTCACTTGTGCTTCTTACTTTGCACCTTCTCTTCTTATCTCCTTCCAGTTACTTTTTCGCTCGTTTAATTATCCCACCAACGTCTCTCGTCGCGATAAATTTATCTACGAAGAAACGGGACCGCGAATTTACAGCCACCCCCCCCCCCCTCCCCATCGCCCTATTGGCCGGTTTCAGGTTGCTGGATTCTATAACAGGCGCGGCTGGATTATCGAGGATAGCTTAAGCAGATGCGAAGAATGGTTTTAATTAGTAAAAGGCACGGAGCTGTGCAAGCCCTGTGCGGTCCCTCTTCGTCGAATAAAATATTCATGTAATTATGATGGTATAATAAATCCGCGTAAGAAGTTGCAAACGGTGGTTGCAATTGCGCCCGCTGGAAATTCCTAATTAGTTATGCAACGCCGGCGAAAGTAATTGGACGTACGTGGATTAAGATGGAATTAATATATATATATATATGCACGCGCACGCGAATTCTATGGGCAACTTTTTCCTTTTCACCCTCCGCTTTATTTTTTCCCCCCCCTCTCTACTTTTTTCCATTTTTTTTTTTTGTTTCCCCGCCGACGTCCCCGATTCGCGATGTTTCGTTTCGCCTGCTTTCGCCAGACCAATTACATTTTCTCCCTTGTAAATTGCTCGCTCCCATTCGCGCGGCGATAATTATACCTCGTCAAAAGAAATAATACATCCGCGACACAAAAGTGTGCTAAAAGCACGAATTTTTGACTTATGACCGCCATTAATACAGAAATTATCGCCCACGGCGATATTCACGTGCGCTTAATTGATCCTGTGATCTATTCTCGCCGCGGCCACTACAAAGAAAGAAGAAAAATATATATATATACAAAAAAACCACCGGCACCGAAATACCTTCTTTCAGAGCCGCACGATTTAACCCCGCCGTTCAACAAATTCGCAGTACCGATGGAAAAATCACCCCCTTCGAAATTCCTGCCGGCTCAAAGACTGCGAGTTCGGCGACATCGATTCTCCCGTTCGAAAAGTCACGTCGTCAATTTTCACCGTAACCCTCGACGCACCTGTGCGCACGTATGCACACGCGTCCAGCCCGAGTCGAGCTTTCCACGCGGCACCACCGGTGGTCCCGATCCGCGGGCCGCATCAGCAGATACCATTCTAATGGGATAACGACGTGTTCCAGATTTCGTTATACGAGAGGACGAGGAGTCTATGCCAGTTTCGAGCATTGCTCGGCTAGAATTGCATAGACCAGGGCGTCGAATACGATCAAGAGGGGCGGGGGGGGGGGGGTGAGAAGGATCAGCAGCGGCAGTAGGAGAGAACAGCAAGAGCAGGAGGGGGAGAGGGTGTTGGGATATAACGCAAGGGGTGAAGATGAGGACACGAATAGTCGGATTCGTTGATAGCGAGTAGGTGTACGTTCGGCTACCAATCAAGCGGCCCCGAAACCTCATCGGTTTTTTCCTCCTGTTCGATCCCCCTTCCACCATTTTTTTTTTCCACCCGCTCCCGAACCGATCGTCCGTCGAGCCCTCCCCCGTCAACCCCCTTCCCCACCTTTCTTTCACTGTCCCACTCCGATACCTGTATACGTGTGTGTCTATCCTCTCTTTTTCTCTCTCTCTCTCTCTCGCGCGCGCACGTTCAGAGCCTCCTCATCCTCTAGCGTGGCCCACCGAACCGGCGCACCAACCCCCATACCCCGGCAATGTTCCATTTTTTCGCCCGGCTATCCCGCAACTCGAACTCGCGATGCAATTATAATCCAGCTTTATGAAAAAAGAGGAAGGAAAAAAAATGCATCGCAAATGTGATTGAGCACCGATGTGGTGGCGAGATTGGTCGATGGTGGGGGGAGAGGGATAGAGAGTGTTGGGTGGCCAAGAGTGGGCAAACTAGGAGAGGGTAGCTAGAATCGGCGGGCTAGCTTCGATCAGGGGTAACGGGGAAGGCTGTTCAAGGGGGCGCGGAATCAGGGTACCTACAGGTACAGAGGGGTTACGAGGGGGTGGCGCGAGTGCCAAGCTATATATATTATATATATATATAGTGGTGTTGGTTGGGAAAGGGGTGGGGGTTGAGGGATTGGTCAAAGCGCTTGGTTGCCGGTGCTGATAAAAAATTACACCCGAAAAAAGTATCGCCGTCACCCCTCATCCCCTCGCTTCGTCCGCACACCATCGTTGTTCTCTTTTCCTCTGAACTCCACGTATATCGCTCCACTCTATCCCACTTATGGTACACTCTGTTCCTCTTCACCCCTTGGCCCTCTGAACGGCTCCGCGACTCGACAAGCCAGCCAAACCTCGGGTATACATTATTCCTGCCGACCAACCCCTTTGGACGGGTGGAACACTGAAAATTGTTCGGAAACAAATTCGTCCGGAGCCACCCCCTACTCGCCCACCCCTTCACTCGTAGACGTGCTTCATACGCGACCACGCGAAACGCGGCGCGGCGCTCGTCTGATTGGAACCGTGCGTTTTTTTCCCCAACAATTTCTCCGCCTAAAAATGATCGTCGCCGGCGTTGTTTATATTATGCGCGTTGAAATTTTGCCCAAGTTTTTTCGAGCTTTTTTTTTGGCTTTCGACGAAACGGTTCTTAACCGAGTCGGCCGGCGGGATTTCGAAACGTTTGAAAGCTTTGGCCGGACTCGTTTGCGGAGAGTTTGCGTGAAACGGTCGCGCGGTTTCGCTTGACATCATTTAGCGGTTAATTTAACGCATCGCGGCCGCTGCGGCGACTATCGCGCGCCTGCATGCCATTTACGCTCGCGCGTTCCGCGATACCGCGAATTCCCTAAAATTAAAATCCCGCCTGGATATCGGTTGGTATTAAAATAACGTTTAATATCGTTTGACACAGGCGCAACGGGATCGGGTTCATTACTGCTTTCTGGGAGGTCCGATGAAATCGATGCGAAGGCGTTTGTTCTGTAGATCTGCATGTGGGCCAAGCTATTTCTTAAAATACATTTTTTCAGACCGTTTGGCGATACTGCTGCTGCTGATATTTATCATCCGAGGCGTTCTTCGAGAACTTTTACTGTTTCCAAAGACCATATATATCGAAAAATTATATTAATATTATATTAAAAACTCATTGCCTCCGGACAAGTGTTACGTGGATAATAAAAATTCTTATATACAATGTCGAAAGATTAATATAATTAATTAAAACTAATATAAGCAGCGTCCCAGAGATTCCTATGCATTGCATAAATTATATTTTCGGAGCTGGCATTAAGTGGGACGACGATGAAGAAGAGGAAGATACGATCGATGAAGCAGGAAGGGAAATCGAAAGTCGCGCGACAAAAGGTTTACAAGGCACGTCGTATGAATTTTTGAGCGAATCACCGGCACGTGATTTCGTGCCAAATTTGGTTCCAATCGGATGGACGACGTGCTTCCAACCCCCCATACCACCAATCGCAATTTTCTGCCCGCGTTCCCGGTATTAGTTGCACGATTGATACCCGCCGGATCGAATTTGTCTCCTTCTGAAAAAATTATGAAAGTTGCGAGCCGGCTGTCATTCGGTCTATTAGACGGCAACGGTCCACGCCGTTCTCTCACCGCCTCTATGCAAATTTCCATCGATCCATCCGGGGAAAAAAGTTTATTTCATTCTGGTCTCCGGCCTCGATTCCTCGACGATCGAGTTGCCTCAATGAATGGACGATAAAACGACACACGAGGGTAAGATAGTCTGTCAATTACAGGTTTTTCGTTTACATTCGGTAGCCAGAATTGTGTAATACCTTGTAATTCTTCTCATTCAGATAGGTGATTAACCTTTCTTTAGATGTGCCGAAAATTATTGTGAAAATTTTATGGAATACGTTTGATTTTATTAGATGCAGGGTAAGGTCCATTAATTTGGGACAAATAAATTCCTAACAACGGCACCGTCACGCCAACAGTGATATTAATAGAACAAAGGTATAAAGGTGCAGTAATGTAGAAAGAATGTATTTACCAATAAAACGGTCACGCTAACTGTTCAAGACAGCTGGGATGGATTTAATGCAATTTAATAAAGCTGAAAAATTATATAAACTATCAGCCACGTTCTACATTTTAATAATAGACCGAGCATCGAAGAGATAGAGTTTTAAATTCGAAATCTTGAACAGGAATACTTGCTATAAGAATCGAGATTAATTTTTCTAATCAAATAGATATTTACTTGGCCCCCTGTTGACATTAATGACTGAATAATTTCAGCCGCAAATATTCTGCCATCGTGATTAAGACACATCTAATTGTTTGGCTAGAAATTCCAAGAGATACGATATTTTAAAACGTCTCTTCTAAACGACATTGACTTTATCCTTTCTTAACTATCGACTTCTTTAAACGTCCACGTGAACCGATCAATTGATTTCAATTTCATTTGTTGATACCGCGGCGAACCCTCGAGGGTGTGGCGTTCGTTAAAATTTTATCTCGCCGTGAAAATTCGAACGAAACACTTTTTAAATTTAATTTAATTATATTACTCCTCTGCTGTTCCCTCTCTGTCTATCTGTTAATGTCTGGTAGCGGGCTCGAAACGCACCGACTACGACCGATACAAAGTATCATCCGGACAAAGTCATTAAATGGAACTAATATGATTAAAAAACTTTTTTTCAGAAAAATACAAAAAAAGGCATGGAAAAACGACCGAGTCGAAAAAGAGGGAACAGAAAAATAAATAAATAAAAAAAAACAAATGAATACACATATTTCCATTCCCGCGAGCCAGCAGATTGCACAGTTGTAAATGTATTGTGCAACATTTTCCCTGTGGCACCGCGGCATTATCTCGAGCTGTTTCATTTACTAATTAGTAACGCGATATCATGAGCGGTTTTTACAGACCTAAATGAGAAAGGAAATGAGCACGGGTCCCAAGACCTTTGGCCGTGCTTTATTTCGAACGCGCAATTATCGCGTGCCCGGGCATTTTTCCGTCGTTTCGCCAACATTTCACCGTACGCCGACAAACGTCGCTTAAAATCGTGTCCCTTTGATGCCGAATGAAAATTGACTTCTATAGACTGCACGCGGTCACACGCCCACACTTGCGCCCAACAATTCTATGGGGTTAATCTGCGAATTAAGAGAAAAGCTCCTAGAGTAAACAGAGCCAGCAGAAATGCGTTCGATCGAGTAGCTAACCAATGCACGGTGATTCGTTCGATGTTTCTCGTAAGATAGCTGACGGAGACCTGTATACTTATGAAATCACAGTGTGACACAATGACTCGTAACGGCAACGAGTGAACGATTAAATCCAACAGCATCAGCGCAAGCTGTCCTCGGGGCAATAGCAAGCAGTGATTAAACGCAACAAGTAAAATTCGATACTCTATGAGGCGAGCTGTACGGCTAATTGGAGCGTAGTAAATAAATTATGCTCAGTTGTAATGCGGTAGGATTATGTGGCGGTGGCCGAGCGACTGATTACGGTTATTTTCGCGCTTAATACGCAGATAACAGAAAGCGAGGAGCCGCAAGGTGTGCAACGTTACGCCACGCACGCCGATCTTCCGGCCAATTATATTTTACCTCATTACATCACACGGTTATTTGCAATAATTTTCAAGCGAAACACCCTGTATACGTATCGCCCTATCCCCGTTTATATATATTACGTAAGTGGTGATTTATTCGAACCGGTTCCATTTACGAACGTAAGCTCGAGGAAAGCTCTTGCAGTGCCAATTTGATTAGAAACGGTGAAAACAAATAAAAGTTTGAATTGTCGCGTGTAAATCAAACATCCGGCGTTTTCGGTTCCAGATCGTTCTGTTTGATCTGTACACGTTACAGGGAGATTCGATTACACGCGTGCACGTTGTAAGATTACGATCGACCTGCTTGCGTGAACGTAATTACTCGTGACGAATAGAACCGTAGGTGCATCGCATTAACGCCTTCTTTTCGATCCGTATCTGCCATGAAATGTTACCATTTTTATGATGCACCTATTCGCTCCCTTGAAGAAGCAGAATTCTTTGAAACACAGTTTATCTAGCCCGATGATCTTGTGTACACACCGGGAATATTTCATTAACTCTCGTTACGAGTTCTCTTTGCGATTGTGTTGATTGTAAGTTGCTACAGAGGAAAACAATTACGCTATCGCTGGAAGGATAAATTGTAGATTACGGTTGTCGACGTTTCAGGTATTTAATATGGGAAATTAATGGTTCTAAATCAATCGGAATATATTTCGCGGTGCAGGGTTGAAAGTAAGAAGCACCGTGAAGTAATACGGCACAGGATTGCATGTATACCTAATTATGGTTTAATCGGTTTCAGTTCCTGCTTCATAAATCTTTCGTTGCATATTTTAGAATGTTTTAATTTCTTTAATAGATAATTCCAAACGTTAATGTGAGGTTAGGAGTTGAATAATAGTAGTGAGTGAAACAAGTTTCTCCAGGAATAGTTCTTACATTAAGAGTTTCATATTTGACGGATACAGAAGTTACGCGTCTGACTAGGTGCGGTCTGATTCTACTTGGCGGTTATTCTTCTAACGCTCGGTGCCAAATTCTGTGGACGCCGTAATATATCGAATTTCTGTCCGTAAAAATTCCGAAAGACAGTCAAGGAATGCACCTAAATACCTGCAAAATTTTAGGAAAGTTCGCTTACCAGTTCTCTGAAAAAAAATTCGCAAAGTTCTGCCTATTTTCAGAGGAATAAAAATGGTTTGACCTACATATTTATTCCTGAATTTTTCTTTACCCTTATAATTGAATCAATTACAATTTAATTGGTCTCACGATTTCTATAAATTTCCAACACCTTTAATCCCTCTTATCCTCTCCAAATGGAACCCAAAAATTGCACCACTATTGCAAGTTCGATCACATTAATTTTCTCCAGCCCATCTCCATGTCCAGTCCCCCAAGTTCTATAGAGACAAGAAAATAAGGGAACCGTGCTCTTTGCTCGATGATCGAGCAGCAGATTGGCGTTGAATTAAAAAACGAAAACAAAAGAAACAAAATAACAGCCACTCACGATTCGAGTAAATCCAAGCGTGACATCCGACGCAAATTAAAAACCTCATTACCGTGGGCAACGTGTTACACGGAAAGCTCGTTACTTCTCGGTATCCCGACAAAAGCGGGAACCGATCGTACACACACACATACAGCCGAGATACTAATCGGCGCGTTGCGTGAACGTATGTAATTTCGCGTTACGAATGCGGCTGACCCTTGAGCGGATGCTCGTCTGTGACATAACCCATAAAACTGTATCAGAACGAGCTAGTTAGCTCTCCTCGTCTCTCCAGTTTTTAGAAACAGAGCCGCACTGTTGTTACATACATTCATGCATACACGTGTTCACAGTTTTATTTGCTCGTCCAGAGAATGTATTAGCGTAGGGGTCCACGAGACAACGTTCACGCGTGCGTTTTATATTCTTACGTCCTTGTTCATACGCGTCGAGCATTTCCGTAAATTAGCCGTGGTAATTCATCGAGCCACGATGACGAGGAGAATGGACAGGGGAGTTATACAAGCCGGACAGGTTCACGTGGAAACGGGGCTACTAATTTTGGAATATTTCACACTGGCCGACGATAAAAATCGATGTTAGCCTCGTTACCGCGACGGCCACGCCGACTCTATCGCGCGTTAATTGCTTTTTTCATTATACTTAAAGAGACGGTGGTCATTATTTTCGCTTTCGCGCCGTCGCGTGTTCCTTTTCCCCTTCTGTCATATTTGGTCGATGGAATTTTGCGAAAATTTTTATTCCCACGAATTATTCTCTATTTCGGCCCTGCTGGAATACTGTATCCCGTGACAACAGCCTTCCGTGGAAAATGAATGGGCCACGAAAAATTGTGTATACAAGCACGTCGCGTGTACGGCCAACCATTGCGAGCAATATAACAGAATTTTCATAACCCTTCCGCAATGGCGCGAACTTATTAAACTCAATCTACCATTATAAATTTCCAATGTTAGAGGCAGATTGTCGTCGTTTAAACGAGCACCCAGCAGCTCGTCGTATTATACGGAAATAATACGCGTCGTGAAACGTGCAAATTGCTGGCCATTTGGCGGCGGCCAGACCGTAGATGTATTCCTTGCGTCTCGATGCCCGCCACGGCCAAGCAGTGAGTGAGAGAGCGGCTCACGGTAATTGTAATAATTGTTATTATTCGGTGTATAATTAACGCCGGGGCTCGAGATACCGCGGAGCGGCCGCGCTCGGGTCTCCGACGAAAAGTTTAAGCACGCTGCCCGCCGGCCATTTGCATAATTAATTAAAGAAGGAGTCGAGTTTTCAACAGATTTTCATACCGTGCCTTCTCCTCCTCGTTCAGACGAGAACCTTCGGGATCCTACTCCGCACCTCATCCTCCTCTTTCGCTCCAGGTCAGACGATTCGACGTCCGCGATTCAGTTTCAACCTCTGCCACGGTATTCTTATTTTCTTTCCCCCTCCTCTGGTACAATAGGGTTCAGATGTTTATCTGTTCCTACTACCCTTTTAGGCTGCTTTTTTTCATGCTATTTTTGCTTTTTCGTTTATTATTTCACCGCGATCATTGCATGCGTGCAAGGACAACGCAAACCTATGCCAGTCTAATCGTATATTTTTTCATTGATTCCGCCCACCGTTCGTACCAGGGTCGTGGGTGGCTCGTAGAGAGGGTGAGACGCGGACACGCTCCGGGCTGAAGAGACGAGAGGGCAAATGTAATTAATTATCCCGGTAATGACTCTGACTGATGAGCGACCGGACAAGTCCAGCCAGGTCGAAATAGCGTAGAAGTGGCGACGGCCTCGAACTACCACCTCGACCGACTTATTTGCTCCCGTGTTTTTTGCACCAGCTCCGTCACACTTCTCCAACGACCGGTTTCTAGTCGCGCCCGTGAGGCACTTTAGAGGGGCGGATTTACAGGGCAGTGCAATGGGGGTTTTTACGAGGCACGTGGCCGGAACACGTTGGACAATTCATTGGGAATTAATTGTGAGTCCGTTTTCCCTGCTTTGTAGAGTTTCGTAATTGAATGGCAAATATATTTGTCAGCCCGATCATTGCGATTCACTTTAGTTCCTCTAGCAACATTTCTCAATACTTTCTCACTGGACTGTGACTTTTTTTTAATTTAAATTAATTCGCATCGAAAATACACGGGGGAGTGTTTGTACAACTTTCTCCATGACGATCTCCTATTTATTTGCAACTTTTTAAAAAATTCTTAATAAATAGCGGTGCCGAAAAGACTAGTGACAAGTTCTTGCAGTTCTTCGGGGCAAGGAAACCGCGAGACGAATTGTTCCATCGATCGATCGGACATGTTCAAGGGCCGTTCATACCTGTTCCTGAAACACCACGGCGGAGAGACAACGAGAGAGCCGCACGGAGAGGGGCTGTGCATGACAAGGTAGATTTATTTTTTTCACACCCCACGCCGGGACTCACCAGGGGCTGAACGAGGTGTTTTAATATTTTAATAGGACGCCGGAATGGCCGGTTTCGTGACTTGGCGTTTTATAATGATATTCTCACCGCGTCTCGTTTCTACTAGCAGGAGAAAATCAACGGCTCGGAATAACCCATTTCGTTGGCAACCCGTTCTACTATTCTCCTGAAATAACAACGCCGCCACTTTAGTGTTTTATATATTACTCGATCAGGGACTTCTCTTCTTCGTTACATTAACGTCGTTTACCATTGAGTCGGCGTCGCGCCGCGCCACGTAGATACACATCTACGGTGGATTATAAATGTTCATTCGAACGGCGATTGTCTCCGAAGTGCACGGGACGAGCGAATGATTGCGGTATGATGAAACCGAAACATCGGGCGATGAATCAGACGATTAATCGCGACGTTTTCTACTTGCTACAGACGACACTTTAAATATTTCCAATCATCAGTGTTGGCTTCGAATGATCGTTTGAAATTTTCATTCGACGTCTGGACGAAGTTTCGGGTTCGTAAAATAAGGGCACCGATGGAATTTAATAATTGCTCGATAACACATGCGCCGTTAGTTATACAATAAATGTAGAATTTATGTCACAAATTGATCCCCTGTCGGGAATTCGTTTTGCATATGACATCAATTCGTTTTATCTGGTTTGTCCCTTAAATTTTATAGTCCGCGTTTATTATTCTGTACGTGGTAATGCACGTCCTCCAAAAATCATAGAACTCTTGCTAGTTTCAACAAAGTTTTGGTAATTGACAAGTATCTAACTGTGTAAAATCTGAAGAAAGCAATTGTATCAACGATCAACTTTCTCTAGTTGAAATTGTTCTATTGCCCTGTTCCTTGAGAAATGACAAGTTGGTGGAAAGCAAGGGGATGAAACGAGACGATTATGATGCTTACTGTATCAGTGAACGGCAGCGAACGTGACATTTTTACGCAACCTCGATCACTTTCACGGCCGAAACGATCTCTAACGAGAGAAAATGGCATCGGCAATTCGATAGACTACTCAAGCTCAGTCATTCCGTATCATCCTTCGAGTTCTTCTTTCGCATTCATCCACGCACATCTCTCCGTTCCTCATTTCCCCGTTTCAATCAATCGTCGCGTCCAATTTCATGTCTTCCACTATCATCTCGCTACGAAGTCGATTGAGACAGAACAGTTAAGATCTAATTGCCTGCCGTCGAATCAACTGCACGTCCAACTCGACGTATACTCTTTACAACCGTTCAAACAATATTCCCCATTGCCGTTTCAACTATAATTTCATCCAGCGACAAACTCCATTAAATTTACAACGATGCCCTCGAAACGGAACTCGATGGTCTCGCCATCAACATTTCTCTCATGCCCCGCAGCTTTTTGTACATTTCAGAAAATTACAGAAGAAAAATCGTTCGCCCCGTACAGAAGAGATCGCCTCGAGAATAGATCGAATTGATCTTCGGAATATTTCCCCCAGCGCCGGTGAACAGTTCGAGATGGATGCGCCGGGTAAACAGCGTAGACGCGTCCTCGTTTGTAGCGACGGACACGACGGACACGACGGCTCGCAATTAATTGCAGGTAGGATCGTTAATGCCGCCTAATTCCGCGGAAGGACAGAAACGGTTCGGACGTAGAACCACGATTCGTTAGCGCGAGCCGGTGCGCAATTTTTTCCCCCAGCCTCGGTGCCGTCGTTCGCTGGCTGTCACCGTGTATTCGGAAATATAACTAGATTTACGTCGCTCTATTATCTCTATCGTGGAGGCTTGCGGCCTAACCGTCGGGCGGGGGAAAAAATCCGTCCGGCCCGCCTGAAATTCCCGGATTCGATTTTTATATATCGACAACGAACCGACCTCGCCGGGGAAGGGTGGTAAAAAAGGCAAAAAAAAAAAGAAGAAAAAAGGAGGGAAAAAAACGACGACAACTTACGATTTATAATGCACAAGATAAAACGAATTAAAAGCGACGCGAGCGGGCTGAAAAAATCCGTGCCGGCATCGGGAATAAAATTGCGTCCGCTGGCGAGGGAGGGGTGCACGAGCATTTTTCGCGTAGCCGTGTGTATAGAATTCGTAATTAGTGGAACGACGGGGATGGCGGGGCCGGCTGAACGGTCTGACGAATGTTTTTCGTGGATTAGTTGCTGGACCTCTTCATGGTTTCATTTCTTATGGGCACTCTTGTCCTCCTGGGTAATTAATCAATTTTTAGGGGAGGTGTTTTTAAACGATGCGCTTGTTAGGTGTATGCGAAAGATTAGATGGCTGCGCACTTTCACTATTTGTCTGATCAAATAAACGAGGTGACTGTCGGATTACATATGTTGCACAGGGGAATCATTAGCTTGCAAATGGTAATTAATAATCCACAGCGCAAAAAATGGCAATTCAGAAACTGATCTCCCACAATTAAAATTAACCGCAGCCAAATAATTTTCACATTCTGCTCGGTGATAGCAGAGATTTCCAATGTCCCTCTTTATAAATGTTACACAGACTTGCCCCATCATAAATATCTCCATTTGAACTGATGAATGGAGTGGTCTAGAACCCTAAAAAAAAAAAAAAACGAAAATGAGCAACGTCGATCCGATCGTAAAAGGGGCGCACAAAATTTCGAGTCGCCGTCCTTCGAACGATTCGCTGTACAGTCTGTATCCGATTGAAGCCAAATCACGAAAAAACAAGAATCAAGCGCCAAAAAAAAAGGAAAGAAAAAATGAAAATCAGAGGGAAAGAAACGAAAAGAAGGGGAAAAAAGAAGAAGGGGTCTACGCGTAGCTGGGTACAGCGGGGAGGGTTAGCGGGTGGTTGTACCGGTATCGGGGTTGCATTCGAAGAGCGCGGTCAGAGGATAGAAACGCGCGGTGTTGGAACAGCGTGGAAGATGGTGGTGCGCGGGCGGCGAGGAGCAACCTTTTATAATCCGGCAAAATGCGAAACGCGCGCGCCATTTTAATCGAAATAGGGTTTTGCCCCGAAAAAGAAAAAGTGAGTTCGTATTTAGAGAGAACGAAATGAGTTCACCTCCGGCTCGATGAAAGACCGATAAGCATAGCTGATTTATACCGAGGGACGACCGAACCGAGCTGAACCGAACCGAACCGAACCGAGGCGAAACCGTTCGTTCGACGTCCATTCGTTGCGAGCCATCTCCCCCTCGCCATTCGGCGAGGCTCCTTGCGTTTACGCGAGCATATACGATTTGCTGCCATCCCCGATGCTGCGCATTCTGTCTCTGTTGCGCTCGCCCCCTTTTTTCAACCCTTTTCTTGTTACGGTGCATCGCGTTAAAGTGTACGCGATAGAAGCGTACGGAGGGCGGTACGTGTAGACGGGGTTACAGAAATAAAGAAGGTAAAAAAGAAGAGGAGGGGTGAAAATGGGGAAAGAAATGTAGGAAGGAATGGAACATGGAGGGGGGAAGGTAGAGATAAAAACAAGTACATAGCCTGTCCCCGTGCATTCCAATCTAGGAAGGTTAATAATATCGAAAATATTGCTCTCCCATCGGTAATTTAAATAAAAATACGCTTTTTTTCGTCGCGCGTGCACAGACTGAAGCACCGACGATCGTTGGTGGAAAAAGCGCCGGGAATTAGAGGGACAGCAATTTTCTGAGCCGGAATCGACACTCATTATGCCCGCGACTGTGCTATCCCCGACAAACGAACGACGCAACGGAGAGGGACGGATATAGAGATGGGATGTAACATATATTGCTTTCCAGTCTAGCTTGAGCCCCGATCATAACGAACGATTATTTTTCCTACACTTTTTTTCCCGCTCGGAACGTTCTGATCGGAAAAATACGTCCCCGTGGGCGGCCGGGGAAATTTCGTGCCGCGGCTTTTGCAAGGAAATCAATTTTTTTTCGCCGGCCAGCGCCATGTAAAATTATTTTTTCATTTATTTCCGGGACTTGGAAATAAATGGAAAGCCTGCACGCTTGTCCATCTGCGGAAAAAAGTGGAGCAAAAATTGCCGGAGCCTTTGAGGATCCGAAATGATTGGAATATTGTCAATACTGTATGGGAGAAAATAAAGAATTCGCACATAATGGTGCACCATTGTACAGAGTGATGGGCGAAACTTGATGAAGCTGTATCGTTCGAACGATTGATACAACATTTCAAAACAAACCAGACTGAAAATACAATTTTCGCCGTACGAAAAGTCGGAACAATTCTTTTAAATATTCCCCACGAAATGTAACTGTGACTGTCGCGTAGAAAAAGCTGCTCAAATATATTTCATGGTCGACGAACGCGCAGGGGCGAGTAGAATAAGTACGATCGTCGACAGACAGGCAGAGGCCGGAGAGACAATTTTCAATTTTGTTCAGCGGCCGGCCTGGCGTCCGGTAATTTTGAAACTAACTGGTTATTCGAGAGTCGTCTACGCAAACAGATGAGCGCTGATTTCGACGCTCGCCCCGTTGAATCCAGAAGCATCGTCGAGGCTCGACGAAAGGGAAGAAAGAGTAAAGGAGAAAGGTGAATTCCGGTAAGTGTAATCTCGTTTCGTACGAGAATTCCTCGAGAACCAGTTCTATTACTTTGTGTCGATGATATTGATACGTATAACCTTACTGCAACGACGTCGTGGCAGAGGAAAAGATAAAACGGGAAAGTGAAAATTAATTGCCGACCATTCCATTTATAATTAGATCAGAGACCTCGAATGTTCATGCATTCGTTTGAACGCGGATCGGAACGGATACTTTCTCACTATCGTTTAATCGAATCACTATTTTAGGATGAGTAATAAATTTTTGTATTCAATATAGAACAACAAGTATGGGCGAAAGGAGTATTAATTTCATTTAATAGTGATTCGACGAAATTTCCTAGAGAACTTCTTTCTTTTCCTTGTCTCCTCTTTTTTGTTAGCATCAAAGTAACGAAACGCATAAATTTCTCTCGCCAATATTCAAATATCACGGAGATAGAAAATGTATAATATGAATTTATAGGACAGTGGCAGAAACTTTGCTCTAGTTAATTCCTGGCATTCGCGAGTCGACCTTCGCTACTTCAGATCGATTGGTATTGCGATCCGGTTACTCGTGCGAAAAGGGTAAGGACTCGAAAAAAAAGAAACCCCGTTAAACGCTGTTGTGCATAGAGTGTCGACGACGTTGCACACATGTCCGTCAGAATTCCACAGCGACGGCGATCGATTAGATATATACGTATGTGTAAATTCGCGTGCAGATTTTGTCAAGGAATTTCGAATATAATCGCGCCGTGTGTTTTCGTTCAGTTGACCGTACCACGGCATAGAAAAGCACGAAAATAAAGCAAAAGGAATGAAACGAGGGAAGAAGGAGGAAAAACGAGCGTCCGTGTCCGAGCGTAGTGAAAAAAACGATATAAATTGTTTGGCCCCGAGGGACGAGCAGGAGAACGTTGATCGGTAACGAGGGAATGACAGAATATGAGAGATAGCAAGACGAAGAGACAGGGGGAACAGGTGAAACGGAAGAGATTAAAGAACGAAAAAAGAGTAACGAACGGCAGTGGATGAAAGCGCGAAATGCGGGACAGTTGGACACGTCGGACTTTTCGTCGTACATATGGAAAACCACTCGTTTGGAACTCTCCTTGTCACCCCTTTCGCTCGAAATAATTGATGCTAGTTATGAAACGAGTTGCAAAATGGCGTAATTTAAAGTTACGATACGAGTCGTTCGGGCGCGAGCCAGCCTGTCCGTTTCTTTTCGCCGACTGTTTTAAGTAGAACGTTGGAAATAATAGCGTCACGCCTCTGCACCTGGATCGCTAATGGGAAAGCTACTGGCGCAGGATACAATTTGCCGCGGGGGGAAAATTAATAAACTTATTATAATGAATAGGCCAGGCATCGAAAGCGTGACGAGTGAATATCATTAATATAGCGGAGAATTCGATTCGTTACATTTCTTAAATTATTTCTGAATGCATAATACAGCGACCACTTTATACTATAACAATTGCAGTAGAAATTTTGTTGGAACGTTCCTCGTTTTTACATTTCCTTTCCGTAAACATATTGAATGAATTCACTGAAAAAAAATCGCAGCGATAATTGTGGCAGAGAATTGAAAATTCATATCGCAAAATTATTCGAAGTACAGTGGTTCAGTTGCAAAAGATTTCCAAGTAGATATGAAATAATAATTTGTAAATGTCCACTACAAAAGATGAGTATAAAAAAGAGCACGATGATTGAGATTATTTTGGAGCACGGAGCGAGAACGAAATTCTCGAGCTGGTAGTGGCACGCAATGCAAATCGGGATCACACTTTCAAGAGTCCTAGGTATTCGCCACTGAATGGCAGCAACTTGAACTTGGCCGCCAACTTTGAAGTTTTCTTGTTGGAACGGCGCCTTCCAGCGTCGAGAGCGAAAGCGTCGACCGCCTATTTCTAGCGTTTCGACGCCCCTTTCTTCCTGCGTCCCGACTGGTCGTCGTTCGTCGCCGTCGTCGTCGACGGCTACCAGTCGAGTCACTAGGTTAAACGTACCATCATCGAGTTCCACACCACGACGTATTATTTTAGCTGGATTTGCTCGAATTATCTTTGGTTACATACACTAATAATTCATTCATAAATTCCGCTATACTAACTGACTCACAAACTATGGTAACCGTTATTGCAATCAATAATAGAAAACTTATTTATCGGCGAATACGTTGAACAAATAGAGCCGAGCAAACTTAGTTGGGAAAATTGTAGAATATTCTTCCCCGAAATTGATTGAAACACGACTGAAGATACTTTTAAGGTATCCTATTTTAATAAGTGTATAATTACAGCCTGTGGTGGGATTTCAATGCCTGTGTAACTTATGAGAACAATTGACGGATACATATTAACATTATTCCTGGCCAAATGGAATAATATAAATCTATAATGAATTATTTATATACCGCTAATTAAAATAAGAGACAGCGGGATGTATCAAATACTAGTACAAGTATAACACGTTTAATTTAAAAAAGAAATTCTCCATTCACGCGTGGCGAGCGAAATATCGGCCAAAATTGTCTGCACCACGGACTTCGAACAATATCAAACGAAAGTAAAAATACGCGGCGTCGTTTCATTGGACATTTCTAAAGATCCTCATTTGTATGCACCATTGGTTTCACAGTATCGCGAACATGCATCGAGCCACGCAAAAGAGACGCGTCTCGCCAGTCGTAAGCATCGACGCCGTCAACGAGGAACGATCCCGTTCTATTGTGATCGTCCCTTTCGATATGCATATACCCGTCGCCAAACCGATCTTCGCGGATCCAGCTCAAACTGGATTTTTTCCGCGCTGCGTATCCTCGCGTTTGTGCAAACAGAGAGAGAGAGAGAAGCAGAAAGTGGAAAGCGAATTCCCCGCGTGTCGTAGAACGCACACACGAGTTCGCGCCCACGGACCCGGTTATGAATATGCATTTTCCTCCGTTAAGTATGTGCAGATTGCGTCGTGATACAGTCGGGGGCCGTTCATTATTGTCGCTAGCAGCTACTCGCCATCGCGTCGCCTCTCGCGCTGCAAACTCGTACGCACACCCAGACGAAATTACTGATACGCGTCAATTGCAATCACCAGGGGTATTCGCTACGTCGGGGTGCGCACGTATACGCGGGGGAAGATCCTTCGAAAATGGGAAATCGCAGTGACGAGTTGCTTGGTCGGGGAATTTCGATTGCGATTTTATTTGTGGAGAAGTAAGAACGTGGGAAATTCTTAAGAAGCCTATGATATAAGAATCGTTCTTTTTATTGATAGAAGGCAATTTTCTTTGGAGAAAAAGAATTCTGTTATTTCGCCAATAACGCGACTGTTTTGACTAAAGTAACACGGGCAATAGTAACACAATTTATTTGCACGAATTGCGAACCGACGGTGCTTTCATACGCGCGTCGAACAAACAAGTCAAACAGGCTAAAAATATTCCGCCTTGCTGTGCCATGAATAAAAAATAAACAATTTTCCCTCCGTCGCCGCGTCTGCGAGGGATGGCGGGCGTCGCTTATGAAGTGCCAAAATTCAAAAGAGGGTGGTGTTACTTGATTCCGAACGGTTGCCCTCGGCTGTCAGGGTGCTTTCTGCGCCGGGGTAAACCCTTCCCGTGAACAGCACGAGGCCCGGGAGAGCCTCGGTGTAAATAGGAGCGAAAGAGGAGCACGGAAAGAGCGTGCTTACGGTTCTCCTGTTTGTAATTATTCATGAACAAAGGCCCCGATAATTGCGCTGCTTGATTGCACACTCGTGTACCGATGAGCGGCAAAGACTTCTTGCAACGTGTATGGAAATGAGCGGCGTGTTTTTATTGTCGCGCGATCTCCCACCCTGCAGCCTTTCTTCCTCTTCTTTCCTCTTCTTCATTCTGTTCGGTATAATTCGCGAAACGCGCCCGAGGGTTCCATCGATGTCTTCTCTACGCGCGAAATTCCTTTTCCTTTTCTCCTCGTTTCTCGATTTCCCCTTAACGCTCGATATCGCAACGCGGATCGTGCGTTTCGTAACGGCGGCGTATTAAATAAATTAACCCGGGAAACAGTTGGTATTTATGCGGCGTTTTGAGGCTGCAATAGCGAACCGACGCGATCGACTTTCCTTTCCGCGATTCCTTTCTTTTTTAGAAAGCCCGCCGCGTTATTCGAATTCCGTAGCGTTGGGCGTGGATTGTGCGACCGTCGAATCTCGAGCTGATACCATATTCTTTCATCGGTCCTAATGATTACAATTACCGCTGCACAGCAATTCCGTAACGTTGTTCAATAAAAACATCTTCACCCTTTTACCCGTCTGCTCAAAGTCCTCGTTCTCCTATCGAGCGAGAAGAAAAAGACAAAAAATTCCGCCGCGACGCGAATCTAATGGCATCGCAACTATCCCCCGTGGCACGCGTTCTAATTGAACGGAACGATTCGCCAAGCTTTTGTCACCGGGGTATGGAACAACGTTCCGTCGCGTTGCTTGTACGTGGCGTGTAAAATCTTTCCGGCGAATGAAAAACGCACGCTCGATCCCCAAGATAAGTAGTTTAGTTGTACGCGTGTCGCCGCGGAACAGTGCTCAGGAAGCGCGAGAGTGCGCCAGAAGAAGAATGCTCGAGACTCGTCAGCGAGACACGCGAAAAGAGACCGTGGGGGATGACAAGAGAGGGTGGTGGGGGAGGGAGGGGGAGGATGGTGGTGGCGTGGAAAGAGAGACGGAGAGGCCTGGTATCGCATTAAGGGTGGCTGTCATAGAGAGGTTAGAGGCAAGGAGACGAGGAGAGGGGTCGTCGTGACGCTCACCCTCTCGTTCCGCAAACAATGCTCCATATCGTCTCCATAATGAACGTGGGTACCAGGGACATGCATGCTCGTCCCCTTGCAGTCCCAGTAATAATGAGCACGCAGATTATGCGTGGTGATTGGTGCTCGATATACCTACCCTCCGGGAAGGAAGGAGGAAGAACGCGAGGGCACGCAAGATTCACGATGGATACAACGAGCTGCCTTCAAAGGTGATCGTTTCGAATTTATCGACGATCATCGTGATAGGCGTCGAGGGCTTCTCACCTCGATGACGGTGGGACGTCATTTGAATCGCGGCGCGATTGCGTCGAACGCGAACAAGCACAGAGGAACGAGGATGCTGTGACCCGAAATGGGCGACCCAGCAGTGCACATTTAAGTAGAGGCTCGACTTATTTTATTTATATTTATTTATCTTCATCGCTTCGGGTTGGGTTTAGAAAATTCCATTCCGTATTTCCGTCTTACCTTCCCTCGTAGAATCTCTCCACCCCTTTACTGGCCACCCTGCGCGGCAAACGGGGCGGAACCGTAGAATATGTTGAAAACGCGGAGGAACGTGACGGGACATTTAAAATTGAAAGATGTTTCAAGAAGGCAAGTCGGACAGTGGCCGGCGGATTCCGGGCGCGCTTGAAAAGCAATTTCAACTTTAATTACCGTGACCGGGGGGCTAACGAAGAATTTCGATCCTGAAGATACGTACATGATTATCGGCATAATTCAAATTGGTTCCATGGAGCCACGCTACGACGACGTTTACGTATACATGGACGGACGAAAATCGAATTGGTACATACAGATTGCAACCGGAATACACGGCCAACACCAGCGTGAATGCACCAATTAGAGTATCGAAGGATTCCACCGCTACCCGCCGAAACTCCAGGGATTCCTGAAGGACCTCGACGTAGGTATTTGTCCAGCATCGTGCTTGCGGTGTTCGTTCGAGTAACGATTCGATTCGGGACTACGACTCCGAATTCGTATCTGTCGCGCTCGTATTGTCTGTTACGCCTGTTTACACATTTGACCCGGATTTTCAGTCTCAACTTCCTACTCACCTCCCGCCCCTACTCGTCCTTCCATTTAGATGCAATCGAACTCGATTAAGGATGTTGAAATTACCTCCGCGTCCCTGTTCCAACGGCGTGGCGCCCACGATACGGAAACGGAAACGCGTGCACGGTTGACAATTTCGATTTCTGGCGATTCAATTAATTGTCGGCCGAAGAAAAGTGTTTACAGGGTGCAATCGTATTCGTTGCGCCGGCTATAGTTTCAATACGAATAGATTTTCCGTATCGAACACTAAACAATTGCACACGATATCAGATATTCCTGTCCCAGAACTATGCCAGAGAAATGATCTCGATATTGCATACATTCCCCTGCACTATTATAAGATGCAGCTCTGCTTGATTCTCATTATAACGAATTCTTCGTGAAGTTATTTAAGAAGCTTTCAAGAAACGTTCAGTTAAATGACAGTCTGTCAGTCACCGAGATATTTATGCCACAATGATAATTGTACTTTACATCTCGCCCCGATCTAAGCTCGTAAAATACCTTGAACGATCGTCCGGAACAGGTGAGACAACACGAAAATTCGTCGCTCGCGAAACCGCGGCACAAAGGACCGATACCAATCGACACGGGGACGACGAAAACCGGGCGTCGAGTCTCGGGAAATAATTTACGGTAGCGAGCAGAGAGAGAAAAAAAGAGAAAGGAAATTGAGAAGGGTGAGAGGTGGCCGCTATCAAAAAGTCACGCGTCTCCATTCACGCCGGTCTAGCTGGGCGATTTTTTGGAAATATAAATTTCGACGCCGCGTTACGCACACCATTTCGCCGTTGGTGTCTCCTCCGCGAACGCGAGACGCCGCTAAAACAACCGGGGCTGCGGTGACCACCCGTTTTTTTTTCGCATTATAAATTCTCTGCTCCGGACAGCAGCCGGCCTGCGCACCCCCTTCGACCCCTCGCGTCACCGTTTCCACCACCCCCGTCGATGTGTATTCGCCCGCGCCATATACATACGTTTGCACCCGTGTGTGCACGTAGAATCGAAACGTTTGCGTTGAAGTGGTTCGCGTTGAAGTGTTGGTGGGAATTATGATTTTTTGTTGTCTTCTATATAAATTATGTGGCAGTAAGTACACGAGTGATGGACTGCGAAGGTGAACCTTTTCAGTGGATGGAAATTGTTGGTTTTTAGAATTTCGTAGGTTCACGAGATCGTGTTTAATCATTTTGCCGAATCGAGTGTATTGAAGATTTTCATTGGTACGGTCTATTTGCAAGCCTATTGCAGGTTTAAATTGCGCACCTATTTCGATATTGGTTTTCGGAACGGTTATAAATTTATTGCCAACAAAAATCAATTAGCGATTCGTTTTACAATTAAGCATAAGCTACAATTATATACAAACCGTTCCATACCTTACGAAACCCTAAAAAACGAAACCTCGAAATATCAATTAACATATTCAAAGTCTGCCAATCGTACGTTTTATCTGCATTCCCCTGAAATCAATATTCCACGCCGCCAGTCTAAATTTCAGGAAATTTTTCGACTCGCTAAAAAATATTCTTCGACAAGAAAATGTCGATTGCGCGCAATACCATCGTATCTCCCGCAAATATCCTATCGACGTCGATGCTCGCGTCGCGCACACACGTATGCATCTTCGTTAATAATATACAGGGGAATCTGATTATTTCTCTGCTTCACTGTTTTAATTTTGAACGATTTTTTTCCCCCAACCCCGAACGTCCGTGACGCGCCCTTCGCGCACATCCCCCTCTGCACGGTGCAGTTCAATGTTTTTACGCGGGGTGAGGTCCGATTGGTCGGCGGCCGCTATCCAAGTGGGGTGGGAAATGAAAGGCTGGCCACTCTTCGCCGTATACGCGAGATCGTACGGGTAACACACGTGGTCGAGCCGGAACGTGTGCTCCCGTCCGACAGACAGAGGGAAACGCTCCGGGATAAACGGAGAGAGCAGGTGAGAGATCGTTGGAGGTGGAGGCGCACGAAGGTACGATACGTGCGAACGAGTGTTTGCTGGTAAAACAAACACGTTTCTCTACTCTCGCACGCGCGTCGTTCCCGCTCGAATCTTAGGCGGTCGTGGAGCTCTTTGTTGCGTAAGGTTTGTGGGTAACGGGGGTGGCGAAATTTTACCTGATTACTGAGGGGAGTGCTATGGGAAGGGGTACTACTGCTAACCCATATGTACAGTGAAATTGATGCTTCGTCAGATAAATTTCTTTACGTGTAATCTGGCGTGTGTAATTCTCTTATTACGTTGAATTACTTACTGACGTAATTATGTTATTCTTGGAATTATTGTGCCAATGTTATTATCGATAAGGTACTTGTAATGTGGACTGATGATTAAGCACAGTCTGCTACTAGTATTAAATATGTGTTCAATAACTCAGTATCATTTTATTATAATTATTATTATTTTTATTATTTATTAATATATGTTCGGGATAAATCCTTTGCAAACACATTTCAACGACACCATACAATGATTGAAATGCGATACAGTGAAAACTACCCTTCTGTAATAACAGCGTAACACTATAATTATTCTAGCTTCTAAACTTTCCGCTTTCTGGACACGTTGCACGCGTGTCTCCTTTTTCGAATAACGAAATACAATATCCGCCATCGCAAACGTGCAATCGAATCGCGGCCGATTTCTTACTCAACCCGATTTTCACCAATTGACCGGAATCCCTTCCGCGGCACGGGGGTGTCGGAAGTCGATACGCGTTCCCCGTGGTCGCGGAATTAATTAAAAACCGACCGATCTCTCGAGTCTCGCGCAGCTGCAATGAAAATATTATCGAATATTTGCGCAAGACTCGGGGGCACGATCATTTTTTCCCGTCCATTAATTGAAAAATCCCGCGCCAACTTACAATCCGCGCCGAAAATTTGTTCACCCCCTACCATCCCCCCGTGCCGTTCCCTTTCGTCATTCGCCAAATGCGTGGCGCTTTCAACGAAAAAAATAAAAAAAAAAATAGAAAAAAGAACACCACGCAGATCGAAAGTTCGTATCCTTTCCGCGGATTGTCGAAAAGCGACGTGCAATTTGGAATCGTGGACGAAAGTATTCGATTCGACACGACTGGATGCTTGTAGGCCGCGCAGCCATCGCCGCTCGGCTCGGCGCGGCGCATCGCGCGGGGGCGCACGGGTGCATGCGAGCGCAGAACCTTTTACATTTTTACCACGGACGCGCGAGAACTCGATATTCCGACAAACACCGATTGGAAATGTTAAAAGATCGAAAGAATTTTAATGAAAACCCCCGACCCCATCGGTCGGCCCGGCCGAACGTGCCTTTTAATAGTTCATCCGCGTCCGTTTTTTTTTTCCCTCCTTTTTTCCCCCCCGCTCCATATCCCCGCCCTCTCTCTCAAACTCCATCCACCGACGTCCCTCTGTCTCTCTTCCTTTTTTTTCTCCTTTTTTTTTTCATTCGCTACGTTTCGGTCCGCGAGCGGCCCGCTGCGGCCGGACACAGAAAATATATATCTGTTGAAAAAGTAAAGCGACCGCCGTACGTTCGCCACCATTCCGGATGGACGGACGGACAGACGGACGGACAAATGGAAGGGCGAGAAGGGTGGGTTGATCGCGGGAGAGGTAGTAGCCCGACTGCTTGTGCACCGAAAAAAAAGAGGGGGCGGTATGAAGAGGAACGGAGATGGACGAGGGAGGAGAGAGCGCGGAATTATCTTTCCTCGTGCATGTTTATTTTTCGCGTGATTACAAACGAAGTTAATCTGAATCGAACGAAATTAATTTTATTGTCCACGGGAGAAAGCTCATCGCCGGTTCCCCCTCCGTGTCCCACGGCGGCCTTTCCACATTTCGCTCGGGGACAACCGCGTGCTCGTGACTCCCCGTGCACTATACATACCGACGGGACGCGACGTCGGCCACTAACGGACGTGCAATTCATTTGGAATTATTACGAAGAAAGTCGCGCGAACGCCGAGCGGAATTGGAATCAATGTCGACGAAGGTTGGTGCGGTGGCCGCGACGGAGGATCCCGGTGGACACAGAGGGGTTGATCAAACAGCCGGCGTTAAATGATACCGGCGGTAAATGAAATTCACGAATGTCTGAGCGGACGCTGGGTTTCGAAAAATTTCCGGGATTAATTCGGGACAGTTATTCGAATTGTCTCGATGCTCTTGTTCGATTGAATCCGCGGCTGCCCAAGGAGGCTGTTGGACGATCAATCGTTATGAAATTTCGAGGGATCGCCGCCGCGACGTTTATCTTCTCGTCGGAATAAAATTGTTACGAAGCGTAACACCGATCGAACGGCGAACTTTAATTCGCCGAAAAGATTGATTAACGAAGGGGAAACAATCGGGAAACTGATAGCACGTAAAAAGAAATGACGAACGGTGGGCCGTGATTGACATACCGACAGAACAGCAAAAATAGTATAGGGGTGTTTCGTAGCGCAACGTCGTATTAAGTGGTTTATAATCGATAATTGGCAATTAAAAGTGTGCTCGCTATCGGCGGTCGGAGGCCGTGAAATTAAAATAGCGAAACTAGAGAGTCGAAGGGTCGCGTGTGCGCGCAGGGCCGTCGCGTTCGATGATCGATCGTGGGAATGATCATCGAGGAAAGCCGCGGCCGTGATAAATAGTCCGGCCAGGTGAAAAATGATAATCGATTAAATGAACGCGCATACGCCCACGCAACGGCTATACGCAAACAGAGCCGGGAGTGCGGGCTCGTCCGGGTGGCAATGTTGACAAAGAATATTAATATTTTCGATACGTAACACGATTCCGTTGAACGATGACCCGAAATAGTCATCGGGAAAGTGATGAAACTCGAATTCCAGCCTGATTACTCGCGCTCGCTCCATTAACTCGAATTTCGCGCGGATCGATCGACCGTGCTTGTATAGTCGTGGAACTCCGTCAGTCACCCTTTTCGAATGGCAAGGTTCTTTCGCGATTTTAACCGAACTATTTATGTCGACATTGATTAGGGAAACCTATCGGGGATTTTTCCATGCATTTCCTGCCTGAGATTCACCTAAACGATCCCCCTAAATATTCGACGAACCGGGTCATTGGATTTTCGTAATCCGGTCGCGCGATTATCATCGAATGAATTGGGGCGAGCTTCCGTGTTATTCAGGGGTTGACGACTCTATTGCTGGCAAAAAAAAAGTACCGTTGGGATGCGACGAAAATTCTATTATTATTTCTATTATTTCTATTATTTCTATTATTTCTATTATTTCTATTAAGAAACGAGCGTTCATATTATTAAGAGGAACTTCCATTCAAACTATTACTTTAATTGCTTACATACATCGCGAATATATAATTGCTTGTTTCTAAGAAGTTCGCCAGTCCCAGTTAAGTTAATTTATTTTCCATCCGCAAAACGGATACTTTATCCCCTACTGAAGAAAAGTTTAAGCGATCCAACAAGGGAAACTCCAAACAGCAACCCATCAAACTCCACCCCACGATCACCCTGCCAAATCGTATTTGCACTCAGGTTTGTACACACACTCGCACAATTCCGCCCGTGCAGCACGTGCTACACCGTTTAACCCAAATCGCGCGACGTCGCGTATAAATCATTAGGCATTAAGCGTGCTAATTACAACTGTCTCTAAGCAGCTACATTAACGGCGTCGCGGCTGAACTGACGCCTGCGTTCCTGGAACGCGAAACGAATTTAGCGCGTCTGTTACCGCACGATCCTTAACTACTTCTTGGAATGCGAGTCGCTGGCAGTCGCGTCACGATCGATCTGCCCATCTCGCGCTTGAATTAGCACTCAAATTAGCAACAACGATAAGCGGGATCCGTACACGAACGACTTAACCTTAATAATATCGCCAAGTGCGTGAAAACAGATGAATGGAGATCTGGGGGTAGATTTCGTTTAACAATCTAACGGTGCAAAATTGCTGCCTCTATTAGAATACTATTTTTCGTTGATTTCATTGATTTTTCTACCCGTGAAAAATATTGCACTCGGTTTAACATCGATGGTCATACAATAATTTATAAAATGATTGTCTAATAAAACAAAAGACAGTTCAGCTACGAAAATCCTTTAATCCTTTTGTTTATAACAGCTAACGTTATCTTACATATATTGTTTTCTCTTCGCGGCTAACACCACGGTAGCCGAATTATTATTTATTTTTGCGTTTTAACGCCGTCGAGCGTTCACGTGGCTACGGGACAATCGTGGAAGTCGATGGTACGATGGAGAGCGCAACCACCACGGTCAATCCTGTCGCAGAGAACGAGACTGTATTATGCACGACGAAGGCGAAGAGGAAAGAGAGAAAACACTCTCGTCATCCCTGCAAGCCAAGCCCCCCGCCGGTCTGTTAATAAAAGAAGGGAAGAAAATGGAAGACAGACCGACTGACAGAGGACAATGCGAGAAAATAGGGGGGTAGCGAAGGGTGAAGAGAGGAGACGGGGCCACGGGATGACAAAGTCAGAGGGAAGAGGATGCTTCGGCGAGCGTCGCACGAGTAATTATTACGGATTTTCCGGATCTAATTCTCCGGACGGTAACACGACACAATTCACTCACGCAGATTGCGCACGAGAGGATGTAAATTCCTGTCAGTCGGACGGTCCATTTCATCTCCTCTTTTTTGTCGGCTCCTAACCGACACCGAGGTCGACGCTGGACGATTATTCGGTTTTCCACTTTCTCCCGTCTCTCCTTCTCTTCCTCGTATTTCCATTGCTACGTTTTATCCCGCTCCTCCGCGCGCCCGTCTCTGTTCCACTCGCCCAGCCGAACCCTTGCCGTCTCTCTTCCTCGCCGTATCCTCGTCCATCTGACTGGGTCGTTTTCAACCCCCTGAAACCCCCGTTCGTTCTCGGCTTTTAACCGCGATTACGGGGATCTCGAGTAGGCCTCTCGAGATCGAAGTAAAGGTGATTCGTGTTTCCTCGTTCGCCGATTTCCTTCGTGTTCGGGATTCAAGGTTACCGACGGCCCCTCTGTATTACCTGAATTTCCGTTTAATAGAATTTCGGTCTTCGTCAGCGACACTCTTTCCCTCTCCTCTTCCTCTCGAACTTTCTCTCCCGTTTTTTTCTGCCTCGCCCCCCCTGCTCTTCTTTAATCGCTTCTTTCATTTCCCCGGCCGTTTTCAATTTCGACCGTTTCGCTCGGTCTTTTGAAGCCGGACCACGGGAATAAAAGAACAGATTCCAGCGGCGATTTTTCTTTTTCTCTTTCGACTCGAAGCTTGCAAACCGCGCAGCGGCGTATCAATTACGCCCGATTTTTAAATTGTTACCGCACTAGCCCCTTCGATTTTGTTCCCGCCAACGTATCGAGGTCGTTCCTTAATTTCCTCCGCGAACGGCAGAGAACGAGGGAGGGTGGGATGGAGAGGGGAAGAGTGTGTGAGAGAGGGAGCACTGACAGCTTCTCTGACCGATCGTTTCATTGAAATCTAAAATCCGTTCGAGCTCGTGGAAACGGCGAATCGACGAGTAAATATACGCTGTCACTTCGAATCTATCATTAGCAATACTGGGAACATCTAATTACCAGTTAGGCCAATTTCTCTGAAACGTTGCTCCCCCCATCCCCCTCGCCAATGAATGTGGCGTTAGAGATCAGTTTCTGAGGCACGAGAGTCGCGCCCTGTACGCTTAAAATTCCGAATACTATTCTTTCGCTTGTCAATCATTTCGTTGGAATCTCATATGAAACTTTCTCATGGAGGTTGCCCGGGGTTAAAGAGGCCCCGATCGAAAAGTACCAATTAAATTGATTAAAGTAAGCGATACACGTATGCTGGAGTAATAGATTCTATTAAATGAAGTTGCTTTTGTTTTACAGTAACGTTTTATTGTATATAACGAGCCTGTTGGAATTGAAATGTAATACAGGGTTCACGATTGAAGAGAGTACGGCGTCGAGCAAGTAGATTCTTCGATACTGGTTGAACTTTTGTTCAACAGAGAACAAAAATTTGACAATTTCTTGGACAGCCGTTTATGTATTACACGAATACCGAGGGGATCTGTTTCATTAAATGATCAAGCAGCCCAAAGCGTTCCAAGCCCTGCATAGGATTCCACTCAAAGGAACCGGCTAATCGCAGAATCTATTACATTACCGCTACGTGGCTATTCATCGAACTCAAAGATGAGGCTGCCATATGTCAATCGCCATTCATTGGCACAATTTAATTCTTATAAACTCTGGCGAAATCCAAACTTCATCAACCAATAAGGTTCAGACTAAACTGAATAATATATGCACAGATTAGTGTATACTGAAATACTTCTTGTTATTACAAATTTCCCCCACGATTTGAAGAAGTAAATGAATCGGCACAGCTATCGACTTAATTTAACATTGCAATTTCCGGTTTTATCGCAGCAATTGTATCACGTTATTGTGACGCACGGAAAAACGGATGAAACACAAAACGTGTGGTAAATAATTTGTTCTCGATCGAACTATTATTTTCTTCTTCGCGCGAGATCCGTGTCAACTGCTCAATTCATTTCCGCGTTGCCAATAATACTTGTCCAGCGAATTTACGTGAAGAAGAAGAGAGCAACAAGGGGGCCAGTTTCCGTGCGATAACTCGCGTGACGCCTAATTAAACGTTCCCCCGCTCAAAATATCATATTCACCTCCGCCAGAACGATCTAGATATCAGCCACCGTGTCACCGTGCGTGCAACTACGGCGACGAGACACGCACACGGACACACCCGGGGTCAGGAACGTGTGAGTGGTCATTAAGGATGCCGGGGGCCACTAATCGTCATCAGAGACGTATTCACCGACGGCTCCGTACGCAGAAAATATAAAATTGCCTGTCGCGAGCTGGTCAATAGGCATAATGATTATTTTCCGTGGTATAATGAGCGCCAGTCACTCCCATCGCGTCCCTCTCGCGGATTACGTCTGCACGTTCGACGGATAATAAAGGATCCGGGTCAATAGCGATGTAATGAGGCATCTGGACATCGTCGCCAAGATTCCATTCGTTTATGTCGCCTTTTGTGAGCTCGCGAGGACGATGTATTTATTATACGTTTCTAGGCGCCCTGCTTTGTTCATGGGACTTTTAAGTTCCCCACTGTGCTCTTTGATACTCAGTTTGTGGTATGAAGATTGGACATTCAGTAATGGTAACGGATCTTGTATGTAGAGTGGTGTAGTACGTATATGTATTTTTTAGAGTTCTTTGTGGAGCGGTGAAAAAATATAGGAAAGAATTCTCGTCCTTTTATTAATTACCTTATCGTCTGTAATTTACTTCGTTACTAATTTAAAAAATGTTACGAATAGCGGATACTCGTGTTATGATCTCAAAATTTTTAATCGTACTTGTTTACATTTTTCTATATGAAATTCGGAAAAATTGAACAAGTTACTTTGACAAATCAAATGTGTTATGAAAGGCAACAATTTATTCGATGTTTCCTCGAAACTTTCATCACAATACCGAGCAACCCTTTCTACGAAAAACTCTCAACAAAAATCGTTTATACATTTCATAATGTTTCACCCTTATTTTCGACGCTGTTGTCGGTTCGATCGCGAAATTCGTTGGCGACTTTACTTGCGCATATTCATTAACGCGCCAGGATAATTCATTCGTACATGTAGGGGGATAGAAATATTTTTCGGCGAGTAAAAAGTACACAGGCTGCGCGGAGATCTCGCGTGACGAGAATTTCCACGGGTCCCGGTAATTATGAGAATGCGTGTATTTAATTTAGCGCCGAATTAATTCGATTCTGCTGACTGAGGAGGGGCAGTCGCGTTCGAAGAATACGTAT
The DNA here is from genome assembly GCA_963583965.1 of Nomada ferruginata. Classification (NCBI taxonomy): domain Eukaryota; kingdom Metazoa; phylum Arthropoda; class Insecta; order Hymenoptera; family Apidae; genus Nomada; species Nomada ferruginata. The sequence goes on from OY757224.1 coordinate 9,585,739, forward strand.
ATAATTGTTAGGTTCCAGTCCCTTCGTTTTTCATTCATTCTTTTCGTCGTTGGTGCTCTCCTTCGTATTTTTTTACATTCTGCTTCCTTTTTGTTCGCAATCTTTCACCCAGCAAGGGAGTAAATGCGACTCAGAGTTTATTCGAAGGAATTAAACGAGCCAATTTAGTATGACAAAAATGTAACACTAGAGTTCCCTAATATATCGAACAGCTTCCGGTCAAAATTTGTAGAAAACAAATAATTCATGCGGAAACCCTGATTTCACGTAAATCTCTTCTTTTAGCATTTCTGCTGCCTGACTGAACTGAATGGGACAAATAGATTTAATGAATTTTCGCTAATCCTGTGAAAAGTAAATTCGACAGATATTTCTAGTAGAAATCTTCGACTTATATTTCATAAGAGATGAATGGCTTTCAATGACCATACAGAACCAAGCAGTCTATTCTGATTATCAATAATTTGAATTATCTATTCAGTTACTTAGCTGTACGCGTTTGTCTTGTTTCACACAAGCGAAATAAATAGTGTGCGAATAAAAAGTATGACCAACAGACTCGCATGTGCCTTATCTTTGTGCAGCTGTTTCTTCTGATCCTCGTCGGTCGTCGACATAAAATGTTTTATTCTTCAAAATGTAATGCACACTCAGCGCCGCGATGCAACATAAATTCTAATTGTTCCCAGAACTGAAATTCGTCCGAAAGGGAAACGATAAATTAAAGAAAGAACAATCGTCACGGAAGGCACGACGTTCCAAGCAAGTTTTAACGATCCCGCGAAATTCGTGTAACGAAATTCCCGTGGACGCGCGAAATTTCCGTAAATTAGTCGGCGCTAAGTAACAACGGAGTCGTCATTTCGCATAATTTACTCGCATAATGTCGGGGCCCCGGCGAAATTGAATCGTTAGGACTAACCGCATCGAAATAAATGGCGAGGTCGCAATTTAATAAGGACCAGTCACCATCTTCCGGTGATTAATTCTTGCTAAAAAGTTCCAGCAACTTTACAGACTCCTTTCTCATGGATCCTAACTTCTCGGAGTCATTCTCACCGACCGCCGACCTCCGTTGCTCACCCTACTCGTCCGCCGAGGGTGAAGTAAACTTTCGACCCCCCCCCCCCCGCCCCGACGAACTTTCTTTCCCGTAAAACAGCCGGCAACGACGAACCCCTCCCCCCTCATCTAACGCCATTGACACCTAATGTATTTAATTTCCAATTAGCCGCGGCATAATTCGATCGATATTTATGACCGATACGTTTTCGTTGCCGTTTCATTCCGTTTCTTCGACGAACTGCCGCCTCTGCTCCTATTATTTTATCTGGCTGTGGGGTAAAAATGTAGCTGTCTTTTATGTCCAAATAGCATTTGGAAAAAAAATATTTGGCATTTCGATGAAAGCCTAGTAACAATTGTGTTTTCGATGAATCGATATATTGAGCAATTATTATCCTACGAACCTGATATTTCCATTTCCATCATTTTTTTTTTTTATTATAGTGATTGCAAACAAGAACCCTTTCTATTAAATATCGGAAATGAAAAAACCACGCTCTACGTGGCATAGAATAAAATGTATACCATTGTACTGTTCTACTTTGTTAGTGCGGCTATGCTTTCATGTAATATACAATATATTACAAAGTATATATTGCAATATAAAGTAAAGTTTAATGAGACTGTCGTTGAAATTATGCGGCTGTAGAAGCGGCTTCAGATGAAAATAGGTTGCCAACAACTTGGCCAATTATGACCATAATTGTGACATACATTATGCTAATATTGTTCGTCCGTTTATTTCGCGCCAGTCTTTATCCGCAAACTTTCGGGCCGAGGGATGGGAGAAGAGTTTGACGAAAAACGTCGTCGAAAAAATGGTTCGTCTAAAAATTCCTCCTCGCACCAACGAAACCGCGATAAATTTGCGCACTTTTGTGACTAAAATCTCGCCAACCCGGCTCGCGTTGCGGCCGGCGCAATAAATGAAGATCCGCAACGTGCGTTTGCTAATCGCCACTTCTGTCGTTTCGTGAATGGAAAACTCGCGCGAATAACGAACGAAACAAATTTTCAGAAGCGCGCAGGCACTTGCGGGCAATTATTTCACAAAGCATCTGTCACGGAGTGGAGAATTAAACATTTAACGTAAAATCGTTGCAACAGTTCCAGCTAACTGAATCACTAGGTACGTGTATATAAATTCCCCGAAGTCTGCGATACATCTTCATCATTAATTCAATTAATTCCTGAAACATCGAATTCTCGATTCAACGGCCGCCCTTAAGCATCTATCTGCGCGTGTCTGCACTTTTCACGGCGAAACGAGAAGGGTGGAGCAAGGGGAATAATGCGAAATCGACGCGTTCGTTCTGGCGAACGTTTAAATTCGTTCGAAAAACAGCAAGACACCCCGGTCGAACGTTTCGAATCGCGAGCTCCTCTCTGCTCCTCCTCGATCCGCGCTCGTATATTGCTTAATGTTTCATTCGGCAACGCGAACGAAAGGTTTAATAAAATACGCCGAATGAAAAACGAGAATCGTAAAAACCCGGAGTCCCAGGGCCTTTCGATATTTCTTCTTTTTTTTTTCGACATTCGCTGGGATGGGGGTGGAAAGAGGGTGGGAGATACAAGTTATTACGCGACGCTTGGCTCAGACCCGTTTGAAATCCCTGAAGCCATTAAAATAGAAATGGGAAACTCGGCCCTCCCAATTTCAGCATAATATTGTGATTACGATATGCAGAGACGCTTATATATTCGCGCTGGTCCGGACAAATGCCCCATGCCCAGTGTACAGCCAATATCAGTATCGCCCTTCTCCACATTCACCTACCCCCTATACATTTATTCCTGCATAATCGACCTCTCACGTCATTATTCCTCCGACGCCTAAATGTATATTTTAATAATACATCCACCAGCCGGACGCGGTACACTCGATTTTGTCTTAATTTGATTTCGGCCAGACTGTCTGCTTCCTATTTTTTCCCCGTCTGGGCTACCGACCAATCGGACGCTTGTTCCTTCGCGTGGAATTTCATATGTCAATTTCACGGCGATTCGTTCGCAGATTCAGTGCAAGCTTCGATGAAAATTTCACGATTCTCCTTTGACAATGTTAAGTGAGAGCCTGATATTTTATCCGATGCTTTATTAAAGACCTCGTCCATTCGCGATTAATTTGCGCGCGTGAAACATTGTATAAATGTTATCCTGTAATACTACTTAATTATGTACACGTCTGTTCGTCCGCATATTATACCAATCGAATTGCATTATTACTTCATCGCACCGAGACGAAATTCGATTTCCTTATCGATTCGAGGAATCCAAAGCCGCCGACGTAAACGTAAAATTTCAAAATCATTTCGTAAGTTCGCAAGCATTGGAAAAATCGATGGTGCACTCCGTGCTAAGATTGAAGGGAACGTCGAGCGGAAGCCGTCAGTCGGACGAAGAGAGTACGATGTTGAAGAGTTGGGAAAAATTTTGCGAATGCCCAGAAAACAGAACTATCGCGGCACTTCCGCGGCATCACCATAAATCCCAAGTGGTATGGCTACGTAGGTCGTATTCGCGCGTGAGATAGTGCCGCGAGTGGAGAATGTATCAAAATCAGGCGCGAGGTTGCTTTATGGACGGGAACGCTCGTAAATACGCACTTCTGCTACTCCTACTCGGCTGTGGAACGCCCGGGACTCGGAGAGAAACTGCCTGGAATAGGTTGGCCGATAGAGAAAGGGCCACGAAATAGCTTCTACGGGATGCTAATAAAAGATAGAGCCGGTTAGATAGAGACTCCAGCGGCAGATATCGCCTCGCCCTTACCTTCTAGCGTCTATTGTTTCGCAGATCGTCGTCGTCGTCTTGTGACCAACGTCACGGAAGCAACCGGAATTGATTGCTAGAACCGTACGTACGAAAATAATTCGGGAGACCCCTGCCTGTGGATCGCGATTGCACCGAGTCTGGGCTTGTCAATTGACGATTAATTTTAAAAAAAGTGGAAAGTGGTTATCTTGAGATTTTGATAATTTTTTTTTAAACGAAATGTTGGGAACTGTCGTGAAGGTTGCAGTTTTAGACCTTTCTATATGGACGTCGAATTTGAATAACGATTTTCTAATTCGATTTGCTTGATTTCAATTTAAATTTGTAACTTTCAATCTCTGTGTTCGAATTACAATTGGAATGAAAGTTCTTTAATTCGATTTCTTGGTTTTCGATATTGAATGGAGGGTTTAATTCGTTTTTATAGGCAATCTACGTGCATATGTTTGGGTGCATTAAATCATTTCCACAAATATGCAATACGCAACACAACGAAATAGCGCGATACTTTCTAGAAGCATCATTCTGTGAGATATCGCATATCTAGGAGAAATTGTTTGTCACACTTGTTGATATCTCTACTGTCGGCATTTCTGTGAAAAACTTCAACGCTTTCTATAATCTAAGCTATTAAATTTACATTAAGAGAAAATATGCTTCATGAATGTAGCTGGTTATATTTAAAGAGAGGGATGAAAGTATTATGTAATGTGGACAATTATACGTAAGACGGGCTCGAGTCAAGGGTACGTTAACGATTCTCTGAAACGTTTCCCTGAGCGTTTCCCAGCCGATTCAAGCCTGGAATTCCCTTACGAGCAGTAGAAACAGTTATACCCCGGCAGTGGAGAGTGCTGATCGATATCTAACGATCAAACTTCATTTCCCCTGTACACACTGCCTTCCGAATTTAGAAACCAGAGATTCGCTACCCCAAGATTCAACGAAACGCAATATAAAGAATTAACGAAGGCAAACAATCTGAAACCTGCACAATTAAAAATATTAATCAAAACGAATTGAACAACGCATTCCTAAATTCCGCACGGTATAACTCCGTTGTTCCAAATTTGAGCGCGAATAAAGAAGGAAGATAAAAAAACAAGTGACTCGCGACACGCCATGAAAGATAGTGAATAAAAAAGAATTAATCATCGGCGGCACGGTGGAACAAAGGGGGAGAAAAAAAAATATCGCCGTTGGGAAGTTCCTGTTTCGCACGGAACAGTCCGCTTGTCACAAAGACAGAAACAGGCGGTGTGAAAGCAGGGAGCAAGGTGTTAGTCCGCACGGAATTTCCTACGCTTGATGCCGGATACGAGGCTTAATTGCACCACCACACAATGTAAATATTCCGCGTCAGTTAACCACCGTCCAGCGTACACGCACGCCTGTTCTACGCACGCGTGTGAATGAAACCGGCCATTCTGTCATCTACGGTAATGCCAGTGTGTCATCGCTCTCTCGCATGCCCGCGTTATCGTCCACAATGAATCCTTGCAAACCGGCCTTTTTATTCCCCCCTCGAAATGTATCTGAGCAAACTGCGTAATATAGATGATTGCACGGCCGCCGATGACAAACGCTAAAAATACCATGATTTAGGGCACGCGCACGCTGATAAACTGTACACGGGGGCTGGCAAGATCCGAGTATTGCATATTTCACTCGATGTTCAACGCCAATGCGTTACCACTCTCGTGTCGATTTCGTATCCACCCTGATAAATTATCCCCCCGTTTCAGTTGTTACGTATTGAAACTCGCCATCGAAGAAGCGTTAGGGGGTGAAGGAATTTTTTGCGGCGCGAAATTGTCAGACGATCTTTCATATTCGTTATTGTTCGAATGAGCAAGCACTGGGTCAGTGCATGGGGAAAATTGTAATTTTACTTTCTGGATAGCGTGGTATTAAATGAATGGAAAATGTGCCGAATTTCAAGCCTGACATTTGTGGAGTTTAGTCTGTTAAATAGTTTTTAATAATTTAACTCTCGCTATGAGAACATTTTTTTTTTTTACGTAAGTGCAGGGAAAAAAAAGTTTGCATTTTAATATTCAGGATGTCCATTGGCAATGTAAAACGTTTGAGTTTATTGAAGATTAACGTGGATAATAAATGTCTGCAAAGCTAAAATCTTCGAATCAACAAGGGTAGAGTATCGGCGAACTGCGAATTTCTCTTTTCCTTCCGCGATATATCGATAGGGAAGCGCAAACACGGTGTGCAGAGTGACCCAGCCGAAGGAAGTTCCTAATCCCTATGGCCAGGCTAACGTTCAAACCCACAGCGAGCTCGCCAAGCAGATAGTTACACCTTCGTACAGAGATACAGGTAATGCCTGTTTACAGATATCGAGGCAGACATTAATACGAAGTAGCATCCGTGTACACCGGAGGATTATATCATTCTTAGAAGCAGGTAGCCGTGACTTTCAGCGAATTTCGTTCCAACAATGATAGATTGTATTCCATTCAGGATGTTGCAAAAATAAACAACACGAGTGCTACGAAATCTGAAGGTTTTATTTAATTCAGAAGATAAAATTCTAAATACAAAATACAAAAATGAACACCTAGAGAAATATTGTAATATAAATTTTTACAGAACGTAGATTATCTGTGAATTGAGCCAAGCTATACTGTACTGCAGTATGACATTGAATATTCAGAGTAAAATATTTCAATGAATAAAAATCTAATTTCTAGAAATCGACAAATTGCCTGATCTCAGTTTCCTTCTATTATTTTCTCAGAACACCCTGTACACCGGTTTCCATTAATAGAGGCCTGAAATGCGATCACAAAGGGGGAATTTCTTTCTCGAGTAACTCGCAATCAAGAAACTTCTTATTACTCGGTTTTAACCCCTTCGACGTGGGTTTGAAGAGCAGAGATGAAGGATCGGTGGGCAGCGGTCATCAAGGTGGAAAACGGGGTTGGATGGTAGCGACGCACACGTACAGTAGCATCCCTTTCAACCCCGCACTTAGGGTGACCATCTCATTTATATAGTAAAACAGAGTCGCGCAATGGTGAAGCAGGGACCGGGAGTTCAGTTTGTTTGTCGAGCAAACGTTTGCCGACGACACCGCCGGACACTGGTGCCTAGCCAGCTCTGGTCCTTGGTACAAGTCTGTCCGGACCACTGAAGGTAGGTCCAGAGAGGGTGGGTTGGTATCGGGGGGGGAGGGATTTAATACCATCTCCCAGGATGAACAGTGGTGGTCAAATAACTTCGACCAAGTGATTCCCTGCGACGGTATTAATGTGCCCAGTCCCTTCGGGCTTCTGTCTCATCCCGAAATGTCGATAATCTAAAGGCAGTGGTTAAACCGCCCCTCCAGCGTCATTATCCGTGCTGTGCCCGAAATCAGTTCCCTTCGAACGACACGCAACACTCTTTAATAAATACATCCTATCAACGGACCGACAAATGACTCCTCCGTCTACGTTAGTTAGGCTCGTTTAATTAAGCAGCTTCGATTACACGGTCCAATAAAGGCGCGAGGATTAAATTCACCGTGCAAAAAGTCCACAGTCACTACGGCGACAATCAGTATTAATTGAAAATTCCCATCGACAACTGCCGCCCCCTCTGCGTCAGGGTGGGCGAAGAGTTGTCTGACGTCAATTCGAAGAAGCAAACACCCCGTCCTGTCCCCCATGCTCACCCCCGTGCCCGGGGAAACAGAACAGAAACGGACGGTCTCGCGTAAACGAAGATTAAACACGAGTGTGACGCCCGCGATTCCAAGATTCCATTCGTCTTACTCTAAGATCTAAACATCAAGGTCGTAAATCCATCAATAAACCCCGGCGCCCTCCTCGCGGTGACCACATTTGCTTAGGGATAAGAAGCAAAGACAAGCACACGGGGCGGTGGGTCGGACGGGGCGGAGGGGAGGGTGGCGAGGGGGTGGTGTAGGTGTAAGTCTGTAGGGCAGTGAGGAATGGCTCGGTCTGGCGAGCCTTTAGCCCCGGCTTAACATGTACTGGAAACACCATCCCCTATCCTTCGTGTCGGGGCCAAGTTATACCCGCAAACAGTCGTACATTAGTGCCTGCAGGAGTCCTGCAGGATTTATAAGGGGCGCCCGCGGGCGCACAGGAGGCTATGCGGCCGTCTCTCGATGGTTAAAACTAGAAGAGACCGGCGAGGGATGGGTTGGGGGGCGAGAGTCGGCCGTGTGTGCAAGTATCCTGACCCGGCACGAGAGAAAGAGGGACAGGGCGAGGACGGGGGGCGAAGGTGGAGATGTTAGGGAAACGGGATCCAATCGAAGTGGAAGGGTGAAAGGTAGGCTACCGTAGAGAGGAAAGGAGGTTGATCCCCAGGTTCCAGTTCCCTGGAATACGAGGGAATATTTAACGTGTGCATCCGATGCACTGGTCAGTTTATGCTACGCTGAATTTCCCTCTAACCCTTGCGCAAACCTGAGATTCCCCGCGATCCGTAGAGCCGGTCGGTGGGAACGTACACCGTCCGCGATAGACGCGGAGTTGTTTGTTGTTGCTCACTGCGACGATCTTAAATCGATAACAATCATACGTAACGCCCCGGTGTATGCAGTGTTCGGGATATCGTCATTGATCATGCACGGAGAGTGGAATGGATAATGCGCAACCCGTTGGGGATTATCGCATTCGATCCTCGAATTCGTTCTTGAACTCCTTGTACACGAAACTGCAGCCCGTTGGCCGTGCTTTAACGAGCAATTGGCAGGCAGTAGGAACGGGCTAAACATCAGGGACGAGGTTCAACTTGGAGTCTCTAAGAGTTCCGTTCGGTACGTGAGCACGTCGCCAGAGGGTTGGATCGGTCGCGGAAACAAGATGGGGGCTCGGTCAAGGGGGTTGGTCAGGTTGAAGGGAGGTCGACTAGGTGGGTGGTGGTAGCCAGTGGTCAGCACACTTGGCCGACCCTACTTCGCTAACTAGTTTAATGATATATGTTGAGCTACAAGCGCCTTGATTAATCGTTAACTAATGTTGGACCTCGTAGTGCACCACCACCATCGCCGGTACCACCACCATCGCCGCCAACACCGCCGTCGTCGCCACTATCACCGAGCACAGCAACACCGTGCCACGTCCAGGAGGAAGGGAAAGGAAGCTTCTGTATGACGAGGAAGAAGGGAATGGTGTGGAGAAGGTCCGCGCCGCCACAGCAGCCCTTACCCTCGTCGAATCCACGGGACCCAAACTCGAACGTGGTCAAACAGAAATCTAATCTCACTCAGCGCGTAATTTGATTTATGATTCGCGACCGTTCGACTGGAAGGAGCTGGGTGAACAAAAAAATATTGAAGAAAGAAGAACGACAGCTCTTGGAGTCATCGATGTAATTTGTCGGAGTGTCCATAGTCCACGGGGATAAGAGAGTGAGAGAGAGCGGTGGGTGGGTTTGGCCGTACGCAAATTTACGTCTCGCGAGAGACGTCCCGAAACCCCTTCAGCCTTCCTCGAATTGAATTAACTCGGCGTCTTCCCCTGGCTCTATTCCTGAGCTCTGCACGTGGAACATTGGTCATCCCTAATTCGCTTATGGCCCTCGATCAATTAAGTCGTCGGCCATTCACGCAAATCCCGTTGACCCTGCCAGACGTCGCCGAATGCCGGACGGGAACACCGTGTTGCTTTGTACGCATCGACGCATCGTTCGATACTTTGCTTTGTAATTGCCGATTACGCGGCGAAATAGAGATACGTCGAAGTGAAGGTCCTTTTACTTTTGTAAGAAAAAGTGTTGATATCGTGAATGAACGTGGACTCAGATTTTATTATCTTGAGCGGTATAAGGAACAGGTGGTGAATCGAGAAAATTCATTCAGGGCGAGTTCTATTATATTTCAAGAAATAAATCCTACTTTTGATTAAATACTGCGAATGGTACCTGGGACGGTATCCACGAAAAAACTGGATATCCAAAAGTATATAAGTATACGAATAATAAAGGAACCGTGCCAAATTCCAAGATACATATGTCTCTCGAAGTGGAGGTCGAATAGCTTTTCTCCGCTCTAATATCAAAGTGGTAGAACGAAGACGTGCTCGTGGAAAGGAAGAATGGCATTTGAGCAACGCGTCGCGGTATTCAGCTCGCATTCGATTATGCGCCGAGCGGCGATCATAATATGGGACTGGCGTGCACGAATATGGCGAACGTATCGCGTTGCTTTGGACTTGGAGAGGGCTGCGACGGGGAGTGCCAGAGAGGGTGGCTCAGGGATGCAAGACACCGTGAAATTACCACCAGAGTCTCCCATCCCCGTGGGGGTGGCCGGGTTGGAACGGACTCTGTCCACTCCGCGCCCTTGGACCACCGTCCAGCTGGGTATTTGTCTTGTCTCCTTGTTTATGAGATTCAACATTGTTATTTGGCACTGCACCGGAGAGTTCTAGGTACCGTGTGACCGCTAGTTTCCGGCGAGTTTCCTACTTTAAAAGGCTGTGCCCCGGTGTGCAATTGCACCGTGACTTATCCGCGGTTCTTCCTCCCTGCTCGATTGTCTTTAATCAAGCTGGAAGTCTCCTAGTTCCGGTGTGTTTATTTAGAAGGCGCGGCTGGGTGTGAATTCTTTTTCAACGTTTCAGTATCTATCGAGAATAATGTTCTATTGCAAATATTGCAAATATTGCAAATGATTGGTTCCAGGTTTAAAATGTAGAAACTAATCTAACAGAAATATGCACGTACGTATTAGACTAATTTATTCTTCTGTGCTCTATTCTATATTTGCAATAAAAATCGTAGAACGTATGAAACTGGTTTCAACTATCAACTATTCAAGTATCCGTACAAACATTAATATAATAAAAATCGTAGTCCAAGGCTGAAGTGCTTTCCAAATCTGAATGTGTGAAAATTCCTAGCGACATCGAAGATGTGATCCAAAAATGATCGTACAAAAAAAGGACGTTGCAATCTTCGCCGTTTAATAACAGGCCGCGGCGCAAGCTCGGTTGCGTGGCAATATCGTTAGGGCGGGCCGCATTTTCAATTAAATATATCTGGCGCAATCGCGACGCCTTATCGTGAGCGTAATACGTTCTCGATTGCGCGGCAAACATCGAACTGGTTTGGGCAATGGTGCCATATACGGTCGGTAGCGAATTGCAATCACGTTTCCCGCGGTGCTTAACGGTTGCTCCTCGCAAGATACTGTTTTAAATCAGTCGAGATAATGTTATCCGGCTTGCGCTCCGCCTAATCGTCGAATTATCTCGACTACCAACACGGCTAAGCACAGCGCCAATGAGTTTCTTTTACTTGCACGAATATACGCGTGGAATTGGACTAAATAAACGAGAAAATCAATGGAGGAAAGAAGCTGTCGAAAGGATAGACGTATTACAATTTAGTAAATAATTTGGTGATATTGAGAATGCGCGAGCAGCTTGTCGAAAATCTCGATGAGAAATTTTACACGTTTATTTATATTAATCTGTATTATTTAGTCAGGGTTAAAAGTGATTCTCACGATGATCTCGGGGGTTTGTACGAGCGTGTAATTGATTGAGCGCTCGCAGCGAGAGGGACCACCGTTTTAATAAGTATTTCCCAAATGGATTCTTAGAATCTCGTTAAGGAATGATCTCTGGCTAAATACGCACGTCTGGCCGGTTGCACACAAGCGCCGCTCCGACTAATTATACTAAATTAGATATCTACGTGGCAGAAAAGTCGCTGTTTCCGTAGGCGGATACAGAGAACCATAGATCGCCAATGAATACATCACTGTTGCCAATTAATGCCGGACCAATTGAACGGGCAATTACTAAAATAAACTCGCGTACCTTCCCCTGATACAACATTCTCAGATCTGAAGACATATGTCTCGTCGAATCGAGGACCGTAGCAGGGTTCGAAAAAATTCCTGCCATTTGTGACCTATTGATCTTAAATCTCCAAATGCAGAAAAAAGAAGATGGGTCAGGCCAGGACGTTTCGAACAAAGAAGGAGTGTCCACGTGACGGGGATTCGTATCAGCAGGTGGAGATTGAACGAGTGACACGGCCCAATACACGGGAGAGGAGGGAGATCGGTTTGGGCGACGCGGAGCGGCGCGCAACCCCGCGACGGGAGCGTCGGCAATTAATTTTACAAGGGCGCAAAAGGGATGGCAAAAAGCGGTAGAGGAAAAGCGGCCCGTGTGGGCCGAGCGGACGACTCGCTCCGCGCCGTGGTCCTCGCGCGACGATGGGTTTTTATCTGCAGCAGAGTTGTCAGGCCAACGAGTTCTCTGCCTCGTTGCCTGGCCACTGGCGTATAATGTCCACCGTCAATATAAGCTGTCGGATGCTTTTTCCTAAATTGACAGATTTTCAATTTAATCAAGTTCCAATCTAATGGAAAAATGCCCGATCTATCGGGGGATGTATGTTCGGCCGCGACTCTCTCCCTTTCTCTCTCTGCCTCTGTCCCTCTTTTCTGTCCCCGCCCTGTGTACGTGCACGTATGCACACGTGCACGTACGGATGTAATCCGTGTGTCTACGTATACACGGGCACGTGTGTATAGAGAGCAGGGTACGAACGACGGAGACTGAATGTACGGCAGGCGCGGAGGGGCCAGATTGAAATAATACTTTTATGTTTAATCGCAATCGAGGAATCCGCTCCACCGATTGTGCGGAGCCGCACGCCGATCTCTGAGATTAATCTATTGATAAACATTCCATCACTCCGCGAATAGCAAGCGGGAGAAATAGACGAGCCGTCGCGTCGGGCCGACGGGATATCACCCATCTCACCCTCTCTCTCCCGCTATCGCAACCCCCTTCTACCGTGCAGTCACCATTTCTCTCTTTCTGTAAACTCCTCTCTTGCACCCCTTGTTCCTTTCTCCATTTCTCTTTCTCTCTGTCCGTTTCTCTCCTCTCCCTTTTTCTTTTTGCGGGTTTTCGTCGACGTCATTCTGGCTGCCTTGCTTTTACCGAACCGCGCTGCTTGTCGAGCGTGCTTTCCTTCCTTTTTCCGATCCTTTTTTTTCCCCGCTTTCGATTCTCTCCCCCCCCCCCATCTTTTTGTTCTTTATTGGCTGAGTAAACCTTTCGCGAGCTGCAAGCACACGATCGTGCGTCATAAAATCGCAGATTTTCCAATCCATAAAGCGACGTCCGTCCGCCGCGCTGCGATGCTTTATGGATTTCGAAGTTTGGATACTCGAGCAAAAAGGAGCGGAGACGGGGTAGACGAGAATTGCTTTGTAATTATCGCGGTACGATTCCAAGGGTTTCTTTTCCCCTTCTGACGCGTCTCGAAATTGACGCACGGTAATTATTCTTACGGACGGATGATTAGCGGATGATTTACGATTTTCTTTGGTATTTATTAAAACGGCACTGAGAATAGCTTCTGCAGAGGGGTCGCGAGGAATTAGGAGATACGAGCTATAAATTCATTTATGCCGTAGAAAACAGACAATGTCTCGTTTGAAATATGAGTAACTACTTAGCCAGTAAACGAGTTAGTTGGCAAGCTTCGACGACAGCGAGAGTTTCTCCAAGAGGAGAACAGCCGCGCTTGATGAACAGCCAACACAAAGTAGCGAATTACACGCTACAGGCGTCGCTACATTTTATAGGGTTAATCTTACAGCACGGACGTCTCGGTAAAAATCAATTCGAACGGAACAGAATGAGCATCGTTTATTTCGCGGAGATACGGCAAGCAAGACTTCAATTTTTCACTTCGCAATCTCCCGAAACCCTGACGCGAAACTTCAACAAGGATCTTTTGATTTCATTCTGAAACGAATTCCAGAAACCAGACCGCGTCATCTCCAATTAAATTCCTGATGAATAGTAAGTCAAATAAAAAAAGTCTACACCTCGATGTTATCACAGCAGTACAATGATAATGTCATCGATTGAATGAATAAAACGGAAATATAAGAAACCCCATATTTAAAAAATCACAAGTTACGAACGCACCTCGCATGCGTATTCAGAACTCCGAATTTCTGTTGCCACGTGAATTCGCGACGAATTCGCTGTCGGATTCGCGGGGAACGCAACATTGTTCCGGGTTAACCGACGATAATTGTGAAATTCGATCGAAACCCGATTGACTCGGTGAAATGAGCCTGCAGAGGTAATGAGATCCGAACGCGAAGCCGGCTGGTTTGCTGCGCCAGCACCCCTCGTTTGCCTTCAATCACTTTCTTGACAGATGCATTTACGGTCCGGCCTCGTGGCCATCAAGATGGAATGCGCCTTAAGGCCCCTCTCTGCGTGGCCGCCAGCCCTCAGCCACCTATCGATCCGTCGAATGCACCGAAACGTACAAATGCAACGTTAAAACGAGACCGATTGTGCGGTTACGTGTTCTGGCAAAAACGTAGCGTATCGCTTCGCGAGCCATCGCTTCTGCTTATTCCCTCGGTGGGTATCTCTGAAGGATCCACGAGGGGAACGTTCGTGACGATGCATTTGTTCACCGTTTAACTGGATTCTGACTGGCAGATACGTATCGACTCGCGACCGAGCGTCTTTGCCAAAGGTACTCGATACGTTTCGATGGTATTTGCTGCGAGTCATCCGCGGTAGTGCACAAGCGGGCAGAAGTGTGATCGCGACCCGATAATCGTCGGGGTTGATATCTCGCGATTATTTTTATGACACAGTATTCTTTTCAGCCCGGCTGGCTCGGCGATTTCAATGCCCTATCCGAGGGGCACTTTCGAAACGGTGAATTTTCTAGCAGAATTTTCGCGCGGACTCGACGGAGGCGCGATTTAGCACAGTGTTTCGCTGATAATGAAAGAATAAGGAGAGACAGGAAGGCGTGAAGACCATGAGAGAATCGTGGCCGATTGAGGTGAATACGAGCTATCAAATGCTGTGATTACTCGTTCTCGAGATTTTTTTTCTTTTTTTAATAGTTCCCATTGTCGATGACCGTGCCTGTGTGCGCACACGAGTCCTTCGACGCTGTCCTTTCAATCGAGTGGCTCGTTTAGTCACGGATAACCTCGTGCATCGAACGAAATCCTTGGAGACCCTGGTGTCTCTGTACTCGCGTACTTATTAGCGCTACTAAATATCCATTATTCTCGCGAGAAGGACATAATCCATAATTAAGAGATGAATGGATGATAGCATCCAGGCGATTGTTAAAATGCTCACCGCAATCTATTCGATGAAAATATGAAAATAATAAAACCCACAGGTACACGAAGTTTTCATTCAAAATCATCAATATTCAATTATTCAATTCGTCCACAATTCCTCACCACTCCGGCATTAATAAGATATCTGTTTAAAAATTCATTCACAAACATCCCGACGTACCGGCATTCAAATAAAAAATGTCACTCTACCAAAAACCTTTTGCCTAATTGATCCCCTAATTTTCATTAATTCAAAACCGACCGACTTCCAATCCCCTTCCCCAAAACTACAAACTCTGGAAAAATTGCCGCACCTGGAGCGTACCTACACTCTCTCCCCGGTCGAGTTCCACAAAAAGTGGAAGAAAACTCTAAGCATCTTTGACATGTTAATACCGATAAATAGGAATATTTCAGCCGGCCGGTCGGAGGATCGCAATTTTTGCCAAGCTCTTTTCATATTTCACCGGCCACCAACAGCACCACCCAGCGGAAACGCACCGGCGACATTATTATGTATGCTGTACCTCAGCTAAGCAGAGAGAGGGAGACAGAAAGAAAGAGAGACGTTTCTTTTTGCAGCACCGCTATGAAACACGTCCTAGTTCTTTTGCGCGTAAATTGCATGCTCCCTTCCTCAGACACCGTCGGATCCGGGCATTAAGTCCATGCGTGGACTGTCCACGGATGGATCCTGGATGTTTGCCGAGGGGATAATAGTGTAATGGATGAACAGGGACCAGCGAGGACCAACGGATGAGACTGCTGTTTTCGAGACTCTAGTCTGAGGCTGTCGCCTCGATTCTCTTCTAGTATACTATTACTCTCTTTTGTCGGCTAATTGGCATCATTGTTGTGCATTGTTGAACGAACGAATTGTCCGTTCCCTGATGCGGCGAATCAACCGGCCGACCGCGGAAAAAGAAGCGCTTTTGTCGAACTTTAATAATACACCCGCGTGAATGCTGCGACGATTACGATTACACTCGCGTTTGTAACCTCGAGCCCGGCGAGCGTACCTAGCTCGGGCGGATTAGAGGGAATTTTTATTAAATCTCATTCTTTTATTTCTCGGCAGATTCCCCGTTTCAAGTGCGCGGCACATCATTTTGGTTCTCTGCTTCTACGGACGATTAATTTCCTTTGTGTTTCGAAACATCGTTGTCAATGTTTGACGCAAACGGAATAAGCTAAATCGTAAACGAATCTTGTATAAAATAATGATACAGAAGTAGATTGTAGCGTTCGTCTTGTCCGTAGCTCGCCGTTCCCTCGCAGAATTCCGTGACTGCTTCCAATAAGAATAACGCGCCAGGCAAAGTGTTAACGCAAGAATACCGCGATTTCGAAGTTGTCGAAACTCGTGACTGAAATATCCGCAGAAAGGCTGCAACCTTCTGATCGAATTATCCAACTGCAACTCCGCCGCAAATGCGGCCTAACATTTCCCTAAACATATAGCGTCCGAGTAAATCGCCGTTCGCGTTTCGAACAAAACTGCTCGTTAACGGTCCACCCATAAATACTAATTTCTCGCTTTGCACGTAACTCGTTCCGTTTTACGTACCGCTGGATATAACCGAGAGCCGTTCGCGTTCGTTTAACAAGCCCGTCTCTCAAGGATTATAATACAACAATTAAGGGTCGCGATAAATTCGATGGCAATGGAAAAGTCGGCTAAGAAGAGCAAGAACGATCAGCGTCGGCCTCTGAATATAGATTACAGTTCGATAAATGATCGACGCGGTCGTTTCAATGGCGGGGCAGCATAGAAACTGTGATTAGACTTTACTCTGTAGCCTGGAACGCGGAAGTCTTTCGTGCAAACGCTTAGGCAAATGTCGTGTACGCGCGGAGAAGGCGCATACCGTGGCTTGGTTAGCCCGTTAGAAACTTTGACATTCTATCTGCTACGATTTTCCCACGGAAACCGATACGCTAACGGTAGCAACCTTTTCTGGCAGTTTCTGGTAATAATCACGACCGGTGCTCTCCTGTTTAGTACAGGTACGGCTGTGTGCACCGTGTATGGAGAGATTAGATTTACGCGTACCCACATCGATAACGCCTTTGTCTTTTTCTCTCAGCGATACTGGACGTAGAAAGTCTATCTGGCCAGTGCGAAATCGCGTGATCTATTACTCGTGGAAAATTCGAGACGCTTGTATATTTACGCAATCATTTCCTTCAGTACTCCAGCAGATTTGCTAGAATGTACTTTTCTTATATTGCCGATATTAAAGGTTCTTAAAAGTTGCGACTCATTGCTTAAGTATAGATTGTACGTTAGATTGGCTTGTTAACTTTTATTCAAAGGATACATTGAAATTGACTGTTTGCCAGTGACTGTACATGCGAGTGAAAATATTGGAATTAAAAATCAATGTTTTCTGTACACGTCGGTGCATAAATTGTTTCGCGATTGATGCTTGCTGATAAAGGGTTTTGCTGTATAAATACACTCGGGCAATAATATAGGGCATTGCGCAATCTTTGAAGAAATAATCAGCTGGTGCATTGACCCCGTCGTCCACATGGAAGTCGTTCGACACGCTTTGTTTTGTACGTTAATCGTATACAGGTCAGAGAGACCATTGGCCGATTTAGGTTGGATGCGGCGCGGCAGCTACTTAAGCAGACAATTGGTTGTCATTGACACACAAAACCGTTACTAACGAGTGTGACGATCGTTTCGTCGGAGGGTCTTTCTTATTAAATCATGTAGAATGGCGCGAGCCCACGGAAGCCCGCAGAGAAATCATCCTCCTCGATTCACTACTTAAAACTGGCCGCATTAAAATATTTCGTCGGCTGAACTGTGGACGAGGGTAACAGGCAAATTATTTTCCTACATGCGCTTTACGATGAGTGAATGTCTAATTGAAAGATAAGATCCTGACAATACTAACTGTATAATATCATTTAAAACAACTGCCTAATACGTTAATGCTAAATATAATTTGAGCCCCGAATATTTGTTTAACATAAATATTGCTTATCTAAGAATTGTTAATACTATTTAATCAGATTCCCCAAAGATAACTAATTGAATAGCTCCAGTCGTACGTAGCAAAACGATTCCCTCGATTTCGGGTTAAGGTCGTTCTTGTTACAAGGGCCCTATTAAACCTTAATTCCAACGGCCTCGAATTCCCACAAAAATTCCTAACGCAGTTCGTCAAAATTATTCGAACATTCTCCACGCGGGCAGGATCAATACAATCGCTCGATTCATCGTTTAATCAACGAGCACAAGGCGTTTTCGATGCGGCTGCGCGTGTGTTGATTAGAACGAATCCTAATCGATCACGGTACATTAGTTCATATTAAGAGAGGGAGCGAGAGAAACCATGGACTTACCTCGCTCTTCAGATTCAATGGCACGTCGCACGTCGCTTCCGTTTTCACCTGATGAGACAGCATACTGTGGCTGTGCCTGGGCGGCACGGCGGTCGCCAACATGTTGGGATGCTGCAGATGCTGAAGACGAGGTTGGAGATGGGACTGGTGGTGATAAGGCGGCGACAATTGGGTGTTCAGAGTGCGAAGATCAGCTGGCGGGGAAGCGGGTGCAGCGGTACTGCTCTGTTCCTCCTCTGCCGAACCCTCTGCCATGTCAGCCTTGCATCCCGGGGACTCGTAATCTGCAAATCGACCAAAACTCTCTGAGGACCGATCTAATAGTTGCAATCGCCGCCGACGCACGCCGTTTCCCCTTTGCAATTTCATATTGCCGGGAATATCATTTGTGACGGACCGGGGGACGTGTAAGGCGATCGAGATTTTCCTGGTGCGATAACTAATTTTTATTTGGCACGGCTGGATAGTAAAGGGTTTCTTATCTATTATAATACAGGGTTGTAATAGCGCGGTATTATTTATTGTGTGATACAAGAGTTAACCCTTTGCACTCGGAACACCAGTGCAGCTGGCGCGATATTTAATTTGGTAAATAAGTGGATCAACAAATTAGGAAACTCTGAAATGGGTTAATGAAAATTAGTTAATATCGCGGGAGTTTACTGTATCAGAGATGGTGATAAAGATTTTTCTGCCCATATATTTCACGCTTCCCCATTCATTTTACTTTGGATCGTGATAGTTTTTACTCCGTACCAGTAGGAACTAATGCGAGGAACTCTACTCTACTCATCAAACATTCCCTTATCCTTCACACCAATAAAATTCCTGCAATGCTCCAGAAAGTGTTCACCACTTCCGCCAACAAATATAACCCTTTGAACACGGTGAGCACCGCGAACAACCTATCCAGAAAGGTGAGATAACTGCGTAAGACGTGGACGACGCGGGCAACGACCTTAAACCGTTCGCCGCGAAGAAACCGATACGGGTAAAATCCAGTTGGGTCAACGAAGGCCCATGATCGACGGGACTCGAAATTGTCACGTGCCCCCTGATTCGAAAGGGTCCGCGGCGACACGCATAAACGCGATACTAATTAAACACAGGACTCTCAGCAAGCCGTATCGAGGCGTGCTCCGCGCAGCTGTTAAGAATGCAGACAGTGGAAATTAGAAGGAGGTTCCCCCGTTCATCTTCCGACTTCAAAGCAAAAACATTTGGTCGACGGCGGTGACGGGGTTGGGCGGACGAAGGGCTGGACGACGAATCTCGATGGGTTCCAGAATAAAATCAGCTTGGTTAACGCGCCACCTACCGACACCTCGCATTTATCTGGCTAATTATTTTTATCTAAGAGGGCCGTTAGCGAGAATTCAAGGCCAATGAAATCAGTCTGACGACCAGACGGTACTCTTTCGACATCTCTGATCTTTCCTCTTCCCCCCATTTCCCCATCACTCTCCCTCGCCATTCCTATTTATTTCTTTTCCAATCTGTTCGCTTCCTTCTCGCTTCTTGATCGCTTACCTCGTCCCGTTCGCTGTGTTACCCAGAGGCGAAAGCCGGCGCGACGCGACGGAAGCATCGTCGAAGCTGCGGTTCGTGTACTTGCTGAACGCAACTAACAACATCTGCTTCTATTTTTGCGCTGGCCCGAGTCCAGCGGTTCACTTTTTAAAAGCCGTGCGCCTATGACGAACGGCTGGATGGATGATCGAGCGGAAGCAGAGAGACGGGAGCAGAGCCGGTTATTCTGGACAAATTATTGTCAAAGGGCGCACCTTCTGACGGCCAGCTACTTTGTTCCTCATGAAAGGCGTTTTATAATGCTAGGCCGTGGAAATATTTCTCGAACGGGTTTTTTTTTTTTTTTTTTTTAAACACCGACAAGGTGATAAAGGCTCCTGCTACGATCTATTGGTCTTGGAAATCGCAGGCAAGGTATAGGCTGACTGACAGGCGCTCGTATAGGGTACACCGTACGTGGTGTACGTGATACGGTACCGTGCAATTACCAAGGCTTGCGATCCAAAGAATCTCTGGAAATGTATGGATGGACCAGAAATTTTTTTGGACATTTACTTGGCGGTCGAACGAATTCCTTGTAAATAAAATCCTGCGATTATATATTTCAATTTTTGTGCAATTTTATGTACACAAAGATCTCTAATTGTTCCGTGTCGCAATCAAGTGTACGTCAAACCAAATATAACATGTCTGAATGCAGATAGCGAAACGATATTTCCGTCCAAGAATCACCGCACATCTTTCTGTGTACAAGGAATTTAAGAAAACAAATATGGTCCAAGAATAATTGGGCCAACCAAACCACTGTCAGAATAATTTGAAAAAGTTGGATTCATTTCATACGTAATAATCTTCGATAAGGCTGCGGGGTATTTAATTTTCAGCGCGCTGTACCGTAGCCCGGATATATACACAACAAAATGATGAAAGCAGGAAATATAAATACAAAATTTACAGTGTTACCATTTCATTAATTCCATACGAATAATTATAGAATAATAAGGACGAGGGTCGGGATAAGGCAATTACTCGATCTACAGAAAAATCGTTCGCAACAATTACATTATTCCACGAGCCGAACGCGGCCCCGGAAAAATATCTAATGGGCCCGTTTAGAAGAAAGCAAATTGCTCATGTTCTTAAGCGATCCTCTCATTTCGAAGGACCGTTTGTCGACGGGCGTACGGCCAGTCGAACCACCAAAGGGTCTCCCTTTTTTCCGTTTGTGGTCGTTAATTTCCGTTGGAATCATATTAATCGCTCTAGGGCTGCGCCCGTGAAATTACTAGACGCTTTAACCACTGGCTGTCCGGGCCGAATTCGTCCGCAACGATTATTATATCGCATCCTGAGGTATAATGCCGGGTATTTCGAAAGCTAGCCAATTAGTATCGTCGATTTGGATGCTTTAATGAGAGTGCGGTTTCATTAGCGTATCATATCGCTCCCTCTTTCGGCCGTGATACGTGAAACGGAAGGAGAATCCTTGTAACGGGGAACGAAGAAATCGGCAATGATTACAAGCCGTTCATCGCTCAGGTGTCACTGAGCAGCAACGTTTCAAAATTGCTATGCCCATAGTCCGGACTCCTCGAGAGGCGTATCGTTTCTGTCTTGACATTTCAGAATAGATTAATCGCCGTCGAAACCCTGCCATTTCGATAATTGCATGCGCGCGCGTTGATACGATGGGCACGAAAAATATTTCGGGTTAGCGTAACTATTCGACGTTTCTTATTTTCAGCGGTTGGCAAGAATCACATTTTCGAGGGAAGCTGTATCGATGCGGTGGAAAAATTTGGAAAAGCATCGTCGATGGATCATTATGAAGATGTGTGGACCAAGTTTGGCACTGTTCCAAGATGTACTGGCATATTCTATATTTAATATCGTAGAAAAATTATAAGAGAAGCTATGCTCCGAAACCTGTGACATCCATTTCACCGCGAGACAACTGTGTCAAAATACAGTCCCCGTTGCAGTCTATTATTTCTGACTTGAAACAGTTCGATCTAAAATAATATTGAGTCCAAGCAGCCATGAGGAAGATTGAAAAAGATCTCTGTAACTTACAGCTATTTTTTGTCGTACTCCAAAGTGTTACGCGGCTCTTGGTATCAATGAATTGGTAACATTGATTGATTTCTCCAAGTACAATGCTACGACATAAATCGTAAATTGTCCTCAGCTCCCCAGATTATTATCAAATAGGTGGCAATTAATTTATGACTACTGTGACACTCTCATTCCATTGAAAATGACTCGAGAATTATTCACACGCCTACTCGTCACTGGTCCCCAAATTGCACGACTTAAAAATAAAAATCGTAAATGCCTGGCAAAATAATCAAGACACAAACCATATAAAATATTAACATCTAAGTCTGCAAGATCGCAGAGGTTAAACTCTGTTGAACCGAAAACCCGAAAAATGTTGAAACTTTCGAGCGGTCCTAATTCCAAGCCCAGGACCAGGATATGTAACTTGAATCTTCTTGACCTTCTGCGCACAATTAATCCAGCTTGCACAGCGATAACAGGAGTCTATCTGCGCAAGGCAGTTCGGTCAATTTTCTCGAGGAAACGATGGTCCACGATTCTCTTGATCGGGCAGGGAGTATCCGTTTTCACCGGGTGCATCCTAGCATGTCTCCTCGAGGGATAATTGCTGACGGGATCAGCCGGCGAAAGTCCACGTAATCGAATATGCAATTAAAACACCGGGATCATTGATACGAGGATCGCTCGAGTGTCTATGGAGGCAATTAAAACGTGTGCATTATGCGACGAGCCGTCACGAACTCGTCGCGAATCCCCCTCCCTCCCAATCCAATTCCCCTCGCGCCGTCACTCGTCCAACGATCAAGAGACGTTTAACCACTGAAAACCACCTCCCACGGACAGATTTCGTCGCGACCGTCGACTTACCCCTGGACAATCTGGCAATGTACAAAATGTACGTTGCCTTACGCGTATTCGCTATCTGTTTCGTTGTTTTCTCTCCCCGCTTTTTTTCTCGATGTCTCTCGTCCTCGCTTCGGGGCGAGGATCATGTTTTTCGCATTATCATCGTACCGCTATCCCCGAGACCGCGGACGGAGAGCAGAAGGAGTCACTCGGTAATGGAGGTGGGTTAAAGGCAGAAGGGAAGATGACCAAAGAGGAGGGAGAAGAGGGGGCGACGTAGAGTCAGCGACGCCGGCAGCAGCAGCGTACAATTAAGGGGGTTGATTGATGTTAATTCAAAGGGTAATTAAGAATGTTGCGCATAAAAATCCGGTAATTTATGGTCATTGGGGATAATTATATGTTGACCAGCTTGTAATTGCAAGCGCTTCGTGGCCTACAACACCGCGCATAAGCGGCGGGGATATTGCGGGTAGCTCCTTCTTCGACTGGCCGCCGTCTACGTACACGTTTACAGGACTTGCCTAACGTTCAACTGGCTTCTTCTCCGGGCCTGTTTGTTCATGTGTGTGCGCTCGCGAGCGCGTGCGTGTAGGTGGCTGGCTGGAATATACGGTCTCAGATCGCAGCTTATTATAGGGGCTAGTAGATAAGGTGGGTTTAGAAACAACGTTGCGCCTCTGGCCAGCAACTAGTTTCTCTGCGTAGTCGTGGCCAGGTCCCTGCCCTCCTTTAACTAGTTCAGACGCGCGTCTTTGTTTCTCTGTTACCCTAACCGGGCTCGTGGCTCCGGGCATCGCACGGCGCCGCGTGTAAACCGCCCAAAGTCCCGGCCCCGATTTATGAGAGCGATCCGCGCGTAGACCGCGTGCTTTTAGAATTTTAGGCTCGGTCCAATTCGCTGCGAAAACGCGCTCCGCTTCCGAGCTACAGGGAACTCGACGTTCGTGCCACGGGCGCTATAAATAACCGCGGATAATCGCCATATGGCCGCACATGCCGCGAAATACCTGCTCCTTCGTAGACGATCGTTCGCTGGTCTTCGATTTCCTGTTGGAACTGTCGTTCGCGTTGACGGAGGCGCGTTTGCGCTTCCGTTTCGTTGGAAGGTTACGTTTGCGCTCGTGCCAGGTGCGTTTCCTCCTTCTTTAGAATGGAACGGAGGACACGCGAATTAGCAAAGGTTTCTGTTGACCGTTTTAATGAATGTTTTCTGTACTTTCTCGAATTCGTATGGAAGTGTATAATTAGTCTTTTGCGACGATAATGATTGTATTTACTGAACGGTGGACACAGTACTCCACGAAAGCTTTTAAAGGGAAACGGTTTGGTGGATGTGGAGGGGCGAATGGGGAAATTCTTGGACCATCGGGGAAATGGGGATTCGGTGAAGGTACAAGGTCGACCGCGACGAGGCAGACGGAAAAGAAAAGGTGCAAAGCGAAGGGAGAAAGTAGAAGAAGCCAGTATGGGTTAACCCTCCTACTTAAAAGCGGGGCCAATAAAATGATCCCAGCGGGACCAGTTGGCAACCGCCCATCGCGACATTGTCCTTGCTGGTTCCTTTTCTTCTTTCCTTTTTTACGATCTCGTAATCAATCGAGCGGTCTAATGGCAACGCATAATCGCGGCATTGTGGCGCCTAACCGTGCTCATAAAGCTAAAGAGCGCAGACAGGGAGGAACTTTGTACACGTATTATTTTCGCACGTACGAAACGATTCTCCGGGGACCTGGGATTGGCAAAAGCTATTGCCAAATTCAAACGATATTTTACCAGAGGCGGACTGGCACTATTGGTGCTCACGAAATTAACGCTTAATAAAATCTTCGCGAAATATATTCGACATGCCGTTAATCAGACGACGACAAAAATTCCAAATTACCACATAAAATCTGAATCCTGCCGGAAGAACAAACTTCACGCCGTCCTAGGTAAAGTCACACCTCGTCCCACAGTCCACTCGAAAGCCAAACATCCAAGACTTCCTACCTCCACTTGCGCGCATAAACGTGCTTGAAATTCAAACCTTTTCATTCCTTTCACCGGTCCCCGTCGTTTAACCCCCTCGATCCCTCGATTGCCCTCTCGGGGGTCTGAATGCCGCTCCGCGCGACCCCATCGCGATGAAAGGATCCGTTCCTTATGTCATCGTGGCACGCTTTCCCTGAATAGACGAGACCGTGTTCGAACAACGTATTAGATTGCGTATCGTCGCCTGTCGCCGCATCGTGTCCCCGCCTCGTGGTCTCCAGCCTCGCATCGGCCGATTCGAATTAATCTTTAACGCGCGCACACCGGTAAGCACGACGGCTAAGTGCCGGCCGAGGTAATGGTCGTTCCGTGCGATACCATTCTGTCAGAAATCCGAGGGGCTTTGTCCCGAGTCACGAAACGCAAGGATTAAACCGAACAGCGCGATGCCCGTTAATGCGACTGTGCCGAACACCTCGTCGAGGATACGCGCCGCGACGGACGAGTGTGCGTGAACGCAACGTACCTTCGATCACGCGATTCCCCATAAATCGACGAATCCAAGGGGATCCAGAATCAACGTTCCAACGGGCCAAGATGTGGGATTCCGTGGGCACCTGGTTGCACGAGGCTCGGACGTTACTGTGATTTCCCAGTGACCGGACGGGATTGAAATTTTGAGGGATGATTTCGAGGGTTGATTGAGAGAGGCTGGTGCTAACCCTCCTGTACGCGCTTGGTACTTTGAAGCCGCGTTAGTC
Organism: Nomada ferruginata; assembly: GCA_963583965.1. Classification (NCBI taxonomy): domain Eukaryota; kingdom Metazoa; phylum Arthropoda; class Insecta; order Hymenoptera; family Apidae; genus Nomada; species Nomada ferruginata. Next base: position 9,611,230 of record OY757224.1, read on the forward strand.
GACGTCTATATTATTCGGCAAATATTATCACCGTTTTTTACATAATTTATTGGAGCGTTTGACAGGTGAGTACATTGTCTCCCAAATAATAATACGTTTGGTGTAGCACGTCCTGGCGTACCGTAAATAAATTAGAGGGTTGAGTATATCTTTCTGGGAGTACAAAATCGTGACCAATTTTAGGACAGTTTCTGCGATTGCATAGAATGATTAAATTGCGAGAATCATAAATACGAGGGCTTTTCCAAATTTGCGGCTGGTTTTAGGGGGAAATAATTCGGGGCACAGGGACGCCCGGGTTGATGGGGTGATGTTGCGTGAAATTTTGGCACGAAATAGGAGAGAAAATATGACACGATACACGGGACTAAGTACACGGTTCTGCGGAGGCGATCCAGAGAAGGCGCAGGAAGAATATTTCATGTTTTACGGCGCCAGCGTCGTTGGGGTTGCGCCGGACAAAAAAAGTGTCAGCCTGCCGGCTAAATCAGAGCGTGAGTGCATTAAACTCCGAATTACCACAAATAGAACTTTAACCGCACATGCCCATTATAATGGTACCCCCTGCTGAAGATGTATTTACGTACGAAACCGCCTTCGCGGCTCACGCTGAGTCGTTGGAATTAACATCTGGCCCAAAGACGAGCGGCTCGGTTCATTGGACCCCTTTTTCCTCCGACTTTGACGGGATTAACCGTCATTCTTTACGGGAATCCGCGGCCTATCGTCCGATCGGGCCGGAAAATGGCGAAATTTATCACACAGTGTACCATCATTTCCTCTGGACACATTCGAAACGTCTGATTAATGCGATAACTCGAATGTAATATAATGTGATGGATGGTTGCGATTATCATGCGATTGCAATTACAATACTAGTCACATTGCGCGTAATTTGTATGCAATTAAAAAAGAATTAGGCAAACACTGTCGGCCGGTGAGAATTTTAATAAATGAATAAATATTAACAGCCGGAAAAAAACTCGTCAGATTAATGAAGCAGAAAAACCTAGCTATCTAATATGCATGATAAGTGTAAATACGTTACTAACTAAGAGAGTGTCTAATGATAACCAAGAACTTGAAGACAAGAAACGAGATGCGTAAGTCAAGTGATAAATAACGTTACGGCGTTGGAAAACGAAGACAGACAAGGGAGCAGCAATAAGTGAGAAGATTGGACGATTCTTTAGAAAATTTGCATTCTTTCCGGGGCCATTTTGGATTGACAACGAGCGAGGAGAGATTTTCAATAGGGGCCGTGAGGTACGGAAATCTCAGGAGTGCTTTTACACGCAAATTAGGTCTATTAGGAGTATAGAGCGTACAAAAAAAACACACTCGTGCAGTGGCATCACTCTGTCCCTGAACGTGTAAGCCTGCCCGCCCCATTACGCACGTGCGTGCTTCTTTATGAATTATTAGAATTAATGACACCGCACGCCTCACCTCGCGCTATGGGGTGTCGCGTCGTCCAATTGCGTGCACGGGGATTTGTCGTTAAAGGGAAAAGAGAGCGTTCGAACAGCAAAGGGTTTCGTATCTTATCTGTTCCACCTCCCCCCTTCGATACCCCTTTCAAAAGGACCACTTGTGCGAATCCGAGTATTGTACTTGCATGTCACGTACATGCATGAAATATAGAAATGCTTGCCTGCGAAACAAATAGTTTAGCAATAAAACAAATTGTAACTACGAAAAGTATTAGGTGCTTTGTGTTATTGGCACTGAATTTCATAACTTTAATACGACTGGAGATTTTACGATATTTTATGATATTCTGAGCGAATGATTAAGAAAAGTAATGCATACATTCAAATTCAGGCCTCTTAAACTATACGCTGATTACGTATAAAGGGGCTCGGGGAATTTAGAAATAAATAAATAGAATTAGTTTCCCGTGGAGGAAAATTGCTTAATCGAATCTAAGGTGAGCGGCGTGTCGGCGATTAATACGTGATATCGCGTTCGAGCACGAAACGGTGGGAAACACTCGATTCACATTTGACGCTCGAAGACGGCGGCGTAACTTGCTTAGCGGCGGTGATTCGTGAGTCGATAATCAATGGAGGGTGCCGGATGGAAAATAGAGAAGCAAGGCTACAAAGCGAGCTGGAAGTGGGTAAGTTGTCGAGCGAAATGTTATCGCGCGCCGGATCGTCGGCAGGGGTTGAATCGGCTAAAAGGGAGCTGAATGGAGCTGCAAACGGGGGTTGACGAGCCGAGGGAAAAGGAGAACAGGGATAGAGGATAAACGTGGAGGAACGAGGAGAAATGTGCAAGGATTTAAGAAGGGGAAAGCATCGATTACTTTTCTTGACCTGGACAATATCCGCGTTCCCTCTATTACTCACCGACCGCACGTTTATTCATATTTCCCCGATTCTTTTTATCGCCGAAATTCCTCGCCCGAGAAGCGTATCTTTTTTAATATCACCGTGAACATTGTATTTTGAGGACGTGCCGCACCTGCATATTTCTCATTTTTCACTCAATCGAAAAATATTGGGAAATATTTTCCACGACGTGACAATTACTATCGACGCTTCTCCTTTGAAGTTTACAATTTGCCGAGAGCCCGACGAAGAATTAGTTATTACTTTAAGCGACGCACGCGACCTATGAAACGTACGAAATTAATTATCCCTTCCCATATACTCCTGTTTCATTATATTTAAAAAAACTTCGCGCAACAATAACTATCTACGCCTCTGAACAAATTCCTCCAAATACAAGAAAATTGAAAGTTTTCTTTTCCGGCCGTGTCAGAACTACTGGTCCCAACGATATCGCGAGTCAAGTGCTTCCTTTGGGATTTTCCGCCTTCGACTCTCCATCAACCGCCACTTTCCTCTTTCCCCTTCAATCCCTTCCTCGTTTTCCACGTCGCGGCAAAGCGGTCGCCTCTTTTCTCCCGTTCCCCGGCCTTCTCAAACCACCCTCTAACCCTCTCTCTTTCAGCGACTCGCCATGGTCCCGAGGCGCCGAGCAAAGAACTCTCCTACCCTCCGGTTGCTCGCACTGATTTTCTACCCTCGACACCCTTCCCATCCGGCAAGCCACTCCGCAACCCTCTTCGTCCACCTCCTCGCGCTTCCTATCCACCCTCAACCCCCGCGGCGTCACTCGTAGTCACGCTGCCAACACGTGCTCCTGTTTACCTCTCCAATCACATGGTACGGGACCGCGCGGCACGGTGGCCAGCGGTAGTTCACTGACGGTGTCATTTCATCGAAAATATCTGGCGCGCGTGCGTGTGCGCCCTGGTTAATTGGATTCATGACGAGTGCATGCGTGTTCGACACGCACTTCGCCGGGTGTACGCGTGCCCACCAACCGGGATCATTCCACCGATGATTTCGATGGGACCGCGGTCCAGCGGCCGCTCTTTTTCACCGCATGGAGGGTAGTTGTCGGGTATTGCGGTGGGGCAGTCATCGAGTCGATGTAATGAAGAGAGTGCGGTGGTTAGAGTATCGATAGCGTTGGTTTCGACTCTTCAGAATGACTTCACGTCTCGTTCCCAGTCGATTATACAATTATTCTTTTCCCATTTTTGCATTTAGAATTGAATATCTATTCCGGTTCTCTCAAGAGACGAAATTTTGGTTCTCCAGTTTGACGGGGTTTCTTTCCCCGAGACAGTGAAGTGCGATAGAATTTTTATACTTGTCGAGGAAGATCACTTTGCCTGAAGATTCTTCAGGAAAGTATAGCGAACTTAGAATTTCACCGCGTGGGAAAATTGTGAGATTTTTCGTGGAAATTCTTCTCCGAAGAAACCCCCAGGTGCATATTGAAATATCTTACGATTGACACGATTTCGATACCATTATATCTCTCTTCCAGCGACATTTACGCAAGAACGTACCGCGAAATCACTTCGGCTATGAAAGCACCGGTTGCGTATACCTGTTCGATCCTTTAATTAGCATTTCCAGGTCACGCCGGGCACAGGCATGTACGCGATCGCGCATAATTATCACCCTAATTATTGGAACGCAGCTAAGTAGCCGCGGGGAATTATCACCGGCTTCGGGCGAGCCGCGCGGAACACAGCGCCTGTTTCAATCTCTCGCTAGCAACATTCCCGCGTGGCCAGGCCCCGGAGTAACTTTCTTAATTACAGAGATTAACTTCATGCTATCGGGGCAACGATTATCGCTCGCGAGCCTCGCAATTGCCGGCCAGATATAAATACACGGCTGGATCGACCGAACCGAATTTCGATGGGAACATGTTCCTTTTTCTAACTACCGCTGATTACTACAATTACAGTCTTTTCTATTAGATATATACGTCCTAGCATATTTCATTCTCTGCCCAAAGAATGTTCCATCTAGGAACCGTTACGATTTTCTTTATACAACAATTTCCTGCCCGATCCGTTTAATGAGAATGATGTTCGGCGAAAGAACGGCGACCAACTCGGTTATATTCTAGAGTAAAATCGTGTTCGGCTCGAGAAAGAAACGATCCTCCATTGGATGCGTCGCAACTACTGTTCGCATTTAGACGACCCAATTAATTACCAAGATTAGCCCCCATTCTCTCCCCTTGTAATATAGATGAAGAAAAGTTGCGATTGACACTCACCTGAGGCGACCTGTGACTGATGTACGTGGGACGTCGTCCTGACGTAGGTTCTGCTGAGTTGGCTGCCTTATTTATTCAGCACGGTGACACCTGCTCGATTCGAACGGAATCTCGTCGCGTGCACCCAGCGTTTTGGACAGTTTTATTGTTAAGAAAGAAACCTTTCTGGTGTTTTAACACAGCGATTCGATCGCGATTTTTTTCTTCCTCTTCTTCTTCTTCTTCTTCGTGTTACTCCTTCTTCCTTTCACGTTCCGCCGGTAATTTTCCAACGACCGGAGACGACGACGGGCAACAGTCCGGGTGGCGACGGTGGACCGACGTCGACGGACAAACGATTCACAAATACATCGACCGCCGGTGACATCAGCCTACTTAATTACGCCGGGTAATTGTGAGTAATTAGGAGCGATTAAGAAGCAAACAGTTAATTGCTCGCGGCTCGATAATACGTCGTCTCGATTCCTGGGCCGTTTCTGTTACCCGGAAGAAATACTGAACTAGAAACGCACCTTCTATAAATCAACGCAAAAGAAACGAAGAACGGCTCTTGTCTTTTCACTTTTAACAACCGCTGGTCGTATTGCCGTCGAACGACCGTAAAGGATCAAGTTTTCTTCGCTGTCTTCGAGTCGGTTCACCTTCCGGATAACGCGTATATAAAAAGAAGTAAGGAGGATGAAGCCGGACGAGCGTTCCTTTAATGCGATTTTAATTATTCTATTTGTCAGCTACGTGCCAGCCGACCGTGCTTATTGTGCGCAATTCCACCAGCGAAGAACGAAACTGGCGGTCACGTGCGTGTCGTAATTACCCGCGGCGATAATTAGGAGTTTTATTAGCGTCCAGAGTCCTTGTGTTCGTCGTCACTTATTACTGCATCGACGAACGGCGTCACGAAGTCGTCGCGAACGATACTCCACCCTTGGCGCACACGTTGTTTCACTCGTTGATCAATCTTTCACAGAACGTCTACGTTTATCGCCGGTGCAATTAACTGGGCCAGCACCTGTCCGAAACACCTGCCACGTTTAATGCCTCCCGCACGTGGCCCTCGTGTTCGTGTATATATATATGTATATATTTCCGACAGTCTTCGAGCGCACGAGCGACAATTCACCCCAGAAACTGAAAAACACACGCTAATGGTCCCTCGAGCGACGACAATCGTCTTTGATCAACTGAACGGCGCACAGTAGTCTATGCCCGCCGCAGCCAGACCAATAAGCGATGCACGATTTCATTCCACTGTCCACGTCACCGCGGCCGAACTTCCGATACAATATTATTACAGTCAAGGCACACGACGTGCATCTATGCTTCTCCAATGCGTCCACGTGTCGGCGCACGCACCTCTACGCTCTGATTCCCTGATCACTGCGCAACTTAAACCACACACTCCTCATCACCCAGGTATCACAAACTTCCTCCACATCTCTGCATCCTTTCGTAACGTCCTTCTTCGTATCCACCCCCGGTCGACCAGTCCTCCTTCGGCGGATCCTCTCGTGAAAACGGCTCGGACCGCGCACCCGACGCAACAACCCCAAACGAACAGTGTCGGGATGGGTCTCGTCGATCCAAATCGTCGATCGATCGACGCGATGTGTTTACGTCGCCGTTTCGATACACTGGCGGCCCCTCGCTCCTCGTGTTCCCTGGCAGCGTGGTGTGCACGTTGCGCGGTCGAAGCTCGGCGCGAAAACTTGGACCTGAATCCTGACGGTCCGCAGTCTGGCTGCGTAGTGGCCTCGCTGTTGAGCCGAGGGAAGGTAACCCACGGTGGGTTCTCTCCCGCCTAGCCACCAGCCAATGCTCGTTTCAGCTGGAAGGGGCAACGTAGGCGGTTCTGTAGGCGGTTCTGATGCGCGGAGGTGGTCCGGGAGTTACTCGCGAGATCCCGTTGTTATGATTGTTATGAGTGTCCGAGCTGCCTCCAGCGAGCTGCTTTGAGGGTGGAACGCGAGGGACCCGCGTGTCTGTCCCCCTTTGCCCATCCTGGTCTCTCGATGCACCCCGGCTCCCTCGCTCCCTCGTTCTAACACTCTGTGTAATATAACCACCACGGGCTCGGACGAGCTCGTAACCGTGATGCAAATCAGCCAGTCGGGGCTGAAGTGTACTTCGCCGGGGCGGCCGGGAGGGACGATCGCTGCCAAGGACCGATCCAGCGGCACCCGATCGTCTTCCCCGTGGAAAGGACACTGGCTTCTAACGATGTGATTTTAAGAGCCGCCGAGGAGAATCGGGAACACCTTCTCGAGGCAGCGAGGGAAGAATCTGCGAGCGAAGGGGTTGGGGGTGTCGTCGGTCGGTTGCGATTGGTCTTGCACGTCGTTGTCTGCGATTTTTAGGGGGTGACTTCTTCCGTGGCCGGTGATCCAGCGGCGAGGCTGTAAAAATAGACGGGGCTAGGATTTTTCGTGAACGAGGGGTGTCAGGGGGTGAATTTTTTAACGCGTTGACCTTTGGTACTAGTATGCTAGGATAATTTGGTCCGTGGAGTATTTTGAATATTTTATTATGAGGATAGGGGTGTGTTGGGTAAAATTGCTGTTTATTTTCTTAAAATAGTGGAACTTTGTTTAACAACAATTCTACTTGTCTCTAAGAATTTATTTTCCAAAGTGCCACGTAGTGTCTGTACTTTTTATGCACGTATCGTATCAATTGCTAGTCACAGATGTACTCGAATCACCTGCACGGTCAGCCGGGCCGCCAGGTTTGCGTCATTAATTTTGATAAATCGTCGTACACAGAAGTCGGAGTTCGTCGACGTTGATCCACTGTCTCATTTATCTTCAGGGGCGCGACGAACGCCATGGCTGGTAATTGCAACGCTACAAGCCGATAGCGCAACATATTCCTTTCGGTTTGTCCCTCGATCGAAACGAGGGCAGTGTTACCGGATCGTACGTGCAAAAGGAACGGAATACTATCGAAATACAAGTGCGTGGTTATAGAAATTGCACGATTAAAGAAGAAATGATTATGTTCGTTCGAGGAAATAAAAATTGGTTTAAAAATACCCATCGCAGAAATATCTCGATTTTTTGAACGAAATCCTTTCAAGATGAGCAATTTAAGAAAAAGTGAAGAACGAAGTGGAACCCCTTTACCCTTTGAATTTTCATCGTGGACGTAGATGGGAACGAGTTCGGAAGAAATATCCCCGTGTTATACATATTAAAATACATCAATCCGGCTGACGAATCTAAAGCATTACACTTTCCATGGGATGTAAATCTTTCGAAATTTTTTGCCCACCGGACTGCACCGTATGGTCTCGCCGTTTCACGGCTGAATATATTACGGATGGTTTTAGCATCTTATCTTTGAGTCAGCGCATGCCGCGCATAGTTACAAGTTAATTATTTCCGCCATCTGTGCAGTATTAGAAACTCGCGTATATACGCGTGCATACTTGTTAATTTCGTGCCACGGAAAAATTTCTGCCGATAAACATCCATTCGGATGATCGAATCGTTTCACTTCGCATGATCTTCCACGTATGCATCTGCGCGTGAAAATATCCACGATCGCAGAATTGCGTGCAAATATTGCCACGTATTTCGTTACCACGCAGCCAGACTTTATTAAGTCCAAATTTTATCCCTTTCGAGCGACGAGCTACCCTCGTCGGCACCACTATTACTGTTCGCACCCTCGGCGTTTTAATGTTCTCCCCTCAATTTCTCCGACATCGACCTCGACAATATTCTGCCGTGATTCGACCCTTGAAGGTGCGTCCGTCGTTACAAACACATACCTTTCGACTGGGTTTGTAATATCAACGAAAAGTCGGCACGCTTCTCCGGGTTCCTCGTTCTGCGAGTTTGCTGCGTGGTCGTCACGCTAGCTGACAGTAAATTATTGTACTTTTGTACGGGCCACCCTTGTACCCTGCGCAACGACGATGATATCGATCGCGAGTCCGATGATTAGGTTTCGCCATTCATAATGAGAACCCTCGTCCGGGACATCGTCGAAATTGCAAGCAGAAAATGGATTGATGCTGGTTCATGCCAGAGTTGAGAAACAAGTCAGCTGCGCAGGACCCTGTAAATATTCGTCATTAAATAAACAGAGTAAATTAGTGTCACTTAAACTGTGAGAAAGATAACTGCTTTGTTTATTTAAGTTGTAGAATACGGTAGAGTACTGTATGTACAAGATCTAAAGCATTCATTCATTTTCAATCTTCTTCATTAAACGTTTAAAGAACCCCAAAATCTAGCAAATGGGGAAAAATGTCGGACACCTAACATAACATAGACACCCATGACTCTTTCGTTCCCAACTCAAATATTTCCATCGGCCCTCCGAGACACCGAGCAATCCCAAAATTCTATCCAAAAAATCAAAACCACCCATCCTGCATCTCCCCTGGACAAGTAATCTTCCACCTGTTCCTCGGTGCCCCGAAGACCAGCGGCACCGACGAAAGTGCGCGGCGGATCTTTTCCACGAAATATACGAGGAAATGAATGAATCCGGCCGTCCTTCTTCCTCTCGAAGGTCCACGTGGTTTTCACATATAACTCGCCCCCGTGGAGGCAGGAGGTGTAGCCAGCTGGTGGTTGAAGTTGTAGGAGTCGGCAGGATGTGGGTCTCTACTCTCTCTCTACGGGTATTCCTTCCGTCCTTCTTCCGCAAGCGTCTCCTCGTCGCTCGACCACCACCTCGACACATCCTTCTTCCACCGATATAGTTCCCCCTATTTCCACTTTCGCCACTCCAGTCGTTCCCTCCGCCCCCCTCGCTGCCCTCCTTCGCGCGCATACCAACTCACCCTTTGCGAACACGGGGGTGCTCCGTCTTTCTCCCCCGTCCCACCGGATCGATTAAAACTACAAAGTGTTGCCTCTCCATCCGTTGGTACGCTCATTCGTGGTCGACTACATTGCTCCGGCACTCTCCTGGCGGCACTGGGTTACCAACTCTTTCTCCCTGCACCCTCCACTTCTCCCCCCGTCTTACTCTCTTTCTCTCTGTTTCTCACTGCTCACCCCTTCGTCTTCCTCTCTCCAGTTACCTTCCCGCTACCTGCTACCATCCAACGTGTTCTTTTTGTCGCTTCTTCCTCTCCTTCTTCTTTTTCCTTCCTCTTGCACCCCCTTCTCGCCCCCGGCCCGTTTCTTTTCGTCCTTTTATCGAGCAGGATCACCGTATTCATGGGCGTACGCTCCGCTTCCTGATAATCTCCGCGTAAAACTTCTCCGTGCCGACGGGATTGCCTTCGCCCGCGCCCACGGGACATTCTCTCTGTTTTCCCTGTGGCGTGCCGCCGACGATCGGACGTTACCTCTCGCCTCTGGATTCTCCTCTTCCAGCCGAACGGATGCTAATGATCTTACCGTGACTTTGTCCACCCTGTTCCCTGTCCTTCCGGGTGCGCCGAGCCGGCACCTCCCGCTGGACGAAATCTTGTCGTTCTTCTTTCTTTTATTATTTCTCCGTTCTTTCTTCGCTCGCAGCGAAATCGATTGGAAGGGACTCGGAGTGAATTTAAGTGTCGATTTTATGCAGGAAATCGGGGCAGGATTGAATGTTCGATCCGGACGATTGATTCTACGCTACTGGTATTTGGATTGATTAGCAGTGTATTTTATGGGATTTGCTGGATTCGTTGGATAAACGCTCGATGGAAATAGAGTCGAGTGGGATGAATTCTGACATCGTTTATTGACGGGCTATGCTTTGTTTGAGTAATGTGCTTGTGTGGAAAGGTGGCGAAATTATTTCTAGGGGCTGTGTTAATTCTATACTAATCCAATAATGTGTTATGTGCAATCAGACTATGTGTATTAAGTGAATCAATAATAACATGTTCTAAAAACGATGATTGTCTAGCATTACCCTCGCCAACGATTTTATTCCACAAATCTGAAACCTACTAAGAGTGGCAAAAAAAAATATAATATACGAATTATAAACAAACTTTCCTCGGGGTATTTAGCTTTTCACTTTTCATTTATTTACAACCATCTTTCGCTTGAATAAAACGTGCTAAAATTGCTGCCAACATATTACAAGTAGTTATCGACTGCCACAAAAAAAAACATGTATCCCTGCCTCGGTATTCAAAGGGTTAATAATCCTTTCTGTACTTCCATAGCTTCCTTAGCTGTTGAGGTGCGATCGCAACAGATTCGAACGCTCGTGTCTCTCAATCACTCAATCCCGCCAGCAACATAGTTCCAAAGCAGAAGACCTTTTAATCCTAGCAAGCCGGACTGGCCACCTTTTCTCGCGTAGTAGTCAGCCACGGAAGATTAGTGGTATTGGGTGAAAGGCTGGCGAGGTGCGATTATATCCTGGGGCTCCTCCACGACCCCTTGTCTCCCGCGGGCCCTGTTTGGCCCGTTTTAAGTCGGAGACTACGCTCGGCTAATAACATAGCCAGCGAGAGCCAAGCAGTCTTTACGAGCATCTTCCCAGAAGTATAAACCCTTGCAGCTTCACCGCTCAAGCAAAATTCTCGACCAAAGCTTCGTGGCGATTTTTGCGGTCCAATTAATACGAAGTAACGCGGTGACCAACAATGTTCCGTGATATGTACGTAGTACCCTTGATTTGTGCACGCTGTATGAAAGGTACGAAAGCTAGAAAGTGAACCACCGCCAAGAACAAAAATCACGGGGCGTAAAAGGATTTGTGCAAAGGTAATAACCGAGGGGAGGTGAAACGTAAGAATACGAAAAATATTCTGGTTCCGAGTTTCTTCTTACTTTATTGCCTTGGTATTTTTTATCTCATTGGTAGTTTGGACAACACTTTTGTGCGATCGCGTGATCAGAGAGGCGCTGAAAATTCGCGTCTTATAAGGGGCATTCAAATTGAGAACACGGGGGGAGAAGGAGCAGGTGGTCAATGGAGATAATACCGCGAGGATGTTCGTTGTCATGTTCGGCCGTGGATAGTCGTGAAACAAAGTAATCTAAGGGAGGATCTCTTTGTAGCAACTTCCTATTGATCGATAATTCCGCGCATCATTGTTACCGTAATAACCGCTGCCCGATATGTATTCAATATGCGGTCTAGATCGTGGCTAAAAAAGAACTCCGTGTTCCTTTTTTGCGTGTGTGGCCGCAATTATTGGCACAATAGGGTCGTCCCGTGCCACAGCATGATGCGTTACTTCCTTTCCTTAGGCGGTCCGGATATTTCGTCTACTTTGTTGCAATTTCGGCCCGTTTATTTCTTCTTTCTTTCACTTCCAATAACAGAGAATCGTTCTTGAAATACCCGTCGTCCCACGTTTCTTGCACGGGATCTCTACAGAAACGTATTAGATTCTGTTCTCGCATTTGAGAAAATTCGAGGGCATCTATTTCATTGAGAATCATAGCATCTTAATTTAACATTCTGCGCGAGATGCTTGAAATTCTGTCCACGGAGATTGCTGTCCACGGAATCGACGCAAATCAACCCTATCTTCAGTTCGTCGCTACTTGCCCGCGAAAATGTAACAAAACCACGAACGCCGTGACAGCCGCCGTCCCTCTTCTCGCCTTTTATGACTGAGTAATATACCGTCCTGTCTTATGTCGTTGTTTATTGCAGAATTTATGCGCCGATAATAAAACAGATCTTGTCCCTTCCGGCGTTTAGATTCGTTAGCGACGCATCGGCCGTCTCTCCTACCGTCCCGGACCACGTAGCTTACTTATACTGTATTTAAATGAAACCGCTGCTTCTTGCATCCGGCGTAATTAACAATTATCGTCGTCAGCTAGCCAAGAGATTTACGATTCCCCGGCAACGAATATATTGCCCGTGTTGCAGTGTGCCGTACGCTGGATCGTGCGCCGCCGAAAATAAGTTTTACAATTTGCGCATTTCGAAACTGCCAGCGTCGTAGGCTGTATCGCGCGAGCACACCTCAGTATGAACGTGACACTCGACCGCTCGTGAAACGAAACGAACTTGATATTTCGCCCGCATCTTCGCGCAGACGTAAAGATTCCGTTCGCCGCGTTCCCGCCGTGATCCGGTAACGAGAAACACTTCGGTCTTGTTTGAATGGATCCGAAACGACTCCCCTTGTCTTTGTGCTTAAAGAACACCGTCGGGCTGCTTGATGAATAATTCCTCCTATCGACTTCTTCCTCCTAGTTTCTTCGCGAGAGGCACGGGGGCGAGATTTCAAGGGAGGCGCAGAAAAGCGGAGGCATCGGGTTAATTGCGAGAAGAAAGATCGAGGGTCTTCGAGGCGAGAGGTTTCCTCCTTTTTTTTCCCTCCATTTTATTTGGGATATTCATATTCGAGGGACGTTCAGTATTCTAGGCAAAATGATAGGAAATGTGGACGTGTCTGGGGTTTCGGGGAAGAGTTACGGGAATTCGTAGAATTAGTTAGAAAATGAATGGAAAGTTCATTCTGGCAGATCTGTCGTGACTTTGAATCAGAGAAATATGAATTGTGCGATAATCCAGCGGTGATCGCGGCAATTCTATACTGACCGCGGGTTCAAGCACCCTTTACCGTAACACCGTCATGGTATTCCCGCGCCCGGAGCTCGATACTTAAACAGGTGTCAATTATTACCTGCGCCGCTGCGCCGGGTCCGCGTGATTCTATCCAGAGGTGGGATTGATTTTGTCCGTGAAACGCGATCTTCCAGTCGCCTCTTCGCGATCGTCCGTGGGCATTTTCTCACGGAGTCTCGCGGTACCCGGGAATGGAAAGCCTGGCAGCGTGCAGTCACGAATGTATCGGACAATACTTGCCAGTCGGCCGAAGACGAGCCAGCTTGCGCCTTCACACCGTTTCCGGACAATATTTAGCCCCGCTTCCTCGACCGGTAGCTTCGATCATTAAACGTGCGTATATAGCCTCATAATATTGCAATCCGCGGCCATAATTTACGTCGTTTTATAGTTCAAACTGCAACCTACGTAGGCAGCGGCGGTTCGAGCCTTTAGAACGTGCTATTCCCGTTCAAGTTGTACTGGGTGATCATAAAGTTACTCGACTGTTTCCCTGCGGTACCAGCTCAGCATCGACCCCGTCGCGGCAAGACTTCCACACGCTGTTTCCATTTCGGTGCTTGACGTTGTACGGAGAACTTTTAGACCCGTGTTTATAAATAGCTCATGGCGGATTGTTCCGAAACGATTTCTTCCTCCCACTTTTTTATTCAAGTTTTGTCGAGCTTTTAATCGTTGTCTTTTTGGGTAACAACGTGACTTGACTTCAACTGCGGCGAATAAATAAGTAGCATACGTTGGGAGATTTGTATTATTTGAAGAGGTATTTGAAGAAGAAAGTATTTTTAAGATATTCAAATTGGTCCGCACCTGGACAGCACACAAACGTTTCAAGATATAATAAAAATACAGTCGTTCCTTCTACAAATCCCATACGCGTAAAGAAATCCCAGTGGCAAAAAGATAACCAGCCACGTCCAAGAGAAGCCTGACAACCGTGAATTCCCGTGCCTCGAGAATTGAGATATACTCTTTTATAGAGAATCATCTGAACGCGGGGGGTTCTTTTATGAAGTTGCCACGGTGCAACAATTCCGAGACCGGTTACTTTGAATCGTAAGCTGTCCCTCCCCGTCTCCCTCTAACGCAACGAAAGTTCAGGGAGCAGAGGGAGAGAGCAGACGAGACAAAGAGCATGCAGGCTATTACTGAAATTACTGACGATCCGCCGCTCGCAAATCAAAATTCACCGTTTCTTCGTCCGTGGCTGCATTGTTACGATTTATTGCCGGCTAAACGCCGCGATTTCGCGCGAGAAGAAGCGAGACGCGGTGGCCGGCGCCCCTTTTGCTCGCGACCCAAGGGCGGCCATTAGCGGACTTCAGCAAGGCAAACAAGTGCGAAGGTAATCGGGGAAAGGAATGATAATTAGCGCACGACTCGCCGAATCGCCGCATCGTCTGCAAAAACGAGCACATCGCCTGCGCGCGCGTGGATTCGCAATCGGGACCGAACTTCCTTTTATTGCGAACATCGCGTTGCGAACATCGCGTTGCGAACATCGCGTTGCGAACATCGCGTTGCGAACATCGCGTTGCGAACATCGCGTTGCGAACATCGCGTTGCGAACATCGCGTTGCGATATTTACGGGCACGGACATCGCGGCCCTTTAGTTGAAACGATACTGCTTCTGCAACTTAGTGCTGCTACTTTTTCCACACTTTATATTACTTCGAAAAATGTTTAAGCTCGCGTGCATAAATCGTAACATTTAATAGTTATAATTTAAAGATTGAATATTGAAACGTTCTCTATTTTTAACGCAGCACAATTATTCACCAAAATTCATAGCAACGTGATGTGAAAATATTCTTGCAAATTGAACACCGACTCTGCACGCTTTCCGATCTGGTTGTGCCAAACGAAAACGTCGTAATTTTGCTTTCGACTACGTTTCACCCTGTGCATCGCACCGCGAAGATTGGGGCCCGGGCGAAGCAAAGCGGGCTGACCTAATTTACATACATATAAAGCGCATTCGATGTGTTTTAGGGGCCGTAAATCGACGCAGCTACGCGAATCGTTAAACCCTTCCTTGCCGCAACACCCCGGCAATGCGTGTACAACAGAACCATGGACGTGTATGGCGGGACATAACGCACGCGCGAATACATATTCAGATACTTCGTCTTCTTCTGGTCGTCTCGTGCTCCCTCGGCCGGTTACTTTATACGGGCAACCACTCTGCCTCGGTTTAAATGAGGACAATGTAAGCACAGCGAAGTTTCAAGTACCAACGATACGATTAAGAATAAATATTCAGTTTGCAGAATGTGAAGTTCGATCATGAGGAGGATTAATTTATTGCTTGATTTCTCTTTTCTTCCCTTGTAGTGATTTTCCTTTTCCCTTCCCTTTGTGATTTTAGTTATATCAATCGTTGTTTCTGTTATTGGGTGAAATAAAATAATTTTACAATCGTATTTAGTTCGATGTTACTCCAAGTGGCTTCATTTGGCTCGTTCTTAATTCTGGACCGCATAAAATATTTGCCGAGAAGAAATAGCGATACTGAGGGTAATTATAGCTCGCACGATTTATGCCTGCGATGGCATCAGTTTCAAATTTGTCTACAGTCTCGCGTTAAATATTAAAGACGATTGAAAAGATGTATAGAATACGTTGTACAATAAAGATGTAGAATCTTTCCCTCTATATTCTACACTACGACAAACTAGGAAATAAAAAAAAATAACGAACAGCCCCTGTCTAAAACCTTAAAAAAAGCACCCTCGCCTGAAACTCTAAAACAAATCCTGGCGAACACCAATCCCCATCGAATCCCTGCTGGATCTTCCTCTTCTGCATTCGCACTATTTTTCAGGAGGGCACACTCGCGATTTTTCTAATTATAGGTAATTAATTTTTACGAGCGAATCATAAACCACCGGCGGACAGGTGTTCCTCGAGGGCCGAGGATCGGAAGAAGCCACGGTCGAAAGGGGCCACGGTTTTCTTCGGCGGGCAGAAAAGGTGGCCGGTACTGTTGGTCGTTTTTGGTAGTGGTAACAATGATTGTAGCGTCGGTGTCGGTGGTGGTGCCGATAAAGTTAAAGCCACTGGCGAACGATGCAGGGGCCGCGTAATGACAACGCAGCGCGTCGTAAACGCGTTTATGTCCAGAGTTGCATTATAGTAATATCTGCCAGCACCCAGGCGGATGTTCACTACCTCCGCCAACGTTACCATGCCCGACCGTTTCGCGAGTGGCCCTCGTTTCCTTTTCCCCCGGCGTCCATTCCTGACCGTCATTCTGTCATTCCCAGAGACTTCGATGACCGATTCGCCATTCTTTCCCGTCCCACTAATTTCGCGTGGATTATCAGGTGAATACCGTTGGATTTCTTCCAGATCTCTCCTTCCACAATATTAATACAATTTCACAAACCGCTCGAAAATATCTGTGTACAATATCGCAATGGCGTCTGTGAAATAAGTCCTCCGAAATAGTCAGGCCTGATAGAACAACTTCCGCGAGGAAATTCGCGACAGTTCAAACGGTATAATCGCGGATTGGAGAAATGAAATCACGGGACTTTGGTGTCCGTGCATCGTGCCCGCGGAAGGGGTTGCCTTTCGAAGGGAAGAACGGTGTAAGGGTGGTGTTGCGAGGGAGGGGACACGGGAGGAGAGGGTGGAGGAGCAACGACGAGATGGCAGAGTTGTAAAGTCCTGAGCGTGACACCGGGTTATGTTATGTTCTCCGCGCGTGTGTTGACGATCCCACGAACACCGTCTCGGATGGACGTTGCTTTATACGTAGGTGTGCACAGTTAGGCGGCACGCGGTATTGCTCGTACACTGCGTTTATGGCGCATAACCCGGGGTGGCCGCTCGCACAGATTATTTTGGCCTGATCAATTTGATAACTCCGCACAGTTATGCCCACCTTGCTGATTACGCTCGGCCCGAGCCCCGACGCTTGAAGAGTTAATCTTTATCGTGGCCGCGACCCCTTACGCCGATCAACTCGCAGTTTGCATCTATTATGCGGGGCTCGTGTGGGAATTACCGAATGGAAGACGTGTCTTGGCCTTTGTGGACGCGTTACGATACTTTGCGTTGGCTGCTACTTGCTTGCTGCCTGAGCACCTCGTGAAATACAATTCTTTCTTTTTCACCCCGACGGGTTTAAATGGGGGAAGCTCTTGCGACATGCGCGTATGCAGGTTTTAACCCCTTCGCACCGGCGAACGAGATATCTCGCCGCGTGATTTCGTTCATGATATGCTATGGACGAGATATCTCGCAACGCAATGTCTTTCATGCGATGCTATGTACGAAATATCTCGCGACACAAAATCGGTCATGCGACGCTGTGTACGGAATATCTCGCGAAGCAACACCGTTCGCGTGCTGCTTTGGACGCGATACCTCGCGCTCGCCTACCCGTTTTTCAATGTTTACAACTGAATGCCACATTCATCGTGACCTACGAATTCATTTTGATCCAAATCGTTGGACGAGATACCTCGCGTTGTAATAGAAAAGCTTGCGAGATATTCCGTACACAGCGTCGCATGAACGATTTTGTGTCGCGAGATATTTCGTACATAGCATCGCATGAAAGACATTGCGTTGCGAGATATCTCGTCCATTGCATATCATGAACGAAATCACGCGGCGAGATATCTCGTCCGCCGGTGCGAAGGGGTTAAGTGGGAAACATTTGCCGGCTCCTGTAAGCTTTTGTAAAGATACAGACGTCTGGTGAATCGTTATTAACCCTTCGACTTCCATGGTGGTACCGTGGCGATAGTCGATTCGCAGTTTCACTTACGGTTAATAAAATAGTAAATCTGAAATGGCGCTTCATCGTTGCATTGAAATAAACTTCAATAATTGTTCAACATATATTACGAGTTATTTCAGTTTTCAATCAACTGTACATATCCGTGTCATCATTTTTACACAAGATCTAATCATATCCTACAATAAAAAAATTATTTACACAGAGGAGAGAGTAAATAATAATATACAAAATATCTAAATAATAAGTCCAAGCATTGCCAAACTGTATATTATTTCCCTGAAATTTTCGGTAACCCGCTGTTCAACTCTTTAAATATTCCACCAGCAAAGTGCTCACCCCACCCCCCATGCATAAATCATCACGCTTCATCTTTTATTAATTCCAAAGTAAATTCCTCGCAGGCCGAGTGATAAAACGGAACATGCTTGTAATTGCTCGAATGCATGTCGCAAGTTTTCCAACTGTATACTCGAGAACGAAAGGCACTCGTCGGCCAGCAGGTGTAAAGGTGCGCACCAGTTCCTTCCGGGTGTCCCGGAAGACTTGTGCACCTTGCCCGATCTTAATTGAGCCATAACGGCGGCATACTTATTCGCACACATTTCGAGATCGATCGATATCAACGTGCCTACCTGATCAAACCCCCCTTACGAACATATAAATCCACGTGATGACCGTTTTAATACAGATTCTTCGGCAAATTGATACTTAACCACGGCGTTCCGTTTTACCATACCGAGTTAAACGGTAGCATCGAAACAACTTGACAATAACTGTACGCGATAATCTACCGTGGCGCAGGGAGACAACGCGGGACGTACACCGACGATCAAGGAATTAACGATCCTCGTCAGTCTCCCCGAGTAATTAGGATCAGCTTACGCGGACGACTTTATTGCTAATAACTGGTCAGCATCGAACCTGAAGATATTACCCGCGCGTAATAAGCGATCGTCGCTGCGGCGCAATTTTCTTGGAAACAGAAATTCCGCATTAACCGCACACGAATTTAACTCGATAAAAATCCCGCCAGGTGTCCGGCGATTATTCAATAAATCAAACTTCGAACGACTTCCACGCGGTGTTCCATGGAACGCTGAATTTTCCTACGGACTCCGGTCAGTCAAGTCTCTCCCTCTTTCTCTCTCGCCCTCTGCTTCTTCCTCCCCTTTCCTCGTCCCCCGAAAGTTTTAGCCATTCCTACAAATTATCCCCCGTGTACGTGATCCGCTAATTTGCCGCACACAGACCCGATTGTACGGACACGCAAGAAAGGTTTTAGGTGTGCATAATCGCGGCCGGGCCGACTTGCGCGTAATTTCACGAAAGTTTCGACAGGCGTGCAGGTCCGAAGGGACAGTAAAGTTAAGAGGAGCCGCGCGAATGAGGGACGTGCCGGATAATTATGCGCACTGCCTCGTTTCGGAAGGCCGTTCCGGCTTTTTTACGAGGGATGAAGTCGGCCCTACGAGGTCATAACTTAGCCACGAATACGGACTATCTGTTACGACCCGATGGCTCTCGAGATGCAGTACCTTTAACCTCCTCCAAAGTAGAAGACTGTTGGATGGTTAGGGGGGTGGAGGAGAGGACGGGGAGATATTGGCATAAATTAGGCTAACTGCACGGTTTACTCCTTCTGGGAAGTTGGCATACAAGCGCGAACGTTCGCCTCGCTACATTTTTCATGGGCGCGCGGGCGATCATTTTTTTTGTGTTTTTTTATTATCGCAAAGCATAATTGCCGGGCTTCCTTCCAATTAAATTATCGTTCTCTATGGCGAGGCGCAACGAAGTTTCAACCTGAAGAAATTCCGTCGGAGAAATTTTGCTCGCAGCTGTTTTACATGTTGCATAGTTGATAGGAATTTTTGCTGTCTTCTTCTAAGTGCTTGTTTAATTATCCTATTTATTGCAGCGAAATTATCATTGAACTGATTGTCGGTCTTAAAATATTAATTGATCTCCGTCCTATAACTATATAAAAATTTCAGGATTCTCTTACATTTATAAAACACAGTGTACATCCTGTCAATAAGTACCGTGAATTATTTCAGATCTGTAACTATGGGCACCACAACTTTCAAATTAGAAATTCATCGACCTATGTATATTTTTTTGTACAAAAATGCCTCGAATGGGCGTGTGCGCGTGTATTGAACATTTCCAGGTGTCAAGTAGAACGGTCGGAAACGATTATGATCCAAGGATAACGATTCAGTCGCGCACACGTGGAAAAGGGCACACAACGGTGACTTATGCTGAAATGGATGGCGAAGAAAAATGGTCGGGACCATGTTTCATCTGGCGCACACGTTTATCGCTCGTGCACTGTAAAATTTACACCGTCTCACTTCCGAAACGAGTGGCCCGGCAGTTGCATAAACGCGGGCAACATTTTATTTTACACATCCCATTGGCCCACGTTCGAGCAGCAGTGAAATATTAGTTGCAGCTGATTTTGCGAGCGTCTAATAAAATTCTTCGTAAAACAAAAATTGCTGCTGTCTATCGTTGCTGGATCGAACACGTCCGCACTGGTGTGTGTACAGTGCAACTACGTGCGCTATGTTTCGCGGTTAATAAATTTTTCCTACCCAGTTTTCGACCGTTTCGTGGAAATTTATTGTTCACGATGTATCGACGAAACCTCGTTACTGTCGCGCTAATGTTACGAATGTGGACCGTATAAAAGTTACGCCCGTTATTACAGATTTACGTGTAAGTACGCTGGATTTCGAAAAAATTTATCTGTTCAAGCTGTCTTAACGAATTTTCCAGGCCAATTGAACGTTACTGCAATTGATTTAAGGTTGAAAGAAAGGACTATTGTACGATAATTTTAATGAATTGCAATTTATATTAGCTATCATAATTTCACTGGATCCACGCTAGGTAATATACTTAATAAATAATGAATTAAAAATCTGTACTAAAAATGATTCGTCACATAAATTGCTACGAAATGGATCTCAGCAAAACTCAGCCACCGAGCTTCCTCAAAGACTAAATTAAAAAAAAGTTAATTTCAACAGACCAACAGCTCCCACGTTTATTTCGATCTTTCGAGCACCACGAGAGGCATGAGCGAAACTGTGCCCAACAAACCACCGCAAACGAGCGTCCAGAAAAACGAAACGGTTCCAAGTAATAAGCATCTAATTCCGTCTTCCTCCAATTACGCTCACTTAAGGACCGTTCTCTTAATAACGTGCAATGATTACCATAAGTATCCGCACAGCGCACACGCGTGCGATCGAGTACGCTGCCAACAATGCCGCTCATCTCTGCAACCCAATTCCATCAATTAAACGCTCCGCTGATAATTATTCCCGGTCGTCGAAGTCGCTGTGCCGTTGCGTCGCGTCGACGCGGTACCGCCGCCATGCCTGAAAACGGACGCACAGAGGCCCGTTCGGCGAACGCCGACGGCGACGTAGAATCGTCCGTCGTGTATTACACGACATTAGTCAGGAGTAAACCTTTCTCGTGCCCTACGAAAATATGTTTCAGCTCGAGGCGGTGCGGGTTGCTCGCGGCACGGGTGCACGACGGGAAGAATTTTTTTTCGAAAACATCGGTATTGTGCGCGCGCGCGCGCCCCCGTGGCCGCACCTCCATGACGAATCGTGCCTCTTTCCCTCTTTTCTTTTTTTTTTGCGCGCATTTACTCCCGTTACGCCAACGTATTTATTATTTTTTCCTTTTTTTCGCCCGTTTCTTTTTGCTTTTTCTGGGAACCTATCGTTTTAACCGGAACACATCGTGGTATAGACGAGAAACGGGGGCGGTTTCACGTAGGGGCGGGGGGAACGAGCGAAGGGAAAAAAAGCACGCGCGCAACATTTTCGGGCGCAGCCAGCCTTTCAGTACCTCCGCTCCGCGGCGGCGGCGGCGGCGGCGACGACCTAGGGAAGCATTTCATTGCGTTCGATACGATGGTAAAAAACGCCCAGGGATCGGACAGTAAAAAATGTAACTGGTAATTTAGTTAGCCGTTGCGAACTGGACGCCCGCTGGCCCGCTTGGGTGTTGGTGGACAGTAATAGGGCGTATCTCGTATCTGTCCGGGACTTGACGGGTTTTTATGGGTTTGCGATGCGCGGATTCATCATTCGATATATTACCAACCGGCGCGTACCTCTACCCCCCCGGTGTCACCGCGTTAACCTAACGACCCTTCAAGGCGGAATTTTAGGATTCCTATCCCCGATGACAGGACGGCGGACGGCTTCCGTTGTTCCCGTTGCCCGTATTGTCGTGAACCTTCAACTCTTTCGAGACGCGAACGCTTTCGGATGATTGATTATCCGGAGGGGCGACGCAATTTCGACGGGTCCGACGGGTTTAATAAGGGTAGGATCGGCGTCTTCGACGGTGGAATATAGTAAATTATATTGGACTGTATTTAATTGAGCTTGAGGGTGTATCTGTGGCAGGCGTGGAATTTGTCTGGGTGCCCAGAAATATAACACTTTTGTCGCAAACTGCAAGGAAGATTCCTTTCGATGAGCTCAAACTCCAGAAAGGTTGCAAACTATAATATTGCAGTGGATATCGATGCCGGGTCGGAGAAAATTTTAATGTGCTGGTATTTATATCGCTGTAGTCGTTCATGCACAGTGTCTTCCGGAAAGAAACGAACGAATAAGACGACGATGAAGAAACACATAACTAGATGGCTCCATGTACATATTCGACGTCGATTCTCTCAGGATCTACCGCTGACGATTAGTCCAGCGCAGATACGTGTTTTCGTCAAGTATGACAGAACAAAAAAAAAATATTTGATCAGCCCCGCGTGTATACTCGGGTAGAGGCTCTCGATATCCAATTGAGTTGATATTCAAGTGGTGCGCGCGTATTTCTACATTTTGATTTCTATGTAACAGCCGCCGGCACGCGGTGGTCCTGTGCTCGTGTATTTGCTGTCTGAAAAGACAACAAATATTGTTTCGAAATCGTTTATTCCCATCAACAGAAGTTCCATCCGCGGCGAGTGCGTTGCTGGTGCAGAGGAACGTACAGAACTTAAATGAGTCAAGGGAATGAGCGAAGAAAGGTAAAGGGTAAAGAATGAAAAGGGCGTTAGAATAATTGTACTTGTATCGGCTTCAATGACTGACCATACGTGTAATGTGCTCAATTTTTCTTTGATTCAGAGGAATGTCCAATTAACTATAACCTTGCGACACTTGCT
This sequence comes from Nomada ferruginata, assembly GCA_963583965.1. Classification (NCBI taxonomy): domain Eukaryota; kingdom Metazoa; phylum Arthropoda; class Insecta; order Hymenoptera; family Apidae; genus Nomada; species Nomada ferruginata. The sequence continues at coordinate 9,634,273 of OY757224.1, forward strand.
TCTAACAATAAGTTGCAATGTAGTTGAAAAAATTCATAAATTCTTTCCTCCTCTGCTGAAATATTTTTTTGGTCACTTTCTTAATAATTGTAAAATTTTGTTGGCCCCCAGATATGGAAGCAAAATACATACTATGACATCGCATTAATTTTTCCATTTGACCTAAACTGAAGTAAACTGATTTCTTTAAAATACTATACTTTAAAATAGGTTCTCAGGCGATAATGTTGTGATACCTGAAATATTGACAATATATTATTAAGCCCTTATTAAGCCCTTAATAAGGAGCTCTCTGAATAATATATTTGTATTTACCTTTCCAAGGGAAGAAAGTGGAAGGGTTAAAGTGCACAGAAAATTTATATTTCAATACACGCATTTGTTCCATCTGCCCCGACCAACTGTTTGATAACAATTGAAACATGTAACGCAAGCTAATAAATAATACTAATCTGTAACACAGAGGAGGCCCAGAAATGTCCAGCACAGGAACCTTTTCTGGTCGCCCTGCATAGGAGCGGAGCTGTTCGGTATCTGCGATTCGCTAATCGTCCCGTGACAAGATAAGCTTCGGCGAGCCGTGCCAAACTTTCCTCGTAACGGGGCGCAAGCAAGGCAGAGGCTTTTCGTTTGCCAACGAGGAGGACCGCGATTGTCAGGAAGAGTCGCATGGAAATCCGATGCGCCGGTGCATTGGCGATGCAATTCAGACGGGTGGGTAACCACCCCTTTTTCACCCCCTCTCTCTCCCTTTCACCGCGGTGGATGCCTCTTTCGAATCGAACCTTCCCTTTTTCTGCCCCACACTCTTGCCTCTTTCCCTCTTTCTTTCGCCGCTATCCGTCGACAAGGGTATTCGCAGTCAGGGTTATGCTCCTCCCTCGCTTACACACTCACCCTCTCCTTTCCTCCCGCCGTTTCTCTCTGGCGACGGTTCCTGTCCCGTCCCTCCGCTGTTCCCGCGGGCGCGTATGCTCGGGCGCGCGCGAAAGTGTGCCAAAAACCCTTTTGTAGCGATCGAAAGAATGGGACGCATTGTTTGCTCACTTGTGAATCGGCTCTAATGGCAAAAGTATGTGAAATCATTGTGAATCGAGATTACATACGCGAAAACAACGCGTCCCGGGTCCTACGTTCCGCTCGCCGCTGTCTCTACGCGATGGCGTAGGTACGTGTCTACGCGTCCACGTCCACGTACATCATTCCATACACACGTCGGCGACGCCCGCGTGCTGCGCCCATTTCACCCTTTCTTTCTCTATTTCCCTTTCCTGTCTCTCTTCGTTTTTTCTGTTTTCCTTTTTTTTCGCCCACGTGTGTACATATATACGTAGACGCACGCGTGTGCGCGTAGAAGTACACGCCAGCGTGCGCGTGTGTGCGTAGAAAAATATATACATACATACGTTCAACGGTTCACGCACACGCGTGAAGAAAAAAAGGCTGGTGCGCGCGAGCCAGAATGGTTCGGCTAGCTGCCGTTACCGGGAGGACGTAGATATTTTTTTTACGTGCAATGAGAGAGAGTGCAGGGAGAGACATGCATTCGACTGGCCAGGGACAGAAAGGGGGGGAGGTGGAGGGGAACGAGGAACGTGGATGCTGGTTGAAGGGGGCCAGGTGGAGGGTGGTTGTGGGTGGACCGCCCTTTGCCGTCGATTTTTCGGGGCTTTTTTTTACGGGCGACGGCCCTCGCTCGCCTGGATGAACGAACACGGGGAGGAACATCAATAATCTACAATCAAACTGCAGATAAAGCTACGATCGCCCTTTTGTGAATGTTTCAATAAGAACCGACGTGACGAACAACTTCCTGCCCTGCGGACGTGCCTCTTACGCGGAGCTCGCGTCTTTCTTTCGTTCGCGGCAACCACGGCAGACTTGTAGCCCACTTTTCGTTATTACGAAATAGCGAAGGAATAACGGACGGAAAAACGGACGGATCGCTGCTGTCCCCGCAGGGGTTGCATAATAGTCGCTGCTCGTCGCTCGCTGAACGTTGAAAGTTCAGGTGCAGCGAGGGTGGGACGGGGAGAGGAACGGTAAGGGCGGAGGGGAATAAAGGGAGAAGAAAGCGGAGGCATCCAATAGTTATGAAGCGCGACTTTAAAAATGGAGGAAGTTACAGGGCAGCGTGACAGAGTGCATTATTTATTATTTAGCCGCGTTGCAAAGTAAATTTGGATGAACGACGCACCGCAGCTTTTTACGACGAATCTTCCCCGCCTGCCCAACGGTTCGCGGCACGGAGTCACCGGTTGCCGGTCATGAAATAATTACACGGGACAATTAGTAATGGTCCGGCAATTTTTACAACCGAAGAGGGAACGCGGCCGCTTTTCAGATAAATTTTCTTGAACGCTCCGCCGCTTGAAACTGATTGAGCCGACCTCCCTTTTTTTTCTTCTTCTTCTTTTTACACGCCGCGAGAACAGCTTCGGTATTTTCTGCGCGCACGTTTTTCAATTCGCATTTGCGACTCTCTCGGTGTTTTATCATTTACGTCGCTTGGTTACTTAGGAAAATACCTGTACATATCGTGCTGAGATTATAGTCTGCAACATTTTCTAATTTATATTCGGTGAAATAACAAAAAGAAACAGACCGATTAAATAAAAGCAATTGAATCCGAGTGTAAATAAAGTTTTGTTTTAAAGGACCTCGACTAACTTCCAAAAAATTAATCGCCGCGCTATCTTAATTTAATCAGCTAGAAAAAAATAATTTATCCACCGTGTCTGATTTTATTTTCGGAAGCGAGGCGGCCGGGATAATTAGCCGGGCCTGTGGGTGTCGTTGATAAGATTCCAATGTTCTTCTCATTACAGGTTCGCGTTTGCCAGGTTGGCCACTGGCTGCGTGCGTTGCAAATCCGTTCGCCGGCCAGTTGCCACCTTAATGCGAGCCTTCTTATTGCAAATTCGTGCTGTTCACCCCGGATCGCTTGTAATCGCGTGAACGGCCTTAATGGAAACACGGCCGGGTATGTAGCTCGGGTCATTTAATCCGCAATGATGCGGGGGGACGGAATGACTGCACAAAGCTTGCGATTCCGGGCTTCAACGGAGTCTTGCTCCTCGTGTATTTAAATTTATTTACGGCGTCAGTTTATCACTCGTGTAATTGCGGTATACGAGAACCTACTTCAAGTATATTATTGCAGGTGTTTCAGCTGAATATTTTCTTTTCTATTTGGGGGGGGGTAAGGGGGTAGAAAGATATAGTTAGGCGGTGGAGGTGTCTGCATAAATGGTTACGAAAATCTGGAGTAAAAGGAAAGGATGAATACCGCCGGCCATTTACGTCAGCGTGTTATATAATAAAAATGAAAAAGGGGCACATGGAAACGGTGTAAAGTCTTTCTTAGTGAAATTAAATACCTCGCACTGTGTTCCGCCGCGTCGAGGTTCTGCTGTAGAAAATTAAAAGAGACAATGGTCCGTATTTGTATCTTATCCTCGATCCTTCATTTTCAAGAGCTACGAGACGTGTCGAGCAATTTTTATAGGCGAGACAATTCTGTTAGTGTAATAATAGTCTTTTCGATAATTATTGATTTTATACTATTACTGTAATATCATTCAGTTTACCGAAGAGATCTGTAATTTATTATTTCGTAGGGTTTCAGTTTTTTCAAGCACGTTTTTTAATTTAATAATAATTAATACCGATCGATATATTTATCGCGATGCCATTCTATTGGTTCAAAGAAATTTTCTTCTACGTATTTACGGATGAATGACCTGAGAATGCGGCTGAAATATTCAAGGAAGCATTCGACTGCATGCTGCGACCCTAAGTGCAAGAATATCACTACTAAGATCGGCTATAAAACAGATATACCGTCCCTAACCATCATGCCGCAGACGAAATTTACATTTCGATATATGACTCGATAATAATGTCATTTCTTCTTCTGGTTCACGAACGAACCGTTGTTCTGCTAAGGTTCAGAGTCACGACCGGTCAGAATTCGTGTCGTATATCAAGCTAACCTTCAGACTTTTTACGATTAGTCGTGATTTCGCGCAATAAGACGCTGCCCGCTGCAAAGCTCGTGCGAACTCGTGCCTTTCTATTTGCAAACCACTGTACATTCGATATTATCGCTTAATAACATTCTGGCGATGAATCTGCTTCAACGAGGAACCGGTTAATAAAATCCGAAAACTAGTTATTCCGGCAACCAATTTCTAAAATTATTTAAAAGACATTGCTATACTTGAACTTAAACTTATTTTTAATTTAAGTGCCTCTTAAATATACACTTAGGAGGCCAGGGAAAGCACAAGATTGGCGAGCTAAGAAAATGTAAAAGATCGATCACAGAAGAGGTTCGTTATAAAGAAACTTCCAACCCTCTCGACTGAAATAAAATTGTATCCATTTTAACCGAAGCAATCGAATCGTAACAAACCTGTAATTAAAAATTCCACGGAATCGAACACGTTAAAAATCATAAAACACACCATCGAACGTCTACAACCATCTAAATTCTTTCTTCCAAAAAAAATCTTCCCCGACAAGAACCAACCCCCTAACAGATACACGGGTGAAAGATCACCCTTCCGCCGTCATCGCGCTGCTCCCTGTCGTCACAATTGGCATTTAACGACACGCGTCTTTTCACGAAGCGGATCCAACAGCGGTCCAATACACCTTTATACACCTTTTCGCTTTCCCCTTTGTTCTCTGCGGGCGCGATTCGGAATTTGCACAGCGCCGCGGCGCGCAATCTAGAAACTTCGAGATCCTTTTACCTCCGTTCACCTCCCCCAACTGGCGTCCGTTTCGCCGCCCTTCGACGGGTCGAGCTCTTCGCAAATAATGTATAGGAATTGCGAGGCTCATCTACATAAGTAATACCGCGTTAAGGAAAGCACCAAAGGCGCCTCGAAACGAGACGATGGTGGTGGTGGTGGATGCCGGATGAAACGAAGAAGAAGAGGAGGAAGAAAGTGGCTGGAAAGAGGAGGAGGGCGGGAAGCGGGGGTGGCCGCTTCAGGAAGAAGGCCAAAGGGTTCCTCTCGCATTAATTGTGCCGTGGAGAGATAAGGAACACAATGTTTGTTAACTTCCACGAGATGTATAAGACGACTAAAGCGATCCGCTTTGTGGCGGCTCGTTTTCCTCTGTTGAAATGCGCGATGCGCGGAGAGGGGAATGAGTCAGAGGGCACGAAGGGGAACAAAGAGGAGATTAACAGACGATCGATAATTGTTATGCGAATTTCTTGCCCCGGTACCGGGCCCTTCACTCTCCTCATCTTTTATCGGCCGTATCGAACTTTAATTGCGAGTCGCGTTGCTTGGTTATTAATCGGACGAATTCCTCTTTGCTCGTCGCGACTCCGCGCTCGTTCGGGGGCTTTGAATTTTAGGAGGAACGCGACGCTGCCACAGTTCTCGGTGCTCGACATTTTCTTTGGGAAGGCAAAGCTAGTTTGCCGTGGCGATTTCTTTTAAAGAATTAGTTCATTAACGAAACAGAAATGTATATGCTAAATTTTGTATAAATTTACTTAGGAACTTTAGGCATCCTCCTCTTAATTGTCTTACACACTTTGTCCAATGATTATATTTTGCAATATCGTAGAGATTACTAATTACAATAATGTCAATCATAGATCAAGATAGAACGAATAAATGTGCGAATTTATAAAAATTCTTTCTTAACTGTTCGCTGAACAATTTATTATTTTCTTCAGTACCTGTAACCAAAATAGCCGCACCAATTTTTATATACATATGATATATCATCCTTCTCACAGGGCAACCATAATTCATCGAACAATTATGTAAAAAACGAATAATCTTCTGGCACGAGAGACGCACACCTCCATCCCCGACAAGCTCTCGATTTTCCCGGTTGACGATCGCGAGACATCGTGTCTGGTCGTAAAGTCACGTGAAATTGGCCAAGTTCGCGAGGGAAAAACTCTTTGTGAAATCGTCACGCCCGTGAATCATCATCCTCCATCTCCTGTCACGCTGTTAACCGAGCGACGATGATGTCTCGTGTTAAGGGGTTGCTAAAGAGGAACGAGGAAGAGAACAAGATAGAGAGAGGGAGAGGGGGAGGCTTGTTGAAGGGTGTCGAGAGGCGAGGAGCGGTAGAGAGAGTAGGAAAGGGAGTAGTACCCCCTATTTATATTCTGGCTCACCCTCCTCATCAACGGCGTTCATCTTTCCTATTAAAGTAGTAATTTAGCAGGAAATTAAGCTACGCACTCGCTTCTCGCGGCGTGGCACTTGCTTCATTCTCCGCTACTCCCTTTCTATCTCTCGTCCCTCTTCCTTTCTCTCGCACAGTCGTTCGAGGTCGATTTTCGCCGATGACAAACACGTTCTCTTTCCAGTTTTCCAGTCTGTCGTTCATCTTCCTTTCACCTCGCCCCCCACACCCCAACGCTTTATGACTGGATTCTTCTTGTCTATTCTTCCTACCCCCTTCGGTCTGTTTAGCGGTATCGATTCTTGTAATCTTGTAAAGTGAATGGTATTGAAGGAGGGACTGATTTCTTTCTGTGAACTTGATTTTAATCGTACCGGTTATTTCAACGACATCTGATAAGTTTTATTGTTCTAGTTGATAATAATAATTGCGTGCCTTGTCGGCGAGAAGGATTAGTGTTTAACCCGGCGTTACTAAACCATCGATCACGGCTGTCGAGAAATATTAGATCGCTATCTAACACTCCGATTGCATGTGACAGTAATAACAGGTGTCAGCATTCTGTAACGTGCTCCGGTAACTGTAGTCTAGGAACAGTGAAGCTGAAACGTTTAAACCGACGATACGGGTGATGCGGAAGGATTTCTTCGACATTGGAGAACGATCTTGGAAAGTTTTTTAGCACCTCCTTGCTACCATACTTGGGGTGATATTATTCTGTAATAGATTGTGCGTCATCCCAATTGCACAAATTGACAATAACTTTTTATCACGTCCTGTTGTACCGTGCTGAAATAAAAATGATAATTCTGTGTTCGAAAATAATATTCTACCTTTTATGCAGGCAGTTTTAAAACATCGAATGTTTGTAGAATCGAACAGCGATTCTGTCGGAATGTTCTTCAGGCTCCGTGAATAAAATTCTACAGAGTCATATTAATATGGCTTCGAAGACATTCACTTACAGTCGGTGTACTGCAACGATAAGTAAATCTTAACGACGAGCAACTGAATCACATTACAGATATGACAGACTATACACATTCAATTCCAGATCGAGGTCTCTTAAATCCTTCCCCGTGTTTATTAATAGTCGATTGTGAACGATGATAACTGAAGCTCGCGGATAAGAGGTTATCAGACTGCCTCGCCAATAAATCAACCGCTACTGGAATATTTATGAATCGAACGTATCGAGACGAGTGTGTGCGCCTTCTAGTATTACCCGCAATTAAGCCTCGCTCTTTAATCATTTATGTAAACGTCGAAACGTCGGCGATACACGTGTATCGATAGTCGGGGCAACATCGTCCGACTAACCATTTGAAAAATCGATTACCCTGTAAAAATACTTACAGGCGAAGAAAAAACTGGTCGTTCATACGAGAGACAAAGAAGAAGGGTCTGGTAACACAGCTGGAGATTTCTCCTCCTTGCATTCTTCCCTTCTATTTTTTTTTTTTTCAGTCAACGACGACATTCTAGAATTTCATATTGATCGTTCATTATCGCTGTGGGAATAAACGATGGCCTAGCATACACGGGCACGGCTGTAAAGAATATTTTAATTGCCGCTCGACTCGTGAATTTCGTGCTCATATTCGACGTTCGACTGATTTAAGCCTCGCAGCAGAGGGGTTGCTAGCATTCAGTGAGACAAAGAACAAAGAAGCGTGCAGGGACGGCCGGGGGGTTGGGAACGGTCGGGTGGATGCACAGGGTGGGTTGATCCTCGTATGAAGGGCTGTCAAAAACCTAATGAGAGGTGTGACTGCACATGTTCACCAGCCTCTCCCGTGATTACTCAGATTTTTTAGAGAAATTAAAACTCAAAGACGTGACTCATTGCCGGGCGCGAAAATTCAAATATCCACGATAACACTTAGAGCGTACTCTGCGCGCTGTTGCTGGGCCGCTAGTGTTATATCGATATCTCGTAACCAGCGAATCGCTTTATTGGTGGAATAAAATTGTAAAACCGGCCACCGCCCGTGCGTATTTAAATAACGAAACTTGGAGAACCAGCACGCGTTTCGGTTCGCAAAGAAAAAAGATCGACGCAACGGATTTAAAAAATTGGCAAATAGTTACCCCCGTTTCGAAGGAAGAAGAAAAAGTATCGTTCGGTTAATATTAGAGTTATTCGCGGGAGTTCCAACGCCGTGAGAATTGCTCGACAACTTCAATCAAATCGGTTTTTAGGAAATTAATTTTTTTAAGCGAGATTTCATAACCGACGGGTCAATTTCACGGAAGCGCGTGTACAGTTTCGCGGAAGCTTAACTACACCTGCTTTGAGAAGCAAACAGGAAAACCGGAGTAAGGGAAATCAAATCTCCAAAATCTTACTAGTACCTAAAGCTAGACCAATTATAATATCTTCTGAAACCAACGATGTTTCTGTTCTGCTGCAAAAGAGAAATATACGCATACAGTATAATACCTCAAATAATTCGCAGGTAAATCTGTTTCATCTCAAGTTCCAAACAGGGCAGGCGAAAAAAATTCACACGGTCATAGATAGCCCGGTCTGCAGTTGGGCCAGGTCTGCAAATTCACGAAATCGACGGACCTATTTTAAATCACAGCACGCCACGCGCCACGGGGTGTAGCCAGAAGACACAGGCGCAAAAGGAGTAGCAGGGAAATAACGGGGGCCGACGGTGGAAGGGGGTGGTGTTCACCCTATAAAACAATGCTCCCACATCTGTCAGCCTCTTCTACTTCCTCTCCTTTGCGAGCCGCCCCTTCAAGTCCCTAATTATAACGCCCCCTTTGCCCCCCGCGCGGCCAACGCCGCCATCATGTGCGTCTGCATTATGCGTCCGGACCACTTGGGCACGCACGGGGCGAAGGGGAGATACCCTTGTGAAACGAGGGCGAACAACGGTCAAGACGCGAATCAAAACTTTTTTCCATGACATTTGCAAAACCCGCCGGCGGCCACGAGAAAGTGGACGGGCAGAAAAAAGAGAGGGCCACCCAAAGACGACCCTTGAGACGCCGGTGAAGATGTACGAAATTTTAGACAATGCCAGAAACGAGCCACCAATTTCTCTCGCTTCTCTCGCTCGAGAATACAAGGAGGTTGGGAGCTTTTTTCCCGCGAATTCGATTGCTCGCGTTCTTTCTGAGACGGCGGCTGGCACGGGGTGAAATTCAATTTTCATACGTGACAGATGGCTCGCGATCAGGATGCAGGCTGTACCGTAATTGGTCGCGGAGGATGTGTACTTTGAAAGGGAGAAATTAAGTAGGGTTGCTGTTTTAGATGAATGTTTTTTTTTCCGAGAGAGAGACAGAATTGATTTTAGAGTAAGTTGAAGCACCGTCGATGTTTCAATATTTTTAAGCTATGGTTCAATTAAAATGCACTCCTCCAGCAAGCGTATTGGAAAGATGTTTATTAAAGGAACGGTGGAGAAGGTGTGCACGAAGCGAGGCCAGACTTGTTCAGGGGCTGGAAAACTAGAAATAGTCGTTAATAGAGATCTCATTCCAATTTAGCAATACTTTCGACTCACTAAACTACGAAATAAGAGGCCCGGGAATGGTATTACCTATTCCTCGAGCACTCCGACTTCTAAATTGGAGCACTTTACATGTAAATATCAGATAGGTCGGTGAAATCGAGACTTAATCAACGGCGCCCGTATATCTCATGCATTTCCAAAAATCGATCTTCTGGAAAACGAAGGCTGGCGAAAAAAAGAATTTCCTCCCTGCCACAATTCCGATCTATATATATATTTATTCCACATGAACATCGGGAGGTGATCCGTCCCTTCTCGATTTCAGGCAAATTAATTTCATACGTGCCGGCACCATTTCATACCGACACGAAATCGACGAGCTGCCGAATTAAGGACGGAAATTGTGAATTCGAAATAGTTTCCAACCACCGCGCCGCACCGCGGCGTACATCTCGCCCCTCGCCTTCTCGACCAGGCACCGTTGTCGTCGCTCGACGTTCGTCAAGGAGGGGTTGAATATTACGAATTCATCGGCGGCGCGTATCGCGCAAGATGGCAACGCTTAGGCGCAGAATTACAAATCGATTGAATCGAAGGGGTTCCCGGGGTTCTGCTCGGAGAAATTAACATCGTGTTTTTAATGCCGGGGATAATTGTAAGGGTGGAATTATACCGAGGGCTGCGCGCCGCTTGGGCTCTCGTCGCGTAGTCGTGCAGCGGCTCTCACCCTCGTTCACTTCGATAATCAGCCGGCGTCACGAACACCGCGGCGAATGTCGATTAACATTAACATCGATACCGCGTAAATATTCGCGAAGTATAATAGAGCGTGGGACGTCGCGCGGTAATCAGTAGAGAACGATGACACGCGAGCTTGGAGATCCACTCGAATGATTACACGCATTGCGGGAATGAACGCATTCGTGAAGTAAAATCCAGTCGGAACAATTGACACAGGAACGATTCACGTCGGATCCTCTATTTCCCTGTGATACGGTGTTCCTCAATTTTTTCTTTCCTTTTTCCCCTCCACTCTCTCCGCCCCGTACGCTTTCACCCCTTTCGAAGCACCACTGCCGTATTCTAAGGTGACTCACGGCCACTCAGCGGTTCAACTGCGCGTGAACCCTCGATTCAACAGCTCAACCGTGCTCGTTACGTGAACCGCGAAAATCAGTTCCACTATTGTGGCTCGATTCGTTGCTTCGATGGATCAGCGCCGTTTGATAAGTCCAATTTGATGACTTTCATTCCGCGGAACGAAAACCGTCTCGTCTGTCTCATTTTTTTCTCCGCTCCTCCCCCACCCCCGAGCGTTTTCTTCCTTCGCTGTTCACTCGTTTCTCTCTTTTTTCTCTCCTCTTGTTTTTTTTTGTTTCGATAACCGTACACAATCGTTTCTGTTTTCCCACCCCCGTCCGCTGCTCTGTCTGTCTCCGTTTCTCTCTGATTTTTTTTTTTTTGCCAACCGTATCCCAACGATAACAACGCGTCGCAGTGTTCCTCGGCGTAGTATTTTAGCCAGAATTAATCCGCAATTTTATTTACTATGGATCTCGAAAATAACGCTTTTTCTCCGCGCGGCATGCGAATGAACGTGCTATAAATATCTGGCGACATTACTCGGATCATCCAACGGACCGGATCCACGGCGGATCTATCGAAAAGGATTATTACGCGATCAGACGAAAACAAAAATACCTACCGACAGTTAAAAAAAAAAAAAACCACCCCGTATCAAAAATGAGGAATAAAAAAACAGCAGAAAGATAATAGAAGGAAGTCGATGCATGCACTGGCTACTGTGCGCCGTGGCAGTGCGACGCGGCAATCGAATTCGTAATAATAACAAACGGAGTCTAAAGTGTTCGGGATTTTTCGGTCTCTCTGTGCCATGCCGGCCGGCGAAACTGCGCCAACGACAGTCAATGTAAGCCCCGTTGTACTCGTACATTCGTTAGGTTGCGGGCTTCAGATTAAGGGGGTATGGGCATAAAAAGGGGAGGGCACCGTGAGAGGGGGTAGCAAATGTAAAAATATTGCTGAATCGGTGCAGATAACGGTTTCATATGGGGGCTCTCTCTACACTTCTACCTCGTCCCGTTCACTCCCGCACCCTCGCGATTTCATCCACCTTTCTCTCCTCCCTCTCTCTATCTCTCCCTGTCTCTCCCGCGCCCAGCTCTGATGCCGTACGGGACTTGCTTTGAAAAAAATGTACCTCGACTCCGGGCGTAGCGATACGAAAACGTTTTGCATTTCAGCGAGCACGGTGGCGAGGCGTGCTCGTTTCGCCGGTAACGAATCAAACGAATAACTTTCGACGCGCGCGAATCGTCCCGCGAAATTACCGTAGTTCCGTGTAAAACGTCCGTATAATATACACGGGAAACGTCCAGCCGTGCCTCCGCCATCCGCTCGTCCGCCGCGTGTTATTCTGTTCTCGCGCGCGTTTTCGTCCAACGTGACGAACGATTCTTGCCGATCCAAACGGGGACGAGGGTAACAAGATTCCGTATGCAGATCGCACGAATTTCGCTGCGCGCCCTTCGACTCCAGGCCGCGATTAATATTTACCCGCGGCGAGGGAGGGTGCGTACCCCGTTGCCGCGACGGCTCCGCGACGAATCGAATATCATTCGTTGGCGATATACTTGGTGTTTTTCGACGAGCGTCTCGCTCGCGGAAAGCCTTTCAGATTTTAATCGAAGGAAAATATTCGTTATGAATCGAACGTCGCCGATCGAACTACGTTTCCATTGCTTCGCCCACCGTTTCTTTCGCACGACAACTTGTACGATATTCCGGACGGCTCGTCGTGTTTTCGACTGTGTCGGTTCAATTATATTTTGGCGGCCGGTGGGTGGGCAGAGAGATTTTTTCTTCAAGCCTCAAGACATCGACCAGAGGAACGACGAATCGGCGCGGTAATAAGAGCTTATGAATAATAAACCTCTCGGCGCGGCGGGTCACGCTTCCCCGGCCTTGCTCGCGATTATTTTGTAGCGGCGCACAAATTAAACTTCCGGCCATTAGAGGATTGATCCAGCTCGGAATGGAATGTAATATCACGGAAGGTAGTCGGTGCCAGTGGAGGAGAACTAGGAAGACGCGGCGGACAACGGAGGGGGTAAGGAGAACGCTACAGGATCTTAATTATAATTCTTGGCCGCGAAGTTCCAGCGAAAGCCTCGCAAATGAGGTTGGCGCCCGTCTGACACAAACGATATCGTGCACGACTGCAGGAAACTGGACTTCGACTGGGTTGCTTAAGTATAACTGGCGATTTGGAAGTGAAGGGACGGCAATTATGATCCGGGAAAATGTTTTTGGGCGGACACGATCGGTCATTTATTATAAATTATTGTGTATGCTTTTAGATTCTTTAACGAGCATACACATTTTAGGGTGCTTTCGGTGTTATTAGTATTGTTATTCGTTTTGTGAACCCATGGCTTCTCGGAGATGCAATATTTTATTATTTTTAGGGTTGATTGAAGTATGTAAAAATGTTATTTGTTAATACATTATGTGGCATTCAATTAAATGAATTTTCTTTCAATGCGTATACATTTGAACGAGTAATTTTATTTTACAAAACAGAAGTCTGGATTTATTAGGATTTGTTCTATTAAATGACTTTCCAGTTTGCTGTTTCGTTTCGTTTTACGTTTAAAGAATATTAATATGTAAAGTGACGTGGAAATTTAATATCGCCGCAGAAAAGAATTGTCGTCAATTCAGATTTAACCCAGGAACGAACAATAAAGCTGATAAGGTGCAATTCGTGAAATTTCGAGCTACGTGTTGAGAGAAACGACTCGGTGGCCTTGAAAGGCTGTAATCTTCAGCCCCGCGTATAGCTCGTCCACTCGATGAAAGGGGTGGCGGATGGGGACGCATCACAGGCCACGTAAAGGTATGCAAGCAGACCCCCATTGCTATTCAAAACGTAAAAACCATTTAAAAATGTAATACCCGGCAGCCGGGGAAAAAAGTGTGCACGTGATCCAACGTGTGACTTTGTAAGTAAAATATACTGCCCAGTCGGGGAAGCCTCGGTCAAATAATCATGATTTATCGGCGTAAGGAATTTTCATCGTGCAAAAAAAATGTTTTTCCGAAGCGGCCACCCCTCTCTGTTGCGTGTCGTTATTTCGTACGGGTGTGGGTAATAAGTGGTATAGGGTGATTAAGAGGGATGTCGATTTCTGTCGTAAACTAAAGCACCTGGCTCTTTGAAAAAAATTCATGCGACTTTACGAGAATGGACAATGGTGTTTAAGGTGGAATTAATTGTAAAGTATTGTCAGGGATGATTCAGATGACGACAGAAATTCTGACAGCTAGCATCGGTATAATTTCGGCAAAATGCAGTGGAAATTTAGAGTAGGGATTTTTATATAATAATGTAAAGTGCAGTTGTTTGTAAATATGATCAAAATAATGGAAGATTATTTCGAAACTATAAATATCCCAGTTTTTGTTGCCACGTAAAAATATATGTACCTTTAGGTTCTCTGTTATACCCGCGTATAGAAAAATTCAAAACAATTCGAAAACATTGCAAACAGGAATTGCAAACTGTGTAAAAAAAAAAAATTGCCACCAATTACAGAATACATACCTCGATAAACGTTCACGGAACTATGGAAACTAATGAAAAAATCAGGGAATCTTTTTTATTAAATTAATCCACCTTACCTTATATTCGTGTTTAAATAACCAACGAATTTCACCCCACGAAAATTACCTTCCACCGATTCTACATACAGAAAAAGCCACCACAGTCTCAACGAATCGATGTGAATTGATTCGTGTAAATTTTTCCCAGCCCGTGTATCGGTTTGACGCGTGGCTGGCACTAAAAATCGTTATCCAGTTTCGGTCAGACGAAGATTGAGATCGGCGAAAGAACGTGTACCGGTCGAATTAAAATCGTAAGCGACCGCAACCGCATATTGACCTCATAAAGTTGCCCGTGCAAAAAACGTGGTGTCCTGGAAAAGAATTACTCTTTCCTCCGGCATGGAAACGTGGCGGATCCGCAAGTGGAAGTGCGGTATAACGTTAATTGAATATATCGGATTCTTCGAGAATATCGTGGTTGCGGCGATAGGAAATGGATGGAGAAATAATTGTCGAATACGTGCGGGGAACGTGTCGTGCTAGTAAAGCCTCGTTTTTGCTGCAATTATATTTGTTGAATTTGATACGGGCTCGATCGAAAGCGGTAATCAATTTCCACAAGTGTCTCGATATCGTTCTTGCATTCGTGGATGCACCCTCTATCATTCCGTCTACTATGACTAATTTCAAATGGAAATTTTGCAGGAGGAAGAAAAAAAACAAAGAAAACCCCATGGAACTATTGTTGCAAATTTAAATTGTATAATCTGAGGATCAACAGAAAGGTGCAATTGATTTTCTACTTTTTCTTTTACGCGCGGCTTAATATTCTCCTTACAAATTGTATAATCATCAGCAATCGTAATAAATATTCTTCGTCGAAGCAAATTAAATTGAAGTTAAATTCGCGCCACGAATATTCGTCGGCCGCAAATTGTTTAATCGCATCGAGTTATCGCAAAACGCGAAACTCACGTGTAACTCAGGGTTAAACGGTGCTGGGTGAATCATCGTTCATTTGCAATTAGATGTACGCGGGGGTTGCGCGTGCGCCATCGTTTTAGCAGCCTCGGCAATTCGAGTCGGAACGAACGAGCGGGTTCGCGTTTCTAGAACTGAAACCACGGGCGAAGCCCAAAAATCGGTCGTGAACCCGTCGAACGAAAAGGTGGAAAAAAACAAAGGAGCAAATGAAAATCGTTGTTTCGTAACCAGGCATATAATTTGTCTCGGTACACGCTTAAGGACGTTTTAATCGCCGCGATTACCGGCAGCTGCTTTAAATGCGTCTCATTATGAATTTAAGTAAGGCCGCGGTAAATTACGAGGTCCATAACTTTCCAGATTATTTCGCTGGCTACGATACTGCAGTCCATCAATTTTAATTTTAATGCCCTCTCCCTCCCCTTGTCACCCCTTTGCGCCCGTAAACACTCCTACGTCGACGGATGTAGCCGTTTTCGCTGTGTAGATCGATACTTGCTTCTTCGAACGACGTAATATCGCGTAATCGGCTCAGACCGACCAGTTCTTTATTTTTTTGTTGCCAATTAACGTCACCGATGTTAATATTCCGAACGATTCCCATGTATATTACGTCGCTTGTAAAGATAAACACCTGCAGATATTTTATAACGATGATTGTGAATTGCGTGAGAATTGAATGATATTTAACGGCGCAATTAAATAATCATTTGCCGTCAATGGAATTTGCACTTGGTAAGACTGGAGAAATTGCGAATGGCAGCAATAATTTTTGGCGTCGAAATATTTTAATTAAAAGTTATACCCCTTTTTAATGTTTAATGGCTGGGCGAAAGTGAGGAGTTTAATTTATCATATCCTTTGAAAGTACCGCTGATCTTCGATGATGAGCACGAACATCTTGCCCGTGATAATTATATAAAATTATACTACAATATTACTAAATTACTCAGACTTTTACTTTAAATCTTTGTGTGTCCATTTATCGTTTGTATCATATTTCCTGTAAACCTAATTAAATGGATTTTCCCTCGTCCACTTTCTGATTTACTATTTCCAGGCTCATCTCAGAAGTACTATACTTAGAGTACAGAGAGGGAGCGTAAGCCTATCGATCGGCAACTTTATTCCAACTCGGCTAATGGAACGGGGGGACGTAATTCGGCTATGTGACATAATGTTTACCAAGCATGCGTATCTTATTGAGTCTGCTGTTTTGCCGGGCTAGTAGGCAATGGACCGTAATTACCTAAGCCCAAATATTGCTTTAATTATACATCTCGTCAGTCCAGACGATTTCAGGATCAGCGTGATGCCTGGACAACTCTATCGATTGGTCCCAATCGTCAGTATATTTTGTAATGCTTTGTGACAAACTAATTTCCTTCTTTCTTTTCAAAACTAACCGGACTCGCGTTACACGTAATATTAACCGTGAGAGCGTCATTGTTTTGCGAGGTGTATGATATTTTGTCGATCGTACTTCTTTCTTTAATACAGAGAAGGATGGCGAAAGAATAAAAAGAGGCGAAGGGTAGTATTCATTTAATTTGCGGATTCAACCAATTGTACCCAGGTATACCTGTTTAAAGATGGCGTCACGGCCACTCTTGTCCCCCGTACGAATTACCGCGGAGTAATAATTGCATAAAGTAATTCGAGTGTGCGCCAATTTAAAGCGAATTATATAGGAAAAAAGGTCTCATCGAGCCTATTTGCTCCGGTGTCGTTATGAAGAAGCGGACTGCGGTCTTCGAGCCACCAATTAACTTCGGTTAATTGATCGACGACACCAATAATTGAAATCAGCGCGAACGGTACACCCTTGAGGAGCGTTTAAAGCGGTATGGATTTCAATTAATGAGCTCCGTCGAACGGAGGGGATTAATAAATGCATTAACAGATGTCGAAGCTGTGGAAAAGAAGTCGAACGGGAAGAGAGACGACATTGAATGAAACGTAAATTGTCGATCGATGTAGTCTGAAAAAAAGGGTTGACAAAAAAGAAGAAAGATAGACGTATACAGAGGAATACAATACGGCCTGCTAAAATTATTTTTTCCAATGTTTCATATTAAATTAAAAATCACTATCGTACCTGGATACCATCGCACGTCACTACGGGAAAAGAAAGCCGCGTGTCAAGAATGCACGACAGCGGAGCATCGACGATTTAACGTCAGCTATTTAATCGACAATACCAATAATTCAAGCCACCGCCGACAACACGTGCTTACGAGAATCAGACGCGCGTTCATCATCAGATATCCGAAATAACAATCTCGGGCACGTACATACATGCCCCTGTCTCACGGGCGCATATACGACAATCCGTGTAAGTGGCAAATTACCAAACCCAATAGTCGCGCCTGACTCCCGTTCAATAATTAAGTCGGCCGGTGTTACGTAACGTACCTACGCTGTATAATCGTATCTACGATTGAGAGCCGTTCGTGTGTAATTCGATATGATTATTCATTGGGACGGGTGAATGCGACGGTAATTCCGTGGTGATTAAAATAATCGGCACCCGTGACCGTGCAGCAGCATCGCATTTCTGTTAGCCGCCTGATAATAAACGCTTTCATCTGTCGACGCGAGCCAACCTGATTTCGAGCAAAACCTACCCCGCACCGCGGTTCCTCTACGATGAGTAATCGTTCGCCATCGACCCTTGTTGCAAATTCTTCAAAACTTTCTATTAAATTCGAAATGTTTTGGAAGTTAAACATTAAATACATCAATTCTTCTCGATACGATCGTTCCGAGGAAATATTTATTGGCGGTTCCCTTTCTGATAAATTCGTTCGGGGGCAACATGTTAAAGGAACTTCGAGACGAGAGAGATTAATGTCAAACAACGCCGTAAATGAATTTTCGGGAAACGATAATTACTGTGCTCAACGGAGTTCCTTCACAGATGTGGAATAATAAAGAAGTGGCACGCATGAACATTCCGAGAAATCGTTCTTTAATGACGTTTCAGAGTATAATGACTGTTCCCCGGTATAATCGCGGCGCGCCGGTTGGCCTGGCCGAAAACTGTAATACAGACATTCCGCGCATTATGCTAATGGCTGAGACCATCCGGCGAGTTTATCGCCGGATCGAAACGATCTCGGCTATCTTCGAGGCAGAACTTTACGACGCCACAGACGTTTGCGTGGGAAGTGATCTCAGAAATCAACGACGCTTCCACCATTACACTCTCCCCTCCGAAGTGAAATGAGAGGCAAATCAAATACTCCCCAATCCAAATTAATAAAGGTACTCGAAGAAAGCAGAGAATAAAAATGAACCAAAATGTCCTTCGCTCCTCTTCGTTGCGCAATGCAACCCTTAAATCCCCATGAAGCACGACAGAAAATAAAAACAGCACGCAACATAGGAGGCGAACAACGTTCCGTCGTCCTGTGGAACGAGTTGCCTCCAGCCCCCCAAGTCTTCGCTCCGCGATCTCGTCGATCAGGCATGATCAACCTTCACCCCGGACCAAGTGAAACGTAACTAGATCAAGAGGGGTGAATCGGTGGCCTCGCGAAAGAGTTACAGAAAACGCGTTTCTCCTGCGGTAATTCGATAAGCCGAGTGCGTCGATGATCATCGTCGCCGACGTCGAAGGGTCGATGAAAGCCTGGAGTCTGAGCAGTCAGACCTGGTAAGCAATTGGCGTCGATACTTGCGATACATCGTGTCGCGTCGTATCCGGCTCGTTTCTCTGAATTCTGCACGATGCTACGGTTCGACGGAGGACACGTAAGTGCAGAGGGTGGAAGGGCAGTGAAGTTGTCGATGGAAAGAGAGCGAATTGCGTGCACAAGAGGAACCTCCGCGGGGGCGGGGTGGAAAGGGGTAGGTGACGGGTAGGGCGAGAATTAGGGGAAGGGGTCGACAGAGAGAGAGCAGTTTCGCGAGAAACAGGGAGGGAAGGTTCGCTACTGTAATTAGTGAGAACGTATCGTAATTAGAGAAAATGCCACGTTTAATTGCTAATTGAGTTTCTGGCTGATGCGAGATCTAATTTTAATCACCTAATTACGTGACTACAGGCTGCGGGCTACGGGCAGCCACCACCCTCTCTCTGTCTTCTGCGAGTGTGCACGGCTACCGGTGTAACCTGCTATGTAGGCGTATAAGTACTCGTCTAGTCGAATTGTAACGGGTGATACGCTGCCCCGGCTAGTTGCTTAAACACCGGAACGTTTCGCGGAACGTGGCCGGAACTCCCGTCTCGTAAACTCTTCCGAGGATCGACAAGGATCTCGCGTGAACGCCATGGACACTGTCATCGACAGCTACGTTCTTAATTGCGGCTGGCTCGATGGCTTCGGTTACGGACAGGGTAGAATATTGTGGGTCAGTAATAGTTTTAATGAAACAACTACGGCTGAGAGAGGGGTTCCTGCTGAATCGAATTTGTGTGGTTCATTTCGTTCGAAGGTACAGATACAGAAGTTGATTTATTAATTAGGCGAAGATTTCAATTATTGTTTGGGAAGGAGATTGGGCTTTGTTAATGCGAATGATTTTGATACTTCTGATTTTCAGACTGAAAGTAATAACAAGATTGATCAATGCAAGAAGTTAATTATGATTGCACGGACATCTACATTCGGATTAAAATATAGACATAAATGCTTCGTACATTTATCACCCTCGCGAAAATCAAGTTTTAACCGTTCGAATTCCCGGGAAGGACATTCTTAACATTTTAAAATAACATCCCGAAATATTCCACCGAAATAGAACATTCTATACTTTCACATCCTTTCTCAGCACTTCCTTGAATTTAAATATTGTATTCAATCTTCGAATATTAACGAGAACGTGATCATCGCACGAAAATATTGGGTTACTTATAGAAGCACCGGGTTGGATTAGAATTGTTACGTGAATTACTTAACCCATTTCCGTATCGAGACACACGGTATACAAGCTCGTAACTTCCAGCCACCTTCGTTCGTACGTGTACATACGTTTGAAGCGAATACAGGGAAATGTGGTTAGAAATTACATGCCTGACGCTTATATACAGAGCTCCGAGCGCGGAACACGGGCTCTTATTAACGCGTGTATTAGCTATGCCGACTCGCCCTTCTAATCTATATCCAACACCGTGCCACGCGATTATTGGTTTCACGCGAGGACGGCTATCTACATTATGCCTACGGGGTGACGCTAATTTTGGAAATGCGCATGTTTCTAATCGGAGGATTCGTGGTGCCGTTTATAAATCGCCACCAATTCGCCTGCGGCATGATAAGTGAGCCGCGGACCGATCGATTCTGTTAATCGTTTCTAATCTAATTAATCATGTATTGAAGTTCGTCTATCGGATTCAGCAAATTTCACTTGTATCGTTAAATGATATATTAGAGTACCGATCATCGTGCGAATCTTCTAAATTTATTTCCATGTAATTACTCGACGTTTGCTGATATTGGATTTATCGAACATCTTTCGTGAACGTAACGCGATTGAATTGTTTGAAATTGTTCAAGAACCAAGACAATTATGACCGTGTCGACTGTCATCCGCGAAAAACACCGAAACATTAGTTTACCTTAAAAGCCTCCACTTTCCCTCAAACGTTGCAGGTAACGACATTGAAAAATTGCGTTAGAGACGATGAAAGGGAGCGCGGGACACCGGTCGTTCACCGCTCTTACCCCCTGCTTTTCGTTTCATTTGCAATAAAAATAACATAATTATCGGAGTGCCGCTTATAAACGAATCTAAAGCCCGGCAAGATTTAATATCGCCTAATCGATTTACTTACGACGAATCGTATTAACAAAAGAGCGGGTAGCCAACGAAACGAAGGGCCAGTCCTCTTGTTTCTTAGTTTGGTGTTTGTGTCAAAGATGAACAATCGTTGAGCCACCAAAGGAATCAATAATGGGATTATACTTTCACGTTGTACTTGGTATTGACAAAAGCTTCAAAACAATATCTTTATTTCTGATCGATCCTGTCGCGATGCAATAATAACTAGCATGGCATAAATCATAACAATAGTAATACTACTGCTACTACTACCAATAAAAATAATAGGAAAATTTAATTCCCAGCAAGTTCCCCAAATTTTGCCACAACTATTAAAATAAAATTCGCAGCCCAATTTCTTTTGCAATGTTAACTATTTATTAACCATAAAAGGACGTATCAATGAATACCTGTCATGCAGCTTGTATTTTATGAAATTAAGCAATCCTACAGGAATGGTTGTAAATGTGTTAACAATCGGCCAGATTCCACGTCCGCGATTCAGTTGATCATCAAAGGAGGCACGAGGAGCATGGAATCGTATGAAGTGCGGGCGGGACAGCCTTAGACGATCGCTAATTTAAGCTTAACCCGCGGTACTCGACTTCTTCCAGCGAGAAGTCGCTTTTTAATGCCGGTCAAGCTGGCGTGAGTCGACGGCTCACAAAGCACAGACAAGTGAGCTTGCCGGAAACAAGGGCCGGTAATTAAAAATGTCAAAGTAACGGCGGTCTAAGAACCCCCAGCGTCGACGTGGCTGGAGTGGCCATTCGGCCACCCTCTAGCGATACGTCTATGGTCAGTCGGGGACGAAACGACAATTTCGAAGATCGATACGCGACAGTCAAGTTCCCATGTCGCGATAATTATAGATTCGCCACAGACTAAACCAACTTTCGATGACGCGAATAGCGTCGGGCGCACGGCGAAGAGAAAAAGAAATGAAACAAAGAGCTGGCAAACTATCTCCGACGAAAATGCTCGATTAAAAGTTCGTCCCGTGCAACTTTGTTTCGTCGCCCAAAATCGTGCGACTTTCATAGATAATTCTTCTTCGTTCGTGCTTCTAATAGCTTTTGCAAGTGCGATAGTTGCTGGTACAACGGGGGGATTTGTGTAAGAGCTGGCGAGTTTACAATCGCAGCGAATTGATAAATATTGCTTTTATATTTAAAAACCTTAATTTCCGCAGCAAACAAAAAATGCGACACAGTTAATTGACCAGGCCAAGAAAAGAATGAAAAGAATTATTCTCCAAACGCACCCCATTCGAAAGGAAAGTATGCACCACACCGAAGACCAATAATATTTTCACCATAGAATGAAAAATGAGCGGGAAAAATCGGGGAAAAGAAGAATAGAATAGAATAAAAAAGCGTCGTTTCTTCAGTCCGGTAGACATACATACTTTACATCTCCGGCTCTCTCTTTCCCTGCCTTAGTCAGTCTCACCCCCCGGTTCGCCAACGGTGCCCCTTTCTCTCTGTCCCACCCTGCGTTTCATCGTTTCTTTGTCACTGTTCCACCAGTTCCCTCCAAGTGAATGTAAAAACAAAAAAGTGGGACGCCTTATTGTACGCCGGTGAGACTGCGACTCAAAGGCTTAGAGCTTTGTACGTAGCTATGCCTATGTGCAGGCACAGCAGGAAGAAGGGGGCGCAAAAGGGGCGACGGTAACTACCCCGTGTATGGGCCGTCGTGTACGTGCACCCTCGTCAAAGAAGTGGGGGAGAAAAATACACCTAGCTACCTCGTTCATTTTTATCCCCTAAAGCAATTTCAGCATTGTTTTAAAATAGTACTTAGCAGGGTCATTGTATTATGCATGCGCCCTCGGTCTAGTGGACTGTGCCAGTGTGTGAGAACACTTGATTCCTCGCGCACGTGAGCCTCGCCCCATTGTTAACTCAGGAGAAGCAGCCTGCTGGTGAAGGAGGTGGAGGTGGTGGAAAAGGAGCCGGACGGGGGAGAGAACGGCGACGGTGAGGGTAGCATAAGGGATTTTCTCAGCCAAGATTTTTTAACAGTTCTTGCCACGACCGTGAATCGCGGGGTTCGAATTCGATCAATCGAAACTATCGATTGATAAGTTGCGGGACTGTCTGGTGGCAAGTTTGGTGTTCGCATGCACGTGTAATTTCGGGGGATACACTTTTTGCCTTTCTTTCTTTCTTTCTGTTCTGTTTTGTTTTTTCCCTACCGTGGATATCGTTCAGAAGCTCGTCTGTATTGTGTACCTTGATAAGTTTATGCTACTTGTTAATTGCTTTGTGCGGAGGAGTTTGAATGTTTGAATATTCTACTATTCGCGTGCAGTTTGGAACTTGCTAACAATTAAGGAGAAATAACTGCTGTGCTAGAAATTATACGACTAACGCGATATGAAAATTCGGATTTCTTTGCAGCGTTTATAACTATACGCCCTTAACAAAATAAGAGTAAATATTAGATATTGTATAATTAACTTTAGACTGTTCAATATTAAGAATATTAAGTGCTTGTTGCGCAAACGAAATTTCACTATTTCTCTGTTTTAAAACTGGAAAATAGAATCGAGGACGTGGAAGTCTGTAATGTCGAGGGGCATGAGCTCGTTTAGCTGTATGCGTAGTGCGGATAACGATTATGTTCCTGATTTTGAGACATACCTTCTGGCAGTGCCACAACCGTGTTCGGTTAAGTATGAAGTCGAGTGCGATTACTATTGTTTCGAGCCTGGCAGTCGAGGCGCTCGGCTGCCTACCGGGTAAAGCAATATTGCATTCGAAAGAGAGCGTACATTCGCCAAGTGTGATGCCCGCGGTAAGGTTTTGAGGGCTCTTCCGCAAGATAAAGGCTTGCATATACTTACTGAGTACATATACTCGTCCAGATTCTTCTCGTTCCGGTTGGTGAAATGTTGTCCACTGAATAATAAGATTGCCTGGCATCCACCGTACTTCATAATCTGAAACGCGTATTTTAATAAAAATTGAAGTATTTCGTTAGCATTAACGAAGAATCAACTTCATTCTTTATTATCCTATGGTATAATTATCTTATTCATTGTTTCCGTTAAATAATTGAATAGCTTTCGCAGCAAATTTCTGATTACATGTTCCATTGATTTTGAACCAGTGTTACTTTACCACCGTTACATAATAATTCAATGATAGAACTATATTCTACATTGCTCCTCACTATTATTGTTAAATAATGATGATATCGTATCCATAATTTAACAGGACAATTCAGTGATTGAGTGAAACTTATAGTTCTGTAAAAAGATTACAGAAAACAAATCAGAGCATGCATGTGTCGCAAAATAATTTTAAAACAACAACCAAATTCGACGAATCTAATCCAGGAAAGATCCCACCAGAAGGACGGTAACCCTCGTGAACGAAAATTTGTCCATCTGAAGCAAACGTTCCACGATTGGAAAATATTTACGGGACGTGCATCGGTTTCTCGCATCGAAGGAGTTAGACTGCAAGACGTAGGGCACGTCAGGGGAAACAACGACAATTCCAGAGCAACGACGTTAAGTGCATGGCCGTGGGCCGCGTGGCCAAAGGCGCTGGAACGGCCCTCTCGTGTTCATTGTTCATAGTCAGCGTCCTCCTACCCTCGGTTGTCGACCACCCCAGAGCGGCGGGTCCCACCCCCCCGACCAGCCGTGCTTCTCGCTCTCATCTCATCTTGTGCCAGCCTAGTGACTTCACGAGGGTCTCATTTTCATTAAGAATTAAAGTTGAAGTCCGCGGGAAAAAAGTTTCCATTCGCCTTTCTCATGCAAATGAGATCGCGCCATCTCGCGCCACGAAACTATCTCGATCCTTGGGCTAATGCGGAACTCGCGGAGGATCCGGCCGGGATCCGCGAAGATAAAAAAAACTTTCTCACCCGAGATCTCGACGGCCAGCCACCTTGAATCATTAGCGAGTCACTGCCGCCGGGAGGCCGTCTAATTTTCGGGAATTAACCGTGGAAATTAATTAGGTCGCCGGTCACCGTCGAAACTCTACCGCCCGCCACTGTTTAAGACATCGACTGACACTGTTATTCCTCGGATCATTTCCCTCCCGTGATATCGATAGTTCACTGAATTTCTATTTCCAGATTTCTTATTTTTCAATTCATTTTATTTCATTTAAAGTTTTTCCATCATTGTAAATTTGGGAATTGCTCGACTTCCACTTTTGACAAGACTTCGTTCTACTATGTTTCATAAATTTTTCCCTCGGTTTCGGGGCGCCACGGATTTTAATCAACAACAACAACAACGAATCAACACGTGAACAGAGACTCATTGCCAGTCAGTCTGTCGGTGCGCCGGCTACGTTTGCAATTGAATATTTGTTCACCGGTGTATCATCGTGTAATACGTATGTATTTATGATACGCGATATTTTCCGTAAAAGCAAAATCAATCGAAACCAATTCATATGTGTAATTTGCAAACAGTTCACCGAAGATCCCGCGTAAACATTTAATCACGATGCATTCCTGGAAGAAACACAAAGGACAAACGACATTATGCCGAACTCTTCAAAGACCATCCCCGATAGGTTTTATTTTTTTCCGAAGTCTGCAGATGCACGAATCGTTATAGCTTTTACAGTGAGCGCATAGAAAAATTAGTCATAGCTCGCTAGGGGCGCGGAGGATTAAAATGGAATTAATTCGGGACGCATTATCGGCTACGTTGACCTGTCAAATTGCATTGGCCCTGCAGAGAAATCCTTCAACAATATGCCACGCCGATACACGTATGTATGTATTGAGCTGCGTTGCATCCGATCGACCGCGCTTTTCCCCGGGGGAGAAATATCGCGGATTATTATTTAGTCAGTTTATCGCGCAAATTAGTCATGCGAATAGGGATTCATTAGAGCAGTCGCTTAATTATCGCAGCTACCTACGTTGCAGACGACGTTCAAGTGAGAAACGCACGATTGTACGCGCGTTCCAGGCGAATCTGATTTCTGCCCGATTGTTTCCTTGCCGTTCGAGTATCGATATCGCATTCCCCTTCGAGTGCGTTCATTAATTCTCACGGTTAATTCCGTTCCCTGAATACCAACGCCGATGTTCCACCATTTTTCACGTGCGCCGATATTTAACAAACTCTTCCCCCGTTTCGAAGATTATCCATGGAAATTATTCCTATCGTGCCCGAATTGTTTTTTACTAATCTACTTATCTGGTGGATAGTAAATTCGGACAAATTTTTGCACTGCACAAGTGGGGCATACGCGTTCCACTGTAAAGGGTTATTGTCACGAACAATTGATTAACGAAGGAAATAACGTAATAACAGAGGAAACATAGAACGCAGTACGAAAGCAGTACGTTGAAAATCAAAATACTTTACACGAAATACAGAATGACACAAGACCCAGCCGGTACAGTATCTCTGCCAGCGATTTCCGGTTGGATAAAATGGCCTCGTTGACCCGGCCCATTAACCTTCAGTGCGAGCATATTTTTCGTCGAATTCGGAAAACGCCGCAACGAAATGAGAGACACCATAGCGGGCATCGATGCGGCGCATTTTGTTAATTGAAATCGTTTCATCGATCACGAACAACGGACACTCTCTTAAAGGGGGTTGGATACTGGTTGGAGGGGACGGCTTTTGTAACTGGGTGAGGTGTACGAGCAACGAGGAGGGACCAAAAGTTCGATAGAGGATGGGAAAGGGGGGCGGGAGAGGGAGGAAGGGAGAGAGAGAATGGTTTAAGCTAGTGACAAATGTCCCGGCGTCACGAATCGCTTTCGTAGGCGTCGTATAAATTAATAATTACCCCACGTCGCCATTACCGGGATTAATGCTAGCGATATTATGCCGGCTGTTTTACCGATAATTCATCGGCCACGTTGATACAGTCCGATCAGAAAAATCGCAAGACCGTCCGGCTGGCCAAAGTATTGTCACCGTGGGCGATATTCATTTCGACGTGGCGCATCGGTGATTGAGAATTTTACAAATGGATTTTCAGCGGACGAACCGTAAGGGCGATACAAGTTTCCCTATGTACGAATTGGACAATGTTATTTGCGAACGTTATCGTATGTTATTTAATATTCCCGCAACGCGAGGTGTCAATAAAATAACGATCTCCCATCAGGGTGTCACGAGAGATGAGATAAATATGGGTATTTGAGCGCGGCAGATAATGCAAACAAACCCACGGTGAGTTATGCTTCCCGCTCTATACATATACGGTTCGTCCGCAATTGCGATACGCTGCGCGTTAAATTTGCTTTGAATTACCGCCGATAGTGCGACGCGACCTGGATTATTATTAGCCCGTGATTCCCGTACGGTCCATTACCGTGACCTTGCACCCTCGCCGTTTCGATCCTTTTCGCGATAACCCATCGTGGGGGGGCGAAGGAAAATAACCAACCATCTGCCCTCCACCCTTTTTCCTCGCACTCTGCGGAATTTACCTCGACCGAGGGGGACCACGCGGTCGTGCGATTTTCATTTCGAGGACTTTTTTCTTTCCTTTTCACTGTAACCCGGCCACTTAATTTTGGCACGCCTAAGGGTAGCTGTTTGAACCTTTGACCTGCTTGAATTCATTTCATTTATATTTTATACCGCATTTCCCCGGGGAACTTGATTTTCTTGTAAGCGCGCAATATTTTCTGTTAAGTAGTGGATCAATTTGACGAATTCTAATTTTCGACCACAGGGCCGAAGTGTATTAGGTGAAAATTAAACATTTGGAAAATTTTAGTGGAAAATTTGATGCCGGAGACGAGTTAAATGGAATTATTTTTAAAGAAGGCAGACCTAATACATTCTGTCTCTGTGGCCCAGAATTGGGATTCCAATTTATTCCATTTAAATTAAGCTCGCAAATTTTCATTCGGTAATAGGGTCATTTCAGCTTGAACGTTGAGTAGAGCTTAATAATCGAACGAACGCGGCTGTTACCTTGACTCCAATGGAATACTATAAATGATTAGACGAGCCGTGTATAAGAAAGAGAGATCCGATGTGACAAACATAACATCGAGAAGCAGAAACGACGTCTTAGGAGGGTGGGGAGAAGGATAATCTTACGATCCACGATGTCAAGTGATTACAGCTATTTTGTGCCACTTGTACTTATTAGGGGTGATACGCCAGTTCAGTCGGCCATTATGAGTGCCATCTGAATCTCGGCCTCTTGAATGCCTCCATTTACCATTAAGCACATTACTATTATCCTATCACGCGCTTGCTCGGCCAAAGGGACTTCTTTGGTTTGCCCGTGATGCACGAAGCCATTTGTGCAAAGTGGCCGTTCATTACTAAATTATGCTGGTTTTATAGCATTACATTAAACCCGGCCTCGACTCGGCTCCCTGGTTCGACCGACCTTCGAAAAAAGTCGCCTTGGAAGGGATGATGTTTGTACTTTATACAATCTTTAAAATCCCGATGTATCCTTCCATCGATGCAGTCTCCTTTTTTCTCACCGAGATTAAAAATTCTGACTCTTTTGGGCGATAGATTATTGATAAAGAAAAGAGCCGTACTTTTATGTAGCAAAGATAAATGCAATCTTTTTTTAACATGTTATCTCGATAATATTATATAATGTACTGATAAAGTAAGTGACTTGTACTGTACTTTCATTGCTTTTCCTGTTGTGCAAGTTTTCCTATGGTGTTCGCGTACTTTATTATATCTGTACTTTTTAAATACGAAAATCGTATTTTTCTCGCACTATTTGGGTAATATTTCCATACTTCTCCAGTACGGGACAGAGCCGAAGATGAATGGAAATAATATAATTTAACAGAAGTCAATAGAAATCAATATAGTTTAACGTAAAGAAGAAGATATTTATGTTGAGAAATAACTTGCTGATTGGCATTTATAATATTCATTTTCATCAATTCTTTTAATGTATTCCGTATAACTATTAACTCGCAGGCAGGTCTGCGGTCGTCCACGTGAGTTTACACGGCATACTAATAATTGCAACACTGTTACGGACAGTCGTGGCCGTAATGCGCGTATAATTAATGATAATAATGCGGCCGAGCCACAGTGTACGCGGCTCTGAACCGCTTTTTGTCCATGGCGCGGTCTGTAATGAACCACCGAAGATGTCAGAACCAGTTCTGTATCTCTCCTTTCGGTTTGCAACACTTTCGTACGTAACGACGTGGTCGGTTACGATACTGACGCGACCGTTTAACTGCAGTTTAACCCAGTAATGAATACTATTATCGTTCGTTTCTTATGCCGACAAATATTTTATATGAATGTATATTGCTCCTCGAACGACTCGAGTAGTCGTACAAAAAGCGGTCCTATATCGATGTCCTTTCTCTGAATGTCGAAAAATACTATCCACCTTCGATTAACAACCTCTTGTGACGTTTACTTGCAAGAGCCCACCTAAGGAGTACACGACTAATTTTTCTTTTATTTATTGTTCTATCGATGCTTTGATTTGGATTTACAGGTACTCACGGTGAAAATCGTATCGGGTATTGTTTCCTTCATTGATAAAGTGATTTTGTAATTTTTAATACGAATAATGATCAAGTGTTACGCCATAGATTGGTCGTTATTTGTCGACCTTTCACTGTGTGTTACCATTTTCACTGTGAGTGACTGTATTTAAGATTTAATAAGTGCGTATATTAATTAGAATATTACTGTGACCCCACTTTTATTCTGAACGCACACAATGAAAATATAACAATTCTGTGAAAGAGATTTCCGAAAAATATATCCCCATGCCTAATTCGCGCATGCATCAAATTGTCTGACAACAAGTTTCTTCGGTTAATTAAACCCCTTTCAATTACCAAAAATTTCGGTATCGTCCTTTCTCCAATTTTTTCGTCGACCAATATCCCCGACCCGGTTTCAAGAATCCACCATCGAATCGCTTGGCATTAAATCCTTCAGCTCGCGGGGTAACGATCCCCATCGTCGTTAATTCAAGCCGGTCAGCGACATAACTTCTCCTCGCGATATCGACGAGCTTGGCCGATTGCAATCAGGCAAACGTGATCGAAAAAATCCTCGATAGCCGATAGAGTCTGTGATTGTCAGACCCAGTTTTGGCCACTCAAGTCGCTTTATTTCGTCCCTTTTCTATCCGCTAATACGTATCACGCTTTACGCTACAAAGTGGAAGGTGGAGAAGATGACAGGTTCGCGTACGCCGATATATAGTCGAAAGCGTGTTTGCATACAGGCTGTTCCACCAAGATAACCCGGTTCGGTCTGTGTCGCGGTGTTTCGAAACCAGAGATACTATATGCGGACGGACGGTGAAGAACGAAGGGGTTGAGTTGGTCCGGCGGCTTTTAATAATATTTCCGAATTTTCCTTTTTTTCTTCCTTTTTTTTTCTATTTTCGCTCGGTCCTCGCGCGACTCATAGGCGATTCCCTGTGTGGCAATTTTTTTTCCTCCTACCCCAAACGACAGGATACGAGCTGTTCCGATAATCCCAAAGTATTGCGCTTTTTTTGAAAGCGATTTGTGAAATATAAATAAACGGGAGCGGCGTCGAAATGACTTTTGCCTCCGTCATACGTTCGATCCGGGAGCATTTTTTATTCGGATTCCGCTTCGAACGGTGTCTTTGCACGGCCGCGGCAGAGTGTTATATGCTTAGCGCGTGGAGCAGAGAGGAATAGGCGGCCGCGTGCACGCCAGCGCAGCGGCATGATGGAAATGAAATGTCAAAAAGAGTAATAACGAATGTTATCGATATGATACGGGGGATATAGATAGTTTTTCGTTCTTTAGAGATGGAATCGACGACGAGCGTTTCGCTCGCTGTTTTCTGTTTTTTTCTTGTTTTAATTTTCGTGTTCCTCCCATTTCCCCCCCTACTCTTCCGCTTCTTTGTGCGCCTCTTTGGGAATAGGCTTTGGGCTTTTTGTTCGGCGGGATGAATACAATAGTCATTATTTCGCTGAACGACAATTAGAAACGAATGTGAGAATAAAGTAACGGACGATATCCCATTTTTGTTTCCTTTGTTAAACAAACGTTATTCGAGATACACCTGTAGGTTATCATATTTCGATACAAGATAATAATCAAAGCATATCTTACAAGAATTTTCTTTACCGAATATCGTCTATAATTATTCGCGAAGCCAAACCTATTTCGAGTATTATTGTATCTCAAATTCTATTGGATACAGAGAACTAGCGGAAGTTATTCAGGAAATGTATACATTGTAAATACGGAAATATTTAACCAACAAAACATCTGCCACTGAAGTTCCATATATTTAATTCGCCTGAAAAAAATCCCAGCCGTCTCACTGCAGCTGTATATAAACAAGAAATGAGAGCGTTGTAAAAATTGTATAAACCTCTGCCATTAAAAGGTATCCACGTACATCACGCTGCGATGCCTCGTCCAGCAAGACTGTATCATAAAACGACAATTTCCAACCGGCCAGTTCTCCTCGAGTAATTTTAAACAATATTCCCCGCGGTCGGTACGGCCCGGCCCGCGGAACACCGTGAAATCATTCGCCGTTTTTGCGCCTAGCAATTTCATTAACATTCGTTGTAATACCGCGGTAAAATCTCATAAGCGATGCCTTGGTCGATGCAAAAATTGTTAGTCTTTCTGGCCGCGCGACCGCTATTGTGGGCCGGACCCAGCGCCTCGCGTTCGCGGCGCGGGAATAATTCAATAATCCGCCCAACATTTTTATTCCGCACTCGGATTTAATAAACCGGCAAAATAGATTTTATTATTTGCAATCAACGTCGCGGGCCCGCTCTCGTTAGCTAGTTTTAATCCCGCGGCCGCGGAATTAACGCGCCCTCAGGACGCCGGGTAACGACGTTAAAATGCCACTTGGTACTTACAACGAAGACCGTTAACCCGTTCCCTCTTCACTATCGCGCGACGTCTACTTCGCCTTTAATCGATATTGCATTCCGTTTCCGTGGGTTTCGCGCAACGTGAGCGAACACCTTCCTTCCTCCTCGTACCTGCGTTTCTTGGGAAGGTGATTTCGTCGATTAACATATGGGTATTTAATTCCACGTATTGCACATCCATCTTGAAGATCGTCTAATCAGTATCCCCGCCTCATCAGAATGAGTTTCGTCTCAACTGGAAAAACGGCGGAGTCTCTATCTTGCAACAGCATTAATCCTGATGAAATGAAAGCCAGGTCAGGAAACTTCTGAGTGAACGGAGACTCGTGTCCGGGTCGAAAGCGGCTACATTATTAAATGCACCGCTACAAGTGGGTCAGTTGAATAATTAAAGGAGCATCGCTAAACCGCAAATATGTTGAAGATAATCATTTACCGGGGACACAGCGTAGAAACAACGGGATACAGAAAGGGCTGGGGGACGATAACGCCGCCACATTTCAGCGTTCCGGCCGGGGCGTATCAACAGTTGCCACCTTCGATCCCTAATCCCTGCGGCCGCAAGCCAAACTCGACCTACCAAAGCCTCTCGACACGCTTTCGAAAAACGATCTTAAAAGGCCTTCCATCAAAGTGCATCGTGGCCAGGATTGGGAAGCAATCGCTTAATTATCCGGTATCCCGAAAAAAAGGAAAGGAAGAAAGGAACAAAAACAAAAAAATTGAAGTACCACCACAGGAGTATGAGAGGGAGAGAGTGATAGAGGGGGATGGAGGAAGAGAGTTAGAGCCGCGGTTCGAAAAGGCGTATGTATGATCGCTTCATATCGCCTACAAAGTGAGTCTCTTGCGTTCTTATGGTTATTTATCGAGCCGTCGACCCCGGAAAAGCCGACGGGAACGTTCGAAGCCGACAAAGGAAGCAAAAAAAAAAAGAAGGAAGAGGAAGGAAAAACGAGGAAGAATAAAAAAAAAAGAGGCACCGCGTATGTGTGGCGCGCGGGGCGTCGCCATTTCTGATTGAATCCAGGCTTCGAGCTTATATTTTGTCATCCATTGGCGCCGTCGGGAGCGTGAGTGCAGGCTAAAAGAGTCGAAACGGTGACGAGAGGGCGCAGATTGGGGCGCAGCTTCGAAAGTGCAATAGAGAAAGATTGGAAGAGGGAGAAAGGAGTGTAGGTAGTCTAGGGGGTGGCCGCTCTCCGAATCGAGTGGGGGTTGTTTGCCAACGCGAATTTTAAAATCACGAATTTTTAAAAAGTACCCCGCGGCCAGATTCTCTTCGCTAACGTAGTTACGTAGCGCAACAAGAGCTAGTATATAGAATGTGCGTATGTGTGTGTGTGTGTGTAAGAGAGTATAGGGGGATGAAACACCTGAGTACAAGCAGGACAGAGGAAAACAGTGCGCCTGTGTGTATTGTAGGCACACACCCCTGTGGCACTATACGCGTTTATCCTACGTATATCTGTAAATGCATCCAGTTCTACTGGTCTCTCCACCGAAAAATTTCATTTTTTTTCCCTTTTTTTTTACGTTCTTTTTCTTTGATTTCGCGTCCCTTTGTTGCCACACCAGCCCCGGAATAAATGCCGCAAAACGCCCGGCTGACCGCTTCGATGCGTCTTTGAGGCTGCACCGAACGCTCGCGGTTTTTGGATCGAACCGAAACAATCGCGATCGATCAACTTTCTTCATTCTGTGGCGAATAATAATCGAGGTACCTGAAGATAATGTTTGTCGTTAATTGGTAGTTTGCGAGTTAATCGTTATGAAATTTTTGTCGAATTTCTATTTCTTTTTAAAAACGGGAGGTAACAACTATCCGTTCGTAATGTTTTGGGTTTCGAATATTTTTTAATTTGTTACTCGGTATTGAAATTCAATCATCTTCAGCGAATAACGTTTGATTAAAATAAGGATCTGTCAGTGCTCTATCAATAAATAAATTCGATACCCATCGTGAACCAGACAATTCGACGAAATGTAAAACAATTTCGAAAATCTATGCAACCCTGTCACGAATCGAGGAACCTCGTTGCTCCAGGCGATCGTCAATTGTCTCCGGTTACGTGATAATCGTTTATAAAAAACATTAATCGCGTTTTGCGCGTTCCATCATCGTGCGATCCGTGCCTTCGTCGAAAAAAAAAATCTCTCCTGTATATTCTCGAAAATAATTACTGTTTACCAAGTAATTACCCCCTACCCGTGCACGCGGGCACACGCATACACGCATACGCAGCAAACGCGAGGGGAGAGAAAACGAGGGAGAAACACAGGGTGGATATTTAGCAACAGGCGCTTCGACGAAATACGCTTCACGAGCATCCACTTTATTCGCGAGACAGCTCTATTTTTTATTCGCAAATAAATGTGTCCCCCTAAAAATAATATTTAACGTTCGCGTAATGTGGGACCCGCGGGACGGACACGGGCAAGGTATATTATGACAGCGTTGTGCCGCGCAATGTTTTTGTTCCCTTCGAGCAACATGGAGGCGCGGGCGTTTCGCGAGCGCTCAACTTTGTACCCGGGACCGGTGAGGAGGAAATGATTAAAAAGCTCACGGACTATTTACGTTTCCTACGGTGTCGTCGAAATGAAAAATTCAAAGGGAATCGAGCGTTTTAATTAAATTCTGTTTAGAAACACCGCCGCCCCGCCGCTATCGTTCACCCCGCCGCACCCCCCCCCCCTCAACCCTGTTAATTATTCCGCGTTAATATTTATGTGCCGCCGAACGTACTGACACATATTTGTGATACTGATACCCTCGATGTGTTGTACGAGAATTCTCGGGCACTTTAGAGTAGGGCCTTTTTGGAAGTGGTGCATAAATGATGGAACAGTGTGCACTACTTGTCGTAGTCAACAGCCCTTAT
Source organism: Nomada ferruginata (assembly GCA_963583965.1). NCBI lineage: Eukaryota > Metazoa > Arthropoda > Insecta > Hymenoptera > Apidae > Nomada > Nomada ferruginata. The sequence continues at coordinate 9,669,043 of OY757224.1, forward strand.
GCTGAGATGCCAAAAATTGCTTAATTACTTCTGCAAATATTCGTCAGTTTGGAAAGAACACTTATACACTGGAAGGAAACTCAGTTTTCCATAATTAAATAGGTACTTCAAAAAATAAACTTCTACAGTCTGAATGAATTTTCTATCTGGAAATTTAACCCCAGAGCTTTCAAATATTCACTGTTTCTCTTTCTTTTTAATTACAACGATAAGAATATATTGTATGAAATTTTAATGGCATCGAAGGAAAAGATCTATTTGATGAAAGAAACAAAGCAGAATTGTAAATTGCTAAAAATCTGTAACGATTTAGCTTCGCGTATAAACAGGGGTCAACAGCTGCTTGGAATATTTAACGCAAGTTTGGCTCCTTACGTAATTACCCGTTCTTACACTGAACAAGCCATACATCTGCATAGTATTTGTCGGAACATGTAATGGATACCTCTCTCGCGCAAGCCGGCAACTTTACGAGGCTGTAATTTGCAAGAAAATTTCTCAGAGCGAGAGGCAGTATACGGAGTCTTTGTATCGACGCAGCTGTGCTTTGTGTTCACCTATCCGAGCATTCTTGCATCCCCCCAGAATCCACCGTCGTTTATCCATAAACATCTAATATCGACATTAAAACGAAAATTCTAATACCAATCTCAATTTCACTCCCCGCTTCAACAGTCCTACTCGCAACCCCCTTATCGTGTATATATATATTTTTTTTTTAAATTACAGCGAAACTACGGCGGATCTCCATCCACTCTCGAAGTCGCATAATTTTCCATACTCGAGGATCGGGCGTAAAAGAAGCAGTTCTCAGGTATGCACATATTCCTGCATAAATAGATTACACCGTTGGATATGGTTTTCATCGGCGGATCCCGAAAAAGGGGCGAGAAAAATGACGGAGAACCGGAAATGTGGCGAGGGGTCGCGTATAAAAATGCCTATGAGGGTACTTTGAATTTTACATCCGACGATGGAGAACGGTCAACATTCAAATGAGCCGATCGATCGATCGATATCGCGGCCGGGGGATACGAGGTGAGGTAGTTGAAGATGCAGCTGGTCAGCCGACCAAGCGAAGGGGTGGATGAAGGTCTTCAAGGGGTCGTGAAATGAGACGTTCTCGAATTCGCAAGGGTCCGCTCGAAAGGAACATCAAACCCTGGGCATTGGCCTTTCCCGTGGAATCGTGTGGCCCTCCCACTTATTAGTGGTGCTGGACGAAATACTCGAGTTCTATTACGAGGGACGACAGCTTCGTTAAAGGAAGGCTTCCAGACAATTCGGGCTACGTTTATGTGCGCCGGCGATCATCTCTCTATAGCTTCTACGTTGATTCTCAAAGACGTCCGTTGACGTTCTCTGTTCGAGAACTTTGGTCAAGCGTAAATTCGTGTTAAATTATAGGGCGCTGTGTACGCGAGAAATTAGACCGAATCGTTCGTACGATTATAGATGCTTGGATTTTCCAAGCTTCTTTGGCGATGGGGAGGCAAGGCATTTTATTCGAGCTCACGAATAAACGAATAAACTGACGAAGTGATACGTGGGTGTGTTGGGGGTCGTTTCTAAATTCGACAACCCTCGGATTCAGTGTTACCAGGGCATTGAAAAAGTATTCCGTCGATCATTTTCATATTTTCATTCAATACTCCATGGTACTCTATTGTAAAAATAAGAGATGTAAAAATATAAAAATAAGGAAAATCGCATTTCAAACAGGATAAGCAAAATGTATGTATGAAGGCCACCGAATGCAACAAACTGTTCGACAAATTCCTATTCGTGTCGTTAAATATTTATCTTTCGTAGCCCCCTGTTGTTTGTCGAATTGATTACGCAGAAATATCTGCATGGCAGTCCAGAGGCTCCTTTTTTACTGTTTTCGGAGGAATATAGAGGGGCATAGGAGGTACAAATCGTGCAAAGTCACCGGGTTTCCAATAATCTCCGGCTGAAAACGCGATTTATACGAAACGGTAAACTTAATAACGCAATTTCGTGAGGATACGCTGCGCTGACGGCCCGGCCGAGCAATTTAAATAAACAAATTATAAATATTCGCCAGCGCGAAACCGTCTCAGCATGAATAATCATTTCGTCGTAGATGGGTGAGGCAAGGCACAGGCGATTCGATTGATTAAATTTTTAATAATTCATTTGCATTCGACCGTAGCGTCACTGGCCTTCGTCTACGTCTGCCGGGGCCCCATTTAATATATTTTTAAATTACATTTTTAATTGACGCAACAAATGAATTATCGATTGCTTCGCCTCAATGCGGCTCACCGGATGGGGTTATTACTAATGCGCCGTGCCAGTTAGACGTCTCTTGTTGAGCACACCGAGTAAAGTGTCTTCGAAATTAGCATAAAAATTGCGTCTCCGTTAAAACAACATATTACAGACCGTACAATTTTCTTCGTCCAGCAAATGAATATATAACATGGATCTTCCATTGAACTCTAAATCGAGAATTAACGCTTAGAAAGGTATTTACATTTTACGACCATCAAAGAATTGTTCCGGCGCGAACATTCATGATGAAATATCGATGCAGTAATTGTAGAAAAATTCCTGGGATTCCTAATGTCCTCGGTGAACGCTTTTATGAACAGAAGGTTAGTTCTAGTTTCCCCTCCGGCGAGTAACGAGCAAAGTTACACTTAGTTAACGTTACTCAGTTGATTGCCTTTCCAATCGGCACGATGTTTGCAATCAGCTAGGTTTGATTAGGTTGGTTACAAACCCCCGTCGATCCTGCGTGCACCAACGAAACGCGTAAAACTTCCTCTTTTTCCTGCCGGGTATTTCGCAGAACACACCCGAGGCGAAAAAGAAAAAATGCATTTTCGTTGCAACGATGGAAATTTCGAAATTATCATACAGCCTCGCGCGTTGCTACAATATCCAACGCGAAAATAGAGCGTAGCAAATTAAAATTGTGTCGTCTATTCCGTAATCCGTTACTATTTGTCTCGAATGTTGATTTGAAAATCCGATAATCGAAAGGAAGATGATTGAAATATATAAGAACTCGTTCACTATTATTTTAAAGCAAAGTACCATGGAAAGATCCATGGAACAACAAATTATGATAAATCTAAGACTACTGTGTTTTTAAAAATAACATACCATTCTCTGACCAACGATTACAGTGAACGAGAACAAAATATAAGTTTCATCTTATCCTTACAGATACTTCCTTCTTCAAGAAATTATATTATCAGCCTTTTTACGATCAGCTCGTGAAAGTCGTCAAACATTAAATCAAGCCCTCTCCTCTTCCTTGGATCGATTTATCCCGACACTTGGCCGCATAATTCGATTTCTTGCCACGATCCAGCGGAATTCGATGAAACGCAACATTTTCCAGCATCCAACGGCGAAGGGCGGAATGGTGGAAGACGGCCGTGTTCGGGAACGTTCATCGGGCCGAAACGAAGTGGACGGGATATATAAACGCGGATCGGGACATCGGAGTCGAAATCCGAATCTCATAACTTCCGGTCGGGCGGCGGTCGACTCAATATTCAAGATGACCGGTGGACGGGACGGATGTGACGTCACGCTTCGTCGCCGCCACAAGCCATATTAGATCGAGGAGTTTCATATTGCAGCCTCAGGACCCCGTGCGCCGGAAGTTTATCTATGCCTCAGTTCGTCTCGTAATAATGTCCATTCGTGGATCGTGTACGTTTCGCGCAAACGATCAAGCACTCTTAGCGATCTTAGCGTCGTTAACGAGGCAGGCTTTCGTCAAACGTTATTCCATCGCCAAGTTTCCGTGAATTTCAGCACGTCGAACGATTTCAACGGGCGGATAGAATGTTTAAGCAGAGGTCGGAGGTACTCCCGGCGAAGGCAAGGATTGAACGTTTGAAAATATCGGGAATAAGAGGTAATAAAGAGGGAATGGTAATTTAGTTTGAGGCGAGCGGTACAGAAGGTATTATTTTGCTGGTGCGTGATGAGGGGCCAGGTATGAATCTGATTATAGCTGCATTTAAGGACGTTCGTGCCTTTGATGGGTATGTTGCAGGGAGATTGTGTAGCATGTTTGAAATCGTTTGTACGAAACACAAGGGCGCCTGCCTTGGAATGCATTTGCTAAAAGGTGCTTCAATTTGTGTGACTTCTTATTGACTCCGCTACTATGCGCCAAGAAAATCATCCGTATACGACTATATTAAATTTTTAGTATTGAAAGGTATTGAGTTGTTCCTAATAAATATAAATTCTTATACTTTCCAAACCTAACTGAGAAACAGAAAGGACCACGCACTGGACAGGCTCTCTAATACAGATAATGACTCATTCTACTTAAAGTAGTCAGCCATCGCCCAGACCAATTCCTGGCATCGTATTATCAGTGTCAATGCTGTCAACCGCCAGACAGGAATCTACCAGTGGCCAATAACAACAACCCTGGAGTGGCCATGGCATTTCAAGAACCAGGACTGAGGTGACACAAGCCCCGGGAAATAGGAAGAATCGCGACTACACCGGTTCGAGGGTCTTTTTTGTCCACCGGTAGCGCGTCATCTATCGCAACGTCAACGATGGGCCCGGCCACCTAAAACCACCGGTTTTAAATTCCTTTTGAGTCCGTTGCGGGGGTGTTGTGGAGCTGCGCGACACGCCGGAGCTACGCTGAAGCGGGACAGGTAGTATCAAGAGGCAGGGACGATCGAACAGAGATAACGTCAAGTGAACACACAGAGGAAGGTTGGTGAACGCGTAGGTCTGAGGGGGTACGTAGAACTGGATGACGAGGTACGTTTGGGACGGTGTTCCCCTTGCAGCGGGGTACAGGGGGCGCGAGTGCGCACTCGAAAAAAAATCATTTGCACGGTAATTCGAAGCCTGGATTTCAGTCGATAAAAGGATGCACACACGCCGCGGCGCATACAGAGGGAAGAAACAAATGAACAAATTCGCGTTTCAGAATAATGCCCGGCAATCCCATCTACCCGCCTCCCGCGCCGCGCACCCCTTGCCCACCGCTCCATCTCCACCTCCTCCACCGTGCCGTGGGCCACCACGTACCCCGTGTATCCTCCCGCACCCCTGCGTATACCCTCGACCGCCTACAAGCACGTCCTACGGCCTCACCCGCCTCACCGCTGTCGATGCGCCGTGGCACCCACACCCCCTCCGCCACCCACCGCTACCCGCGCAACCCTACAACCCTACTTTTTTTCATTCCGTCCTATCAATTGATCAGGTTTTAAATTTCCGCGTCCATCCGAGCCGCGCCTCCACCTCTTCCTCCTCCGCCTCTGCCTCCTCCTACTGGGTGCTCCTCCACACGTACAGGCACACAGGGACACAGCTGTACACAGACGTGTACACGCAAGGTGTGTACGTACACTAGCACATTTCTAGCGGTGTCCTCTTCCGCCTCTCATCTATCCACGCAAACCACCGTTTCGCCCCCCCCCCCACCTCCTCTACCCGTCAATTCGATCCTCATCCCCAACTCTGTCCCTCCTCGCTGTTTAATTAAAAGGACACATTAAATTATTTTTTCAATTGAACCCCCCATTGTTACTCGCAGACTGCTGATTCTATCCAATCGTTTTCACTCTTTTACTCTCCGGCTCGCTTTCTCGCTTGACCCTTTCGCGTCCTACCCCCTCGGTCGGTGCGTTCGACGTTCCTTCGCAGCATCTCGCTCGAACCTCCGAGCCGAACGTCCGCTCGCCGCTCCCATCTCTAGCTCCAATATCTAGCCCGGTTTTTTTTCGCGTTAGAAGCTTTGTCAAAATACGCGTGCGCCGTGGTGCGCTTGCGCGTGCACGAGTTTAGTATGCACACGCACGTGGCGCGTATACAATCGCGAGACGGGTTTGTAGGCGCGCGTCAACGCGTACCGAACTTCGCGTGTATGCGCCCCTGACACCCTTTGCGCGCGTGTACGTGTCGCACACGAATACGCGCGGGCACGCGCAGGTTTTTGTACCGGCGCGACCGTACATGTGTACGTGTTCCTTGGAATTTCTGTGTGCGCAACGTGCACGCGCTCGCGCGTTCTCCTATTAATTGGGAAATACCGAAACGCGCGGAATATCGAGCACCTTGATGGCACGACCAGCGTGCCCCCCCGCGACGTACGAGCTGCAGGGCGAAGAGATGCACCCCGGCTACCGGCGGCAGAACGACGAGGGGGTGGAGCGTGTGGGTGTGGCGACGATTTTTTCGACGACAGGCCTTCCACCGCTCGGCCGTTCTCGTTAAACGAATTCGACGGCTCTCGCGAGATTGGGAATGAGAGCTGCGCGCACTGCCTGCGAGATATTTGGGTTACTTCGGATTTTGCCCATGTGAAAAAGGTGATTAGAGGACCGGCCGGACGATTGTTCCGCGGCCGAATGTTCATTAGGGGAACGCCCGGTGAACAGTCGACGGGAACGCGGGGCCTCTCGCGAACGGCCATCGGGGCGTTTCGCTTTTCGGCGAATTCCGCCTGGAAGAATGCAGGACACGAATTCGGCGAAGTTCGGGGAAGGATCGCTCGTGCTGTTTGACTTTAATTTCGATGGAAGGACGACGAAGTTCCGCGGAGGCTGCGAGGGGTTGATTGTTGGAACGATGACGGTTCGACGATCGGATCGTTTCGTTCGTGAATGGCGAAAAATTGTGAATGAGAAATCGCGAGGAGGTTCGATGGAAATTATCGGTGCAGTATTCTGGAATTGGTAGGTACATTTTGGGAACGGACGTGTAATGATATGCAGTTATTATATTACGCAGTTGTCTTTGGAAAGAGCTCGATGGTTTCGAATAATATTGAGGGTGGTTGAGAGTGTGGAAGAGGGAGACAGTTCATTCGCTTCTCAGAGTTAATTGTAGGTAAATAGTCAATAATAGATCAGACTGTTATGGACTTTACAGTAGTGCAGCTATATAATTAGAAAACTTAATTTTAATCTAAAAATTCGCGCGACAAGGAACTAGTAAAATTGGAATCATCCTAGTTTGTACACCCCGTGTCTGGGTAGAATAATATAATTTATTGTTCCTGCATTAATGTTTAATTTCGTACTATATTCAGAAGTAAATATTGCAAGGCAGAGAATAAAGTTGCAATGTCTGCAGGCTAAATCCAACCAGTTAGTACCTCGTATCCGTGGAATTAGTATTACGACAGTTTCACAGACGTTTTTGCCTCAGAAAGATATATTAAATTCAATGACAAAACCTGAAAACCAAACTTCCAAGAGAGCTTATTTTATCTGCTGAATAATAGAAGAAACTTGCAACTACAGCAGACTACTCGACCCTATTTATTTATAAGAATATCAGTGCGCTTGTCGTCTATTAAAGTTTTTTGAACCACAGACACGATGCAACAATGGTTTATTAATACCCTTCATGCAATCTGGTCGATCATACTAATATAATACTCGTTGTCGAAAATACTATTACTCATATCTTCATTTACCTGTGTCTCATAAAATGAATGTTTAATATCCCAGTCTATTGCGATACAGTCGAAGTATTCCAAAGTATTTATATACCCTTATGCCATTTCCAATTACCTTGAATTTTGCCCGGCTAACCAAACGGAGAACAAAGTTCTTTGACGAAATTAAAAAGGGCGCGCTTATTTACTAATTGAGATGTTTTTATTAAGAAGCCAGTAATCAGTGAGCTGACCATTGTCCAAGATGGACCACGGTCCAACGAAGGGGAAGGTTTCGGTCTATAATCCAAGGCACCCTCTGTCCTTCTCCCTCTCTTTGTTCATCCGGCGAAGAAGCCTGAAACGGCGAATCAAGCCCGGCTACATCGGTAATTCAGAAAAGCTAATTAAAAGTTGACTCGCAGGTACGAAGGCCGGCGCATCGTCGGCTGGTGGGCCTTTGAAATGCTCTTGGTCACCAAGCCGACCGCTGTGAGAGGTTAAGTGAGGTGAAAATGAACCCCCAGGGAGCACAAGTCTCACCTCACCCCATCTCTTATCCTTCTGGTCCCGTTCCGCCACTTTTTTTTTTCAGTACTATTTTCGTACTGTCCTCCCAATCACAAACATTTCCCCTCTCCTTTTACAAAGTGCATACGCAGTGTCTTCTGTTGCTTTGTTGCAACCATTAATACACTTGTCAATAGTGTAAGAAAATTTGCGCAAACGTCGCGCGACACGTTTATTCGAAAGACATTTCGGAGGGTGGTTTTCGATTGTACAGGGAGGTATTGTAGATACAGGGGAGAGTGTTTGTGGCGGGTGGGGAACAGTGAGTGTCGGTGTGAGTGACGATGCCAATGACATAGAGAATCGATGTGGAATTTTTGGATGACGAGTGCGTGCGTTTGGTGGTGTGCGTTGGTGTGACTGGGTGAAGAGTTAACGGGACATCGGTCGGAAATCGAAGGGTGATTGTATGAATCGCTATGTCGAGGGGTGAAATTCGTTATTATGAAATCAGAATAAGATTTAAGGTAATTTAAAAAAAACAAATGATGAAAGGAAATGAACAGAAAAATTTGAGGATGAGGTACACGACATAATCGTAGTCATGTGGCGTTGTCACGTACCAAGTACTTTAATCAATATTCTTCTATGTCTATTATATCGCTGTAGGAGTCCATGTATAATATATGAATATTTAAATATATTTGAATAACTTTATTGGTGTGTATAATGTACTTTCATATTTCTTTCGTACGTACCTTAGGAGCGATGAATTTTATAGACTCTTTAGAAAATTTGCCACACAAAAAACTGTTTAAAGGTACGGTAAATAAATGCGGCCAATGGGGAAAAGCAATAATAATAATAATATTGGGTGTCGTGGTCTCCGTATTCATTATTATAAAATGAAAAAGGTTGTGCTTTTCTTTTTCCTCGATTCCAACATTTCTCAATCCCTTAATAAGACATACCAGTCAGTCCCATAAGTTTTCATGCCCTCCCTGTATACACCAGAAATTGGTTGAAATTGAATGAAAATTTTCTTATCAAGTACTCAACCGTGTTAAAATTTGGTCCAAATTTCCTGAAAAATCTCAAACGCACCCCTCATGTTCAATTAATTCTTTTTACTGGCAGCAACCTATTGACTGTATGTGAACCAACAACAACGTAAATATCACGGACAAACCACTGCCAAAAAGTATCCCTAAATCGAACCCCTTGAGACAAGCGTCGCCATCGACTCTCTCCATCTCAGTAGCAAGAAAAAAAAGGTCTCAACATTAATGCCAATCAGGAAGGGTAGAGGAACGCGCGTAGAAAGATTCTACGGCAAATTGGCCATCGAATGGCCTTTTCTCACCCTCGCATAAGTGGCCGAACGGCAGGACTCTCGGTGACAGGGTCATCCAGTCCTTGAAGCCGCGATGGGCGCACCTGTCGGCCCATCGACTTCCTTTTTTCTCGTCGCCTGTCACCGGAAATCCGTGGAACGACAGTGGCCGCCATCGTATCTGTCGATCTGCGGTATCGACGACGAGGGCGATTCATCAAAGTGTTGCGCCTCTCCCTCCTGATCCGTGTACGCCGGTGCATCCCTACGGCTAACGAAATATTACGTCGCGGCATCCGAAAACACGCTCCGGCTGTACGTTCCCGTTGCCGGATCCTCGTGTATGTAGGTGTGCGATCCTTCACCCGATTCTAAGCGGATACGAGGGAAAACGAGCTCGTAGATGGATAAATACTAAAACGTCAGTAACTCACGATCAGACTCCGAGCCCTCCTCTGCTATTTCCTCCTGCTTCGTGCAAACCTCCCCCACCCTCTTTCACAATCGCTTTTATTTTTTATTTTTCCTTCTTTTTTTCCCTCGTTCCCCTTCGTTTTCCTATCCCGCACACAGAGCTTTGTACGCGACGCCTCCATAGGCATTGTATACATCCTGCAGGATGTACATCTAGATCAATAGCATTGGAAATTATCCAAACAAATTATCGATACAGCGAAAAAAGCCGAGGTCCGAGAGCGACCGAGCCGAGCCCGAACGAGGCGCTACATCACGCATAGCTACGGTCCGGAAGGGAGCGAGAGAGTGTCCATGGAGGCCCATGTGCGAGACGGAGAGGACAGCAGGGAGCGACAAGGAGCGTATTAAAAAATAAAAAATTGCCGTACATTTTTCAGGCATTAACGTGTGCGTGGGTGGGTTGGGGTTGTTGCCAGCCTGAAGAGTCGCGGGGTAGGGTGAAGGTTGAACCTGAGGCCGAGGACGCGGGGAAACGCTTTTTAGGGGCGCGAAGGGGTAAACCAACCCCTGGTCGTCTCGTTCACGTTTGCACCATGGGGGGTGAAAGGTTGAGAGAGAGATAGATAGATAGATAGAGAGAGAGGGTACCTGCGTGCACGTCTCATCCCGATTGGCCTGCCAAAAACCCTCCAGAAGCCAATTCACGGGAAGCGTGTTTAGAGCAATTTTTCAGAATTAACTAATGTTCGACAGGCAGTGCGAGCCGCGTCGCCGGACCTATCCCCGTTCTCCCCCTTCGTCGCCTGACATTAATCAATTTTATTTCACGGCTAGCGGTGGGAAAGAGTACCGGAATGAACTGTTCAGTCTGTTCTACGTGTCTTAATTCGAAGCATCGCACAGATTTCCCCTCCAATCGTAAATCTATCTTACCCCGTTCGATAGATTCCACGTAACCGAACGGAAGCTCGGCGTCGTTGCTCAGAATCAATGGTGAATCCGTTTCGAGAGGATTGCTCGAAAGAAAACGGATAGAATTCCACGGCGTTTCGTCGAACGTGAGCCGGGCAGCGTTCGCTTTTCGTCGCGTTTGGCGGCCAGCGTAAAAATTACGTCGACTAGAGTTTATTTGTCCGGAAATGGCGGTGCCCCGGGGGTGGTGCTTGCACGGTTATAGGTGCGGGGCAGAAAAAAAGGGGACTGGCGTAGGTGGTGGCGAAAGGGAGACAGAAAGTCCTGGGTGGGAGCGAGAGAGGGCACGTACGTACCTACCTACCCGGCGTGGTTGATGTATTGCGTATTATTTGTGTGTTGCGTTCGTTGCTGCATTGCGCGCTTTTTTCTGCTCCCACCGCCTATTATTTATTAGCACTAACGTGCAATTGTATTGATCTGCAATATACCACCCGTCCGGCCCCACCCACGTCCGATGGATTTTTTTTTTTTTCTCCTCTTTTCGAGGATGCATCCGGACTTTGCCGGGGAATGGAAGTTTGCTACGATTGGTCCCGCGTGATGGAACAACCGCTGATGCTACACTTCGCCTGCTCCGGCATGTCACGATTCTCCTTTACCTTCTTGTGCGTCGCGTTTAATCCCTTTCATATTTAATGGCCAACGGAGCGCTGATTTTCGGAACGGACGACGCGGCGCGAATATAATCTACTTAAATCGTGCCCGTCCGCGTTTCCAGTGTTACATCCAGGGTTTCGATTTTCAGATATTGGAAATTTAACGATACGGGGACGAGCTGTGTTACGGCCGTGGTAAATGTAGGGTAAGGTATTGGTAATTGAAGTAATGGGACACTGTGGAAAATCAAGTGAATTATTCTGTATTTTGTATATTTTGTAAGAAAGGCAAGTGTTAATCGAGTTAGTATATAACCGAGCACCCGTTTCTCGTTGTAGATGTCCGTATTTCACTATATTTTTACAGCCATAGACTTGCACGAAAGATATTAACCCTGAAGTGTAAGAAAATCAGGGAACGATATTGAAACGAAATTGCGTTGCGAACTGTAGTAGAAGCAGGAATAAATTTAAAGCCCACGTCATAAATCCTCTAGTTGTACTTAATTTCTTCATTAATAAAGCGCTGCTTAACACGTGGGCCCTATGCGCTCCACGTTGTCAAGACCTACATACGCGTTGTAATATACACGCGATTCCAAAAATCATTATTATCCAGAAAATGGCATGCCGTTTAACAAGCAGTACACATTTTTGTGTTAACAAATTATCGTCATAATTGCTGCACAGTTCAAGCCAGAGAAAGTTACCGAAAATCGGTCTGGCCATGAACGTGCTAATACTACTGCAAGCTAAACCACTTTGACCTAAAATCCCCAAAACATTCGATCGCCTGGTACGCTGTAAAAAAATTCTTCCATTACACCTGCCTTACATAAATCTCAAGAAAATCCTCGAAATTCACTTTCTCAACCCGCCGTGCAATTCAATCTACCCCGGACGACTGGAAGTCGCGAAAGTCGGTTTCGGTGGCGCGGCGTCAAAGTGAATCTAGCCGACGAGGATCAGCGTGGCTATTATATCGTCATCATAACGATATAACGCGAAATCAACAGGGTAACGATACACGCGGCGAGAGAGACAGCTTGTGTCCCGCGTGGCGAAACACAATACCCTCGGCCAGCCGGTGACCTGTCCCCCACAGCCTCTCTGTCCCTCATAGCCGTTCCTCCGGTCAGGAAGGCACGCGTGTACCCCCTTCACTCTGCGTGGCCGCGCGTTCGAAACAGCCGGCAATCCCCGCGAAACTGACCGTGCGGCGGGCAGTCGCGTTGCGTTGCGTTGATGTAACTAAATGATTGGGTAAATGATTCCACAGCGTGCCGCGAGTAATTGAGTGGTGCTGGTGTGGGCGATGACTGCCAGGAGGGAGCCGCTCGGCCCGCTGTACCCGGTGTCCCTGTACGTACACGTCGTTGGCCCCGTGGTGTGGACCACGGCACATATACAGGTCAGCGCGGAGAGGCGAGTGCATCGCTGATACCGGCTCGCGTTGCACACGCGTGCACCAGCCGTGTACACACGCGTCGGACCGCGGTGGAGTGTGCGTGGCACGCGCGCCCCACGGCAATGACGAGTCATCCACGCTAGAACACCTCGGTTGTTCCCGTTTCCGTCGCGCCGACTGCCTTTCCCTCGCGCTTGCACGCTGACTCGCTGACTCTGTTGCCGTTTGCTGTCTCCCTCTCGTTCGCGCCATCCTCCTACGCCGGCCGGCGATCAGTGTTTGTGAACGTTTGTACACGTTGCACGAGGGCCACACAGGCGCTCGTAGGCCGTGGCCGTGTCATGATTTCGCGTTTGTTTACGCGCTCTCGCCGGTCACTCTCTGTCCCTGTCCGGTTCCTCGCTGATCGTCCTCTCTGTTCCGTTCTGTCTCTTTTTGACGAACGACACCGGGGGTACGCCTGGTGGGTGAAAGGATACAAGGCGCGTCTCCCTTTCACCGTGTTCTCTCTCACCTGCGCTGCGGTCGGGTGTTGGCAAATTTGCGTGGCCGCGGGGATATGTTTTCGTTTCCAATGATTTATGCCGGCAAATGGGTCGCGCGCGCGTGAAAGTGTCATGCACCGCGTTATCGATGACAGCTATCGATGGAAGGTCGAGTACGTGCTTCTCGAAAGAATGCGGCTTTGTAGCGGCCCGCTGCCGGCGCCAACCGACCCCCTCCAACGCCGGGGAAATCATTCAACGCACCACCGCGTGGAAAATCATCTGGTGATTTCAACCACCGTGCGCTACCTCTCTCCCACTCTGTGCCGGCTCTGATACAGCTGACCGTGAATTTCGTTAATTGCGCGCGCGTTTCCGCTCGAGCTGGCCTGCTCGTCGCGTCATTTTTTAAATGCAGATTCTTTGCGAACGCATATACAAGTACGGAAAGGCTAATCAATTTTCGGGGAAATCAGTTGTGCATTAAAACGTAGGATCAATAGTATCCCTCGAAGAAAAGGAATGACAATGATAAGGAGTAGATCGAGAATAAGAATTGCACTTTTAAGGACTTGCATAGTTAAAGAAAAGTCAAAGCAAATTGCAGTAGAAAAGTGAGTTACGAATTATAACGGAGAAATGTCGAAACCAGGAAAACGTGGATTTACCGGATTCCAAAAACTATCACGTGTTGGCACGGTGGTGCTTTAATCATGAATTAACACGTGTACCAAACGCATGTAGGACAAACAGAGTAGGAGGGAGACAGAGGGACAGAGGATTTCCAGAGTTTCATTGCATTTTAAAATATAATCATATATCAAGAACGCGGCCGAAACATCGTGCAATCAGCAATTTAACGTTTACCCGCGCCACGAAATGAAACACGGCGTAATATTTCGCTTTCTATGGTATTCCGGAGTAATTCCGTTTTTCCGCAAACAATAACGTTGTGTGCACTGGGTGCAAATTACCCATTCTACAGCGCCAGTCGATTACGATTCGCTCGTGCCGTCGTTGATCCTTCGTCGAAGACAACTTTAGCAAAACGAAGAGGTGGATCTGGAAGGAGTGGCGGTTTGAGCGGGGGGTCAACGGATCGGAAGGACGCATTTCAGGCAAGTGACAGTGCCGACAAAAAAATGAAATAGAGCTCTGCTTGACAGAAGTGGGGTTCGTAATTTAAAAAACAATGGACGCTATGGCACAATGAGGCCAAATGAGATGGGAGATGGTTCATCGAGGTGAGGGTGGAAGGATGACTGTACGGGCCAGAGGTATGAGGGAGGGATGAAATCCTATACTGGACTAGGGGAAGGAGGCGGTGTAGGTGGTCAGATTGGCTCCTAGCGAAAAGTTCAAACGTTTCCCGAGCTCGAACAGAGAACCGTCCGGCCGGATTAAGCTTATGCCGCATTAATTAATTTCCATTCTTTTCCTTCATAAAGAACCGCACGGTCGCCGTCACCGTCGCGACGGCCGCGTCGCGTCGGTACACGATCGTTTCCTTTTATTCCTCGCGACGGCGAAATACCCGCCGCAAATGATATTACATTCGACGTCCCTTTGTCTCGTTTTAGAGGAGAATAAGTCAATGATAAGCACTACCATAGTGATATGAACCGTTTGGGATAGTTTCAATACATAAATATCTTCATGGAAGATATATTTTCCCCGTAGAATTTGTAAGCGCAATCGTAAGATTAATACGTTACGAAAAATTATTTATGGAAGAAATAATGGTTTCATGCTGGAATTTGCGCAGAAATTTCCTGTTTAATTACCGAAGTGTAATTATTATTAATCCGAAGTAATCCCATTTCTTGGCGCAAAGTTCCTCCAGCCACGCGGGTACCGGTTCATATTCATCACTAGCAGCTCCTATTGATTGTCGGTCTAATTGTGTTACTGTGAATGTCCGATTCACCGAGCGGACCCCAACGCTGCTCAGAGAGGAACCGAAATACTCTGCGCTATCGTACACTCTGACGGGTAAAAAGGGTGGTTTGCATATTATTGAAAGTTCGCGAAACCTCCTGAAAATTAATGTAACTTATCTGTCGTAGTCGTGGCTTCGTTGCTTGGCAAACGTTTCGCGCGTTTCTGTCGTATCCGATAAAAGACAAGGAAAAACAAGGAAACGGGGATGAAAAAAGAAAGTGCACTTTTCGTTTCAATCAGAATAATTGTCTTCCGTGGATATTTCTATGCAAGCATCATTGCTACACAAAATTTAAACAACAATGATCTCCTCAGCGTGTGACAGCGAATACTTTTAAACGTCCCTTCTGGTGTCGTTTGATCTTCGCGGCTCAAATAAGGTCGACTGTGTATAAAATGATGGTGTGGGGCAAAGCGTAGCCCGGAAACACGATTGCGCGTAATATTTCGTTTTAATTCTTGGCGGATTTAATCCGCCGCTTTTCACCACTCGTCTCATGCATATTTCAATA
Organism: Nomada ferruginata; assembly: GCA_963583965.1. Taxonomy (NCBI): domain Eukaryota; kingdom Metazoa; phylum Arthropoda; class Insecta; order Hymenoptera; family Apidae; genus Nomada; species Nomada ferruginata. The sequence continues at coordinate 9,684,628 of OY757224.1, forward strand.
ATTCGGTGCGCCACTGTGGACGCCGTAGACGTTGTATCCGCAGGAAATCTGGCAAATGTCGTGCGGGTTAACGTTGCAACGAAAATCCTCTCCCTCAAAAGAACTCGTCGAGCCCAGTATTTTCCTCTTAGAACCCTTCACAGGGTTCATTGATTCCTGCATAGTTTTCCTTCTTTCTCTGGCGTGTTCTTTTCCCCTCTTTTTTTTACGAACCTTCCCTGTCCCTCTTAACACGGGCCCTCTCTTTTTTTTTGCTCGACGCCTGCCTGCTTTTTTTCACGTTCGATAAACGCGATATCAACTTACGGAAGATCGTCGAACGCGCCCGTTTGATCTTCCGTACGAAATTTCCATTCGACAGCGGATCTATGGATGTTGGCGTGCACGTAAATAGCCGTGGACCAGCGCTCGCAGTCCAAGGAAATTCCATTTCGTTTTAAAACGTAATTACAATAGAAATAGGAGATATTGTTTGTGCCTCGGCAGCGGGACACGTTCTGTGTGTTACATGCAGGCGCGTGTGTTTGCACGGGGACCGTTAGTCGCGGGATAAAATAGACAAAGTCCGCCTATTTGTTCCTTTGTGGCCGGCAAGGTAACTGGATACACGCGGTTAAATAATAAAGGAGCCACAAGTCGACGCGCTAATTAACGATACCTTTGCGTCCCCGCTAATTGTGCTTCACTTTGTTATATTACGTTTTAAGTGAGCCCGGCAACGCTGAGAATTACTCGGTCGCTCATGCGTTCTTACCGTCATTTCCATAATGAACGAAGCCTGCCGTTAATTAGACCCATAATCACGCCGAGGAAAAGGCCAGATTGAACGGCTCAGGCAACGAGGAATATTAATACCTATGCTCCTTTCGCGAAATCCCTGCTACTTGGGAGTTTCTCGTTCGACCTGCCCTTAACGCTGCTTCTTCTGCGAAGATATGGAAATTGAATTGGTAATTGCGGTACGGTGCAACGGAAGACAATGTTGCGAGCACAGTAGTCCCGTTTAAGAAATTTCCGAGGAAGAAAATGGGAAGTTTGCTTAAACCTTTCGCGTGGGATCCTTATGCTACAAAGAGAACTTAACTCCTTAGGCTGCACGCATCGAATGGATATCATTTGATTATCCACTTGAAAAGATTTTAATTCCTCACACGAATGCTACCTTAAAATCTCTTATACTTTAAAACGTCTGCAATTTCACTCCGAATGAAAGAATTGAGTGTGCTTTTCGGAATCATTGAATAACCGAAAACCAAGAAGTCGCAAACTACCCTCAATATTCCCAGGCAACACCGTGCAAAGCTCCAGCATTTTTATCGAAGCAATTTCGTACTTGGCCAGTCTAAAGTGAAGCGATAATTCAAGAATAATGAAAGCCGAGTCGATCAGCCCAGCCGTCGGACGCAATAATTTTCCACGCGGAGTCTGGCATGGCTCGTGCGTTTTCACGCGGCGTCGTTAACTACTATGCAAAAAAGCCTTGTCGCAATAAAGGTGTGAAGGAAGCAAAACTACCGTGAAAATCGTCACGCGAGGATAATGTATACCAAGCGGCTCTATCGGTTCTGTCCGTCGCTATCTTCAGCCCGGACGATGTTACATAGCCCTCTGTCCTCCTATGGCTGTGCACAAGCCCCGATCTCAAATGACTCACGCAAAAGTAAATTATACATTGAAAGGGTTTAATATAATGAAACGCTCCATATGCATGAGAGAGGCCAGCCTGCCGCTTTGCACACCACACGTCCACGGTGCCCCGCGTTTCTCTGCGTGTGCCACTGACGTATCGTGAGTTCGATGAGCCCAGATCGAACGTCTCTACCTGCAGAATAATGGCGCCAGCACGTCGACGGATGCAAAAAAAAATAAAGGGACGACAGCTAGGCGTAATTTAGTCACTATAACCAAAACGATCGCAGAGCGGCCGATATATTGACTTCGTCTACGATTCCTCCCTTTTCAAACAATTCGCTGAAGCTTTGCAGAGGATCGGGCAATTGTATCCATTGATATTGAGTTAATTGTCGCATTGGATAATTTATGGAAATGTAGTGCAAGGCTCTATTTTTGTGTTCCTCATTTTGGACGAATTTCTTGGTCGAATGCGAATCTCTTGTGTTGGTTCTTTCAAATAATTTATACGGAATCACAGCTTTGGTTTTAATTGATCAATATATTCAGCACTCCATCCCCGAAAAATTAGACGCGACAACTCTGCATAATAGAAATTGGAATTCGGAAATTGCAGAATAAATATTCGCCCGATTTTCCCCAATTCGTGACTCAGAAAAACGGAGAACAGAGACAATTAACTTTTCTACTTCACCAGCAGCCCTTCGGTGATATCCCTCGAATCTCTCAGCCCCTCGATTCAGATACCCCGCGCAGCTCCACGAAGAACAAAGAACCAACGGGATAGCTTAAAAATTACCCAGCTCATCGACCGGACGAACCCATGAATCCCGTCGAACGGGCCAGCGAAGATAATCTTAGTCCAGCGAGCAAAAGGTAGGAGCGCAGTGAAACGGTGAAAGGGGTACGAAATGAATGCGATATCGGGGAAATTATTTTCGATCTCCCGCGGCAGCTCGTCCGGAATCGTTCAACGGAACGGACGGCGAACAGAGTTGACGGTACTTACTGCGAGAAAGGGTGCGATCGGGAAGAATGGAGTGAGAAGAAAAGGGGTGAGAAAGCGGAATGCAACGAGGAGAGCGCCGCGGGCGGTTGCGAGCGATACTACGTGGACTCAACACCGCGGGGGTGGCTCGGTCGTCGAAGAGAGACAGGAGGGAAGAGAGTGGAAAGCATCAAAAGCAATGTTTGGTGGCGCTATAATGAAATGAATTTATGCAGAGCCGTAATGCCTGAATATTTAGCAACCCTCTTCTGGTTCTGTTCCTGGCCAGGCCGTCACCCTAGTCGCTATACCGTATTCGAATTAAATTCGACCACTGGACCTCCATTACAAGGATTGAAACGACATCAGCGCGTCTAACCGGATACTTTTGCATGAAATATGCGCCGCGCTTGCCAGTCTTGTAACGCTTTCTTGCCTTGTCAATTTTTCAAACAGTCGCCCTGTAGAATGACCGAGGACCAAAATAATGCCTTCGCTTTAGTTCATTTTATCTCAGTTTTTACTCACTGTTTAATTATTCCCACACCTATTTGTTATTATTAATTAAATTGACTTAATGCAGGTACTTGAACGAAATCCTACAATAGTACAATTATTATGGAATGAAACGAAAAATAATCACTAACGCAATCGATAACTCAAATCGACTGTAAATATCAATTCCCACTTGATACAATAAACAGAATACCACGATCAAGAGCACCATGTATTGAACGATCGCCGATGCACGATCTGCGAAGGTATTGGCGTGCGATTCGAGGCGTATAATCAAAGCGTTAGAAATTATTACGCGACACTGGAAATACCGCAAGTGTTCAGACACGCCTGAGGAGCCAGCGTGGTTCGAATTCAATGGCGGGGACGGTTGGACAACGGGATCGTGTCTATGGCTGTCTCCTTAACTCCTTCAAGTGAGAATCCGAAGGAACTCGAGGCAGCCGGTTACCCGGGACGCTGTGGAACTCCATTATTGCTCGCCAATTAGCCATGATTAAAATATTTCGGCATCTCGCGTGCACTCGGCATATTAATATACACGTGGACCAACGGCGAACCACAGCCAGCCGGCACGATTATATGGAAAATGCAAAACATCGGGGGGATGATCCAGAAACTTGAACCGCGAAGGAACTTCGGTTTCTTCGGTTGATTGAATAATACGACGAAGCCAAATCGATAATGACTTATTTATTATACCAATCACGCGTTGTGTATTAACGGTTGTCGACGTTTCGCCCAGATATCCGGCCGGTTCATCGTAAATTCCGCGCGAAATTACCCGACAATCGTCGTTAATTGCATATTTATACGCGTGGTTAGTTAGTCACTCGGTTAGTTTTATGGTGACACGCGATGATCCGCGGTTGTTTCGTAGCCCAGTGGCCGGACACCTGATAAAACGCATCGGCTATGCCCCGTCATACGTTCCGGGATAATCGTTTCCACTCGCATTATCGTGAAACGCAAGGCTCGATCGTGGCAAAATCATTTTTGGTGCTCGCCACCGCACGCCCACCAACGCTCTATACGCCGCTCGTCTCTTTTCGTTTCGCACCCTCTAGTTTTATCGCTCATCAATTTTATCGGTGAAAACGTGCACGTTGTTTCGGAGGTGATCGAACATCGCGGAGGCCGCCAACTAATTACTCACTTTCTCTGTGACGTACCATTCGCGGGAAGAACAGTCTGCCGTTTCTGAGCTTCGAAAGGGCAGAGCGTGAGCGCGTTCTTTTCTCCCTTTTCCTTGCCGTTTCGCCGTATGATAATGGCGATACAACCGTGCATTAATCTTTCTAATTAGAGGGGCGGATGAAATTGAATTATTAATTAAATTACGATGTTGCCGCCGCTCGTTATCGAGCTATCTGCGTTGAAACGAGACATTTTTTATGAAAATATCCCCGGCTGCTGACTGATTGCATTTTACCGCATTTTAATTATATACGCGACGCCGGAACAAAACTCGACGCGGTTCTATTGAAATACTCATTAAACGATACCGCAACCGATTGTGTTTTCATTCCTTTTTTGCCCTTCAGTTTTTCGCGGATAAAGGAGGCGAGAAAAATAGGGAAGAGTTCAGTCGTTCCGGGCTGACTTTATAGTGAATTATATATCGTAATTCTTGTGTTCGACGACCGCGCACACACGCGCATAAATTATGGGGAAATGCGGGCATAGTTTCAGCGCCGACCAAGGAGCGTTCCGCCACTTTCAGAATTACGCGCGAATTCTTCGAACTTTCCGACGACGATAACTCAGAACTTTCATTGCTCTTCGACCTGCCCCCCGACGACGGGTTATTTGTCTCTGACGAAACGGTTCCTTGAAGAACGTCTTTCTAACTGGATAGGCGACAACTAATTGTAAGCGGTTCATACATTTATCCGTGCCCTCTCATATTTTTTTGAAAGCACAGTAAATTTTGAACGTTACTTTTGTTATCATATTAGACTCCCTCCAATAATTTTAATTTCTCGAACGAACTTTTCTAGCGCATGTCTGTAAGATCGAGGAATATTGAATTATTTTCCAAGTGAATTATTAATGTTTCCAGATACACGCGACGTATTGACATACCAAAAAACGATATCAATGTATCGTGACTAAAATAGCATCGTTTGCCCTTATGTAAATTCATTATGAAACATTCATTGGCGTAGAATTTAACGTTGGTTCATCTAGACATCTAGTGTGGCTCGAAGCTCTTATGCATAAAGCGGCTTATTCGTGGCTCGCGATCCTCTTAAATCTTCCAAGAGATAACATAGCTAAGCTTTCTTATGCGAGCAGACAGCCACTTCCTTCCTTAATAATTTTCCCGAAATTATGAAGTAATAACTACTCGCGTCGCGTATAATATCTCTATATTTCAAGGCCCATTAGTTTATAATCAACACGTCCACCACTTGGCCAATGCTAAGAAACACGTGGTTACGCCCCCTCCTTTGAATATTACTATGTCTAAGCGCTGAGAAACATGCAACACCTCGTTCTTAAATCTACGAATGTCTTATTGCCAGAAACGGCGCTCCATACCGAAAAACCTCGAGGGTTATCGTACTTCAAAGTATTCCAAGCTTTCGGGTGCTCGGTATCTGTCGCATTCACTTTCAACTTAGAAAGTCTAAAACCGTACCAAAATTTCCAACCCCTTCACTCGTGAATAAATCAACAGAAAATTCCTAAGCGAAATCGATTCTGTGGGCGATTCATTTTTCACGGTGTGTGCAACAAGAAAGAAACTAACGTCCTACATATATCAAATACTATTATTGAACTGTCGTAGCCTACGATTATCTCTGAATATTTACACGAAACGAACGACTCGGCCGTGCAATAATTAAACGAACTCCCCGATCTCCTACAATGAATGAACAAACCGCGAACGATGTCCGTGTGACGTAACTCGTAACGAGGCCCGTTGTCGGCCCGGGTCAGTCGCAAGTCGACCTACCGTGCCGAATTATCGAGGAACTTAATCCCGTCGCTGCGACCGGGGATGGGTGCAGCATCCGGTAGCACGCACACGGAAATTCCTAGGTACCATTCCAGCCGCGGGCTGCACATGCACCGGCCGGTAGCAGAGATCCAGAGAGTCCGGGCATAGAAGGGAGACAGAGTGGTCGTTGCATGTCAGACAAGGGCGGAATACACCAAGACTGAACTCACGTGAACTTACGCCAACGCGAACCGTAAAATAGAAGGAAAGAAATCGAATCGCCAGAGGACAGGGGGGGTAGAGCGAGGAGGACAAAATGAAAGCGGAGCAACGGGGGAGGAAAAAAAGGGGAGGAATTTAAAAAAAAAAGAGAGAGAGGGGGAAAAAAGAAACGCGGCTAGTTCGATCGTTGGAATCGTAGCCAGTTCGTAATGAAAGGTGAACGGAATTGGACCCCCTGGAGCCGGAGAGTCGGAGCGACGAGTGAATATAATTAGAGGATTGGGGGTAGAGGATGCGAGAGGGGTATGACGTAATCAAAGGGTGGACATGAACGTAGAGGGGCGACAGGACGAGTTCTAGGTGGCGGAGAGGTAGAGCGAGAGGGTTGACGCGGGTATAGCAATGGCTGCAGGGGGGTAAAGGGGGTGTATTTTACAAGAGCCACGGTGTGGCCCGCACCGCTGGAGGTGGACACACTGCGGAGGTGGACAGAGGTGGAGGAAGAGCTTGCAAATTATCATTCGGCCAGCAGAGCGGAGGGTCCAACCGAACTGGTCCGGCAACAACTTGATACCGACGCGACGTCCAGCGGCCAGCAGGCCCGATGCGCTACTGTCGGAGCCTGTAGTTTTGTCATTAGCCGATAGCGTCTGCCGATAGACGACGTGGAACAGGGATTATTGGGCTAGGATTGCTAACGGACGCCACTTGGATGCAAATGCCGGGCCGGTGTTCCCTCTCCGGCGTGCGCCACCGTTGCTGCTGCCTCCACGGTGATCTTCAACGACTACCGCCGGGCCGCAACGAGAGGTTGTAATAATTTGTGGCTACATTAGGATGCTTGATTAGAACGTTAAGATCGCTAACGACAGGAAACCCGCATGGACGGCTGGAGCCATTGCCGCGTCGTTCGGTAAAATGTTGTTGTCCACGGTGGTGCTTGGTGTTGCATCGAGTCGTTGGAATTGTAATGCAACAGATTAGGGAAATTTCTTTTCTTGCATTTTTGCTGGTAGGAATTGATGGCATTGTTATGAAGCGATGTATATGGTTGCTACGATAGCCTCTTTATTGATTTGAAAAATAAATCGTTAAAGTATACGCATGTACTAGGTTTTCGCAGGATTACCGAAGTATTAGAAAGTTGTATGTGGACATTGAAAGGATTGACTCCCGGCGAGGAACGAAACTAGAATATTTGCGAAACAAAAAGGGGTTGGAATCTGATAATCCAATCGTGATCCTACTAAATTCACGTTTGGAACTTTTCGTTAACTCAAGGCAGATATTCTTCGTATCTTAAACATTTATATAGTACCTGCCGCATCCAGTGGAATTAAAAAATATCTGAGACAATCCCAAACAAAATTTTCTTGTTCACCGGCACTCAAGGAAGTACGGTAACCTTCGGGGAGCGATTGGACACGGCTTGGAAATGGTTGAAAAAATACTATTAAAATCGCATTATCTGTCCCTCTATCGATCCCGCGTATTGTCGAATTACATACAAGGCGTTACTCCGGAGTTCCGCGATTTATGTGCATCGGTTACCGGAACGTGCTACGAAATGATGAATTGGTCATTTCTCAGTGCGCTGGCTTTTACAAATACGCCAGGGCACGAGAATTCGTGCGACCGTAGCGACAGGAAATCGAACGTGTTCTCGTTGTCTGTATTCCCCCTTCATCCTCGTGAACATTTTACGTATCACGCTGCGAAGTTCGTTCGCTATGTGGACCCTGGACTCTGGACTTTGCATACTGATTATGTCGGCCGTGATTGCGGCGCAGCCCCGAAAGGGTTCGAATCGACGAGGAGCTCGTTGCCACAGGGGAGCAACGGTGGGGAACGTCTGCGTCCTAATGCTATCGATTTTGGTGCTTAGCATAATCAGACCGGACTGATGCTCGATAACGACCGGACGATAGCGGCGCATAGAGAGGAAACGTTCAATTGTGTGTTCGTAAATTCGCTGGGAAACGTGTTGCAATCTTCTTGCGATTGAATGTGGTCGCGGTGGTTTGTTGCAGTTCGTTTGGGGAATTGGGTGAGAAAGATTTTCGAGTTGACGTGTGTGGGTTAAAATTGTTTCGTCATCTGTTGGTGATTCGATGGTTTTTGACGTTACGATGGTAGTTTAGAAACGCGGACGAAAAATTCATTCACGATGTCTGGTGTGTCGTGATACTTGGTAACCGTACATGTCGTGTTATTTAAGTGTGAGCAGATTTATTTAGTTTAAAGTAGCGTACCTTTATTTTGAAGACTGCACTGCAATTTTACTTTCACATTGGCTGCAACAATATTTGTATTAAACTTTGTATCAGACTGCACGGTATTTTGTATCAGAGTGGTGAAAAAATGAAACCATGTAATTTATATTCTTGCAAAGGGTAACCAGTTTCGTCGCGGCAATGATTAACTCCTTTTTAATTACAAGTAGAAGAAACCTCGCACAATCCAATCATGATGCGTGTAATTTTACAGAACACGACGGAATTGAACATGGTCGTACGACGACGAAGTAGCATAACTAATCCAGCGTGGAACGTTCACCCAGGCCGATAGTATCGCGAGCAGAAATTTAATTAATATAATTTACCAGGCGTGCAGTTTTCTAATATATGCCGTTCGAATTAAAATACCTTGCAGTTTGCCCTTCCCCTTATTTAGCATTGCAAAGATGTTAAGATTATACGAGAGTTGCTCTGACCAGAAGAACGAGGAAATATCGTCTATCCTTTACATATTCGAAGGTTATAATTTTCTTAATATTAAGTTCCTTTCATTAATTAGCAACTTTATTGCCTGCATTACATTTTCTATATAAGTGCACGTTCGAACATAATAATCTAGAATCTAGAGGATGCGATAACTTTCTCATATAAATGATTGTTAATATAATTTAATGAAGTTTAATAAGAAAACTTCGTAACCACTGAGGGAGATTATGGATTTTAGATAAGAATGCAAGTTTATGTAAGAATGCAGAAGATTATCCTCTGAAGCAATACGTGTACGCAAAGGTGTACTCGGAGCATCGAGGAGAACGTGTAAGTAGAAGTGGATCGTCCGTAGTCAGACATGCATTCTTATTCCCATACCTATATCTGCTCACAGACTTGGCGCCTTACATAATACAGCAAACACAATTTGTTTGAACTGTTAGAATTAAATTGACGACTGATTCCCAATTGATTCCCTCCATCCATTGATTCCCAATTTAACAAAAATAGTCATTTGTAAAATGTACCTAATATAATATGAATATGATATTAATATTATATGCCACAAAATATTCTGACCATTCATTTTTACATACTTTATTCAATGTGTTGCCCCTGAAAGTATTAACATGAATTAAAAAATGCTGCTCACAAAGGTGGTTTCATTTTTCAATACAATTCCTGGAATGTTACATGCTTGAAACGAAGCCCAGCGGACACGAGTCTCTACATTTTTAAATTCCAACCAAATAATCGCGCTACAATTTGGGGGACGCGTCGATTTAATCGTAAATTCGCGGCATTCAACTACGTCGCGTGCTGGCCTTTGAGAAAGTCGTTCTTTTCCCAGGTATTCATTATCAATTCCTCAAAAATATTCGATATGGCCTCGGTCGACGTTCGAGCAAAAACAAAACGCGGAGAACTGAAAAACGAAAAACAGAGAGGACGCTAAATTCGTCGAAGGGGGTGAAGAGGCAGGGTGGAAAAGAGAAAGCCGACGATCGGTGGGAAGAAGCAACGAAACAAAAAAAAAGAGTCCAGCAGTACACGCTGCGAAGCCGAAATTCAATTTATAATATGACAGCAGCTATTCGATTTTAAAGTCCATTTTTCATTCTCGCTTCGCAGTGCGCGTACACGTTCTGACGTACACGCGTGTTTTTCTAAAATTCAACCAAAGTGTCCAGCGTCCCGAAAATACCCGAGCACAGGCGTTTAAATCGCCGCTCGAGCTTTCCATCGTCGTTGTTCTGATATGGATCTTACAGGTCGCGCTAACGATCACGCGATTTTTCGTTCTCGTCGTTCGCGTTCCGTTTAATTAACTGCGATAACGATAGATGAATAAACCACGAATTTGCTAGCAATACATTTGCGGAGTCGACAGGTTTTGAAGAAAAATGACGAAGCGAAGTATTAAAAATCTATACAGGCTCTAAAATAGTTACACAATTTTACGTATGGATATTACATCCTTAGTAAAACGAAAAAAAATAGCAAGAAAAAGGGTGGACGAAGAATACCCAAATTTGAAGCTAAATTAATTCTCATAATATAATGTCTCTGAATTTTTAATACTGTTGCCCGTATGTGACCTAACTTCTCTAGTAGATGAAGCGTCTTCGGCTTGAAAACCGCGTGGTTCTTGTTACAGAACCGGGAGGAAAACCGTGCGGGGGTGAAATTAACCCTCCGATAATTTGCATAACCAGCGGAGACGTGTGCCAGCGCGGTCCTAATGACAGGGCCGTGAGGCGAGACGCGTCGTTATTAGAAATTATTAGAGGGCACGCTTAAAATCAAGACTCTTTCATACGATGAATGTCCAGTGATTAAGAAGATAAAATTATTCAGCGAGATCGCACGGAAATCATTTTAATTAGTAGAGATCGTGACGGTGAATCAGCGGCGCGATTCAGCCGTCTTGTCGCTTTATGAAATGAAAACCCTTCTTATCCACGAGCGGCAATCAGACCTCCGTTGTGCCACTTTCCTCTTATTCAGCTTCTCCTAATTAAATATTCGCGATTAATTCGTTCAATTATTACCGAACTGGAATCGTTGCTCCTCTTTCCATGATGCTGCGAGCATTTTTCCTCTTTTTCCTTTTTCTTTCACTGGATTTCCCATAATAAAGCATTAACGAGCGCAGAACTCGCTTTGAATGTTGCATTCACGCAAAGCGCGTAAAATGTTTTATCTGGCTTGCTGCGAAGGTCAGACAATTTCCAGGTGTTACTACACACGGCAGTAATAGATTGTTACTCGTGAATCATGCAGGAACGCGTTTACTCTGGCTTAAAAATTACAACACCGAAACGGCGGCAGATAAAAATGTGCCGATGTGCTTTGTAAATGTATAATGTATTATTTAATATTTTATTAGATTGGTCTGATTGTGCGTTGATAGTCGGAACCTATAATTGATGTGAAATTAATTTAGGAATAATACTTTTTTTTAATTGTATAATTACTTCTGTTGCTCTACAATAATAAATTGTTCGTGAAAATCGTCTGCTTTAAAATAACCCAGCAAGTACCACCCAAAATTAATGCATTACGGAAATATAAATAGATGATAAGAGGCAAAGTTCAAAACGCCCCGGAATAAAGGGAATCATTATCATTACACGAGACAGATCATTTTTAAACCAAAGACTCTGTAGTGATCGAAATAACAAGAAAGCTCTACAGTCAAATATAAAACGTTACCTAGTTTCGTAATACTCTGCAAGATTGAGCAATCGAATCGAGCATTACTCATTACCTATTACAGGTGGCAGAAAAAAGCTGTTGCCGTAAATCGACATTGCACTAAGTCTCTCGAATAACGAAATATAGATGAACGAGGCAGGCACCTTCTTAATTTAATATCCACAGAGACGCGTAATTTTTATATCTGCGCGTGCTGATTAAAATACCAGGTCGCGACATTATGAATGCAGTCGCGACGAAATGAATGCGTTTCGCATTACCGCAGTTTCACGACCGGTGTAACGTTGGCGTGGAAAAAGGGGCGAGAGCTTGGCTCCTATTTTTTTATAGCATAAAATTCCGTCGAAATGAGAATTGCTGTTGAAAAATTGATAGACCGGCCCGCGTAGTGCCCCGTGTTTCTCCCGTGCACCACTACAGATTGAGTTAAGGTTCATTTGTCCTTTTTCTCCTCTCCACCCTCCTGCCCTCTTTTTTTCTTTCATCTTTTTTATTCCTCGTCGCCGTGTGCGCGCCCGTTCGCCCTCGTTGCACACAACGTGTCCTCCGGCATTTCGGGACAACGCGTCGCAACTTGTACGGAAACAACCCGCTTACGACGCCTCTTAATTCGGCCACAGTTAGTGTAGCGTTGCACTTTAAAACAGTCTCGACGCTTCGTTTTTTGCGTCGTCGTGCCACTAGAAAATTCAATCTCAGCGGTTTCACGGCTTATCGAGGATCTGGTGCATTAAGCTACTCATTTTTTAAACACGAACACGATTGACGTGCGAGGATGTGCACAATTTTTAATCTCATAAACGTTTGAAGTGAGACATCTGAGATGCATGGGTGAAGCTTCTTTGATGTTTCCATCTTTTACGTTCTTCGCCACAATTTTAATGAATCTAAATTAAAACGAAGATCGGCACTTTTACTAGCACTGTACCACTCGCCTCTTAATATTCTATATTACTATTATTATTATTATTATTATTATGACACCATTCAATCGAGTTCAAAAAGACAGCAGCGGAGATTTTCGGTAACACGTTCATAATTTACGCCCAAAGAATATCCGCACACTTTCATTTGCGTATAAAAAGAAGGAACCGGCTAAGCATACAATTTTCACCGTTCTCGTTTTCGTCATCCAATATTCAGGCCACAAAATCGTTAGGAATATCAGCTAAAGGTTCCAACGAAAACGTGAACGGCAAGCGTTCAGGGCAGAGCGGGCCATACTATATTCCACCCTGAAGCACGCTTAATACTTTCCAGGATATGTGGAGCAGCAGCAGCAGCAGCCTCGGCTGACCCACACACGCACACACCTACACGTCCGGATGATCATACGCGAACGAACGACCAACGTTGCGAAACGAAGTTTGCTGTAACTTTATTGTAATAAGATGAGCCGGGCAACGAAGAGCGACGCTCGATGTCACGAACGGCCTGTGTACAAGGCTTTGCGGCTGCTTTTCCAGTGTGTCGGTAAGTGAGAAGGGTGCCCTGGACTCTGGCCTGCTCGTAGAAGATCATTATGAGCTTGAGTCGCCATGGTTACCAACAGGCTGCCGATCCCGAAAGTGTGAGGGGAAAGCCCCAAAGCGAAAACGGTCAGCCAAATATCGCGTTTGACTTTAGTATCGATACTATGCACCCCATTCCGTCGCTACGGTGCTGTATATGTAGGTGAGGTGTATCCTACTTAACTGGGGTGCATGGATTTTCTGATTGAAAGCGATGGAAAAAATAAATCTAGAAAATTTTGTCGATGAGTTGGTCAAGATTTCTGGGCCTCAAGTGGTAAATTATATTCTGCGTGGTGTCTTGTACTTCTTTTATCCGTTGCGATTTCCAGCTGATGTACGATAAGGAAGATAGTACAGTTTGAAGTATTCTTAATTGTTTAATTTCCTCCCTGTCTACTTGAGCATCGCAGACACGGCAATAATAATAATGATAGTAATAGCCTTTCATTGCTTAGTAATTAATTGAAAGAAGTACTCCTCTAAACTTCTAAGAACTCGTTATAATTCACACGATTGTGAAAGATAAAAAGGTACAATACCTACCATAAAAAGAGCGCAACCTGCGAGCAACAAAATTCAATCCCGAAATGTATTATACATACATTTAAATCGCCGCACAATTTAACTTAACTCTCAAACGAATCTCAGATTCCTACCAAGCATCGCGATAAAGCGCAACGTTCATAAATCCTGCACACGGCCCCTAGTATCTAAGACACAGGTGGCGAGAGAGCGTGAGCGGAGGATAGCAGGGGGCGCAGTAAACTATTTTCCAAGCGAGCGTTTCGTCGGCGGTGCCCAATAAAATCCCATCTTGCGGTTCTCGCGTGCTAAATACTTTCGTTTTTCTTCGCCAACGGTGTACTTGGCCGGCCCCCGTTATTCCACAGGTGTTTGGCACTTCCGTAAGCGATAAAAGCCCGGCTCCAGGCTGACTTCCCGCCCTTTTCTCTCCCGCAATCTTTTCGCGCCACTTCGACCGAGCCACCGCTTCGTCGACGCCGTTCGTTCTCTCCCCGTTCACCCTCCTTTCTTCCTCTTCCATCTCTTCTTTCTCTGTTTTTTTATTTTCATTTTTATCCTCCCCCGTGCATTTTATCTGCGGCATCCAGTAACGGGAAACAATTCGTCGCCCCCCGAAGTATCTACGAATGTTGACCGCAACGGCGACTACAACAACGTGAACGTCGACGACGATAGACCAGAACCGATGAGATGTAACGGTAGACGGGAAATTTCGTGTCCATGCCGCGTATATACAGTTCGTTCGGTTATGGTAGCGACGACGTATCGTCAACGGAACGCACGTAACCGGCCTATGACGGATCGCAGATGGTGGATGGGCACGGCCCATAAAACTTATTATCCACCTTTTACAGCCCGGTGGTAAATTTAAATTGGTTTTAAAAAATTCGTCGGCGAATGGCCTCGCAAAAAGGATCGGGTTTTCGAAATTGACGACGCCGCTGAAACTCGATGGACGAGACCCTCTCCTCTCGCTCCTTCTCTCTGTCACTCTCTCTCTCCCTGTGCCTCTGACTCGGTCCAGCAACCAAGATTAATATTACCGGCGATCAATTTACCCCCTCAACATTAACTTGCTTGCCGTGACGTGCGTCGCGGTGTTTCGCGTGTTTTTCTCTGCGATTAATGAATATTGCGATGGTTCCGTAGTTGATCGACGTCTGCGTCTACTTTCGGGGAATTTTTCGGGGATGAAGGGAGGTTCTGTGAAGGAAGATGCGCTCGATAGTATGGGTTGAATAAATAACTGGTCACGGAATTCAAAGTCGATTAGATGTGTTCATAGAAACATTTTTTATTGAGGTACGTTGTTTGAGGGAATTATTGAGGATATATTTAAGTGAAGAAGTGAAAAGTTTTTATCAGACGAAACGAAATGTGTGGAATTAAGAAAAACGAAAGATACAGGCAAGATCAATCACCAAAGGTGTTAAATAAGCCCATTGGCAAAATGGGTGAACTTGGCACAGAATAATAAGGAAATTTATATTAAATATAAAAAGTTAAGAGTTGAGAATTAAAAAAGATTCAATTCAGATTTGGCTGGTGTGCGGCTCAATTACCATAAAACGCATCACCATTATATCCATCACAGTGCCTATTAGACAGCCAAATATCTCGATCCCTAATAACAGCTTTCCATCGATTAAAAAAAGGAATTCCAACCAAATGATATCACTTTACGATCGTTCGCCTTAAAAAAGATCTTCAAATTTAATCATCAATTTCCACACATATATAAAATAGAAAATAGCCAAAAATGGCAATGACCGGGGAAGAATAGCATCAATGGCAGGTGCAAAGATCAGGAAAGGTAGTGAATGACGGTCTTATTATTGGCCGCTTCGGAAGTTTCGCGATGCTCTCCCCGGCCAGGAGGGCTGCGTTCGAAAAAGAGGGACGCGCGGTCCAATCTGTATGCTTCTCTATCGATGCTTTGTACGCGGTCGCGTGTGGAGGTGGACATACAGATACACGGCACATCGGGGCAGGGGTCTACGAATCGATAAAAACGCATCCCAGGCAGGCGCCGGCCAGAAGAGGACCGAGCGGATGAAAAAATGCGAGCGGGGTTAATGCGCTGATCATGTCATATCGAGGTGCTCGCTAAACAAATACCCGGTCGTCGACGGGGACACGACGTCGATGTACGAATGTGTCGACACACGACAATCCTCCTACGATCTACGTTACACTGGCCCCAGGGGCTGGGGGCAGAAGAGGATTTGCTTTGCCGCCTGGAAACTTCCTTACGCGACGCTTGACGATTAAACGGTTTCGCGTTGATCAAATTTAATACGGCAATTTCTGCGTTCAAGATTTGTTTAAGATTTGTTTAAGACAGGGCAAGAGGCTTTTTCTGCTATATTCTGCAGGTAAATTTTAGGGGTTAAGACCTTAGGTAACTTGAGTACTTGTGCGAGCATTTTTCTAACAATAATGAAAACAATAGTAAATGATATTAATCAAAATAATCAGCTAGGATATTCGGCAATCCCAAAAATTGCCAGACATTTGAAAAATCACCAGCAACCAAAGTACCTTCTGAAACTGCAATAAGAAACTCGAATTTTCCTTAAACTCCAAGAATCCAATAAATCCCCCACGCGCCCTATTTAAAAGAATCAACCCCTAGCTCTCCAAATAGATCTCCTCGTCGATCGCGAAATCCCAGACTTCCTCAAGGAAGTGCAGCATCAAAGAACAACCAGAAACTTTACCCTGACCCCGTGCACGAGTCAGCAACCTCCGATCCTCCTTTCCCCGCGCTTTAGGGGATGGCAAAGTGTGCGAAACTCCGCAACAGTCCAGGGCAGTCGGTTGAACGCGCGTTAAGTCTCTCGAAGGCTTCTCCGATGTAATAATATTTCCATCCAATTCGACCTGAGGCCCACCCCCGGCATCCAGCACCCCCTCGATATATGCAGCCCCCGACGGTGGCATAGCTCGCACTCGACCGCGCGCCCTCTCACCGTCGTCTCGCGTGCATCCCCACCCCCAAGCGTGCCGGGGGGTGGCACGTCGCTCACTACGTCATCTGTCCCCTCGACCAATCGACGGGCGGCGCGCATTTTTTCCCCGCGTCGAAAAAAAAAACGCGCAGGCGAAAGAACGGGCGCGAGCGAGACAGGGTGAGAAAGTCGGGGGCGCAGGGGACGGGCGAGGGCGCTGGAACGAAGAGCAGAGCGTCGAAAGAGCGAAAGAGGATACCGATACACCGGCGGTACCGGCGGGTGTCCGAGGGGGTAGAAAAAGAGCGCGCGGTTCGGCATTACCCCCGGAGCCCCGTTGCGGACCAATCGCCATACGTAAAGAGGCATTTTTTATGGGTGCCGCTCGGTCGGCCGGTTTGTGTGATAAAAATTGACCTAAGTCCTCTTCTTTTTTTTTTCCACCCCCGTCGGTCGAACGACAAAGATGTCGTTACACAGGCGGGACGAATGGTAGACAGAGAGAAGGCGAGAGAGAAAGGTGGACGGTTGGGAAGAGGAAAGAGAACGTGTATGAAAGAGTGAGAAGGAGAGAGAGTAGAGCAGAAACGAATGGTACACGAGCAAGTGAACAAGAGTGGGTGAACGAACGAACGAACGCTCGCGTTGCGCACCGGCTATAACTGCCTAACATTAAAAAAGATGGGCTGTGTACAGGGTGGCGGTGGCCGGACGGACGGACGGACGCGCACGAGAGAGCAGGACAGGAAGGGGTTGGAGAAGCAGGCGGAGGAGGTGGTTGCTGGCTGCCACGAGAGGTGGAGGACTAGAGCTAGGAGGTGGGAGGGAGGGACGTTGGGTTGCGAACGACGAGCATGGTGAGATACAACTGCGTTCCACGTATGTGTCGTTTCGGGGGTGAGAAACGGGAAGGAAAATAGGGTGGGCCGCTGGGGACCGGGCGTTTGGGTTGACTCTCTCACCCGCGACCCTTGGAGGGGGCGCAAAATAATGCGCATAAAATGTAGCGTATTTATCATGGAGATAAAATGATGTGCTCGACTTTCAGGCGACCGACGCTGTTGGCATGCAGATACAGACTGGCTTGAAATTCGACCGGGTTTACCCTGTCGCGGATGCACGACGGGAAGGATAGCCCGAAGAGGGTGGAAACGAACTCTTACGAGGGTTGCCGCGACGTCGTGCACCGCGACACGTGCGAAAGCGTCTCGATAGCTTCGGCTATTAGGGAACTGGGGCCGGTGGATGCACTGGTGTAATTGAAATGATTTACTAGAGTTTCATAAAACGTGGAGACTCTTTCAATTGCCCGCACTTTGACCGCGTTTTATCTTTCGAGGATGCTAATATGGGTTGTGGGGTTGCGGTTTTTTTACCACGCCTTTATGGGATTAAAGAAATATAAATTGGGTAGACCTTTATGGATCTGTCTTGAATATTTGGAAATTTATAAATGGATATAGCAGCGCAATTGATACGGCTTTGATGTCTTTCAATTTGCGACTGAAAGAGGTTTTGGTGTAAAAAACATTGTTTGTTTTTGATTAATGATTAATTCGTGAGTTATGTTACAGTAAATAATACGTAAGGTATGAAATTGCGTTGAAAGAATTTAACAAAATTAGCTGCTACAGCTATTCTTATTGACACAAGTGTCTTATCTTACATTACTATATGTATTACTAATATACTAATAATAGTAGACACAACAATTTATGAATACCCATTTTCAACGAATACGAAGCTAATGAAATCATCTATTTTTATGTGAAAAAAATGCGATTCACGTGTGACACGTTGAAGAATATATTTGCCTCGTGCAAAAATTTCAGATACGCCCTATCATCATGGTTTAATAAAAACTTCTAATTTATTTTTCCCCGCTGTATAAAGGATAACCAGCAAATTTGTCGATGAAAAAAGGTTAATTATAATGCGTTCGCCGAAAGAATTTCGAAATAATGATTTATCAATCCGGCAGGTGTTCGATAAAATCCATTGGTGATAAAGTGCATTATAAACTTTGGAATACTGGACGATAATATCCCATTCATCCTATTCAAAATTCATTTGTGTTACTACTCCTTCGGGCCTTGATTGTCGTTGTTGAAAAAAGTGTTCCTGAGACTCGGTGGTTGCTCGAAAAGGAATTTTCAAATTAAATTCGATCGAAATTAAATACTCGTTACCCTCCTGAAACCGCGAGAAAATTACGCTACGGTCAGCCCCTTTCTGTGAGAACCTTGTCAAATCGTGTGAATCATTCTCTCTGTACGATTCAATTGGAACGAGATTTCGTTGCGTGAACCCTAAGGACCTTCCTGGCCGGGACAAGGAGACGCTTAGCATGATCGAGGATCGAAAATCACGTCAGGGAACGCGTTTACCCCTCTTCGGAGTCTGATGGATCGCAAACTGCCAATAAAATTATGAAATTGCGTCGAAAGGAAATTGGCATGAATGTCATTCGAATCTTTCAATCTCGCCACCCCTATTCGCACCCTTGCCCTATCACATCCGACCCGTTAGCAAAGATCTTGAATCTGATCGTGCTTCTTCGCTGGCCGTAAGTGAGGGGATATTTGCTACCGTATAGAACTGGTTTGCTACGTAGTCGCATAAAAAATTTGTTCGGTAGAGTAAGGCACAGACAGGTGTAGATAAACGTCTTCAGGGATTGTCGTGCTCTGGAAAGGTGTGTCAAAGAAATGTACTTTGCCTTACTTTATTGACAATAGTAAATAAATCTGCTTTCTCAAAACATGGTATTAGAGCTGTTTAATATAATATTATATATTTTACAATATTGAAACAGTAAGTAATAAACACAGCATTATAGAGACGGCTATTAAGGTGTTGAAATTCATATGAATTACTCGACAAGAACATCAGAAATGGTGGACAGGTGAAAATTTGAAATAACAATAGTCAGAGGAACAACGTGCGAGTACTGTGCAACGCAAATGGGCCGCAAGTGATTGCTAATTATTGACCATATTAATTTCAATTAAATTGCGCGCACCTATACGCTGACTAATGTCCAATCGATTGAAATAATCAGTGTACATTCGATAACGGCGATACCAGCGGAAGCTGGACTGAGCTTTCCTATCTGATTACTTATTCGCCTAGAAAACATGATGATAAATACTGGGCTATTCCAGAAATCGCGTTAAGATGGAAAACAAACAGTGGACAAAACAAAACAGTTTCATAAATGTAATATTATAAATATAACGAAGCTATCTTTTAATATAACATAATTCTATAAGTAATATATCTCTCATATAAGAAATATTAATTTATTAATCTCTTGAACTTCTTTTTAATTCAAATGGAAAAAAATCTCATTCTCTGAAACTATAATATCTGTTGGTTTACCATTTTATATATACATATATATTCTACGCAATTGTTAAAAATTTTAAAAATTGCATGCAACAGAGTGCATCCCGTCGTCTAAAAGAATGAAGGTTCTTCCCCTGGTACTTTTCATCCCCCGTAGAAAGGACCTCATCAATTTCCCGTTTCCATGGGAAGGGACAAAAAATAAACTTAATATGATCCTGACTATATGAAGATGCGGCCGAGTGACGTCCTTTGTTTTAAACGAGGGTCGTTTGTGGTCCTGTCTATGTCCCACATGCATACCTATGCATACACTATCATACTTAGATATACGTATGTACGCACATACAGCAAGAATCTTTCAACGCACACACAAGGAGCACTAGCTACCCCGTGTGTCCACCCTTCGTAATTCTATCAGAAGCCAATCACGTCCGGCGAAGGGTGGTTTCGTACCCATGCATGCGGAAAATCGTCGAGGCCGAAACGTCGATTTCTGGCCCCGTGACTTATGAAAATATTGCCCCATTCATGTATGGGGTGAGAAAGCAGAAACGTCTGTGGATTCGACTTACCCCTAGCCATCGTGGACCCCCCTTCGAGCTTCGCCATTCGGGATGAAGAGGGATGAAGCACCGGTCCTCCAAAGTTAGACACAATAATTGAATTGTTAATGGGCGACTGATAGACGAAAATAAAATAAAATTAAAGAAAAGCAGACGTTTTACTTTTGTTAATATTCCAAAATGACAAACATCCCCAAAAACCCCATTGTAACCGTGGTTGCTACGCCACACGTTTTAAGGACTACTTATGGGGGTAGACACGGGTAACGCAGCGAGCTGTATACCGACGTAATATGGCCCGAAACATGGGTGTCGAAAGCACTGGGCTCCTTGGGGCACTGGGCTCCTTTGGGGCACTGGGGTCCTTTGGGGCACTGGGGTCCTTTGGGGCACTGGGGTCCCTTGGGGCACTGGGGTCCTTTGGGGCACTGGGGCTCCTTGGGGCACTGGGGTCCTTTGGGGCACTGGGGTCCTTTGGGGCACTGGGGTCCTTTGGGGCACTGGGGCTCCTTGGGGCACTGGGGTCCCTTGGGGCACTGGGGTCCCTTGGGGCACTGGGGTCCTTTGGGGCACTGGGGCTCCTTGGGGCACTGGGGTCCTTTGGGGCACTGGGGTCCCTTGGGGCACTGGGGCTCCTTGGGGCACTGGGGTCCCTTGGGGCACTGGGGTCCCTTGGGGCACTGGGGTCCCTTGGGGCACTGGGGTCCTTTGGGGCACTGGGGTCCTTTGGGGCACTGGGGCTCCTTGGGGTCCCTTGGGGCACTGGGGCTCCTTGGGGCACTGGGGTCCCTTGGGGCACTGGGGTCCTTTGGGGCACTGGGGCTCCTTGGGGCACTGGGGTCCTTTGGGGCACTGGGGTCCTTTGGGGCACCGGGGTCCTTTGGGGCACCGGGGTCCCTTGGGGCACCGGGGTCCCTTGGGGCACCGGGGTCCTTTGGGGCACTGGGGTCCCTTGGGGCACTGGGGTCCCTTGGGGCACTGGGGCTCCTTGGGGTCCCTTGGGGCACTGGGGCTCCTTGGGGCACTGGGGATCCTTGGGGTCCCTTGGGGCACTGGGGCTCCTTGGGGCACTGGGGTCCCTTGGGGCACTGGGGTCCTTTGGGGCACTGGGGCTCCTTGGGGCACTGGGGTCCTTTGGGGCACTGGGGTCCTTTGGGGCACTGGGGCTCTTTGGGGCACTGGGGCTCCTTGGGGCACTGGGGTCCTTTGGGGCACTGGGGTCCTTTGGGGCACTGGGGCTCCTTGGGGCACTGGGGTCCTTTGGGGCACCGGGGTCCTTTGGGGCACCGGGGTCCTTTGGGGCACCGGGGTCCTTTGGGGCACCGGGGTCCTTTGGGGCACCGGGGTCCTTTGGGGCACTGGGGCTCCTTGGGGCACTGGGGTCCTTTGGGGCACCGGGGTCCTTTGGGGCACTGGGGCTGCTTGGGGCACTGGGGTCCCTTGGGGCACTGGGGTCCTTTGGGGCACTGGGGTCCTTTGGGGCACTGGGGCTCCTTGGGGTCCCTTGGGGCACTGGGGTCCCTTGGGGCACTGGGGTCCTTTGGGGCACTGGGGCTCCTTGGGGTCCCTTGGGGCACTGGGGTCCCTTGGGGCACTGGGGTCCCTTGGGGCACTGGGGTCCCTTGGGGCACTGGGGTCCTTTGGGGCACTGGGGCTCCTTGGGGCACTGGGGTCTTTTGGGGCACCGGGGTCCTTTGGGGCACCGGGGTCCTTTGGGGCACCGGGGTCCTTTGGGGCACTGGGGCTCCTTGGGGCACTGGGGTCCTTTGGGGCACCGGGGTCCTTTGGGGCACTGGGGCTGCTTGGGGCACTGGGGTCCCTTGGGGCACTGGGGTCCTTTGGGGCACTGGGGTCCTTTGGGGCACTGGGGCTCCTTGGGGTCCCTTGGGGCACTGGGGTCCCTTGGGGCACTGGGGTCCTTTGGGGCACTGGGGTCCTTTGGGGCACTGGGGTCCTGTGGGGCACTGGGGTCCTTTGGGGCACTGGGGTCCCTTGGGGCACTGGGGTCCCTTGGGGCACTGGGGTCCTTTGGGGCACTGGGGCTCCTTGGGGCACTGGGGTCCCTTGGGGCACTGGGGTCCTTTGGGGCACTGGGGCTCCTTGGGGCACTGGGGTCCTTTGGGGCACTGGGGTCCCTTATGGCACTGGGGTCCTTTGGGGCACCGGGGTCCTTTGGGGCACTGGGGCTCCTTGGGGCACTGGGGTCCCTTGGGGCACTGGGGTCCTTTGGGGCACTGGGGTCCTTTGGGGCACTGGGGTCCTTTGGGGCACTGGGGCTCCTTGGGGTCCCTTGGGGCACTGGGGTCCTTTGGGGCACTGGGGTCCCTTGGGGCACTGGGGTCCTTTGGGGCACTGGGGCTCCTTGGGGTCCCTTGGGGCACTGGGGTCCCTTGGGGCACTGGGGTCCTTTGGGGCAGTGGGGCTCCTTGGGGCACTGGGGTCCTTTGGGGCACTGGGGTCCTTTGGGGCACTGGGGCTCCTTGGGGTCCCTTGGGGCACTGGGGTCCCTTGGGGCACTGGGGTCCTTTGGGGCACAGGGGTCCTTTGGGGCACCGGGGTCCTTTGGGGCACCGGGGTCCTTTGGGGCACCGGGGTCCTTTGGGGCACTGGGGCTCCTTGGGGCACTGGGGTCCTTTGGGGCACCGGGGTCCTTTGGGGCACTGGGGCTCCTTGGGGTCCCTTGGGGCACTGGGGTCCCTTGGGGCACTGGGGTCCTTTGGGGCAGTGGGGCTCCTTGGGGCACTGGGGTCCTTTGGGGCACTGGGGTCCTTTGGGGCTGCTTGGGGCACTGGGGTCCCTTGGGGCACTGGGGTCCCTTGGGGCACTGGGGTCCTTTGGGGCACTGGGGTCCTTTGGGGCACTGGGGCTCCTTGGGGTCCCTTGGGGCACTGGGGTCCCTTGGGGCACTGGGGTCCTTTGGGGCACTGGGGTCCTTTGGGGCACTGGGGTCCTTTGGGGCACTGGGGTCCCTTGGGGCACTGGGGTCCCTTGGGGCACTGGGGTCCCTTGGGGCACTGGGGTCCTTTGGGGCACCGGGGTCCTTTGGGGCACCGGGGTCCTTTGGGGCACCGGGGTCCTTTGGGGCACCGGGGTCCTTTGGGGCACCGGGGTCCTTTGGGGCACCGGGGTCCTTTGGGGCACCGGGGTCCTTTGGGGCACTGGGGCTCCTTGGGGCACTGGGGTCCTTTGGGGCACCGGGGTCCTTTGGGGCACCGGGGTCCTTTGGGGCACCGGGGTCCTTTGGGGCACCGGGGTCCTTTGGGGCACCGGGGTCCTTTGGGGCACTGGGGCTCCTTGGGGCACTGGGGTCCTTTGGGGCACCGGGGTCCTTTGGGGCACTGGGGCTGCTTGGGGCACTGGGGTCCCTTGGGGCACTGGGGTCCCTTGGGGCACTGGGGTCCCTTGGGGCACTGGGGTCCTTTGGGGCACTGGGGTCCTTTGGGGCACTGGGGCTCCTTGGGGCACTGGGGTCCTTTGGGGCACTGGGGTCCCTTATGGCACTGGGGTCCTTTGGGGCACTGGGGTCCCTTGGGGCACTGGGGTCCCTTGGGGCACTGGGGTCCTTTGGGGCACTGGGGTCCCTTGGGGCACTGGGGTCCTTTGGGGCACTGGGGCTCCTTGGGGCACTGGGGTCCTTTGGGGCACTGGGGCTCCTTGGGGTACTGGTGAGACCCGGGCAATCAATTACTTATCGTATAATTTATCGTATTAGTAAGTAAGACAGGGACGTGAGTGGTACCTACATTCAGACACCTGTTTATAAGTAGCGGTCCTATAATTTGGTTCAACAAATTATGTTTGTGCTACAATCATAGCTACAGTCAGTGCTACAATCTACATAAAAATTAATATTTACGGTAACATTGCAAGTTCCATTGTTCATTTTATTCTACAACAATCAAGCTCATTAGCACAGGTAAATGCATTTGTGAATATGCCCTCCAAAGAGCCGAGGGATTCATGTACGATGATCGGAAACATCGTTGCAAACAAGTCGTCGATGAGGTTCAAGATTTATGCAGTGTACGGAGAGATAAAGGGAGAAAGAGAGATATATGAAGTGTTATGTACTATTATGTATACGTTTGATTTATAGCGTAATATACAAAGCAGTTATTTCATACAATACGTATGTTATATAATAATATTATAGCTACCACTAAAAGTTGATCGAATTAATTACACAGGATATCTATCACATATTTAATAATATACACAAGAAATATTTTGGAAATCGAAGGAAAAATGTGTTGCAAAAATTGTTCACCATGTGGTGGAAAATAAGTTCTATAAAAAAATTATTCTAGTACAATAAAGCACAAGTACCACCATTACCCTTTTCTTCGCATTGATCAAAAGCATAATATTTTACCACCCATTAACATTCCCCGGGAACATATTTCATCGTCCAAGATTCCGTATCTTTTTACACAAAGAAGCAGATAAATGACACAGTACAATGTCACCGGACAAAAAGGTGAGCTTTCGCGAAGGGGTTTACAATTCTCAGGAAGAAATAATGTTAATTCCAACGAAAGAGGGAACATTATCGTACTGTATTGTGGAAATCAGTTCGCGTACATAAGTGTGTAACGTGGCCGCGGGGGGAGGGAGGCGTAAGCTTCTTTGCTTTCGCCTTATCCTTCGTTATCAAATGTCAGGCACGCTCTGGAGGTGCTTAAATCCTTCGTGTTCCCTATGTAATATGAGAAAAGTAACGGCGCGTTACTACCACCGCGGAACCGGTGAGAAAAAGTAGCTTAACGGGCTTTAAATTCACGGTATCTTTCGCGTACGAGAAAGGTCCACTTACAAAACAACGTCCCGTAAATCCGGCCTCACCCCTTTCATACTTGCATTATCTTTCGCGGAAAAGGAGGCAAACATTGCACGCGTCGGCAAAAGCTTTTCATTTCCGTAATATTTTAAAGTTATCGCGTCCTCCGGCGGTGAATTTATGCCTCAATAAAGTTTTTTGAACTTTCGCGAAAGACTAACGGAGACACAACCCGAGTACACCGCGGATAAATGGGCCCCGCGAATCATGTTAATGAATCATTAAACAATGTGTACCCCTTTTTAACATCTTCCTTGCTTCTCTACCACGGCCGAATTACGAATACACATTCTTGCTCATATTATTGGAAGTTGCGTACATTTAGTTTTGGGCACAATAATTGGCGAGATTTTTTATTACGTAAAACACTTTATAAATCGGGGGAATTGATTACCTGTAAAGTAGATTTCGCTTAATGTAGTAAAAAGGATAAACTAAAAACGAATGTAAGTAGAATGGGAGAATAATAACATTTCTCGTCGACCTCGGCGATTTATGAAAACCGTGAACTTCATACGAGTCGTGCAGACGAACTTCGAGTAGTTTTAAGAATTTCCTGATATATATTTTTTTTAATTGAAGAACTCAACGGTTCAAGTCCTCGTGAAGATCTCGCGGTGAATCGAAGGAGCGTCAATACGAGGCCCGATACGATGTTGCTCGTCTTGTCGCGTGTTTTCGTATACATCGATGGATATAATTAGTCATCGATGGAGGGTCGATTTTCATCGGACGATTTATAGGCGGATAAAGGACCGTTTGGAAATTCAAGTGTCTCCTTCCCTTCGTTTGGCGCACTCGAGCACAGCGAAAATCGCGAAATCTGGAAACAAAAGTACGTTCCGGTAAGAAGAGGGTATAATATGGATCTCCATTTGAAATAAGCTCACCCTTTTCCCTCCCATAGCCATCCTCCTAGCACCCCCGTGTACCTAGTTTGTTGCGTTTGAATATTCAACGCAAGTTTTTTTTCCCCTTCTATCCTCCTTTCTGTGCTTTTTTTCTTCTTCTTCTCCTTCCCCCCGTTCTTTTTTTTATTAGCCTGGCCAACCTCTCCTCGCCAGCTCGCGCGATCCACGGCAACAGACATCTTTATTCATTGCCTTTCCAAAGATATAATTGAGTAATTATTTATAATATATCTAGAATATGCATGCTTCACTTCTTCGAATGGAATACATTACCGCTCACTACCCCTAAACGTAACCTCTTGTTACCGTTTGGATTTCTAGCTTCCACAGCGGTTACACAGCGGCTCTCGCCGTGCCGTGTAGCTTTCAGATCGCGCCAACGATTTGGTTCACTCTTTCCTTTATTTTTTTGATTTCTTTTTTTTTACGGGCAGAGATAAAGGGAACTGTGCCTCGTTTAGTTTGCAAAGTTCGTTGCTTGTTGCTAAAACGTGGCGCGCAATTGTATGCGGATAAACGAATAACTATTAAGTATAAAGCGAAGGTATTACATTATTACATTCACATTTCTATGTACGATAGAGAACTCGATTCGACAGGCCGTACGGGATTATGAGGCGTAGTATTAACCCTTTACTTGTTTGGGAGTAGCGGTTCGTATTACCTGCTTATGATTGGCCCCGTTGCTTATCAGTAAACTTAGCGTTCTTCGTGCGTTGGCAAAACGGGCGGGAAACATGAAACCCCGCAGAGCGGGAAGCCATAATTTCGCATTAAGCGGTAATCGCAATCGGAGTAAGTAATCGATATATTAGTCGCCCGTTAATTAACGTCCTTGTGATCGCGATATAGACTGGCTGGCCTGTCAGCCATGAAATTTACGGGCCCCGGCTGTGTTAGAAATCAGCACGAGGCGTATCCTTTTTGGCTCGCTCGTTCTGATAACTGGTTTATGCAGCGCAGGAGAAAGGTTCGCTTCTTTCGCGTATCGTCGATAAAAAACCGGTCAATTCGCGTGAAAATTATTGCCCGGTCAATCACGGTACACGACACTGTATGTTTAACCTGGTTCGCGACGAAAGCTAGACGAAAGAATGATTTCACGTTCGGTGCGGTTATCTGGTTGGTCGTTGAGAAATGCGGACGGAAAGGTTTATTTTATTGCGCCGTATTTGCATTTTGATTGGTTCATTTTATTTATATAACGCGGCCACTTTCTAATATCTTGGGAAATTAAAATTGCGATAAGATGATTTATATTTTGCATCGGCTAGTCAATTTGCGAAACAATAATAACGCACAGGTGTAACGCTTTGAATATCTTGCAAACGAAGGGCTTGGCTGATTAAAAGGAAATGGAGGGAACCGCGAAAAGTTAGCACGAAGGATATAGAGGAAAGGAGGTGCTGAAAGTCGAGCCGTAGCTTGCCTGCAACGGGCCCTATTTCATATTTGCAAGAAATTATGGCATGTCTGTTGCGTGTCTGGTCGTAGTTAGGCTACTCCGTTTGCCCTAACCCACGCCTCGCCTCGATCTCTTCTTTTCCTTCCTGTACCGTCTTTACCTTTTTGCTCGCCATACTTCATTTCCTACTTGTATATAAATTCCAATGAAATGAAATGTTAGTAAAGCTCCATAAACGAACCAAAGCATTCTACAAAAACACAGCTGCGTCTCTTTTATTTAAAAGATACTTTTAACCAGATGAATATTATATATTTGAACCCAAAAATTCATATAAATCTAAGTTTCTCTACAACTTTATTAAACACCATCAATTAAAATAAAATATCATTCTTACCACAAAACGATCTTAAAAAAAAAAATAACATAGATACCATGTGAACGCACAACTACCAAATACACTCTGACGAAGGTGCAATGAAACGTCTAGGAAATAGTTCGCCTCGCACTTTCGAGGATCGATAGATAGATAGGGCGGTTCGGCTGGCGTTTTAGAAAAACATCAGGATTTTCGATAGAGGTGGTACACGGTGTAGGAGGAGACACCGATGGTGCCCCTGAATGGCAAGTTGCCGAAAATGGTGTTGGGTATACATCTCAGCAATTACCATCACGTGGCTGAAGTCGGTGTGCTGGCTGGGTAGCATAATGCTGTATTTAATGGGCAGCACTGCAGGCCGTGTGTGACACGATATACGAGGCCGAGTCAACATATATCCTGTCAGATTTTTAAAATGCCCTGATTTACAATGACCATTGTACTGTCCGCCGCATATCTATTGTCGCGCCCCTGCCAGCGGATATCCAACCACTTCTGTCTAACTCCCGCTTATATTCTCCGTGAATCCGTGCACCTTACGCGAATGGATTCTCTGGCCACGTCACGTGCTCGTCCAGTTACAGTTGCTGTTTCTGCACGGGGATTCCACTGTAAGAAGACTTAGATAGTTCATATAGGAGAAGGCAATCGTGATAAGGATTGAATTCTTTGTTACAAACAAAAAATATAGAAAGAGGAACGACTTTAATGGATGTTCGTGAATATTTTTGACATTTAATCATTTAAAAGAAAAGGGAACAGAGACAGGGAATGATTTAAATATAATAAATTCGTACTGTTTAATATTGCATATGCGAAAATTATTCGTCTGATGAATGAAGAACGCGTCTTCGCACCAATACAAACTCGGCGGACACAGAGACGAAAGATATTCATTCGAACGGCGGCAATTGCCCCCAGGTAACATTGCATCAATCCCACATTCGTAATGACGCGTCGAACCGCTATAATTTACCACGAAACATTCGATGCGGCGATTAAATCGCGCCAAACAAATCCTTCGCGACTTTTTCCCTTTTTGAAATTCTACCAACTGGATCCGCCTGGTCGTCGTGGAAATATACGCATCGAGGGTCGAATAATAATAGCGCCCTTGAGTTCGACGCGCCTCTCAGTACGAAAGTAAAAAGTCGCCGCTACATTTCGCGTACATACGTGGCCACTGTAATTGGCCGATTTTACTCGTCGCAGTCACGCACCGCCACCAAACGAAATGAACGAAGACGGGTTAATGAAATCGGAGGCGATATAGTTTACTTTATGATCGGGGGATTGTTATACGCGTATACGTACAATACGGAGGGCCGTATACGAATTGATTAACCGCGATCCTCGTCGAGGCAACGGGTTTAATTAAGTTATCGATACATATTTTCTATATACTGTCCACCGTAAACTCTGCGGATGTAAGTGATCGTTTGCGTAGCTCGTCACGTTCCTAACGGAGTGTCTTGGACGTTTAATTCACCGTCAGGGAAACCGATGCTGATGAGATCGGGACGCGTCACGTGAATCTCGATACCAGTGAAGTTACGCGACAGACATTCTTTCCCTTTATTTAAATCGCGCTCGTGACGACACGAATTCACGCGAAGGAATCACGTGTGGATGTACATGTAGTTCTGGGCGCCTCAGGCAGAAGAACTTTTATTCGTATCAATTAACATTTACCAGTGTGTATCGGCGCTCGAGAATATTAAATGTCCACCGAAATTGTGCAATGAAGTGAGACGAACAATAGTACGATAGCGCAACAATACTCTAATTAGAAGTGCTTCTAAGCCGAAAGAGTTATTTGTGTTCACCGGACGACCAACGAGACTCGAATTTCTCTCTAAATCAATGGCAAGCTATCGGCGCAGCGGATTTATCATGTCGTGCAACAATAAGGGGACCGGTATTTTACTCCACGGCCGAGACTTTTTGCCCCAATATTTTCCAGGGCTTATCAAAATCTCGTCTCGCGGTGAGTAAATTGCGGATCCATTAAATTAGGCGATCGTTCAGGCGATCGTAAATTCGCCCGGTAAGTCGAACTCTCGCGCGAGTCGCCGCGATGGTTCGAGGTGAAAAAGAGCGCGGTAGCAGGACGAGAGGAGACCTAGAAGTGAAGCGAAAAGGCACACCGGAGAACGTGGCTGATTGTAAGTTATATGCGACGCCGGTTGCTTTATATCTCCGGAGCAACTTTCCGCTCTCGTAAAGCTGCTTCGTCCCGTCTCTTTCGCGCTCGAAAAACGCTCCCCCGCCCTTCAAGACTGGAACGCGCTGCTGTTTTTTAACGCTGTAGATTACTTCGAATAATTCCTGCTCATCCCGGCCCATCTTTCCCCACCTTCCAGCTTTCCTCAAACAAAACATCGTTAGCGTCAACGTAATTACAAGTTGTATAAAACTCGTTGAACGGATAACGAGATTCAATGCTAGGCGAACCGATGAGAAAACGCGTCGCCGAATGCCTCGATTATACCAAGATGTTGCAGACACGCGTGATATCGTTTGGAAGGAAAATTAATCGAACACCTTCACGCTACTTTTCTATTCACTTTTGTCTGTTTGGTTGGCCCCCAAATTTTTAGACCGCAATATGACAGTAATATTTATATTTTAGGGCCGCGGTGGCTCGATCGGCTAGCTGTTGGACTCGTAATCGAATGGTTTTCGGTTCGAGTCCCGCCGCTGCCGATTTCAGCCGGCACCACTGTACATGTTACATGTGCTTTACTCCGTGGTTCTGGTGGTTCGGATTCCACCTAAAAATGTAGGTCCAACACAGGTACATATAGGTTCTAATAACACATCTTTCAACCCCCAAGATCACACAGTCCCATAATCTCACCGTAGTCGCTAATGACCTCGTAGTCGATGCGACTTTAAACAGCGACCAAAAAAAAAAAAATATTTATATTTCGTCTACCCTGTTTCAATACCCAAGAACAGTGTTTACGTTTACAAAGTATGGCCATAGTAGACAACCTGTGTAGATTGTACTTAATACTATAACATTTGATCCAGTTGCCTTCGCATAGACGAGAATAATATCTTACGTTAAATGATGTCCCTGGCAGGCCCAACCGTGGTAGCCATAATGGATAACGATTACTTTCGCATTCGAGGGCTTTTGTCTTGGATCGCAGCCCGTCTGAATCGACGGAAATGCACCGGCAGAACGGCGGTGAAGAAGGGACAAGAGGTCGAACGTGTTATTCTTCGGATGACCTGAAACACTTCCTTATACAAACGAAGCGAAGTTGAGGTACGGCGTTACCCAGATCTCGGGTCGCTGGCTGATGGCCATAATCTGGGCGGGCTGGCGGTGGAGTTGGTCGCGCGGGGGCTGGGGTTAACTTATAATAACAGAAGTTGCTCGAGAGTTCAGTGACTGGACATCGCCTAGAAGCTCGGACAGCTACGACAGGGATGAGGGATGGGTCGTCGCCAAGTGTCCGGCCAACAGAATGTGAGCTATAGTGCCGGTACAAGATGTGAGACCTGGTCTCACGTGACCACCGGCAAACTAACCGTGGCGTATGCTGCACAAACAGTGTCGAACTTTGGCGCAAATCGTGAATTTAGAACTTCGATATGTCTTGGTGATATTGCTGGTAAATTGGCCGGTGCGTCGGAACGAATTTCTTCGACCGTTGCCCTGCAGGATTTCTGGCGAATTCGAGAAACAGTGGACTTCATTATTCGGCGCAGTTCGGTTAAGGGTGTTTAATATCGGCACTCTATTGCACGGTGACGTCGACGATCGTGAAAATTTCCACGGCTGCAGGCTTCGGCGAATTAAAAAATTGTAATTTGGTATTCAAGAATCGTACCCCGTTATTATTATTGTCCGTGAGCTATGGAATCATATCCACAAATAAATGCAACAGTTCATAGCACAAGTCGATTCTCGATAAAATTGCACAAATGTCTACCTGCAAAACTTTTGCCGTCCTCTGTACCTCGCCTGCAGAGTCCAACATTTTAATTAAATCCACCGGAGACCACCAACGGATTTTCTAAGATTCCAAATTGCAATCGCGTCGTGTCAAGAATTAATACCTTTCGCTAAATGAGCTATCGAGAGGCATAACAGCGATTTCGATCGAGCTCCACTGATAGAAAGACAAATAGATCTGTAGCCTGGATCGTAAGAACAGGTTCAGCCGAGATTTTGAAGTAGAGCGTCCCGGGGCAATCTGTACAAAGGCGATGCTGCCTCGATATCCCCGCCGCGACGCGGTGGGTACTCGTTAGAAAATGTCGAATCGATGTTCCTACACATATCTTACAGCGCTTCCCCTTCTGAGTCATGGCCTTCATAAACCATCATCGGTAAACAATTAACATTCGTGTAGGGCTGCCCACGCGCTATCGCGTTACCAGGGAGCGTGCAATGCTTAACACGTTCGTTCGATCGGTCTTAACAATTTGCCCGAGGGCTGTTACCTCGTTAAGTGACAATCAGAGGCGTCGACTTGAAATACTATACCCCTCTTGTCAGATGTCCGAAGTTGTTACTATCGCGAGGCTTCGCGGTATGTTTCGCCTTTTGAATTCATCTGATGAATTATCGGTGAACGCATGAACGATACTACTGGAGAACGCTCCAGATTTGCATGAATCTCCGTTTGGAGAAATTTGTGGGAGCTCGCTGGATTATCGTGGCGTCCTCGTTGGGAAAACATGAGTATTTCTTTAAAACTGCAGACTGAGGTCGCATAAAATTTTGTTTTTTGTCTGCGGAAATAAAATATATTCAAAATACCCAGAATAATATGTCTTGTTCCGTGATCTGAGAAAGTATATATTTTTCAAACACACTTGCACCAGTGTATCGTCACGTCGAAATGTTGCAGAAAAATTTATGGTACGCTTATAGAGTAAAGTATTCATTATAGCGGAGGGGTCCCGGGTACTTAAACAAAATGAACTGTCAGGCGAAACAAGCGCCGCACGAAATTACAAGAAGTCCGCGATTTATATCGATCGTATTACTTATACGCAATCATACTACGAGGAATTGAATATCCACCCCGTTGGAAGATTAATTGTCACATTCCGGACACAACGATAAATTACATCGAGCCATAATGGCAACTAAATTGCATAATGATACAGTCGCGTATTAATAATGCATACCGTAGATCGGTGGCGGACACGAAAAACCCGATGCCCTCGATCACGATTAGAGAGAGAATTTATTTTTCCCCCGTCGCGTCGTACGCTAATTTCACCCTGAATTAATACTCGAGCACGTTTTAAGCAACGGGGCAAGCGGATTGGTTTTTTTGCCGCTGCTGCCTCCACGGCTGCCAAAGATCGGCAAAGTTATTAACCTTTCCGTCCATCGTTCTGTCTCTCATTATGAGAAGTTAAGTCCGTCGAATTATCGAGTATTATTAGCTGATACCGTAGGGGCCAGTCCCGTATCTCTACCTATAATCCCGCGTACGTATCAATTAGACGACGAATATTAATGAGTGGTTCAAGTAGCCTAGGTGACGTGTTCATGCCTTGCCGCGTGATCAGAGAACGAACAGGTATCCGTGAGTATTTGACGAGGGATCTAGAGTTGTCCCGAGCCCCGGTGGATAGGGTGGCGAGAGAAAAAAAGAGCAAGAAGTTGATTGAATTTTACCGCGGCCTCGTGTACCTGGCCACGTATACGTTTCACTGTAGAAATACACACAGGGGGTGGTGTGGAGCGTGTTGGTGAATGCACAGGTACAGAAAGGTTCGCGGGGCACGCGTGTGTGTATTTAGAGCCCGGCTGCAGCATACTTACGGCGGCCACTTTCGATGTGACGGTGTTATAAATGGGAATTGAATCGAACCACCGTCCACGCCTTCCCAAGGTTATCGTCCGGCTGAAATCTATAGGGCAGAGATACAATCTAGTAGACACGGTCCGTAAATTCAATTACGCATTAACAAAAATCCGCGCTGCTGCTATTCACCCTCCAGGTGGAGGGGGATGAATTGCCCGGAGATAAGATGAATGGTGGCGCGATATTAATTCCGTTTTCCAAGCCGGCGCAACGATTCTTAATGCGATCTAGAGATCTTGCGAGACTACATTCTAAGTGGCTGATATTGTTACTCTGTACAATGCACCATTTATACGGGATTTCTGTAAATGGAAATGGCGGAAGAATTAGGGTGGGCAGAAATTATGCTCGTTTTAATTTCGCGGTAATACGAAGTGCAGTTCATCCCTTTTTTAGAATTGCGACTTACTGTAATTATTAATAAACATGCCAATCACTTGTATTTGTAACTCACAATAGTGGCTCCAATTTAATTATTTTTGTATACACGTACTAAATCGTAGGCGTCACAGGAAAGTCATTGCCATTCATGTTTTAATTTGATTTTTACGTTTAGGGGGTCGCGACACAAAAACAGACCATCGCAAAAGAATCTCTCCGTCTACGTCGAAATAAGCTTCTTCAAAACGCGTAGCTTCAATTCGACCCCCCTGCACTTCAGTGCATTCATTTACATGTTAATTGTAACATTAAATTCCGAAGACGAATACGGAACATTCGTCACGCTGAAACTTAATATGCAAGTGGCAAGAAGAACACTGACAACGATTAATCTCAATGTACGTACATATATATTTCCAATAATTCCTAAAACAGAAAATTCTATCGATTATTCAATACCTATCCGTTTACCAGCAATACCGTAAACAATTACGATTAAATAAAATCCTGGGTAATTTCCCTTAATGGGAGCCCGGTGTATGAATTTCCACACGCAACAGAGATGCTCCGCCGTTGATATAATTTTCCTAACAGAAGCACACCGCTACGTTGTACCGCTATTGCGCGTTACTTGACTGCGTTACGCATAATGAAGTGGCTGGCGGCATTTTATTGTACGCCTTCGTGGCCGGTGTTTCGCGTCATTCGGTACGCAGCCGGGTAATCATCCGCACGGCATGATAGGACTGAGGCTACTGGGCGTGGATAAATCTATAAGCTCAATAAGGCTAACTGTGATTAAGTGCTTTTGAGGCTGTACAAGACACCTAGCAGCGTTTCAACCGCGGCGGCAAAGATTTATGTAGGGTCTGTGGAAAAAAAAACCCCCAGCAATGTATAAAATTGTACGGTCGGGCGGGTGAATCGCTTCTTTACGAAAACAAGCGATTCCATCAAATTTCTCATCGACGGCAATTACGTTGCAGCGTACGTTTTAATTCGTCTGCACCAGCTGTTGATGGGCCGGGCGGCGAAGGTACGTAGAAACACGCACGACGGAGGTAAACGTCTACTTATCCATTCCCTTATCGCGGTAATTTATCTGCAGCGACTTTTTTTCTCTTTCCGTTATAACGGGACCCTTCGAGACATCACCGTGGCACGTGTCGCGTCGGACGTTGACGAAGGAATATATAAATTGTAGCCACGAATAAAGTTGTTAAATTAATGAGGCCCGTATGGTAAATCTTGGGAGAATAGGATTTGCGAGAAAAATATTAGGAACTTGGGGAATCACTTTTAAAAATTCTGTTCGTGGTGGCGTTTGCATTCTTATATGGTACAGATATTTAAAAAAATGTTGCACTGGAAACCCAAGCCATTTATGCGACGGGGAAATAAAAGAGAAGCACAAGCCAGTCAGAAGGAAAGCTCATAGCTGGCAGCGTTAATTAAATAGCCGATTGTGCGAAGAAAGCTAGACCGACGAAAAGCAGGCTGCAGAAGAAAATCGAGGAACGTTAGACCAACGAAGATGACAAATAATAACGACAAGTAGAACGTTACATTGGTGGCGCAATTAAAAATGGAGCCGTAATAAAATCGCGCATTAACGTAACGAATGGATCAGACGGTGGCTGATATCGTTCTGTCGTTTACGCCGCGAAAGCAATTGGGAAGCAATCCAAGCGAACCGATTCCAAAGTAACACTCGACTCGCATAATTAGCACGTCGAAAACTCTTGTTCGTGGTACGTCGCAGGCTCGCGATGGAATACACCATTTACGCCATGATGGAATTATGCGCTCACAGAAGTCACGCGGGCAATAAATCATGCTCGTAAAACGGAACGCGAAAAGTATGGTCAGCTGTCCTCGGGCCACACCTTCTGAAATTCGTTCCGTGTTCATTAATAAGTAAAATGCTCGCCCCAAGTAGGCCGGCGCGTGGTTAACTCGTACCGGGTAATTAATTTCCCTGCCCGTGAGACTGCTGGACGAGACTTTTTACGACATTGTTTCCTGGACGGTGTTTATAGATTTTCTCTGTGCTTCCTGTGAGCCTGTGATCGTATATTATATTGAAAGGCGGTACAAAGTTTAGTAGAAAGTTATTAGGGGGTGGTGAATACTCCATTACGCGATTGTGAATTCATTATTCTTAGAACGCAATGTCTACTTGAATATTACCCAAGAAAAAAAGAATTTTTTGAAAAATAAAAATGATGCATAATTTCTAAATGACACGACGTTCACATCGCGTTGAATAAATTGAAAGATTCGTCTAAAAAAGTTTTCCGTAATACAAAGTGCAGAAAAGTGGCACTCGAAGAATTAAAAAATGGATAATGGATAATAATTGAGGTAATAAGGTATCAAGGTTTCATACAATTTTCGTGTACCATCCGACAACCTTACCGCGCAACCAGAACATTACACGCGGGTCAATCGGAGCCGGATTGTCGACACCACCGGAGTTAAAGGTTAATAGCTACAAGCTGCGAAAGGACAGCCCTTCCGCGATTACAGCAATTAGAAGATGCTATCTCTGCGAACGACCCAGCGAGACGTCGATGTTTTGCTCGCGCATTTAATCGACCGTCCATATCAGGATAATTCGAGGGCGAACCGTCGCTTCGTTCTCATCTCATAACGAGCCCGCTCGATGCGAACAGCTGAGTGCCTAACGAGTACGAAAATCGACTACTTTGTATCCCAATTAGCCCCCGCGTCTTGCGCCCCCTCGTAAACGTCGAAATTATCCGTCAGCGGCGTAAAGAATACAAAAGAAACGAGATTAGATGCGGGCAATTAAAGTGCATCCTGATTACCACAAGCTCGACCGGCAAAAAAAATCACTTCTCGCGTTACGATCATCCGATGACTTAGACGAGCGACGAGAAAACGCAGCGACGGTCGAAACGGTCGCAACAATGTACGATAATGAAGAATTATCGCCGCATAAGGCTCGTCGGAATAGGTACCGGGCCACTCGTTAGCGGATCGGGATCGTAAAAATCATTGCGGTTAAGCGCGAACGGGCGTACGAACGCGTGGAGCTCGTTGTCAGGCAATCGTGGGCCAATGGCATCCCGACGAGACGAAGAGGAGATGCAACGTGAGACCCGGGGGCACAGCTCCGCCCGGAGCTGTCCGTGGAGCAGCTCGTTTTGCTCGTCAGGGAGACCCAGGGCGAAGAACCACGGGGCCCATACTTCTTCCGTAAATCCATACGAGAGCTTGTTTATCGCGATCGGCCGTCAGACGCGCGGTGCCAAGTCCTTAACTCGTGCTCGTTGCCGCGGATTACTTGGCGGATAAGGTGGCGTCGATTTTCGGCGACGCTGACGAACGCGCAGCGACGACGTGCCACGAGGAATTATTTGGGGAGTTGGATTTTATTCGATGGAGGATATTAATTGTGAGTCGGATAAGCTGAATCACCGACGGAGGAATAACGCGGACGGAGAAACGGGCTTGTACTGAGGTAAATATCGAATGCCACGGTTTAATGCCAACGTGTTTCAAAACAAACAGTCGATAATAAATATAGCCTGTGCGTATAGCCTGAAGTGTAAGAGACTTTCCCACCGGATCATTGCCAC
Organism: Nomada ferruginata; assembly: GCA_963583965.1. Classification (NCBI taxonomy): domain Eukaryota; kingdom Metazoa; phylum Arthropoda; class Insecta; order Hymenoptera; family Apidae; genus Nomada; species Nomada ferruginata. Next base: position 9,722,642 of record OY757224.1, read on the forward strand.
GGCATGAGAAGGTAGCTATTGTAAACAATTCCACGCTTCAACGGGACATTATGCCACGGCCTATGACAAACATTGGGGCGACCGACAGCGCAAGAATTCCGCTAGGAAGAATGGCCCGCGGTGGGCATTGAATGCAGAGTAAACGAGGCGAATCGAGCGGCGGTGTAACAAAGTTAAACGGTTCGAAAGTCCCTTAAGTGAACTGTCCGTAGGTGTTCACGCCGTTTCAAGCCCGCTCTGTGTCCAATGCAATCGGTCCGCGTGCAGGCCCTCGAACGGTAGGAGCCTTTAAGGAGGTTTCGAGCAGCAGCCACCACATACGTATTAGGGGCAATATTTTAGCGGTACTTTTAATTTCGCCGTGATCGTAAACATTTCGACGCGAGGGAGAGCGCGAGCTGGCGCGCGCTCACCCGCGTTACGAGGGCCCGGCAAGGAAACAGAACGGACAACCTGAGTGCTGTGTATTTGCATATTTTAATGAGGACTCCGGCCCGGTGAGTGCCGCGGGAGTTGGACGATGCAGCAGCAGGTAGCCCTCAGTTTACCCCGGCTAACGTCAGCCTCAAATGCCGATGATAATGCGACATGGGGAGCCTAACGGCGAAAATGCCCCGATGTCGGTGCCACAAACGAGCCGGCGAAGCAGTCGCGCCGGTGGAAAATGTCCCCTCAGACCTGTGATTGCGGGCGATTTCTTTGGAAACAAACAACGAAAGGGTAGAGATCGTTCTTCTTGCCCGCGGCATCGTTAGAAAGATAATATTGGGCTGTGCTGAAAATTCTTTTCGCTTTTTCCTTAGAGATATCGATTGTAAAAATTGTTACGAGCGGTACAATATTACTAGAGAGTTCGAATACGACCTGACATAATATTTTTTTGTTTGGAGATGATTATGCTTAGACGAGAGGGTCGATATTCTTTTCAAGCGAAACTAGTTTTGTCAAGGTTCAATGGTCGCGGTTCGATACACCATTTGCATGTAATAATTGTAATACCGTGGTACTTATTTTCCCGAATCCTCCAGTGGCAAGCCACGCGATAGGCTTTCAAATTAATAGCTGAAATTCATCTTCGTCAAACTTTGGAAATTGCAGGCCGCGTGTATAGTCTTCCCCGGGGACGACAGTGTTAATTTCTACAGTACACACGCGCGAATTAATTTCCCGCCGATCGTAATAATTTATCAGGGGCCACGGCAAAAATCGTGTCTACAACCGGCGACGACAGAACCAGATCACAATTCGCTCGAGCACGGACAAGCATTATCGCGGACCAGGACGCATTAACCAGCCGTTCAGGCGCTGAGAACTCGTAAACGGCTTAGGTCACTTAATCAGAGGAACACTATCACCGTGCAACTTTCCCGCCTCGAATTATGAATCGCGTCGGATCAACGGTGCCTTTATCGCGCGTGAAAAGCCGCGTATCGCCGTTCAGCCTCGCAAATCTTGGCGGGGGACATTCTGGAAAGGTTACTCGGAAACCGGTCCAAAACGTTCGCTGGCGACTCTGCAGAAGAATCCTCCTGATCTCCTTTGAGCTCGCGAGGACTGTCGAACCCTCGCGATCTGTCCTTTCGTTTTGCGGCGTGTCCACGCTCGACCGTGGCGATGCCGAGCCGAGAGACGTTAATTATAATTAGCAGAGGCGAGATTAGTAATTAACACTTGGGGGTAATCGCGAGCGTTGCGTGAAGATACAGCACGGGCGGCCTCGCAATCGTCCATGGGTTTGCGTGTGGGTTCGTTTCTCGATGTGTGGAGCTTGTAAAGTGTGCGGCTGACCCGTTCCAAGTGTGCGAACGCGGATAATAACGCCCGGCTCGAGAAGCCGGCCGAGGCAGGTCGCCCGATTTATAACGCAGATAATAATTGCGGGCCGAACTTAATATTCATGAGCCAATCAGATTTGCACTCGGACTCGATGGGACCCTCGCAGCGTCCGCGGGCCTTTCCTGAGATTCATTGTAGTGTGGCACCGCGGTCGCGTTGCTCCGAATGCGTCGTACCTTTATATCCTTTGTATCTATTAATTGTAATAATTAACACCGAGTCTCGCAAAGCGATATTACCTTTTCAAGAACTGGAACCTAATCAAACTAAACATAAGCTGGGAATAATAAAATGAATGAGCCCGTCAATTTTTTGATAATTAAAATCAGAAGACAGGGTGGTTAATCGAAGAAAATCTCTTTAATCATAAATATGAAATGACTCGACTGTTCATCCGCAAAAAATCTGCCTTTATTAAAATTATCCGGTTGCCTACGGTTATTTCCAACGAAGACGACTCTTCCTCGAGAACAACGGGCAACACGTTGTACCAATAATCCCGATACCGGCTACGATATCTTTTCTGTAAAGGAGGAAGCGAACGGATAACGACCAATCTGACTCGGCCACGAAATCGAGCTTTGACGGCCGCGATCCACGACGAATCGTCGGGACGACGGAACGGTTATTATGTCGGTTGATTGCGTCCACGGGCGGACAATATTAACGACGATTCGAACGTAAGAGGCCCGGCCATAGGTACACCGTTTCCTACTGATGAGTCACTTTAACCCGGGGCACGAACAGTGATGCATGCTGGTAGTTAATCGACGTTATACAGCGGTCGAATTACAATGGGACAACTGGATACGAATGGTCAATAATCGGATGAATATACGACGGATCGAGGGATCCATCAAGTTCTCGAGAGGAGCATCGTTAATTTCGTTCGAAGGCTTCTATCCAGTGGCCGTTTAAGGGCAACGTCGTCGTATATGATTATGGAAGATGTATCCGTGTGCAATCAAATTCACGGAATATACCACCGGTGTATATAAAGTATCAGTCAGCGCGACGGTAACATAAGTATACTTGACTGACGTTAATTGTGCATAATTTCCATGGTGCCCCCTCGCCTGGCTCGCCCTAACGAAACGCGTACGTTACGTCTTTGGGCTTTTCGGCTCGCATACGAATGAGTTCGAACTCGGTCGTCGCGGAGTATAGTCGACCCTTCGAGCTCTTCCCTCTTTGTATGGTTAGATCTCTTGAAATTAAATGATCACTATTATTGTTGTTATTATTATTATTGGATTACTACTATGGATAAGATAGAAACAATAGAATGAGATAGAAGGGGCAGAGGAATAAATGATAATTGTGTGAATTCATTTTAGTTAATATATTAGAGTGAAGAATGCGGTGACTACATTTAAGAATAATAGGACAATGAGAATCTCAGCAGCAAAACAGTGTAAGCGGTGCAAATTACTACGGAGGTCCTCGACAAATCTAAAGCTCTTCCTTTCTCACTTCCAGCTTCCCACGCTTCGCCTTATAATTTTACCACACTTCTACCTACTGGGGAAAAAAGGGTATTCTTCTGCGCCTCTTAAATTCCTTTTCTCGTAGAAGAAAAATTCTTAAGAGATCATCTTCAAAGCTCCTTTGCTCGAAACAAATTTCCTCCTCCAAACGAGATTCTTCCTTAGCCCTTTTAAATCGTCGTACCCAAAAAATTGAAGGAACACCACTTCGTCGATACAATTCTCTTTTTACGCTCATTTAAATCCCCGTCACTTTCACCGCGAGTCTCTCGCCAATCGTTCTTAAACGGTGCTAAATCGACGGCAATCCGGGGCGCAAGTTGCACCATTTCGAAACACGGGCCGGCAGCAATTTTTCGTCACCGCCGCCCACGTGCGAAATTGATAACCACAATGAAGCGGCTGAATTATTCCGCGGACTGTCGCGTCGTTCAGAAAAGCGTCCCGCGGAAAAAAGAGTGTCGTCATTTGCGCCGCGTGGATGACGTTTTAATCGCGCGGCTGAACGCCACCCCCGTTTCGACCTTCTTCTCCGTCCGTCGTAATCCAGAAATAAAATCACCAAGAACGAACAACAACGGCGCGGGGGTAAGCCTGCGCGGCGCGTGACAAAAGCGAACGGGGCGGCGGACGACCGAATATGAAACGGGAGGAAAGCAAACAAAAAGCGGACTAAGGAAGAGAAATGAATGGGAAAAGAAAAACGAGAACAGAGACGCTCGGGGGGAAATATGGCCGCGATTTTTAGGCATCCGGGGGAGCAAGACCTACGCGCGGCTTCGTACGCGCCGCGCCGCGCCGCGCCGTTTCGAATTTCGACGCTGGCCGCGTGCACGGGGACACGGTCAGCGGAGCAGCTCGGCCGCGGCGTTCGCGAAATGGCCGGAAGCCCCGGGTGTTTGTAAGTTTCGGCTAATAGAAAAAAATGACGAGGTGCCGGTGTATCCCCGTGTCCATTTCCAGCCATTATTTTTATTCCGGTGCGTTTTACCGGAATGGCCGCGCACTCCGGCAAACCGGGGACGTAGCCGCCATCTATATATGTTTGCCGCGATGGCGCGGTTCCATCTCTTTCAGTGTCCCGTCCTCTTCCGCCGTTCGTTCCTCGCCAACGCCGAACCGTTTCTCTCTCTTACGGCACTCCGTGCCCGCTCTCTCGATCGCCCTCGCACTCGCGCCGCGCCTACACTGCCCGTCTCTGTCCCTTTTCGCCCAGCCGGCAAAAACCCACCCCGCAACACCACCTTTCGTACACTCGTGTATGGACGATCACCGCGCACTTCGATCCGTGTATCTCTGTCTGCCTCGTTCCAGCAGATTTACACACTTTTTTTCGCGGCCAACTGTCTGTCATTAGGCGCTGCACGTGGATCGACGGGGGGTGGCGGCGGGGGTGGGCAGAGGGCGAAGAGTGGCACAATAGCGCGCGCGAATCGTTCGACCAGCGGCATCAACCGGTGCGCGGAGAGGCGCGAGGAAAAAATATGGGGTCGCGGGGGTGGTTTCGGAGGTCGGGAAATGCATTTAACAAGGACAGATAGTGATTTAATTTTAAAAAATTGACGAAACGGCTCGCACGGGCGGGGCCGCACGCCGCCCTGTTCCTCTCCTCCTCTGTCGCTCTTTCTTTCCTATCCTCCTTCGCCCTCTATTTCTATGTTTCTCCCTCTCTTCCACCATCACTCTCTCTGTTCCTACCACTCTGCAGCCCACCACGGGGGCATTGATTAACTTTCGACAATGTCAAATCGCCGGCAACGCCGCTCCGCCGACGCCGACTACGGCGATGCAACCTGCGTTTTTTAACTCATTTGTCTGCATTTTCGCCGTGCCCGCCGGTCGCCTCCAGCCCCTCCCCCACCGCCACCCCCTTCGCCCATCGTCCACCTTTTTTCGACGTTCGCACACGCACATGGTCCACGGGGTCGGCACGGCGTGCGAAGGGGTGCGGAGACGCGGCGATCCGGCGAGCGGCGGGAGAGATCGTGCCCCGCGACCGGTTCGAATAACGCGGACAAATTACTACGACGCTAGTGCATTCGCGGCGTGTCGTGCCTAAGCGATCGTCGTGTTGCACGATTTTAACCGGGCTAACGGCCGGCGATTTGGCAGATTTTTCGCCGACAAACGATGCGCGAACCCGGTCTGTCCCAGGAAAGTTATATCCCCTCGCTCGGGGAGTATTTCGTTACGTGCACACCGTCGCCAATTTTCGCCCGGGTTTTTCCGTGAATATCTTTTTCTATATAGACGCGGGCGTGCGAGATATACGCCGTGAACGATAATAGCCGAAGCCGGTGAAGGTTTCTATAAATTTTCATAGAGATCGCCGGGTCCAGCAGCCGACCCGGTGCGGTGCCATCGTACGTACGTGAATACACATGCACAACGTGGCTGGAAGCCTATCACTCTCTTCCTCTCTCTTGTCCGTCGTCCCGTGGATCGATCCGCGGTATCGATTTATGGGCCGAGACTGCCGCCGGATACCGCCTAAATATTTATAGAATAAAAAGGCCGCGCTTATTACTTCCACGGTTTACCGATATCGCCGCGACTAAACAACATCAAAGAGCGTGGAAAGTAGCGGCCCGTGTGGAGTGTAAATTATTACGTATGAAACGATCGGACGTTGAACGGGAACCGCGATGGAGTTTCGGGGGTGGTAAGCGGACGGGGAACGGGGTGGGAGGAGTATGGATCCCGCTTGAAAGGCCGTGACAGAGAGAATCTAAAAACCGGGCAAGTTCCCGCCGAGAACGATGTATGGCGACGACTAATGAATTAACGCGCGTGCGGCGTGTCCGCTTTGAAAAAGACCAGCGGCTCCGGAGCGGTAACGGCGTGGCAGCTTCCGCGTTGCAGCTACCGCGAGGAAAATGGAGCACAATGTTGAATTACAGGACAGCCGGAGGGACGGCACTCGCGGCTGCTTTTAATGCTGATTTAATTATTTAAGCTTTTTATAAGTCGATTAACGGACGCGTGTTCTATTACCGCGTCATACAGGCCGTGCTCGACGTGCGCCGGAAGTTCACGTCTTTCGACGTTCCCGGAGTCTCGGCGGTTTTAAAGCTGCCCCGATACCGCGCGCTCAGCTGTCCCGCGGCCGTTGCGCCGGATCGTTACGAAAATGGTAATCGAAAAACGAGAAGGTGGAAAAGTTGTTAAAACGTCTGGCTCGATTGGCAGAAGTTACGGGCCACGTGACGGGTGGGAATTTAGTCGAGGAGGAATGGCAAATGTGAAAGCTTGTTTTGGTCAAATATGACGGCGGTAAGTGAATAAGGCTTGATGTGGTTACCGGTTGATAACGAGAATTGTTTTACGGCCAGTTTATCTCGTTGATCAATCCTCGAAACATATATGCACGTGTACGTATAAACCCGTGTAGCGAATAATGGTTTCAATTTTCTTATAATGGAACGATTTCCAGCAGAGCCGGCAATGAAATATATAATTTTTTTTAAACAGGAGACGGTTCACATGTTTGCATGTAATTATGTATAAATTGTATAAAAGAAGAAGCTTGCATAGCATAGCTGTCGCGACGATTGATAGACTATTTCATTTAAATTAGAGACACAATATTCGAATCCTCCTGTATAAATGGAATCTTAAATACAACCTACAAATCCACTCTCTTAAAATTCATCATTCGTTAACTGAATTTGCCCGCCTGCCAGCCCCTTTTCGTATTTCCCCTTCCTTTCGGATCCTCCCTTTACAGCCTCGACATCTCCCTTTGTTTACCACTTATTTATCGCGAACCGTACGAACGAAGTTCCCGAAATTTTTGCGCGCGTAACTAGTTAAGTAACAGGTCTGGTAACGATCACACTGCAACGTTGATTACAGACACACCTGAGACAAAAGGGCGCGTTACTTTCAATTTAAAAAGACCACAATGCATTCACATTACAGCATCCGCTTCATTTTAACTGCAGCGCCGGTGCTGCTGTTTCAAATTGCATTCTAAATCTTGAATAACCCCGTTCGAAACCTTCCGAGTCGTTTCACCGTAAGCAAGAATCAAACATGGGGATCGCCTAGGAGATCTCCGCGATGCTGCTCTGAATTATAATAAGTTATTAAGTCCAACCATGGGATCTTGGGGGGTGGTGGTGGCTCGAAGGAACGTGTACGCGTTCGTTGGCAAAAGGTCGACGATACTGGCGCAGAGGAGGGGGAGAGGGGTTGGTTCGAGGATGATTAAACCCCCCCGAGACGGTAATTTTTCATGTCCGATCATAAATTACCGGGCTGCACTGGGTCCGCATGCGAGGTACCAGTGTGTTGCGAGTTACGAGAAAAATTTCAGCCGGTATTATAATTAGCTATGTTAATTATGCATTAATTTATTATCCAGCGCCGCGCGACGTTTTAATTATAATCTTGCCAGGGCCGCGGGGGCAGCTTGAAAAGTAGTTTGGTAGTTTCGAGCCGGTGCACTCGCCCTTCCACCTACTTCCCCGCTATCTTCGTCCCTCTTTCTCTCCCTCTCATCCTCTGCCATCGTTGCATCTTTTTTTTCCCTTCAGTCTTCTTTCAACTCCCCTCTACTGTTTGCCCATCTCCGTCTGACTGTGCAAATCTCACCCGGCCTTTCTTTCTGTCTGTCTTCCTCGAATCCTTGCACAATACTCTCCTCGTTTCTTCTCCACGCTCTTATCTGCTTGCCTTCTTTTCTTATTCCCCCCTTCCCGTTCTTCGTCTTCTGGTTCACGGCGATCGCGCAAAAATAATTTCATTCGAATGCGCCGAGTTAATTAGGTTCCACCGGGATCTCCAGTCACTTCGCTGACTCGTCGAGGTTCCAGGTAGCAGTATTATTCCCGCGGACCCTTTATTTCGTCAACTGCGCACAACCCCGGGGAGGGAAAGATCTGGCTCAAGATGCATCTCTATCCGGGGAAATCTTTTGAGAGTTTTCCTCTTAACTACGCTTCTTCCGTTCCTCGTTAATTGATCGGTCGTGCCCCGTGAACGGATATTTATTAACTCCACGGCAGAAGAAGCGGCCCTGCGCTGTCAAGCCTCATCGTCCGTGGAACGTATTTCCCCGGGAAAATATATAATAATATGTATAAACATGTGAGGCCTGTTTTAAATGGCCGAATAAATTGCACGACGGAGCGATCCATTTGCATTCTTGCTAGAATTTTCAAGCGGCTTACCTGTACAGGAAATTCCCGTAAATGTAAATGATTGTTTAATTTATATCGGATTACTTTGTCCGTATGAGAAATTATTTTCGCACCAGTTACAATGTATTACACTCCATCAGCCCTCCCCTAATGAAATATTTAATGAACACCCCCTAAAGATTCCATTTCTGCATATAACTTTATTTGTCTAATCAAATTACTAGAAACTCTAACGACCAGTTTCGAACGACGAGAAAAATATTGCGGAACGAGTCCGTCAGACTTTGACAAACTTAATAATTATTCAGGGAAAAGCTGCCAGGTACACAGGCTCGCCGTATTACGTCTTGATACCCAGTCCAGTATGTCCGGAGACTTTCAATTACAGTTAAATTCGCCTGTGTGTCGTGCAGGGAGGAAAGAGACAAAGAGTGATAGAGAGAACGAGGGGGTGGGAGAATGTGAGGTTCGTCGGTTCACGCGGTAGCCGTGCAAATTGGACTGCAACGTACATAAGTATTCAACAAATGAAAATTGATTTTGATGCGGTGCCATTAATAACACCGCGCGCAGCGCCGCATTGCCAGCGTCATTTAATGAATGCAAGAACGCCGAAACCGTTAAAGCGGCGTAGTGTATTTGTCATATTAGAGAAGTCAGGATAGACACAGCCCGTTAAAAGCACTTTACTGTTCCGCTAATTCCATTTATTAATGCAATAATATGACCAACGAGCGGCTATTTAAATTTCCGCGCCGGTTTGAGGGACACACGCGTGTACCGCAAGACTTTCCCAGCTCTGTTCAAATTTCCCAATCTTTTTTTTTATATACCATTCTCCCCGGTAAACACCAACGATCCGCGGCTGAAAGTGTTTTCATTCGCGCGTTTATCAAACGGACAGGATACGACTGATCGATCGGATAGATGGAATAATGCGGACGATACAACGATGCTCGTTTAACCGCGACATGTGCATGCAGTGTACACGGCCAATTTAATTGGTCGCATATACCAGCGGGTTGCTTATTACCAGGGGTGGTTTTGGATCGTCGCTGGTACTAGGGATACATTGATTCTCTCGGTTTTCTTCGCTAGAGAGAATATAAGATATCGATTGAAACGATGCTGGAAGAATTAATTGCTACTTCACACTTTGTGTAATATTTTTCTGGGACATTTGATACCTAATTATCTAAATACAGTGTAATATCAGTAATCTTTGTCGATTGCCAACACACGTGTAGACTTGGTGTGCGTACACGTAAGTTTGGATGTCGCATTCGTCCAAAAAAATCCGATAAAAAGGGGAGAACACGTTTGGTGCCGGGGGGTTCTCGACATCCCTCGCCGAAACAATGCGGTTCTTTCTCGGTTTGTCAGCTATTTTTCGAGGGAGGCCGCGAAGCGTGGCGCGGCGCGGTTCGACATACGCGCGATATTTAATTTTCGTCCCGTTCCTGCGTAATAACCGGTTGCGTCAGTACACGGAGCGACGTGAATCCGATTTGCTACGAGTATCACGACAAAGCGCATCCCCGGGGGCAGGGTCGGGGCACAGCGTAGAACTTCGAAGATAATAACGATTTGAGTAGACGAGACATAATGCTAATTCGCAATTTGCAATTCTTTTTACGCGTACCGTCTCGCTCCACCGTAGAGCGTTACGACCACTGGCACGAGTCCCTTGAACCACCATGGTATGGCGTGGCACGGCACGGTCCACGGATGGGACGGGACTTCCATTGGATTTCTTACTAACTATAACACCCATACGACGCCTCTTGATTACAAATTGCTTATTATGCCGTGGCACTGGCAAGGGGTACGCCGCGTCCGTACCGATATTCGGTTGGCCTGACCGTAATTTTCGATGCATAATTTATAGTCGATTTAATGAGCCGCGAGAAAGGGGTAAAGGGCCGCGGGGACCATTTTTAATTATCCGCTGGACGAGAGAGGGGCGGACAACCGATCATCCCCCTCCTACCGTCTTCGAGCTTTTTGTCCTTCTTCTTTATGGCGATTTCTTCACCCGCGACCCCCCTTGATCGACTATGCCTTATTACTCGCTGTTGCTTCTTCCCTTTCGATTTCTCTGGTAGAAATTGTACGCGGGGAGAGTGTGAACGTGTTTTGGGGGTGTCGTTGAATTTAATGGTGCATGGATTCGAGATAATAATCGAAATATTTCTCTGGACTCTAAACTAAACGCTATTATTTAAAAGATTGGGATTATTATTATTCGGTTATTCTTTGCCTTCATAGTCAACAGGAATTATTTATTTACGTATCCGACCATTGTGTCCTAAATAGACATTATTACATTCTCAGATCTTATCGCGACTTTCTAATAATTAATTCTGCAGTCCCTTCAACATGTATGATTAATATCGCGCAGATAAAGGTAAAGTAATAAACTTGTCAGGAATCAATGAATTAATAATCAGCAACGAGATCCTGTACACTATACTGAAATCGATATACAAATGAACAGTGTATTTAATTATTTCTTGTCTCGGGAACAAAAACGGTGCACTTGTTACCAGCTCCAATATTCCTTAGATCCCAAACAGGCAAAGGTTGCTCGTAAATATCACGACGTTAATTTAGAAACAGCCTGTACAACAGATGACACGATCGTAAATAGCGAGATAAGGGATTAATCTTGATCGTGTGCCCCGATAAAATCTGCGATCGTTACACACGGTCGTTCCTCTCGTTCGATTGACCGGATGGGCGGGATCTTTCCGCGAGTGCAATGTTTGCTCGACCGCGTTTCATTGCATTTCAAATGCACGCGTGTTAAAATTTGATCCTGCGATTTGCGAATTTTAATTCTGAAATTTTGTTCTGGTCGTCCGACCACGCCGCCTTCGATCCCATGGGCATATTTAACTTGGACGTTTTTAAAGTCGTCGTTTGCAAGGCATCGAACAGGGACGAGTGAAATTCCCTTTGCATCGTGGATTAAAATTCGTGTATACATTATACATTCTCACTTCGTTTGCCAAGCGTTGCATCGCGATATGTATCGTTGTTCAGGTTTCGTCGCTGACCGGAAGAATTATGAAGCCCTAAAATATATAATAGCTTTGTAGATGTCACGATAATTATAAAGTGTACAATTAAAGGGAAATATCTCTTTTACCATTTATTATATAATGAGCAAGTGCTTTAAACTCTTGAAGTGATCAAAATTCATTCACCAGCCAATACAATTTTTCTATGGAAATAAATACTCTCTATACAATATAGTCACAGTAAAAATAATGCTGAAACTACTGAAAGCACGTACCTACCAAACACGCGAATTTCATGTAACATTAAATTAAGGTTCTGAGTAATTGCACGTCATTATTGCATCCATCGTTGCAATTGTAAAAACGCAAAAAAATTTCCCACAATAATACGGTCAGCATAAAATTCTAAACTATCACGGGAGCAATTAACAGCCACAGTACAGTTTTAATCCTAAATTGAAACAAATATAAACATCCACGAAGCACCGCCAACCCTTCAACCACGGACCTTTACCGGGCTTTTAAACCAGCGGCAGCACGGCGATGACAAAAGAGGGTGGGAAAGAAAAATACGGTTACCCAGTTTCTCCATCCCTCGCAACTACCCCCTCGCCACTCCGATATTCTTCTTTTTCCACCGCAAACCTTGCCGCAGAGAAATCTCCGGTTACTGCACACATCGCGGAACTAATAAACTACACCTAATAACTATTTCCATCTGCCGGCAATAACGACGCAGCAACAGAACACGTACTACAGAACGGGCAGCCCTCTTTTTTCCACCGTGTGGTCGCCACTATTTTTCCAAATTCCTCTCGCTTCCTCCACCTGTGTGCACCTTCCCCCTTACGCCTTCTACGCGTTGCTACGTACACATTGTGGCTGTCTGCTTGGTGTACACGCATACAAACGTGGCACAACCGTGCTCGTGTTGCCCGTACCTATCAATCGTGTTCGGGGGACGCATTTTTTCTCCACCACCACGAGCGGGCCTCCGGAACGTGAGGCGGAATGAAAATAGAAGTGCAGTAACGCCGACAAAAAAATGATGGAAGCCCCGGGCCGTGCAGCGGCATTTGGACGACCAGGAGGACGGCGATGGTGACGAAGCGAGGACGCGAGCGTGAACCGGATGCCGCTTATGCTCCCGATGAAATCGCGGGGAACTTTTCACCCAGACATCTTAATCGTTTAATTACGCGAACGTGTTTCGTAATGGGACATTGAGTAACGCGGACGTAGGTGAAATTTTGGGATTGCGGCGAAATTCGTTTGATGACAAAGTTCTGCGATGAGTGTCTTAATCTTGAGGGTTGCAGGGGGTTGGTTGGGAAATAGTGGGATAGTGAAACTGTGACAATTGGCATAAATTTTACATATTTTCCTCGCAATTTTTATTTTGGTTGATATATTGTAGAATTGTTATTGTACATTGCAGCTATTTAATTTTCCATACATGTTTAAGTTTTTGGAAGGTGCCAGAAAAATTCTTGCATAGAGAACTCTGGACTCTAGACATTGAAATTTTCCAATTGATTCTATTTAAGATATCAACCATTTAATGTTCACCATTGAACCCTTCTCACAGAGACCAAGCCCGCGTGTCCATAAAAGTCTTCGCCGATGCGTCTGTCACGGAGCCATTCTCTCCCAGGACGAGGAGCGACGAACAAAAGGAGGGGAAGAAAAAAGAAAAGGCAAGAGAACATTAACAACGCAGGAGAAGTTTCAAGGAAGACGTACAGCCGCGATGAGCATTGTATCCGCGTCCGCGCCGAAACGTTCCACCGCTGTAGCTCTCTTTCGCTCAAATTCACGCACAATCGACGCGCCGGCATCGAGACGCCTGTCGCCGTTTCCGTGGCACACGCGTGCCGTCGTAGCTGTTTTAATGGCAAATGCGTTTGTCCCCGTGCATCAACCACTTCGTTCTCCGATCCAACCACCCACACCATGCTCCCGTTGCCCTCGAACGTTTCCCTTTCCCCGTATTCCCGTTCCTCGCCGCGTCCCCGTCCAACACCCTTCGCAGCATCCCCTTCTATCCTTGCCCCGCTAATTCCTGTCTCCCTCTACTGGCACGGGCATAGTCGCACAATAGTGGAAGAGGGCTGCATGTCCGGCCACGGAGATGAGAGTAACTGGCATCGGGCTGCATCGTTCCTCCACCCTCCTTCAACTACTCCGCCTCTTCTCTCTGCTATGCTTCGTGCCACAGTCGCGTCGGTCCGCGTGCTTTTTTAATGCTAAATGTAGCCTTTTGTTTGCGCGGGTGTATGGGAGATTCGGGCGAGACTGGCGAGGGCTTTTTTTTCAAATGCTAAACGCGCGCTTCGTGCCCAACCCGTGCCGTGTGCACCGTGCTACGTGTGGCGTCTACAGGGTCGCACTGAACGGGAAAGTCGACGGTTGCCTGTCGGCGTGACGCGTCGCGACGCCCGGCCCGGGACCGGGAACTCTCCTAGCAGGATCTGATTCATAACGCGTCGGAGGTCCATGGGGTGAGACGGCCAAGTTCGTTCTGTATTGGAAAATATGCTGGACTTGTCCAACGGCTTATGGTTGACGAAATTCAATTTTTATTTGTATCCCGAAGTTTTGTTAGAAGTTGGAGATTGTTGGAAATATTGGCAATTGTATAATGCTCGGGTAGTGTTTTTTTATGAAATGGTATTTTTTTTAGAGGTAGTATGGACTTGGAATAATGTTGCAAGAGACTACAATTAATATATGAAGTTTGCGTGAATGTACGTTGAAGAATATTTTGCGTGGTCTTGATCCCCGGGACACTTTCTTGCGGAAACTTAAAAGTGGTCTAAACGTAATCTAGACCAGAGTCTCGATGTAACACTCAGGAATTATTCTACAATTCTCACATTAATTTCCAAGCCAGCACACGGGAGACTTAAACAGTGTTTTCTTCAAGAAGTCTTCCATGCATAGAATTTCAAAAAATGTATTACGAACGATTATCGAGTGTCGGTATTTAACGAACGCTATCAGATTTCCATGGACGATCCAAAGGAAATTCTCAGACTGTCCAGAGAAGTACCGCGGCCGCAGATGGTCCGTAACGTATCGAGAAGCCACCGGGTACGTGAAAAGCTATAATACCGCCGAAGCATCGCGGCTGGTACGGTGTGTGGATCTGTTTTTCGCACACCGACCTGCCGTTCTTTTGTGCCGCCCGTTATTGGTATTGGTTGGTGTTCGTTTCACCCGCGAGTCGACGCCAGTGTGTGAGGGTGTAATATTTTTTACTCTTTCCGAATAGCCACCCCTTTGGCCCCCTTCACCCTTCACCGTTAGCCCGAGTCACGGAGCGAGAACCCCCTCGCCCCCTGCCCCTGAAATGGTTCCACGAAAGCGTCGCATTCGTATGCGTGGCTTCGATAGGTATTGATATATTATTCCCAATAGTTCTCGCGCCTTCTCTGTTCCTCACCTTGTATTCAGCCTGCTGCTTTCCCCGTTCAATTCAACCCTCTTGCTTCAACCGATTCACCCCTCGGGTTCTCTCTCTCTCGCCCCTCTCTCTCGCTCCCTATTTTTTTTTTTTTGGTCAGCACTCCGCGTTTTTTTCAATTATAATTCTTTTTCGTATCCAATCAATCATTAGTATTTCCATTGTCCTTCGGTATTTTCATTTGGCGTCGCGCTTCGAGCGAGACGGAACGAACACCGGGGCGCACGGAGAAAAGAGAAGGGCACGAAGCCTCGATGCTGAGGGGGTTTGGATGTTTCAGCTAGCCCGTTTTCCGTGGCCCCCTTCTCGTCCAGCGTTCTCGAGCTGGCCGTACGCGAACGTTCCCGCTGGTATAACGATGGCGTCGCCGGCGACGATTCGTTAATGCGATTGAATATTAATTCTCACTTTGTCGACGCCTCTCCACTTTACCGCCTATTTTTTTTTCTTTCCCGTTTTATTTTCACCCTTTCTGGGCCCGCCAATCTGTGCCCCTCTCTCTTCCCCGTATACTTTCGCCCCGCTTGATACGCCTGTCTCTGTTTCCCCACCTTGGTCTCTGCATCCGATGGAAACTCGTCCGCCGCCGGACGAACACCGCGGATGACGTATACCCGTCACCGCTGACACATCTCATTGACGGCTGAAATAATAGATGGCTTGCTTCCTCGCCTCGGTATAGCCGCGCGTTAACGATGTATGCAATCCTTTTTTGTCTATCGGACAACGTTAATACCGCGCTAAGGATCGGCGAAAATGTTTGATACGCTGATCACAGGAAAGGGATGAATCCCGATGAACCGGTAACGGATGAACTTTTATATTTCGAGGGTTTTGTAACGTTTCTGGAGCCGTCTGTAACTAGTCCAACGTACGATTTGTCGCGAAATATTTTACTCTCTTTTGGAAAAATACCTTTTCCCTTTTCATGAGGGGAATGGATTTTTTCTTTTTCGATCAGAATTTTAGAGGACTCGATTTGATTTGTATTCGTTAAGACTGTTGTCAAAGCAGATCTTACATATTACATCCCTTCCCCAAACGACAAATAAGGATACTTCTTTAATTATCTACTTGAAGAGTAAAAAATAAATTAGCTGTGAAATACCGGACCGAAAGGTTACAACCTATTCGAGTATGATAATTACAGAAACTGTGAAACTCGAACCGTATCAGTGTTGTAGAGTGTCCCAGATTTGTTCAAAGGGGCAGAACGAAACGAGGATAGGAAAAATCAAATGCCACCCTCGAAGGCCACGAGGTCGTTATCCGGGCATGTTAAGTAGAAATCCGTGGGCGTTCGCGCGACTGCAGAAAATAACGAGTCGAAAAGTGTAACGGGCTGTTTCAAATGCGGTCTCGCGTTATCAGCGCTCCCTTTAGCACCTGAAAATTGCCTCGCGCTTTTTCCACGCGCGACGCACTTAATAAAACATGCTCGTACTCCTCCCGCTCTTCGGACCACGCTCATCCTCCGCAACCCTTTCTCAGTTGCTCTCGTACGACCACGCACACACACACATGCATGCATTGCTTTTAACACAAATCCACGTTTACGCGCCGGTGTTCTGTTTTCCTTTCCCTTCCCTCCCTTCTTTTCCCTTGGTCACGCTTCAACACCTTTCCACCGTACCCCTTTCTCTCTCTCTTTCGAGTTTTGCACCGCATCGGGAACCAGTCTCTTTATCTTTCTTCCTTTTTCTACTCCCCTCGTGTACTCTTCGTGTTCTCCGTCTCCCTTCCCACCACGAAAGGGGGTTGCTTCTTCCTCGTCTCGCCCTGTTTCCCTTCCACCTGTAAACCGACCAACCTCTTGCCTCCCTCGGTAGCACGATGCAGAAGTTTCCAACTGCTCCAGCGACAGCCAAATAAATGTCTCTCCTGCTCCTTGCTCCAACACTTCGCTTCTCGGCACACTCGGCTAATTCGGCACGCGTACACGGTAAAACTTCGTAACCAGCCCCCGTTGGGGCATGTTTGGAGATTGGACAATTGGTTCGGATTTTATTTCCGCTCCTCTTTCGGTCGTAGAGAGTGCTGCAGGCTCGTCACACCTCGCGCGACCCTATAGGATTACTCTTGGCACAGCTTATCGTGTGTCTGGATAATTGACAAATTCTTTTCGCCTCGAGATTTGTAACGGCAGAATTTTTGTCGTGGTTCGTCCCTGTAGATTTTTAAAACGTGCGTCGATAATCGAGCAATCGGAGCAGTTTTGTTTATTGACACAAGCGAAGCAATGATTAAAATTGAATCCCCGACCGGAGTGAAAAATTACGTGGGACACGTACAATGTTTCTCGTTTAACGATACACCGAAACGTGGTGGAGGATTTCAAGGCGCCTTTGTCAGTCGATCTTCGATATTTACCGCGCAGAGCTTCAATTGATTTCTAATAATTAATCTAAAAAGTTTTCCAATTTCCAATCGCCCGTATCAATCAGCGACACGCCTTCGGCCGGGGGCCCATTCCACAAAGTCATCAAATCCATACTCCTCGCGCCGTATCCATAAAACTTGTGAAAACAGATCCCACGTGTACGGCTATCCACCGGTAAATAAAAGAGTATCGCCGTTAATTCCGACAAGAAGACAACGAACGCCGACGTTCCCATTAGCCGCATCAACTTTATTGAATAAAATCGTTCTCCCTTTCGCTGTCACAGCGGCGTTGTGCACGCGACAGTCGCCGGCGTTCATACCGTTGCCGGACGTGTACACGTGTTTTACATAGGAGTGCGAGAAAGGAAAGGGGATTCCGCGATGCTAGAGCATATCCGCGGCTACGTAGCGTTGTCCTCGGCCGATGGGCGTGGACAAACGAGCGGAAAAATGGCGGGGTTTGGAAATGAGATTTGCTGGTAAACCGACAATTTATCGTAGGTATCTGCAAAAGCATCTCTTGACGTTCCTCTGACCAGAGTTATAATTAATACGCTCTCGTCACAGAGCGACCGACCAATATTCCGTCGCGCCCGCACACGCTCGCACACGTGCATGCACACGTCCATACACGGAGAATACCACGGACAAGAGGGAAAGAGCAAATGGACAACAGTTGTACGACGCGGAGAGAACGCGACGCGCGCGCAGTACCGGCGCGTAACTGGTTGTTGATTAAGTTTGAATGACTGATGCCGCAAAAACACATTAAAACTTGAATGAGTGCAGATGAAAATTTAGTCGCTAGGAATCAAGAGACCGCAGAGGCAAATGGCCTGGCAGCCGCACATACGCGCTGGCGAAACCGCTTCCCTGCCCCTCTGTCTTCATTGAATCGGCCGCGTCTCTCTGTCGCGCACCCGATCATCCGGACCCGTTCCGGGCCAAGCCGAAATATAACAACGGCGAAAAAACACTCCGCGATTGCTATGTCCGCCGGGCCGAGACACTGGCCCTCGGTTTACCACTGTGTAACGGAAACAACTTGCACCGATGATTTTCACCGGTGATTCCTCGATCTGCGTCGGCCGGCTGCGGACGGCCCGCGAGCTGACTCGGTTAACGTTTTCGGTGGAAACTGTGTTACGGGAAATTTCACGCTTTTCGGAACTGTCCCTGGTGGTTAAAAGAGGAGGGACTCGATGGAAGACCTGTCGAAGGAAAACAAATTATATGCTACTGGAAGCGTCTTTATTGGGAACTTCGATTGCGGGGGTTGATTTCACGCTTGAGAATTTTATTTCTGTTATATTTTAGAATTGAGGGAAAGATTTCTCTATGAAGAGCAATACATAATGTTACCGATCCTAGATTTATCTCGTTGACTATACAAGTAGATCGGTCTAGTAAACTCTAGCCACTGCAAGAATAAATCAGAGTCCGCCCCTTAAATACCCTGTTATCATACGTTTCCCGACAGTCCATCAAGCAAACCCACCGCCTAATTATTCTCGTCCCTCACGAAGAAAAATCCCAGCCTCGCTGGTATCCTAATTGGAGAAATTCACGTGACGTACCCAGCGATCCCACGTTCATCGTCCAAAGACGCCAACGAAGCCTCGTTCGCGTCGAGCAGCAGAGTTCCGACCGATCCAATCGGCGCTGGATCGATCCATCTGAACCTCGGAGTTCCTTCGATTGTCATAAAACAATTGGCAGCAAAGATTACCGTGGACACGAGCGTCGTAAATACTTCAAGATTGATCGGAAATCGCGAATCCAGTTTAGCGAGTGATCGAGGACGGAACGGGCACGGCCATCCATCAGCGTACGGGCAATAGTAAAAGGGTGGTTGCGCGGGGAGGGGTAACGGGGAGGGGAGGGATAGAAGTGGAACACAGAAAAGGCATCGGTGCTCGTAGCCAGCGAGATGATCGTTTCCGTAATAAAAATCGTCAACCAGATCGTAGCTCACGCACCGATACCAAAGCCCTCCACCGTTCCTCGTCGACCAATCACCTCCTCTGCCGCGGATCGTTTAATGTATTCAAATGTAAGCGGTAGCAGTGTTTATGTCTTGACATTGCAAATTGTGCCGGCTAGGCCATAACTTATAGTAATTGCTGCGCGCTGGAGTAATTATTTATACACGTGATATAGCATATAGATGCCTTTCTCTTCTGCCTCCGCCTCTCTGTCGCTCTCACGCCGGTAGGCGATGGTTCGCGCCCGACCACAGGGTATCTGTATCTCCGAATGCTATAATTGTGAAGCGCGAATATCGAAGAGGGTCCCCCATAGAGGGCCTACGATATCAATCTCGTGCCGTGCGCCGTAGAATCGGCGACTTCGATGCCTCGCGCTGCAGCAAGACGGAATACGGCGGGCAAGGAAAAACTGCCGGCCGGAATGGCTGACCGGTGTCGGTCTGTATCTACTGAAATTGTCTAGTTTTAAGCATCGTTGCAGTAAACGCGTCGGGACATTCGTATAGATGGAATATTGTGGGGCATTGCAGTCTCTGCTACGCTAGTGAGACTGTCCACATATTTTGGTATTTGTTTAAGGTGAATTGTTTAAATTTATTGCTGGAGAATTTGTAATTTTTTTGATATAGTTTTTATGACTTCTCGCGATTTCTCGTAGGGAAGAGACTGAGTTGTGGGAGATTAGGAGAAGGCTCCTGAGAGAATATATTTACTGAGATAAATTGAAATTGTTTTTTAAATATAGAAACTATAAGTTAGAATTGAGGTTCTCCGATGAGAGTATGGATTTCGGTAGCTGTGCGGTAAGAAATATTTCATTTCATTTTTTGGTATTGAAAACTGAGTGTGTGCATGTATTATGTGCTGCATTTCAAACATTGCTTTGGAAATTATTGTTAAACAATTAAAAATCGTACTATGTTCAATATCGTTGCTACGAGACGTTGCTGATAAATATCGACAAATTCCATGTTAATTTAACAATTCCTGTTTACGGCTGACTAAATCGAACAATCGCCGAAAGAAATGTTAAAGAATCTTCGTAAGCAGGTGCTCGCAGTTGCTGGCTGTTGTTCTCGATACAACCGTGGTGCCATCTCGGCCAACGCAACGGAACTCCCAGGCTTATAAAAAATTGCGTCCACTTTTTCCAAAAATACGTTCACCCCATCGCACCCTCGTCTGCCCTGCATCTACTATTCTTTGAAAAATTCCTTGCCAGAAAAATATCAAAGTGGACGAATTATGTGCATACGCGATGCTTCGTCCACGTATCAATCTCTCCCGGAGAAAATTACGGCCTCCCTTTTGCTGCCATAAATCAAGGACGAAATTAAGAATTTCAGCGACTAGAAGGCAAGGCGAACGCTTTCGTCGGGCAAACGCTAAGGGCATTCAACAAATTTCACGGTGTCTGTCGATAAATCAGTTTAAGCATTCAGTCGATGAGAAAGGGGGTGGTTTTGCGGTGTAACAGGTGGTTGAAATTCTCATTCGCCGCGCCTTTTTACTCCTTTATCGGCAAAAAAGGAAAGAATAAGTTCCAGTTTATGAATCGGAGCGCGTTTAACGCTTCTTAAAAGGATAAAACGGCCCCGACGGCTTTTTCCAACAAGAGAAATTGCCGTGTCTTTTACGAGACCACGAGACATATCGATAAAGTACAGGTCAAACGTCTTTTTCCTCCATTTCTTTCGATTCTAATGAAATTTATTTATCACACACAGGTTTCTTTTACGTTGTTTTTTTTTTTTATTTCACTTGTATACACAAGGTACAAAGTAGAACGACTAAATAAGAATCACAAGAACTTCATTCCATTTTTATTTCGGCACATGTACGTCATCACAAACTGGCAATAATTAATTCGTAGCGACAGTTGCGTCCCGTCGTTCGACGGGAACACCGCGCGTACAAATATTTATTTGTATATAGGTAAAAATTAAATAAGATCGGGAATTATTTACAAGATATTCACAAGAACTTATTGTACAACAGTACGTTAAAGCGTGCAAGACTTCGCATGCGAGGATACAGAGTTACGTCTCCTTATTCTCGAGTCTAACATTCTTAATATCTAATTCGCAAATACTGTTTCATATTCAACGTAATTGATCACTTACGGAAATATTCTCTTAAATATAAATGCAACCGGCTTATCGCAATACATGCGTCGTGCGTCGAAGTAAATCTTCGTTCAAAAATCGGCGCGATCGTCGTTCGAAAAGACACGGAACAATTTCTGTTCATTTCCTCCTCTCTTAAGGCACGTTACATTACTTCATTGTATTACTAAATCTCGTTCAATCTTTCAGCGCGTCGACTTCGATGCGAAATACTAAGAACAATAGTATTCTTAAATCACCAAGGCCTCCACATATCGCCATTAGCCCCGGAGGGACCAGCAGCTGCGAATATCGCAGAATTGAAATCGGAATTTCTACTACTCGAGGCCTCTGCTGCTTCTGACGAGTCCTCGGCCGAAAATGCTTGATCGTCGCCAGAATCGTGATACTTCGCCCTCTTATCAGAAATGACCAACAGACCATCGGAACTGTGCCTCTTCAGCGTGTCCTTTCTTGACAGGAACGAACTGGTGCGATTGTACGTCTTGTCGGTGATCACCGAAAGGGGCTGCCTCAAATTGTTCGTCGCCATTCCGTTGCTGTTCAACGATTCGGAACGATCAGCCTCCTGTTTCGAACCGATACTCCTGTCCGACTTAGCGTCTAGAAAAGCGGACAGCGGCGACTTGTTGTCGCTGGTCGAACTGATTTGCGGCTTCTGTGTTTCCGGGGACGAGGTGAAACTCTTCGACGAGGACGGACTTTCGTCCGGAATCTTGAATCGTCTCTGCGGATAATTAGGCGAGTGCGGTTGAGACATATGCTCGGATTGATGGTTCTCCTCGCCGTAACTGGACGTGGACGTCGACGGGCTCAACAGTGGGCTCTGCGGCCTATGAACGGAGGCGAAAGCGGATGCTTGGCCGATTTTGGACGCCGACTCCGGGGCTGGTGGAAAGAAGGGAAAGTTGGCGGAGATGGCCGCAGATTGTGGCACCAAAAGGGCGAGCTCGCCGGTTGGCAGTCTGCTGGGTATCAACTGAACGCCGTTCGGTATCTGTATCCTGGCACTTCCATTATTATTCTCGTCGCCATTCTGGAAATCGCTTTGGAAACCGACCTTCACCTCCGGATAGAGGCGTTCCGGCATGTAGGGCACGTAGTGGCTGTAGAATGGCGCCATTTGCTGGAGATTGCTGACGCAATTGTTCAAATGTGATACCAACCGTTGTTTCACAACGGGGTCGACGTTCTCCAGGTGGCTGACGTACCGCGATACTTCGGTAGCACATTCGGAAAATCCGGTGCGGAATTTCGTTAACACCGCCGGGTCGGTAGCGACCGCCGTGCTCAATTGCTGCCGCTGTACCGCCTGTAAATGCTTCACCGTCATTTCGAGGATATCGGCCTTCTCGAGCTTCGAATGCCTTGTCGGCTGTAACAGGGAAAAAAGGGACACATTGATAATTCGTCGTTTAACGAGCAAAGAAGAGACTTGTCAAATGCAATTCATTCTTCCGCGCGTATCTTTGTCACGTGCGATTTTTTTCTTCGTACAATACGCTAGGGTACGAAATTTAACTAGAACCCAGTCGGTAGTGCAGGAAGCTAGTGTATTTTATATTGGACGGCGAAGATCTGTTTTATCGACCAACGAGCTGACAGACTGAAAACGTCACTTCCACCCTATTCATGGCACAGTAATCGAGGACTTCACCCTCCGGGTGTTTCACGGGTGTGCATGAATACCGATCGTTCGTCCGAGAAATCTGTGACGCCTTGGTAACGCCCACGTAATTGGTCTGATACGACCTGTTACCTTAATAACAGGCTACCAGCTACGGTAGCTAGTGCAGAGCAATTTTATAGTTAGCCTAGGGCTGCGCATGTTGTGCACTTTTCTAGGAGAATTTTTTCTATCATTCCCCGTGGCGTAATTCCGGCGTCACTCTTATCGACCGTGCACAAATTGCTTTACGAAGGACAAAAATGAAAGCGCTCCAATTAAAATGGAAACGCGTCTGAGGAAACGTAACGGTGCACGGGTTTTCGCTCGATGGAAAATGTTGCTAAAAAAAGAAAAGGAGCAAATCTCATCGTGGGAACCAGTGGGAATATCGGGGGCGTTCCAATTTCTTTTTTTCCGTGCTGCAGCACAACATTAGCCCTTTCAAATATCCTTCAGACTCCTACTAGCCTTTTAGGGATCAATCGTTCAATACAGACTCAGTTCTACATCTTCAAAATCCCATTGTGCCCTTTCTACGCCACCGGTTGTCGTCCCGGGATTAGAGTGCTCGCATTTTTATGGTAAACCAGCGGTCACCTTTAAAATAGGCGTGGGAGTCGAAGAAGAGATCGCTTACACAGCCCATTGAAGCTGTTCTCCTCCCTCCCATTCTACTCTGAACGGGCATCCATCCGAACGGGAGCAAGTTCACAAACAAGATATATACTTCAGAATGCAATTCAAAAATAACAAATTAAATCGATCGCCGATTTCCCTCACAACAATAAATATCCCCGCCTTCGGTAGAATCGTTAAACGTCTCAAGAACCTCGGGGGAGGCGGAAATCTATTTTCCCGTGATCGAATTCGACACCCACGACGTACGAAAAGTACGAGACACCTGCCGCAGTGTGCGACTAACAGGCAAAGCCATCGAGCATCCTCTCTTTTCTTTACTATTTTTTTCATGCTGATCGGCGATGCTCTCGCGAAGGTGGATCCTTAAAGATGATACGGTCAACAAAGAAAGGCTGCAACCCGAGATGAGATTTTTTTTTTTCCGTCGTAATAATTATTTCGAGGTTCCCACGAACGCGGGGGGCGTTTCGTGCGGCCGAACGGGCCGGACACTGAAGCGAGCAGGTAGCGGAAGTCATCTGGACGAGGAGGAGAGAACGGTGAGAGCGCCTCGCTCTCTGGATATAGTCCTGTCTGAGAAATCAATCTCGCTGGATCATGTTACGCGGCGAAGAGTATCCTGTCCTCGGATGCTGGGTGGAAATCTCGCCAATGAGATTTTTCTTTCCCTCAACAATCGATTTTTTTTCTTGGTTTTTTTTATAACCGTAGCCCTACCATAAGTCAAATGACCGGACCTTTCGTTTGTGAAAAATGAACGATTCAGAGCTTCCTTGAGAAACTTACAAATTTAATAACAATTTTCGCAACTACCTGCCTTAACGATTTAACGATCATCCAGTTTTATTGCTCAATTTATGGACTTTATGGAAATTGTTTATTTCAAGAATTGATTTGCCAGGGAATCAAATTTCTGTGCAAGTAGAAAGAATCTGATCAACAATGGCTAGACACTTCAAGAGAGTGAAGTGCTATTGTGGGGATTACGTGTTGGTAGAGGACTTCCACCGCCCGTTCCCATGGCGAGGCATCTAAAATACTAAAACAAAACCCGTCCACCTCCTGCTACCGCCAAACCCGATTCTATGGTCGAAAAACAAATCGTGCCGTGGAGGAGGACGGCGGTGAGAGAAAAAGGAGACAGCCTGATCAAACACTTCTAGCCAACATCCGCTGTGCGGCTCTTCCTATCAGTTTAATTAAAAGATCGACTCTTGACCTTTATACAGGCTGCTCCGAAACAATCTCGACCGACTGAGGCTCCCTATAGCAGATCTGACGATTATAATTTCGTCCAATTTGAATTGTCACGTGACAATATTCATACGTGTTCGTTCAGTTGGATTCGAAAAGAAGATGAATTGAGAATGGATTCACAGGAAATATAAAAATTGAAGATTACTTGATGAGGTCAATTATATTTATAGTGCAACGCGTGGACTTGGATTTATTGTTTATGGTATTTCAGAAGCTCCCGTTTCACACTTAGCCAGCGTAAACAATGCTACTCAGCTGATTATGTACGTTTAACGCTTCCTATCTCATGAATGATCCCCCGATTACTTTTAGACACATCCACGTTTTTTCGAAGCAGATAAATTATTGTGCAGAAAGTATATTAAACGTATGCATTCATTTTTTCATGTCTTTCCTACCCAATTACTTTCCCTTTTACCTCGTATTCTACCCAACATTTCCTACAACGTCGCCATATAAAACATGTCGGTATAAATAAATAAATCGTTGCAGATCTGAGACTACGAAAAGACTCCTAGAAGTTAAACAATCTTTCTCCCTTTCATCCAATCGAAATCGCCCGAGAAGCAATAACTAAAATATCAATCTCTGGGCATTCATACGCCCGTAAGCATCGATTTAATTAATAATATCGATCCCCTCTCACAAATTTCCAATAACTACTCCAATATCACGCCGTACAACTTATCAGCGCTATGAAATTAATCCTACTACCCGTTTACAACCTAGAAAAATCTCTCCTCTGGATCGCTAACGCGAGATGCTGCACATATTTTCACGTTATCTCCAGCAAACTCGTATCACGTCGCTAGATAAGACGTGCACCGGTCACGTTTTTCGCGGCACGTTTCGGGCGCCAGCGACCGCACGTATTCCACAAGCACCGCGTGAAATAAAGCGTGTAGGCGCACATTGCCCTCCTATCGTTCTACGCGAGCATTGCTGATGCATGTCATTCGCGTTACACGCCGGGAACACCGCTGCGTTCGTTTCGTTATGATCGAGGGATTGAAACAGTCTGTCTAGTTCTGCGACGTCTAATTGGCCCGGCTGGCCGATCGTACGAAATCATTGTTATCGCGACCCTGACGAAAGGAGGATACTTACATCTTTTTTCATCGCTTCCAGTATCAGGCTCTTGAGCTCGTCCAGACACTGATTTATTCGAGCACGCCTGCGTTTTTCCATGATCGGTTTATTGCTCTGCAATCGGGGAAGGACATTCTTTTATTATTCAACATAAATTCAACCATTCTGAAATTTCAACGGGGTAGTTCGAATGCGACGTGCCCAACGATGCTATGATATTTATTAATAAGAGTTCGAAGGAAGGAATAATGTACAGACTAATGGTATATACTATAATGTCAGAGGAAAAATGAACAAAAAAATATCAACGACATCTTGGAGCACATTTACACATCCCACTGCAGTTCCACGGAACCAAAGGTGTGATTCAAATTAATTTGTACCCTTCGCAACTCGGCCTTGGACATCCCCGTCTGCATATGCGACTCAGGTTCCTCCTCGCTGCCCGACATTTTGTAATTATAATAATCCACCATTGATGCACTGATGATAATGAATCACTGCTATCGAACACACACTACAACTTATACAAATGTCCTTCTGTATCGTTCTCTTTCAACTATCCAGAATCACGTGCACGTGTATTTAACTAGATTGTAGCATTTGTCGATAAATATTTCACAGAAACTTTTCGTATTTCTGCACGCATGTATCCTGTGGACGAATTGCGAGTGAAGAACTTCTCTGGTCAAGGGGATGATCGCCGGTACCGGCGACGTCCCGCTTGGGGTGTGGAGGGTAACTGTTTGACGTTTTCGATTTCGAAGACCGCATGCCGATGCACTTACCGTGCCTGGAGTGGGGTGAAGTGCGTCCTGGAGAGGGGTTCCCGGATACCTTTAGAGTGGGGAGGTCCTCGGCCCTCCTGAGACCTGTTGATGTGTGGGAATTCACGCCGTCCCCTGGGACATAACGATATAGTCTCCACCGAAATTCGAGTCTCTCCTTTGGTGCCCCATTCGAGGCTTTGCAGGCGGCTTTTTTCGATGGGAAAGAAAAAAATTGAAAAAATCCTTCTGTATCGTGTGTCACTAAACTCTCGCTATTAATGAACAGCATTACATGAATGGATATTTCAAATTTGTTATGGATCATAAACAATATTGTACATACATATCTACTTCTAAATATTCCATCTTACAAACTGCTGAGATTTATTTAAAAAATTATTCTGACAATTATAAAAGTAAAACTGGCACAGAAATAAGAAAAATGAGTGACAGTTTTGCTCCAAATTTGCTCCAAAGACAGTTTGCTTGAATGGTTGACTTAATTGCAATTTCAGATAATACATTATTTATAAAGTAATTTGAACGTGCAAAATTAAAAGATCCTATAGAATTCATGAACATTCAACTCCAAATGCTCCAAATTCAAAAATGTAATTAGAAAATTCGTCTTTCTACCGAGAACAGCACTCCGTTATTTTCTCCTAATTACAAGTTCGTCATGTCGCGTATGTGCAAATGGTATCCCCCAATTTGTGTAATAAAAATGCCGATAAAAATTCTGTGAGAAGAACTTTTGCGCGCAGCTCCAATGATTGCGCGCGATACGGCGTTTTCCCATGGGGTTGCGTGCATGGCGCTCACGTTTCTTCGCAGGAGCGTTGCGTAAAAGAAAGAGTTCATTGATGAAACAGGCGGGCAAGAGCATTTGCGGTGCTTAGCCTGGCGAGTAAATACTATTTAACGTTTCAGAAGAATTCCCACACAGGGCCCTCACCGTCCCGTATGCATCGTTGGCATCGTATCGCGTTGCGCACGCCAGCCACACTTATGACGTACGAACACACACGTCCGGCACACGGTGTGTTCGCCCCTCTCTGTCCAACAATTTTCTGTCGTGCATACGCAGACCTTTAGTATGACACACGGTTGGGGTCGATTCATGCCTCTGTGTGATCGCAGCAATCAGACTGCCCCTCGCAAATCCTCTTTGACGATACCCGGACTTTTCGTTTTATATTTTAGATCCACCTTTTTTTTTCTGTTCGCAATGAACAAAGTCAGAGGAAGTACCCTCTTTAAAATATTTTGCACGTTTATTGTAGAATTTAAAGTAAGGCTATTATGGGTGTTGCATTGAAAAACAATGCAATTTTTGTTGTTGTGAATATGGAATTCGATTGTACTCAGATTTAGGTACTTATTGCTTTTTATTTTATTTTATGCAGTATCTTAGACTATTATGTTGAATCTGATACTTTTCGACGGGAAGGCACAGTGAAGTTGAAAGTCGTGGCACAATTTTGATTTGAGAATTGTACGAAATATAAATAAATTTAATTTCAATTTTGTTATTTTCTTCTATTTATTGTATTTCGGAATGCACTATTTGTAATAAGCCCAGCAGGGAAATAACGAAATCCTTGGCCTGACGCGCGGCACGCTTACGGGCGGTAACACCTTGTCAATAAACGAGTAAAACTATAAAAAAAAAGAGACGTCTTGGGGTGATCGTAGCACGTCCAAACGACGAACGGACCAACATGTAGATGCGAAACTATAAACGCTGAACATTTGTTTCGTCAGCAAAATCAGTTACAGCCCATTTGAAGAGGCAATGGCTGCTGTAATAAACAGATAAACCTTTACGACCCGCGATTATTGCACCGGAAAACTTTTACTTTTAGAGTCCTGGACGACCGTTTGCCAACGTTCCAACTTTATACTACGTAAACGGTCTTTTGACCCGTTGATTTATTTCACCACCTCTCGTCAGGCAAACCTTCATGATTTTCGGATAGATACGGTATCTTTGTTAAATAAGTAGATGCCAATTAATTTTTCTATTAAAAACCGTCTCTTTTGTCACGTCCATTAAATTCATTATTACTAGCGGATATATGAAATATCGGTTTCGATATTTAAATAAACTTTTTAATTCATCCGTGGCAGCCTGCTAAAATTCTTTCCCGTAATAACTAAATAAAACGCCTAATTCAAATGAAACGTTCTTGCATTTGCGCCGTATCGAATTTCCCCTCGGATGGTTGGAAATTGGAGCACACAAACTACGAAAATCGGGTCGATTTTTGACGATAAATGAAATTTGCATGCATTCATTATTCGATATTTGCCGAATTTCACAGAACACGCTACTGTTTGTCGAAATTCAACACGACTGGATTAACGCTCAAATATTATACTCTTACAAACACGATACCTTTGGCAATCCGTTTGACATTTTGCAAATAATCAAAGCAGTGTTACACGAAAATAATTAGGAACCTTAGTATTATGGAAAGTTGAGTAAAACCATGTATAAAAGAAACCCAATGTACATACCTGGATCTAAAAAGACCTCAACCATGGCTTAAGGCCTAAGCGATAGAGTCACTTATTGATACTTCGACGCGTTATCGAGTGTCGTTGCTACTTCCTGAATCAATTATCGACTCAATGTATTATAATCGCGAGACGTGGCCGCGATAAACCGGCTAGAATAACATCTAATATAAATTACTGCCGCGTCGTTGCGGCACAATGTGTCTCACGATAGTTTCATGGTAAATCGGTTCTCGAAACCAGCTGTACTCCATCTCGAGGAACTTGCGTGTTAACGTTACTCTCTCGCTGCAATTATATTGTACTTACGCGTGCATGGCAGATGCACGACCGCTATGCAATACGAAAACACTCAGCCTCGATTCCAGATCGACGAATCAAGATTCAACCCCAACGAGAAAATATCATCGGACGAATAAAACCTATGGTTTCTTTAAATTGAATAAACAGGGTGGTCAACCCTTGTTTCGCACTCATCGAGCCTCTTTCAGATCGCATTTTACAGATCGCCGATAAAAGATTGGAGGGGGAATGCGTATAACTTCGGTGGTTTGCAAATTTCGTAGGGGTAACTATTGTAGTGGTCGATGATTATCGAGATTATGCTCGTTGGAATGCCATTAGGCTCGATGAAAGTCGAGTGTGCTCGTTTCCGGTTAGACCCACGTGAAACCATTCTGTGAAATTATTTGTTTAAGGAGGTCTGTACTTATCGCTAGCACTGTACTGAATTTCGATTTTAATAACAAACCCTATTGAATAATAATGTTTCTCGGTAATTATTCCAAATTCTTTCTACAAATTTTACACTATATTAACGTGAATACTATGTGTAATATATATTATGGTACTTCTGTGATAATTATGTATTTACTAAATTGTCAACCACTCGATCAGCAATCGTACAGGAGTTTTCGCAAACGCTGATCGGTCGTCGAGTCCGTTACATTTCGGAAAAAGGATAGGGCTTTTAAAACTGGGTACTTTATGGTTTTATTTCGGGTACCTACAGTAAATGCATAATGTACTACGCTAAACTGCAGCTTTGTCCCTGGGACTGGTATATTATTGCGTAGCCATGGAGGACCCCCTGAGTTATAAGAGGGCCAAAGCAAAGAGCCTGGGCCCCTTCTTACTTCTGCATCTGCAAACTTCGGACTCGGAAGTTCCGACGAGGGTACACTGGCTTCCACAATAAAACAGGCGGCCTTGAATTTTGTTTTTAACATTATCGCCCCTCTTACCGCGATTGACGTTCACGAATCACCGTTAACGTGCACCGTACCTGCACTTACTCCAATATTTTTGTGCCAGCTTCATTGCTGGGGCAATATAATAAAATTACATGACAAAAAATATTGGACAGTACATGGAAGATATTTAGTTCAATTTTTATTAAACGATACATATTAACTATTTGTACTGTAATAACATAATTAACAGGAGGATGACATACGTATTCGTCAACAGAATAAAATAATTATAATAGTAACGTAGTTTTAAAATCAGGAAAGCTGCTCCTAAATAATTAACTGCACAAATTTTTTGTAGTAAACGTATAATAGAAATTGTATCACGGGTAATAAAAATCATGGCGACGAAAGAAGCATAATCTGCGCCACATCAATGCTTTCCAAATTAATAGCTATTCGTTCACAAAAATTCTCATCGTTCCACGCGAGACCTCTGTCCATTCCCATGATCCACTCTCCCATAAATATTCCGAGCTGGTCATATGTCGCGACCTTCTCATTAGCTCCAAGAGGTTGCGTAAAAGAAGAACGGGGAACGAGTGTTTCGAGTGGTTTGCTTGACCACAGACCTCTCGAGGAAGATCAAACAGGCGAGTCTAAATTTGGAACGCCCACCCTCTGCTGCGAGTCTTGATTTTGGGATACTACACCTGCAGTCACCATAAGATTGGGCAGGAAGGAAACGCTATCCCCCAAAAATCTTGAGACGTTCGTTTCCGCTGAAGAAGCTTGGCTTCCTAGTTTCACAGGGAACTTGTTAATCGATTTTAACCACCCGGTTCCCGTGGCTTCTTTTATTTTTCGATTAATTTAATTTCACACGATTAATTTTGCTCCTCTCGTGGGTTGCACAGATCGGTTTTGAAGACCCGATCGTGCAGACTATGAAGGGTGCGAAAATACCTGTAAGGTAAGCATACGGAGATTGACTGAAACTGAGAGCTGTTAAAAAATATAATTTTTTGTACGGAAGGTGTAAAGTTTCGTGACGGGGAAAAAAAGAGCGTTGTAATACGTTGTACGTTAAAGGGTTGAATGAACGAAGATTCATTCAAGCTGGTCAATTCTTTTAAGTGAACATAATGCTATTTTATTTTATAGATAGGAAAACTTAATATTCACGATTATGAATATGTTGCAAATCGAAGCATCATTATATTTATATTCAATGAATCAACATATATTATGTATACATAGTGATGTACATTTCGTATTAAATAAAAAACCATCTAAATAAGGAAAATTATGTGAACTATTTTATTTTTTAAATTTGCAAATGCTTTCTTTTTTGTTCCATACAAAAATAATTGACTAATTACATTGTGCAACAAAGGCATCACGGTAATGACGCATCCATATGCTAACGGCGTAGGATCTGCTTCAAAAAAGGCCGCGCGCGTGGGGTCGTTTTTAGTCGACATCTGGATTGTCGGCGCAGGGAAACGAGTGGATTGTGAAATGCAGGAAAATGTAACTCGTTTCCGTGGGAGATTAATGAAAAAAAGTGTCTCGTTTACGCGGCAGACGGGACCATTTATAACCGCGGGGTGTTTGTTTCTATGAGGGGGGGTAAAATTCCCAGAAATTTCTTTATGATAAAAAAAAAAATCATTTCACCCCTGTTGTATATACACATGTTTCCAGATTCTTTTCCCCCGCACGTTCAGCAATTAAATTGCTGTTTTACAAATTTTACTGGCAGTTAAAAACAAATTAGGTTAACGTCGAGCTTCAGACGAAGCTCATATTGTACAGGGTCTCGTTCGATACATATTCTGAAGGTAACTTGAGGATCCATGGAATAATGCTCTCGAGAATCCTGATCGTAAATTGAAGGTACACCTATTCACCTAAATTGGGTCAGTGTGCCGCCCCGCTGGGAATCGGGTCGTGTGCTGGACACACGCAAAGAAAACGATCACAATAGCGAATTCGGCCAGGTAATACACGATGCAGTTACCTTCGAAACAGTTGAAACTATTCATTGGTTAAAACAAATTCCACTGTATAGTCTCGAATCTTTTAAACGATGAAGCGTGGTATAATGAATCTAATTACTACCCATTGTCCCCATTCATCCGCATACAAATATATGATTTACTATAATTCCAGCCAACCACAAATTTCGTGTATCGTAAATTTTCCAAGCACACGCAGATTTGCATTAGCGACAGAAACATTTCAATAACAAATTCTTTGCTTGCTTATCAAATGTGCAACAAATAAAAGAAATCGAATTCTCCGTTAATTATTTCTGTCCATCGGACGTACCGCAACTATCATTACTTTTATTAATAAATGACAGCGTAGAGATTAGAGTCAGCTTGAATGGAAAAAAATTTCAATAACTCATCGATATTCCCCAGGCGTCCGCACTGTCATATTCCACAGCGTTCCCAACAATTGCTCGCAGAAAGAGTCGCGCAACCCTAACGGGGCTGCGGGTCCACTTCTTGCATCTACGCGTATGTACCCCTTTGGAACGAAGTGCACATATCCACCCCATTCTTACGGTGTCCCCCCCCCTCTTTTTCCGGCGTATGCCCAGCTCGGTTGCCTTCGTTGGCTCGCAGAAGTTGGTGCCTGCTTCCTCGACGTGGCGCAAAGGGATCACCTGGCATGGGTTCCCACGTTTCTGCGATTCGCGTTTCTCTTCACCCTTTTCGCCTTATATTCCATCGTGGTCCTGGCCGTCGGTGGATATATTCCAGGGGCCCATAATGCCGCGCACGATAGAAATAGGGGCCCGTTGGCACGGCGGCGCGGAGGGGGATCGGTGAAAAGGAGAAGCAGTGTGACGGAACGAGGAACGAAAAGGTAAAGGTAAAGGAAAGGAAAGAAAAGAAAAGAAAACGAGCCGCGCCTCGTGCATCTATTATGGGGCCCTGACCGCTACGAAGGTGCGCGTGGCTGACACACGAGGGACCCGCGATAGGGAGCCGGCGTTCCACGTTTTATTGGCAAGGGAAAAAGAAAACGGTGCCCGAGTCGAGCCGCCCCGTGAAACGAGCAGGTACGGTATTTGCATAGAAAGGATGAAATTTCGTTGTGTCCACCCATACCCTTGCGAGGAACCACTAACTGTTTCCCTTGCAGGATCGTGGGAGGTTACGGGGATCCTGTGGGAATCCTTTACACTACTCTGTCTGCCTGCTCGCACCGATTACACTCCTGCTCCGCTCGGTTTTATTGTTTTACACCGCCTCTGCTTCTGGTTATAGGAGCCCCGGCCTCTTGAGAAAGAAATTCGGCATTCTTTAACGATTAATGGGTGATCGTTATGGAGAATTTGTGGAATTGATCGTGATATACGATGTTTTGGGTTCCAGCTAAATTGTTTGTACATAGTCGTTGAATAGCCTGAACGATTTGCGGAATGGTAAATGTAAAATAGCGGGATTAGACAGTGAAATTAATAGCCGGGAATTGCAGCAGAAATTTGGAGCGCTATTTAAAGGTCTTGCAACGGTGCTCCAAAAATAAATGTGTCTACAGTTAACTTACTGGAATCAGTAGCGGATTCGGTAGCTGGGCCTACGCAGGACGTAGTAGGCCAAGAATTTTCATGAATGAATCATTCGTATGCATACATGCATGTATTTGGTTTCTTGGTCTGCACTGTTTGACGATAAAGTATGAATCAAAAATTCCTCCACTGTTATGAGCGTAGTAATTTAATCTTTTCAACACATCCGGCAGTGACTGGTCCACGGAGCCAAATAACCGAGGCGAACGGTATTAAGAATCTGTTCACGAGCCCGTTAAAATCATTCGGCGGCCGATCTTTAGGAAACACGATCTGTTTAGTCTTCGTTACTTCGAAATGGACCCCTGTCGTTCCTTCGTGGGACCTGGAGCAGTCGATCGCCCATTCCTGCAGCAGTAACGATAATCCGTCTACAGGGGAAAAGGAATTGTTTTCTTATTGTTCTGTTAATTGCCCCTACTTCGACGAATGTTTACGATTCCACGGGAAGGGTTGACGTAAGCCACCCTTTTTTCCAAATAGGTAGGCTCAACCGGAAACGAAACGCGACTTACCTTCGCCGTTCGGAGCTAAAACTGTTCCTCGCTCTACATTTGTCAACCATTATTTATCGTACTTTGATTGAACAATATTACTTTCGACTTTGTTAAAAAAGACAAATTTTTTCGTTATTTTCTTATGACACATATCAATTTCGCAGTGGCATATTTAAGGAAATCTGCGGCTTTTATTTATTTTGTCCCAATTTGTATCAAATTTTATAATTTATTCTTTGTTCTTTGTCAATAAGGAAGCGTGGATCCTAATTGACCGTACTGTATAATTACGTAACAGTAAGACCTCAATTCATGAATGAAAAGGCAGAATTTGCAGCGGTACCGGCCATTACATATAACTTGTTATCCTCTTAATTGTAGAATGGCATCGTACGAACTGAAAGAACATAACCGACAAAGAACGCCATTGAACTCATAAATCCCTTTACTTACAATTAGCTTTCTAATAAGGCACAGCCGTCTATGCCTTTTCTCTTTGAGAAACCCTTCGCAAACATCTCCTCGTGTCCACGGTACAATTGCTCAATTTACCAAACTTTATACGACCACAAGTATCGTAACTAAATATAGCATCGCTTATGCGTCATGAAAAAGTTTGGAATTACTCCAACAATTCTACTGACCGCGCGTTCACAATGCATCGTTCCCTCTCTTTCTAATTAAATAACGCGCCACTGCCACCGTGCAATTGTTCCGCGTCGCAAATGATATATTAAATACAATATAAGTAATAATCAAAGACAGCTACAACAAAGTTCGACCATAAATTACAAGCACAAAAGCCCCGAAGTCATTAATACACCGCACAATTATTACAACTACCCCTATCTCTACCCTCGCCTATTCTACACACGTTCAGGCTTGTACAATTCTCCAAAAACTGTCCAAACGAGCAGCCTGCAATATTCGAACAATCCAAAGGTAAACAAAAGACGCAGTAATATCGTTCTGTTACGCAAGCACGGGACAAAGGGCCAGCGAAAGCAGCAAGGGGTCGCGACGGGCCCAGTTTTCCAAGCCAGTTGTCGTCCGCCGTGATTTCGGCTGGTTCGATCTGAAAGTTTGGCAGGTCGCGGCGGTGTCAGCGGCGACCCGGCCACAGAAGCGCTCCGTCATAGCGCAACCTTGCTCCTTGTGGAGGCGCTCTTCGCAGCTAGGCGCCTCGTGAGAGAGAGAGGGCGAGCTGGTGAGAACACTCCTCGCCACGCGTTCCCACCATCCTCCTCGGCCATCTTCGTTCACCTCTTCGGACGTGCTCGGGTCGGTATTACTCGCTCCCGATATCGGCGCCGGGCCCCTCCGCGATGGGCCCGAGCTCGGGCCTTTTGTGTTACTGAAAATTGCCAGTTTCGTTTGGTCTTCGCTGTTTGCTTAAGCGAGCGACGACCTCGAAGTGTCGTAATGAAGTTTCGTAAGGAGGATGATGATCCCCGAGACCGATGGAGAACGGGGCAAGGGTTAATTTATGCAAGCAAGAGTTTTAGAGGGAGAAATTTGTATGTACTGTATATACATTGCGGTCCTAGGAAGGAGTGAATTTTTTCGTAGAGATACGTAGAAGTTTATCTTTTCAATTATGACGCTTGGGTGTACATATTGTGATACCGTGGGTCAGTATATGTTTTACATATGTACTGGGACTAGAGAATGTTCTTCGGAAAATAGAAATAGGGTTCCCAAATCGTCGAAGGCACGGTGCTATATTCCAAACGTATTTCTATAGTTGAAATAGGCAATTCCGAGGAAGGTGTATACATACTTCGTATTGCTAATTACTATTGCCGCTGTACCGTGCTTAATATGATACATCATTAGACTAGCATTGTAATATGTACGTATACAAGTAAACACGGCAGATTATCCCG
Organism: Nomada ferruginata; assembly: GCA_963583965.1. NCBI lineage: Eukaryota > Metazoa > Arthropoda > Insecta > Hymenoptera > Apidae > Nomada > Nomada ferruginata. Next base: position 9,759,200 of record OY757224.1, read on the forward strand.
TGCTATCGAGCAATGACCATGCCGGAATGAAAACAAACGGGACAGTTACCATTAACGTGATTGACAGACGTGTAAATGAAACGGAATGAAAGAAAAGTATGCGAACATTTTCCACGCGATACAGGCTTCCATGGAAAGCAATTACGACGTTGCTTAACAGCCTACGTATGCAATGAGTTTTAATCCTTGCCAATCGTAATTCTAGTCCGAACAAGGAAAGCTACACGGGGGGTTGTACGGTGAAAGGTTTGTAGGTAAGAAAGGATTATTGCCTTGCGTTTCCCGAGTACGTACGTACACCGAATTTCGAAGCGCTAAGGGGACGGTTACGGCCGGCAATTAAAGAGGATGACGTTCCCCGGTCGACTGATTTCTCGTGCAAGCATCTGCTGTCCACTATGATGTAACGCGATGGCCGAACAATAACGTGCTCCTTTAAACGGCTATCGACGTGGCCCGTTTCTCGAAAAGCAGCTCTATGCAAATTTTCTTGGATGTGTCCCGCCGGGGGACACGGCACCTCTGCTGAAATTTGCCACTTTGAACGAGTTAGTTCACGCAAGTAAACCGGCTGCTAGGCCCGGAGAAATCGCCGCTGCTTGTTTCGCAGCGAGCGCAGACGTATTGTCTACTCTTTTGTTTATTGGAGAAGGCTGCTTGGTTGAAAGAAAAGAGCGGAGTCTCTATTGGCCTGGCCGGGAGCCTTAGCTGCCTCGTCTATTTTTGTGCCGCGCATTATTTGATGCGATGCAAGGCTCGTTCGGTAAATGTGAGTCTAATTGGACGCGGGTAAAGAGAAAAATGTTAACAGTGTGTGTTGGATATGGTATTGCTCTTGCGAAAAGTTTGTTACTTGTAATTGAATAGGTGATATCTTCGGTGGGAATTAATCCACCCTTTGTAATAAATTTTTAGTACGTATCGCATGAGGGTAGTTCTAAGCAAGAATAGAAAGTACTAATATTTATTTAGTACGATTGCAATGAACTTGGTGCCTGTATAAAAATAGTTACGAAAATATAACAATTAACAAATGTCTGCTTTAAAAATTGGAGAAATGAAAGAAATTAAATTTCAATATTGCTCCATGTTATTCCCTTTAGCAGCTAAGGGAATAAGTTCGAGAAAATTCTACTACAGTTGTCCAACACTTACTTTGCTCTTTAAATTTTGAAACTGATTAGAAGATAATTTATCAGCTGATGTACAGTATCCTAAATGAAAAACATTCAAGAAGTTTTATTTTTCTGATGCAACGTACAACAAGCCATTTATGCTCGGTTTGCTAAGCAATATTTCTTTCCGCGTATGAAAACGGGGGACGTGAGATCATCCATGGTACAATAGAAGGGTGTCTTAATGCTAACTAAGATCTTTGCATCAGCTGGAGCAAATGTGCTCGTGCTCAGAATCGAACTTGGGGTGGTGAACAATGCATCAGTCCACTAGGAATCGTAGGGGGGACTTTCTTATAGCAGTCTTCGATTCTGATGTCCAAAAATAGCAGCACGCGCCAGACGTCTGCCTGTAACCGATTTATTGATCTGCGGAAAGCAGATGGTGCTAAGAAAATTGATGGCGCACAAGGCGTGGAAAGAAACTTCAAGAAAAAACCTATATACGTGCATATGTATGCATTTTGTAATTTTGAAACTACGTCGCTCCCTTGCATGGGATAGATATTAAATTCGATTCAAGTAGAGTAAAACATACAGGAGAATCTTGTAAAATACAAAGACTTAGTCGGTTCTAAAAATAGAAAAAAGATTTATGAAAGACGATTTTTCATTCATGGTCAATTTCTTATTTCATATTACCATTGGCAAGACGAATTATTCTTTTCTGGAGAAACGATCATTTTTTTACATACCCATTACTTGAAATAAAACCAAAGGTGTACAGAAATCTATATTTCTTTAAATATATTCTTCTTCATTATTGGAGTCTAAAATATGAAAAGTTTCCGACAAAAAATCTCACTCTATCCTTTCCTACTCCTTGCAACCGGGACGAAAGTCAATCGTAGCGGGGCACATGGATCATTTCAAGATGCACACGCGATCAAACCAGCCTTAGATCGGTGCCTCTTATTTCGACCCTAAGGGAAATCCCTTCGCGACGTTTGCTGAAGGGTGTCGGCCTTCTTCGGCCCTATGTTAAAGGGACCACAACTCACGAGCAAAGGAGGGTAAATGGACAATGGGTTGCGCAAAATGCTTTTCTTGTAGCGTAGGAAGGGGAGGGTGGCACGCGACCAACGTCACCTGCCCGTTCTACGACCTACTGAAGTTCTCGCATCGATTTTCTTCCATGCAGCTGCAATGTCCTGCTTTCTTACGTCGACCAGCGAACCAAGACACCCTTCCTCTCGTTATCTTTACTGGACGACATATGGCAGAAACGTTGAGATTGTACGAGTTTCGTGGGATTTCTTAAGGTGATTTCGCGTTAGGAAACCAGAGGTGTTTCCGTGCACCTGTTACGCTACTCGCTGCGACTCGAATGAGCGCCTTCCTAGCTCATCCTCCCGCGGTTACGACTATTCTCTGCCCGTACGAATTGAATTTGTTAAGCCTGCACTGCTCTTTTATTGTAATTATACTGTGCGCTGATTCTCGTATAATTTGAAAGATGTGTTCCTTGTATTTTCGCTTTATTTGTATCGGAATATATGTTGCATATACTCCGTACGTTCAGGGTGACTGTAGGAAGCTGTGTATAAATCTCTTTATATATTTAATAGTTTAATAAATTCCCTCTGTTAGGTTTGGTTAGCTTTGGAACCTCTGTTAGGTTCAATCAGCGTGATCGTTATTATAATAACTATTACATTGACGAGGTGAGAACAATTGCACGTCATTAATGAACATTCCAGAAACCATTTTTATCCTGCTTCTCCCAATTTTCAAAGCACAAAGCATCGTCGCGATATCTCAAGTATGCATGCCCACATGCTTCCTACTCCAGGACTGCACTTAATAATAAATTACCGTTCCCCGGATACAACGAAAGCCGCGCCAACAAATCACGCATCTTCCCATCGAACCGAACGAACGCGAACAAGGGCAGAGAGGAGGATGAAAAAAGGAGCAAAATAAAGGACGACCCATTCTAAATGGCCCCTCGCGGTTCATAATAATCGTGTCTTCGATCGGATCCCGAGGCCGCCACGCGAAGTCACACGAAGGAATTCCTGCGCGCATGAAGGCAGTGCTGATAAATGCCCGAAAAATTCCAGGTGTAAGTGACACCGGGCCAAAAGAGGGACGCGTGCCGTTTTCCCACGTGTGCACCCCTCGTGTACGTGTCCCGCGTAATTCCACTTCATTCTCCTTGGCACAATCTCCCCTACCACCGCCGCTACTTCTTCTTCTCCTTCGAGCAGTGATTTCTCCCCTCGATTCAAAAGCGGGCACCCTGCAGATGCTCGAGATTTCGGGCCCCCGTGAGGATCGACGTCACACGCCGCATGACGTGTGCACGCGTGACGTCACGAGCATGTGCCCCACAGGAACTCACGTGACGTATATAAAGGACAAAGGGGGGGTGATGGAGGGGGCACGAGGTAATGATTTCTCGTCCTCTTTATCTCATTCTTCCGCTACGGAAGTCCTGCGAGCCGATGGTCCCTGGGGGTCGTGGGATCGGGAAATTTCGCAGATGCAACTACGGAACAGATGCAAACGAGCACGTGTACAGTTCGATACGTGTTACTCCTTGTGGATCGAGGAAGGAAGCGTGGATTATCGAAATGTTTGGGGACTCGAGTGCGCGCGGGAAAGAATGGATAGGCGGGGAATGAGAGAACGAGTTCTCCCTGTTCCTGTTTCTGCGTTTTTACGGTATTTTGAAAATACCGAGGGGAGAATGAAAGGTATGTCGACTCGTCTGGGAAGTGTAATACGTTGCTTCAATGTTTAAATGTTGAATATTAATTTTCTGTTAGTATTACTGTTATGGAATATTGGTGTGCGCGGCGTGAAATTATTTGTATTCTTCCGACAATATTGGCGTGCACATATTTTTGAACGGTGGGCATACATGTATGCGCGTTATTCTTCTTGTTCTCTTTCAAAGACATCGCTTGATTCTCCGTGCCCTCGTATTTTTCAAGACTAGGTTAATCTTCCTCGACACAGGGCATACAGCTGCTGTCAGGGTGAACTTGTTATTGTTAAATTTCGGATTATGCAAAATATACTGGAATGTCCTGCAGTTTGCTTAAGTGGGACAGGAATTTGCATCTGAAGACGCGAGGTCTTGCCCTTTACTTCATAATTAGTCGATTCATTGTTGCAATCGAGGTTTTCGTTTAAACCGATAAATAAATAATACATTTCTTTGTTCGCGTTGAATTGCGAGATATTAATGTGTTATTTGTGAGAGAAGCATTGAAACGCGAGGATATCTCTCGTTAATGTATCGCCCGTATGTCATTATATTAAAATGGCTCACCATGAGAAAAGGATCCCAGGTGCTTCCACCGGGCATATGACGTGTGCGTGATTACAAAGTTATCGTTATGGGAAAACTTTCATTCCGATACATAGCAGCTTTGTTTTTATTATCTACAGATATTACTGAAATAGTAATACTCATCAAATTATTTACAATTAATTGTAACAATTTATTCCTTCCAAATTTATTTTCACACGCAAAGGAAATTATTTACTTATATATATTATATATTATATACATTCTCTGGTACTTCCACATTCATCCAAATCATTCATTGCTCCAATTTTAATTTTAAACGATTATAAAGCAACAAAGGAGTTCACTTTGGAATAACAGGTAGAACGACGTGGCTTTAATTTATATTTAACGATAAATAATTATGCATTACATACGGCGTCGTGTGTTGGACCACCGTGAGAATGCGCGATGAGTTATCAGCACAATTCCCATGGATGCCTCAACACCTGGCAGAATGCAGACGCGGTAGAAAAAGTTTTGTCCCTAAAAAGGCAGGGATGCGGTGGCAGTGGATGGCTTGGATGTTTGTTCCTATAGACAATAATTATCTGTTAATAACGTCCGGTAGGTCGGTGACGCACATGGCAAATAGTTTAACTCGTTGTGACAGATGTTATTAGAAGAACCCCATGTTAAACGTACGCTACACATTGTATACGTCAATTGTTTAAAAAATATAGTAACATGTACTATATGATACGTATAGTAGAATTTAATAACATATATTGAAATGTTATTAAATAAATTGATGAACCTTTGCTTCAAATAAATTATTTTTGTTCAGTCCTAGACATAGGTAAATTAAGAGGAATCGTTTCCCTTCTGCTTTTTACTTTATTTACATTACAACTGTTCATCGCGTATAGAATTAATTCTACTTTCAATGTTTTGTTTCGAGCGGGATAACATTCTGGAAAATATAGTGAGCCGAAGCCTACGAAATTCCAGGAGATTTTATAATTAGTTTAATATTTGATTGACAAGCATTGGAGGAGCCTGAAAGTAGGGTAGTTTGGATAATCGATATTATAATTATAATATATAATTTTCAATTAATGTCGCAAAAAATACCTATGAGTTTTAAATAGAATTTATTATTTGAAATTAATATTACCTCTTTGATTTCCACTATTTCGTCGGCGCTAATGTTAAATAATTTTGACTGATTGAGCAGAAATTTTCCGTATCATGGGTTAAAAATGTAGTCAGCCCTGTAACATCCATGGTAACGAACGTTTTCTACCTGCTGTGGGACTGAAGAAGGTGCAGCTGTCTGGCCAGCTTGGAACGGATTCCTATAGATGTCGAACTGGCCCTGCCGATAATAATCGTTTAAAAATATAAAGCACAAATTATTTTAGAGAGCTGGTTATAAATTAATATAATTATAATTGCTAAATAATTTCTAAATAATTATAAAATTTTATTTGGGGTGCTTTGAATATTTACACAATACTTTTATGCCGTTAGCAGTGGTCCATATTAGATACCTATTAGGTGAAAATAATTCTCACGCCAGAAGGAAACCCTTTTCATAACTTGCACAAAGCATCACTCCACAAGCTTCGCAGGTAAAAATCATTTTTTCCATACACAGGGACAAACAGTTTCCGGGAAGATGCAGCCTGGGAAAAAATCCTGTTACAGAATACAGTTATCTTCATACAAAATTTTTCACCTGTTATGATTCCACTTGTAATCGAAATCAACGTTATCCTGTTACAACATATGTGCAACAGGAAACTTCTTTCACCATCTGTATTTGGTAGCCTATGTGTATTATAAGATATATATACTCTTCTATTAAAACTTAAATAATAATTTAGATCTGTCGTTCACGTCTAGTTAACACCAATTTTCTAGAGAAAATTTTCTTAAAAAATTTCCTAGAGTATGTAACGAAAATTATTTTACAAATTTGCTATCCATATAAACTTTAGAAATAATTTTCATTCAACGAGAGAAGTTACAATACATTTCCTGCGATCACAAAATTTTATTGTGAAGTTAAGGATCCACTACCCTTAAAATCACTTTCCAATAATTAAAAAGGTTTCATTTTCTGGAGTTACGCGACGACCATTCGCATGATCTCTATTCTCAGAAGCACAATGAATCCAGCACGCGTGTGGCCAATAATTAAACACATAATAACCTGCATCCTTGTGGATATCCGTCGCATTTCACCACACTCGCGGACCCCTTTTTTATAGCGTGCTACAAACGCCAGTTCGCCGCGCTCCTCGTTAGCTCAATTTTACGATCTAGCTCAAACAACCATTATTTTTCGTAATTCCGCAGCCAATTACGCCACTATACTTTCGATGCCCTAAAACTGCGCCGGCCAAGGTAATTACATTGGTTGCAGTGTTTTATAAACCACGACTATACATCCCCTCCCCCGCTCACGGAATCACCGAAATTGATTGTAATAACCGAGCGAAATTACGAATGCTATGGTATTACGTGTAATTCGCGGAAAAAAGTTCGAAAAAGAACAACCCTATCATTGAGGGTGCGCGTTACGAGCTGGCAAATGGTCTCTCGAACTATATAGATATTCTTTTCCCTTCTCTAATAGATATTTTACTCTAATTTTCGGCGAAATTTTGTAGATCCTTGAATCCCTTATTTTTGCAATATCTCTTTAAGATATATTTTTTTATTATTTTTATTTCGGTGTAGGGTCGTTTATTCTCTTTTCGAATTCGATTTTATACAACTGATTTATTTTGTCGACGATTTTCAATTGAATCGATTACTCGTATGTTCTCGTACATCGAGGGGCTTCCCCTTTGGCCTTGGTTAACCAGCAGCATTCATTAGTCAAATGAACCGGTACAAGTAAAATTAATAGGGTATACTGTGCGCCCAATTAGACCTTCTGGTTTCGACAAAGGAGGTGGGCCCTTAATTACTTCCAGGGACATGATGAACTGCCTGTCTTTTCGGGAACCTGTAAACTACCGAGTAACGAATTTTCTTTGAACACCGGTAAACGTTTACGGTCCACGGTAATTATACTTTCACGAGATTTAAAACAAACTTCGAATTTCTTAAAAATACCTTATTTAATTCCTTCATCTTTATTTCGACCCCTTCGATACTCCCAATAATCGTAAATTTATCAAACATCATTTATTAATAATATAATACATTAACTGTACAGTTATTCTATGTATTGAAAAATTCCAATGGACGAAACTATTCAGATTTAACTGGCCGAATATTGCGACAAAAATTCCCATTATACTACTGCGATAAAGATACGTGCAATAAATTTGGATAAAACCTCTTACCACGACTGGTTCCTAATTGACACCCGAACATCCTTCCGCAGCCCTTAAAATTCAATTCCCCCCACCCTGAACCCACCGTGCACAATGCAACCCGGTCATAAATCTCCCCGAGGATAACGCATACAACGCTTCCGCGGAGGAACGCGGAATACACCGGTGCAATTAATGCGACTCATAGTGGTTACATGTTTAACAAGTTCGCCTTAATTGCGCGCAGCGATATCGTGCCTCACCCCTTACGTTCGGGTGGATCGCACGGGGCGAGCGCGTGGGACTCGCTCCGAATGATCGAAACACGTGCTGGGCATCGGTTCACGAACATATCCGAGAATGTCCGAGGTTGAAACGTACGGTCCACGTGTGGAGAGCGTGCCACGCGTGAGTACAGGTATTTTCTGGAGGGGGTACAGCACGATGAATAGAAGTGGTGGGGCAATCCATAGCATTCCATCGAACGATCACTGGCCTCAGTTTCTGTCCTGTGGCGTCCTCTTAGAGAAGTCTTAGAGAACTCTTGGAGAGATCAAGAGGGTTCGGACGGACCACCCTCGATCGTAGGGGGAGGTCGAATCGGAGCGAGGGGGTGGAAATTTTATTAAATCGCTGATGTTTGTATTTAACCCTTGCTTCTATATGAGTTGGAAATATGAATGCAGAAGCGTGTAAAGAAATTATAAACATTAATGTAGAGGAATAAATATGCAGGTGCTCGCTCACTAGCCCAAGGGTTATAAAAATTACCTGCAATTCGTTCCGATGCCCTTGAGTAACTAATAAAAAATGATTTTGCACGAATTAATCGTTGTAAGTCGATAGTAGTATTTCTTTGTCGTCAGTACAAGCACAAATATTCTATTGGCGGAAACGACGAAAGACAAAGGCGTCCGGCTGCGGCAACTGGTTCACAGAAGAGGCATGCGGACACAAAATGACCCGGCTCGCTTTTTCCCATGGTAAAAGTTAATTCCACGTTTTTGCTTGGGTCAAGATCGCGGCCTCGCCGCGTGTCCGGTATTTTGATGAGCAGAAACAGCGGACCCGCCGGAGAATTGCAATTTGAATTAGCCGCGAAAGCCAAGGCTAATGATTCCAAAAGAGCAAAACCCAGCCGCGTACACGAGCCGGCGATATTCTGGCGGTTTTGCAAGAAAGCGGCCCTCTGCAATCCCAGGACCGTGAAAGCACGCTACACTGGCTACGAAATTCTCTGATCTTTCTTACTTGCTTCGCTTTCCTGAGAAGATCTAGTTAGGGAGAGGTAAACTGTTGTCGCATTTAATGATCACTCGGTACTTCCGTTTAAATTGAGAAAAAGTTAACGAGAATCGCCGCGTTAATTATATTAATTACCGCGGTTAATATTACCGTCCATTGCTCATTCGCGTCGACTTCTTGATCGTTAGCGACGAAATTGATAAAGTTCTTTCTTTGAATTTCAATGACATTGTATAATAGATCTAGGTCGGAGTTCTTGAAGAATTTGATTGTTTCCCATGTGGCTCCGTAGATACAGTGTTAACATTATTGTGCATCACATTGAACTAGTGGCAAAGTAATATTCAATTTTTAACCGAATCCATGCCATACTCTAAATATTAGATAAATCTTTCTGGTCAAAAAAATCCAAACTTCATTAATACAGGATACAAAAATTTCCCGAAACGGAAAATCTTCTACCTATCCTCTAGTAGCACCAAAAAGGTCCTAATCAAACCGCACGATAATTTCCAATTCAAATACGTACTTCCCATTTCCATTCAAGGAAGACCGCTGACGTCCATTCTGATTCTAAAATACGAGCTCGAATTTAACGATCGTTACCGAGGAATATTAATCCGGTCTCTGACGATGCGTTACGAGATCGATCGATCGTTTATGAATATCTACGAGGGTGAACGACGAGTACCGCATACGAAACAAAGCCACGAGCATTTTCTGGCCGGCAGAAGAGTTCTGGTTACCGGTCGAATGAAGGGAGTGGGGGGAAAAAATGAGAAGACCCTGAAGATCTAATCGCAGACTGGTGACGTGAGTTACGTGGGTAGGCGTCGTCGGCGAGAGACAAAAGTAACGCTGATGCTCGGCTTCGGGAGCTCAATGCCGCACGATCAGCAACACCCATGGCCGCCATATCGCCGGCCCCATCATATTTATACACCTTGCCGGCTGGCTACCTTCGCGCCTTTTGATGGTACGCGGTATTTCGTTCACGCGTTGCGCGCCCTCTCCATCTCGATTCACTTTGTCATAAACGTCATCGACGTTCCGTGCACGTAACACACGCGACACTTCCCTGGCCGCGTACCGTGAGAATTTCAGCGGCGATCGATCAAAGGTTGTCGATGAATTCCAAACGATTCGCCGTTCGATGGGAGACACGGGCGGGAAAATGGAGAAACGAGCGTACGTTTGGAAATTTCGGGGGTTGAATAGTGGTTGGAGAATTGATTGATATGCGTTGTACGACGGAGGAAATGGGGAGACAAGTGGTTTGGTAGATCGGGTATTTTTCGGATTGATAAAAATTGAAGTGTCGAGGAACTGATAATAATTTGTATCGCGTTATTGTGAAAACTGGAAGCATTACATATTTTCTTAAAAATTGAATGGGTAGTTTGGCGATTTAATTAACGTCCTCTGTGTAATAATTTCGTGGGTAAAAGTTGAATCGAAATAAAGGAACATTTGCAACTATTACGTAATTCACAAATGGAGCTGATTAAATTCTTAAAGTTGCGGTTGAAGTTTTGGTTCTCCCACCGAATCCAATATTGTTATATTTCCAACAAAGGGTTAATTACGATCGACGATGATCGAAAGGAAGTTTCGTTCGCTTTTGGCCCGGCCAGTTTTAACGGGGAAGATAGATGAGCCAATTATGGAATCGACGAAATTTCACACCGCGGACGAAAATTCATTAGGGAGGTCCCTGGGCATAAATAAATTCGTACACCCTTCCACGCCCATTCAGACAAAGGCAGGTGTATGCGCGGTTCCTTGCTTCTAACGACGATGTGGTTCCAAGATAGATTCAGAATTTCGACGATCCTCAAAGAGAAAGTCCTTCGCTGGTTCAGAGGAACTCAGAGATTCCTGGAGGCGGCGGTCATTCGGTTCTTTGACATCGGTTACACGGTATGAACAGAGGTAGAAGGGCTAGTTCAGATAACGAAGCAAGAGTAGACTATAGGAAACCATGATCCCTGTCCACGGCACAAGTGTTCTTCGATAAGGGCGGCATGGGTCACCGTGTTGAGGTAGCACAGATGCTGTAAGTTTCGTTTCGCCAGACAAGACAGGTAACCGTGAAAAGCTAGGTTACTTAAACGGAAACTACAATCAGGATAAAGTAGACAGGGGAATAGAAGAAATGAAATAAATCACTCTGGTGCTTCAGACGAATTAAATTAATTATCAAAGGCGACGAGATAATCTATTATCTTTGTCTAAATAAATACATCCTGTGATATTCACGAATTGATACAGAGAAGGAATAAAAAAAGCTATGATACTTATGCAGCACAAAAAAACTAGCGCAGACAGTTTGGGATGAAATCGAAGGGAACATACACAATACCCTTAGATCGTTAAAAGAGTGCACGATCCGAATTTTTTCCCCCCGTCAAAGAAGTTTTTGCGCGAAAAGAAGCATGGGCAGAACGTTCCACGTTGGAAGGAAGGTATCCTTCCCCCGTGCTATAATCTTTTATACGAAGAAAGCCAAAGAATGATAGTCAATGATGCTTTTTTCTTTCGTCGCCGGCCTTCATGAGCGGTACACTCGTAAATTCATCTTTTATACCCTCAGCAACGTCTTCTCGCTGAGTCGGAGACTTCTTAGAGGCCGTCGGGACTCATTTATTATTCAGATTTATAGCCAGACTCGAACTGACTCCCACAGATCGGCAGGTCTTTGCGAAGTCTCGAGTGGCCGCGAGGCCCTTGAAGAGAGAGAACCTTGGAAATTCGACGTTTTGCATACGACACGATCTTCGCTCGATTCGAATGAAAGCGGCGCATAACAAGGCGGCTCGCGTCGGACCTTTGTGCAAGCCTTTTGCAGAACACGCGTCTCGCTGATCTTCCTGAACAAACAATCCCAGATATCTTATACATCCCGTACGCCCTATCTGTAAAACCAGCAAGCATTCAAACCGTCCGAGGTGTATATACCTGCAAATACCACCGAGAGCTTAACAGAACGGCTAAAAACCAACGAACTCGTTATAGCCGAGGCGCCGAGGCAGTCCTCTAATCGCACAATGAAACAGTGGACGAGGCCAGAATCCGGGATCCGTTTAGCCGGGGCAGGGCCTTGCCCAGGCCAGGTAGCAATAAAAATAATTAAACAATCGCGAGGGACGACCGGTGACAGCCGGCTGGAATTCCTCCGGCGGTATTCACGTTTACGTGGTTCGGGCAGAGACGATCGCTCGTGACGACGGCGAGGAGGGAGTAGCGTGCGCGAGAACCGGGGCAGAACAGACAGAACGGAGGGAAAGAGAGGATGGCGAAAGCGGCGAATGGATGGACAGACGGACACGAGGCAGACAGTATCGGATTGATCTCACCGAGTGAACCCAATTACCCACCGAACGGCCAGATTTATTGTTCGGACGGGGACCTGACTGAGGGCTGCTGATGTCCCGATGGTGGCAGCCACTCTTTACGACGGTCCTTGGTCCTGGAACAACGCGATCCGAAGGAGTGCTCTCGAAGGGTGTCGTGTCGCTTTACTCACCCAATTATCAAAGGGCCTGACAACGAGCTTAGCCTGTTCCATCGCTACCGTAGCGGGCGGTGTGTTCTACGCTATGAACCGTGCCACGATCCGATCGAATCTTCGGCTCCTCTGGAACGGATCATAAACAATATATAATTGACATGATTTATCGGCCAGCAAACGTTATCTCCGCGGTCACGCGAGTGATCGACACCGATAGGTTATATCTCGTCAGCCATACGCCGGTCGGATTGGCGTCTTTTAGATAGGAAGCTGCGATTCCGTTCTCTGCGAGTTAGCTCGTACGTCTGGAGAGATGTAGACCGGTTTCGAGCGGGCTCGATCGCCTTTTGCGTAACCGCAATTATCGATGGATGCTTGATAGGGTGGATTAAGAGAATGGACGTGGGAATAGAGCGGGGTGTGTCTTTAATGGCCGATTAATTTGTTAACGCTGCCGGTCAGCGGTGTAATTGAAGTAAAGGTCGAGTTGTTAGGTAAACGCCGCTGGTAATGGATCTGCGGTAGGTACGAAACGAGGGGAGGTTAAATAACTATTCAATGCCTGATTGCAATGCTTGGCAGATGTCATAAATTATATCTTTAATAAGGAAACTTTTACCCTTGCATATACGTTACTAACAATTCGAGACGCATAAATTTTGCTTTACAGTTTACTGCGGAATAATTCGTGTTACACAACATTCTACATTGTGTGATCAATATATTGCAGCCGCGGTACGAAAAAGCATAGTTTTTATACTTGCATAGAAATACGATAACAGTGTCAAAGTTTTTACATTGGATAATTTTTAATCAACAATTGTCATCAAATTTCATTTTTAATCAAAATTAAATTCACCATATGTAACTATAAAAAAAATTGATTGCTTTAATATGAAATCGTCAATAATATCATTGTCAATTATATATCAGCCAGGTATCAGAAAATTGCCACCATCTCGAAGCTCGAGAAACGATCCACGAAATGCACGTGAACCATCCTGAAAAATTCTCCACTGTCTCCAGGGTTATCGTAGAAATATCGCGCTTCCGCCTCGTCAAAAGTTTGACTAGTAGTGACAGTGCGAGAGTTATGCAGATCGACGACAAAGGGGTGCCTGTTTGGCGAACGGCCGCAGCTGGCTGTCGGAGAGGGCGGGCATACTTTAGTCGAACGGGACCAAAGTGGAAGGATTCAAGCTCTTTGGCGAACCGCCGCCGCTCTGCTGTCTCCAACGCACCGTCGAGATGCTAACTGACGCCTTAGAGGCCACTGATTGAAGTATTTATTGCTGTGGCCGTGGCTGCCTCGCTTTTATGCCCGTGTAATGATCCACTTTTGCATGCAGCCCTTATCTACGTAGCCTTCTGTGTGGCAATCTTCAGCCACGTAGAACTCTTCTTCCGTTTCGCGTCGATTCTTCCCCCCTTTTCCCAGATTACGGCGGCGCTTTTTAATTTCTTTATACGCCGACACGAGTGTCGGTTCGGGCTTCTTGCCACGGATCATTTGCCGGGAATGGAAATTGCGACGGCGCCGAAGTACCCTGGCCCCGCAAAAAAATCTCCTCTCTGCCTCGCGTGGAAAAGGGCATTCGTCTGTGCGGTCCTGTTACGTCCAGCATCCTTTTGAATAAAACGAGTACACTGTAGAATTTCTACCATTTTGGAAAAGAAAGTTCTGCTTTCTATAGATTAACAAAGTATAAGCAGATTAATAATTTGGTGTTTTCAAATCGAAGCAATTATTCAATCGTCACTGAAAAATATTCTTGATGCTTCATTCCAACGTGTGACACTAAATGAAATATTACAATACCGATGTACAAGTAATGCCATCACTTAAACCGTGCTCGAAGGGAACATTTTTCAATAAATTCGTTTACAGACACTCGTTAAAATCGAAGTGCAGCATGGTACCACATTACGATGATCGGTGACAACCTGTTCAATTCGATGCAGAGTCCCTGTAACCGAAACAATTACACGCCCCGCGCCGGATATGAGCGTGTCGGGCACCGGTCATTCCGTTTCATTGACCGTTCCACCGATATTATTGAAATCCATCTATTTGATATGGCCCCGCAAGGCATGCCCGAAACAGACAGAGAAAAGGGATCGAAAAACCGAAAAAGGTGCCGTCCACCGTAAATCACCTGCGGTTACGCGAGTCGGCGTTTCGCGTAGAGAGGCAAGAAGTTGAAACTGAAACGTCGAAAGAGGCTGGCAGTCCTATAATTATATTATTACCCGCTGCGTAGCTCATGACTGCGGAGCCAATTTGTCTTCGGCCGCAACGAGTTCGTGCAATTTGTGATTTATCACTGTCCCCCGTCCCCTCTCATCTCTCGCCTTTTCCCCTCGGTCTGCGCCCGCCGCTCGAAACCGTATAATTTCTGCCACGTCCCGCGGATCCTACCGAGCGGATTCCGCTCGCCAGACGTCCAGCTCCGTTTTCGATATGACCGTCCGTAATCCCGACAGGGAACTTGCCAAAATGAGGTACGCAGATAAATGATCATCGCCAGCCTGTGCAAAGCGTGTCGCGACCTCTGTTTCCTCCTCCATCGCGAAAGTGGAAGCTTACGCAAGCGGAGAGATCTCGCGGTCTCGAAGGGCGTACGAAGAAATTGCAATTGCAAAATGCACGGATTCCATTTGAACGATTGTTCAGCTGACTGTTTCGATATTGGAAGTAATTATTGTCGAATCGGTTGGATTTAATATCGAGGAAGAATTTATGTAGGATATTATTAATTATGTTTTGATTTTAGTATTACATTACGGGGAAGAGAAAAATTCATTGCCCCAAGGTATCGAATTAATTGAAATGATAAAAGTTAAATAGGTACTACTGTGCATCCCTCGTTTTGAAGCCTGCATTATTTGTACACGTTCCCTCAACCATGGCATCCTTGAAAAAGATTTATGCAACGATACTCGCAAGATCGCAGGGGAGGAAAAAAACGATCGAAACCCTAATTTTTCAAACGACCGAGGAATAACAGTGTAACCGTTACGGGCAAAGTGTTTCACTCGAGATGATCAGTTTAATGACACCCACGGCTAAAGAAGAAGAATGACCCCGTAGAATCGAGTGGACGTTCGAGACGCAGCGCGTCAGCGCGGAATCACACGTTGCCTGTTCGTGATAAATCGCGCGAGGGCTCGATCCACTATGCGATAATTAAAATCGTTCGATTATAAGTGCATTTGGCCGTGGTTAATGATGGGTTGCCCTGAATTCCCCCAAATAGCTACGTCTCAATTAGCGTTCACCTCCCCCTGCCCCCTCTTCTCGTGGGCCCCTCGTTACGTCCCCGTTTCGTGTTTAATTGGCCGCGCAGTTTTAACGGAATGCAAAGGGAACTCCGGTGGCTTTCAGGGAACAGAAAAGAGCAATTACCCAGGAATTAGAGCGAGCAATTTCAGTGTGCGAATTACGGGCGCGAAAGAAACTCTGTTCGAGGAGAAGAATGCCAGAATGCGCTCGTGGCCTCGCGGGCCCCGCGTCTCGGACTAGAGGAAATGTTGGAAACTTCGGCGGAAAGGAGGCTCGAAGCATCTTCCTTGGACGCCTTGATTAACGTCCCCCTGGAGATCGTGCGCTTCCATGAATGCAGATGGCAAAATGAAAACTTTGTTACAACAGCTGCTGTCCCTCGGGCACGAATTAAATCAATTACGCATCCGTCGTCCTTCATGTTTTACGCTCGCCGCGATTTTGTTCCCCGAACGACTTTTCCTAGGAGACTGTGCAGATAAACTCTCTGTTCGTTGGCTACTTCATCGTATTTTTCTTTTCTTCGTGTATCCTGGAACGATGCTTGAATTATTTCATCGCAAATCTTCTGTCGCGGCATTTAGAAAACTTTACTCGCGATGGATTATTCGATGGGAGCCTCTTCGACCAATATTTATTAGAAATGCAGTTGAGCGAATAACGTTTGATTTGATGAAATATTTCCAGAATAACAAGTTGACGAAAGATACGATAGAATGTTTCCACCAAGTTTCTTGTATTATCTTTGTGATACCACGTAAAGTAAACTATGCAAGTTTGATTTCCCCTCAATAATGCATGTGCCGAGTTTATTCTTTCGAATAACAATTCGAAAAGAGATGAAGACGGTCTTCCTATTTTTCACGAAACTCCGACAAATTTCCCATTTAACGCTGGCAAATTAGCAGGCCCGAAAAAGTCCCATCTGACCGCCCATCTCAAAAGGGTCCAATTTCTTCGTCCCTTTATCCAAATTTCGTGCTTGCTCCCTCCAAGCTAAACAGTCTCACAGATTACTATCTTTCCTATCCGTCTGCCGCAACGAATTACCAATTTCGTCGGTCTAAATTAAATTTTCACGTGACGCCGTCACCGGCCCCGGTCATTAAAACCAAATTTACCCGAGATTGGCGCCCAGTGAAAAGCACGGGAGGGAGGGGCAGGGTAATGGCGCGTGGTGAAATAAAAAGCATATAGATAGTCGGACCACCGGGGTAAAAAGTGAACACCCCGTAGACGGAAGGCTCGCGCGAAACCCGACAATGAGATTTGCATTTTTATGCGACAGCCACGGTGGCACACACGAGTGTCGTTCGAAAATTTCGGCCCGCTCCGTTTTTGTCGCGAAAGGGGTTCCCGTTGGCCACGCGACGAAAAACCGTGGATGGTCATTTTAAATTCATTAGGCGATTCTGAACGGGACCGTGAGACGGAACGGGGGGTGAGACGAGCGGGTTGCCGCTAAGGGGTGGGGTGGAGGAAGAGCGATTTACCGCCGCTTTCTGGCCGGGCCCGGCGTGATTCTTTGTAATTATTTTCAGTCTTGTTCCCTTCGGTGCCGATCAAAGCGTGCACGAGCCGGTGTGAAATTCTGAATGGAGCAGGCCGCATAATGGCTCTAAAATTCGTCGGTAATTACCCGGGAGTTCACCGGGTGCACGGGCCGAGGGGAAAAAATTTCAATTTACCGCGTACGAGAAAGGGTTCGCGTCCAGTATGAGAATAAATTGTTCCATACAGCAGCTCGAACCGCCACCCCCCTCTATTCTTCGACGATGTTTACCATTACTGCAAGGCGCCAGGTGGAGTTTGAGAACGTTTCTCGGTTACAGTTCTGCCGCGGTTGGCACGGCTTTAATTTATGATCGGTCGTAATGAGTAATTAGTGGCACGGTTTGACGGGCTTGGCAAATTATTGGCGCGATCGATTGGTAATAAAATTATCACAGAGATAATGCAGCCGAGAGTTTTTTGTTTCGAAAGGATTGCTGGATGATTGAACATTTTTTGGATAATTTATTTTGTTGCCACTTTTTCTTTTTATTTTAAGATGCATTCAGGCAACTGCATTACCGAAATTTTTGTTGAAGAGAATTAAATATTAATCTAGACATTTCTGTTATCCAAATACATGTTGCTTAACATATACATATAATTATTGAACGTCTAGTAATTACTAGACGGATTCCGTACAATTTTCCATTTATAAAAGTGCAAAATAATGACCGTTTAACGTAGCTCATTGTCATTCCACCTCGTTAAGTTCCAATTTAGAGACTCGTGGAACCTGCCCTGATCGATCCTTGGCCTGTCCCGCGAAATTTGCACGGGATCGACTTTTTCGACAACTGTCCCGATTGTTCCTTGCGTCTAAGTGTCTAACAAGCTCGAAGATACGTACGTGGCTCGTTTTGCTGCGTCGATCTTCGAGTTAATTAATTCGCGTAATAAGGGCGGGCGAACCGTGTGCACAGTCGTTCGCTTAATTAGGCAATGATCCGATTCGTTGAAGTTGAATGAGATTTTCGATCAATCTCCGGCCAGCCTAATTATCGCAATCGACCGGCAGATGTAAAGTTATCTTTGGCATCTAGGAATCTTTCACGATTTACGCATACATACTTCTTTGCCAAGGGGAGCTGGAACGACTCGACTTTGCTCGAGTTAATTTAATCTGCTGGGAACACCGAGCGGAGATCCTGCGCTGGCAATCGAATCGTCACGGTCGATTTATATCTCTCAGATTGCTATCAGCGATATTTACTTTCATCTGTCTCAATCGGGACGGTCTGGTTAATTGTGTTAAAATTGTATTAAGCGGCCCGGCCCTTACTTAGGGCGCACGTTAATTAAGAATCCACGGTTCTGGGAACTGGGCAGCTCCGTTTGCGAAACGGGGTGTTCCCGGGAATATGGTATACAGTTGAATGAAAAAATGTCAGACAAGTTCTGTGTCGAGGACAGACATTTAAATAACCGATGGCCGTGCTCAACATTTCGGGAAGCATAGGCGAAGATTTCTTATTTTTCGCCCATTCAGAGGTGCAGGACATCGAAGTGTTTCTAGTTCCATCTTTAGATATTTTTGATACAGAATAGTTGTTTTTAATAATAGGATATTTTATTATTAGTAGATCGCAAGGCATAATATTTGTGTATTCAAGATATTGATTCTTTCGCTCATTTTTTAAAGAGCAATTGTGAGCATATGCAATGGACAAACTGGAATTTAGATATTCAGACAACAATATCGAAGACAACGAGTAGAAAATAATTGGTCCACTTGGTACTGCAAAATACTATATTATTTTATACCTCAAATGAGAACCATTTTCGTTCGCGTGACTATTCCAGCAGGAACGACAAAAATGATTAGAAAATATAAATTAATTCTAATGGCAGCCTACTGCGTAAAATATGTGTTAATAATTCACTCTGCTCGCGAGCAATTCAACTTTCCCCAACAGAAAAAGCAAGAAAGCCCGTGAGAATTCGATGCACGGGTATTTGCATTTATCGATATCGAATGTAAAATTTCAGAAAATATCGAGTGTTTTATTAACAACCTCTCGTGGCGCGTCTACCACGGTAGAAAGAAAGAAAAGAACCAGTTGTACCTGTCACTACCCACCGGTCTGGCTTCTACACCGAAAAACTTTTGCAACGTAAATTGCCTTCGAGTTTCTGCGCTGCTTCTCGATAAAGTATCACGTGGCCAAAAGTCCGTGGTTCTTCGCGGCAACAACCCTTTCCCGTATCTCGTTGCATCTAGCGATGGGCATTCGATGCTATTTCCACGGAATTTTCAATCAAATTTATCGACGCTCCAGCCGTGCGTTCGGGGGATAATAAAATATCGATACCTTCCAGAACCAGCGAACTTTTCGGAGATGCAAACATGGAGGACGTTTGCCCACCTGCATGCTTCGCCCTTACAATATTTTGAAACCTTGACATCGCAGAAAACGAAAATTGAATGGAACATAAGCATACACGAATACCTGTAAAACGTTTTTAAAATTTCTTTTCGTCACATTTCGAGATACACGCAGCGCCAGGTGCTGTTAGAAAACACAGGGAAATTCTTTATATCAAACCTTTAGAATATTTCAATAAACACTCTGGTAAATTTCAACGGATGTATATTAATGATTTTTCTTCAAAGAAATTCCAGAATAAAACTGTACGTTTCAATATTTTCGTAGCACTTTTCAACGAAAAGCTGTCTCAATATTGAACTTACCTTGCTCCCATCGCTAGATTCAAAACGAGTCGACCCGTGTTTGCTGCAGGATCTCGTCGTTAGAATGATGTTACGAGGGAGAAAGCGAAACCACGGGTCTGACAGAGAGAGAGAGGAAGGTGAAAGGGGAGTGTAGAGAGTGTGTGAGAAGGATTGCCGGAGATGCTGGGTTCATGGTGACCTGTGACCCGCACGGTAACTCACCGCCCACGTTGCACCTGCTTCGCCGACTATCGTGCTGCTTTATTGGTTTATCTCGACTGGCTCGAGGGGTTTATGAACTCCCACAGGGTGAGATTTTACGTGAACCTCGGCCTCCGTGTACCACCTTCTGGGAACTGGTTATATGTAGGTCTTAATACTTTTATTCCACTCTTATTCCTCGTCGTTTTTAAGGATGGTCTTGCCGATATTGGAAGTTGACTTGCGTTATATTAATAATGGCCCAGAAGATATACATGCACAGGCATATAGATTTAATTGCAATTAAGCGCAATGTTCGATCTGTGTTCCATATAATTACAGGAAGGAACGATGTTAACTTTTATAGATAATCTATTTCTTGTTGTTGTTCGGTTTAGTATACGGAAGATATTATACTGGGTACGTACGTCAGTCTATTTGTTTCATTTTAAGATAACTAATTTCAGGCTTGAATTAATTCGAGAATCTCTGCTATTTTATAAAAATTAGATTTGATGCATCTTTGCCATTATAAACACCAGAGAGATTTTATCGTAATTCTTGGTAAACATAGGCTTAGAACAGAATAATGTTAAACATATAGTTCATAGTAATTGAATCCTCGAACTCTGTATTTAATATTTCATCGACTTTTGTTTCATTAATATTCTTTAACAATGCTTAACAAAATCCGAAATTCAAACACCAAGTTCCTGTATATTTATTTCAAACACATGGTGCTATTTGTAGTCACGTTGTTAATTAATTAATACCCAGAAGGCAGTGCATTCATTATTTAAAATTGTGGCCAGGCAATCAAGGTGCACATGAATAATAATTACACAGGAATCGATGTAGACATCAAAACGATTATTAGTATGGTTTCATTAAATGGTACTACGCATTTATATGCATATGGAGAAATATTCCTTGTACCTTCGGCAAATATCGACTCCGACTTTCGATTATCTTATTTATCGCCGCATCGGGAACTATTATTAGCAATAAACTTCTACTTTAAAGCGGGCACAGCCGCACAACGGACACACGATGCCACACACGATGCAATTCTGAGATTGTTGCGGCTGTTAGTAATTAGTCGTGCGATATGTTGGCAAAGTCGCCTCTGCTGAAACCGTTCTCGGTGGGATTTTTTTAGATAGAAAAGGAATGTGGACGACGAATTTTATCGATATCGTTGGAATTAATTATCGGTTGAACATGCAGGCGAATTAAAAAATCTGTCGAATTATGCGGCTCGATGCTTATTTAGTTTCGTGCGCCAGTGGTTTCTAATTAAAATTTCCTATGTTCCTCTGTTACTTTCAGCAGTTTCAAGAAGGGGAATTTTTGTTCGCCGACTTCGATTGAAACTTTTTATTTCATGCGGTTCTGGTTTAAATAAGAAATATCAGTTTGTAAGGGATTTGGCGTTGATAGGAAAATATTTATGTTTCTGGAAATAGACTTATTCATTAGAATAATGCAAGTTTTAGTAATCAAATATTTTCATGGTTGAATCAAGTGATTAAGAATTTAGACAAACTTTTAGATATTCAAGAAAAGACTAAGTTCTTTCAGCAGGGAAAATCTTGTTCCATTTTCATTTTACATTTTTCTTCGACGATGAAATTTCTATGCTCAGAGATATCAAACTTCAGAGAAGTTCCAAGGAGGGTGCAATTAAAATAAAAATAATACAGGATTCGAAGTACAGGCTACGTGGTCAAGTTGCATCGGAGTGCACAGCAATCTCGAGCACGATCGTGATTCATTCGTTTGATTTCAGTGAAAAATACTTGGTCACTATTATCTCAATCTTGCCAGCCGCTTCTTTAGAAAAGACGAATCGAAGGGACTGTTCCTTTCGTCGATAACTACGAAGATACCTGAGACGTTAGCAAAGTCTTTACGCGAACCATGCAGAAACTGGACCTTTGGCCTCATTCTTGTCTCAAGATTAATTCTTTTAAATTAATTCCTTTTATTATAGTATCGATCAAACAAGCTAATGATAGCCATCGACAACTTCTTATCGACTATTCGAACATTTTTAAAATCGAAATCAGCTTAAGAAATAAAAAAGACACAATTAATACCACTCTTGAGAATATATTCTTTTTCTTTTATTTTAACTATCTCGTCATCCCATGTTCATGAAAAATTGAAGCCCCTTTGGAATTATTATTTTCAATAAAACAATGTTCAAGACCAATATAATTGTAAGAACAACAAAAAATATACATCCCTGATACATTTAAGCTTCATGCAATTAAATTCTCGCAATCCTTGTGTCTGCTTGTTCCTTATCAAAATGGAAAATAAATGTATCCGCGCTCTAGAGTAAATTCGAGCCGAATTATTGGAATGTGTGCCCACCGCCGGATTCTCGTTTTCGATGTTAAAGAAAAAAAGATCTCGCAATAATTACACAGCTGGGGATCCGTGGGCGAGGTGACGCACGCGTGTAAATTATAATCAGCGCGAGCGATATCAATGTTGTTGCGCGCGCCAACGAAATTACCTGGACGCCCGCGAAATGTACACACGACGGGACCACACAGAAAAGCACCTGCAGTACGGCTTTGCACGTGATACACAGGGTAATACGTAAAGCCCGCGTCGCTCGACCGGACCCACGGTATAATTCGCGGCTTCCGGGCGAATGTTCAATGGCTTTGAGTAAGGTATCATCGAATTTCAGATTCGATTCAGCCGATCGTCAATCTACCTGCACCAACGGGTATAAATATGTAACATGCCGTTGGTGTCATTTCACCTCACGAACACTCTTCACATTTTTAGATTCGCCCCTTTTCGTGCCGCTATATTTTATATAATGGTCCATTAAACTAAAGGTGAAACTGGACATTTCTTGAATATTTTATATTCCGGTTATATTGGCAAATATTAATCACTGGATATTACTAAAGCTGGTTTCTCGATTACTTTAGAAAATGAGTAGAATAATTATATTTTTAAATCGATGAACCCCAGTTCCACTTTATAATTATAATACAAAGTTCTGTTTACCTTCAATTGTCCCAGATAATTATAAAATGGTCTCGAAGCAAATGACCTGCGAAGCCCCGAATATTTAAACAACCTTGCGTTTTAAAATAATAATCCACGCATCTATGCACCTCCGATATATGTACTCCACAATCG
This sequence comes from Nomada ferruginata, assembly GCA_963583965.1. Taxonomy (NCBI): domain Eukaryota; kingdom Metazoa; phylum Arthropoda; class Insecta; order Hymenoptera; family Apidae; genus Nomada; species Nomada ferruginata. The sequence goes on from OY757224.1 coordinate 9,782,578, forward strand.
ATTTCAACGCGATGAATATTTCAGCCGGACAGCCGTGCAAATTCGTAATATACTGTTCAGCATTCTCCGCCAGCAGTCATGAACAAGTTGCAATTAAAACATTGATCGTACATCAACAGAATTTTTCATCCGCCGCAAACAAAATGATCAAGAAGCGTTATGCCGAGCGGGTAACCTCTGGCAGGCTCTTTGCGAACCCACCAGACCAATCGTAATTAACGTCGCCGGTTTAATAGAGACAACGTTTTTAATTATTGTATTATATTAAACTGCCGATCGGGCGTAAGTGACGCCGATAAAAGAAGTCCAAGCCGAAGATACCGACGGGATTGACCCGTCAAACAGGTGATGCTGATGTTCCAAGCCGCGTGTCGGCATTTTTGTAGACGCTTCTGACCGCTGGCTACGAGTCGGGTATCTTCGATCGACCGAGCAAAATCGGATCGGGCCACCATCATTTCCCGTTGCCACGTTTCGGTCCCATCCGTTTCAGGCATTACTATCATCAGCATGGAACTTCTTCGTTGGATAGTATCGTCGCGCGAGATCACCTGTTTGCCGCGAGAGATAATAACAGGCTGACCGATTTCGTTTGATGCTACTAATATCGAAGGAAAAGGTCTCTTTCGAAATTCATTATTGGTATTGCCTGCATCTTACGGTGAACGATTCGATTGAAATATTGGTGAAAAAGGAGCGCTCTGCGGATCCTTTATTATATGTGAAGAACACAGCTGTGATTAATATAAACATTTTGGTAATACTGCTGTCGAATCCAAGGAATTCCTCTGTCGACTATTGCAATTGATTTTAAAAATTCTATAGTCTATATGATGTGGAAGGAATTATATTAAATACTGATTCATTTCTGTCGACTGTTAAATTTAATTTGCAAACCACGGAAGCGGAATCATTTTTCAGTTAAATATTTCTTAATTCTGATTCGATGTGATTAATCAACAACGCTTTAAAAAATGTTACAATTCTATTACTCCCGAATAAAGCCACGTCACGAAATGTATCTCGCGACCATTATAATAAACTTGTACATGATATACATCATGGTGCGTCGATCAAATCTCGTTGAAAGAGACGGGCGGGGGCTTAGAGTAAGACGTCACCGAGCGTAATCGAAGTTATGCATGCACGCGTTCGCGGTCAGCTACGGGCATAATTGATAGAAACGATTTTTTCGACGGTGCCCACCACTTCATTAAGTCCCTCGCGGGACCGAAGATTATCGATTTCGTTCGGTGCCGATATCGAAACACGAGATCATGATCTCTATCGGTTCACCGGCTCGAAATCGACCTCCCAACCGGCTGGCTGTCCGCCTCGCAAGACGAGAGGCAAAACGATCTGAACATAATGAAATAACCATAAACATGCTTGCACCATTATCGAAGCATCTTCTTCGGTGGCGGTCGAGGCAGGCCCCGGTGGTATCAACGCGAGGGTCCATTTCTGCGGGAGTTTTAATGCGGATTCTAAACAAATTCTTTGCCGTTTACGGCCAGGATATCGCGAGCACCCGATCGTTTCAATCGTTAAAATTCGTGGCACGTCGGATTATATCGTATCCATCCGTGGCCAGCGAGTACGGCTATCGATATGACTGTGGTGGAACGCGTGGGAAACACGAAAGTGATTCCTGTGTCCACGGAGCGGACAAGATTGCTCTTTTTAATGAATTAATTTCAGCCCCGATCGGGGAACGAGTTACTGGCGAATGATTTAATGAGAGAGGAGCCGAAGAGTCTTCGGGGGCTGGCCATTCGATCTGAATCTTCGATCGATTATATTGGGAGATACGAGCTGTTGAAGAATTACGAATTTTTATCTGGTTTTTATTATTTGGCAGCAATCGATTGATCCGAGTGGAGCATAGTTTAATACAATTCTGATAGCGCTAAATTATTAATCATAACCGCCACAAATATTGCATCCCTGGTAACTAGTGCGTTGCTAATAAAATATATATCATGTATTTTATTTGCGTTGCACTCTGGTTATTTAAATCGTTGAATTCGAGATAAGTACAGCACGACACCACTTTTCCTCAATCGACCCCCCGCAAGTTTAGATTTCACCAACATGGTCCCGACGTAATATTTGCATCGGAAATTTCTTGTTCTCTGCCGTACTGATTGGCGGGCAACAGTTAACAGCCACAGATAAGAGGGCGTAACTGAATGGGTGCCGAAATCACCGCCCCCGCAAGCAAGCAGAACAGTTTCCGTTTTCTTTGATGGCTACACGGAATGGTAGCTTATAATTGTTTATTCGGCGACAGTGAAATACGACAGTAATTTCGGATGTCGTTAAAGGCCATTAAGGGGAATAAGCACGGCGGCCAAGCCCGATACACATTCTTCCATCTTCCCCGTGGCGTAGCGTCGTAAATCCACGTTTATAGCCGTCGAATTCGAACCGCGAATTCCCTCGTTCCACTATTCGAACGATCCTTTGAAATTCGGGCATGATTATTGCCTTACAATGTCGGCCTTTAATGGCTGGATACGTGTAGAAACAAAAATAAGTAGCCGCGGCCGTATCTGCCTCGTAAATCGTACGGCAGGAACCGTGGTACAGGTGAATCGTTGACTGAAAAATAAGCTGGAAGTCGGCGACAAGATTGTTTGGTAGGAGGCTTTATTTTTTAATATATTGTTTTGTATGTTATTGGTATTTTAAGTAGGTTTAATGAATTTGTAAGAGAAGTTACCATTTTTACAAGTATAATAATTTTTGTCAGTGAAAGTAATTTTGATAAATTTTAGAGATTTAGTACAGCCTTTTGTGAATGATCACATAGTCTGCCTAATTATTTAAACGCCACAAATACATAACGAACGAAATTGCAGTACAGTGGAGAAAGGGTTAAGGAATAATCCTCCAGAGCCACTGTCGTTATTCTCATACTTCTTTCAATAATTCCCATCGCCAGAAATACCTACTAAAAATCCTCCACCATATTTTACTCCAAATATCCCAAAGTTTCCACCCACTCTATTCTATAAACCTCCCATTTACACCAATATTTCCATCAACCAGTCTATCCTTATCGCCGACTTTCCCTTTCGAATCTCAATCTATTCTGCCAATTTCCGCCCATCGAGAATCGCACGTCATTCATCACACCGTGTTTCGCGAGGACGCTTGATTTAAACACCCGTAAAGTTGTCGCATTTACGAAACATAAATGCTAATGCCACACAGCAGTGAGCAGAGGTCTGTATCCGGTGATGAATAGCGACACGCGTGCTCGGTGTTAGCCCGGCTTGTTCCCATATTTTTTCAGCCCCGTGAAATTAATTGGAAATTAAGCGCGCCGCTATGGCACCGTTGATTCGTCGTTTTCGGACCATGGATCTCTTACTCTCCCTCTGTCTCTCCTTTCCTCGTGGACCTGGCTCTCGATGTATATCTCTGATCTACGACAGCTCGTTTCTAGTTATTGGCCGTTCACGGAGAGATCCCCTTTCGCGTGGATCGGCCGGGCATAAATTACAGGGACGTGGAAACACGGCTGGAAAGCTTCGGGACGCGATTCGCGCGCGTCGAGGGTTGAGCCGTGAACTTTTATTGCGCTGACGGGAGAATATAAATTCAATTAAGTCGACGAAGTGAGACGGCGCGATGTGTTTAACGATTGTGGGACACGGGGTATGCAACGTGGGATGAATTGCAATTGAATTTACGGACGGGCGAACGTAGTTGCGAATATTAGACTGGAAAGTGGTTTTTTGGGATTGCGGGTTCTGTGGAATTAATTTCCGTTCGGATATCGACGGGAATATTCTGCGAGACGATGGCGATTATTGAATGTGCCGGGTGAATTGAATTTTACGTGAGGCATTGTTCGTTTCTGCTTAGGGATATATGTATTATCATATAACGGACAGCAGACGAAAATTAGTTTACAATTTAAAATAATACCGAACGTTGCGAGTACTTTCCTTTACTGTAAATTATAGAACGCAGTGTCGATAATTAAGAGGCATTTCAATTGCTCGATTTCCTTAATTTGAAATATCTCCCTCTCCAGTAGCTCGTATAATTAAACCCTTAGGAAATTTTTATAAGTAACCCCAAATATTGTAATCAACGTTGGACAATAGTTCTGAGTGCCTCATTAAGCTTAGTTGGTGTCTTTCATTTTGAAAAAGAATCGTACTCTCGAAATTACACACTACGCCATTGAGGAAATTCGATTGTGGGGTGGTTCATAATAATCCGATCGATTCTTGAACACAGGCCTGTTATTAGAGAATTTTATGGATTGGCACGGATTGTAATTTGGTCTTTATCGATGATTACTTCGGCTCGTAGATTTTTATGGTTTCCATTGACCGGATGATTGGGCATAGATTGGTAGGTGAACATGGCGCAGGTATATAGGTGTTAAATGGTTTCGGCGGTTTGTCGAAACGAAATTTCTTGCGATAATTACCGGTCAGTCTATGGATGAAATATCGTTAATGCCCAATAAATTAAACGAATAAACGGCTATAACGAACCACACGAATAATCGTTTCGGCCACGATCGAATATTGAGAAGTTTCATAAATACATATTTACGGTTCGCAGCTGTTTCATTGAATAATATAATTAAAAACAAATCATGATTTAATTAGCATTGAAATATGAAGTTCTTAAAAATGTTATCTGGTTCAATATTTTGATTTATTCTTTCGTCTACGTAAATTCTACGGATTTCAAGTCCCAATTTTATGTCCCAAATATAAAACAAATGCGTTTGATATTTCGTTCTGCAGTCGTGTAATATTTTCCGTTCTTCGCTCCGGTTAATTAACACTACATAAAGAAAGATTTCACGCGCTGGCATCAATTGTGAACGATCCCCGGAACAAGGCTATCTTTCCTCTTTATCCCGGCTGCAAATTGATTCCGTTGCAGCGGCGATATTTCATACCGTGTCGCGTTCTTCATCTGTCATTCTCGCTGTTCTCTCCTGCACATGAATCACGGCTGCTCTGAAAGAGAATCATTTCACCGACAACTTATGAGCGTTGCAAACCGCCAGTACTAATGAATGAACGGAAGCCACATGCATACCCGGATCGTCTATCCTGGCCAAGATGGTAGATAAGATTCAATTACGTGGGGGAAAAGCTGATGCAAATAAAGATGCACAATCACCTGATATTTTAACGTCTGCTTTGAGATTTCACCGCGTCATGTGGTTCCTTTCGTCGGGTTTAATATTAGCAAAAGTGGTGGCGTTGAGCGTGGCCATATTTTAATTTGATCGAGATGGACGGATTCGAGGGCGAACAAGGGAAATAGAAAAGATAACTCCTAGATTTGCAATTAGTTAGAACGAGTTAGACGAAATGACAGTGGAAATTAGAAAGTAGATGACACGATGAAATAATGACAGGGATTGGAAATATTTTTTGGGTTTAGGAGTTAATAGATTTATATAATATACGGTATAAAGGTAGAATTATTATTTCTCTTGTATGTTAAATGGTAAATAAATAATTGCAACATCTATTGCGTTTCTTTCTATGTTATGGTTCAGGCAACATTCGTTGTCTACAAAAAGCAGACACAGAACTGCTCTGACAACGCCACGTAAAAATAAGCCGAAGTACTAAAGGCCCAGGTTTCTTGCTGAAAATTCAAAAATGTCGATGCAATTCGACATGGTCGAATACATAAATCGTGCTCTCGTCCAGTTTCACTTTGAGATAACGAGTAAAAGAACAGGTTCTGTAAGCGGCTGTAGACGCTGCTGGGCGTTACATTGTAAGGGCGGTGATGATCGTATGATAACGCGTAACCTGGTCTTACATCTCGGAGAATCATTGTAGGACCTTCAGTCGACGCACGCCATTTCCGGCATATCTTGCACCGTTACGTGCAAAGGAAGGGAAATTTCCTGATATCGGATCAGGGCAACGTAATGACGTTCGCTTTTTATGCAACGATAAGAAAAAAAGAATGAAAGTGTTAAAAAAAAAAGGAGAATATCTCTCCACGTTAAATAATAATAAATAATACCACGATAAAAATGATATAGACATCCCTGAACGAGGTATCGCTTGAACGTAAAATGAATATCAACCCACTGGACAAGAATCCAATTGATCTAATCTAGGGGTAGAGGATCTATGGTATTAACCCTGGAACCGGTCGCCAAGGCTGTTTCCTCCCTTCGCGACCTGGCCCATTTTTCAAAATCGTAATTGCATTTTTTATCCTGCTCGCGGCCTACTGGCCCCCTCGTCGTTCCTCATCGTGTTCTTTCTGGTGTGCTGCGTTGCTGCTGTTGCTGCCACTTCTGCTGGTCCCGTAGCCCGGGAGGCAGGCATCCATATTCATGCAGAATAAGGTGCAATTAAACTACAGGAGGTGTCAGCTACGAGGAGGGCATTAATCACGCAACAAAGCCGCATTTGACGCAGTAACTGCCGCGGATACCATTACACGCGGACCACATAATAAGCTGCAGTACAACGAAAAAACAGTACATTACGAAAGGGTAATTTCGATAGTGAATTGGTGATAAGTCGTTGGTCCCATTTAAAATGCTGCCCCTGAAATTTCGTGACGATTGATCAGCGTTCTCTTCGGTGATTTACTTATTTTAGACAAAACATGCTATAGGTATTTAATTGAAACTGTAAATATCTTAGATATGTTGGTGAAAGTCAAATTTACCAAATTTACAAAAGAACTGTTAGGGAAAAAAGGTAAAGAAACGTATAAAATATTTAATTTATTATTCTTCTTTATTCAGATTATATGTATATTGTATCATATATACGTATTTTTGTAATTTTAAGTTTGTGCAGAATTTTTGAGGCGACAGAAATTCGGAACGTTTAAATTGTCTTTTATTAGCGTACAATCGATGAAATAAACTTTAAAAAGAGTTCATCCACTAGCCCCTTAAATATCCATTTTATTTCCAGACGTACACCGTGTACGAAGAAGGAAGCGATCACGTAATATTCCACGCGATTCTTGCCCCTCCTGTTTGTCCCAATTTTTAGTCAGTATTCCATGAAAATTTCATAAGGTAATTCAGGTTTAATTCAGGCGCCATACCAAGCATCGAGCACGACGGTTGTACGCGTGTAACCGCTTTTATTTTTGTTTCCTTGTCGTGCGACATAATACACGGCAATGTAAAAATGCTCCCAAACGCTTGAGCAAATTATACCGCAGGTGGTCCACGGGAGGGAAAGTAATGTCTACATTTACACGCGAGCATTGCAAATTGCCTGGTGAATTTATTACTTATAAATGTGAGATTATTCGACGGAAATTCATCTTTATTATAAGCACACACGCGCACGCGCACACACCTGCCGAGGTTGCAGCTTAATTTCTTTTCAGCGTATTTCTGCCCATGATTGATAATAATCGGTCAAACCACGTTGCGGCGTGACGGCGGCGAGAAGTCGATGTTTAACGAAACAAAATCGGCGACGAATTATAGCAGAGCTAATCATTGGCAAAATAAGCGGCTGTCTAATCTCGAAAGTTCAAATTGGTCGATGATTCAGGAAGACAGCGATTTATCTCTGCGATATACCTATGTATATCATTGTGGCCTCCCATCGAAATTGCTTGATCAGTAGCCTGAGACGATTAACTCGTTCGATCATTCAGAATAACAGTGTTCCCTTACATAGGTGGAATAATACCTATCGATTATATTTACTTATTACTTAAAATTCAGTTCCATTTTATAACATCATTGGTCTCGCATTTTCCACTTTCCCGTACAATTTAAAAGCTTACAGTAGTGCTGCTTTCTTAAATAAATTCAATAATGTAAAGTGGAATCCAGATATTTCAATTATTATGATGTATCACGGTTAAGTAGAACAAGACGTCATCGGTCAGACACGACGTATAATCTATACATTATTATTCCCTATTTCCAGCAGGTTTATATAGTCAACCAAAAGTATTCCACGCTCATAACTGCAATATTATCGTTCAATCTATCAAAGAAAAACGCCCCAGTCTCTCCACGTTTCATCCCCTGGCACCGATCTCGAAGTCTGCCAAAAATGTTACGCAAAAATTCCACTAAGGTGCCCAGAAGCGATCGTCGAACAGCGGATGTCAGTATATGAGCCAGTGGAAGGAAGCTGGCATCTCCTCACTCGTAAACAACGAATCCTTTTCTGAAGGGACGAACGAAGCCCGCGAAGTGGCGCATCTGCCGGCTCGTTATCTAATGGCGGCTCATGCCCGCCGATAATTGAGCCCACTGCCACCCGAGGCGAGGCCCGAATAGACATGGCCTTATTAGGCTCGATGCCACGTCGTCTGCGGTAGCAGGGCTATGAATCGCCGTTATGCATCGATTCTTGATTAAAATCCACCCTTAGGCTGCCACCTCATTACGCCTTCCACCCTCTTAGCTTTCGACTTTCCTCGAGACGCCGGTTAATTTTACATTCGCGTCAATTTAAACCGAAGCTGAGGAGCTATAACGGTACAGGGAGGGGACGAAATTGAAGGGAATATCAGGTGCATAAAGGGTTACCCCAGGTGAAAATACGGTATGGTGTTGTATTGATATTGTGTGTCGAGGAGTGGCTGGGTTTTGAGATATGTTTTATTCCCAGGATATGCTTTATTTGTGGAGATTCATTCAAATCATATTTTTGTTTATATTGTAGTTGCAGTTTAGTTTAAAATAAATTCAATTAATTGCAAACTGCATTTATATTGTTGAACTGTACTATTGTGTATTAAAGTTAATATTTCAATCAGAAGGAATTCTTTTGGTAGATAAAGGACTAATTAAATTATTATGCGATTCGTGAATATTAACATCGGCATACATTTTGACAACTTTCAAACAGTATATTAAATTAAAATTGTGGTACCCATACAAGGTCCCATAATTGCACGTACACCATGCTGAAATCCGATCGCCATCCCTGTAACGTTAACTTTATTCAAAACGAAATTATCCAAACCTCTTTCGCGAGAACGGAAACTCGCAAGGACGCTAATAAAATTGTAGCGAGCTGCAGAAGGGTCGAGTTACAGGCCACCCAGAACAGTTTCAATCCTCTCGAACGATTCGAAGCAATTTATTGATTCGTTCATTTTATCGATGAACGCTTCTTAACAAACTTTTCGCATAACTTGCACCGTCCTGTTGGATAAGCAAATTGTTCTCAGGTCACCGGGTAAGCTTATCTACGATACAATTACGATATCACCGGTGTTACAGACTGTGGTTGAATCGACTGATAGAAACTCTCCTGAAGTGGCCTAAGTTACGGGGTTGTAATTCTCCTGTGGAGGTGTCCGTGTGCATAGAGGTGGACAGCTGCAATAAATATACGCAAACTGCATCGAATTGCATCACGAAGGAAGCGTTGGATACGAGCCAGCGTACGCCTTTTGCTGTATACAAATAGATCCCTTATGAACGTCAGAATGTAAATTATTAGCTTCCTTTCTTTTCTAGGAAAATCATGGTTAATTAATGGATGCCAGTTGTACTTAGCCAATTTCAATGGGAAACGGATCCCTTAATGGAGAAAACAACATTTCTTTTATGATTTCGAGAAATATGAGAATAATTAATGCTCAAAGTGTCTTTATTCATTCATTCATGATTATATTCCAGTCAAGCTACTGTAATATACTGTACTTTATATTTACTTCAATTCCACGTTGAATAAATTGAACGTAACAAGTGTAATAACAATTGAAGGGAAACGAATAGCAGCGCCGTTGACAAAGAATTAACTGGCCATTTACGTGAAACCGGGTCTTACATAAATCTGAAAAAAAATTTGCGCAACCGAAACAATCGAACCACCGTCGAACACTTTCACCCGAAACCGACAATAATCCTGGCCATCTTTATGGCGAACACTTAGCATGTCCATGGGGCTGTTGAATAAGGGAACGAATGGAAATACACAGACGCGTGTAAATAATGCAAAGCAAGGAACGATCGAGAAATTGACGGTCTCCGGCGGTGGCCAGCGATCCGTATTCACCGATTTTTCATACAATAACCCATTTTCGAGAGCGACGCGGCCTCGTCTGCATATAAGATGATATCGAGGCGTATGGTTTCTCCACCCTCGGGGAATCGAGCGAGATCGTGTCAATAAATCGGATGGCGTGCGCGAGAGCCAGGCCAAAGAGAAAGAAACACACCGACCGATGCAATGGGGAATACGAGCAACAAGAGGGCATCTTGAAAGATCGGCAATGCACAGTGGCTGGGAGGCACGATTGTACACGATCGAGAGCAACCAGTCACGCATTTGGAAGATTTTGCTCGAGGTTTCAGGAAGCATTTTGCACCTCCTCTAATCCAGTTACGAAGGCAAGCATCGACATCTGTTCTCCACCTCGGGGCAATGTTGCGAACTTTCCAGTTCCGGTTGCTGGTTTAAACGAGGAATTTCGATGTTAATTTTCGTAGAAGTTCAGTGTAATCGAAACTGCGATACGTTTGGATAATTGTGGGCAATGAAATATTATTTCTGGACGCAATCGAATGTAATAGAAATAATTATACCGTGAATCGCGTGGTTACAAAATTGTATTGGTAAATTGCAATTTGATTAGACAGGTGTAAATTACAAATTTCGCATCAGAGAATAATATAATCATACCACTGTTATTAATCATTCCAAACCTCCAGACTGTTTAAATATTTCCACCCTTTGGGCTACTTCAGCATTCCGTTAAACAAAAACACCGACATTTTTATCGTCAAACGTACATCGTTCGATGAATAATTTATTAAAATTCTCCGTCCGAAGTCCTTCGAGAAACAAGGCATCCAAGTATCCGACTCTCAGAATTGTAATAAAAATCGAGTTGCGTTCAATCGATCGTACACGCGGAGCAAGATCTAACGAAGGAAAAAATGGATCGTCGAGCTTTTTTGCCGATCAGCGTGCAACGAGTCATTAGAATGGTACGCCAGGGCTCCAGGGGAATTTCGACAGCGGTAATAATAATCTAATAAATCGGCGGTGAAGACGTACGCACGTCCGAGCTCGCCCGGCGAATCGGACCACTTGCGTTCGAGCTGCTGCATTCCCGATTCGATGTTTACGAGGTCGTCCCCTCGAAATTTATGAAAATTATTCGCGGCTACCCCGATTTCGCGTATTCATGCAGCGCAACCTCTCTCGTTCGGCTCTCCAACGGCCGACATCCGGCCGGACCTTGTGCGCCCATTGTTCTGCCTCGCGACATGTCGAAATTTCCATACGCGTCGCGGGGTTATCCAATAAACTCGGACAGTGACATTCCCGCTGACTCTACTCAACTTACTCACCCGGAAGTTTCGGTTGTGCCCTTCCATTTGCCGCCGTGTGCCTCGTTTTCTCTTTCATGCACAGCGCTCGTGGATTATACCGATGCTGCCTCGTGCCATTGTTTCACTTTGCGCATGAATCGCGACGGGCGTGGTGCTACACTTATGCTTGTTCCTATAGACGATATTTGCTATTTACTGTGCAACATTTGATTGCAATTTAACACGGATTAATACGAAAGATATTATGCCATATTTCGGTAAACTTTTAATTGTACACAATTACGAATTATTTGTATGAACGAGTATTTGCAGTCTCGATTTACGAAATTGTTACCGTAACAGAATTGCAAACGAAATTAAATTGATTTGGTTGTAAACCCTGGAAGCTCAAATATCTTTGTGCAATATTATTTCATTCGTTCGAATAAATTTTTAATTGTGGAATACTCCTATACAGCGTGATGTGTGCTTTTGTTGGAGTTTTAATTGGCAGGAAATTAGTAAATGGCTGTTGAACATACTTTGCCAGGTATCGTTTATTGAAACGTGTTACTTCGCCTGCATTTACTTTCTTCCTGTTTACTTTGCACATGCAAACACGAATGGGTTTCTCGCCGGACGGAAGAGGGAAATAAAAATCGAGAATCGAATGCATCGAATGTGTTTCCATCGAGATAAAAGCGAGCATTGCGGTGACTATCGTCTCCCTTCGCTGAACATGTTCTTCATATCCCACGGGTCTCGCTGCTATCGGCGTTTCTTCATCCGTGACCGGAAATATACTTCTTGCCGTGTAAAAAAACGAGATGTGGAGAACCGTGTGTCGACCACAAGCTCATCAGCTTTATTGTACTCCGGCGGGTGATCGCATAATTTCAACCGCCTGAACATCTCCCCTTTCTTTCGGCATGGTGCGGGCAAAAAAATTGGTAAGGTTGCGAAATTCGTTCCATTCATATATTACGAAATACAAATACAGGAAACGAAAATGATTAACAGAGAAAAGTACCTTACATCTGTGTTTCATTTCTACGTAACTTAATTATATGTATATCAGCAATTTCTGTAAAATATGCTTTAATAAGGAACAACTAGAATTTTATAAATTATTTCGTCCTCGCTTCTGCATTAATCTATCAAATATTAATATGATATATTCTCTGAACTTCTTTAAGATTTACATACAACGTGACATAAAATTGATTCACTTGCTGTCCCAGAAATATTTCTCCGCTCAAATGATTAATTACCGTGTCTCAGAAATTTTGTCAAAGGTTCTGTTTTCTCTCGCATCTCACAAAAGTGTCCCAATAACTGCAGTGCCACAGAAGGGCCCACTTTCTCTATTCGAATTTCCACTAACTTCGAGAGCCTCCCGAGTTCCGAAACCTCATCCCCGTAATTTCCCCTGTCAAGGGAAACTAATCACTCGTGCAATCTACAATACCCTCGCCTCCTTACCTAGCCCGCAGATTTCCAACTTCTGAATCCCACCGAATCGCTGTAATTCCGACCTGGCGGAAGCATGCTCGCCCAACGAAGCACCGGAATCTCGAGCAAACAGGGATTTGCGCAAGTTCGCGGATAAATCTGCGAGAAACAGCCACTTTAAAGAATCGATCGAAGCGAACCGTATTAAAGATGAAGCAAAGAGAGAAGGAACCACCTGCATGCCCACGCAGAATTTGCCGAAATGCTCGGGACATTTCTCCGTTGCTTTTTCTGTTTTTCAGATTGCTTGTGATTCACGCGTTTCGATCGGACGGCACTTTTATTCGCGGACCAGATAACGCTAATGGCGTCCGCTAACTTACGCGCTTCCATGGACTCTGGTTAACCGGATGCTCGCTTATCCAGCAGCCAACCTGCCAGGTGAGCCACCTGCTGCGAGTAACCTGTGCCGAGGGCGTCCCTAAATCCCAGAAATGGCACGCTAGGGATCGTTTCGCTTCGTATTCTCGGCTCCCCCTCATTTTTTCCACCTACAGCTCCTTCCACGACATCGGAATGTGAAATTTGGGTTGGGCGTGTCAACTGCGTTAGTTAATGGGCCGGGTCTGCTGTTTGGACTGATTGCGCTATTGTAATTGAAAAGGCACTGCGTAATTGGGGTTGGTTTTGGAGAATTTGTGGATGGTAGGGAACCTTGCTAATTTTCGGAATAATTATTGCGGCGCTAGAATTGACGAAAGTGTATTTATAAATTTGTCTCATAGTGATCTGATCGAAAGATAGAATTTTTAGTTTCAATAAGAACATTGCCGTCTTTTGTAGAATATTCTTAGCAAATTCTTAGTAAATCTTATTGTTAGTAAATGTAAATAACTAAAATTATGCGAATAAATTGTTGTTCTAAAAAGAAATTTTAAGTAAGATCCTCGCAAGCACCTGCTTTCTTGACTCCTCTGGCTGCAATTACAAAGTCTCACCTTAATGATCCATTCTGCCTGTCTTCGCGATTGTCTCCGCCTCCTTTGTTAACTTCTTTGCCGGAGGATCTAATTAGAAGCGACATTGTTGACATTCTGCCTCCTTTCCCTTTGACTCACGCATAGAACCCCCGTTGTTCTATTCAACGCGGTGCACTCACTTCCCAGAAACATTTGCAAGTATTATGCACAACTCACAGAGAACCCGTATAAACTGTATACGAACGTAAATAATATCTGGGTTGAATAAAAGCCATGAAACAAAGTGCACCTGTTCGTTCCTTCGACGAGCGAACCACCAGAGCCGGGGAGAAATAAAAATTTTAATTAAAGCCCAACTACACTTCGTCGTAACGCTTCTGCTTAAGTTTCTCCTTTGTCCGCGACGGTATTAAATTATTTGTTAAATAGACCGGTGGCTCGGTGATTTCGCTTTGAAGGCCAATTAAAGCAGATCCAAAAGATCCCCCACCCCGCGCCACCCTTTTCACCGATCGGGGTCCACTAAATTATCGCTTTTTATGCCGCCAGCCATTGAAGGTCTTTCGCGTCCGGTTAAAATTTTATTTCCCTTCGTTACTTATTCTCGGGCGATTCAGGATCCCGCGGCGCGACACGCAACATTCTCCCGTTGACGCTAATTGAACGAGGGGGGCCAGAATAATGCAACGATCTATCGGCGACGCCGCTCCCAGCTTTTCCCGCGGGAATCAATCCGGAACGCTTCCACGGCGGAGAACCGTCCGACGTCGATTCCATTGCTTAATAGACGGCGCTGGTTGAATCGAGGAAACGCGACTAATTTGTGGCTACACGTGATTGACACATCCAATTTCCGTCAGCCGTACCATCGATCTTATTGCGCGTACCGATTTGGGAAGGCGATTAATTGTTGCCTCGAAAGTCTACTTTCTAGTTTGAACATAAAATATAATGAGAAGGGACAGGCAACATTTGTTCGACACTCGTCGAAAGTTCGAATTGTAGCTAATAAAAGAAAGATGATAATAATAGCAATGGCAGAAGGAGAATAGAAACACCGGTCCACAGAAAGTTAGTATCGTCGGGATTAATCAGTGTCAGAATTTTCTGACGATCTCTCTCCGTGACTCTGGCAATAAGTGACAAAGGCATCGAAAATCCATTGTCCCGGAACGCTTTCCCCAGGGAACAAATCAGAGGCAACGCACGCGAAAACGAGGATTTATAGCCCGTAGAGAGAGCAGGAACATCGAGGCACAGATATCCAGAAGCCGCAGGAATTGCCTCTTCCGAGGCGTACAGCGAAAAGGGTTGAAAAACGGCAGAAATATTAAAGGTGCACGCGGAACGAACAAACGAAGGCAGGAGAGAAGGCAATGGAGAAGAGCCGAATAATAAAAGCACAGAGAATGTCTGTCCTGTTCTGTGTGCCAGCAGTAATTACTTCGCGGCTGCAACCAGGGGGACGATTTTTCTCTTTTGCCAGCGTGTTAAGTGTGTTCCTTAATTGAATTTAAGGTTATTTAATATGCTTTTAGCCAGCTATCTGGAGCCCCTTACATACTTCTGGAAACACGAGGGACTCGATCGATCGAGGTAGCTGTGCCAGTACCTTCTCCCCCTCGAAACCACCGGCAAGCTTTTCTCTTCCATCGTCGGCGGTCCGTCTACCAAGCGAAACGTCACCCATAAACCTGCTACGTCCTGAATTATGTCGGGGCCTTATCGAAAATACGGGGCTTAATTTCTGCTCGCCGTCGTTTCGATTACAAAGCGAGAGGCAGGCTCGCCAAGGGAGAGATTTAATTGATACGAACAGCCAGTCGATTGTCTCTCGGCCCTTCTTGCGCCGCTTCGGCCAGGCTGCTGTAAATCCACGAGAAACTAACGATTCCACGCCAGACTATCGCTATTTGAAGGAATGTCGTTTTATTTCAGCCGATCGGGTACGGTGATTGTTGTACAACTTTCGGCGCGAAGTGAAATCAAAGATATTTGCGTTGAACTTTAAAGTATAGTAATAGGGGAATTCTTTGTGAATGGTTTAGAATGAAGCTTTTTAATCAGAGTGAATTTTAGATGGGCAGTAAGTTTGTTTGCAGTCGTTTGTGGGTGGGTAATCTTATTTTAATATTTGGTGAACATCCCCATAATATTTGAAATCAATTAACACGTATTGTAACTTCTTTCTAGTTCTTATTTCATAGAAATGTTACATATCACCTTTATTTCTCCGATCCATACAAGTGCAACGAAATTCGCCGAGAATACGACCAGATTTTCCAATCCCTGAACAATTATTTCACTGTAAGCGTGACATTTTTCAGGCCGCAGCCGCGAAATTAATCGACTGCTGAAAAACTAATTTGAATATCAAATGACCGGGCTACCGTGGAGTAAATTACGGAACTCGGCCGCACGCCTTGACAAGAGGCTCGAACGACATACGCCAAAGTATTCCGCGAATACGCGTCTTAAATCAGGCCTGCGGTATCCGGTCGCCGTGTACACAAGGGGACAAGCAATGGCGTCCACGACCCACGGACCGATTTACGGGGTGGTGGTAAATAGCCGGTGTAATTTAGCCTGACCGAAAGAGTTAGTAAATAACCGACTGGTTAGCCGCTAATTATCACCGGTCCGCAACGAAATATCGACCTGGATCAACCCTGTGTCAGACGACTCGAACCAGAATCCCCAGTCGTCAACATAACTTCTTAAAGATCCTCGATGTTGCGTTAAAGTACGCAGGTGAATGAATCTTGAAATAAAATGTACTTCTTTGTACAGGATTTTTATTCGCATTTGTCGAAGTCAGAAATTTGTACAGGTGAATATTTAAAACTGTATGAAACTATTGCATTAATCTCTGCATTTCTGATTGATGAAAAAACAGGTGGAAATTATTTCAGGAGGTAATGACAATCGTTTACAGGTGGC
This sequence comes from Nomada ferruginata, assembly GCA_963583965.1. Lineage (NCBI taxonomy): Eukaryota > Metazoa > Arthropoda > Insecta > Hymenoptera > Apidae > Nomada > Nomada ferruginata. The sequence continues at coordinate 9,799,228 of OY757224.1, forward strand.
TCGGCCTCAATGCTCGCCCCCTGATATTATCGAATTAAATTGATCAAACGATGCAACAAATTGTATGTACGGAACCCACTGTGTAACAGAACCAAGCAAAATTGATTAATCCTAATTAAGTTCAATTTCCTATATCTTGCGAGCTTCGCCCGACTGTATAAATTCAGTTTATTAAACGTATACAAAGCAGGTGGTCTGGCCACAGGTTGGAAACCGGGTGAACTCGACTTCGTATCGGTGCTGCTTATTATTTCGGACGGAACACGCTGCCAAGTCTTTATGTAAGTCGACGTGGTGTCTATCAGTCTGACACAGAACGCGGTTGCGATCGTTAACTCGAGCACGAACATCTCTGCGCGAATGAAAAACCAACTTATTTTAGTCGTTCACGACTGAAGTTTTGTTGCTGAGGCTAAGAGATTAAATTATAGCCAGCTCTTATATTCGTATAATAATCATAGATTGCTAACAACCTCACTGATATGCTGTTTCTTGTTCGAAGAATAAAAATATTGAAAATGATTTCCATTTATATTTCACATCGAATTTAATATTTTCTAATATAATCTCTAATTTCTGTTATTTGGATATCTGAATCGGATCCAGTTGTTTAGATTGAAAACGGCTATTGAGGTCGACGGTGCAATTTGCTTGGGCATCGAGATAATGAAATGGACGAGCACTGAAACGTGAAAATTGGAGAATTTCGACATGGTCCGCGGGAGCAGAGCGTTCGAGGTATCGTATTTCTCGTTGAATATAATTTATTCCGACGGGCGAACAGTCAAAGATTTCTACATTCCGTTCTACCTGCGAGTCTTCTTTTTTCAAATTGCCAAGCCGGAAGATTTTTTCTAGGGAGGCGATGTTATTACAGAGCAGCAGGGTGCCCGACTATTTCGTGTTACTACATCCGAGTAACAATTACACGGCGAGTAATTATATTTCACTCGTTGATGCCAGTTGTACGTGAGATTGGCCCGGTATCATTTGTCTGTCAAGCGATGACACGAATAATTAACGTTCCTCTGCAATGGCTTTCATTAAACAGCTAATCAGATGGTGCAGGGAACGGTCGTCAACGTCGACGATCATTTTTCGATTTGTGAGTCGATTGATTTAAATATAACTCTAGTGAAATTGTTCAGTATTTTTGGAGAACTTTTTAATATTTTTATAGAAATTGTAGATACGAGACTTTAGGAGGAGATATAGATCCAATACGTTGTACAAATAATGTAACGTAGAGACTTGAAGGAATAAAAGGAGTACAAAATAATTAGTAACAGTAAATATTAAAATTTCTCAAAGAATCATCCTGTTATTCCCATATAAAAGAAACACATAAAAGAAATCCATTAGAAAGACATTAAAAAAATATTTCCAGCTAATACTAAAACGGTCCACAAGGTATATACAAATAAAATTCTTGAGGAAACTACCACAAGTACAAAACGTATCTCGTAAAAAAGAAATAAAAAATCGTGACAATAAAATATTCCACCCAGAAGAATAACACATTCTACAACCAATACGAAATAGAACCACGCTGAAATGTGCCACTGGGCCCACGCATCGTCGTTGATAACACGATAAATCGCGTTCCAAGACGCAGGTGGTAACCACGTCACAGTTTCACCGTAGCCCCGCCGTCGTGTCAACTTTCGATAATTAATCAACGACGGTAGATTACTATCGCGGTTGAATTATCTACGTGTAAACTAGCCCCGTGCCTTGTACCTCCATTGTACGGCCACTCAACCCTTCCATTGTGACTGTATGAGAAATCGTCCGGCATTCGAACGGCGTTCTCGGGTTTTTGTTTTACCTGGGATGCTTCCTGCGAGACGCGTGCGGACCTCCTGCCTCAGCTTCCCTCGCACGGAAAGCAACGCGTATCGCTGTGGTACCACGTCAGAAGGAAAAGGTGGATCGGTGTGTTTGTCACGGCATTACTAAACGCCCGCTGGAATATCTCGTCTCCGTGGCGCGACGCAGTAAATTGCTGGGAACGAATGGGAGGCGAGTGTGAAACGTGATATTTACATTGTAAATAGTTTTACAGTCGCACTTCCTCATAGAGACGTGAACATTTTTTTAGCCGTCGTGAGAACCAGCGAAATTGCCTCGTCTTTTACGTTTGAAATATGTCTCTCGGACGATGTTGCTTGTTACCGTTCGTTCTACATGGAAACGTAAAGGCCATTTTGTTCGATGGATTTAATTCGTATTGATTTTATAAGGAGCTGATCTCACACTATTATTCATTGCTTAAAACTAATTACTTACATATTCTAAGAATTTTACAAGCATACGATTAAACGGAATTTACCAGCCAGGCGGTTTTTGACTTCATGAAAATGTCCACCGTGTTTGTAATTACTCGAGTGGCGTAGATAACATTGCTCGAGGCAACATTTAAACCAGTTACGTTCTATCGCAAGATCTACACCAATTATGTAAATCCTCCGGCCAATTAAGTTTTTAATTTTTTAGTTTCCTTTTGCCTCTCCACGTGAGCGATTAGCAGACGAACATTTTTCCCCTCGAAAGCACACGTGGCTATCGTGGCATACCTTTAATACGAAAATTATGGCTCGTGTATAGAGCAATTCGAAAACGTTGATCGTTATCGCTGATCCGAAGGGTGCAGCAGCAGCAGGGGGTGAAACGGATGACGCGTAGGGACCGTTTTAACACGGTTCAATTTACGTGTTGAACCCCTAGACGTTCACGTCAAGACCCTCAAAGACCAGTCATCACGGGCATCATCCATCGACCGGCGATAAAGATCTGGAGAAAAATCATAAAAGCTTGTATCTCAGACGGTTTTCTTCTTTGCATACTGGTCCCAACGTTTCCAACAGGACTAGCGGTAAATTACAATTTTACGTTGCTGGTATTTTTATTGTCCATCAAATTCGTTTTTAATGAACGTCCAAAGCATGGCCTCCCGATTTTAACGAACTTCTGAACTAATAAGTGAACATTTTTTATGTGAAATTAAATAGGTACTTGTTGGTTGTGAATCGTGTATTTAGAATTTATAAGCATTTAAAGTCTCGTTATCTGCCTGTGACGATTTTACAACGACTTTTTATTTCCTTTTTATTTCCAATTTAAAAAATGGAAATCAGTCAACAGGATAAATTTGAACGAGCTCGTGAAAGTTGTACCGAAAGTGTTACGAAATTTTCATTTGCTATCCATTCTACACGAATATCACGATAGTGCGATTAGGCGACTATGTTTAAGGTGTCTCGGATAACTAATAGGTGCACACAAATTATGTCGTAGAACAACGCTGTCGTTTTAAGTATCTTCGCGTGGAAACACCTGTCGTGCACCGACCATTTTTCATCAGAAACGATCCTCCATGTATCATTCTTCCTGCCCATCCATCTCTTCCTTGGAGACTATGTACGCTATCTACAACGTACCTAATTTCTATTGGGAATTTCATTGTCAGCGTCCCTTTCTCCATTACTGTACCAGCCTTATCAACGTCATGGCGTTTCCACCTTTTGTTCAATAATTCATCCAGCAACTCCGTTTCAGAATTAAAGTACAAATATGAAGCTACATGAAATACCAAATCATAATAAAATAATATAAACCGTCAATTATATTATCTTATTGAATAGTTCTTAAAGGCAGAATCAGGAGCCAGGAATATGTGAAAGCAAGGGTCGTAAAGCATCCCCAATTTGGACTTTAATTTTTACCCCACCCACGCCTGAATTTTAAACATCGAGTTTGATGTCGAAGAAAGATGCTTCAATGGTTTCCTTATTACCATAATAATTTCCCATCGACCTCTCCCTATGTTCGACGTGCTATATTATCGAGTTCCATCGAATCCTGACATTATCCTTCCTATGCATTCCAGCTCAGGTTTGCCGACCGGCAGGAGTAACATGTTTTCGTTCCTCTTTTCTCTGCAACAGCAGGGGTGCTATTGTACGGTGACGTTTGTGTACAAAATACGGTATTGACACATTCAGAAATGGTCATTAGAGTTCATTGTTGACAGTTCGCACGTCGAATCGTCTCTAACGCCCCATCCCGATGTCTTGGCACGTTCTAAGGAGATCAGTTTCGAGGGATTTCGAGAAACCGGCATAGCGTGCTTCCTGCCTCGTTATCGTGTACTTGCAAAGTGAATGGCACCACGGTTTGGTCACGTTTCCTACATAAATCCTCTTCGTATCGGCTTACCAGAAACCCACCACGCGTGCTGAACACCTGAGGGTTTAACGACGAGCAAATCTAATTCAGACATCAATCCTCAACCGAGTTTGTTTTTCAGATTTTTCAACAATTCTTTTGACAGGTATTTCAGGTAGAATCTGTTCCTATTTATCTTGTTCGAATACGATTGGTCAGTTGTTGAACACAATAAGTTCTATCTATAAATATAACTTAAAGCACAGTACAATTTTTCTCTTTCGTTCATTCGATCTTTATTCTAACGTTGGGTAATAAAAATATATTCCATCGTTTAATTAATATTTCAAATTAACTTTACAATGGTTGCAACCCTTTCTGCACCGCCCAGAACTCCAAGTGCTAAATGCCTATGACTAATTTAGCCGTTGCAACGAAAATTCAATTAGTCCGCTAGTGAAGAGCATCGTAATTAGCTGAAGCTATCTCCATAGTGAAGAAACACGCGGATCCCTCGTGCAGTTTTAATAATTGAAGCGTGTGGAACGCGCAGAGGAACAAGTACGTGAGCGTGGCCGGACGACATACCGGCAGACTACTTAAATCTGAAGAAACTCGAGGGTAGACAGAGGAGAAACCAAGGCATCGGATCCCGAAAGACGGTGCAATTACAAGCAGCAGCATTTAATGGACCCGCAGAGAAATATTCCAACTGTTTTCGCCGTGCCACGCGTACCTACGCTCTGTTCAAACAAGACAATTAAAATTAATTGTTCTTCTTGTTGCCGTACACCGATCACCTGAAAATATTCCGTCTCCCCTTGTCCTCCAGCTGTTCCGCGCGTAGACTTTTTACGACGATTCTTTTGTGAAGGAACGGTATTCGTCGAAAACGAGGAGCGTCAAATTTAATCATCCTTTTTTTGTGAAACATCATTTTCCAAAATTAAGTTCCGTAAAACACAACAGGCTGTACAGATGTGTTACCTATTTTGCATAAACCGTTTCAAGTTTTGCGACACCGTAGCGTTGCAAAAGAGATAATCAGTGCGACATCGGCGTTAAAAATTTGCATAAGCGACACGAACTTATTTCTCACGCCGGAGGATCGGTGCCCGAAATTATCAGGCACAGTTAATTACAAGGGAAATTTCTTGATCACCTGTTGATCGCATGCTCGTTCTGGTTTCTCGCAAACACGGAGGAAAACACGACATAACACGATTAAGGCAATTTATAAAATCCTGCTTAATGCCATGCATTTCGCTGCAATCTCGCGTTTAATCTGTTCCAATTACTGGGAACACCTTTGCACCATTTCATTTCATCCCTGCTGCGACTCTATTTACCCGGCCCCCGTCTAATTACGTAATTGCCGTCGAATATATCGGAGGTGTGAAATAACATTTCATTAAATTATGCAGAAAACGTTTTGCAGACGTGTGTGTAATATTTTCCCATGACATTCCTGCCTTCTATTTTTAACCCACACTTTTGGTTATCATCGCAAAAAATAATCACTATTATTAAGAATTTTTCAGCACGCCGAAGTGAAAAAGATTGATTACATTGTAATTTAAAAATGCAGTGTGATGAAGGACAATTGAAAAGCTCGGAAAAAAAAATTGTGCATGAATTCTTCTCACGTCGTGATTACAGTAACACCATTAATACAAGTTATTAAACATTTAATAAATCACACGTGAAATTACGGACCTCGAAACCTATTTTCGACACGGGGGTATTCATTAATTTCCAATTTTCGTAAAATTAAAATAATTGCCCCGATATTATTCGGTACTGCGTATTAAAGATTACATACTTTCCTGCAACAACAGCAGCGTGTTACAAAACGCTTCTTATACCACCATCGTCCACCGGATGGCTCGCGTAAACTCTTGAAAGCACGGCTAGGTGTACGTTGCAAAACCATTGCGTAACTGCAGGATTAATGATCAGCGATCGTGGATCGAGGGAGATCATGGGAATCGGAGCGTTGGCCAAGATCTGCTAGGCGTCAAATGCATCTGCATCGGAGAATCGGCCACGTCTATCTCGTAAATTTCCACGGCGATATCCACGAGAAATTCAGTAATGAGACGTCGATTATTTCTTAAAAACCGTTCCCAAGCAGTTCGTTGGACTGTTGCAATTGTATGTCGTATCCCGGGGTTGTTAAACGAAACCAGTTAAACTCTCGATAGATACTGACGATAGAATCGGTGAAAGGCTAAATTCAGCGGGCAACATTTCCTGTTGGTTGCAAGTTCTTACTAAACGCTGTGCATAATTGAAATTATGTTAATACTCGTTTCAATAAATATTCGAGCGTTCCTATAATTTAGAGGCCTATAATTAATCGCTTGCCATGGTCTGGGAGGTAATCAGTGGCTCGATTGCTTCTGGATGAAATTTCTACCAGACTGACGGAGGTAATTAGTGTAATCACGAATTTACTATCTATCTAGATACAAGCAATCAACGGTGGAAGGAGACAGGTGTGAATTACAGCTTCGTCGATTATTATAATATTTTCCAGCAAGTGCATATAAAATGTATTCAATATGTATTCAATAATTATAATAAATCCTTCTGTGGGAAAAATATGATTTATTATTCTAACATTCAGATATTCAATTCTTATCTCAATTTCAGAATTTTTTCTTGACAGTAATTGCTATATATACAATAAAATAATTTGACTTTATCCTACACATGTGCCGTAATCGAGCAGTTCTGTCTTGGCTATCAGCGTAATGGCAATCGTAACTCTTTCACGATCGAGACGTTCGATCCGTTGACAGCGGTAGAAGAGGAGAATGTCACGTTATTCTGACGAAATTCTACGATTGATCTGACCGATAAAGAAGCAATTCCCGGCCAGAGAAGTTCATGTCACGATAAATCACTGTCCAGGTAAGTAGAGGGCGGTAATCGGCGACCAGGTGAAACCCGTGGCGCGTTCTATCTGCCAATAAAACGCGCAGTAATTGGCCCTTAATAATCTCGTCATGACTTGGAATTGCAGCTTGATCGAGACACCCGCCGCAGCGCTCTGTTATTATACGCGACGATTTAATTACAAAATTAATGCGCCCTATTAACCGAGTAAGCACGGGCGGACGGGAACTGCAAGTGAAAGGCAGAATAAAAAAAAGAAAAATGGGAAATTTTCTCATACATATATGCCGTTGCCGACGTTATTTTCGGAAAACTTTTCTATAATATTCATGTGCAAAGAAAGTAACAATTTCTGTCCACGAGTAAAATGTATTAATTACTTCGAGCAGTACATCACTACAAAACGACGCACAATTTGTCAGAGCAGCAAATATGAAGCAGAAGCTTTCACGTTATAATCAGCACGCGATATCGACTCAACGTGGACCAGATAACGACGTAAGCGCACGTTTTGTACACCTGTTAATGCTCCCGCTGTGCCATCGGTTTTAATTAAACGGTCAATTTATCTTACCACGAATTACAAAGTGCCGATTACAAACCGAAGTATCATCGGCGTCGCGTGAAACGAGCGGGTTTCGTTTGACGATCGCCACGGGGGTTATCGATTCGTTCGATTTCAATCAACGAGTTGCCTGTCTTCCCTTATTAATAAAACTAAAGAAAACCGAAGAAAAAAGCGAGAGAGAAAACAGTTACGAATATCTGGTACATAAATCGACCCACGATTAATATTATAAACAACTGTTAATTTCACGTCGAAATTTATTTCAATATTCGCATAAATCAATTAGAAGTTCGTCGGTGAAATTTTTTTCTCAGCTTCACCAATATCTCAGGAGTTATAAAAAAACGGCGTTCGTAATTTAACGATCCGACCCCGCCCATGTTGAGCTACTGTGAAACAAAAAATTAATAATAAATTTCGGGGGACCAGGATGTTTTTTTAGTTAGAACAATTCAGGCGGAGAAAAAAAAGGCAGATAAGATAATGAATTATTCATGTATATGTCTGTTTCGCGTGTTCTTATGGTCGACCACCGTTGTGGTTGCTGGTCGAAATCGCAGTTGCACGGACCACCCTGGTAACCGTATTAGGTTAATATACCACGCAAAACCACGGTTATAATGACTGGATGGCAAGGGTTATTACCAGTCCGAAGGTTTTGCAGCGATTCCTTCGGCCAATAGCCAAAAGGAGCACTGGCGATTCGTTTTTAAGCTCACCGACGTCGAAATAGTGTGAAAGTATTTAAAACAATCATGATTTCGTCACTCGAATCAATCAATTATTTTAACCGTTCTCATTCACCCCAATTTGCGAAGGAATCCACCGAGGAATGGCAATTTTTACGACAAAAGCAACGAATCATGCGGTACTACAGTTTTACTGAATTCCAATTTAAAATACTTTCTACTTTCGCGAGCAACCGCAACAAAGTTAAATGGAGTTTGTAACCGCAGTGGAAATGTCGGATCTCTCACATTAGTGGAGAAAATTCAGATTCAGCTGTTCCTGACGGCAACTTTTAAGGGGCTATCCGGTGTTAAATATTTATCGCCAGTGTTCCTCTAGTGAAACATTCGCAATCGCTTGGGAAAAGTATTTGCTATAAAAATGAAAATAACATTTTCGTTTTTTAACTGCTCTGTGACTTATCATTACTGAATTCAAAGCTAAAATTAAATAGATTCCCTGTATTCTATATTCTTTAAAGTGCCAAGGAAAATCATTAAAAATAAACTAAAATAGATAAGAAATTAAACTGATAAGAAAATTACAATAAAACAATATTTATTGCCAGTCAAGAATATCAATAATTCACATAATCTGTATTATCTACAAATAATGACGTCTATCTTTTCCTCTGCAACTCTGCAACAAGATATTTCAACGATCTTCTCACTTTTCAACCCCTCGTTACGCAAGTAGGTGCGTATTTACAATCTTCACTGCCATCCCAAAGAAGTCTCGACTCTCGCAATCGAAGCGATTAAGATTGCCACAGACACCTCGAGGCTGCGTTGCATTATTCCATACATTGTTTTCACGAGCATCTCTGGTGCTGAAAATTTTCCTTGCATGTCAACGAAGCGAGCAGGTGTTTCTGTCGGTTCCTCCACGGTCGTCGCGTGGCAGAAGCGGGGCCGAGGCGAGACCAAAGCGAACTCGAGGCATGACCGGCTTTCTGCCTACCCTTTTCTCTCGTTCTCCGTCTTTATTCGTTACCAAGGATTGAAGGAGGACCATTCGTTTTATCTTTCCTCTCTACCCTCTATTTCGCGAGACCATGCCTCTTCTTCGTTTATCCAAGACGACGCGACTGCGCCCCACCTTGTCTCCCGTGCATCGCGTCTTTTCTTCCTTCACCTGAGATAGCAGTTGCGCTCTCTGTCACGACGAGTGCCCTGGTCCCTCTTCTGGTTCTCCAGAAGAACGAGAACTGCCATTAGAAGCACCCCGTTCCATGTAATTTGACCACGAACAATGTGGACCACACGAAGCGCGATGCTTACCTACGTTGCACAGAGGTTCTCACAATTGCTATGTCTTGTGAGTTTCGTTTATATTTGGGACTGAATTATTATTTATTTATGCATTTTCATTCTGTTCGGGCGACTGTGCTATTAACTTTCGATAGATCTGACTTTAGAAAATGTTAAACTTATGTAAATATATATTTCTTCTTTTCTAATTTTATTTAATAAACGTACGATTTTTTTAGCACAAGAATTCTAATTTTGGAAAGAAAAGTAATTACTTATCTGTGACCAGAATTTTTAGTGTAATATCAGGTACACTAATTTCAATGATCCTGAGAGGAAGGGCAATGTTCGATACAGCAAAAAAGAAATGTTAAATTAATACAGAAAATATATAAATTTCGAAAATTATTTTAGCGTCCACCAGTTTTCATATATTTTGTACTTATTTATTCTGGACCCGAAGAAACATGTTTTCAGCATTGCGTTGCTGATTGCACATTCGAAGTCGCACACAATCGGCGGTGTGTCAGTAAATCATCGATAAATCGATGAAATTACGTAATATTGGTTGCACTGCGAGGACAGAACGGATTCTTTTCACGTCCCGTTGCGAAGCAGGTGCACAGTCATAAAACGTGTTCCGACGAAACGTTTCGCGACCGCTTCGTACCTTACATTATTACAGCATTATCGCTGATGCATTGCTGGTCCCGGGTATGCATTATTATCGTGCGCAGCGTTCGACGCTTGATAATCTCGATTTTGTACGATCATAATATTGCAGAATGCAATATATAAAAAATGCAATACAAAACAATTGTCCAAATATCGAATCGTCCTTGCGACATCATCAAAATTAATTAATCGTAATTTGTATTGAAACGTCACAAAACCGAATCCGAATATCTATAAATTACACTTAAAAATGTGTTCAAGTGCCACGTCGTTTTTTCCAAAAAAAGTGATCGAACTATCCCGGACTTACTATATATTTTGTGACAAACTCTTCAATGCAATGAATGATTTAATTAAGCAAATAGTACACGGTACACGTTTGAGGATCACTGAGGACAGATGCTACTTCTCTATGCAGAGCAAAATCTTCATTCTTTGCTGTTCACCAGCGCATCGTCTTTGAAACCAGGATCCCCACGAGCGCATATAATTATAAGACGATCATCATCGTTCTCCTCGTCACCAGAAAGAACTTTAGCGTCTGTTCTCCGCGGAGAATATACAAAAGCATCTGCGGTATTGCCTATTCAGTAGATTCGAACTCGACCGGGACGATAATCGAATTAAGTTCCATCCCTAATGAATCCCGATTTAATAATAATCAAGTGACACGAATATGTCTTATTTCACAAGGTTTGAACGGACGCATAATAGGAGAAAAGAAACTCCGCGCGCTTTATCATCGAGGAAATTATTATTCATGAGAATTTCATTGGCGAAAATGCAAATAAAATTGTATCTTGCAAAATTGGAAAGCAGACGATCATCAATCACTTTCTTTTAAATTTCCAAAGCAATACTGCGGCGATTATTATTCAATTCGCCGATATTCAATAAAGGTACAAATTACACGTCCGAATATGGTATGATGATGAAAATCATCCGCGGTCGATTTGTTGCTGAATTATTACAACTTTCATTGTAATACGACGTTCTGTTACAGGCGTAAGGTATTCGTTCGCCACAACAGAATGCAATATCTTTTTCATAAACGAAAAAGGAAATTGCTCTCGGGTGGTAACACAATAAATTGTCGAAGATGATCGCGCGATATATTTTGCTATCTCACTGAGAAAATCTTTCAGATAAATGTTTTATTCGATCTCTAATATATTAGATGAAACAAACTGATGCAAATAATAATTTTGTTGGGACAGCAGATTTTACTTTGTCAAAGCTGTTACTAATTCCGTACAAAAGGAAAGCAAAATTTCGAATCAAGCCCCACCGCCTGCTATCACGTGCAATCGTAGTTTCATTAAAGGAATCATTTTCTAAGGGGTGGTCACAAAATCAGCAAATGCACCGCTCTCTGGCGGAGGTCCATGTTGCGATTAATGAAGGTACTGCCGAATCACTGGCCGAAGATAGAAGCTGTTGCACATGCGAGCAGACATGGTAGGCACTTTTGACTGAGTTTCAATTAGGCTCTTTGACCGCGTCAGAGGTTCTCAGTATCTATGTGTTGCGTGACAGATTTAACTCTACAATTATCTAAACTAAAGTACTAACACTAGCCTACTAAAGTATTGGTATCAGAAATATCGATAACAATATCATTACCAAAAATTCAAATTCGACAATTATATCGAGGGACAAAAATAAATTATGCAGTCTTTAGAAAAATTCCGCCGTGCTGGTTAAATTGAAAACAGTACTACAAACTCAGTGCTTTGATATATCTGAACACTGTCGTTGCTCGAAAAATATTTTTGGCAGATAAGAATTGTATACGCGTAAGATTTGTATTAAACAAAGTTCGTTCAGGAATTAAGCGACAAAAAGATGAGAAAATCACGCGATCCAAAAAGGAGCAAGTGGTGTACGAAAATAACTAATTTGCATACCTTTGATTGCCGCCGTAATAAAACATTCTTAAAGGACGGCCCTACCATCGACACTCGTCCCCATTGGTCGCGCCTTAATTGGCGGAGTAAGCCTTACATAATCAATTCGAGCGCTAATTGGAATTATAGGGATATCAGATTTGGGTAATTAAGAAGGGACACTTGATTACATTAAATGCTCTCGGTCCTGCAATTAAGGTAAAAGCCATCGTCCCACCATGCAATGTTGCTCGCGCGAGATTGCCGTCGAAACTATTCCTTGATTGTTAAACGAAATTGCGATTAAAAAATTGCTGCTGGTAGGTTGGAGTCGTCGAGTCTCGCGTCCTGCAAGGAATCGAATCCGGTACGATAACGGAGTGATTACATTCTGTTACAAACGACGATCAGTAAAATTCTGCCAGAAATATATTCTTTATTATTCTAAAAATATAATACATGCCATTGCTGGATAGTCACAGTTTCATAAATATTTATTTAAAGATTGTCGTCAGTGCTTATTTATTTGATTTTAGAAGAAAGCGTTCTGCATTAAGAACATCATTGTTCGTTTTGGACGATTATTAATTTATCAATTTATTTCTGCGTTTCGTTTTCGATCGTAATAAAGGTGAACGTATGGTTCCCTTGCGCCGACAATTTTTTATTGCCCGTACAGATTCTGCGAAACAGTTCACGGCGAAGTTCTCGTGAAAAGGAACCGTGAATCGGGAGGACCTTGCACTCGCAGAATCACGTTCGTCCGAGGTGGGGTCAGGACCCCGGTTTCCCACAGATTACGACGAGGCATGCTCAGCAGGGAATGCCATTACATTCGCGATCGCCGATCTTTATGATTCCATCCAGCCAAAAAGGTCGGGCCAATTTTAAAACCACCCTACCAGCAATCTTCACTGACGGCTACGAGTCGTGCCACGATCTTAGAACAAGCGATAGAGTCCACTTAATTGTATAAAATTTTGTTATCAATCGAAATATTTGTATCTGTTTGGTCACAGGAATTTCGAATAATTTGTGAAAGGAACAATGTTTAAATACGTGCGTTTCAAACGTCGTGTATACTTGATATATTTGCACAGAACTCGGTAGATTCTTCATTAAAATTAGGGTACTTATTGTTCATTTGTTGGAAAGGGAATATTTAAATGTCATTTGCTATCGTTACGTTTTGAATAATTAGTCTACTGCATATTATATTTACTCGTTTTCGTAAGTCGTGAAAAAATGAATTAAAAAGAAAGAGATTGGTTTATTTACCAGCAATGGACTCACTGTAGAAACTGTTCTCCTCTATCACTGCGCTGCTGCTCGAAGGTTTCACTCCGCGATATTTAATGGTATCAAACTAAAACCGCAAGGAATATCTACATTGAAATATCCAACTCACCTCTCCCCAACCTGTATTAACAAATATTTACAGCAATTCGCTCGAAGACGATAAACTGTCCGCGCCAAAATACTTCCACCCCCTCGAAAGCAAATATACTTACAAACACACTTGGCAATTATTTCTTTGCTCACCATTATTCAGCATTAAGAAATTTTCTTCACCTGAATCCGACGCCCGATTATACCATCGATGCATGCGTGCTAACGTGCACAACCAAAAGAAATTCGTTCTCCCGTGACAGTTCGTTTCGTTCTCTACCTAGGAGCCGGTGCAAGGTCACAGGGCACACGTTATACGACTCACTCTTAATTGGGTTTGCGCTCCGTGAACCAGCTAAAGTTAATCTGGGTACGCGTTTACGATCGCAAAAAACTATCGACTGAAATTGGAGACGCGCCTATTAGTCCGAGTGGTGTGTCTAGGGGCGATAGTCGACGGGATATTGGCGGTGTCCGATCAAAAGCAAAAGTACCACAGGTGTGGGGAAGGGGTTACACTTTTTTTCACGCTACCGGCCCGCTGACCTCGTTGCTGGAATTAGTTTCTAACGTAAGATTCGTCCCGGTGATAATCCCCTAACAGCTACTGGTTATTGCTCGACATATAGAAGCCTGCAACGGTAGGCCAAGGTAATCCGATACGTTCGAAAACACCTTCCTCCGTAGATTATGCCATTACCTTGCCTTCCAAGGTATTCCTGATCACGTTTCATGGTATGGAGAACCTATATAGGCGCGGTGACTTCATTTGCACGTGAAAGGGAGGCAAAAAAAGAAACGAGGCTCGTTTGAGGTATTATTATAGAAAATTAGAAACGTGTTGAGCGAAACGAGGCGATGTCCTTTCTGTTCTCTTTATTTATTGAGAATTTCGAAGAGAAAGAAAAGCTTTGCAAGTTCTGAGCTGTGTGTATAGCTCTATTCTAAATAAGAATAAATAGATCCATTTATTTATTTTTCTTCTGTCGACCGAACGAACACGAGTTGAAAAAATTCACGATCCTAGCAAACTAAAATAATTAAGGGTAGTCGAATCGAAATTATTTACGCCGGATGGTTGAAACCGGCGTCCCAACTCGTTCCCAGCGAATCGAAACGTTCGGGCAGGAAAATGTTCGGAGGATTACAGGGACGGAATCACAGGTGTGGCGTGGAAAACGCCGAAAAACGAAGGTTCGACGGTCTTAACTCGTTTTCGATCACGGTGTCTGAGTTACGAGGAGGATTCCTCGAGTTAACTTCTCGGCCATTGTGCGGCTGGAAACGCCTTGCCACGCTTTAACGTGAACAACACGACGCTGCATTCGGGTACCCGCCACTTTCCTAGCACATAACTTTTACTCCGGGCGCCGGTAACGCCTATGCCAACTGGCTTACGCCGAAAACTTTATGATTCGAACGGCGCAGGTATGCCATTTCGCCTCTCTGCCTCGACGTTGGACCGCAGCCACGTCGATTAGTTGTCACCATAAAGCACGGGAACGCTTTGTCTGGGTCCCGTTCTAATTTTCCAGCGGGCCGTACCCCCGTGAAAACATATCGTTTACGTCACATAACTCAGAACAGCGTGGAACAATGCCTCGGTTCCCGTGCACGTAACAATTGTAAAGATTATTGGAAAATAATCTGCGGCAGATGGATTACGCGGCCGCCGGAGAAAGTTGCTTTTGAAAGAAAGTCAGAACACCTCTTGGCAAGAAGTGCTACTTTCCCCTTGATGTATTTTATGGGATACCGTGGGAGGATATATGGAATATGGTATTGCGCGTGAAGAAATAAAATTCGGTGATTTGAGAATGGAATCGATTTTTAATTTACGGTGATCGAAGGCGAAAGGGATGAACGTCTATTTCAGCTTCCTTTTATGCCTGGCGTAATTGATGATTTGTGGTGTGTTCAATTTAATATTGCGCGTTGATGTAATTATTTGAGAGATTAGTACAGCGATTGGAAAATTGTGTTCCCGACGAGAGAAGTTAATGGGTTTTCTGTGGTGTCAAGAGCGATTAGTCTGGAGGATGAAGGGATCGATGAAAGATCGACGCAAGATTAAAAATTCGCGAGAAAGAGGCCGCTTAAAGCGTGTCGAGCGCGTAACCATTTATCGAGCCACCAATTTTTGAAATTAAAAACTCCTGTTTCGATAGCTCTAATACTCGCCGATAGGATAGCGCAAAATGAACAGCGAGAGTCTCAGAGATCGATCTTCGTGGGGAACGAGATGCTGGCTCTGAAGATACGCGATAAAGTTACCAATCTAGGCACGAAGATCGAATGTGACGGATCCTTGATTAAAGTGTCACTCTTTGCACCATAGAAAAGTCGGTCTGTCTCGATAAAGACATGTCTGACTTCCAAACGAATGCGTCTCTAAAATGAAGCTTTTACTATACCTCTTCAAACTCTTTAGAAAATATAAAATTAATATTCCACTGGATATTCAATTATCCTAAAATAGTATATATATAATCATGATCTGTAATTCATTCTCTATTTAATTCCTTCGTACAAGTCACAGGAACTCTTTCCAGAATCCTTTTACGATATTATAGGTATGTGCAAATAAAATTACCCAAGTGAATTAATGAAAACAATAAACAAGATAAAATTTAGTTCCTGAAGTAAGTCCACAGTCTACGCCAGTGTGCACCGTCAAATCAGCGACTGTATCGCGAATCCTTAATTTCCAATCGATCGATCCCACCCCCTTTCTCTTGGTCTAGGATCGATCCCGAACGAGATCCTACAGGTCCTTCCTTTTATGTGCGCATTCGGGCGCGGACATCAAAGGGCTCCCTCGAAGCGACCTGCCTGTAATTACAGACACGAGGCGTGGCCCCGTGGAAGAACAATAGGGCCGCTCTTTATCTTCCTCTTTTACCCCCAGACCCGATGGGATCTTCGATCTGCGTTCTCCTCGGCTCCTCTGCGATCCCATCTACCCGCCGCGGAATATCGATCGGCTATCGATCTCCGATAAGACGATTTTAGGCGCTAAGGAGTTTCCATTCGGACGGCATACATTAAGTCGGATGGCTTTACCCTTGCCACGGCCCATTCTCGTTCGGGAAGGATTTGTCGGAGCCGAACTGCTCGCTGGAGCAACGAGAATGACGCCGATACTTTCAGCTGGTGCTACAGAAAACTGAGTGGATTTCGATGTTGGGATCGGTGTAAGAAGGTTTCGTTTCGGGCGATGCTACGCGAACAACGAGGACACGGTTTGATACTGTAATGCGTTATTTTAAGGGTGTTAAATAATTTTGTAGTGCCTATGCGGATTTATTATGCGGTGTTATCGATACGGTTTTAATTATTACTCGATTGCAAAGAAAACATTTATATTCAATGTGTAATAATACAGCGAAATTGGGAAATATATTTTATATTAAAAATTGGGAGATTGAAATTGACTAAAAAAGGGTTTTCTAAAGTCGAATTAATTAATCTCGAGAAATAAATTTTTGTATACTATGGAAGAATTAGATAAAAGTTTGTTACGTATATTAATAAAGGGCTGTAATATAATCGTATATTAAAAACGAATCTCCATACGTGTCTCTAATTTAATGGAGCTTATTATTATCTTAATTACACACTCCGTGTCCCCCGTGCATTAAATATCATATCCATCTAACATACGGGCGGATGATTTTTAATAGCCGTCGTACTTAACGCATTAAAGCAACCATATAATACAGAAGCAAAAATTCCTTTGTCGTATCCTCAGATCGCGCCGAAGATACATGTAATGGACATAATGCAATGCCCGTAAGTACCTATACGCCTGACACCCCGTGGACGCCCAAATATATGCCTGGCTGACTAATTAATGATACCCATGTGAAAGAGGGGTTGCTTGAAACGGCTCGATCGACGGTGCATGGCGTTCGTAACGCGGCCAATTTAGATAGCCATCGATTAGATCAAAAATTTGAACGAGTATGGACGCGTGTGTGATGGGCGCCGCCAGCGTGATAATTAATGAACTTGCTCCCATCCTTCTGTTCGTCCGTCTTAATTTTAAGCATTATCCTGTTGTCTGGCAGAATCGCGATAAATTCATTCGGAAGTTTTTATTTCAAGCGATATTTTTGTTGTTTCAAGAAGCTTGTTTGATCGATCGGCTTGAACAGTTACGCAGTTCTTTCAATTCAGAGAATTGATAAGCGCGCATCGTAATGTCGCGATCCTTTATCGACAACGACACGGAGACAAGAAGCAGCGATCGATCGAGGAGAATTGAATGGGTAAGAATATTGATCGATCGAGAAATTTGCCTTCGTTGTGCTCTAGATAAGAAATCGATGTCATTCTCGTTTCTGAATTGCGTGCACCCGTTGATCGTGTGAACGACTTACCGCTATCGATTGAAAACAGCGGACGAATTTATTGGTACTTTTTAAGCACGGAAATTTGCATTCACGGAATAGATTGCAATAAGAATTGCGAACAAAGAAATCGAATATCTCTGTGTGCACAGTTTTCTAACTGATCCGAGCGATAAATTAATTCGCGCAACAGTATCCCAGCTCCAAGCTATGCAAAGCTATAAATTTCATGAGCGTGCTATCAGGATTTACGATCTTCCGTCTGATAACCGTGCGAATCCAACTTCCATCCGACAAAAACTGCAATATCTAACTCCGCAACCCCGTCCCCTTGAAGGAACAGCAAAACGAAGGTTCCGCGGAACAATAGTCCGACATCCATTCCAGGAATATTCCAACTTGGATCGTTCCCGGGCGAATTTAAGCGAGCATAACGAGCGGCTCGTGCCTAATTAAAATTAGCGGAACAATAACCGTCGAGAGAGGAAGATCGACCATTTACGCGTCCGTCGGTGGAGAAACCCGCGAGTCACGATTAGAAACCGGTGGAGAGGTGAACGAAAAAGGACGAAGAAGTAAGTAGAGCAAATAAGTAAAAGGAATTCGAGCAACGCAGGAGGGGCACCGTTGCACTGAAAGCATGAAGACGTCCCAGGGCACGATCGCGCGTGAAAAATATTAATCCACGGCGACGTGGACGCTCGCTAACGGGCGTCGTGTCTGTCAGTCACGCCGGGCCCTGGAGAAAGACGCATTGCCGCGTATTCCCCCGCTAATAAGCGGTTATGTCAACCTGGCCACCGGTAGATCGGTGAATGATAGTATTTTCGGCTGTTCAGCCTCCGTCAATTATGTTAAACTAAACGCAAGGACACGCGGTGACGTCAATGGAGGCGCTACCGTGCGGCGAGGCCAGAAGAGAAACCGAGTCGAAGATGCCGCGATATCTCGCGACCAGAAGGGAAGATTTTGATCGATTATCGCGACGGATATGATGAATGGGAACGAGTCCGGTCCGGTGTATCGTTCGCCGTATTTGATCGATGCCGATCGAAAGGGATTAGCGGTGGTAGAGATGGCCGATCGAACTTGCTTTTTGAACCGTGCTTAGCGAACGCGATTAACTTTCTGGCGTCTGTAGCGTGATGGTTCTTTTAAGCAGAGAAACAGATAGAAAGGAAGATCGATGGACAGCGCTTTTTCTTTGATGCTTTATGATTCTATTTGGCTCTCGATGTTGATTGTGCGTTATAAATTATTGCATTGTCTTGCGGAGGTTTTTTTTTATGTATCGCACAGTGGATGGTGGAAGGGTTATTGTATTACGAAAAATAGAAATAGGAAGGGGGGGGGGGGGGAAATCGTGGACCTTCCAGGTGTTCGACAGTGTTCCAGCGAAACCATTCAATTATTTGTATTATGGACTGGCGTGGCTGCGTGTTATAAAACCAGCCTGTTTTACGTACTTGTCTCGCTAAACATCACTGGGGGAATCTTGTTTCACGGCCATAAACGTAGAACAATCAACGGCACCTTTAATAAGGCGCACCTGCTCGTCAGATATTTCAGACGATCTTGAATGAAAAAAACCACTTGACGTTACCGAACCTCTTCTACTTAACACTTACCACACCGCTGAAGCAAACTACCCTGTTTAACACATCGAATCTATTCCAATCAAATTTATCGTTCGTATTTATCAATGAATTTAATAATTTATTAATTAATAATTTCCATAATTTTCCATCGTCCAAGGTAATTTCCATTAACCAAAGAACTGTACACACGTCGTCCGCAGTACTCTTCGCCAATCTTCACAATGCCTCTCCCCTTTTAACCACCTCTCAAGCTACCGTAGCCTCGCGTATGGTGCGAATCTGCGTCGCGAGCTAGCTTTTAAGAAAAAAGAAAAGCATCAGCACGAAATGGTCTGCCCACGTAGAGGTAGTTTCGTAATAACGGCTAAGTAGGATCTTTATATTCCTAGCCGTGAGGCAGACTCAGAAAAGGCAGAGGCAAAGACTCGAACGGCCGCGTAGGGGGAAAAGGGCAGACGGAGGAGCAGAGGGAGCGAGGGAGAAAGAGAGGGAGGAGAAATCGTCGATGGAAAGAGGAAAGAACGAAACGGGCGAAAAGGAACCGAGTGAACGGGCAGCCAAAGTGAGTCTCATTTTAATTAGCATCAGCTGGTGCGACGTGTACTTAACAACTCTGAGCTGACCAAGAGAAGCCGCGAGCGTCCTCGTCTTTCTTTCTCTTCGCCCTCGCGGCGCACACAGGCTGGAATTCCTCGCGAGATGTTTTATTCAGGGACACCGCGGGCCTCTGCTGCCAGGACAGAAACGAGCTGCTGCTCTTCCATGAGCCGGTTAAATGCGCTGGCTCAAGTAGCCGCTACCGCAATTTGCATACAATCCACGCTGATTCGGCTACAGAGCCGAAGAAAAAGTATAGGGGCACCCACGAGCCCCTATCCTCGGCGAAAACGAACGCCCCCGTTTTCGCGGATCCGATGATCCTCGATGGACGCGTGCTGCGCCAATTACTGTCGACTGGACTCAATGTGCTTCGAGTTTCGAGCTCATTGTGCGACAGGGGCATTGGCGGGATCGATGTGGCGCTTGTACCGTTTCGCTGAATGAACACAGAAGTATGCGAATCTTTAAGGGAGGATATTGCCCTGTGCGCAGCGACTTAAATAAAACAAAAATCTGGACGCATTTTAACAAAGTTATGGAACGTATTAATTTGACAATCGTTCACTGGTGCACTAGTGATGCCATCAATTTTTTTTCAAGACTGTGTTTATAAATAATATAATGTAATTCGATGGACAAGGTAAATATCTAAATTCGAAATGGAATTTTTCAACAACTACAATACTGTTATGACTGACAAAGTTCTTGACGTAAAATGCTGTTAAAAATGATTGATAATTTTTTAACGAAATGCAAAACGGTCATGGTACAGAATGCAATATAAGACAAGGATTACTTTCATCTCTTTAATATTCGAAAAAGAGAAATGTGCAGTAAACGGCTGTAACGTGATAAGCCACGTGCAGGCTGCCCAACGTGCAAGCAATTCACAGTCAGCTTGCTTAACTTCCGAATTGCTGGCACTCGCCCAAGGAGGGATATCCTTCGTAGAAAAGCATCAGCATCGAGCCGCGAGCGATTCGATTTGCGCTCTTGCTACCGTTTCGTAATTACAATCACTCACCTCGAATCTACCTGTGGATCTTGCGATTCGATTCATTCCGCCATGACCCCCTTTTTAATAGTGAACCACCCTCGCTCAAGCTGACACGATCGTGCCTATTAAATGCATCCCGCTAAGTCTAATCAGTCGACGTCAGGATGACCCCTGATGAATGATGAGAAGAAGAACAGGACAAGACGTTGCACGCTACTTATGCATTATTCATTCGAGCATTGCAGCCTGAAGGGGACTCGGTCAGAATTGGATTTTGATGAATTTAATCTCGAATTTGCTCTGGGCTTTGTACACCCGGGAACGCGGGATTAACAACGTGCCTCGATTTCGTGGTAATCTTGCCCGTGTTTCTCCATAACCTTCTCCTTCTTCCTACGACTATTAAAGTATAACAAATCGGCGATGTTTTCATGCGCTGTAGATTTAATATTAATTTAGCCCAATTTTACATATAGTGCACGATACGAAATTTAATTTTTCTTTCTTAATAAGAACGACTAAATTATTTTAAATGAGTGAAGAACGTAAATTTTAAGTAAATTGCAGTGTTTGAGCTCGCTGAAATTATTACGAGGGTACAGCCATTCTATTACACGTTTTAACTCGACGTTAAACACTCTTTTCCCTCGCCACCGTATTTTTCAACAGCACTCCGACCAAAGGACAAGTGACGATTACGTACGGCCTTCACCAGAAGCATCGTCCGACGGATAATTGTCTTCCACTTGCACCGCGAGTTTGAAGGAATTTTTTAATTAATCCCAAGGTAGGTACGAAGGGACTGCGTCTTGCAGCATCACGGGACGATCGGGGGCAGCCTGTAAAAGGGCTGCTGAAACGTATTGGTGAACAGTGGGTCCAGTGTAGGCGGAGAGTTCGCCCGGCGAAACGAAGAAGAAGAAGAAGAAGAGCAAGGAAGAAGTAGAAAGGAACGAGGAGGATGGTATGGTGGAACCGGGAGGCTTAATTAATGAGACGTACGCGGCAGCTGCAGATACCAAGATGCATTGTAAATACACCGAGGCCAGAAAAACTATTGTCCCCGAACGAGATTTATACCTGCCCCAATTACACTCGCGTCGGCCTGTTCAATTTTTTTCATTCGTCGAACAATTCGTTGTGCTTCGGCCCCTTTTTTGCATGAACCCCAATGGCTCGATAACGTTCTACCGGGTTGGACAGTCGCGATCGTTATAGGCGAGCACACGCCAGACAACAAAATACCTGCCCCACCCCCCTCCACCTTTCGGACGTTCAGGTAACTCGTAAAGCTCGCCCACGCGAACTGAAGCGCGGCGAGGCCAGGCGTTTCCATCGGCGTTTTATCAATCGTCGCGAAGGAACGCTCGTGCTTCCACCTCGCAATTTGTTTATACGACGTCGGCTAACGACGAACGAAACGTGATGCACGCGTTCCAACAGGTGTTGGGCGTCCGGTTCACGTTCGCGATTAAATATTGTAAAATATAATGGGTCGGTGGGATTGATGGACGTTGCGTGAGAAAAATGGGTTGGCCTTAAATGGATTTGCTGGAGACGAGGCTTGTTTCGAATTTGAGATTCCATTCGACAGGTGGATGTAGGTGATATTCGCATGACACGTGTTCTTAATTATGTATTAGTAGAGGGTAGAAATATTTGGCAGTGGATATAACATAAGTGTTTGGTGTTATTAAAAATATAGTGTTCTCTAGAAGTTAACTGGGAACATTTTCATTTCAAAATAATTCCCATGGCATAATATCAAAATGCATATGCTGCAAAATATGCATCACCCAAAAATTAAATACAGAGCAACGTTTTCACTCTATCCATTCCGCGCGTTTGTCCAGGCAGCCCATAAATTGTGCTCCAATTAGTTATACAAATACCTCGGAACACTCAGCAACACTGAAGTACCATTATTACACGGCGAGTGTAGACGCTCGCTGCAACCTATACGCACAATTAACGTAATTGCACTCCTAAATACATTCCCCCTCGCGTCCTCGCCACGCTCGATGTGTCCACGAATTCCTGCTCGCCCCGAAGGATAATTTCACGTCATTTTACGCGGCTTGTTTGAATTGCCCGCGACAGCTGTGGTTACGTGCGAACAGGAATTTCGTGAAACGGCAATAATCTCGCCGACTACTCTCGCGGTGGCTGCTGTCAGAGAGTAATGACGGCTTTAAACACAGCAACCGATAGGCCGCCGGACACGATAATACCATGGCATTACCATCTTTATGTGACACCGCGTATGCACGCGGGCTGCTTGCTGATTTTATCGGGGGATTCACGCTGGCCGTCTTACACGGCCGACAACGTGTAACGATACAGGCTTCCTGTCAATAAGTCGCGACGAAAAAACCACCCTTTACACGTCCATTGACAAGATCGGACCCTCTAGATTTTCTGCGCCGCCTTTTGCTTGCCCGTGGCAACCGCCGGCAAATTTCATTGCAAAGGTATTTCTCCCCATCAGCGAAATGTTTCTACACTTCGCAGATGTCGTACTCGTGGTTCAATGGGCAAGTCCTCTTCGCGGGACTCGTTAAATTCCACTTAATTCGTCTCAACGTCGGCGTTTATAATGAGTTGCGCTTTTTTAGAAAATTTTTAGAAAATTCAGCATCTCTTTCGTTGGGAAAATCGTAATGGTATTTTAAATAATTTGCTACATTGGCCGGTGGAAATAATTTCGTAGCTTTAACGGCGACAGCCTCCGATTTCGTTTTATCCTCGTGCACACACTCTTGAATAATAACAACGATCGTAGGGACGAACAAAGACAGGGTTTAAAAGGAAGGTAGGAACAGGTTGGGGATAGGTGGACTCGAAGGTTGAACGACGTCAAAGCGAACGATAAAAAGTCTCGTATTTTATCGCGAGTTATGATTGCCGGCGCAAAGAAAATCGAGCCACAATTTATCAGGCCAGCCACGACTGTCGAAGCTAAATCATTTTTGCCCGATCTCGTTCGCTGCTGTTCTTTGCACAGCTGGACGTGAGAACCAGCATGCAAAATCACTGAATACATTCGCGCGGATACGAAAGATAAATTACGCCCAGCGTCACACTCGTACGTGTCCCGGTTATGCTTTATGGTTATCGATTAACGTAATTTCAATATCAGTTCCCAATGCATCGCCCCACGCTTACGCTATCCGATTTTTTTTCCCCCCTTCGCTGTTTTATTACCTGGAAAAAGAATATTCGCGGACTTTCGTTGGCCACCCTCCTTCGTCCTCCGGATGAAACGAATGCAATCCGGTTCAGGTGTTTGCATCTCGTTGCTTGATATTTCAGATGACTTATTTCGCAGTTTAATCATGCACACCGCGACGGTTACATCCCTTTTTATAACACCCCTGTGTTACGGTACACATATCAGAATGAAACATTCGAGTGTCAAAACAGAAAGAAAGATGTTGAATTAAAACGCAGGTACTGTTTTTTAAAGAGCGGTTACAGAATTATCTTTCGTAAAATCATTCGCAAAGATATACAAAAATTGGGAAAAGAATTGCAGTGTTTTAACCGGATTATTATTATTATGAAATCTCTCATAGTACAGCAATATACCCTCAACCACTGCAATTTATTTTTAACGGTCCTTTTAATCATTAAACTTTCCTCCCCCATCGTATACATAATGCAGCGAGGTCTACCTCAGGTCGATAAAATTTCACATACAACAAAGTTGCCCCGCTCGCGATAACCGAGCCCATTGTCGAAAGGTACAACGGGATGCTCCCTTAAACGAGGGGTTACTGTGTCTCGCAAAACGTCGGTTAATTGGTGGAAGCATAAAGGTTGAAGCCTGCAGTTTCACAGGGTTTATTATTTACAGCGTCGTCGATGTGATTCCTTGTAAAGTAGAAGCCTCGAAAAAGCAATAGCCAATGGAATGCCAGGCGGTGAGCAGCAGCTGGTCGATGCGCCGCCAAAGTGCTCCCGTTATTGATTTACGTTGATAGCTTCTTGGATCCTTGGTACGCAACTCCTCTTCCATGCACGCTTGCGTACCGAGGCCAGTGTAAACAGTGCGTAAAATTACTTTTCGACTCCGTCCATCCACGGTGCTTCGAACGTCGAGTCGTTTCAAACAAATTACCTGCACGTCCGCCAGCGTGCGTTTAGACGAAGCTTGGAGCACGCAGCGATTATCGTGATACTTTTATTGACCCGCGCATAGCCTAGCCAGCAGGTTCCGCGATGGAGATCTTGAAACTCCAATGTTAATTATATCAAATTATATATATTTTCTAAATCCTATTTTCTTTAATGGTTATCATAATTATTGAAATAATTAAGAAAATATATGTCGACCGCGACGTTACTTTTTCAGCCGTTGGAAAAATAAAAAAATGTACATTTGCCTCGGACCACAGAAATCGGGTCACTGGACATTAAAACTCGTCTCGTCGCAGTTCCATTCCCCGCCGCTAAATAAATTCAGGGACAACAGCAATCTCCGTCGCGACGCATAAAAATAGCAAAGGAATGCCCGTTCAGAAGCACTCGGATCGCGGGGACCATCGATATCAATTTGTACGGAGCCCCGTGTAATCGAGCGCGCATAAAGGAGGAAAAAATTCAGCAAACCGGAATTCACCCTGTGTGTCCCGCGGCGGTTACCCCGTGCCCCGGCATCGCTCGATCCGTTTGGTCGTATCGAATCGATACCTTTTCTTATTTCCTGGAGACACAAACGACGCCCCTGATGCTGGACTTTTTTCCCCTTTCTCCTTTCCGTTCGAGTTCCAACTAATTACGCGTTGCGAACACACGGGTCCGGGGAAAATTTATGTTGCTCGTTTGCTCCAAGGGGGATGCAGTTCCTTTCAGCCGATCCAGTCGAGTGTTCAGGTGCACGAGGCAATTACGCAATGTTTCCGGCCGCGTCGCCAGCAGGAATGCACCTTTCGAAAGCAGCCCCTCCAGCCGGCGGCCATAGTTACGTCTTCATGCACGAATTTCGCGAGGTAGCCGCAAATTTTCGGAATTAGTCGACTCCACTGGCGGATACGGGGGAATTTACGAATGAAATTAAGCGCGTCGCTCGAGTGGTGTGCGCGCGTGCGTGTGCATGCAACCCGTATTTTCGTTGCGGCTTCATGTCACGAGATGGAGGGTTGCTTCGGTCCTTGTGCAAATAAAAGGGGAGCGACAAACGTGGAAAATTATACACCCAGCGACGATCTCCGATTTGTAGGCCGAACGAATCCTCTGGTCTGTGCGAACGCCGTTCGACTGTATATACGTCCTTTGACGGCGGTAAATATTTCATAAGTTACGTCGAGGTCGCTTTGAAACGCGCGAAACGAAGTTGCGGAAAGTAGTCGAAAGCCTCGCGGGTCAAACGGGCGAATCGCGAAGCCCCGGCCTGCGCCGAAGTTATGCGAAAAGGCGTAGCAAAAACGTCCATATATCACGCCGGCTTTAAATTAGATCACATAATAAATTCTTCCCTCCCGGCTTGCTTGGTAGCCGCATTCTGTATGCATAGGGTAGCCAACGTCTTGCCGGGTTACTTGTTGCCGCTGCAGGTTCTCGCTTCAGGCACCGACATACCACCTTTGATTCTACGAGGAACAACCTGCTTTCCGATATCGGAAACCTTTTTGCGGAATCAGCGTTCGATGTGATGATTATAGGCCTCGTGATCTATAGGGAATTATTTTGTCGAACGCTGCTGGTGTATACTACTACCATGCGAAATGTTATTGGAGTTATTTATCGCGGTATTATCGTATTATCGAGTCCGGGCGCGTAAGCGTAGAACGAAGAATATTTCATAGCGATTATTGAATGGACCGGAATTTTTTTTAAAAGACGTTTAATTGAAGGGGAGAAAAATTAGACAATTGTTATAGGTTCAGTTTAAATGTATAATGCAAGGGAGAAGCTTTCGCTCGAAATGAAATCTTTGCAGACGATTCGTGACCACCTGTCCGGGCATTTATTTCGAAACAGATTGCAAAGATTGGTGGCCATTGTCCGGCAGACAATCTGTTATCCGCTGAGTAAATTGGCAAAGTGATAATTTGCGGGTCACGATTGAGACGTGGCATTGTAAATTGTTGTCGTGGCCCGTTTCATGTGCGTGACCAATCGGCCATTAAGGTAACGTCCGAATCACGCGAGAGGTGCCAGGTTAATTTGCGAGTCGTGTTTCTCTAAAATTATTTCCAAGCTACTCGAGATTCGCACGCATGCCACGGAGAAGCCTGATTTCTCTCTCGCGGTCGAATGCATCTCGAACGATTTCCGGAATACGAGTCCCACACTCTCCACATGACCCACTAAACGGCCGAAGAAATTTCGTGAAAATCTGTTCCTGTAGGCGTGCACGAATTAAAGATCTTTTTCGGGGATAATTTGTAGCCTTGTTGTAGAAGACATGTTCGAGAGCGCCTTAAAAAATTTTGTTTAAAGTGATCGCGATATTTATTATTATTATTGAGAGTAGAAACAAGTCTACCTGTTATTGAACAGACCAAGGTAAAACGATTTGTTTTAAATTGTAAAAGAATTTATTTATTTCAATCAGATTATTTGCACATGTTCGCAAATTTAAATTAGCGAATATTATTCTCGATTCCTATTTTCTTTTCCTGTATAAAATATTTCCCACGCCTCTTCCTTAAAAGAATGATGTATCAGTAATATCTGTCATGTACGTTGCTCGAAATTATATATTACGGATTGTTTCACTTCTTTAGCAGACATTGTATTGAATTTTTTAGCTACATCTTGTAATTTCGAAGAGGCGGAAATTATTGCATGGAAAAAAAATCTCACGTGAGCACGTGCGTGACACGAGAAACACTCGAGGCAAGTTTCCATCAAAGTATCGCCGCCCCCTTCGCCACGTTGTATCGTGACATCTGGCACACGGCAACCTCGTTGTCTTGTTATAAATCGGCGAAATTGGATAATCTGCGCAACTTTCGCGCCGCACCTTGATCTTCCGCGCCGAAAAGATTTTACATTCTGCAATTTACAGTATCGTCTCCCAAAAACAAGAATTCGAGCGAAACCGAACGTGAAATAATTAACGAGTCAGCAAGATAGAATTGTGGGTTCCAGAATTTTACTTCCCCTTAAATTCCCTCTAATCTTCAAATTGTTTGCCAATTCATTGAAAGATCGTGCAGACCACAGCTCGCAGTTCTCGCAACAGCTTGCAAATTCCAACGCAATACCAGAAACTCTAATTGCAGAATTAAAAACCCAGTTTATCGAATTCCGTCTAACGAAATGATTTCACAAATTCAAATGAATAAATTTCCAAGTGAAACTCGAAATCAAAACCAATAAATTTCCACGTCGAAACAAACCAGTGCCGCAGCACTGCCCCAAATTTCATTACACACCATGAATATTGCATCGTCCTCTGATCTTTACAAACAGCCACTCCGTTCGCCCAAGGTTCCACCGTGGCGCGGATTCACCGTGGCAATTTGCGCCTCATTATACGGGGTTACGCTAACAAGGCACAGCCAAGAATGGAAGCTGGCGCGTTCACGTGAAATCGCGAACGCTGGAACCACGATGACTTCGTAAACTCCAGAGGAAAAAAAGGGCGTAGCACGTTCGTTGCAAGATACGGTCGCGCACAGCTGCGATTAATTCGTCAGGTTATGGGACCTGCGCTTCCCTTAATTCCTCTCCTGCTGGCGACCAGAGATCCACAAACGAGTATATAGAAGAGTTCACGCTGCGATGCTGGACGAACGTCGCCGGGAGCACGAGATGGCACGACACGGTGGAACGGAGACAGCACGCGGGACATTATGGGCACGCAACGAGGAATCTGGAAAAAAGAAATCCGGCCACGTTCGATGAGATTCTGGGCTTGGCAAACGAGGCCCAAAACCTTTCCCTGCACGTGTCCCCGGTTTTATTTTCTGCCGACGTCCCATCGTGGCCGTGCTCCACGTACCACTCGGGTCCTGCGTATTGAAATTTTAGGGGTGAATATATTTTCGTGCCTCGAAACGCGTTGACGGACTGGCAATCTTGAATGGAACCGTTTTACCCGCTGGATATGGATTTTATTACACGAGGGATAGAGTTTAATATCTCGCTGAATTTTCTCAGCCTGATCCATTGAAAACAGTCGCTGCATTACAAAAGAAGCGACAAAAATAATGGGCAGTTCAAAAGGCTTTTGCTCAAGTAATGAATAATTTCATTTACGAAAATGTTTGGGGAAAAAATACTTCGCCGACTTTCTTATGAATATTTTTCTCAATTTAATTCCCACTCTGCCAACGTTATTTTATCATCCTCGAAACGCTTCAAGGTACTCCTTCGATGGTTCAGCGATGAAGGAACAAAGTTCCGCGGGCAATAGCATTTCACGCGGAACGCAATCGCGCGAACGGGGCCGATTCGTTGACCGGCTTGAACTTTTCACGAGAGAACTTAAAGTCACGACTCGGTCTGGTAAGTACGAGTGGGCAGCAGTTGGCCCAGCATCGCAGGCGGGTGGTCTGTGGACGTGACTTTATGCGACGCAGGACTCGCTCGATCCATAGGGCTGGTGATATAACGGGCAAGAGGCCGGATACAATAGAGTGCCATCCTCCGGGGCACGAAACAGAATGAACGTTTCTCTTGCCTGCTGTTCTGGAATTGATGATCGTGATTCAATTCTGAGAAGATCGCGACCGTCGCGTGGGTATCTGTTAAATGTGATCGATAATCTCGATTCGTTGGAGAACGTGGGTTACCATTATCATTATGATCCGTGGAGTCATTAGAATGGAGTTTGCGGGAGATTTGGAGGAAGTCGAATTAGTGATTGCAATGCTTTATTTATATGTTGAAGAAAAGAATCGAGTGAAGCTTTTTTTGTGTATTCATTCTGTTTTGGGAAAAGTGTGAAATAGAAATAATTTTGGATAAGATGATAATATCAGTGAATGGTAATTTGATCATTTGATTTTATTATTATTGTGGTTAATGAAGATACGCCAAGAGGTCAAGTGCATATAAAAAAAATATCTATTCGATTCCTCTATTTTACTGTACCAGCAAATATTAATATTAGCCCACACAAATTCTCACAAAGACAAAGTCTAGAAAAATCAAATAAAAATGTAATCAATAAACAGTCATCCCCCGAAGAACAAGTGTTTTCGTTCCGAAACATTCTTCTTATTCAGAGAAACAGATTCTACACCATGTAAACAGATTTCAATTACACTCGTTCCCCAGAGGCTCGAGCAAATTTCGATAAATCGAACACGATATCATCGTGTCCCATTAACATCCTCACCTAAAACCCCCTTCGAATGTTCGATTAGAACTACAGCATTGGATGATCGTTCTCGGAAGTCGGGTCTTCCGTTTCAGCGGCCCAATTAAGGGAAGCCACGAAACGGATCGAGGACGAATCTCGGGACGCAGACCTGGAAATCGCGATTGTCACGGCACAAGTGCGCGTCGTCGTGGCGATCAACGCGGTTTACTGAATCGGTAAAACGGAATCACGGTTGGGGAGTAACGACGCCGTGAAAATACAGAAATTATTTCTCCCACGGTGTCAGCACGAGGTCCGTGAAAATCGGCTGGCAACGCTTCGAATCGATTTCGGCCTAAAAACGAGCATCGTGCGCAACATTCCTGGTGGTCCGTTCGAAGTCATGCATCGGTGACGTGGAACAAGACCGATCGTAACAAGGTTCGGCTTGGAATTTCGGCTGGAAAAATGTCGATTCTCAGATAAACCTAAAATCGACCGTTTAGTGTTCTGTGTAGAGCCACAAGGAAAAAGTATAATAGGCAGGATGTTGAAATGGTGGAACGGAGGAAAGTAAGGTTTTTCTTATCGTGAGTATCTGGTTCGTCGGCTGGGATTAATTGGGTGTTGAGGCTATTTTAACTGCGAAGATATTTAGGGTATTTCACGGTGGATTTAAAGGAACGTAACTTGATTTTCTGATCTTTCAACCGGTTGAAAGTCGGGTGTACAATACGCTCGTCGTTAACTTTCGGTGGAAGCTTTGTCAGTGTTCACTGTTTTAATTTCACTGTTTTAATTATAATTCTTGTCATCATTTTCGTCTCACTTGTATCAGGCACGAAATGATTAATACATTCCTAAATGTGTGTACAGCATACAATTATTATTTAAACGCCAGACTATAATCGGAAAACGATGCAAAATAAAAATTGCAATGAAAAAAAATGAACTCCCATCCACATTCACATAAGCCCCACTCTCTCCAAAAGAAATTGTTCGACACATAAGCGCACACAACCGCGTTTATTTCACTCCAATAATTCATCCCGCCGAAAATCGTAAAAAAATCTTTCCCGGCTACATTCTACTCCAATACGAGAAGCCACGACCAAACTGTGCTTTATCGCCGCGACATAATTCAACGTTGCACCGGGCAAGCCACTGTATTTGATCCCTTTAATGCCGCGACGACGACAACCCGTTGTCCCCGTGGGATGATTTGTGGCGGCGCGTTCGTGATTCCTCGTTTTCTAATGCCGCGGCTGGAAACCGGGCGATAAATTAACGCCGATACAGGCCGCGATAAAGCGAGAACTCGATCGCCGCGCGAGAATGAATTGCAGGCGCGTGTTCTTCGTGGAAAACGAAGAAGGATGGGGCGCAGGTGTAAACGCCGATAGGCGTAGGAAACTGGAGATCACGAATTTCGTCTGTAAACGTGGAACGGCCGCGGTGGACCGCGACGCCGATATCGATGTGCAATTATAATTTCCGGCGCTGGGTGAAACGTATTGTCGATGACACTGGGGAGGAACGTGAGCTCGAGAATGAGAAATGAGTTGCATTGTAATGTGGTGTTGGTCTTCGTGAGTGAGTTAATTCAGACAAGCAGTGGACTAAGATTAATTGCACGATTTTTGTGTTTGTTCTTTTACGCGTGAAAGGTGTGTGAATTGAATATCTGTCGTTATCGTATCATGGATAAATAGTAGCGCGTGAAAATGTTTATCCTGGCGGTAAGGTGTTTTGAGTAGGGGTGTAAAAAATATGTGGCCAGGTTTTTCGAAATAATTGTCTGTACAGTTAATGCTGCGAAGTTGGGAAATGGCGAATGTCATTCTGTACTTTTCACAGAGGCAGGAACTATTTATCTTCCATTGTAGCTTCTTCGGAACTAAAGTTCTTGATATGAGAACGGAGCGGAGGCAGAAAATAAAACGAGATTATAGTGGCGGAAGTTTGTATTCTCTGGTGGCAAGTTTGAGAAATAAACCACAGTGTCCAAGTAAAATAAATCACGAGACTGCTGTCCTACGTTACCATTATTTATCTTTTCTATTATATTTCGCGACACTCTACGAGTTTTCTATAAATCTTATATATTGAACGAAAATAACGTGGGATGTGGAGCATTTATTTATCGTCAGTGTAAACTATAAATGTATAAATCGTTTTTTGTTTTTCAGAGCAAAAATTGTTTCCTTGCTTCCTACCTGTCTTCTGGTGGCTGCGAAACAAAATGCGGAGGACTGAATTTGCCGAAATAAAAAGAGGGTATCTGTGAAATCTGAAATTATGCAGATCGCCGTTCGTAACCCAGAATTTTGATGGCTATGTGCTCCAGATTAATATTAATTTAATTCCTCACTCGCGGCTATAAGGGCAGCCGGACGTTTCGTTCTTGCACGTTTCTCCAAAGGGATTCCATTCTTTTTTGCAACGAGACTAATGATTAAGAACATGGAACTCGAGCATGCGCCGCTTCTGTTATTACAGTTTCGCTTCGCGTACGATTGTCTTACCCTCGAAAATCCTCCTTTACATTCGGACCAACCGGGTTATTAAAATTTAACCACGATTTTGTCCGGTCGCACGGTTGTAATTAAAACGTTCAAGCAAGAATCTCTCTAGCAGGTTTCTTATGTATATGATGTTTCAAGGATTACATTCAAGAACCAGGGTATGGTTATTTAAATGTCTGGGAACTTCGTAGGTATATTTAGTACACCTTTCAAATACTCCTTCTTTGCAAAAGATTATCTTTGCTTACATTTAATCGACTACTTTAAAAAATATTCGACATTTTGTATGCATAAATATTTTCATTTCGTTTTAATCAACCTGTAATTAATGTTTCATTGGCCTTTCAGTGCCTTGGAAATGTATTATTCGGCAAATTCCCAAGGCTGATTTAATTTACTGAGAATTCCGCGATCAGTGTAATTACTTGAAATGCAATTACTGTACTCGAAAATAAAGAGAAAGCTTTACGTATTCCCATTGTCAGTCGCAATGAAGCGCCTGGATGTAGCTCACCCGCTCACCAGCTTTGCAATTTCACGTGCCTCGTCTCTGCCTCATACAAAAGTGCAACGAAAATAATTGCACAGGAAATAATTCACGGTACAGTTACAATTAATATGAATATCATTATGCTCCTTTAAAATGTATTCGCGTCACAAAGAACATATCGTACACACAGTATTAACATCATTGCAAAAACAATGTCCGATATGAACAAAAATATACATAATACCCTTGGAACACTTCAACTTAACATACTTTTAAAATTAATAACATACATTCGTACACAAGGTACTCAACCAATCACCCAACATTACATTACCTGCATTAAAAAGCAACAAAAAAAAACCTCATTCAGCTGAGCCAAACCTCTCAACCCGTCGTCCCGTCCTCGACGTAAGAGACCACCACCCCCAATTTCCTTAATTAAAAGCAAATCGGTACCTCTTCATTATCCCTCACAATCGAGCTGGCCCGATAATTAAACACACCTGATTCTTTTCATCTGCTCGCCCCTTCCACGGTCGGCATCTCGTTGAGTGCGCCCGTGGAACGCGTGAAAGTGCGTTTACACGTCGACGTGCGGCGTGATATCCGCAACGTGACAGTGAATGTTCCCTTGCTTGACCCCACGGCACGCACCTGCCTGACCCCCGGCCGGCCAAGCACGTGCACTCAGCCAACACGATGCACGCTGCCCACGCGCCTCTACGCAACGCTTATGCAATTCTTGGAATCCCTCGGGAGAGCATGCAAAGGGCGTTGCGTTGAAACTCACGGCGGAATGATCGTAAAACGCGCGGGGGTAGAGAGGATCCGCTGGAACGCGGAGAAGTCGCGACTTGCATATTTGGTGATCGTCGCGATGAAGATTCGTGGGGAGTGTAGGTTGCGTAAGGTGAGCTTGGCGCGTCGAGTAGGAGGAATTTATTGAGGATGGGGAGCTACGGGGATTGTTTAAATTATGGGGAAGAGTAATGGAGCAGGGGAATTACATTTTATTGTATCCCGATAGTCTTGACGATGTTCAGTTTAATGTTACTTGCTATCAGGGATTTCGACGTTTCGTTACGACTTCGATATGGAATATTAATTTCGACACATTATGGGTTCGATTAAAACAGCGTGCATAAACGTTATGAGAATCGAGGGGATTCCTTGGGAACGACCAAACGGCAGACTTTATGGTGATTGAAATTTTACGGAACAGGTTGCTGGCTGTGCAAGTGTAAATCGCAAGCACGCGGGCGATATTCTGAAATGTTTCGTTGCAATTAAAAAGGGCGGACCGTCGGCTTGGATTAGGAAACCTTTATTAAATTTTCAGCTGGCTGCGCGTGACGGTGGCGCAAGGGACAGCGTAACTGCCGTCATCGACGGGCAGTTTTTTTCAAAGCCAAAACTTGTTCTTGTACCGAGCGATAAAAACTAAAGAAAAAAACAACAAAAAAACGGCGTGACTAGAATTTATATCGTGTTCGGTACGATAACATCGCCGGACGCCTTTTACACCTTCGTAAGAAGCATTACGATTTAATTCGTGATTCATTTTCTCGTTTAAGTGGCCAGGTCGCGACTAAATTGTATCCTTTTTTCACGTTACACGCTACTCGAGTCCCTACCAAACCGTGTACCGTTTAATATGTATAGCTCCCCCGTACGTACAATTCCCGTGTGAAACCTCTGCGAGAACCTCCGAGCGCGTGTGTGGGTGAGTATTTATCGAAAACACGTTCCGTAAATTTTGCTCCAAGTGGATAGCATCGATTAAAAACCGACCCGCTGGATCTTATCTGGCTTGGCGGACACGTGGGTTAGCGGAGTAGCCGTTCAACAGTCACCGTTCAATTGGCAATGTCTGGTATTCGAATTCCTAGGAGAATCGAGATCCTGTGGGGAGCAGTGTGGTACCTCAGGTCACATTTTTCGGCGGATGGTTCGGCAGTGGGACACCACCCTTGAAATCCGCAACCGGATTCACGCGGCAGCATTCGTGTACTTATTCTTGCCGATTGTGACAAACTGTGTTCCCGAAAAGAATTATAAATAAGCATATTGATCTAAGTTAATGAATAATTTTGGCAATATTAACTACAAGAACTTCGAAGATTTCAATTTTTTTTTGGTGCATAAATTAAATCGTATCAAGATATGAGGATGGATTTTGTATTGAGTTACAGGTAATACTTATTATTTAACTTTTTGTCACAATTCCTTTCGTTTTCTGTTTACCGAACAGAAGTCTGCTTGTAATAAGAGGAGCCTTAACGATCAGCGAAGTAGGAGATGCAATTATCTTCTGACATCATCAGATTTTACGATCCTCTGTTACACAGTCTGCAAATCGATTAAAAACGTCTGCGATAGAAGAAAAAAATGCCAAGCACTTACGAAGTCCTCGCGCGTTTCTTCCATGAGGTCGAACGTTAAGTTCAACCCACGCGCGCAAGAAGTTCTATTCTTTTACGCTTGTTTAAAACAGGAAAAAGAGGATTCTCTTTTATGACGGACATTAATGGTTATTACATTTTTATAACTCATGTTCTGCAAGTTTGTGCGTTGTGACGAACGAAAGTTTGCTGCATTGATTATTTCAGTTAACGAAGTTGGGCTATAAATTAACCCTTTTACAAAATTTGATTATAACGCGTAAGGAAATAAAATATTAATAATTAACAAGCAGTCGATTATCTTTTAAAGTAGGTCAACTCAACAAATAATTAATATTCGATACAAAAATGTCAATCAACAGTTATACCAAAGACTTTGCATTCTGCATAAAAAGTTAAACGCTGAAATGTTTTAGTTTCATAGAAAAATATGTATAACATTAAAATTGCAAGCTAAAGTACTGTATTTTTTAAAGAAACCACTTGCTACTAGATTTACATGGCCAAATACTTTTCGATAAATATAATCGATGTGCACTGCTCGATGAAAAATGACAAAGACGCGTATGACGTTCACGTGGCGATCTCTGTTATTACCA
Organism: Nomada ferruginata; assembly: GCA_963583965.1. NCBI lineage: Eukaryota > Metazoa > Arthropoda > Insecta > Hymenoptera > Apidae > Nomada > Nomada ferruginata. The sequence goes on from OY757224.1 coordinate 9,835,615, forward strand.
TAATTACGCACTATGTACAATTAAGCGTGCTCATCGTTGCAATCATGATCACCATCATCATCAGAAGCAACAGCATCATCATTATCGTCATACGTACGGGCCTGCGATCTTTTTCGAGGGGGTTGCATTTAAAAACCGTGATCAGACTGTAATTTCCCGAATAATTCATAAAATAATGTCCGGTATAATTGAAATACTTTCGTATGTACTTGGCCATTTAATACATTAACCATTGGCTATAATTTCGACGATAATTTCGCCGGCAAGTTGTGCGCGATCTCGAATCGATAAGCAGACTCTCCATTACCGATCCCTCCACAGCTATTAAAGGAAATAAATCATTCGAATTCTGAAACGGATCAGGGACGTTCTAGCGCATTGTAAATTCAAGAAAAATCGTTGCACTCTGTTTAGAAATATTGTTGATTCCAATATAATTTTAGTTCATACCATATTCAAATGTCACCACCACGAGTGAACCGAGAGAAAACTTTGTGACGAGTCAGGAACAATTTTAATTCGCGTGAAATATTTTCCTGTTCAAATTAAAATACAATATTCAATTCTGACAATTGTTGAAATATAGTTTTAATAATCGGTAGACACATTTATGATCCAAGGGAATGAGAAAACAATGAATTGAATTGAATTTATTCTCCCTAAGAAATAACAAAGATAACAAAATTTAATTCGTACACAATCAAAGTTACATTAACAGTAACATTAAAGGAACTTTAATCCTGGAATACACAATACCGTTTACATTTCTCGAGAGTCGATCCACTGATCCAGTTCGATCGAAACGATCACTCCGAAGAGAAAAATAAGATGGAGATCGATCGTACGGTTCTGACCGCGCCTTGTAATTCATTGTCTGCAATTGGTGAATAATTTTCAAGCTCCATCCCTGTTTCGCCTTTCAATCATCGATAAAGTAGCACATCGTTCCACGTCCAAGTTCTTCAGTGGAAGCCTCGAACGTTCAACCCACTTTTATATTTACGAAAACACGGCCCTCCTATCGGCCAGTATATAACCATGAAACAGCTGCAAGTTCAATATACCATCTTGTTTATTCAGGCAAAAATGTATCACTCGAACGATGAAAAGGTTCGCTGCAACACAAGGCGGGTCATAAGTTTGCAATTTTCATTTCCAATCGCTTGACGTCCTTCCAGGATGATCGTTCATCCCGAGTTTTCTTTCGAGATCAATGTCTACTGACGCATCTTGTCCCCTTTCCGCTATATTGAGCAATGTTCCACGCCGAAGACACCGACCGGTCGATCGCCATTCAACGAATTCATAAATAACCATTATTGTCCCGTTTAGCCGGGCGACCCGAAACGGAGATCATAATTTCGTGGGCTTGAAAATACATGTGTCATTTTTGTCGAGAAGAGCTTCAAGAGAATTGTATTATAATTCGAGCGTGTAGAATTCAGTTATGTACCTCGTATTTAAGAACCCGTCGTACATAATTCCCTCAGGACTTCTTTTCTCGAGATAGCGTAGCTCCCGGTGAATGTACGCGCGTACACTGTTCGTAAATATTTACAGGACATCACCTGGACGAAATTTTATAAACGTGCCTGGACAACTGGCGAGCGATGACCATCGGCGATAATAAATGGCGGCGGTTTTAAAACACGGGGCGTCCGTCAATAACGAATCCACGTTGCGTGATACCGCGAGACGGCAATGAGGAAGTCGCATGACCTGCGGGACCACTCATCTAAGTTCACACGGGCGTAAATTTACGCCTGACCCGAATGGGAGAGGCGGGAGTCGCGGATGACGGAGGCGCGAAACCGCGTGCGGATACTTTTTCTTTTCTACCCTGGCTGGACCGCGTCATAAATGTCGATGGGCAATCCGATAGGTTCCATGGACTTCGTCACTTCGCGTTAACACTGTGTTGCACAGGAAACGTAAATCGTCGCGATGTTCGAGTTACCTGGGGGGGCAGGTAAAGTTGTACGAAGGCAATCAGTATCATTGAATTTAATTTTGTGTGAAAAATAAAATTCTCGTTATTTTTCCTGTTTTCTTCTTGGACAGTATACATAATTTTTGAAAGTATTCGACTTGTTCGAGAATTTATGAACGCAATTACATAATACCATCGGTTAATTTGATGTGTAAAATTTTTAAACAGCGATTGTTATCTTAATTGATTCCAGAAACGAGTATTACGTACGGTGAATTTAAATGAGAGGATACTGTGAGGGTAAAATAATTATTGAAACACACATTCTAGAGACAGACTGCGGTTAAAGAGCAGTGATTAAAATTGTACGTGATGCAGTTAAGCGAAAGGGCAATGGATAAATTAATTATCCAAATGATCGTGCGCGGATCATTTTCAAGTGAAAGGACACTGGATTAATTAAATTGACCTAGGGTACGAATGGATATGTGTGGTTGAATTTTTAATTTTTCACAGATCAGTGGATAGAATATTTTCTTATTAGAGGTATACAAGTTTTGTGATTCTGAATTAAGAAATATTAAGCGGAACCATACAGCAATGGCGCGTGCGAGAATAAGTTATGTATTCAACTTTCATTTCACGAAACTACCCAACCCCTTCACCTGCAAAACATTCTTGCTCGTGATTTATATTTTACGTGCATCGCGGACTGCAGTATCAATTCCAGCACGATTATTTTCGAGCTTGCGAGAAAATTGCACGTTTCTCTTCCCCCGTTGTGCACGGCATGCATGACCTGCCCACCCTTTTCCTCGCTGCACCGTCTCTCACTCTCCCTATCAATTTCCTTCTCCATCTCCCTCCAATTATCTTCATAGACTTCCTTAAAATCTCTTCTCTCTTTCACGTCCACGAATTCTTTCCCTTTATTTATTACAGCCTACTGATTCTTTCACTTTATACAATCCGATTTTACGTGCCCCTTTATCGCTCATTCTTTCCACAATTTTTTTCCTTCTATTCCTTCTCCAAGCTTTATATATTTCGTAACAAAAAATCCTAATATTTCATATTCTTCTGTGCACTTTATCAAAACTAAGTCGTCACTTATTTAACCCTTTTCTCCTACACAAAATTCAGGCCGAAGTGTTTCCAAAAATATGCCCAGCCTTGCATTCCCCTCGACAATCTTATTTTCCATCTCTTCTTCAATTTCATCGCCATCTCTATAGCGCGTTTCTTCATCCTTCCACTGTCTTCTTCGAAACCTGTCCCTTTCCTCCCTTTAGGCCGCGGCGTTCACGAAGGGTACGGTAGGATACGTGATTACCAGCAGCCTCTGTGGCAGCAGACATTGCCCAGGGTTAGGGGTCGTCCCGCCTCGCTTTACTGGCCAGGCTGCAAGTAATTGCAGCCGACTGCAATCCCGGGAAACCGCATCCTGGCGAGCTCGTAGACGAAAAATTGCACGAGCCACGTGAATGGGCGCACCGTTCCTGCACACTGGACTTTCACGTGGATACGAGAAAGTCGGCATGGAATTCGCCACGAGCTGCCTGTCCGGCCTTAATGGCGGATTATCGTTGATATTATTGAGGCAGTTACACACTGTAATCGCGATATCGCGCCTCTCGTGTCGAACGACCGTGCATCGATTGATAGTCTTTTATCGTGAAATTATTTTATTGGAGCAATTTATGGACGAATTTTCGTCCGGTACTTTTTGTTTCGTTTCTTTCTGCCCCTGTGTTCCGTTCGCCGGTGAAAGTGTATCTGTTTTGCAACATATCCCGTAATTGGTTTATTGAATTAGTACAAGGAAGAAAGTAATCGCGGGCGATTGGACCGGTTAATTGGATTTGATATTGCGACGATATCGTAATTTCCTGTGCACACCTGTCTCGTCTTGTCCCGAGCCTTGTGTATTGAATGTAATCTCGGCGTATTAAAATGTATAAATTCATCGTTGAAGTGCGAGAGGTGTTGGAGGGGTTAGAGGAAAAAAAAATTGTAGCGTACAGCTTGAATATTCTTGTCAATTTTGTCACGGCCGAACCGTGTAATTTAATAGATTACGGTTATGGGAAGAGGCCACGCGATTTTTACGAACTGAAAAACGTGGAACTGTGCGACAGGAGTGGCGAAATTGTTAGTTATTACCGAAATTTGCAAGCGAAAGGTTCAATTTTACAATGAACCTTTGGTTATTCAACGGGAGATCAGTTAATAAAGTCACACGATCACGCGCGAAGAATTCTCACCCCTCGAGCAGACACCTGCTTCGTCGTGCCCGCTATTTACCACGTATCAGGTGATGGTAAACTCGGCGCCGTTTTACTAAAACCGGTCATTTTCCCCACGGCTAATGTACGATGCAAATCTATTAAAATTTCTCGGCTGAGTGCGTACACACTTTGAATGCATACAACATATTAAGACCCTGCGAAAGCTGTAATGACATACACACTTATGTGCTATTAGACTATAATTTAATTACAAATATGGCAACAAGTTATCGAACTTTTGTATTTTTAAATAGTTTCGTAAATGACGATGTTGTACCTTTCTCCTGCAATTACCTGTAAATGTTCATGTTGAACATCCCAGTCTGGCCTCACAGGTTTCACCCTTATTTTCGCGTTAAACATTTCCATTCATTAATTTCTTAAAAGTAATCCAATTATTCAACCATTATTATTTTGTTACTCGCTATTCCTCTGCATACACGTGCTCGTGTACTCGTTATTATTTGCAGTTCAGAGGATCACGATAACTCCCAGTGCATAGAAATATTTCACCACGCCCTGTTCACCTCTTAATAACAAGGCAACCGACGACTGAAATCGATACCGTCTCATTATCGATTTCATGTTCATTGAATTACTAGCCTAGTTCCTAAGTTTACGGGAACAGCAAGTAGCTCCCCGTCGAGCTGTCCATAAATCCAGGTGAGCAAAGTATGCAAACTAGATTGCGGTTCGATCGTCGCTGATGGACGATCAAGTTGGCTTCAAGCAGGCACAAATATCCCATGAACTCTCGCATTACACACGGCCGAGCTATAAATGCTTACCTCTAAGCACGCACCTGTCAGCGATTCATCGCCTCCCGGAAATTGATCCGCTCGTAATTCACGTTAACTATGTTCTGCGGCAAATCAGCGGTAATAATGAGCATTAAATAACGACCGTGCGATAGAGCAGTCGATCTTCTGTATTGTAATCAAGTAATTCGCGTGCTTCGTATCGCCCACAGCGATGTTGCACCGGTCAGCTGGCAAAGTTGCCGAAGATTCACCGAGAATATCAAGATATCTTCGTGCTTATACATAGTTGCTATCGATCCATAACCGATGAATATCGGCCCACGTACGCTCGATATCCGGCAAACGTGTATACAGTCTTTGGCCGTACTCCTAACGATTATCGATCATTTCCGTGCCGGCGGCTAAGGTCGGGTCAGAAGTTAATGCAAAATCAACGCCGATTCGTGCTGCTGCACGTTCACTATGATTTTCTTGGTCCTCGTGATGTATCGTTAGCCAAAGAACGCGATACACATTTTGGAGATTTAATCGATGAGGCTTGGTGAAAGGGGAAGGCACTTGAATAGGGAAAAAGGTATATTCTATTTATCTAAAGTAGAAGAACGAATATTCCATTGGCGAGGAATAATTTTCTGTCGGTCCTATTCCAACTGGAATTCTTCTTATTTAATTAAAAATCATTTAATTTATCCAACGAGTGTTTCTAGTGTATAATAAAATAATGCCAATTACTTTCGTGGAATATAATAATTATTAAACTAGCTGAACAAATGCAACGTCATAACAAATATTCGCTATACAAGTTAACGGTGAACTTAGCACTTCAACTGGCTACAATTTACAGACACTTCAACATGCTTGAAGAATCAGTTCCATTATCCCCGGATGACTCAGCACGGAAAATATTTTCAAAATACGTTTTGACTATTAAAATACGAAGGCGGAGTGGTCCGAAAACGTCGTTTCGTTCCGCGGCAGTAACACCGGGCAGAGCCTCTTTGATTCAATTGTCCCAGGTGTATTAGAGCCGGCGACGACGCTGACAATGGGCTTACAAGAATATTTGCAAACGACGTGATTCCATTGTCGGCGCGGGAGGCTTGTGGATTCCACGGGATACATGGAAATCCAAGTTTTGAAATGTGTGACGACACTCGTATAATGGTTCGCTAACGACTCGACATCTGTCGCGTAGTTATTCGAGGCAAATGACGTTCTGACGCCTTCCCACAGCGAGAGAGGAACCATCCGTCTAACTTTCCAGCAATTTTCCGTCGTTTTGCTCGAATTTCGTAGCAACTCGATGCTACTACGGCCACTAAACCCTGCGCAATCAATAAATAATTTCAAGGAAACAAGTTTCGAAGGGTGTCTTTTTTCAAAAACAAACACTTCCCTTCTGTAGCATGCAATTCCTAGTTTCCCCTTTCATAGAGTTAGAATATCTATTTTCACCCAGTATTCTTTTCCTTTTTAAATTTATAAAAGAATTTTATAGAGTGAATGGAATTAAAATGCCAGTCAATTTACTCGCAATGCCGCACTTACGACATTGCACAGAAAAGAGATTTTGCATGGAAAAATCAATCGACTTGCAATTGTTTTTAATATAGAATTACTGCGATCGATTATCCGGTTCACGACTAAAAAGACCAGACATCGTTGGATGGTAGAGGCTGTACACTTAAAGCACAGTTAGGTACAAAAATAGAGACACGTCGTATCGTTCCATATTGCAGCTTCAAAGACGGTGAAAGCGAGATCGAGCCGTGTTCGCAAAGATGCGATACGAACAGCCATTACAGGGCCATAACGCAACGAGGTTGGTAAATCGCGATTGATATGCAAATCCGTCGCATCATTAGTGGAGCGTACGTGAGCGGGCAAGGAAGCAACGAGGAGGTGTGACCATTGCAGGAAAGAGGATTCAAAGGGTGAGCTGTCGCGCATTCAGTCTCGAAAGGAGGAGACACGGATGGTCATCGGTCGTTAAAGTGAAAAATTATGCTTTCCTACGATCTTCCCTTTCTCTCGGTGTCGGGATCCAAATTCAAACGGTTGCATCTGCGTGGTGGTCAGCTGCGGGGTCAAGCCAATTAGGGACAGTCTCTTCTTGGTGAGAAAGTGGTGATGAAAAGGGTTGGCTCGATATGCTGGTATATAAATTGGCTGTGGTAATACGAGTGTCGTTCCTGGGCGTATGCGAATTTTAAGAAAGGAGAACCTTAATTATTCTATCCTGCATATATAATTTAACGCACAATTTCTTGATTATTTTGACAGACATTTCTTTGTAATCGAGATCTATCGAATGGAAGATATATCGATAAAAGAAAATTGTACTCCCATGATAATATAATAAGAAAATAATTAGAGAATAAAGAAAATTTATTTGGAGTCAAGATTCTTTCCTAAATTTATGAAATAATTGAATAAAACAATGCAATCTTAATATTGTACTGTGCTTTATTCATTTCAGCGGAGTACGGTACTTACTTTCAACTGAATGGAACACGAATAAGTGTTTCAATACAGTAGTCGTGGTCTTTAAATAATTATCACCGGGATCAGGCTCGATTAATATACCTACAGCTTCATCCGGGATCCAAAGCGAGTCGACGACGACGGGAAAAGAACAAACGCACTTCTGGTATTTAGCGTGAAGAATGGCGCACGTCAGCGTGATGGATAAACTTGGTTTCCCGGCGTGCTTTATCGTAAATGACGGACGGAATATTGCGGAGGCGAAAACACAGGTGGCCACGATTGTGTATTACACGATGGGATACTAGCTCCTAAGTAAGAGATCCCGTGGGAATAATTAACAACATTTATTTTCGAGCAAGAACTGTCATTAGCAATCGGCGTTACCGTGCAAAGTTCAAACGCTGCCGTTACGATTATTAAGAAATTGCGGAAGCACTTGAATGCATTTAAGTGAAAGTACAATGTGATAAGAGTTGTTCAGTTTAATGAAAATTGCACCGGTGTTATTTAATGTGAATACTGTGAAAGATAAATCGATAAATTTTGCGAAATTATAGAACTTAAATATTGCGAAGACATTTCTACTTAAACTTCTGATAATCATGAAATATCGCACAGAATTTTTTTTCTAATTATCTTCGCCTCCACTTGTGCAGTATATTTCATATTATTAAATTTCCGAGTGGAAAATAAAAAATTTCAGAGGTAGTTTAATATTTATCCAACTCGTCCAATTATTATACGAGAAGTTTCTCGCCCCGCCATGAAAATCATTAAAATTGTACAACAACAAAAAATGTTATTTGACGATGAAAATGGAAAGAAAGTCAATGCTTATTTTTCTTTAATATTACGAAACCGTTGATCCATCGAAGCCAGCTGGGTTTTATATGTCAAACCACTAGGGATGTTCAGTCGTATTTTTTCGACGAGTCAAAATGTTTCTTCTCTATCCCCGTCATTATGCTAATCCCGTCGTATTTTAAATTTCACGTCTGCTATGCGACCTACTTCGTGGAGACCTGTCATTTTCCCCGCGGCTATCCTGACAGGATAATGAGCCTTCCTGCGAGCATCGGATTACGTTCAGCGAAATGGGGAAAAATGAGTTGACAAGTTACCGCGGGGAATCGTTGGATTCCACTGGCAGGATAAATTAAATTCGGTATCAAATATCGACAGTATAAGTGCAAAGGTGAATTTAGCAGACCTCGCGATTAATGGAAAAAGGAAAGAAAAAATTCACAAGCTTTAACAATTTTATTGGACACTTGTAAAAAATATCATACTACTTAATATTAATGAAATACGGGCAAAAATTAAATAATAGAATATTCTCAGTATTCTACTTCATAGGATGATTAATAAAAAATATGCTTCTCTTCTTTAAAATACTTTCCCACTTTCAACTCTTTCAATTCCAATTGCAAATCGAAAGCTATACTTGCCGTAAATCCAATTCGGACACGCCAGCGTCCTATCAGAATCTATTCGCAGAAGTGCGCATCCTGCAGGAAGAAGCGTCGCCGTAAAAAAAAATGAAATAAAAAACGAAAACGGTAAAGTAACCGAAGAACAGAAATTCCCTGTCTATTCTCAATCAAATCGTTCTTACGATCTCTCCCGAGAATCCCCGGGGAACAATGCGAAAAGCCATTGAAGCCAGTCCAGATCTCTTTTCGTGAATGAACGCCCGCGCAATGGATCTCCGGACCGTCCTCGATATTCCTCGAACGTCGTTCAACGCGCAACGCCCAAGAGGGGTGGCAGTGGAGAGAGAAAAAAAATTAGACAGAAATGACCGGATGTGGATAATCCCCCGGTTACCCGTGGCTGCGAACCGTGGTTGCTCTGAGTGTGGGGCGAGGAGAAAAGAAAAGAAAGGAAAAGACGAATAAACGAGCAAGAGGAAGCAGGCAGAGAGAGAGAGAGAGGGAGCCAAGAGGACGTCACTGAAAAATGGACGATGGACGTTTTGCTGGGCGAAGAGATACGACGCCGAGATCCGAGCGACGCCTAATCCTGTTTTGAAAACTCGGTCTCGCATGACCGTGACAAACTCGACACCTACAGATAGTTTATGACGATGGCCCGTTGCTGGACCGACGACGCGCTTTGCCATAATTTCCATGCTGCCTGCCCCAAGGTTTCGCCTCCTTAGAACACGCTGGCCACTTTATATCAACGGCGAATCTCGCGCGTCCTCCTTTCCTGCGTTCATTAATTGGACTGGTTATCTGCGGACGCCGATCGAATCTCAAGGGCGAGCGTTCAATAAAGCGCGCGCGATATCAGTCGTTCGTTTTTTGTTTTTAGGCGCCTTTTGATTCGACCCGTTATTAATCTTTCTGTGTGCGACGCGCGGGTCGGTTTTGATAAATACTTGGCGGGAAACGTTCGATTATCTTGATGGAACCGCGTCCAAAGAAGGATCGGGGTGTTCATTTGCTTTGGGTAATTAATTGGGGGTTGTCGACGAGCAGAGGATGCAGGCAGGTATATATATTTTTAATTGCGTGAAATTTATGAAAGCTGCGATTCATTTTTGAGGGTTGCGAATTGAAGTGCATCGGTGAACGAGGACCGGGGGATTATTGTAATCTGCTTGTTCTGCTCGTGAGGTAGACCTCGGAGGGAATACGAGTTCATCGTGTCCTCTGCTCTAGTAGCTTAGTATATACACAGGTATTGGACAAATATTTGTTTAGAAGCTTGTACACTGATCAATGATGATCGATTACATTTGTGAAACACGCTGCAAGTTGTGTATCTATAAGATTTGTTTCCCTCGAATGCTGTTACTTCATTCTGTCAGAAATAAAAAGAGTTCAAGGTGTTTTAGACCCTCATTAACACGTTCATTACCCTCTCTGCTGCATTCTTCGAGTGGCAATTCGAAACCTGATCCTATTCTCGATAAATCAAGCCAATAGTGGTGATTCTTTTCACGAATACAAATTTATTTTCGTCGTTAAATAAGCGATAAGTTGTTAGGTTCTGCACAGTGAGATAAATTCCTTGTAGCTTAAGTGAGGACCGATATCGAAACAGAAATGTTAGCAGGGTGGTGAGCGAATACCGAATTTCGGCCATTCCTCGATCTGCGAGACGCCCAGAAGAAAATTGAATCCAGTTCGTGGAGAACAAACAGCTGGAGAACTGCTGGATGATTTAATGTAGCCGTCCATCACGACTCGTGACGTACACTACAGTGTACCGTACACTGCGGCTACTGGATAAATACCATGGGAAGAGGCCACAAGGGACAAACGTTTCATTTATTTCCCTCGAAGTTTTATTTAGTTTCGTGGAAAATTTTAAGCTTTAATAACCCAACTTCATTTACACTTCCACAATTATTGCTACTATAATTGTAATATCTCCAATCACAAGTATTACAATTTCATATCTGAAACCTTTCTCAAGTTTCGTTTGAATAAAATGATTTAGATTAAATTAAATAATATGAACGGTCACATTATTAATTATTACACAAGTTCTTACGTATCCGGACCCAAACGCCTCGCATTATTCCTTCGACAATATAGATTCACCATTTACATACCATTCACGCCGTCCATCCTATTCCCATATTCATTATCTATCGATTGTTCCTCTAGGAACACGCGACGGTCGTATTTCCGTGTGCCATAATTCTTGCCGTTTGAGGCCGATACGGGGAAACTGCACGGGTTACCAAGAAAGCGGAAGCTGGCACGATAAATCAACGGATTCGTTAGCGGAATCTTCCTGAATCCATTTGTCCGGTAGTCGTGTCAGCCGAAGCAGATCCTGCTGTTTCGACAACGTGGTGTCGTGTTCGAATGGGTGACCTCGCGTTTCAGGCCCGTCCTCCTCGGCGCGCTGCGACCATCGACATCTCATTCCTCCCTCAGGAACGGCGGTACGCGCATCTGCACGCTTCATTGAACATTCCGCGCGCGAAAACATTGTGCAACACGGCTCAGGTAGAGCAGAACGGCCTGCGTCGATATTTATGGGCCGCGAGCGGAGGCCGAAAGCTGGCGAACGATTTTTCTGCTCGCGAGCGAAATGATCGGTAACGATCACTCGGTTCGCGGTACGCGCTTTCGCCTATCCGTTAATTAAGTTTATTGGTCGCACGGCGACCGACCTTTCGACTGCTTCCACCGGTCGTAATCCGCTCGTGTCCGAATGCGTTCGCGGCGGATAATAAATTTCTGGATGCTTGATTTATCGATCCAACCGATCGCCCATGGATCCCTGCGTGGGTGTTTCCATTGCCGGGGAATGATTAACGCCCGATTGATGCACCTAAATGCTCTCTATCAAACGGATTTCGCGAATCTCATTTTCTACAATCCAATCGACGCGTTCGGCAGCACGGGAAACATATCGCGTTATTCATATGCGATCGTTCGCTGCGTCCACAAGAGACTAAATCAATTTCTTTTTTATCTTATTGTGAAAGCAGTTTATTGGGGCTTAATTATTTTTTCCAGAAATGGAGAGAATAAGCTAGATGTAAGGATTCAACCACCTTCTTATGCATATTAGTCTCGGGATCTAAAATACGAATAGAGCTATTATAATATAATATTTTCCTTGTACTAATTCTCTGCAGAGGATTACAAATATTCTTATTGTAGTCGCATTCAAATCGGATCTGCGAGATCGAAGGGCCGAGGGTCACGTGTCGTCTGAGCAAGAAGCAGCACATTTTTATTCCTCCTCCCTCACCTTTCACCTTTTCTAAACTCGCCCCTCGCATGCGCACACGTGAACGCTATCTACGCATTGAATTTCACGTGAATCGTGCCCCTCCACGAATTTACCAGACTGGATTTATCGTTGGGGAAAGAGGATCGCTGGGTATTCTCGTAATCCTTTGCTGTAGTCAATGTTGCCGGCTCCTTTGATGCGTGGGCGTGGGCCACGCAAATCGAATCGGTCGCCGTCTCATCACGTTCCGTCCAAATCACAGCCATTCCGCGTAACCAAGGCTGATTATAATTTATATTTCTCTTGGTCTTATGTGGCAGCTTCCGTCTTTCGATGAACGTCGAAATGATCCTAAATTACGGCGCCGCAGGGCCATTAGATTAAAACGAAACAATATTTTGTTGAAAGGATTACATACATACGGTAATCGAAACCTTTTTATTGCAGGAAGACTTGTTTTCAATTCAGGATTGAATTAATTCTATTTGAAAGTTTAGATGTTTATAATATAATCGTGTTATTTTTATAGATCTCGACCTGGTGGAAATTTTAAAAGAGACATAAATGTGTCTCGCGAATACGAGAAACGTGAGCAATGATTCGAGCAGCACGTGCAACTCGTGGAAGCGATCTCGCATAGAAATCTGGGTTATTCCGTTGCATCCGACGTTGATTATAATTTATTCCGGTCCTCTGTAGAATCACTTCCGCGGTAGGAGTAATAGTCTCCATCCTCGAGATCATGCTACAATATATCATAAGTCGTGATTTCACCGAGCACGGGATATACAACTCTGTTCCTGTTTACCTAGATGCCATATATCTCCTCGAAACGGAGGGAAATGTTTTTCAAAGCCCCTCCAAAGCGCTATTTCTTCGAGCATTCTAAAAAATAATTAATTGTACGGTCGAATATGCTCGAAAAATATTATTAAAACGTTTACTGAGAAATTAACCAACTGCAAAGCATTTATGCATAACAACAAAGACTAGCAAATAAACAAGCGATTTAATCTTTTAAAGTAATTTCCAAATTACTAATTCCCCTGGGATCAATGATTTTCTTCGAACTCCCTGTTTTCCACGGACCATTCGAACTCTACGCTGCAGCGCAAGTTCACAAAAGGAAGGAGTACCAAACGTGACTGGTTTCCGTGTACGCTACCTACGAATTTACGAACATCCTGGTCTACTACTATCTTCTCGTCCCTTCGATATGTAGCGTATCCAGACCGACACAAATACGAACATTTCGCTGTCGACACGCCACGGGCATGTTTTCTCAGCTGGTGCCCTAACTCTCGATCTCGAATGATCCTCCCTCCATCGCCTTCCATGCCACGGTAGATCCTGGTGGATCCTTTCAAGACACGGTCGGCTACCCACAAAGGATCTGCCCTTTCATACGCACGTTATTATACTCTTTACAGAATATCGTTCCACCTTCTCCCTTTTTCGTGAGAAGAGGGAGGAAAAAAGAGAAAAGACGAGGACTCTTGGTCTAGCGGCGCGCGTGTTGGTGTTTTACACGCGTATATACACGTTTACAGGCGTACTCTATGTATACGCCTACGCATTGTGAATTGAGCCCGGGGGCAGGGTGGACGTTTCGACGAAAGCCTCAAGATTTTCTCGTTTAATTTGTTGTTATAGCTGCTTGAGACGCGCGGATCGGGCCCGTTCCAGCGACCCACGATCCTCAAACATTCATTATGCTTTTTTGTAACACATCCACCAACGCGTTTGGAATTGCGGCTTTTACGCCACGACCTGTTTGCCCTGCACTCGCGGCCAACAATTGTACTTTATCGTGCGCACCACCACCCGGCCAACCGTCTCTATTAATCGAGGGAAAATAGGGGACGGATTAGATGGGTTGGTATTTGTGCGCGCGGGCAAACGTTTGGAAATTGTGAACTGCGATTGGGGAAAGAAAATTGTAGAAGAAATACTTCTACTATTTGTCCAATCTGTTTAATATCTCGTAATGTGCGACAACTTAAGTACATTTTTCCATTAACAATTTGATTGCTCCGTATTAATCGCTTGACACTTCGCGTTAGAGAAAGTTAGAGGTGTATCGGTTTATTAATTGATCGCAAAGTTCTGTTAACAATCGCTGACGGATCGTGCGGAAGAATAAATGAAGGAAAAAATAAGGAACATTCGAGCGGCCACTCAGAAAGCAATAACGCTCCGATAGGAATGAAACGATGAAACCATGCAGCTCGAGCGAGCATAAATTGCGCTCACGAAACTCAATTGAGCAATTGATCGCATCCTATCGATGATTGCGTCACGGATTGCATCTGATGCGATTAGGAGGAGGTATTATCGCGGTCCATTAGCGATTGTTCGTAAGAAGGGGCAAGTCAATATTCCACGTTCGATGGATCGTGAGGAGTGCTCGCAAGAAACTCAGGGAACCTCGAAAATTTAGTGAACCGTTCACAAGGCCTGGACGGATCCTTTCTATCTGATTTGGCGCATCTCCCTCTCCTGTTGGCGGTACTCGAGCATGCTGTTGAATTTCTGTTTAGAGCAGGTTCTGTAAATTCGCGAAAATCAGCGGTGGAAGCGAAGAACAGAGGAACGCTTATTGCAGGTGAAATTATTCGTTGATATGGATGGTTGGTTGGATTATCAGTATCTTCCTAGACGATCCGTGAAAGTGCCTAGGAAGGCGTGGCGTGCTTCTCTTGAAGGGAAAACTGGACCCATGCATTCTAACAGCAGTTGGTTCCTCTCTGTTACGGCGGTTTTGAAATCCTCTTCTGATATCGCACCGTCTCGATCTACGTCCAGCTTTTTCATTAATAAATCTATTAGGTCCTAAAGTAGGAGAGACGAATGAATTGGCAGAATTTTTAGATTACTTAAAAAAAATGACAATGAATATTCCAAGATAATATACACATGTACAGTGTGTATGTTTATAAAAATTTATTTGAGATCTGAGGATTGTAATTAATGATGAATATATTTCACTAGAAATTAAACGGTTATTTATTTATTTGATTTACTTTCACAGATTCGTCCGGGTTCTCGTCATTCTGCAATTTAATTAAACACCCTCGCATCACTGGAAATATATGCTCCCGTTTTAATTTAGAGGTCCTCATGCTGTCGTACGTCTGTGTATTAAATTTTGCAAAGTTTTCAGGGGAAAATGGGTCAGAGAGATAACGACAGTTCGAGCTGTTAAATGTGCAGGGGTTTCAGATAAATTTAAGCGTCAAGTGTTACCTGATACGCAAAGCGAATCTTTTCATCCAAACTCCCACGAATATATATCGAAAGACCTTCTACCCATTGGTCGAATTGTAACTAAATTATACGAAACAATAATTAACGTGAAATTGTTACCGCGTTGAAGGTATTTACCTGCAAAGAGTTCCGTCTGTCAAACACAGAAAATATTTTGTCGATCAGCAAGTGACGAATATTTTCCGTGAAATCGAATCCGGTGTGAAAGATATCTCGAAAGGTCAATCTGTGAACAGGGCCAAGCATTTGCACGCATTTTCGATGAATAATTGCCAGAGCTATTGGTAGGGAAAGAAATTGAATTAATATCGCGTTACAGAAATTTACGACGCTGGTACGTAACCTTCGACTTCTCTATAATTGAAGTGGGTATTTCGTGCCAATATTTTCAACTGATCCAAATTTTGCGTTCTGAATACGATCTCTTTGAGAGTATCGTTCAGCATATCAATTGGTGGCTGTCCCGGCATTTTTGTTTCACTTTTTGCACCTGTAAATTTAGAATCAAATATTTGCCAAGGAATTTAGTTCTTGATCGGTGTCAGCGGTTCCTCCATAGCATTTTTAAATCATCGGATTACTGTTCTATTTCCTAATTTCATGGTACAGAAATTGATGTCGTTGATCGCTTTAATTTGTGACAAATTCAGAGTATTGTATACTAAATAAACAATAATAATTTTTCCAAGGAAATTCTGCGGAAATAACTGAAATTTGAACCCTTTCATATCGGCCCATTAGCTCAGTTGGTTAGAGCGTCGTGCTAATAACGCGAAGGTCGCGGGTTCGATCCCCTCATGGGCCAGTTTATTTTTTTTCTTTTGCTTTTCATACTATTTCAATCGGGCGTTAAAAAATTCTAGTATTGATTTTATTATTTGGAACAGTTCCGAGGAATCGAAAGATAATAAGGAGCCGAAATTGTTGTCTGTTCTATCTATCGTTTTAACTCTCGACTTCAAGAGTAATAAATAAATTGACTAAATATTTCAAAATACTTGGTACTCTGTACAAAAATGTAATCGAGAATAATCAAGACAAACAGAAGCAAATAAATTGTTTCCCTTTCATGTGGAATTATTTTATTTCACATTAATATATGTCCACTTTGGTTCCTATTTCTTTTAAAAAAGAATATATAGCTGACGTATATAATACTTATTAAAAATAGTAAAACTGCTTCTCTAAATAGTAAAATTATGCACGTTACATGATAAGTAGTGCTCCTTAATTATCTTTAAATGGTTTTCATTTATTAATAGCATCGAATCTGCTTGGCAAAAACGATAAGAGATATCGATTGCACAATTCGCAGTGATAACAAGCTCGCCAATCCAAGTGGCACATTCATTCTCGCAAATGACTCCCCTTAATCTTCTGCACGTGATAGTCGAAAGTAAGATTACCATAGACCATAGACTCTTGCAGAGAATCCCATACAACTTTATGTGAAAACCTGATCCAAAACGTTTCACAATAAAGGAGACCATAAAAGACTCTCGTGTGACCATAAAATCCTCTGGGAAAACGAATTTCATCACTGATGGGAGCTCTGTGTTCATGAATTCGCTTTACGGGAGCCCTTCGACCACCATAAAGGGACGTCGATAAAATTCCGCCAAAGTATATCTAATGGCATCATTTGGTCAGCCGGTGTAATAAAAAGGCACAAAGCCACGGGAATTTTGTCGAACTTACAAAACGTGGACTCGACTTAAAGAGCTTCAATGGGGGTGAGCACGGACACTTGAAGACAGTGGAAAGGGTTGGTAGCAGACTGACCGGAATTTTATATGGGACTCGTTGTCCTGGAGGAATAAGAACGAGCGGAATACAAAGTTCCAGCCCTTTCACCTGTCACGTGCGAATTGTCCCATGATTTCAAGAACTGACACAAACTTGGCTTTGGCTGCGCATGAAATATTAATAGCTACTCCTGTGCGGAATCTAAGATCCGAATATTTTATTCACACGATTTAATAACAGACATAAATTTCGTGAACAAAATTCTGCTCTAAGAATTCTCGATTGCATTGAAAATTTTCAATAATAATTAGCTTATTTTGTTTATTACATTATTCATTCAAATATTCCAACTAACACTCCACTTCGCCCAGCTCCTACATACAAAATCGACACCAAAGAAATCTATCGAACCGTCAAAATCCATTCTCCTTCAATATTTGCAACCCAAAAAATTCGTCGCACACTCTCACCGAAATCAACCCCCGCTCCAATCCTCAGACTCCATTCCCCGCAAACGTATTCCCACGAAACTCTTCAAATTCACCAAATCCCCGTTCCCTAACAAAGCACAGACACCATCATCGTCCGTACCCCGCGAAGCATTTCAATGATCTCGCAGCCTGGCCGACCCCTGTCACCGTTAAGCACTCAATCAACGGGCCCAACAGGCTCCGAGCGAAACAATACGCGTCCGCGTGTACTCGCGAATGAAATCTCCGGCGCGTGTGGGCGTCTCTCTTGATAATATGCATTCGTAGGGAACAACGGCTCGATCAACGACGACAGGCCAACGTGTAGGAGACGCGCGAACGTTCGACAACAAGTCCCTTTCCGCGTACGGTCCCTGTAATCAGGGGGTCTCATTAGTCCTCCGTCGGCGGGCAAATTACCACAGGGTAAGAAGGCAGCTGGCATTGTCTCGCGTGTGCAAGTGGGCATCCACGGGCACCGGGTCGAGATTGGATCGGTTTCGCGAAAGGCGCCATAACCAGAGGGATCATAGACGGCTAAACTTCCGAGGCAGAGAAGATTCCTGGTGTCTTCTCGGGCTTGAAACCGAACGACCGTAATCTTCGGCTATCTAACGTTGTGAACGCGGCAAGGTGATGATTTGCGACCTCCCCGCAGCGAACGTGGCACGAAGGATGGAACAACGGGGCCCGTTCCTCTGTCCCTGTCTTTCGCCCCTTTAGATTCAATTTCGCGAGGCGTCAGCCCGCTGACGCGACGTCCGCCCACCTTCTGCGGGACGTTGATGTACGATACGGTGCGGCTGGTTGGACGCGTAAAACTTGGACGATCCGCGCGTGGATTGTTATTCGAACCACCGTAAACGCGTCGATTTTCGGTGGAAAAGTAGTTGCGTGGCAAGAGAATAGAGAGTTGCGTGCGCCAAGTTGTCTTGGCTTCGAACTTGTCTTACTTGTGGATTGGTTTCGGAGTTATTGATGCGCGGTTTATACAGATAGAGTGTCGGATCTTTAAATTCAAGCGAAGCACGATTTATTTGAGATGTCTCGCGTTTCTGTATTTTAACGCCGTAAAAATCTGCGTTGCGACGTTAATTTATTGCACTCAATTTTGTCTCGCTGGAGTAAAGGGAAAATAATTATTGCTTTATTTCAATTCAGCAATGCGAACCAATTTTTGGAGAATCATTTTCCACATAGGTAATTGAAAAGAGGAATGTTTAGAATTAAATAGATAAGCAAAGGTGTAATGTTTCCAACTCGGGAATATTATATAACAGTCTTGCTGGTAAACCGACTCTGTCATTATAGCTGTACGGACGTACCACTCGCTTCGTTTAGAATCCCCGATAATTACATTCATGGCGATCATAGGAGTCTGCGAAACACTTCATTTTGCAACTCCTAAAGTCCCCAGTAACAACGTGTCTCGCGTGGAATTTTACCACGCGAACATTGCAGCGCCAAGCGATCGAATAAAAATAAAATAAAGTACAGATACAATTTTGCCCGAGAAAGTTAAATTAAACAGCACTGCTACCTCACGGGAAAACCTGTATCGGACAACTCGCACCTTGGCGCGTTTAATTAAGATGGACTAGCTTAACGATAACTCGCAAGCAAGCCTGCCGGTCTAAAATTGATCCGTGAGAAAGACTCATCCCGCTACGGGGTTTCGCAATTTACATTTCATAAGGTGTACAGGAGCGGATCGGGTCTGAGCTTGATCGTACGAACGCGCGTAAATATTCCGTGTAGATCGATGCACGCGATCCAGACGATTGCGCGAGGCATGTCCGGAACGCGATTGGAAGATGTAGAGATCCCGAGAAAGTGAGAGGGACAGAGAGAAGAATCGCCGTGGATGAGAGGGTGTTCGATCGAGGCTGACCTGTGGTTACGCAAGCTTCAGCACGCGAGGTTTCCATCGCCTACACACAAGAGGATTTCGTACGCGAGCGAAATGGAAGCCGCGTAATTACAAATGTTCCTGGTGGGTAATTGGTCGACGTCGTGCTTCACATCGATGCGTAAGGATACGTTTTTGGTGTTTAGCTTGCCGTTATGCAACGCGTAATTTGGCAGGTTTGATTGAGCTCCGTTATTATTAATGTTAGACCTGCCGTTAGTATTTAGACGACTCTGATAATATGAGAATTAGATTCTGGTATCTTTGTGAATTTTATTATTGCAGATTATTCTTGCACTATTCTGTTGTAGGTAATTGCAAGTAAAGTTCTATTCGTTATAGAAAACATTTGCACATTTTGGGATGACTATTCGTTCTTATTCTTCTTGGGAGCTTGAATTTTTACAAATGATAATTAAGTTAAACACAGTAATGATTTTTTTTTATCGGACGTGTACAAATTTTCCCACGTGAAAGGAGACTGCAATAAATTGCTACCCCTCGCGTCCATGTAAGAGCAGCGTAAAAACGAGTCCACTAAAAATTCCGCGAACCACTCCTTCCTGCCCAACAATCCACAACTTCCTTCCTAACCAGCCCCACGCCAGCGCTCTCCGAGGGATCATTAACAAGGCGCAGATTAATTAGAAATGCAAATCACGAGGCATGGTCCCATAAACAAAGTGGTTGAATGCTGGCGGGCCCGTGTGGGAGCACAGACAACCGTTAATACCGAAAATCGAAGCTGGCCCCTCGCGTTTAACACGCGGAACACATTTTATAGGCGAGGATCTCGCAGATTCGGCGCGAGCTGGTTCCCTCCGCGTCATTTACAAGCGGCGCAAGCGGTCCATCATAAATTTCGCTTCCTATCGCCGGCTGGGATCGTATTTATCTAACAAATAATTATTCCCGATTATCTCGCGGGCTGATGCATGCGTTGGCAAACAGAGATCAAAGATACGGCGGCCGACATCACCGTGGGCCTTTGTTTAACGCTTAAACCAAAGCCGAAAGGCAACGGTCAACAATTTTCGCCTTTATTTACGACGTGGCGCTGCCTTGGAATGGAGAACGGTGTCTGTATGCATATATGTGTGTGGGCGTTTGGGTGCGTGTGCACACGTGGGTGTTGATACAAGGGTTGACCGCCTATTACCGTGGTTGCCTTGGGGGTAGACTACCCCGATGCCCGGTGCAATCAAATTTTAGAGTTATTGCCGTTTGACTGTACGCGTACCCTGCTCACGATTCGAGGGGCCAGTTTTGGGATAAACGTAAGCTCGTGTCGTTCGAGACGCTGGACCCTCGTTTCGACGTGAGTGGCTGCAGATATTTATTTGACGTTAAGATGATCTTGTCTTGATTTTCTTTGACAATGGGGCGCTTCGAAACGGGGAATTCAGGGAACGAGCTTGTAGGATGAATTTACTGCGAGGGGAAATTTTTAGTCAGACGTTTTCTTACTATTCTATGACGCTTGGCATTTTTGGGATTAAATTAATTAAATTAACTTTTGATTCTATCAATTGGAAAGTAGAGTGTCCTTCGATTAATATAGTTTTAAAGTTGAAGAATGACTTTATTCATTCGGACACAGGTATTGTATTAAATAAAATGACAGAAGGGGGATTGTTAGTTTAAAGAGCGGGTTTTGCAGTTGTTGAGTAAATCAAAGGTTATTTTTTATGCGAACAAGTGTTGCTTCTGACAGGGGCAAAAAAGGGAAAATCAAACAAGGATTTCCTCGATGCTGGAGGAGATTGATTAATTGCCCCAGGAAGCGAGGCATGAAATGTTTCCTCAGGCGTTCTGTAAAAACAGACCTGTAGTGCGTGTAAAATTCATCAGCACGAATTCACTCCTCCTAATGACCCACACTTTGCTGCGTCGAAAAAACGAGAAATGATTGATGTTCATCGAAGTTTAATTGCTGAAACCTCGCAGGCACAGCTGTCTATGTTTTCACAATTGTCAAACATCCTCTCACGTGTACCATTTAATTATTCATATTTTTTTCTGTTCGACATAGACGCAATGCGTCGACGAAACATATTTCCTCGAAGTGTATCTTGTATTTCCCAGATGACTGCAACATTCGTCCACGATTTTTATAAAACATATCCCACACTCCACATTCTGAATAAATTAATAATTTCGACAAACTATGATACCATTGCACCAACGTTTATTTCACAATATTCTTACAATGCCCTTTAAAGCAGACAATAAATCACGGTGACGAAACTGAACGGTGAACATGCGAAATGAAAAAGAAACGTTTCGTGTGAAACTCTCGAAAAGCAGCCAGAGAACTGGATTTCCACAAAACGAACATTGACGGGTGGTTCGCGTGTCGTGATCAGGCAGAATTGTTATGTAACAACATTGGAGTGAGTTGTACGACAAATGTCGAACGAGGGCTCGAACTAAGTGAACCGTAAATCGATGGGATCACAGGTTTGCAAGCCGTCCCGTCAGGATTTTCTTCTCGTGGCCGCGTTCCCTCTATTGTGAACGGAACACCTTTGGACCTCATACCGAGACTTTGTGCAACCTTCACGAACAGAAAATTCAGGGGAGAAACGAGCGTGGGGGCTGCTTTCTGCAGCGATGAATGCGTGGGTGGCGTGGTCACACGCCGCCAGAAAACTCGAAATCCGGTCTAATAAGGCGTTCCAACGTCGCAACACGCCTCGTTAAATTTCTCGAGCGCTGTTCATGCGGTCGCGAAAAATATGTTTGCGTCGGGCATCTTCGTGGAAAAATATTTGTGACCGTGCGCGAGATCTCCTCGAAGATTCGTTTCGTCGTTGCCTGGGTTAGGGCAGTCACGTTGTCGTCGACAATCTTTCCGTGGATGAAAAAATAGGAGAGAAAAATCGAAAGATTCTGTGAAATTCAGCTGTACAAAGATTGGTAAGCACATACGACCATTAATTTTAGAGAGCCACAACAAACTACCCCTATTATTGTGGGCTTGTACAAAAAGGGTGCCGAGTGCTTGGATAAACTGCCGGCAATTTCCGGTGTATTTATATCCGAAACAAAGATAAAAACGCGCCGCAACCCTTCTTGTAAATGTGTCGAGGGGGATCGCGACAAATGGGGTGGTCGATGCTTGGGTATCTCGAATAACAGTCGGCAAGTTCGTTCACGAGCGCGCCTATCATCCCCTATCATCGCAACGGCGAGGCTGAAAAATCGCGGCAGCTTTATCACGAGCACTCCTTGACACGACTAAATCAAGAGTGTTTCTTAAGAGGCGGTGGGCGTTGAAACGCAGCTTGCCTCGTCGCGGTAGCATGAGGTTCGGCTGTCGTCGTTCGCCGGAAAGGCTTCAGCCTGGATCGAAAGAACAAATTACCGAAGTCAGGGAGAAAAATGAGGAAATTATTCTGGGCCCTTTTAAAGCGCCTTGGGTGTACAACGTGGACCCCTGCCCCAACGTGCCGGTACATTTATAGACTTGAGTTCGATGCGAGAATTTTAACGTCCTCGATGGAGTATTTTTTCACCGAGTAAGTGTTCCCAGTTGCACTGGGCGGGTCTCATTTCTTCCATGGATCGATGCTTCAAGGTTTAAATATATTTACCCTGGCATATATTAATTAATATCGATGTTTGAATATTCCCAGACGTCCTTCGTCCGTTTTCTTAACACAAAGTATATTCGCACCGTTCTGACTAGCAAAGTCCAAGTCCAATAGATAAGGGTTGTATGCAAATGTCTGGTCAGAGAACATTTGCTCCATTTTTTTTTATTACCAGAATACACGTTCTGTCGGACAATAGGAGCTTCTTGAAAAGTGTTCTTTATGCTTGATACGATTATATAATCTACACGTACGGTGCGCAGGGAGCAGATGTCCACTGACAAAACGATGGTATAAGAAATATTTAACATACAAGAGTGAAAGAACCGACGTTCCTAATTTTCAGTCTGGCCAGCATCCAATCTGAATCGCCCAGATCCACAATGCCGCTCTATTTCCTTGACGCGTATACAATCCTGTCATAGTAATCCTGTTAGGAGACGCTTCGCTGGCCAGAATACACCCCGCTGGGAGCAGAGAAAAGGGGGTGCCATCTCTCAGTCGGGACCAACCAATCTCGGCCCACGTTAAAGCCAACTCGATTTATCGCAAAATAGATTCAGCCTTGTCGCGAACGTAACTAGCATCGAGTGGACCTGTTCGAGACAACCTATTGCGAGATTTCCACGAGGCTTTTATTCAATATAGACAGCTGAATTAGTTTCAAGAAGGCATATTCGCTGAATTCATGTAATATTCGTCTGAAATTCCCCAAAAAATCGAAATACTCGAACCTCTGAATTCCCGAATATTTGATTTAAAACGAATTTCGTTGTTTTATATCATAGTTATCTTTCTGAAATCGTCAAACCTATGAAAATGTTTAGACTTCTTCTCGCAAACTAATATTCTGTCAATTTATTGATTTCATTTAACCATCTCAATAGTATGTAATCAAACTTTAAGTCTACTCCCAGCATCTGTGCCCCGCGTATTTCCATGTTCCTCAGTAAAACATCAAACGAAACCAGCTGAAGCCCGGGAATCCCTTTCGGCAAACATAGTTCCCGGGACCCGAACAACCGTAAAGCGGAACGATGTGAAAATTCCGCCGGTTCTATTCCTCTGTGCACGCGCTGCCTCGAATGGCTAAATAACAAACACGCTCGATACATCGCATCGGAATAATTCGCGCTTTTGTGAGCGCGTAAAGAACGGGCCTGGCATACGCCCCGCGACAAAAGGCGTTTCACGTGTCCGATCCAGGCCCCGGCGAATATAATCCTTTCGTAGTAAATTACACTTTAAAGGAGGCTTTCGCGAAGATCGGCCACGAGTCGCATTAAATCCCTTATACCCGGTATTGTGGAATTTGCTTGTAAACAAGATTTAGGGATTTGTCCCCGTAGCACGAAAATATGATAAGCCCTTCGTTTCTCGTCGTTCTGCATTCTGTCCCCCTTTTCCCCTTTCGTTCCAACCCTCCCCGCCGCAAGTCAGCCCCCGTGCTTGATCGCCCCACGGACGCACCGTCGTGTTTATGAAACGTAAAACCGTGAAAAAGCTCGCAAAGAGGATTTCGAACTTAGCCATCGTTCGGATTCAGCTCGACGAGAAGATTGCCCGGTAAACTGTTTGGCAGGCGGCTCGAATGCGGACGACGAACGCGGATGGTATAATGTCGCGGAACATAATATTTTTAATCCACATTTTTTTATCGAATATCAAGCACACATATTCGGCCCGATTCAGGAAACTTAATATTCGATCGAGGCTCTCGTGTTCCGCCGATTCCCGTATTATTTCCCCAACCATGAAGGGATTACCCCGTGAATGGCTATATACTTTTTAATCCCTGCGCCCCGTAACCGGATCGCACCGATAGATCGAGGTTTATCGATCTTAAATTACCGATACACCGCACGGGAACTGGGTCGCGGACAACCCTTTTACTCCCACGCGCGTCCAGGCCTCGTCGTTCCTCGCCGGCTAGCCTGACATGCCGACGCATTAAGGATTACCCCTGGCGACGGGGAATCTCGATTAATCACCTGGAATACGCTTCAACCGCGAGAGGTTCGTTATGTTATGCACGCGTCCTTTCGCTACTCTTTTTTTCGCTCCATCGTTAATGTACGAAAAGTTTGTGTCATTTACGCATGAATTACGGTGACGATGCTGCGGGTTGAATTTTACCAATGAATTGGGATGCTGCGTTAGTATGCAAATTGTTCGGATTAAAATTTGATTTTAAATTACTGAAATAATTGCTTCGTATTCATATGCAAATGCCTGTCTTCGAAACCGTGATTCGACAGGCGTAATTCCGCATTGACGACGTGTTTTGGAGTTACGCTTCTGTATTAAATCGTTAAACTGTTATAAAATATTATATAGAAAATGGATTTATATTCCTGTCTTAGAAAGTGCAATTAAGTACGCTAAAAATGGATTACATATAAAAATTGTTCTGGATGCATGCACTAGTGCCGCGTGCAAGATTAATATCATAAAAGTTGTATCTGCGCCTATTGATGGGAGAGATTGACGAAGATTAAATCGTGGTTACGTGCGAGAGTCTTGCGATTGAAGGTGGCGACCTCCATCAAAATCTGACCCCGGGGATTCGATAATTCGTGTAATTGCAACTTCCCTGGCCGGAAGTTTTGAAAATTAATGGTTGCTCCAGCGATGCCTACGTCTGGCAAAGATGAAATCGATGAACGGGTCCTGGACCTTTGCCATCGGGACTATCCATCAAATCGTGATACACTTGACCGAGTCCTTAATTAAAGCTACGCGTACAGGACAATTAGGAGCAACGAGTATAGAACGGAAGGTGTCCATGTTCTTGAACAAATAATAATTTATGCCGGACGCGTGTTTAGTGGCCTCTCGGCGAATCTCGCTAACGAGAATCGATTTTCCAATAATTAAGGGGGGACTCGGGAGCCTCGAAGTCAACGACGCTTCATTTGCAATATTTCATAACAGGACGTTCAAGATTGTGTGATACACGTACGAGTAGATTGGTGTTACTTTTGTCGTTTTAATTTCGAATTAATTGCTTTGTGATTGTCCAATAGATTCTATTAATAACAGAAATTTCAATTCATATTTCATTTCACGATTCTTTATTACGCGATACGTGTTGCGATAAGAAGCAAAGATTGTAAATCGATAATATCAATAAAATATTGATGATCAATAATAATTATGAGTAGTTAGGCGTAATTAATGACTTTTTATTGCGAAAATGAAAATCGTAGAACTAAACTAAAGTAATCTGTTCCACGTTTTATTTCAATCATTATTTAATCAAGATGGAATACTGTGAAATTATACTTTGCTGTAAATGTTAAAATTAGCCTTCGAGAACATGCTATTAAATCCCAACAATTTCCAATGCACACCACGAATGCTCGTAACTTAAACAGTGCAGACAGCTACGCGCAATTGCCATTGAAAATATAGACTATGTTTCTCATCGGAGTAGCTATCCTCAGCATCTCGCTTACCAATCGCGTTTCGATATCCGTAACTTCACTAATCATCGAAGCAAACTCGGTACTCTGGCCTCCACGTACACCTCTGAATTCGCCAATCGACTTATCGGTAAGATCGTTTAATTTAAGCGACGGTGAAAGTGTTAATTCGACGCTGCTAAACAGATGTCCGTTCGATACGCATCTTTAATTTCGTTTCGGTACGTCCGTAATTGGCACGACGAGATAAGCTCGTGCTCTCGTTACACTTGAACTGTTTGCTTTGTTAATATCGGGAGCGTTGGTATTGTTTCAGCGTAATCATATCGTGTCTTATAAGAGTTATAAGGGACCCGTTGCTCTTGTATTCGACGTCACGGAGCCACGAGCTAATGCTCCCCTTCACCGTTTTCTCCACTCCACGCTAATCGATACGCTTTATCGATAGAAAGTGTCAAGTAAGACGAAGGAGAAAGTCGAGTATCGATTTTGCATCTGCTGGTCATTGCGTTTCTGCACGCCCACTAAGAGTGTCGAATCGAATTCGCGACAGTTTCACAGTTTAACCTTTCCGCGTTTCGAGACATATGTATTATAGTATGTGTGAAATGTGCGAGGGAGGTGAATTGAGATTTTTGGACAAAAGGATTATGATGGTGTTTTGGACAGAGTGTGGAGTTCGGGAATTTTACGAAGGGTGGAAAGAAATTTTAGGAATTTTGTTGTGTACGACAACGTTAATGAATATTCTACTCTGTTAGAATTATTAAGCTCCAATTATTCAGCTCGATATTTTATAAGTTTCGACTGCTTTATTTAGTAAACTGCTGAATTTCAAGGCATTTTAGATCATTATTAACTTCAGTGTACAATATTTTTCTAATGTAGTATGAACCGTGTACTGTATTTTATCTTTATTAAAATTTATAATGCAGAAGAGGAGATATAGTTGCGTCTTATCTTGTTTGAACATTTAGCAGTTATCTAAGTTAAGGAGTGAAAAATAGTTTGCGGAAATTAGAGTAATATTGCGAGTACCACGGGGAAAATAATATTTTTATTCACGCAGGAAGCATAAATCCAAGAGTAGTAACCTACAGTTAAGTGCAGAGTGGAGATTCGTAATTCCAATTGCAGCAGGAAAATTGTACGCAACTTACGATTATTATCTCGTTCGGACGAGAATCTCTGATGCAACGTGAAAGTGCGTCTGAAACGCAGCCAGTACATCCATAAACGCACCTTTATTGGTCGTATCAGACCGTATTAAACAATAATAATTCTCAATTTCGAAACGTATGTGAGTTTTATAATGAACATTGCGTAATGGAACGCATCTGTATTCTTATAGCGAAGATCGTTGCCTGTAACAAAGAAAATCGACACTGATCGAGGGACATAGCAATCAGAAAATCCATCAAAAATCAATCAAGGAAATCGGTGATTACTATTATTACTTTGTTCATCGAGTACTGATAGCTTTGAGGGGTCGTTGTTCGTTCTACAATTCGGTTACTCGAATCAAAATCGAACGCAGCAAAGATAAAATAAAATTTTACGCGATGCACTTTGCATGTGAAATGCATATGAATGCAATAATTTAAGTTAATATGTAATAACTTTAATAATATTCAATAACACTAAATTCTTCATTTCTGAAATAATAAATATTTATAATTTTCTGATTTCCAATACAATACGACCATAATTTTGTAAAAATCTCCATGATGCTACGATATAATTATCTTGAGATCTATATACATGTATTTTTGAAACAGCTTTATAGATTCTATTTCGGTGTTTAGCAGAAAATAAGCAACCGCTATTGTATATTTTTCAAAGAAAAGAGAAACGACGCTCTGGAAACCTGAAAATGGTCAAGAGCATCGCGTGCCACATGTCGTGAAAGCGGAAAACAAGGAAATCGTGTGCGGCTTTGAAAAAAAAAGACGTAAACCAACTACGCACGATGGTATTTCACGAACAGGAAATCGTCGATAAATTCAAGCAACAGTTTTGCAGCTCTTCAAACAGAACCGCGATGAATCTCTTTTACCAGATCAGCGATGTACGAAAATGTAATGGCCAATACCAAGATTTCTTTGTAGTCACTCTAAAGTAGTCTACAGAAAGGCCCACGGAGACTATTGTGTTTTCGTAAGCGGGGGAACAATGAGGCTGTATTCTTATGAAAATCTCCGGTGGCCACTTTGTGACCACACCGTTTGTTTCGAAACTGGTTACTGTACGGAGGACCACCAACGAGAATCGTGCCGGGAAAAATTTCTGCGATACTTTCCCATTACTTTATTTACCTCAACGATCATTCCACGGAAATACTAAACCTAAAGAATAAATGAAATCTTCATTAAAATTTTCCTCTGGCAGATGTTCCTCCAAGCAACACAAAACAAATCTATACATATTCACACTGTTCCAAGCAACAGAATTTCATTCACAAATTTATTCCACCTCCTGAAATTCCATTACCAATGGACCAGCACATTCTACATTCAAACCCTACCTACGATTCCAGCTCCAAAACACCGCTGCACCATCTCGCCCGAAACTCATTCCACTGAAAGCGCAAAGTTTTACGCCCTTTCGATTCCTCCGCTCCCATTTCCAACCCCTTCCCTATTTTACTTTACAATCAGACACGGCCGCGTAAGCGATCGTCGATAGGAAATTCGTTTAATTAAAGTACCTAGAATTCCGATAGCAGGGTCCGGCGCGGGGTCGTCGCGGTTGCACGAGGCTCGCGAGCAAAATGAATCTCCCAGAAGGAGGAAAAGGGAGAGGCGAGAACGTTATTTCTATTCCACGGAGAACTGGTTCCACCAATGGAAGAGGCAAGCGCGCGCCGCGCGTGCCACTCGCGTGTGTCACGTGTCCCTATGGAGAGGTAACAGGTAAGCGGCGAGGCTCGAACCGCAGGTAAATACACTTCGCGTCTTCGTTGCGGAGACGCTCGTAAATCCGCCGTGCACCGCGAATTATTGCGAAATTAACGGCGGCGGCTTGCACTCTCGCGCACGTGTTGCGCGATTAAAGCGGAAAAAAGAAGGAAAGGAGGGCTGCCGATTATACGGTTGATAACAAACTGTTCCTGGTACGCGCAGTTGTTTTATTGTCCACAGGGATCGTTTTAAATTATACGTATGCTTGTTTATATACAGTTGTTTTGATATGGATCTATGGATTTAATATTGATTATCTTATTGTTATTATCGTATTGCCGAGGTGGCATTGATGGTGCTGCTTCTATTTTTCACAGAACATTACGTTAACAGTAGTCTAAAATGTAGAATGATAAATACACGTCTTCAAGAATCCAACATAAGAAATATAGAAGCGTGTACTCCGAAGGAACGTACCTCGCACTCCATTTTACAGCCGTACAATAAAACCTAGCAGAAAATTCCGTACCACCTCCGTCACAGTCATACCCAACTTCAACTTTCATACTTTCAAAAGTGCAGTGACGGCACAACTACTGAAGTGCCTTGAATCCGCCACGATCCCCTGAGAAATTCCCTCGCCTGTAAAAGGGTGACGGGGAAAAATGAAATAATGAAATCTAACGAAACGTTCGCGACCCAGGCAGTGGGACTCGCGCGATATCCACCAGCGGCCTTTAATCTGCCGGCAAAGCAAAGCCGATTAAAGGAGGATACGCGCGTGCAACCGCGCCGCTGACACGGATGCAGGATTCAACCGTCCGCCAACTCGGTCGCAGCGTTTCGATTCTCGATTCGCGGAAGGGACGCGATCGAGGATCCTCCTTATTATTCCACGTCGGTTAAACTCGACGCACGTATGCACGCGCGAGTGCCCGCGCGTACCGCACCGTGGGAAGCGGCGTACGCCGATGGAAATGCTAATTTTATGCGATTCCTTCGAGCTGCCGCTCCTACACGGTGCACGCGGTACTCGCGCGAACGTGGTTACGCAATAAAACCGGCAATAATTGTGAGAACGTTCTCCGCACGGCGGTGGAACACGGTGCTACGCACTGGCTGCGTGACAAGCCGCCATCAGGATGGACAGGCTCTTTAATTTCAGACGATCTCGGGCTGTTCCCGGACGATTTAGCGACCTCGCGAGGGATATCGGGGCACGGTGATCTTGGCGCTTCCTTGATTTACTCGGGGAACGGTGCAGCGTTACCTGTAGAATGTCCGGGACGAAGTTACGGGAAGTTGATTTGGAATCCAGGTGTTCGTGCTTGGTAAGTTTTGTGGATACTCGAATGGGCGTCCGGACGACGGCGTTTTGTAAAATGTATGTGGAAAACGTGGAGACAATTTATTAGAAGCGGCTGGCGTAACACAGGTAAACGTACGTATAATAATAAACATTGGGTGGGAAAAGCATTACATCCAAATGGAAATCATTTTCTTGTTCAGAGTTTAACGAATTGTTTTTACGTTCCTGGAATTCGGATGATTAATGTCAGGGTTAACAACGTTAACAGTGTTACAATCACTCAGCAACACAAAGATTTTCGATAATAAATTGCATCATTTTGCGAAAGAAATTTAGTGAAAGCTCTACAGAACACCTACTTTATAGGTATTCTAATAAAATCATCAGTCACTCGCAACAATAATCTACCCAAACGTTGATATCCACCCCTGCACGAACCCTAATTCGTTCAAGCCGCACGATAGAGTAAATCAGTAAATCAACGTTCGCAGTGGAAACGACCGTCGCGAAAATTTCGTCTGATTAACGCCGCGCGATCTGGCCCCGGTTTAATATCGTCCCGAAGGATTCCGCCCTGGCCGCGCGGCGTTTATTAAAAATAAGAAGTCAGGCTGGTTCGTTCCTTTTTACCATACACGAGAGATCGAGATATCGCGGCCGGTGGAAAGAGGCGGATGCCTGGAGTTTCGTAAAATAAACAGCGAATCGGGCCACATGCTTCTAAGAATGTTTCGTTTCGATTATGAATATTCATGAGATCGTTCAGGAGGTGGAGGCTGTAACGTGTCTCCCGCAGCCTCACGACACTTTTATTTTTCTATAATAATAGCGTCCAGGCAGCACGAATCGGCGGCTCGCGGTGTTCAGCGTGCCGCTTAAGCATTTTATCGGATCATTTATATCTCATGAAGAGCCATAAAGACACGCGCGTATATAGGGTGGGATGTTGGTGGTGTTTTGCATGAGAAGTGGCCGAAAATACACTGGAATTAATTAGGCTGCCATAAATAGCGGTCTCCGTCAAATACTTCTCGTCCCTTTTGTTTCCATTTTTCTTTCGATGATAAAAAAACAGAAAGGAACGAGAAGATTCATCGGCGTTGGTACGGTTGCGACGGTTCGTTTCGCGCGGAGGCGTGTTTGTTGAAAGAGGGCTTTTGACGCTTCACCGTGCGACGCGACGCACGCTTAAAAACATATTTCAACGTCGTAACGAAGCAATGAATACATTAACGTCCCCGCCTTGTCGATTCCCCTTCGCGGACCGATCCCTCGGCCGATTTTCTCTTTAATTTACTACTACGAAACTGCAGGAAGATAGAATTCAACAGCAGCGAAATTTGCACCCCCCCGATGCGCCCATTAAAACAAAGTACCCGGATTTTATAGTCCCTAAATTATTCTATTTACTGGCAAGTGTATATTTTAGCATAACGATTTCATTCCCTGCCTTGGCTCGCTGTCGCCTTGTACCATAGGCGAGTAATAAAACGAATCGTCGTTCGAAATTTTCAGCGGCATAGTTCCGATCATTACGCCGCAACGTTGTTTACTAAAATATCGATTATTCCAGCGGTTCAGCTAGTTCGAAAGCCAAAGGTTTCTGTATTTCGATCTACCCTCGATTCGCACGGACTTCGAATGAACGTCAGTCGAAAGCTGGCCCACGGCCTGCAACTTCGCGTACCATCCATCCATTGCACCGGATCGTCGACGTATGATTTTCCCGCAGCTCTCTTCCGCATTCAAATCGTTCGTTTTCCGCCGACGGCGACGCCGTGGCCGCGAGTTTCAATAAATATGCAAAACAGTCGTGCCGCTTTTAAGGAAAGCGAGTACGCTCACTTTTCCCGACGACCGTCCCTCGCTGTTTGTACAAGACGCACGGCGGTCCATCCACTTCGTCGTTGGACGTTTTAATTGCCCGTTGGATGTCCCGAAACCGATGTGGCCCGTAATTAAAGGAGCAAATTTCGACAGACCCGTCGGATCTTTCCCGATCATCCATACGATCGATCCCGCCATCGGGACTGATTTCCGAGATCCCTCACGAAACCTGACGAGAAATAGATGGAAAAGGTCTCGTACGTCACGGACGTCAGTTTTGATTTGGGTCGTGAAACGAGTCGATTCGATTGCCACGATAAGGAAAGTGCTCGAACGGTAGTCTATAATTAACGGCGTAATGGAGAAGGATTTTCGTTCGACCCGGCCAGCTGCATTGTAAATGTTCACGTGAGCCTTTCCACTCGTACGTGATAAGATGCAATTAAATTGATTGGCTTACGGAATTCAGCTGCGGTGAACGCACGCTGGAATATGCATTTATGTCGGGGCAAAGGTGACCACGAAGGGAACCGCGATCGCGCAGGTAACGCGAGAAAGGGGGAGGGACCTTGAACGAGAGCGTGAGTACCTCGACACCAGGATCACTGCTTTGCAAAGAAATATCTGCAGTTTCAAAGATACTCATTGAGGCTTAGGAAAATTTGCCTCCTGGCCTGTGTGTTCGATTGCAGTGGAATGGAAATATTAATCGAATCGTTGCAGTTCAGATAAATGGAAATTATTTACAAAGTGTTTAATTCCTATCTAATCCCTGATTATTTGGGACCAAGTGTATTGATTCCTTGGTTCTCCAGAGCAAGATAAAACAAATTTACCCGAATGAAATTGATGTACAAAAAGGGGTTAACGCGGTCACTCAAGAAACGAAATCAGTGTAAGTTGCACTTTCCACGAATGACAAATATTCAACAAAATACCCGCCACACTTCGATTAATGAATATTCATCGACGTTCCAACACGCGGCCTCAATATTTATCCATCTTCTATTCAATTCCCACCGAGAGACGAATGCATCCGTTTCAACACTTGCTTCCCCCTGGTAACCTCTAATCTCCGATCTACGTAACGCTGCGCCCGGTATTTTGTGCAGAAAAAATACAAAAGCCCCGGTACAGCGGAACCGTAGTTCCAAGCCCAGTTTCTCACGAAGAAAGAGAAGGTGTCCGCCTAAACAGGTGGTTGTCGAGCGAATCTATCCGGCCGCGTTGCCGCTCTACTTTTTCGCCGGCTTTTTGGCCGGGGGCGAACCGCGAAACGTGTCATTAGGGGAGCGTAAAAGGGAGCATCGATAAGGAAGGTGTTGAGAGCGCGAACGAAGGATAGGAACGTCTGTCTCGCAGCAGATACGATGGATCGCGTGGTGTTAAGCGGCCCGCCGCGTTATGAATAGGCGTTGCACGCGAGCAAACGAAACAGTAGGCGTCTGTAACACACGGTTTCCTTTTATCCGACCGGATACAAATCATCGGAAGACGTACCGACCCGGCCCATCGGTTCGTCCACCGGGACGATCTCGTGCGACTCGATGATGCAGAGAGAGTTGGAACAGGTTCGCGTACAGGCCCGTGGTTTCTAAGCTGTGATTATTTCAATGTCGACAGTCAGGTAATGCGTGTAGTTACAAGAAAGGTGGAGTGAAGATCGTTCTGAAATGTGTGACGTGCACCGTGTGCTCGCAGATGGTAGTAAATTCTGCCGGTTATGTTCAACGTGCACTTAGATAGAACTCTCGTGGTTTAACGGGCCCCGGGGGGTTGTAATTGGAATTGATTTTTGTTAGATAAATCGAGAAGATTGACGTTTCTGGTCGACTGTGCTTTGAAACGTAGGACTCGAGCACTTTGCTGCATCCGTTGATTTTGTATGAAAGAAATGACTGCATTTAAATGAGCAGGCACTCGCGCTGCTACGAACTTTTATGAAATAAAAGCACTTAAAATTAGTGGCACTGTTTCAAACT
This sequence comes from Nomada ferruginata, assembly GCA_963583965.1. Taxonomy (NCBI): domain Eukaryota; kingdom Metazoa; phylum Arthropoda; class Insecta; order Hymenoptera; family Apidae; genus Nomada; species Nomada ferruginata. Next base: position 9,870,216 of record OY757224.1, read on the forward strand.
AATTTTTGAAATGTTCATTTGTAGATATCATGCTGTTCAACGATTTAGTTCAAGACGATATACTTTTTTCCCAGTGTTCTAACAATTTTGCAAATCAAATTCTGACCTCGAGATTCGTTTTCGATTAATGGTAATAAAGTTAAACGAAATTCTCTGTACCGTTATCACACAGAATTGGGCAAAAATTCCTTCCAATAATTCACCGATTCAAAAAAAAATATCCCACCATCCCAGAGGGATCCAAACAGAGGCACGAGTCCAATCATGTTTCGCAGCCACATTCGAGCGAAAAGGATAGACAAGAATCATCCCCTGGGCGTCGTTACACGCGGGTCGCGCGCAGCGTGGAATTAACCGGTGCTTGGGCCTTTTCTAAAACCAACACGTAATTATCTCGCCGTCGGTTGTTGGGTAATTTTCTTCCCCGCGGCCCTTTTTCCACCGACAGGTACAGGGTCAGGCCGATAACCGATATTTACATGGCAGGTGATATCAATTATCGTTCGAGAGGCGCCGCGCCAGCCCCCGGGGGTTAAAATTGCAGCCGGGCTTTTTCGGCCCACTTCCCCGCCAATTTACTTGATTCGCGCCTTCGACGACTTCTTTTGCCCAAGGTTCTCTAGCCAAGCCGAATCCTTGGATTGAATCGGATGCTGTGCAAAAAAGCTGGCCGTCCCTTGATATTCATTTTTTCGAGGGCGATTAATTTTTAGGATGACTGGAACGAGATCCCCTTCAACTGTGATGGTCTTTGTATTATCCCTCTGACAGCGCAAGGGAGAATTGTCTTGGGCGATTGGAAAGAATATCTTTGGAATCGAGGGAATGAAATATTTTTCTTATGCTTGATGGAATTGAACCTGAGTGCGATTTAGTCAAATATTTTATTCGCTTAATCTGAATCTTTGTGCTCAATATTTCAGCACTCCTTGTTGATTGTACGTATCAAATATATTCCTGTCATTCTCCACACTGCCCACTTCACTAATTCCATTTACTATTATTCTACCTTCACGATTAGCCTTTCTTATCAATCCCTACATAACTCTCCCCTTAAATTTAGGTAAAAAATTTTATCGAAATCCCTATGGCATGTATATCACGAGCTTCTTCCCTAAAAGGGTCCAGACCTCAGCACCCACGCTTTTTCGGGGAACAGGTCTCTTCCTCTGCTCTTATTTCGCCTGGAAGAGGATTGGGCGTGACGCACCGTTGCAGCTGAGGCAAACGGTGACTCGATAAGTACCGTGATGGTCGCCCTGGGCAAAAACAAATAATAACTCGGCCCCGTTGGTTAGCCTGCGTTGGTCCAACCGGATCGAAGCAATCTCACCTTATTTTCGGGGCGACTATCGCAATTTTCGGAATGGTTGTCTCATCATGAAAGCTCAACCTCGGCTCCGGACCTGTTTGAATTACAGGGCGCCGGTCGCCCCGTCGTATTACGGTGTTGGTTTTCGAGCCTTTTGTGTTAAAAAGACACGTATAATCATCATTCCCTCGTCGATACCTGAAGAACCCTGCCGGATACCACAAACTGGCGTTTACCAAATCCTGCTTCCTTCTATACTCCACCCATTTCTTGCTACTCCTTTATACTGTTCTTCGTTTATTGGTTACTGGAACACCAGTGGAAAGTTGGCCTGGTCAGTGCTGCAATGAACCGCGTCACATTTTTCTTTTCTTCTTGTACCAAAAATTGGGAGAAAATGAGTTCCAGTTCGCACGAGAATCATAGAGCATGGCGTCTTGATAGCAGGTGGCGGGGTGGGCTAGTGTTAAGGGTGGCCAAATTGCAGGCTGCAACTGTCTGGAGGATCCATCGCGTGATCGGATACTTGGTAAGGATTTGCTTTGTTCATTTAGCTGGGGTCATGAAGATAAGTGAGCGGGAATCGGCGATTTCGTTCAATGAGTTTGTTCAACGTAAGTGAAAGCAAGTATGCATTGATCGGAATCGTGCATCTGGCACGATACGAAGCATTGATCGAGGAGATATAGAGATTCCATTATTTTTCATTTGGTGGAAAATTTAATCTCGCTTGACTGGAGTAACCCAAGTACACGCTGATGTTACAGTAATGGTAATTCTTATTTTTTAACTGATTGTAAACTTGTGTCTTTGCAATAGATTATTTGTATTTATTCTTATCATTTCGTTGAATATTTTCCTACATTTCATGCATACATATTCGGTATTTTATTCCCGCTAAATATGCAATAATGTGTTCACTCCAGTACAAAAATTCTGCTTATCTCGTCGATCAATCTTCCCGATGATCCTTATTCCTGACAAACGCGGGTAATATCGCGAGGCCCGTCCACGAATACACAGCCGGTAAGAAGCGCAGGAAATCCTGAAATTCCCCTGCGAAATTCCGGTCGCAGGTGCGTCGAAACGAAGTCAACGAACCAGCGTCTTCCGTTTCGTACCTTTAAACGCGGTTTACTTTATGATTTATAAGATCCATCTTTCCACGACAGCGGGACAAAAGAAGCAGAGTGTTAAATGTCCGGCAGAATGCGGCTCCACGCGTACGAAACTTCTGTCCCCCCGAAATTGGCCACGCTTTTTCCTTCCTCAAGTATGTTTTTGAAAGATGCGATTTGTTTTTGCCCGGCAAATTGGTTGTCCTCAGGAACGTCTTCCGCAGTGGCCCTCGTGCACGCATTTGATCCGTGCGTTTTGCAACGTTGGAAAGAATGAGAGGAAAAAAAGAGCAAGACGAGATCTCGTTCGTTCGTCGTGAACAGAGGAGTGGAAGAAAAGGGGCCAACTCGAAGTGGCAAAAAGACACGCGCCGCGAAATTCGTTTCTGGACAAAGTGGCAGCTGGATCGCGGTGATCACAGGCCCGTATTAATAATAAGGCCGATGGAACGTGTCATTATTGCGGCCAGGAGGACGGAAAAAGCGTTTGTTCATTTATTTTAATGAAATTTATTCGTAATCGCGCAACTGACGATATTCGACGGGAACGGTCCTCGGTGATTTAATTGTTCAATCCCATCGACTCGATCTTTATGATTTTTTAAAGAACTATATTTCTGTGACCGTATATTATATGCCATTTGATATCAAATTTGAGGGCGCAGGCTTTCGGATTAGAATACGCATGATTGATTGTTTATGATAATAGAATCGCAGATTTAATTAAAATTCCACGGTCAGGTTGTGCACGGAGTTTATTAAAATTTCCCCGGGTTATTAAATAGTACGCTCATTTAATTACTGTTTCGCTGTCGGTGATTCGAAAGGCAGTTAACTCAACAACCCTTGCGCATTGCTAACTTGCCGCCGACAAATTAACTATTAGCATCCCGGCTTCTAATTATAAAAATTGTGTAGGCGGTGCTTTGGCGCCGTGGGCCTTCATCAATCACCCGTCAATCCACGTCCAAAAACCGGCGATTCCTCTGCGTTATCTGATCTTCGTCTAGAAAGATAGACCGTTACCAGGCGTCGTGCGATTCTGCAATTTAGGCACAATTAGTCGTTAAACTCGTACGCTTGGTAGCTACCTAGGCTTGGAAGCAGCAGAAAATCATTTCTTTTAATTGCTGTTCACCTTTCGAATAATCACCTGCTTTCGATACGCGAGATTATAAATATCTGAAGCACAGTATGCCATATCATGTTAAATAGAAAACAGGAACTTCGTGGAACTAATAAATTAAGGTGTCGAAATAAATAAAAATGTGTGCAATTTCCGTCCAAATAAATGAATAAAGAAAAATACAAAAAAGCACTAATAAAAATAAATCTTCAAGTATGAAAATCTAAGACAGTACACTTTATATTATTCTCAAAATTTCCAAACCTGCTTTTCAAATGGTTAAAACGCCTTTTCATACGCCAGAAGTTGGCGTGGTTCACAGCAAACTTTTCGCCGCCGGTGATGGACGAGAATGATGAATCGAGCAGAAGCGGTGCCAGTGTCCGGTCGATTAAAATCTTAGGACGCGGCGGTGTACTAAAATCGCGGCGATAAATCACGAAAAAAGAGAAAATCGATCTTCACGCCCATTCTCGACGGGAAATCTGCGTGTGGATCGCGATGCTTTGCCAGCAGCCATGCTTCTGGCCGAAATTCGTCCACGATCAAACAACAAGCCGGACCTTAACAATTTTCGCCTCCCATTCTTGCATCACGCTACACTTTCGTGTACGCAAGGTGTTCCAGCAGGGAGGGAAGGGGGTAGAAGAGATAAAAAATGCATCATCCAGAGCAGTTGCCCGCGGCCGATTCACCCACGTCGAACCGACGATCGAGTTTCGAAAGCGAATGATCGAATACGGTGATGTAACTACAGCGACACGTGTAGAAAAGGTTCTGACGGCTGATTGAAAATTATGTGATGCTGTACAGGTGTACAATGTTGAATTAATGGTATGGGGCCAATTTTTTGTTTTCATTCGGTGATTTTAAATTGAAGCAGGGAGCGAATAAAGCAAGTCTGAGTTTTTCTTCAGGGCTAGAATAATTTGTGGAATTATTTGAAGGTACAGAGAGAAGCAAGGTAGCAGAGATCATGATGAAACGCTTTTAATACCTAGAACAATATTCATTCATAACATCGTTAAAACACTTTTAATAAATAAACGTGTAAATGTTAAACAAGATTATTAGAATTAACAAATTGCTAATAAGATAATGTACAAAGTGAACATTTACGTTTGAAAGATTCAATTGTATTCTTCACATTCAAAAGCACGATATTTTTTCATTATTTTGTCTAGAACTTTATATAGTATTCTTTTCAACAAAATTTACTTTAGATACATTTTGTTGCTTGCCAATAATTCTCATCGTGCAATACAACCTTCCTACCTTAATTTCCATTTCTTAATTTATGGGGCCTTCCTTTTAAGCACCACAGGTTTCGGTATAGTGCTCTGCACGTGTGCATACTTTGAATTTTTCAGGCCCTTACCACCGCTAGACGGCGGCGATTTTTTGGGATCCGTCGACGCTGGTTTCGAATAGGTTGGAAAGGTAGCGATGCTCTTACGTCGCGAGGCGTTATCCTCCTTGTCTGCGAGCGGTAAACTTAATTTTGATGAAGTCGGTGTTCCTGGGAATGCTCTGGACGATCTTCGATGTTTCGATGACGACGTTGGTCTCATCACGGACGAAGATTTTCCAGAGAAAACGCCGATGGTGGATAGACGACGTATAGGCTTTGTTGCTTGAGGACGTACTATATCCTGTAAAATTGCAACTTTTAATCATTGGACTTTGGACGAATGAAATTTTACTGACAATGAAAAATGTGCAGGGAATATTTTTTGAATACGAAAGATGGTATTAATTTCTCGACCTTCTCCATGTCCTCGATTTTTGATATAAAGTTGAAGGCGTATTCGCGAAGCATCTTCATTTTCTGCAAGATCGAGTGACTGTTTAGCTTCTCCTCAGAAATGGTGGCTTCCAGTTTTGCGAAAACATCGTCCTCCACTTGTTCCTTTTCTAATGCTGCTTTCTTCTCTTGCTCGCGGACAAATGTGTCGGATCTGTACACTGAGTCTGAACGAATGCTTGGACTGGATCGCGTAATAAACTAAAGTAAATAATCAAACGTTTATTGTGTTTAAAGTGTGTCGAGTTAAATAAAATTACGAACTATCGCTCGATGAGAATAATACAATTCATTTTAACTATGAAACTATTTTGAAATAGGAATTTCGAATCATCCACACCTTTTTCTCTTCGGACCCAGCCACAGCCATATCAACGTCCATGGGCTCCAGTTTTTCTTGGCTTTTGGAAGATAATGGATCAACATTATCATTAACAGTACTCAAATGAGACAGAGCAATCAATGAATCCAAAGACTTGTATCTAAGATCGTGTCAATGATATAGGATTGAAGTTATAAATGTATTATAGCAAAATTATAGAAGATTTGACAGTAAAGTATTATAGAAAAACATGATAACACCTTCCCAGATTCCCACAACACTGATCCAAATTATTTTTTGGCACCATAGGCGCATTTGGAGTGCAAACAGCGATTCCGACGGCCGGCGTTGTCGCCGATGAATAATCTGGCATTTGCAACGATACTCCTAGAGTTGCTTGAAGTACTTCTTGTATAGCATTTAGTAACTGTTGATTACTTAGTGGTGCGGTGGGGTTATCTCCACATTCTTCCTAAAACAAAAAGAAACAATAAAGCCCTACCTAATAAAGATCTCACTTACATAAATCATCCATTAAATATAAGAATATCAATATAATAATAACAATCATAATAATACACTCCATAGAAAGATAATAATACTAAATCTCGGCGACAGAAATATTCTAAGCACACTATTTAAAATTCAATCCTTAGTATTTCGGGATAGTTTAACATTACGTGAAATACTTCTGCTCACATTTGTGGTAACGGGTCTTGTCCAGCGAGTGATTAACTGCGTGAATTCCTGTACGAAATTGATGGTGTTCATTTTGAACAATTACCAAACTCTGTCACGGAAAGATCTAATCCGAACCGTCTTCTAACAATGTAATGGACAGTGACATCGGAAAGTCCTTACTACGATTCGTGTTTACATCAGTTGCGTAACTATAATATAAAGATCCCTGTGTATGACGGTTCTAATAAATTTCTGTTGGAAGTGCATGCAAATTTTATGCGAACAGAAAAAGTAGCCGACAGGGAGGCGGAAAATTTTCAAGCTGTATGTTCAACTGTATTTACACGAACCTGCGCCAAGTTTATTCATGTTTCTACCACATTTTAGCAACTGGCCCCTGTTCCGGCTAATTCCCTGCTATTTGACGAGCAGATAGAGCTGCTCTAAGTTAACACAGGCGGCTATTTATCTTTCGGAAGAGCATTAGCTCGTACACTGTACGAGGGCAAAAAATGTGAGAATCTTATCTGTAAGGTCAAGTTTAGATACTTTTATTTTCAAAATCTTCATTAATTTTATTTTATTTTCAAAGTCTATGGTCTATAGTCTACTGCGTAACGCTTCTGACACAGAAAATATTGAATATTTATAACGCAGAAGAATGAAAGAACTTTTCATTCAACAAGCGTTGATTGTTCGATAGAATTTTAATGGACTTGCAATTGGAAATTACAAATATTCATGATACAAGAAATTGTATATATAAAAAATCAGTCGGCAATAATTCACTTTAATTAAAATTTCAATCAAAGCTTTTTAAGGATACTTCGATTTGTATTGCCGCGATGTAAGTCTTTCTAAATGCTCGTGATCGGTGATATAATTCATCTCGAACGGATCCGTCTGTCAAGAAAATTTGTTCTCCAATTCGCGTGATTCGAACGGCGGCCTGTTTCAAGGTAGATCGTTCGAAGTTCCCGATCGCCGTTTGCGCCAAATATGGAATAATCGTGGCGAATCTCTTATACGTTCCCGATGGCGGGTTCGCGTGCGTCAATTGCCGAGAAAATTACAGAAATGCCAGCAGAAGTGGGTCGATTATCTCGCATTCTGTTGCGGCTGGCGACAGGAACGAGACTCGCATTGCAACTCCACGGTCCCGAGTGACTTAATTAACTGTGCCCGTTTCGCACTAAGGAGATGAACGATTCCCCTCGCACCAGCGATCAGGCAGCTTCTGTCATTGTGCACCGGTTCTAATTGAAAATTGGCAGAGATCACGGAACATGGAAAGCTGGAGATTCGTAATTAAAAGGTGAGATTCGTACCGAACAATACTTATTTGCTTATTTATTAATTATCGAAGATAACATTTATATTTTCGTGGAAAATGTTTTCGATTGACTAAAGTAATCCACTCAAATTTTATTTATATTTCGATGATTATTAATTTTCAGTCATTTGGTACATTTAAAAATTAGTTATTTCTCCAGTGAAGTTTTTCACTGATAAAAATTTGATCTAGTTATTAAAAGCTAAAGTATCCCTTGCCTAAATGAATATTTATTGCCTGCCCGTACAGCGCATTCTAGAATTTAATAAATAACCGAAACTATTTATTCCCGAGTAATTTCTCTACTATTCATTGCACCCTTATCTAAGAATATTAAATAAAATCTAAGCAGAAATCTTCGTTACCCGAACAGCCAAAACGAAAATTGTCTCGCCTAAACACTAAACCGCCCACATAATTTACCCACACCCCGTGTCCCGCATCAGATTATCATTCCATAATGCAATTATCCTTATCTAAGTATCAAAAACCGTTCAATTCATTAACCTCCATCCTCTAGATAACCTTCGACCATATCTCGTCAAGATCTGCACTCTTGTTCCTCTTTCTACCCCCTTCATAATGCGAGGAGAACGCTGAAGCAGCACATTTCGCCATCCACTTTGCCGATTCGCGGCGGTTTTACCGTTCTCCGAACAATCTTTCGCGAGAGAGTTCCCCACCTAAACATGACCACTCCTCGGAGCCTGCCAATTACTCCCTGCCACACGTCGGCACACTGATGGAACAGGCCGCGAAAGAGGCGTAGGGACGTGATAAATCTCCCTTGGGGAAAAAACTAGCTGCCCAAAAATATATGCAAGCTGTAGATGGATGGGTGGAGTGCAAGGGCGGTGCCCGGTGCCGAACAGTCTCGTCTTAGTTTGTTTCTCAGGACTCTTTTTCTCTGTTGGCCCCCGCACTGCCCCCCAAACTCCACTGGCGCCCTTTTTGTCAATTTTTTTTTCGCGATCGAACGATTAGAAGAGGGCGGCGCTCGTCAGTCAAGCGATGAACTCGTTTCTGGCACGCATGCAAATGAATCGCATTCTGTTTTCAATTTTGGACGCATCTACCGGAGACAGGGGACGAAATTATTCATGCAGTAATAGATGGATATTTTTGTCGCCAGACGCGTGGGGTTAATGTGGTGGCTGACGTCTAATATCGACGACAGTGGGAACGGAGAAATATTATTTTCAATTCGGGCGAGAGTAAAAGCATAAACTCTTTTAGAATTATTCGGGGAAACGGAAATAGCATATGAAAATTCCGAAACAGGCCAATTTGGGTACACCGATCTACCCAATTTGCCGACAACTCTCGTTGAAGGAATGATAGAGCTTTCCATACAATAAGGGCCAGCCGTTCCAAGTACCCTGCCTCTGGCAGAATTCAAAGGAAACAAAAAGGGTAGCAAGCTGACACTGAAACAAACGATTCTGGATCGCGGTTATTTGCCTTTCCATCGCGCACCGCGTTTCTAGCGTCGAGCTAACGTAAAAAGCGCGTGTACCTACTTTCGCGAGCATTACCAAGACCAGGCTCGTTTTACTGCTCGCAATTGGCGTAACGACCGAAAGCCAGAACGAAAAAGCCACGACGGAACCTCCGCGCCCGAACCAGTTATTATTCAACGTTGCACCTGTATTTGCGGAGACTTGGTTATTTCAAGGTCCACCGCGACGAGCACACCGACAGCTTCAGGTCTCTAGGTCCAACCTAGTAAAACATTCCTAGGGACTCTGTGACTCCTTTCCCCGTCCAGTTAGTGGCAGGTCTTGTTACCCTGCAGGCTGTGCTAATTTCGTCTTGTCGTTACAAATGAAAGGGTTCGCCGAGTCTGCATCGTTCCATGGCACAAATATTTGTTATTCCAGTCGACGGATGTCCTTAAGGCTGCGCAGAGGGATAAGAAGCGTTTCGTTCCTTATGCAGCAGCCGTTTAAATGCAACGGCGTCGACACTCTCTCCCTCTTTGCCGCCACGAAAACGCGGCAGCCGTTTGAAGTTGAAAATGTTTGAACAGCGGTCATTGTCTTGCCATCCCTTTCTCTTCGCCGTTGTTTTCTTCCCGCTATCTTTTTCATTTTATTCCCTTTTTTCTTTCCCTCTCCGGCTGGTTCTTGGCGAAGGCCTCGGCGGTAGCTGTGCAGCATGAAAGAAGCTTCTTTCAGATAAGGAGCGACTTAACAGCTTCCCCCGAGGCCTCGCGAAAAGCAGTTTTTACAACCCCCGGATTGAGGTGTCTCTGCGCAGAGGGAGTTGATTCGGAGGTAACGGAGAAAGTTTGCCAGACGATTTCCGATCTTTCTGACGGTAGAAGCTATTTTGAAGTTTCATAGAAAAGTTTCTTTCGTGAGATTAACGACTGATAGTTAACGATTTGAACGGCAAGGCCACCTCTGCGAAGGTATAGTGCAAATGGTTAAGTATGTTTGAACATACAAAAAGTATAGGAAATTTTATAATGTTATTATGCTTCAGTAGTACACTTCAGTGGTAAGTGCTGAATAATGGAAATAATTTCTGCGGATTAACGTTGGCAACGATGATAAAATGGGATTAGCCGGGAAGCGTAACTCCATTAGATTGCACTGACTTAAATGGCCCGCAAAAGCACGTTCTATTTAGTCACCCAATATTTAACTTTCGCCAGATTGGACCTCGGTACCCTCACGTCCCCGCTGCCACCGTTTGTTTGCAGTCTGCCGTCGGTTTCGGCTCGCGGCAGGTTGATTTAGGATTTAAGGATTTCTACGTTTGTTGTTCGAAGATCACGTGGATAAATATACTCGAGATGATTCCTCTATTTAGGGAAGCACGGGTGGCCCTCCTTCCGAATTGACGTCGCGAAGTCGTCTTACTTAAGCAGATTAAGCGATAGTTAATTTTTTGGAAGTGTTGTCCGACGAATGCAAATTTTATTACGAGGAACAACGGTTATTCATATAATTCTATTCATGCCTTTTAATTTTATATAAATTGCACTTCAATTTATGTCAGACTAGTAATTTGAGGATTTGTGCGCAACGTTTGCCACGAATAATTACAACGTATAATTGAAAAGAATATTATCCTGTAATACTGGGAAACAGTCGAAAATCATTTCCTCTAATAATTCCTTGAAATAGTATTGTTCTGTACAATAAATACATATATACACCGAGTAAAATTATATAAAATTGAATACAGGACTGACGATAAAAATTGATTAAAACTCCTACTAAAATAAATCTCATAGTAAGCTAAATTATATCAGAATTGACCATATAAATCTTAGAGTGGATTCTTCCCACTCAAAAGCCCGAATTAATTATCATAATCGAAATTAATAAAGTATCCGTAGATAGTCACAAAATATTTGCTACAGAAATACGTAGGAAAACATCAACAATATGTTATTTGCAGTCTCTACAAAAATACTGTTCCCTTGAAGCAAATTGAGTGCGCGTATACGTATCTGAAAAACTAGCCCCCGTCCACGGGTCAGCTCTATTTCCCCGACAAAAGTTTGCCATGAGAAAAGTAGGTACCACGGTGGGGCCCATCGAAGCAACCGATGGGATCTTATGTTTGGATAGTCTTTAACTGACTATTACACCTGAATGGAAGGTCGTGAAATAGAAAAGGCCAGCCTGGCCCTTGATCCGACCGGCCCACTTCCTGTGGAACTCGAATGGGTAGATCCAGAGAACCAACGGTCAATGGTAATCATGATGAATGTTTCTTTCAAACGGAGAAGGAGGGAACAGGACACGCGACGATTCGCCATTTGCGACTGGTCTTACCTGGTGTACGAATCTGTATCTTTTTTTTCTCGTTCTTTCTTTTTTCTTGCCCTTCGAACTTCTTTCAAGTATCACTCGAGGAATCAACGAGATTCAGACAATGAATTCTTGTAGATTCGGTGATCCTTAAACAAAGGTCGAGTTGGTGATCAGTGGCCACAAAGTAGGAAACGATATCTCGATCGTGAAACGTGTTTCTGAGTCTCGTTTATTATTTACCGTTGGAAGAAATCGTTTTGTTCAATTCCTTCTTTTCTTTTTTTTTGTTCTATTCCTTGAAGTGTAAATGATGAAAAGGTTGAGTTTTGTTTCGGACAGACTGGTATTACTGTTACAGTATTATTAATATTATCGTTGTAATAAATAGTTGTACTATTTTTATTCGGAAAATATATTTAATTCGGTAAGAAGCAATTTTTTTCATCTTTTCTGACCACTGAAAAAACTGAAACTCTTTTGAAATGGAAAAGAAAATCATTTTTCCAGTGACACGTCGGCAATAATATTTGAACCTATTCGTTCCACTTCCCTAGAAAATGTTTCGTGATGATGAAATTACACATTTCATAATGGCACGCGATGCACTTATCCGAAATCCCCCATTTCGCCACATTTTCACCATTTCTGCCACGATTGGTTAGCGATTTCCACTGTAATGCGTTAAAACGTTTCCGCTGTCGGACAGGAAATATAATTCAGTGTAACGAAAGCGGAGAGGGATGTTCCGAAATCGTTTTTATTGACACGCTAATGGCACCGTGGAAGATTGAAGGGTCACGTGTGCCGACAGTGAATCACAGGTTCGAAGGAGTAGGATCTACCTACGCGGTCTTCTATTACCTTCTATAAACGACAGCTAAACTGTATCGAAACCAGATCCTTGATACGCGTAGCCGACCACAGACCACACTCGTATTCAGCAGATTGATGTTTTGTGCAGCAGCTGCTATCACAGATCATCAGACAACAACCGACATCAAATACACTGTAGGTACTTATTCGACCAAATGTTTTTCTTTGATTGAGGTGCCAGGTAGAGTATAGAGTAGGCGAAACTTTGTGCGCCGCAACAAATACCAATAATAATAATCGCTGAACTTGATCGTTCAGCCAACCGATACTATTTTTATTTCTACATTCTATTAATATTTTCTTTAACGCACGAGTATAACATCCTATTCCAAAAGGAAAACAAAGTCCAACGAATATTCCAGGATACCCTCCATCAGATATACCATTCCTCTTATTTTTCCCTCTTCGGTGCACGCTTTTATTTACCGTATCCGCCACTGCAAAAACGTTCCAAAATACAACCCCGTGCACGAATCGAGAATTCTCCCAAAGCAATTCCCCGGGAGCTATCACAACAAGAGCTTCCACGCAGTGTCCAGCAAGGGCAAAGCAGAAACGCGGCCGTGGAAAACGGGTGTACGCAGTGGCCGTTTCCAAAACGAGTGCTACACGCTTTGGAATCGTGGCAACGATTACAGGCACACTCCTTGCCGATCGATTTGTCCCAGATTCTCATCCATCATGGCTAACGGCCAGCAAAAGCCGGCCTAGGTATTTCGCTCTGGTTTCAACGTCCACGTACACCCACGGGAGTCCAAAGTAGACAGGCCGTGACATAACAGCGTGTATACTGAAAGGGCACATTCATGTCCGTCGTGGATTGAAAACGATGGAACGACGTTTGTGTGGGTGCAGCACCTTTTTCCACCTTCGCCGAGCGATTCTTCTCTCTTTCTGTGCGCCCAACCTGCCGCCCTTTCGCGACAATACACGCCATTGTGGCTGGCTGTTTGCTCGAGGGCTGCCACGGAGGGGAATCCTCTATGGGGAGGGGATGCTGGTCGTGTGGCTGTACGCGTGTTTATTTAGGATCATCCCCGGCGAGCAGCCAGCATAATTCCTCGGCCCCGTGCAAATCCTAGCAAAAGCCCTGATACGGATTAGAGGGCCCACTGTACCGATTTGGACGCAGTTCCGGTTACGGAAGTCGTCTCGTCACGCAAACTGCCTCGATGGCTTCGTCCAAGTGCTCTTCGGGTTATTCTGTGGCTTAGTATACAAAATATATGTGCTGGGTTAAGAGGGAACTGGAACGAGATTTCCTTGTTTCTGGAGATTTGTTTGGCCTTCTTTCGAGAGAACAAGCTGATTGGATTAAGAGAGATTTGTACTTTTTTTTAAGTTCAGTTTTCTCGAAATGAAATAGCAGTTTAGAAATTGAACTAAACAGCCTTCCTTTTTATTCTATTGCTAATTCGTTTCCGTACATTTATCTTATCTTTTCCAAACAGCAATGACGTATTTCTTATATACATATTTCTTCACCAACATATTGATCATAAAAATTCAGTCAATTCAACATTTCCAGCGATCTCAATGAATAATTATCTTTTCACATATATAATTATCCTTCCAACTGTGACCATATGTTTCCAAATCGAAATTGCACTCCCAAGAAGAATCCGCGCTGCTCGCGTGAATTTTCTTTCACGTTCCCACCACTTTCCCCGACAGGCGTACAATTTTATTTTATTTTATCTCCGGTTACATCATCGCCAACGCAACCAGATGAGCAACGAACAGGAAGCCAGGTGGACAAAGCCGCAAGTGCCACTCGAACACTTTTAATGAACCACCGTCGACGGTACAATCTCTGGACAGTGTCTCTGGCGTGCGACAGTTGGCGATCCTTCGTTTGCCGCAGAGCAGGAAAAAGGGAGAAATTACACGGCCGAGGGAGAAGCTTTCCAGGACTTTTTCGACTGTCTGGCGAGCTTCTGGTCAGCAAGTGGAGCCGGTAACGGAACACCGAGGCCCTGGCTTTCGACAACAAACAGGAACTGAAAAAGGCGGCGAAGTTAGTCGTATTACTTGGCGCAGCTTGGCCGAATATCACTGATTTATCGGCGGAAGTCGATTAGGGGCAATCTTACAGTTAATTAGCGAGGCAGAGTCGCGTGACGACGTATCGAAAATTGCCATGGATTCGAGGGCGTAGTTACACTGTCTTGCCAATGATTTAGGGTGATCGTATGCAAACGTGCTGGGCCAAACAGGACGACCCTTAATTTTCGTCTACCCTGGTACATCGTCGAGAAATTAATGTTTCGTCCTCTTTTATTAATAGGAACGAGCGTAGCTTTTTGTCGGACAGCCCTGCGAACGACTTGAATTAATTATTCTTCCCTCTACGTTTTTGGAGTAGCTGTATGATATGTATGGGAGATTAGTAATTCTTTGAACGACATTCGATATTTCTTTCTTGGTAAATGTATCGAGGAACACTGTTGCTGCTTTTAATATAATAAATGAATAATATTTTAAAACGTTCCCTCGAGCCTGTGCAAATGTCTTCGTTCCCAATACGTACATGCATAGTTCGTATTCTTCGAAGCTGTTCGAGAAAATGAAACACGTAATTTCACAATTATCAGTTACTACTTTTCTGGGGAACTCAATAACTCTTGCTTCGTTTCGTAAGTGCACAGATTTCTTCCGAGCACGTTTCCATTTACGGCGAATCGCGCAGTAAAGCAGATTTGTGAACTGCAAAGCACCAGAATGAAATGCCTAAAGTCGATGAAGCTGCTTCGTCCACCCTTATCGTTACGATTTCCGTGCGTGTCATTCGCTGCTAAATTGAACCGCTCGAAAATGCAGTCGAACTTCTTTAGCCCTCGTCGATTAAGGGCCTTGAGATATGCTGCAGAAGGGGTTTGCAATCGCATCAATTCGAGGAAGACGTAAAAACGGATATTATATGGCAATTGGAAGGTCTGGATGCTTGTAAACACAGTATATAAACGTGGAAATATACCGACTGTTTACGATATCAGAGTGAATTCTTCTGATTGCAACAGGAAATATTATTATTGCCCGGTTTATGTGCCGAATTGATTTTAAGTGACGATTTTTTTAAATATAATTTCACGATTTCACGCCCAAACATTTTAGTTCACTCAATGCATACCTACAATATCGAAGAATGGAATAAATGTTGATTTTGTACAGAATTTTTATGTTGTTTTTGGAACAGTTAAGACAGTGGGAATTTTCTGTTCGCACTCTGTTATCAGGAACATAATTTTCCGAGTCTAACGACGAAGGCAGCACGTGCCTGGTTTTTGTTCCACCCCCACGGCGCACGTGTGCGCTATGGTAAAAAGTGTCGAGTGTCCCTTCCAGAAAATAATATGTCCATTTAACTTCTGGCGGCATAGGGTATCGCCTATCCAAGCCGAAAGGGAAGTGGGTGTAGCGGGGTGTGCCCGTTTCTAGGAGTGATCCTCGAATGCCAGCAAAGAAAACGTACACTGCCTGGTAAAAGAGTAAAACGTTTAACACGTTCACCCCTTCCACAGTAACCATTGCAATCACACTATTCAATGAAAATTAATAGAACAATTCTGCCAATAATATTTACGAACGTCTTGATTCATCTTCAAACTTCTATTACAGATGCAGCATGAAAATTGCACCCCTTCTGTTCCAATTGAAAATAATTTAACTTAGGAAAAAATGCTCTTATAATTATACCCAATCCGCAGAATTATTTTCTTTCCATTCGTTATCCGCATCCAATATTCCAGATTAAATTAACCGGTGTTCAATTGTTCGTCGCAAACCTCGTCATATCTGACGTAACAATGATTCCACGAAGTCGGTGGAGTACGCATCGAGTACCTGGAGCAATAGTCTTCCAGGCACAGCTCGGGAGCCGCGTCTGTCTGAAAGCGAGCGATGCCGAAAAAAAAAAGGAAGAAAGGGAGAAGAAAAATTGTACCGGCGAAAGGACGCGTCTCAACTATGCTTCGCATGGCTTAACTGCTAAGGGTAGTTAGACGAGTCGAGAATGCATTCAGTGCCCGGAAGTGGGCGGAACTGCAGCCTGCGCTTCAGTATTGTATACAAGGACTCGGTTTTTCGTCGCTCGTGGGCCAAGCATTATAGTAAACGGCAGAAATAGAGACAGACAAAGAAGAAGAGAGTGGAAGCGCCAGAATTACTAAAAGGACATTCGATATCGGGAATGCCGTAATAACAAACGTTTATGGGGCAGCGATGATGGCTTATTCTTACAGAGGAGGGGGAAAAAAAATCGCCCGTGCATTGGCGACCAAAGCGGTGATGCAAGAAGGAAATCGGATGTTCGCGATTTTCGTGGAAAGGTAAGTGACTGGTTCGTTGCAGTGTATTGTCCTCGCACGTGGAATTAGCTTGCCTAACCGGAAGTTGAAACGAGACTCGCGATCTGCGGAGGGAAACTCTCGTATCCGCAAGTTCCGTTCGAAACGAAATTCCGGTCTATATAATACGTTTTACGTAACTTCTGGTCTGCTCCAGGTACGCGATCATTTCTTTTGGCGAACAATTATTCGCTTTAAAAGTTTACGAATTTTTCGTCAGGTGGAACAGGGTTGAATTTAATTGTTCATTACAATCTGCTATACAGAATTATTATGCTTTATCGAATAATTGTAACGAATTGTATACGATTTATAATCTTTATACGTTTCAAGTTGCTCATTCCTGTAAACGAAATTACATGCTCTCGGGGGATAATATTTTCGCTTCCAGTTTTGCTTCGAGAGGTCGGTCGAGACCACTTTTTATAATTCCAATAAATCAGCTCCACCAAAACACAGCGTAGAATTTCACATTCCGGCACGTTTACAATGCTCCTCCTTCACCTCCTCCTCTCGCTTAATTAAAGATTTCTCGAATCACGGGACCAGGTATGCAAAACTTTCAACAACGTCCGAACAAAAACCAGTTCCTCTTCCCACGAGCGGGTAACACACTCGACTGATCACTGGGCCGCGTTGAAAAAATTGCAAACGTCTTCGATGCTATATTAACCCGCCATAAAAAGCCAATTTAGAGTACAATGGACCTTCATTGGACGCGTGGTAGAGAATCATCTGCTGTTCGATACATGCGCACAAGTATCTGTCTACACGGTACCGCGATCAGGCTTCATTAAAAATCAGATTGCTGCAGCGCGATTCCAAGGTGGAAGATTAGGCGGCCAGGCCGCTTATTTGATTTGCAAATCGATATTCTTACATCTTTCTCTAACGTGATTTTAATCCCGTTCCATGCCTTTCGGTGTTGTATTATCTATGAAAAAGGGAAGACTATTAACGGCGTTAAGGTGTAGGTATATAGCGAGCGTGGTGATTTGAATACTTTTGCGTCGATGTGCGTGTCCCAGCAGGAGTGTAAAAATATCGTTCTTTAAAGTTCGATAATAAAATTTCATTCCAACCTTGCCCTATAAAATAAGTTTCACTAGGTTCGAAGGAAAATAGAGTTTTTGGATGGCCTCAAAGTTTATGATGTATGAAGAACACTTTCACGTTTATTCCCTTTCGGTGACGAATTTTATGGGAAGCTGTAAAACCAGCGATGAAAACTGAATACCGAATATTATATACAAATTCTTGCAGTAAATTAAATTTAATATCATTGGTGGAATATGAAATGCTTTCGTTATATAAAGTACTCTGTCAAATTGATATTCTAGCGAAATGATCAGATTCCAAAGTGATAAATAGAAAAGGGAATATTGAAGCACACGAGAAATCAAAGTTTTCGAACGAAATGTTTATTTAATCAACGGGTGTTTTTACTTAAAGCACTCAAGTTTAACAATTGTAAAACAGTATTTCATTTCATTTCTTGGCATCATTGTAAACTATTGTCCATTTACTCTCATTGTCAGGATATTCGAGTGCTCATTGATGCGTTCGGTTTGACGAGTTGAAAAAAAAGGTGGAAATAACGCCTTTGAAACCCTTCTTCTGAGTGGGCACGAGTGCGATCAGGTTTCGTCGAATTTGCAAACCGGATAGAGGAACGATGGTACGGGGCTAAAAGGATTCTATGGTGGTTTTTAAAACGATAGACGCGTATCTCGATCGTTCTTCCAACATTGACCATTGTTGACCACGGTCGAACAATAATACACTCGAAAGGATTCTGCGCGCGAATTAGAGCAAATCCTTTCCCTCTGAATGTTCGCTCTAATTCGACAAGAACTGGTCGCAACGAGACGCGCAGCGGGTAACCATTCACGAATTCGTCCGTGAAGGAACGAGTCCCGAATGAGTTTTTGAGATTATCTGGCTAGTCGTTAGTGGAGCATTGAGAACGAACGAGCCGCCATATTTTGTCAGAGGGACAATTGTCCTGTCACAACATTCACTGTGCTTGACGATCGTCGTGATCAGATTTTCGCCCCATTCTTTGTTCTTTAGTTGAGATATTCTCCGAAGGAATGCAGAATGGGTAGCCTGGACATTAATTATTCGGAATACTGTCTTTTTCAAATAGTTGATCGCCTCTGTGTGGAAGTTGTTGTTACTTGGAATTGAAAAATTCTTTGAGCCTTCATCGAAGTAAAAATTTGGAAAGATTAATGCTGGACTTTAAATGTTAGATTACAATATAAAATAATACAAAACCTATAGAATATTCAGCAGAAATATCTCGCAATAATATTAACTTCACCCTTTTCTACCATGAACTATTCTTTTTCGACGCAAACGGTCCCGTAACAGTGATAGCATGCCTCGGTTAATATTATAATTCTATCCTCCACCGATTCGCTCGATCATCCCAGGATCATTACGTTCTTCTATTCTATATTCTCTATTTTAATAATGCACTTGGAAAGTGCCCCTTCGTTAGACATTTTTAATTAGCACCCAAAAGTTCGTCGAAGCCCCTCCACTTCTCAACTAATTCTTTCGGAACGAGTTGACCAGCAACGGAACGGTGTTATTTGCCCGTCACCAACGCGACACCGTCGGCGTTGAAGATCACAAGAATCCTGCGATTGTTTCCGACAAAGCACCGGGGGAGCCATAATTACCACAGCACCTTCGAAGACTAATTATCCTTGGACGCAACGCCCCCCTTTTGCCCCGATGACCGTCACCTTCGGCGCGAGATTCAAGTCGATGATTAGAAGGCGCCCCTTTCCAATTAGTTGATTCCCAGCTACGGCGTGCTCTCTTATTAACCGTCGCCAAAGAGCGTAGAGACCAGCGCGAAAAATCCTCAGAAAACTGTCGGCCCCCGGTAATTATCTGGGCGCGTGTCGAATTTTGTCGGCGACTTTAGCGAGCCCCGAGAAAAGGGTGGAGACTGCGCCAGGTTTCCTTTCTTCTGGTGAATGATTCTCGAATGACTCGGCCGCAAAATCCGTACGCCACATGTCTCTGCGCGATTTCGAAAGGAACCGCGCCGGGCTTCTTTTATCCTTTCCCGGCCGGGGTGAAACAATTAGCCGAATGAAGCGTGAACGTTTCTGGTGCAAGGGTAGCAAGGGGTGTGGTACCAATTTGCGATTCGAAAGGCGTACAGTGATTTTGGAATCTTCGTTTTCCAGATGGTGTCGGCGATATGGAGTAGGAAATGGGAAAGCAACGTCGCGTTTCTTCTTCTTCGAGTTTTATTTTTATTAATATAGAATTGTTGGCGATTCAATTTTACATCGAGTCGTTTGTGTTTATTGAATTTTATCGTTGCTTGGTGTTTATTGTATTATTTATTGCGAAGCGATCTAGCTGATAGTCCTTTCTGTTTCGGTGCACAGAAAAATATGCAAAATTGTTGATTAAGAACTGCGAAATGTGAACCGAGCGATTTCGGTGCCGGACAATTTAACGGGATAGTGAAACTACGGTAGCACGAATCAGCCATAAATAAGGCCGGAGGGCGACTTATATCTTCCATCTGCGTGAATCTTCGGGATAAAGTTGTTTTGCAATTTTAATCTTTTCGAGGAAGATCCTTTTGAGAGATCCACGGGGCATTAGAAGTCTGTAGCTCACGGGGCACGTAGAAACCACCGTTACGTTAAGACTGGCTTTCTTGAAAACGGCCCTTCAGGGCATAGGGCACTGGAACCCTGTGGCGGAGAGCAAATAAATTCTGCAAGCCCATAAATAATTAATAGATTCGTTACGTGGGCGTGTGTAAATCATCGGCAGACACGCGAATCTTGCGTTTTCGGTTCGATCTCGTTGCGGACGCCCTGCTGTTCTCTTAAAGAAAGCAAATCGACGAAATTCTGCCGTAAAAATTCGAGTCGTTTCGAAGAAACATTAAATAAAGCCAGGCAATAAAGTTCTAATCCTTCGGCCGTGGTGCCTTTAAACATTATCCTTTCACCCTCGAAATATTTTCGTCTCCTCGTTTTTATAACCATCCGTAAAAAAGTGGCCATTAATCGAAGTTATGGAAATATACCGTGCGCCGCAAGTAAGTCATGCATTTTATAACAGCATTTTAACACAAATAATATTTTAATTGCAACATCTTCGAATTAATAAATTTTCTAGCTCCCTCTGCCACCCTCACCTTAATCGCCAAAATTTGTTCTAAAACGTTCAACAAGGAAAAATATACTTATAACATTTTTAACACTCTAGAACTACGAAATTCATGCCAAAGGTTGTGCACTTCTCGCCTAGCAATACAATCTTAAATAATACACTGATTCCAATCACGCAGTAATAGATCAGCTTTGGTCTCATACAGAAATGATTCGAAACGAGTTTCTCGTTTGTTCAATCGTCCGGTATTCCCAGGAATTTCGTGAATCCCCCTGCAATTACACCAGAATACAGACATCATTCTGATGAGGAAGAAAGAGATCAACAACTGCATGGAGGGTATTCGCAAGATCTCAGTAAAAAAAAAATCCAAGACAATCACTGCTGTGAATCGACCAATTTTCTCATTAAACTGATCCATGGACCACACACCGAACTTCCAGTTGTCCTTCTGATATTTCTACGACTTTTCGACCCGCCCTAGTCCTTGGAAGTCACCGCGACGATTTTCGATCCCCCGGTTCATCCCCTTTGGGCGTCGGGCTTCCGGTTCGCGCCGGATAATGATAGCCCTCGAATCCGAAAACCTAGAAGCAGCCTCCGCTGGCCTCCTATTGTACACCACTATTTCGAGCGCGAAAAAATCTGACCTGCCAGCATGCAGCAGATCGAAGAGAAATTACGTGGCTCTGCAGGATATGCACCTGCTTCTCTGCGAGGAGACAGGATACTTGTGCCGGGACCTCTATCCGGAATCTATTATTTGGTGGAAGAGAAATTCGTGGCCCTTACGAAGAATGTCGGCCCGCAGTTCTTTCTTCTCTCATTGATGAGACAATCTTTGGTTCTGACAGGTTCTAGGTCTCTTCGGATTGGAACGCTGCAGGTATCCTTCGGGTGGATAATAAGAAGGGTTCAGTGTGCTATACGATTAAAGTTCGGTTTTCGAGGGAATTGTTTCTTATTCGTTTTTTTAATGTGCTTTTTAAAATGGTTCTATTTAACGTATTAATAGAAAAATGAAGGAGAATTTTCCTAAATGTAATATATTTTTCTTTGTTTTAAAACGTCAGTACATTCTATGACATCCTTCAATAATATTCATACAGAAGCATAAAAGAAACTTGACTTGCCGTTCTGAAGTAATAGTTTCAGCGATTCTCGCACTTCTTTCTTAATGCAAAATTCAATATTCCTCTTAGCTCGGCTACGACAATTTGGGTGACGATAAAAAACCAAAGTCCAGAGGAAAATATAGAGCGTCCGCTAACACAAGAATTATATCCCGACCAATCCCCTTGGCTCTCTCCCTTTTTTCCCCAATTCCAACGTCATCTCCAAGTATTGCACGCGATCGTTGTAAACGGAAATAAAGCAATTACACGCCGCATTCGAAAAAGTGGCCGCCTTCTGCTCCGTTCGAAGCAAGAAGGTGCAATAAAGTTGAATTTAAGGTCAATTCGTAGCGAAAACTGGCGGCGTACGTGTCCACGGAATTCTTAAGGGGATGATTGCGGCACGAGAAACGATCGCACGTCTGCCAAACGAAAAACCGTTTGGCGACCAAGAAGTGCGTGAGATGCGCTCTTCTTGCCGTGCATCATGGCATTTCTGGTGTGCGACACGGCAATTGCCGATGCCAGATGTCCGATGGACCCGCGACATTCCGTTTCAGGGCGACGATTTGACGGCGTTGGTATTTAAAAATTACCCGGCCACTCTGCACGAAATGGACAATATAATTGCTCGGCTTATGGTTCTTAATTCGTGCCATTTAACCGGTCGCACGTCGTGCTCGACGATATCAGAAGGTCTTAATCGAAATTTCGTTAACTTTTATGACGCCATTTGATTGCACTGACAGGAAATTGAGCGTCTTGCTTCGCAATTGAGAGAGAAATATAGGTATTTATATAATTCTTGAAATGAAGATGTGTTTAAAATTAAATTAAATTAAAAAATGCAAATAACATAGGAGTGGTGAGCTGTACCATTCTGTTTGCAATATTATTGTGAAAGAATATCTATGAATAATTTTTCTGCTCTTGTCGCCTAGTGTACAATAAAAGCGCAATTACATTTTTACATACATTTTTAAAAACTTCAAACGAGATCGTTATTCCATCTTAAATTCAAGCTCTGCCTCGCAGATTAATTCCATCTGTTACCCAAGCAAAATTATTACAGACCTCCTCGCAATATCGCCTAATAATTTCCCGAATCATGAGAGCAGATTGAGCTTAACGAACTGTTCAAGTATTCCACCTGGCTTACTCAGAAATGGGGACAACAATTCGCAAACAGACACCGCAGATTGTTGGTAAATTTTCAGTAGAAAATCGCACGTGCTTGTCGGCGTTGTTATTAACGCGACGATATTCCGAGCGGAATCAGGCCGTCGGTTTTTCTGCCCCGAATTATCATGAGGAATCGACGCTGACGAAAGACGGGAGAAAAAGCGAAATTGCCGTACTTACGAACGATGACTCGAAACAAGTGACAAGACACGCTCGACGCTGAAAAACGCGCGGGCCCTGTGATCAAAGGATCGCTTTCGATTATAACCCGACTGGGACAAAAAACACGATATTACCTACTTTTTCGTGCCAACGAAAGAAACGTTCGATCCGGCATCTCGCGACGGCTTCGTTGTTTTATTTTGCAATTAACGACCGCCGTCGTTTTCTTCGACCACGCAATTTCCAGTACTGGAAACTTGCAGTCATTGTTCAGAGTGTTTCTGAATTGGATCCTCGATTCTTTGTAATTCACTGCAGTGCATAACCAATAGTTATATTGAACTTCTCTTAAATATACAGAGAGGTAATTGTATTGAGATAATAATTGCAAAACAGTATTTTCCTTAGAGAATTGAAAATATTCTATTTGTTTTAATGGAAATCTTCAATTATTTATATATTTTTTCCCGGGGATGTAGTATCATTGTTTTGTGCAAAATTTTGTTACACAAATTATAGAATTTTAGAAAACTGATTTCTATACCTAATACATAAAACAAATTCCTGGAGTCATACAAATTTTCTAGGGTGCATATGTTTAAATAAAAAAGTATGTTTCACAATTCCACTTTACGCAATGAAATTTATAGAGAACGGTAATCACGATTACCAGGTCGACCCTAAAATCAGTCGCCAGAAACTAAAAGAAGCAGCGAACTGGACTAAGCATCAACGTTCTCGTTTGGTCATAATATTTCAGTATAATTATGTGTAAGCCTCGATCCGAGTATTTCGTGCATCGCGGTGGCAACGGGTGAACCGGTTTCAATAAGGCGAAGTTAATTAGCTGGTCGTTAATACGGCGAGGGCTCGTTGCCGCGACGTTTACGTTTTAACGTATCGACGGAAAACGAACAGTAAAATTTCAATTGAACGAAACGTAATTGTCCACGGCCATATATGTTACGTACGTACAGTGATGCATCGCGCGGGGAGATCATTAACACGAGGGACGTTTAATAAGGGCTATCATTAATTACCGCTCACAGCTGTAAATTACTCCCAGCAGGTACACCTTTCGGACCTTTGGAATAAACAGATTTTTCTCCCCTCGATTTTAACACGAAGATACAGTGATAGAGTGGCATTTATATTTTCGCCCGATTTTCACGAATGGTACCTGTACATTTCTGGTTGCTCATTACGATGTTATCTCTTAGGTAATTTATATATGTGCGTGGGGAATGGGGACCAAAGATTTGTGATAAGACGAAAATTCATTTAGCAATTAATAAAAATGCTACGCTACGGGGGACGTCCTCGAGAGATTTTATAGTTTACTTAAAGGATACAGTTTATGTGCATATAAAGTTCTTTGCTTTCTCTGAGTCATCAGAGAAAACTATAAACTATAAACTATAGTTATCCAAATAAGATGGAATAAAATTTAAATTCCAATTATGACGAACAGAAGTAAAATAAAATTGTTATTATCTCAACCAGTATCCCAGTAATGATTCACAGTATCAATTAAAGTACACAGACATATTAAAATTTAAAACAAAGCCTTCGTATTACCAGTTATAAATTATTTTGAGAATAAAGCAGCAATATATTGTACATGCATCTCTCGACCCATGTATCACCCCCAATCATCGATTAGCCAGCACCACTCCCTCTGATCTATTTTCGCCTCTCGCTTATCTGTACCAAGGCCCCTAGTAACTTCAACCCAGCGAGACACAAACGAAAGGGCGACACGGTGGATGACAGGCAGTTATATTAATTCTAAATTAATCGGTGTTAATTCC
The DNA here is from genome assembly GCA_963583965.1 of Nomada ferruginata. Lineage (NCBI taxonomy): Eukaryota > Metazoa > Arthropoda > Insecta > Hymenoptera > Apidae > Nomada > Nomada ferruginata. The sequence continues at coordinate 9,895,329 of OY757224.1, forward strand.
CGCTTTGCGATCGCGACAGAAATGCAAAAAGAACGCGAAGCACCGTGAACGGAGAAAGGGCACCGGTGGCGACTTTCACGCGCACGCGCTATGGATCGTGCTGCGCGTGCCCCACTCTGTTTCACGGATCGAGCGCGCACCTGCGTTCGATTGCGTGACTCTCCTGCTTACCTTTTCCCTCCCGGGCACCTTCCACGCACATGTTCGAATCACGGGGCATTGCCGCGATTTAATGCAGGCCTTTGCAATTGTCACTGCGCCCGTACGCTACCCGTACGTCGTTAACAGTCGCGAGAACGATGCTGCGTGTACGTATTTATTTATACCTGGCGACAACGGGACCGTCGTTCATTAACCGCGTAATCCCACCGGCATCCATTTACTTGGACATTCCATATATTCGACGATCATAGAGTCATTTCTATGCACAGTGGATCCTGGTCTGCGAACCTGTCGACTGAGAATCCTCCAATTTCTGTGCAACAATTATTTTTGAAAGAATTTGCTGGCCTTTAACGAACCATATACTATGTATATACCGTCCGTGCTTCACGTATATCAAACGTAAAGGTGTACAAGACGGTAAATAATTTGTTGACAATTTAACGTTTGCCCAGGTGTGAGTTTCAGGGATCCCACTTAATATCTCCAGAGTTCATTTCCAAATGTTTCGCTGATTAGAGTATTACAGTGTTAATTAATTCGGCAAAGAAACAAATATCGTAACAACGTGCGGCCCCCTATGGATATCTCGATGTCGACCAATACCGTGAAGGTAGGCAGGTGTGCAGAGATCACCGGATCATTCTCTGATGCGTTTATGCGCGCACGTGCTTTATTGCTTGGGCTCTCGGTGACTCTGGCGCTCGTCAATCAAGGAGAGACTCTCGTCCGCTTTTTTTCGCTGCCTCCTCCGACTCTTATGCTCCGTTTCGCGTCCGCTTTTCCCTCTGCCCCCTACCTACGGATCAGAAGAGGTCACGGTCCAACCAGCAGGTGCCCAAAATGCAACGAGCCCGCCAGGATACGATGCTGACAGTCGTTCGCTTGTGCCGCGTTACGTAAATCTCTGGCATGAGCCCATTTTCTTTCCCCTTGGCAGGTTTTCTTGCCGAGTTTTATTTGTCGAACGAGTGGGAGGTTTCGGGCATGACAGCTTTCGGGAAATCGACGTGGACCGTGACGGATCGAACGTGACAGACTTTCTTCGCTGTCTGCAAGAGACACTTCTTGCGAACGTGGCCCGTAATTGCGATACTGATACGCCGTGAGTGGATATCCAGGAAAGAAAGGCTTCTTGCGATAGCGGAGCATTTGGCAATTAAGCTAATGATGCCGGATCTTGGGCGGTAAACAAGAATCGCCGTTTCAGGAGGTTCGAAGAAGTTCGTGCACTCGAGCGGCTCTGTGACACTTCAAATCTCCAGATTACCAATTCTTTACTTTATTAATTTATTTCTTTCCTAATCCTCCATTAATATAATTTGTCGATCGCCAATTTCTCGTGACTCTGCATCCTCTGAATTTCGAATTTTTCGCCATCGCAGAGTTCTTCGTATGGAATCCATAATCGCTAGAATTTTCTTTTTTTGTCAATTCTGCGATTCCCCGACTCGTCAAGCCCACAATTCTTCGCCCTAATATATTCAGCCCTTTAACCCTTTATCCGTCCAACTCTCAACACTCCCCCAAATATCGCCCTCGATTTAAATTAATTCCGTTTACCTTGGATTACAATTCAGTAATACAGTCCACTTCTCACCCCCGTTACCACCACTTTCCCCATCGCCACGATTCCCGCACCCTTTGCGCCCAGCTATGCACACCAAAACGGGCTCCCGTGAGCGGTGGTCGGATGATCGATCGCGCCGCGTGTCCATTAACAAGCGTACGCGGGGAACTCGGTTGGTCTGGTCTAACCACACAACCGAAAGACGTGCGACGTTAAACGAGCGAGCACGGAGAGCCCTCCAAGTGACGTCGGTACTCGACCGAGCCTTTGTCCACGCGGACACGTCCATCAGACGCGTCCCCGAAGAAGGGACAAAAAGCGTGATGCCGCCACGTCCAGTAAAAGTTGCCGGTGTTGCGTTTCAACTCGTCGGGATGCAAGAGCCGCACTTGTCATTAATCAACGAAGGGGAGTAAATGATTACGCCGATGGCACTCGCCAAGCCATATTATATACGTGAGCTAGAGCCACACGATTGGACGACTGATGAAGGACGAGGCTTTGCAGAGATACTTCTCGGCCCCTTGCCCCGTCGAGGACGCGTGGACGACGACGACGAACCCTTGATCAAGTCCTTGTCGTCTCTGCCATCGTCGAGTTATGCGCATCGTTAGGGCAAACCATTGAGCGATGCTTCTGTAACGACTGGGATCAATGAGTATCGGGGCTCAGCTATGAATTGTGATCGACGATCGACAGGGATGATCGAAGGGTGTCTTACGATGGTTACAGGTATGACGATTGGGACGGATGTTACTGGTAAAGAGTTTGGTAATTGAACTAGATACATTTTGTGATACATTGAAATTAGTTGTGAAATAGCTTTTATTACAGTCATGGATGTATGTACTTTGATATAATAGTGATGACATTAATACTCTATGTCTATTATTCTGGTGTACTTAGTTCCAATTTAAAGTAAGAGTATAACTGTTCATTATAATAATATAACTGATCATTAATATTGATCTCGAGGAACAAATTGTGGAATGGTTAAATAAATTAAAAGAAATCAATACCCATATTTGTATTTAACTGCATCAGCTGAAAGTCCAAAATTCCTATTCACCAAGTATATCACAGCTACCCAACAAAATACCAAGCTCCTCTGCAGTTTGTACATACATCTGCAACCATCACTCCACGGTTGCAAAGCGAAAACATCACGGAACGCTCGATAAATCTCGACGAGCGTCTCCCTATAATTCACCCGATCCACGTTTCGACTGCAACACTGCCAGAAACATTGCAAAACGGGACGTACGTAACATCGGGATGGATTCACGGGTGCATGAAATCGCAGTCAGCCGAGCGAACGTCGCGTCGCGGCGTAGGAAAGGGGGGAGAATAATTTGCAGCCGCTTTGTGAGTCAATGTGGCATAAGTTATAATTTTATGCGTTTCCCGCAAACAAGTTTGCACGTGACGTTTCGACGTGCCTCACGCGATTCGCACACCTGCAATAAAATCGGTGGCTTTATTGCGCCGACCTATGACCAAGCTTGTGTTCGAGATGGAACCAGTCGATGTATTGAGCAGAGCTGAACGTACAATAGTACGTCGATCACCCAGACACTTTCCCAAGCTTTGCTTCGACCGTAGTTCTGCAGACTAGACTGAACACTCTTGTACGAACGTTTTCATTCCTGCCGAGGTTATTACGTGCAGTGTTTCGTTTCTAGTATTACATTTGCTGAAACTTCGTGAGGGAGGTTTCCAGCGGATGCATACAGTCCTTCCTGTCCATTACCTTGCTTCTTCTTGCTGGCGGAGGAGGAAACGGACGGGGATGAAGAAGGTGTTGAGTGCAGCGAGAGTACAGTCGTTTTCGAGCGATAAAACGAGAAAGCTGAATGGCGCGAAGAAATTAGTGACTGAGTGTATTGCACCGTGGATGGCCTTTTAGTTCCCTTCAATAGATTATATCGGTGATTCAAGGGATGTAGATTTTTATTATACAGTACCTTTTATATTCGATTTGTTTCAATCCGTAAATGTATTATCCAATGTTTGAGATATTTGAATATTTCACTTAACAGGCACAGTTATATTGAAAGATTTAAACTTTGACAGTATTCTCTTTGATGGACTTAAAATAATAGCTTTAACAACTAGAGTACATCATTCATCCCGTTTATCATAGATAATTATGTTAATGTAAATTAACATTCGGGAGATCGCGCCCAAAAAATTATATTGCAATTCAGGGAGGCTGTTTATAAAAAACGCAAAGGTTTCTTCAGAATCAAAGTATCATAAATCGAAACAAACAAATATAATAGACTTCTCAACATTTATCACACACTGTCACAATGCCTGCAACCAATCCCGTCCAATTGCCACACTCGCGAGAAAATTACCCTTTGAAGAAGAAATCTGCCAACACAGTTACTCAATTTTTCAACAAGAGAAAAAAATGATTGTCATCAAGAACTTAATTTTCGCCCAAGAGTACCTTGCCAGGAATAGAAGGAATCCAGCGACATTCGTTTCGGTCCAGTCGACCACTGAATAACATCCGCGGCCTCGGGGATCTTGCAGGAGCTCATAAATCTTCTTAACTATCATCTCTATCTGTGCATCATCCGCGCAACTACGCCTTAAAAACACGCATCGAAACAGCTGCCGCTTAACAGTAGTTGTAATGGGCATGCAGAGTGCGCGGGAGTGCAATCAGACTATCTCGTTGCATGCTTCCGACAGGGCGTATGCATCAAGGAACAGTTGCAACTCGAATTCGTCATGAGCAATAATGTTCCTCCTCTTTTCTCTCGCGACAAATGTTATACTTTAATTATATTTTAATCACGGTTAATGCGAAGATGAACTGAAATTTTAATCAGAGCTCTGCAATACTTTTTATTCTCACCGTGTTGAACACTGTGATTTTCCCCATTGCAATTCCACAGAGTGTTCAATCATTTCTGAGGCTGCAATAATTTTTCACAGCACTGCGAAGGGTAGAACAATTGGCATCTTCGTAGCGAGCTCAAAAGTCAAGTACCCCTCACAAAATATTCTTGAAAAAGACATCAGCCAAGTTGTGTTATTTTTACGAAAATTACAGCGACATGGATGATCGAACTCGTGAAACTTCTCCACGCCCTGGTGTCCATCGCATATTCAGTAACTCCACTAGCTCCAAGAACGATCACAACTTCCCACGCGGGGAACTCCAATAAAAGCTTCTTGCTCGCGTACCATTAAACGGACGCGTGATCCACGGGAATATGAAACGGATGCGACGAGGGTACGGTTCCACGAAGGGAGCACGTACCGGCCCCCAAAACGAGATCCGGTAATCTCGAAACGATAGCGGGATGGGTCCTGATCGATCGTAATCGAGCGGCAAGGCGCGCCAAGTCGGCGTGCCAAAGGTTAAGGAATCCTCCTTGCGCGGCATTCCCTGCACGTTCCTCGTAAACTTCTTCGTGATATCTCCCTCTGCCTCTACTCCTCTTTCCTTCCATCCACCGGTGTACGCTTCCCTTGAAGCGCACTTCCAAGGCTACACCGGTTCACCGTTTGCTACAGGGCTCACCGGTTCAATCGAGCGCACGACAAGACACAGTTGCAATTGCTCTTGCTCACGGATCTTCCCTTTCCTTTTCGTTCGTCCTGCCTCAGCATCCTACTCGTTGTTGGTCGTTTATCGTGGCCCATTCCACCGAGAACGATCGTGCACGACCGCTCTGGACACCGCAGCTGCGTCCAGTCCGGCTTTTTCCTGCGAAAACGATTGCGGCTTCCACTTGATGGGGTCCGACGAATTTCTTTCTTCCAGTCGATTGCTGATTCTGCACGGTGGTATAGCTGTCGAAAGTGTGAATTGTTCGGGGCTGTTTTTCATTCGTAGAATGTGATCGTTGATAGAGTGGCTGGCGCCAAAAAAAATGTTGGAAATCGTTCTCGGTACGCTAGTGAGTTACTGTCAAGTATCAAGAATTTCTTCAATGTTCGATTAATAAAGACTGTTAGTACAGGAAGAAATGCAAAATGTCGAGGAGCGTTAAACATACCAGCTCTGCTGCATCGTAAAACACGTCTCCCTATTAAACATCATAACATCTTAAACCGCATCACGAATCCTCCCACCGCGTCATTTTTCATCCTCGAACAATGAGCATACCACGGGATTCAAAGTACACGCATACCATTGCGGGCCGCCAGAATTCTAGGCATCGCCTCACAATTTCCACGGGCAAAGGTTCATTCTGCGGCGCAGAAATAAATTCCACGCAGGAAAGGGTAAAACACCTATGTCAGCCGTGTAAAAGGTCACCAGCTCGGGCTCACAAGACACCTATCGCAAATCATCAAACAAGCCATTCCCATTGTTGGCCAATAGACATGAACGAGGGGCAAAGTGAAGAGAAAAAGAACTCGAGAGGAAAGAAAAAAGAAAAACAAGCTTTCTCAACGAGACCACGCAGGACATTCCGATTGCTTTGCTCACTGGATCCGTTCGTTCGAGTTCTTCCAGCATCGGTCTCCTTTGCTCCCCCTCTCTCTCTCTTTCTCTCTCCTTCTCTCTCCCTTTCGTGTTTTCCATTCTCCGAGGGCCACCCGTTCTCGGAACAATCACGCCGGGGCGTGTGCATACGATTGCGCTTCGCTCGTGGCACGAGCAGCGCGTCAGAGACCGCAGCTGTGCCCAGTCTCCTTCTTTTGCTCCTGAAACCGTGTACAGTCTCTTCCTTTTCTTGTGGCTACCGTCTCCGCTCGTTCACGTGCTCTCCAGAGAAACGCCTTTCTCCGATGGCGCGATGCCTCATTGTCCCGGCTCTACGGATAATTATATACGCGATACCGTCCGGGAAGGTGCTTCGTGCGCCCGGGCTGATAATGATTTTTTTCCACCGATATCGTCGTTCTCTTGGGGATGAATTCAATTTTACTTCGGCGCTTTGAAGGGGCGAACAATCTCCTTGGGATTTTTACCTTTTAATTTAGAACAGTTTAACCAAATCGTTGTTTTATTTTCATGGAAGAGCTTGGATAATTTCTGCTGGAAGTGTAATTGCAAGTTTCTGTACATCGACGTGGGAAATATTGTCTCGTCGCTGCGGAAATAATTCGGGTAATACGCAGAATAACGCGGGTACTACATTTTCCATTACATTTAAATGCAAATATTCCTGATGACATCTGTAATACCGAATGCATTTATGCGCGACTGCGCTGCCTTCAAACAGACTCAGCACAGAGGATGTAAATATTGCATTGTGCAATCTAGTGGCAGGTCTGAGCCGCGATACAATAGCGTACCTATAAGACGCATACCGGGATAAAACTTATGCCCCCAATAAATCCGCGCAAATTGCATCGAAGCGTCGGCACACCGCGGGTAATTATTGCCAGCCTACGATTGCGGGCAATGGTCGCGGACAATAAATTTCGCGCGGATGAATACACGGTTATTATATCCACGCAGCGGGGTGGGCGTATGTAAACGATCGTTTACAAAGATTAATTACGCGTTTTATTGTGTCTGCGGCGGAACCACGTCCGCCGCCAATGATCCTTTGATTTATCCGCCGACAAATTGAAGCTTTTATTAGCCACGATAAATCAAATACTACGATCTAATATTTAAATCTGTACCGACTACCGATTATCGACTTGGCTGGATCGGTGCAAAAATTGATTGAAAATTTCAAAGAAAATGATAATATTGTCTAAGGTTTCCACCGTTTGTCCTCGAGCGAATCTTTGCGAACTTTCAATGGTGTTCATTGTAACTACAGACCACCAAGGTAGTTTCCAAGGATCCAAGGCTGTCGAGCCATTGTTGTCACCCACTTGTCACGATCTTTCACTTCGTATCTTCCTCCATTCTGTTTTCTTCAAGGTGCATCAGCCCACCCCGCCATGAAATGGCTAATGCGCCGGGGCTGGTGTCCCCCTATCATGCACTCCCATCTCTAAGCTCGACTAACACCTTGGGTGGCGCTTCGTTTAGTGAAGATATCAACGGCTGATCTAGGAACCACGCGAGCCCGAGTGTTTTGTCTCCTGTCACGAGGCACACCACTCACGAGCCTGTTATTTATATGCAAGCTCTCGGCGGTGTATCGCGATGGAGGCACGAGTAGAACCCCCATGGAAAAATTCAATGGGTTGCAGAGGAGGGTCGGGTGACTTGGAAAAGTTGCCAAATACTTCATTCTACGGATCTATTCTCGTCTTTCAATTTACAAGTAGAATTGCGAGTGGAATCTAGATACTATTCAAAAGATTTCTAATTCGCTCATTTGTAATGAAAATATTAAGAAAAATTAAATAAGAGACTGAAAAGCTGGCGGAGAGAAAATTAAATAAGTTACAAGGAGCTGGTAAATAATCGAAAGTGTTCAAGAAACTGTGTTTAATATATTTAAGTCTAATGGAATTATAAATACAGTCTTTTACTTCAGTACCAGGACTTTTCTTTAAAACTTTCTGAAACATAGTTACACTATGAAATTCGCTTCCACAAAGAAGAACTTCACGACTCTGTATCAAGTAACAACACGCACGTACAATATATTACAGTATGCAAAAAGCTTAATTTCGAAAAGGGACATAAATCAGCGCAATAAAAGAAGCGCGAGGAATATGCTGGCACCGTGATCCACGAGTATGATTCATCGATCCCGCGAGGAATTTCGCCGTCCCCGAAAATTTGCCATTTTTACGAGCTATAACTTTCAACGAATCGCTAATTTCGCAGACCGGCGTCCGCGTTTTTACGCCCGTGTCCTTTTCTCACGGGACGTTTCTTTCACTGGCGCGAACTTGAGCACGCATTCAGTGCCATATAGTACTCTGGAGCTCTATATATTCGGCAGAAGACCGGTATTTAAGTCTTTGTAATCCGTTGAAGTTCTGCGGGGGAGCGGACGGTGAGTCATGGCAGGTGCTGGCCGAGGAACGGACCAGAAGACAAGCATACACACCGTTCTTTTGCAACCGCTGCATCGTCCCTTCCCTCTTGTTTTGTTCCTCGCCCGTTCCCAGCCCCGTTGATCGTCGTGAAATTGCATAACCGTTGCATAATTTCGCGTTTGATTTAAGTATTAAAGCACCGAAAGTGTGAACCCGCTCGAACATTTGCCAATTATTCCCCCTCGCGCTGCTGGGGCTGTTTTTGAAATCGAGAAATTGGAAAGTATTTGATAATGAAATAAATTAATCTGATGATCTTTCAGGTAAATTTGAGTCTCCTTAAATCACGGGATCAGAAAAGCGAAATTTCTGGCCATTGAAAATGAACCAGCCGATTTCTATCCGATTCACAGTGAATACTAATTATTTATCCGACATCAATTCGCTATCCTCGCTCCAACGACCGGACTATCCATACAGTAACCCCGAAGATCGTTCGTGTTGGATTAGATAACAGCTCGTGGAATACCTCGAGGGTTCATAATTAGTAGAAACAGCCGGTTAAGGAGTGGTGGAACGTAACTAGAGATAAGTACAAAGGGGAGAGGCGATGTGTACACGAGCTACCTGCCTCTACCACCTGTCCCATCATAGTCTAAGAATAGAGCAACGCAACAACTCGCGGCGAAGAAGCGGCGCTGGCAAGATGCTGCGCGCTGTAGCGGGGTCACGCTGCTGTTCTCCTCGTCGTTTTCTCATCCACGCGTCATCCCCTCGAGGCGTGCGTTCCGTTGCAACGCGTTGCCCCCTCGATTTTGCTTCGTTCTGGTCCAGCTTTTTGCGTGGTGCACGGCTAATGAGAGAAAAAATGCAGGAAATAATTGCCATCGTCCCGTGCCGCCACTCAACGGCCACGTTTCTGCACGATCGATCGCGGTCTATCGATACTGTTGCCGCGTATTCTTTGGGGACCGACCTGCGAAATTGGCAGGGTAAAACTGGACTCGTGGGGAAAACGGGTGGGCGGTGGGTGAACAGGCGAAGATGAAAAGTTTGCCCGGCGATTTGTCTGAATGCAGTCGAATTAGATTTGCGATAGTTCTTTTTTATGGGTTTAATGAAATACTGGCTGGGGGATATTCTGAAGTTCTGGATGCTCGTGCTGATTGGAAAAGTTCGGACCTTGCGAAATATTAAAAGGTATGGCTTTCGTTCCAGATATTGGAACAGGAACGGGAGCAATAAATCTAATTAAATTTATTGAAAAGGAAATAATAATCGTAGTTCTGTAATCTTTCAGAAACTTAGTAAATTATAAACTGCGACCTTATCGTTTTTTTATTTTAGTTGTTCTTAATATTCTTCTTCGAATCGCGTTTAATTAAAACTCCCGTGTACCCCTAGCGAAACATTTTTCCCATCGCCGTTCAGCGTCCGCCAATAAAACTGTGCAATCCTCTCTTCAGAAAAATGCTGCGGCTTCGCCAGATATAAACGAAGTAGAACACACAATATCAGGAGAGAGATTTCTCCTCATCGATTACTCGGTAGCAACCAAACGAACTACCCGGCCGATCTAATAAATCGATCGACCGCGCGGAGTATTCCAACAAATCAACGAACCTCTTCCCTTTATCGTTCCCATTATAGCGAACATGCTCTCTTAAAGCAACGCGTTGCACTTTACAACGTTCAACATTACCAGCAGACCTGGCACGGCTCCTTATGCAAATCTCTCAGCGACGATCTTCATTCCTTTATGCTCGCCTCTCAAGAGTTTCCCTACCGTATAACTACACGCTAGACAGCCGGCAGATGTTCCTTTCTCAACTGTTAACCGTGCAAGTTCGCGAAACAAATCGTGGAATCGACCGTTCGTCCGTTCTGGAATTTCGCCAACGCTTTCTCGATTCTATCCAACGGACTGTCGCATCGTTGCGGAGGGTTGATAGGTTTTCGTAAAAAAAATAGACTGCAGAGAGGAGAAATAACGTAAGGTCGGGATTATTATCGTCAGGAAAGAGTTACCATGAAAAAGAAGCAAGAGGAGATGTAAATTGCTAAAGAACGATGTTATAATATGCTGCGAGCAATGGAGCGTAAAGATCGGAATAGCGTTTCTATAGGAGGCGAAAGAAGCGCGCCAGCAAAACGAGCAACCTGGTTCCTTCGATCTTCCGGTTTATCAGCTAGGATACGATGGAACGCCATTATGGCTCGTTTCAACGATGACGCGATCGAATTGGAACCAGCTTGGAACGTGAACTTGGACAACATTCCAATTTCTTTTTGGTTAATAAATGTCTCGGGGAAAGAATGGTTTCTTGCTGCCTCGTTTGCGGATGAATTAAAATTCTTGCACGCAAATGTGCTAGAGTTTTTAGGGATTGATTTGTATTGTCGATCGAATTCTCGGTGTAAAAGTTATTTAATATTTCTATGCTCTTCGAATTTTTCCACTCGAGATAACTCTTTATTCTTTTAATCCATTATTGAGAAGTAAATGAATGATTAAGTCTGCTCCATTTATAGACTATTCCACCATCGTCGAGCGCAAGCAATCAATTTTTTATTTATAGAATTTAAAATAGATCGGCCTTCAATCGCAATACTAAATGAATTTCGCGGCAGTATTCCACCGGTCCCGTATAGAAAGTAACATCCACAATCTGTCCCAGTTTCCACGATTTAATCGATACATCCAGAGGGACACTTTGCTCCGCGCACAGCCCACTGCACCGTCGATGCTTCCCGGCGTAAATCTGTACGGCAGGAACAGCAGCAAAAACAAGGCGCAAGAAAGAATGTTAACAGGCAATTAAGAATCACTTTGTCCCGGCTTCTTTTTTCTCCTCGACGTTATTTACGCGTTCGAAAGGAAGCCGATTCGCGTACCGAGAATATTTATACTTTCCAGACCGTTTATTTATAACGTTCGCCACCGTGTGACGCGGTGAACACCGCCACGGGGGAAAGATTGATGGTGTCCGAGTAACTTTGTTTACAAGACACCTCGTTACGTAAATAGGACAACACCCCCTTCGCCGGTTCATTCGTCATTTATAAGAGAGCGACTCGTTAAAAGGGAAAGCGGATTCGAAGAGCCGAAAGGAAGAGATCGTTTGACTCTGTAACGCGAACCTTGACGCTTGGCTTCCGGCCAATCCGCAATAATCCTGTCCCATCGTTTCCACCCGAGGGGGAAACGGAAAAAAGAAAAATTCTACACCCGTCTGGACCTTTATATTCACGGGGGGTTCCGTCTCGTGGGTCCACGCTGTGTGGCCAACAAAAATCGACAAACGTCTCCCGCAAACGTGGAATGTTTCAGGAACGTTGGCACGCGTTTCCAATTCTCCGCTGCGACTCCATTCAGATCGTCGAACGGCGCGCATTGTGCCGTGCAACGCGTCAAAGAAGACATCACGCGGTTAACACGAGGTCCAGGACGAAAAGACGCCTCTTCCGGTTCCCATCGTGAACAATTAGATTCACGCAGTTGTCCCGAAGTTGGGGCAACACCGAGCACATCCATTGTCGCGGCGACCCACGAGTTTTTGCCTTCTCCTTGACCGCCTGTAAATTCCAACATTGTCCTCTTCTGCGTGGAGGCCGGGATGTCGAACAAACCTGGCAAATTGTTTCGTCTTGTGGGGACACAGTGGTGGACAAACCACGAGCATGCTTGCCTTCAATGCTGTTTGATTGTGTAAAGAGTAGATATTGGATGAGGCTTGTGCTGCCAGGTGAAGACGTCACGCGGGTTCAATTGGTCTGAAGGTTGGGGGTAGTTGAGGATTCTGTAACGTCTTCTTCGAAGTAATAGTTGAGGTAATAGTCGCAATGAACGAAGGCTGTACCGAGAAAATATCAATTGCTGGTTACAATTTAATTATCCTGACGTTATTTCTTGGGCTGTTCACTGAAGTTTGTATCTCAATAAATTAAAATGTTTTTATTTCATTTTCTTTTTCCAAAAGATATTGTGACGTGTTTTATAAAGGCGTGCAAAATGTAATTTACGTGCAATTACGTTAGAAAATTGAGCAAGGCTAATTAAGGGTTAAATTGGATTTAATATTTGCATACTGATAGTCCCGCAGTTTCATGAATATTTACTAATTCAATATTATCTACATTATATTTCATTACAATATTGTATCCAGATTGAAATTTGCAAGATCGATTATCTATATTATTTTGTACAAAATTAACCCCCAATCTCTTTGCTATTGAAAGGCCGACAATAATACAAATTCTGTCACAATAAATAAGCGAAAAAATTGCCTGGATCTTCCTAATCCTTCTCGTAAATCCCAGTTAAAGAATATTAGGCGGTAGCCGGCCACTTTTCCATCTTAAAGTAGTCATGTAGCGGAGAAGGTACAGCAAAGGGTAGCTCCTCTTGACTTCTCATCGAAAAATAAACTTTCCAGACCCACGGTGGCTCGAAGGATTTCCATGAAGGATACACACGACATATCCTGTTTGAGGGATACCCGTAAATACTGGAAGCACGATTATTTTCTCAGAGGCCGTCGACAACTGGACGTGCCTGGACGGCAAAGCAGTGCTTGACTCCGTTCTCGTCGTCGTAATCGTCGCCTTCGTCGTCGTCGTCGAGGAGGACAATATTATTTTTCTTTGATGCACCAGCAGGGCCGTTTGTCAATGGAATCGTACGCGGATGACGATTCCATCGGTAGCCGAATAAAAACAAACTTCACCTTCCATTCTCGGTTACTTTCCTCGTCGAAGCTACCAGCGTGCCTCGAGATCCTAAAACAACTCCATCGTCCTTACCTTTAACGACAAAAGTCGTACGTTTACACGCGGTTGGTTGCGAACTGTCCATTTAATATACGACGTAATCTTAATGCAGTCGTCAAATGGTCCTCGGAATATTTTTTTCTATTCTTAGAATTATTATTACAGAAAATATATTATTGATAATTCATATCGTTTTTAGAATGCTTTGCTGTATTCTGTTATTTATTTTTAGGTTTGTCCATTCTATAGTTTAGCGTAGAATCTTTCTTATATGCAGCATCGACAAGTATTTAATTTTGTGAATACTCTCGAGTGTAACATATTTCTTTTATATTTAATAAATGATTGCAACTAGCAGAGTTCCATTTTTGTGTGCTCTGTGACTGTGCTCTGTGACTGTTAACGTCGGCCACTGTACAGTTTAGTTAAGAAAGCCCGGTCACGCTTCGTCCTTCGACAAGCTGGTTGACAAGCTTTCGATCACGGCGTGAGGTCCAGCGGGTAGATTTCTTGGAGAGTTTCTACCGTTGGCCGGACAATAGGAATGGACGTCGATGTTCCCGACATGCAGCGTCACGCGCACGTCCCTCTGTCGCCGGTTACTCTTTCACCATGAGTGGTCTTCGACTTTGCCATGTAAAGCAGGGCTGCACGTGGCATAAGCTAAGTCGTTCGTGGGAATAATTGTGACAAACTGCTTGCACCGCTGTGACAATAATCCTAAGACGCATGTTCCTCGAAAATTGTCCGAAAGCAAGCTAACCGTCGAAGGAATTCTTTGCGTCGTTGAATGACTTGATGGCTAATTATTCGCCATCTTAGTAATTGATGTTTGAATATAGAAATATTTTTATACACAGCTGTGATGCATTTTTCTATATTATTTTTCACTCTACTCGTTAGTGGGTCATTTTCAATTGCACAATCTCCTCCGGTTAGTATTTAAATAGAATTATTTAGAATGACATAATCGTTTCACGAAATGTTCCTCATTAATCAGTGTCAATTTTTGTTATTCTTTTTAACGTAGGCTTTTTAGAAACTGTTTATAAAGAGCAATAAAATGAAAAGAACGGTAAAATAGTATAGGATGAATGATACTGCAGAATCATTGTGCTCGAAACGATTGGCCGGTGTAGCCAAAGGCAAGATTGTTTCCAACAAATTATCTCTGTTATTAATGATTCCAGTTCAACCTACACCTGTCTCGCGGAATCGTTTTCTGCAATCCGAAAGTAATCTCCACTCAGGTGTGCTTTACTATTTTCCTGGTGGGAAACGATCGGAAGTGGCCTTTTGAAATAGACTGGCCTAGCAGAAGTCATTGTTATCAGAAATCTTAGGAAACGAATCTCTATTATGCGAAGCAAGCCGTTTCACCGATCTACCACGAAATAAAAAATAAAGATTCCCCACTAAAGTCTAATATTCTGGGTTAAATTCAAAACACAATGAACAGTCAATGTATTATGTTGCTTTGTATAAAAATTCTACCATTTATTTTCAATTCCATTCCCCTTGTAACATTTCCACTTTCTCATGAGATTCACTAATGGATGATGACTCTTCTTTCCAATTCTATAGAAATAGGAATTCCTCGAGATTGGAAAGATTTGAAAGTATATTGTACCACAATCTGCCCTCATATGTTTCCAGCATCGACAATTATCTACTAGATCTCTGATCACTCCTACGATCGAAGGATTACAGCACAATGGATAGATGAATCGTTCAACCTCCTTAGGAGTAGAGGGGTTAATACCTGTGTACATATTTTTGCCCCTTCCTGAGCCTATATCGGATTTACAGGATTCACAAGGACGCTGCGGGCTACCTTGGGTCAGGCATGTGAATTCTATGGGGATATTCCTTCAGAAATACAACTTCGGTCGAGTTGCGTTTCTCGGTAGCCGATGGCCATATTTTATGGACTTAAGATTGACAATAAATCAGGCGAAGTTAAAAAGCTAATCGATTCCTTAAAACCCACCCTCTAAAAAAATCGCCAATTGTTATACCTAATAATAATTTACATTGCCCAATCTTACCGAGGCACGACAGCAGTATTTCTAATAAAGTAGATTCATAAAATTTAATGCTAAAAGAAATGGAAATCTCAGGCAAAAGGAAAGCAACAAATGAAAAAGTGGTTTCAAGCGAAATCGTTCTCCTCCAATTAATCACCAACGAAAATATCCACCCGACTCACTGATCTCTGCAAACGAGCACGTTCCATCACCTCCCTTTTACGCCCACGATACAATTTATCACTTCAACGACAACCGCGTGTATCATCGCGATTAATCGGTTTCGGGATTCAACATTCGTATCCAGCCAGACGTGGAGCCACGCGTGAAAGAGCGCCGGGAACAGAAAAAAAAGAGCATTAATTCGCGATAACGTTGGTGGAGACATTATTGTCCCTCGGCTTTAAACGAAACGCAGGACGCAAGGGGTGAGAGGTTAAGGACCAGGGGATAGCGAAATGAAGGCTGTGTGGGTGGATATTATCTTGGACGTCGCTGGTTCACAGCCAGAACTTCGGGACGCGCTGCTCAGCGTGACTCCGTATTATTTGGCACGGCGAGAGCACACGGGGCCCCATGACGGGGCTCCAAGTCGTTAGGCACCATTCAAAATCACTTTAAGTCGCCATCAAGTAGCGACTATTTTGTCCTCCCCTTTGGATTTCTCGAGGCGCGCGTCTCCACCCTCACTACGTCCCTTGTACGCTTCAATCCAAGTGTGTATGCGACGGTGGAATTATAATTCGAAACCTGGAGGAACGACGACACGGGCTGCTGGACTCCGGGGACATCGGCAACCTGACGTGGACCACAGAAAAAGACGTGACAGGCGAAAGGAGCGAGGCACTTTTGTGCAATCTCGCTTCGGGTTGTCTCTTCACCGGATGATGTTAATTGGGACGTCGGGGACTGAGTTTTTGTTGCCTCGGCTGGGGCCTTTTCTAAGGTTTTTGAAATATAAAACGCAGCGATGGTTTGGTAGACTCGCGATAAGGTACGGCAAAATTGCGAAAGATATGTGATTGTTGATAAACCCTGCCGTGTAATCTGATTTATAGATCAATGAAGAATATTTGCGTGGCTTTAGATATTTTTTTACTTGGCATTGGGTTGCAGTATTAATTCAATTGACTAGTTAAACTTGATCAGGTGTCTCGAATATCTCATGAATGCTTCAGTGCTTCAATGTAATCTCAAGTTCCTTGCAGTAAAAAGGTATTTCAAACATCAGTACCAAATTCAACATTTACATTGCGGCACAGGAGAAGGAATACATATTTTGATAAACAAATTGAACACTACAAAACCAACCAAATCAAAGACTCTCTCAAATAAGTATTCCCACTCCGAACAGGTCCAATTCCCATCACCTAATCCCGAGCTACTAAAAATACTTTCCCTTCCAATCTGAAGTCCAAACGACCAAAACGAAACGGCCCGAATTTTATCCACTCCATAACAAGCAGAGCGGCATCAAAGTCATCATGGGGTCCACAAACGTTTCACTACGATCACCGTCGTTCCTCTCGTCGATTCTGCAACGTAATACGGTTCCTCTACTTTCGCCAGGTCGCTAGAGCTCCGCTCGCCTTGATTAACACTTTCGATAGAACGATGGTCGGCCCTCTTTGTGATGTTCGCGACACGGCGCGATCGTCGCCGTGCGAAGAGGGTTTTACGATCGGAGCCACGGGAGATACGTTCCCCGAAAAATTTAAGGCTTTATCTCGCGGCGGCGGCGGCGGTTCCAGCCACCTTGGAATTTTTTTTCGAAATACGCCTTCGACTGCTCGTAAAAATCTCTGCCGGCCCGACGGGCCATCGCGTCACGTCGTAAAAACTAAAACTCGCATCTTCGCCGCGTTTTACACGGACGCCGGTATTATGATCTATTATTACAGGCCTTGTCGTTTCACGGGAAAAAGAAGGAGCCGCGTCTCCTTGATACGCGTCACTTCCTGTTTCACCTGGACCACGATTCTTCGGTGAAACCAGCCACGGTGGTCGTTTATTGTCTCCGGTGGGCAGGACAGAAGTGTACTCCAAAGTGCAACATCTGGTAGTGTTGGCAAGTGGGTAACTTGGAGTAAAGTGGATATCCCCCATTGAAATCACTTTCAAATCTGCCTTTTCAAGAAATTATCCTCTCTATAGTCAGCTTGGAAGCAAAAAAGAGTTCATCCTTCAGCTATCCATCCCTTCCGTTTCACGATAATTTCGTAACGAAACCACCAATGTCTGCGCCCATAGCTGGCGCGGACGAACGAAATCTCACGCGGCCGCAGAAACATCACAAACGGTCCATTCATCGGCTGGCTGTCTCAAGGTACAAGACTCGTCATTATCCGTTGATGAAGAGCATCGAGAATGGTGACGGGCCGCATTCGTTCGCTAAAACAACGCGGCCTTTCAGCCTCGATCCGGCCAGCAGCGAAGCAGACAGTCATCCAGACTCCGATGATAAAGACAGTGGACCGCGTTGTGGCTTAGCTTAGGTTAGAGCTCATCGAATATCACAGGGGAGACGTTTTCAAACGTCCAACAAGGACATCATTATATCCTTCGATCGAGAAAGAGACTCACAGAGGAGATACTCGGGCTTTAGGGCCTTTCGTTCGAATTATTAAGGCCGCGTTTAGGTTAATTTTTTTCCCTCTATTTCTCTTTTTCCTTTTATTTCGCTCCTCCCCCTGCACCGTTTTCGTCTCCCTTTTGCATTCGCCAAGGGGATCACGGACACCTGCCCGACATCCAATTTCGTGGAGAAATTCAAGGAAATTGAGCCACTCCCGATTCGAAATGGTCCACGACTGGTCGACCGTAGGATACTTATCGGGGGATACTGGCTGGATCAAATCGAAATACCGTGGCTGTCATGGCCAATTCCCTTGAATGGGATTCTCTTTGAAGGTGAAATAGATACTACGCTCTCTCGACGGGATCGCCGTATTTCAACGTTAATTAGGAATAAATTGGATCCAATCTAATTCGTATTAAGACCGACAGAGATACTTTTTTTTCTTTAGAGAGATCGCTCTCGATGGCTAGAAATCGGGGTGTGCCTTTTCCGTTTGAAACGAAGCGATGGGTGTTGGATTTAGTAGTGCACACCGTTCACCTTATGCTGATTGGAAAGTCGATTAATGGAGTTATTCTTCTAAATTGATCCAAAGTTCCGTTTCATTTTTTATTCCCTTTTCGTTCTGCCTCTTTCTGCTAGATACGACAGCGAGCGGATGGAAGTTATCGCCAAAACTGGTTCGTATTTCTTCGACGCATTGTGATTCGACGAGATTGGATTCGAGGCTATTAGGGACGGAGTTAGGAATACATTCTCTTTCTTAAGCGCCGTTTAAAATGATTCTGCAGGTTTCTGGTATTTTTAAATCTCCTTCGGAATTCGGATTAATCGATCCCCTGAATGTAAATGGAGATTGTTCTCACCGTTGATTTAAATTCCATCACTTTACCTGCCGTTCCGAATATCCCGTTGAAACTTTGGCCATAGTTTCGTACAAGTTGAAATTCCATTAACTAATTCGTGCAAAACAATTTCTCTAAAGTCTCTCCACTTCAATTATTTCAATCTTCTCCCATCATTATTATCTTCAGTTTGGCTGTCTACATTTTTGTTTAACTACAAAATAACTATTGTTGTTCGGACCGCTCCACGCTATTTTAAATTCAAATTCGAACCTCCAATAGCAAATGAAAAATTCTCGAGCTGTTAAGAAGCCACCAGGCTGAACATTACCATTCGAAAAGATGCTCCTTTGACCAACCACAAACTCGGTTTAATTCTCGGGCGGTTCAGATTAATCTGTCTCATAGAACCGCGTCGTTTTTCATTTCCATTGGCCGTGCAACGCGTCTCCGCCACCTGTGCGTCCTTAAATCCGGCCACAAAAAGACGCAACGCTAGGAAGCAACCGGCGAACGGGGGAAAAATAAAAAAGGATAGGGGTGGTAAAAGGGTGGGTACAGCCGTTTCGAAGCTCACAATGACCAGTATTTTACTACTACGCGAGCTAGGACCACCGTGTAAGCCTCGTTTTCGTTCGAGTGACCGTGCCACGAATTGAAAACGGATCCAACGCGATGGGATTTAATTCATCTACAAATCCCATGATTCATGAGGCCGCCCATGAGGAGTCCAACCAGTCGAGCAAAGATCGCCCCGAGTCCAGTCGCTGGAAGCTCACGGATCGGAGAATCGGGCCTCTTTGTCCGGTGAATCGAGTCCCCTTTCGGAACGCGGGCTTTAAACGTGACGGATCGATTGAATCGTTGAATCGTGGGAATTTTTCAATTGCAATCGGTGAAACTCGGTTACACGAAGAGTGAGACGTTCCTTTCTTTTCCCGAGGTTTTCAACGCATCTCTAATTTCCACGGTCTCGGACGGGTTCTTTCAGGTGTATTTTCTATAACGATTCCGGTTTGGTCTGGGAAATCGAGTTGGACTGCCTTGGTGCAGCTTTGGAAGGGTTTCAATTAATTTGCGTTGATTGATATTGTGTTCTTGTTGTGTGTTTCCTGTTTTCTGCAAGTGAGTGTGCAATTTCGATTGCTTTCAACAGTGGAATATATTCTCATCATTGAACTTCGGTGGATGTTTTGTTGTTTGTTTAAAACGATCCGCGAATTGGACGCAATTTAATGTTTCATACGATTGTAGCAGAAATTGAACAATTTAAAAAATTCAACGCAGCTATTCTTTTTTAACACTAACCCATATAATATTATAAAGGGTTCCAGTCTTCTTGTTTCCACTTCAAGCAAGATATTCCTGTGGAAATGATTTAGTGCAGATATTCCAAGCAGCAATTGGCATCCCAACGAATCCTTATCGCGACAAAAGTAATTTTAAAGCTTCCTCGAAAATCCGTCCAACGTTAATTAACCAAGGTATCCCGTAATCGATTTCATAACGATATTTTTCGCGATTCTCGTATCATCGGATCGGTCTGGTGAGTGTTAATTGAGGTGGTTAAATCGACGATGATTGGGCTCGTTTCACGGGGAATTAAAGTCTCTGGATAATTATCGAATCGTTTCATTCGCGAGTGAAGACGTCAAGCTGTACTGCGGTCGCGTTTCATTAACTGCAATGCAATCGTCATTCGCGAAACATCATTTCACCGATCGAACCGCTTCAGTCCCTTTATGCCGTGGCAGCACAAGTCATTATTCGGTTAGCTTACGGGGTGCTCGTCGCTGTACAACTTCATCGATTATGCAAAAGGGCCCGCCGGAATTGGCCACGTTGAGCGCATGCATCGAAACGAGTGTCAATTATTTCCGAATTAATTTAATGACGTTGACTTTTACGGTCTGGAGCTTTCTCCTCGATGTACCGGCTGCGAAATATTCGCTTCAAGCGTTTCAATGATGACTCGATAATGTCCGTGGAACGCACTTATCTGTTAGGTCTGTCTCGTCACTTGCCGTGTTTTTTACTTTTTTAATCTTTGTAATTTGGTGACAACGAGACACCCCGCACGTAGATATAAATTGTAAGTTAACATGAAAGCAAAAATATTGATGGTGAATTTTATTTGATTTATGAAACACAGTGCTGCGCTTCGTTGTGTTTTCTTTCGATATTTTTAAAAAGAATTTCGTACTGTACATGCATGTGGATTTTAACTTTGTTTTTCTGGATAAAACGAAATTTATCATTATTCCTGTCGATATCTGTGAATATATGAAAGGATGAACAATCAATTTCTCGAAAGAATAATAATATACAGAAACACTGGCAAAGTGCACTGATAATATTTCAGTCAAAATAGAATTTCACAGTATCAGAATGCACTAACGTAATTATTTTCAGCGCACGTTTTTCACCGACACGATTGATCTCAAATTACTTTTTCAAACAAGCTTCTTTCGATCGGTTTCAAAAAAAAAGTCAGCAAAAATCTCCTTTCACATCCACGGCCACACAAGCGCGACTTGCAACAGCATTCTCCGAGAGAAATCGCTCAATTATTAACACCCCGTGATCCAGGATCGTGTGGCGTCAATAATTCCATTCCATTAACGGAACGTTGCCACGAAACCGACGGTTTGTTTCTCTTGGGGGTCGGCAAGGATTCACTTAAAACGCCGGGTATGGTGTTACTCTTCTTGTTATTGAAATTAACCGGCGTGTAATCGTTCCGTGGCCGGTACACCTTAAACGGCAGCAGAGGGAAGCCGCGAAATCTGCCATTTGTAGGGCGACGCAGCGCTTGGCAAGCTGCGAACCCCATATTTGGCGATGCCTCGATAAATCTGCGTCTCGAGGGTTAAAACGAAACCGACCGGCAATTTCCAGCCGCCTTATTCTTTCTGTTGCACTTGTTCCAACAACGGTATTGCTCCGGTTTCGCGAACATCTTTTATGGTGATTCGGGATTATTCAATGTCGTGGATGAAAAGAAGGCTGCCCGAAGAAAGTCGACGCACGTGGATGTTAATTAACCGCGATTCATTGCTTGCTTTTCATACACTGTGGGTTGATCATGTATTTTGGCAAATCATTATTGCGGTATTTTTTTTATCCAGCCATTGCAATGGATACTGGAAACTGTTGCTGTTGAATCGTTCGCGACAGGCTGAATTAAATAACCGAAATGTAGACAACTTTCTCTTTAACTCAGTTCTGTTTGTATTCTTCTGCTCGGAAATATTCGGGACGATTAGTTTCTCGCTTTGTGTTCACTATTTCTATTTCGATCGTATATTATACACACTCTGGCGTATTTCAATAAATTCCATTCTTACTTTCATTCCCAATGACCAATTTCGCTCGTTTTAACAGGCCCGTTAAAATCCATATAAAATTGCTCTTTTAATAAACTGTGGCTCATTAAAGCCCGCCAATCAGAATACGCTGAAATGATTAAAAGATGCGCGCTCGCAAAATTTCCACCCCTTAATCCGAGCTCGTCAAACGATCGTTTCCATTACCAGAAGCACGCGTTCGCCACATATAACCAGCGAATAATTCAACCACCCTGACGCCTTAAACCCCCGAATTTACGTCTTTTTTAATCGTCCCTGAGCCGAAATTTTACTGCCCCCATAACACCGTCGTCTTTATCGATTCCTTATGCATATGAGATCCCGCCGCGTTCTCGCCTCATTATCCGGCTAAAAGTGACGGTATTTCTATCCCACGCGGCTAATTACCAACCCGTTTTTCGGGCTCGTAGCTCAGCGTACGCGCGCGATTACGCCTCGACCGGGCGGCTGCTACTTAAGAGCGGGCTGGGCAGAAACACGGGGGACGATTTGGCAGTGTAAACGGAAAAAAAAAAAAATAGGAAGAAAAACAGAAAAAGCTTACTCGCAGCAGGCGGCCATTAGGCGTGAAATTCACGAGCTAACTTTTATCCCGTATACAGTTTCGTAGGAACTCTTTGAGGGGCTGGACAAAAGGGGATTTGCTAATGACCAGGCACGATTCCCTCTGATTATTGTAAACGAGAAAGCTCGGGCAAAGCTGTTCCATCGCTGTTGCTTTGGAAAAATCGTGGAGCACGAGCGTCGAAGGAGGACCACCTATAGAGGTGGTGGTCTTGAAGAAAATTCTTTCGCCATTGTCGAGGGAATTGGACGATAGGAGGTCGCCAGATGCCTCGTTACGGGGCTGTCGCGGTTCTATGTGACGAGAGACGGTGTCATAATCTCGGGCTTTGCTGAACGGCAGCTGGCTAATTTGCCGGCGCGTGCAAACGATGCTCGCTGAAACGTGTAACACGGATGGTCGGTAGGGCGATAAAAGTAGAAAGGCAGCAGAAGGCGTTAAAGGGGAAGAGAGAGACGGAGAGTTAAATGGGGCCTCGCGTAACGCGGATCGCAAGGCCGTTCCCCCCTTTATGGGGTAAATGGTTTTATTGTGGCCTCCGGAGAGCGTTGGACGGAAAGCTGCTGAGACGATAGGTGCGAAAAGAGTCGTATCGTTCGTTAAAGGGCTTCCACGTTGAAACGCCGCTGGAAACGATAGGTCTGCGGCTTCTTATGGAAAGATTTAAGTAAGCACGCTGTAAGCTGGATACTTTCGCGGGCAGTTGCAATTTTCATTTAATTTTCAGGGATTCAATGTTCCAGGTAGTAGAGAAAATTTTCAACGTAGGTGCAGTAGGTGTGGTATTTCTGCAGTAATGATTATGGTTTTGTAGACGTGCTTCAGTAAGCTAGAATTGTGAAACTTTCATTCTTGGAGAGTATTGTGGGTGCAATTTCACTGCAAGGGAAATTTTGTTCTGATATTACTACACAGTAGTAGCACTGATTCTTTGGAGATTAATATAGAGTACGAAGTGGCGAAGTGATTGCATTTATTTATGCTCTTTTATTATTTGATTTTCTATTTCGATTCTCCTAATCTGTTCCTACTGTATTTCTATTCATTTCAATTTTACGTATACGTGTATTCCACGAAATGAACAATTTTTCTCTCCCAACGTTAAACTAAACGAACAATGCCATTCGAGGAAATGTAATATATTCCATATTTTTCTAACAAGGATCACGTAAAGTTGCAAGGGACGAGATTTTCCATGGAAACATCTTCTTCCTCCTAAAAAGATACAGGCGGCTGTTTGCAGTAGAATCGAGGTACACTTGCGCTTCCGCAGCTCCTCCTTCATTCACAAATCGCCCATTCTGAAAGTCACGTCCAGTACCGAGTAAACGACTGCTTTCAAGTTCCAGGAAATTCGCTGTCGGAACAATCGGGCTGCCACGATTGTCCGCTACCGTGCGATTCAATGCTGTCTTGGGAAACCCTTTCCCCGCGTCCACGAACCATTGGTGGTCCACTGTCCATTCATAAACTCTCGCTGGAAAAGTATAATGGTACACCGGCTAGCTCGGCACGCCTATCCACCGTACGGTTATCTAGGCAAATCCTTCTGGCGAAATACCGGCCGGTGTTCATTGAGCACAGCCACCGAGCAATTTCGTGGCGGCATTGACTACTCTAAGGCGACACTTGGCCAGTTCAATTGGCAGGAAGCCCGCGCCGCTTAACTCCACTCTCAATAAGATTATCACAGGCCACCTCTTCCGACGGGACAGCCACTCGGCGGTATTGTCGCGTTCAGAATCGTTCGAGGGCTTGACGAGTCGTCAAACGGTAGCGCAGTTGCGATACAGTAACCCTTTCTGTATGATCGATCCGCTAGCCAACGTCTCAAGTGGATTCTTGATGGCAGGTGATACGAGAACTCCTCGTGGAATTAGGAACGAAGGTGGGGCAGAATTTTTCCGGCCGGTCCACGAAGTTCGCTTTGAAGGGGTTTTCTTCTGCGGCGGCCAATTGATGGAGGGCATTGTAAGGGAATTATTTCATGGAGAGCACTTTTGGACGGTTTGGAATTGATGAAGTAGCAGGTATTGTGTTACGCGGTAACGGAGGCGTTTGACTGGATCTTTGTTGTGCAAAGATGGTAGAAGTGTTTGCGATGCAGAATCCGGATTGATTATTCTCTTGGAGTATCGAGAAGCTGAAGTGCGAATGAGTTTTTATATTATTTATATCATTGATGGATGGAGACGTTGAATGCGTTATGAAAAGTACTGCAAAAAAATCACTCCGTTTATCATTCTTTCAAATTAATACGCGTTTCAATGCGTACATATTTAACACCTTAATATTTTAATAAAATACGGGATCGATGGGTTTTGCGAAAACTTTTAATTAATATAATATAATTCAACCCTATCGTCCCTGCGTTAAATTGAATAGACATTATCGTGATTACGGTAGGGACCCTGGAGCGTAACCTGAGGTTCTCGTTTCACCGACTGACTTTCGTTTGCTCATCGTTAGCACTACTTTTCGAGACTACCGTGTTCAGTTTACATAGGAGAAGCTGCGGAGGTTTCTAATGGGCGACAAAATCGATGTAGCAGTCAAGCATTTATCGCTAGGCTCTCTTGTTTAGCGCGTTTAACACCTGTTTCAACTGGCCGCACAATTAACATCGTATGAACTGGAATAATGACTGAACGTTCCACGCTAAACAAATTAGTACTGTGTGCATCTTTTTCCTTTTCGTTTTTCGTTTCTTCTTTTCTCGCTTGTCTGCTCGGGCGCAGGCGTGCCAATGTCAACCACGTATAAGCACGTTGCCACACGTTTATCGATTTCAAGCTAGTTTTGAGACACTCGAGTCTATAGAATATTGTCACGACGAACCTTTATAACCCTTGGCCTTTAAGTCGACCCGTCCACACCATTATTATTTTTAGGAATAAGTTGTGCAACATTTATTGGACAAAATATGCGAAGACACTGCTACTCGTATATTAATGAGAACGATAGTTGAGAAATTCTGGCGATTGAAATTTGAGAAAGTGTCGGTGTACTCGCGATTCTCAGGAAGCATGCCCTGAAATGTCAGAATACCGTGGAGTACACGCGTGCCGATTGCATAACACTACTGCAAGTTTATCGGTTCAGATGCGAATAATACATGGCAATTGGCGTTGGAAGAGAAATGATGATGTTAATAAGCATGAAACTGGGCCACACTGTGACGTAACCGTCCTGTGATTGCTTGTGTAATTCTGCAGAGGTTCATTGAATTTCAAGAAGACACTGATCGGATTGTTCAGAATTTGGATAATTCATTGCAGAAATGTTTAGTTCCCCTGAGTTACAAATAAACATAATATGTATCTCTAAGAATTATCCTCTGATACTTAATTTCCTCCCATGTACGCATACTACGCCGTACAATGTACGTTTCTAATTATTCAACGAAAAATAAGTCTGCCAGTCAAGCTGTAAATATGTATAAATGAGACTGCCCTTTCCGTAATACCTATTCTACTTTTACCGTATGCCGTTCCATATGTAGACTTGCTCTACTGCAAGAAACTAATGGGATAAGATAAAAAACATCTAACTAGGCTGACGAGGCGTGGATCTATTCTACTGAACCGCATGTAGCATAATGCAAACAGTGTCTCCCTCCTCTTTACGATCCTCCCCCATTTAAATCCTACATCCGAGGGTGATTCACTCGTCTGAAACAAAAGTCCCGTACGCCACAGTCGACGGAAAAAAAATCGCACACCCACGTTCCAGCCTAATTACACGTTTACCAATCATCGCCGTTACTCGTCCGCTTCAATTTAATCCATCGTTCGGCCAGCCACTTTTTCTGCCCAGGTGGTGTTATCTCCCGTGCGAATCTTTTTTTCGTACACAACACCGACACCGTGCCGGTCCGCGCGCCCTGGCCTTATCGTAACGAATGTGCGTGTCGGTTGTGGATTAATCGATTTAACACGATTCCACGAACGAACGACGGATGTGTTAACGAGCCGTGCCACGGAGATAAAATCGCGGACACGGTTCCGTCGACGTTCACCGAATTATAATTGGCCCGTAATTAATGACACTGTTCGATTATTGACAGGTGGAGCAACGAACGTGAGCGGCGCGAATTACGCGCCCGTTGCACAACCGCGCCCCTTCTCCCCCCCCCCCTTTTCTTTTTGCCCGTTTCTCAGGCCCCGATTATTTTCAGGCTTAATTACCGTCGATGTTATGGCATAATCAGCGATCAGCCCCGCCGACTGAACGCTATCGATCCACCGAGATATCGAATACGCGACGCGCCACCAGAGCCGTTCACGAACGGGCACGCACCTTTCACGCGGTGCACCGGTGCGGCGGCTACCTGGCCCGTCTCGTCTCGACCGTGCCGAAATTATACGGGGGAATTATCCGAGAGGAACTGGCGAAATTGCTGGTAAAAGGAAACCAGTGGCATCCGGGGTTTACGGCTTCCGTTTGTACAGCCAAATTCGATAGGTTTAATCGTGCCAGCGACGCCGGTGTGTTCTTTCTTTTCGGGTTCCCCGTTTTTTACGGGCGAGATCGCCTCTTGTCGCGCCGTGTTCGCGGGAGAATCTACTTTGTAAATGGAAAGAACGACGCTCGAGGCGTTATCTGATGTCCGTGTGTTCTTCATTTTTTTTTTTTTGGTAAACATTTCGAGGATTTAATTGGCGAAGTTCCAGGCCTCGATACTTTCTGTCTATTTCTGAGATCGCACTTAAAATTCTGGTAGTATTAATTTAAAAGACGGGGGGAGAAATAAAATCATAAGGAGAATGTTTCTATTGCTCGGACGATTAGTAACAAAAATTGTGGAGTTTTATAAGAGAAACATAACTTGGGACGTCGAAGAATAACGTACACGTTTCACATATTGTTCGTATCATAATACTTATTATTCACTAATGATACTTGCCCATGGCTTGTCATTCATAAAAATGCACAAATGTTTGAATGTGTGTGTGTGCGCGCGTGTGTGTATCTTTTTGATTTGTGGCGTCTGTGAGGGAACGTCGATCGACAGATCGATACAAATGGTTGATTTGTGTGTAACGCTGTACTTGAAACGTTCGCAAGTAAAAGTTTAATTACGAAGAGACGAGAGGACGGGAGTATTGATACGATCGTATATATATATATGTATATGTATAATTTTTTTCATCTTGGTATCAAACCGAAGAAGGAAGGACGTGAAATCAACGTGAATGTATATGTATATACAACGTCGTAACGTTACAATGCCTTTCGATAATAACAGTTAAAAAACCTATTTTTAATCGATACAATAGTTTAACAAACACAGCCTCGTGGTTCGTGAAAACTTAATGGATTATACAAACGGAAGGTCGTTTGATCGAACGAGTTCCGAACGTGTATTACTTCTCCTCACAATTTTTTTCCTTTCCCCTTTTCTCTCTTTGATTTCTTTCATTTTTAATGCGTTTCCCACGACATACTTAAAATACGTTAACGTATCCTCTACTAGTACGATTTTTCGAAGAGCTTAAAATACGGTTACGATGTGAGCCGGTTAATTAATATGAAAAGAGAAACGTCTACGTTCAGCGGCTACACCTAAAATATTTCTCATCCCTTGCAGTCGAAACGTTGCTCCATTTTGATTCTCATTATGTTTCCTTCTTTTTTTTTCAATTAAAAGTACCGCCACCTTTCACCAGACGCAACAAACATCAGCGAAAGCCGGCAACCCTTAATTAACCACCCTGCAGAAGTTCAATATTGAAACTTCATTGAACGGATCGTAGAAAACGAAGGAGGCTCGAAATTTGGTAAAATTCGCAGTCGATCAGTCTTAAACGTTGTCAAATTGGAAAACCCTGTAATAAACATTTCGCCCCCCTCGACGACAAATTTCAACTGCGCGAAGGGTTGATTCACCACCACTCTCCGCGTTCCATAGATAAAACGACATCGATTAACCGATTCACTTAACGAGTTTAACCATCGACGATCACGACGGGGAGAAAGGAACGAGCAGGTTAAAAAATCATTAGAGAAAAATGAACCACCCCTTACACAGCTCACACCGCGGCGAATAAGTGTCGATTAATGAAACGAATCCCGCGCCGTTTGAACGCGGTTCACACCGAGACTCGCAAATGGAAAAAAGATTGATTCGTCCGAAAAAAGCGCGATACACGTTTTACAATGCGCATCGACGAGGGACAACGGTAATAATCCTATCGTATATGCTGTATACTCGCCTAAAATCGATTGATATCGGTATAATGACCTCGTAAATTCCGTCGATAATAATATCACAACACAATTAACCGTTCACTTGATCTCGTACGCGTCCAGATTACCTTTGCGCCTCCTGTAAACGTACGGCTGATCGTTCGTGCGGTTTCCCTGAACGATCGATCGTTTAACGTTCGCCCGGTACTCGTCCTCGTACGCCTGGAGATACAAGTTCTTTAAAAATATTTGATTATCCAGCTCGGACGGCGGCAGGAATCGTTTCGACCGGCTCTGCTGCTGCGCCTCTAACCCTTTGAACGTGAACAACCTGGTCTGCTCGTCGTCATAGGCCCTCGATCTCTTCGAGACCCTTTGCTTCTCGCGTCTGAACGGCGACGGTCCAACGTTGTTCCCGTTCCTCTTCTTACCCGTCCGCATGCCGTTCAAAGACAGCAGCCTCCTTTTCTGACGCGGCGGGCCGCTGTCTTCGGACGCGTTTCTTATTCTCTTGCTTCGGTGCTTTGGCACACCTTCTTTGGCAGGGATCTCGTTGTCGAGCAACGAGGACTCGTTACTGGGCATCGTCAGAGATCGATTATCGTGCGCCTCGATCTCCCTCGGCGTCGCCAACGTCGTGGTCGTGCTGCTTGTCGTCGACGTGCCGGACGACGTCGCAGCGCTGCTGCTGCTGCTGGTTGCACCGGTGATAGATGCGGAAGACATGGTGGTCGACGCTTCGTTCGGCGTCGTTTCCTCGGTGCTGTTCAGTTTCGCTTCTATGATATGTTTGAAGAACGCGTACATTTCACCGACGGTGAACGCGGTGCCGTTTTTCACCGTGAACTTGTCGATCTTCATGTCCCTCATTAATTCCTCTGTGGCGTTCCTTGCCTCGAGCATAGACAGCTTCTCCGTGACGTAACTGTTCACGAACTCGTAGAAGCCCTTGTAATAATTCTTGCGGTGCTTCTTCTTGTCTTTGGACTTTCTGCCCTTCTCCCCGTGTGGCTGGCCCTTCCTCTTCGAGTCCTTTCGATTCTGCTTCTCGTTCCAGCGCATGGACTTGTTGTAGAAGCGCATTATTCTTTCGAACTCCCGTTTCAGTTTGATGAACTCCCTTTGATTACGAATCTCGAAGTCAGATCGACCCCTGCCCGAGTTGTTCCTCCGCGATTCGGATAGGTCCACGTGGAAGAAGTTCTTGCTCATGGCGTTGAGGAGGTCGTGCATGGTGTTGTTGGTGGAATTGTTCGGCTGTCTCGCGTCGATTCGCTGGAGCTTGCGATAGACGATTTTCAGGAAATCGATCATTTTCTCCTCGCGAAGTCGAGATCTGTTCCCGTGACCCGAGTGCTTCTTCCAGGACGGAGCCTCTGTGCCGTTCTCGTGATGGGTGGAATTCGAATTCTTCGTCTCGATTTTGTGCTTAGAGTGCTCCTTGCCCTTGTTCATCTCCATGTGCAAAAGCTTTTTGCCGATCTTGCGGAAGAATTCGATGAACTTTCTGTAAAAAAATGTTGTTTGCCTCCTACGAATTTGGTAGCAACGATTGCCCTATTCTGTTTCATTTTTTTTTATTAAGGTATGCTGTTTAAAATAAAGTTCTACAGAAATGACTATCAACAGCAGGTACCAAATATTCCAAAGAAAATTACATTTGGAGTTTTCACGAACATATGCAATATGACAGATAATAATAATAACATTGGTAAAATAGAGAAGAAAAAATTATTATGGCGCCCGAGGTTCAGCAAAGAAATTATTAATTGAAGAATAATTACTAAACTACCATTTCTTTAATATCCTACAAATTTGATTAACTCACCTGTAATTCATAGTCAGATCCTCTTCGTTCACGGACCGTCTCTTTCTGCTCCATCTTAGCCTAGGGTGCTGTCCAGGAATACACTTTGGCAGTTCCCTGGGTCTCCACGTGCCCCCGATGCAAGTCGCCCCAGTTGGTCCCTCGTCCAACACGTAACCCTTATCGCAGTCGTACATAATCTGTTTATTATTCACAACCCTTTTCACGTAGGGCCGATAATCATAAACTCCCATATTTCCCATAAGAAAAACCTTTCCGTTCTCAATTAATCCAGGGAAAGGACAATACACTTGGATACAGTGGGGAACATCGCCGATCCAAATTCCATATTGACACTCGACAGACGTGGAAATATTCAATGGACCACCACCAATTAATTCGTAGCCGTCTTTGCATTTAAATACCGCCCTCATACCGTGATCGGCCTTCGGTGCCATCACCATGCCATTTTTTGGCGGTTTTGGCATCAGCTTGCACCTGGCTGGTGAACAACTAGGGACTATAGACCAGGTGCCATTGTTGCACACCACTGGTGTACTGTTCGCTGCGAATTCGTAATTTTCTTCGCAGGAAACTAACAACCGTTCCCCGTGTTCGACTACGGTCACGTTGTTAATGTGATCCCTGTCGTGGCTGGCCACAGTGATGTTACCATTCTCTATTTGAGGGACAACGCACGGCGCGAGACACTGCGGCAACGGATAACGCCATTTTCCATCGATTTGACAAACGGAGGAGGTATTTCCCTCGAGCTTCATGTGGTTGTTACAGCGGTAAATTATGCTGGCGCCCAGACCAGTACCTGTTGAAATAGAAGCGTGGAGATTTTGTATATTTCCGTTTATACCACGCGTGATTAGTTCTTTTATCACTTCACTGGGAATATTAAATGATCGTACGTAAGAAAGTGTGTTTGGGAAACTGTCGAATTTATTTTGACTCATATTTAGCATCACGGTGTATAAATATATTTTCACCGTGAAAGTAAAAATGTTGAATTTAAAAAATATACAAATTACTAAACATTAGTACCAAAAAAAATAAAAATTGTATTAACAATTTCTTTCCCCAACAGCTTTTTATCAATCCTGCAAATAAGACCTTAATAATCGTGCGATTAATACATAATAATACATAACAAAGTCTTTCCACCATAATATATCTAATAACAATAAAAAAATAAGGGAGTACCCGAGCAAAATCGTGCTCTCAATTTTTCTCAACGGATAAATCTACTTGAACCATGAACCAAATCCATAAGTTGTGCAAAATTTTCCATAATGTTTATTCTCGTAACGCCATGCTTATTAATAAAGGCATCGTGGAGATTCTCCGATTTTCCATCACGCGACTCACCGGCCTCGATATTCTCAATCCAACCGTTGTACAGTACACCAGGTGAACCACAATCAATCTCCTGGCAGGTAGGTGTCTTTCCGGTCCATTTTCTATCTGCTCCGCAACGTCTGGTCGCTGCACCGACCACCGTGTACCCGTAGTTGCACTCGTACGACACGATGGAATTGTATGCATACGAGGTGTACACCGCCTTCCCGTTCACTGGATACTCCGGTTTCGGACACTGCACCGTTGTAACCTGAACAGAGAACGTTTCCTCGTTCGAGATGTATACAGGCGCGGGAGAGGAAGGAGAATAAAAGTGGAAGAGAATGCGATGGTGTGGCTAAGTGTCCTTGCTTCTGCTTACTTGGACACATTGTGGAGATTCTTTGGGGGTCCATGAGCCGTCAGCCAAACACAATTTCTCAACCTTGCCCACTAATTCATAACTATCAGCACAGTGGTACGACACGCGGCAATCGTACGTGTAACACTCGCCTTAAACAGACAAAAAAATTCGCGTGGAAATTTCAATGCTGGAATAGTAATCGGTCGAGTAACAATTCAATTCACTTTAATTCATTGGTAAAAAAAGATATTTTTTGATTCCTCTGTTTAACAGTTCGTTGAATTGAACATACTTGTAGAAAAAAATTGCAGGCTAAGGTAAAGTTATTATTATTGGGTGGAATAACTTTGTTTCATAGAGAGTTTTATTAAAGTATCATTTAGGTTCCTGTATAAATGCAATTTGATTGAAAATCTTTCACGTACAGTGAACGCAACGTGGTCTAGATCAAAGACTGTATTGACAAATGAAAGATGTTCTATTGATGTATATTTTTCAAAACATTTCATCTTCCAACAAAAATTAATGCGCATCATATTCTTGCATTAATATATCTTTCTACAGAAATTAACGTATATGTTATATGCCTAAAGGTACGAGTATTAATCTTCGTTAAATCATACAAATAATTTCCTACGCCACTAAGAATAAATTCCAGCTACTATTCCACTCAAAACCGCGCAATATAAAAAACCTTCTTAACACCAAAAAAGAAATACCCAAAAATACATACCAACGTGTGCACCGTTCGCAATTTCCGCGGGAGAACCGCAATTCTGAGGCTCGCAGTTGATGTCCGGACCAAACCAGCTAGCAGTCCCTTCCATCAACAGGCACTTGGCCTCCTTGACGCCGGTGGTCACGTAACCGTGGTTGCAGAAATATTGTACCACGCTGTCCAGGGCAAAGGTCTTCTGTTCGGCCAACGCGTTGTGCCGCGCGTTTTTCACTTTCTGCGGCTGAAAGCAGAACGATCCGACGTCCTTCTTGCAAGAAGGCGTCGTGCCTGTCCACTGTCCGTCAGCTCTGCACGTTCTCTCCTTCAATCCCACGGTGAAGTAATCAGGATCGCAAGTGTAATGGGCTCGATCTCCGAAAAATCTCCCAGTCACCGTCATCACACCGTGCTGGATCTCGCTAAGAGCTGGACATTCTCTTTCCGGCTTAATGCAGGACATCCCGCAGACACCGTCGCATCTGCACTTCTTCTTCTTGCTCTTGCAATCTTCGTCGGTGGAGCACTTTCTCAAACACTTCTGGCCGAGCAACTCGGCCTGTCCCTCGTCCCTTGGGCACATAGCCGACGGCGAATTCCGCGGGTTCTTGTAAATACGCCCGTCGTCGTCCACCTCCGGCCCGGTTTGATAGGTCTGCCCGTCAGAATCGTCGTCCTCGTCGTCGTCGTCGTCCCAATCATCGTCGTCGTCGTCGTCGTCCTCGTCAGCCGCCTGCTGTCCCAGCCTCGCCTCCGACGCCAAGAAAAATATACACAGAAGCAACAGACGCAACAGAAGAAAGCCCCCGGGCCTCATCGTCGAGCCCGTTGATGTCCAACTGATCTGGATGAAAATCCGCGAGCAACACGCTTTCACGTCGACGAACAGGCCTGTCCACGGCAACGTGACCAACGCCGGTCGCGACGAGTCCGAACGGCTCGAGACACTGAATTGAAAAACCGTTTCCACTAGGAAATCACCAGACGCGTTGGTCCATTGAACGATCCGCTATTCTCTGTCCCGGAAGCTCCCGTTTAAAGTGCCAGTCCCATACCGTGGCAGCCGCGGCACGAGGACGACGTCGTTTCTCTCGCGACCGTGACTATTAATCGAGTCTGCCTCTTCGGCGTCCAGGAGGATTAGGACGGTGTCTCTCTCTCCGTCTCGCTCGCCACCTCTCCGTTCCCCTAACTCCGTGGCAATTTTTTTCTTTATTGTGCAGACTGCGGCCCCGTGCTGCCGGGAATTCGCGGATACTCGCGCATCTCTGAACGCGCATTCAGCCTGTTCAATACATCTCCTCACTCGTGCAGCCTCCAGTAGATGGCGAGGGACAGGGGTATAGGCGGCGAGTTGCGCAGAAACACGCGTGCTATATTCCCCTTCCATTGCAACCCCTCCGCGATCGCGTTGTACACGCCGTCGGGGGTGGTTTCGATACGCTCCTCCATAGGTGTGTACAGGGGTGTATGGTAACAACCGGAAACATGATTCATTCAACGCGCGTCTGGTACGTATCGAATACGACCGCCCAATCGGGATAAAACTTCTTCGATTCTTGCTAGACATGCATATAGTCTGGAGGGTGTTGCTTTTAACTTCGGACGCGAACAAGTTCCCGCGGCTCGGTTGAAAGAGGGAAATATTTAGTAGGTAGATTGTAGGGTGTCTTGCAGAGTGTGTACGCGATGCTGGATTCGCCTGAGAAACTTGGATAATGTATTTGTAACATGATTCAAATCCCTTGCGAGTTTGCTTCGATCATCCTAGAGAGAGTGGAATAAAAATCATGGTTCTACAATAGGTTTAATTGAACGACCGTTCCCTCGTTTATCCATGGCTGGATTCGTAGAATGAAATATAGTATCTATAGATTGCAAAAATAGAAAAAATATATATCGTGACGTGGGTAGTAGTCTGGGGGTCGCTTTCCATCCGACAAAACTCGATCCATCCTGCTTGTTAATCGTGGAACGGACGAACCAAGGTAACCCCCCGATTCGTAAGTTAGAGCCATCGTTGTTAAAGTAAGACCGTGTCCACCATTGTCTTCGTAACGATCGTAATCAATCGGCACAGTTCAATGCTTCATGCACACCGTAGGTGATCTCCAGACCAATCTCGGCTATCAGCTCCATCGTTCTCGCCGTGTGTCTCTTGGATGTCTTCATTTGTCTTATTCAAATGAGACGCCTAAGAACGTCCTTCGTGTGGCACTCTGAACCCTTGGATCCTTGGTGGAAGTTATGCTTTAAGGGTGGAAATAATGGAGAATTCCTTGGCGCCATTCCTCTTCGCTTATGTAGTCGCTCCGTAGGTTGAAATTTAACTGGAATGTGCACTGGTGCAAGGAGGAAACAACGTTTAACCTAATTTATCCACTGTGCTCTGGTAAATAAGACAAATATTCGTCGTATATTCAATTAATAAGTTTGGGAAGATTCTAATTTTCGTCATTGTTAGTAAATGCATAGCATACCTCGAATTGCAAAATTTATTTTAAATTAGAAGAACTCTCGTCATGCTATTCTATTTACATATTTCACATAGAAAATCTGTACTGCATATATAAATGCAAGGTAAAAATAATTTAAGCTGCATTTGCCATGGAGGGTTTCAAATCCTTCTTACTTATTCCATTTTCAATAGTTCTTTCAGAGCGGATAGATTAATGGCAATTGTACTTTTTTAATAGCACTTTACTATTGGATAAGTGCTGCCGAATTATTTTTGTCGTCAAGAAGGAAGCGTATCATCCTTCCGTTTGAAAAACAATTTATCGCATTTAAAATTTATTGCGTTCATCGAGTTCGTAGAACTAATATTCAAGGCTGATCTCGTTCGCGGTATCGTAGGATACAAACGATGCAACATTTCCTCACGGTGACAAGGTGAATGGCGACTCTGAGGGTTATTCATTATCGGGAGTGTATCTTCGCTTGGACGCGACTGTCAGGTGAGATTGACAGAGTGGCAGTAACTCGGTAGCTGAAAATGGGAGTGGCTGAAAGACGAGAGGACAGCTCGCTCAGCGACATCCCCGTGGCGCCTCTTCGCGGATCTTCCGACTAAGAAGTAAGGACATGAGGAATCAGTGGCTCTCAACATCCTCTCAATAATTTGTTTAAAACTTCATTATGGAACAAATCGTGAACTAAATAATCTTTTATTTCCAAATCCACTCGAAATTTGGTTAAGTACAATATTATTTAATATACATTCTCTATTCTTTCATCCTGTTCCCAAGGGCCCAATTTCCAGACGACCTTCTTTTAATTTCAATAATCTATTTCCATATTCATTTCTTCTTTCCCATGCATCTATTTAGCCCAGCTATTAATAGAATTCCCAAATGAATTACTCACAGAATTGAATCATCTTTCAATAACCATTTGTAGACTTGGTTGTAACGTGAAATAAAAGCATGTCTTAATTAAGAACGGGCCCAGGAAAAAATGTTTTTTAATTACCAATCCCTTTTCTACCGAGAGGGCAGCCTCCCTTTTCCTTGCATAATGAGTTCGTGAGAAATGATCGAAACGTGAATAGGCGAATCAGCGTTCTTATTAGATAAACGAAACGCGTCTGGAGCCATGAGATTCTCTGCGAGACCAGTTTTGTTCTACTTGTTTTATCAAATGAAGGACGTCCTTTTTGTCTCGCAGTGGGCGGCGCGGCCGTCTCACGGGCTGAAAGGACGATGAGCTCACGGTGTCGGCTTACAGCTATGTGCCTACGTTATGTCACGTTATCTTTTTTAATTTATCTACTCCAGCTAGAAACAAAAGGGCGCTGATAGCAAATGCAGTGCGATCTTTCCACCCCTTTCCAACGGGACGTGCTATGCATCTCGATGCTTCGTATCGATCGTTACATTCTATCGGATTGGAGCAGTATGTCATTCAGACGTTCATAAGTCTTCGAAGGCAAATGGGAATCGCATAAGTTGGCTTTTACGTCACGTACTAAGTTGACAGATACTTCTTGAAATCTAATCTTAAGTACCCTTGCATTCTTACCAACCGGAGGCATACGTGGCGCACGTCGCGTAATTTGATTCATTATTGTACCTTTCACATGGCACAGATAATAGCGAGGAGGATAATCAATTCAGTGTTTTAAGTACGAAATTAAATTCACGTTAATTTAATCTGAATTACTGCCGCCCGAGGACGCAGAAATTGATAAAGTATAAATACCTATAATACGACTGTATAATTTTAATGGGAAATTTTCGTTTTAAATAAACGACGGGAGGAGAATTTCGAATAAATATCATTTTACTAGCATCAAGTTTCCATTGCACATCCAATTTGAATATCCTCGTCGGTCTCTAGGGTGTGGCACATTTTAAAAGTTCCAACGTAAAGTCCACTCATTTCGAGACTCGTTACTCGTCCATTACCGCTAGCGTACTGAGTCCATTATTTTCTGTCTAAATCCCTGCAGGGACTTGCACACATGACGAGGGAAACATTATAGCGACGGTTCTCGTGCACGAACAGTCACTGAACTGAACGTGTTCATGCATACCGCCTCCTCGCCCATAATTCGAT
Source organism: Nomada ferruginata (assembly GCA_963583965.1). Taxonomy (NCBI): domain Eukaryota; kingdom Metazoa; phylum Arthropoda; class Insecta; order Hymenoptera; family Apidae; genus Nomada; species Nomada ferruginata. The sequence goes on from OY757224.1 coordinate 9,933,060, forward strand.
CGTAATCTTTCACACTCGATCACAAACGACTGCAGTTGTCGCTAGAACCAACGATTTTGCCACGGTGAAATTGATTTCAGTCGATCTTATCTCGAGGATAACAATCGACAAGCATTTTGTTTTTACGGGAACTCTCAATTTTAAATCGAGGCAGGGAGAAATATATTTTCTTTATTTTGGCCATGAACAATTGTCTATTATTTCGTTGCGGAATATGAAAGATGTGAATATTGTTAATTTCTTAAGATTAACATAGAACAGAATGGTGTTAAAGGTACATTCTATGGGGGTAATGGAAGAATTGCGTGACTGACCTTACGGATGCAAACTTAAGTGGGTGGTGAGGCTCATGGATCCACTGTAATCACTCTATTCACTACGGATGCCCCGTGAATGGGACTTCAAAGTAGTCAATTGGTAACCTACATCCAGCTACTGCACTCTACATCCTGCATAACAGAAACCATCGTTCTAGATATTCTGAAAGGTAGCCCCTTTAAAGTATACATCTGTCAGAATGCATCCCCTATGTTGAACCTCCAAACTGCGTCAGGGATTACCCAATTTAAATCTATATTTCTTGCTGAAGATCTTTTTGACTTTCATACATGTATATATTTCTGATTGCAAAATTGATCATTTCAACATTTTCACCATGACGTCACTCGCAATTGCCTTCAATCATATCAATTTTAAGCCTGCCTTCATTTTCAGCTAACATTGCTTCGATCGCCCAATCTAATGTTCCATAATTCTGTGTTACTATTATTATTATGCGTCTGTCTAAAAATGTCCTATATCTTAGTTTTATATCCCCTAAATAAACCACGAAAGCAATCCCAATTTCAATCGTATGTACATGTATTGTATAATAAATGGAATCCTTAAAGCCCCAGAATTTAAATATCTCGGATCCTCCTATCCCTTAATTATCAACCCCTTTTTTGCCATAGATTAATAATGCTCCACTTCCTACTGTACTCCGCAATTCTAATCACTGTTCATGCCCAGGCAAGTCAATCGTTCCGCAGAATCCAATCGTACTCTAAAGTCCAGTGCCAAGATCGGTCCAGTACGAAGACCAGAACGAGCGCACTCGAATTTCCTGCCCTTTCTCGAGTACGCTCGAGGGTCAGCGCGTCGTCACCTACTCGTAAGATCTTTCCGCTGCAATCACGGCCTCTCCTTTGTCCGCTGTCTGATGCACGAAGCCGGTTTTTCACGCGTGCACACGCTCGTACGTGCCTCGAGCCGGCGCGGTTCGTCTCTTTCGCGACTGCATCCAATTCAAAGCCAATTGAATTCACGATTCCGGCCATTATGGGTGTCGGGAAAGGATTACAGGAGCGTGGAGGTTAGCGTGCGTGCCGCATCTGCGAGCAAGCGTGGAGAGCACGGAGCTCCAGCAGTGGTGGTTGTAACGGGAAGCGAGCTGGGAAATACTCTCGAGGAGATGGTGGCCGGAGATTCGCGAGCTTGAACCGCTGAGCACGGCTATAATAAACATACTCCGGGCCAATAATGTCATTGTTATCGAGTTAATTATGGCGTTGGTATACGCAAGCGTACCTACTGCCCGGCGAAAGTTCCGCGAGCTTGTATGGGTTCGTTCGAGATGCAGTATTTAAGTTGGGGTGGGACGTTGAGATGCTGGTGGGTTTTGTGGTGAACGATGATTGAAAAGTGTTGGAAGAATTGTCTGTGACTATACATATGAATATATAAATAATGGGAAGAGGATGCAAATTTGTAAGTGGTTGAAATCCTGATGAGTTTGTAAAGTATTAATATTATTATTATTATTATTATTAAAGGTATTAATTTCTCTTGAGATTAGGACCTTTTTACGTATGATAATTTTAGTATCAACGATGTATAATATAAATTATTGTCTCAACGTTTCCTTTTATTTTTGCAACTCGCTTGAAGTATTCTCGACGAGTTTTACTCCGAGTCTTACGCTATGTTAATTTATGTAAGAAAGCCGTAAAACATCAAACGAATAAAAAACTTTATTCTTCTTAATACCTCTCAAGGTAGTCGAAAAGGAAGAAGAAACTTTTCGTGCTCGCTTCTTACATTTAAGTTTCACGCGAAAGAAAATGATATGTGTTTCCTAACTTTTTCTGCGCCATTAATATGTAGAGCATCATCAATCTCTCAGTCGTGAAACTCCAATTACCCCGTAAAATATTTCACATCGCACAAGAGTTTAAAAATTCAGCTACCTTAAAGCAGCATTAACAAAGCAATTTACTTTGAACACTTACGTCCAGTAAACTAGAAACTCGGCATACTTCTTAATTCGTACAATTACAATCCAACGTTTAACTTCCGTAAAGATAGTTTCAGCCGAAGACTTGTTCCACGAATTATTCGTCGAAAAGTACCTTCATCGGCTACACGGTGAAATGACAAAAGGCAGCCAGAAACTCCAACCCGGAATTTTCCCGAGAAAGGCGTGTCCCTTTTCCACAGACAAAAAAGAGGAAAAGAACGAAAGATAAAAGAACAAAACCCATTGGAGAGTTGGAGAGATGAAAAAACACAGTCGACATTGTTCCAGATACGGTGCACCGTTTCATGGAAGCCGAAACCGGGGAACAACGAGGAGATCTGTAAGAGCGATCACCGGGTGAAAGTTCTGCTTTTTGACGCGTTGATTGCAGGTTTTCTTTCGCGGCGGCGCTTTTTAAGCTGCTTTCTGGCGTGGGTCACGTGAATCCGGCCCGTCTCTCGCTCGTGGAGAACTGGAGCACCGTGAAGCGCGGGATCATAGTAATTATGCGGCACCATGTATGTAAAACGGATTCCCGTGGGCCCACCCGTGCCCACTGCGAGCGGCGCATACAATTATTAAGCCGTCACACGTTTGGAGCAGCTTTTACCCGCCACGCGAGCTGGTTTTTTCGTTGCTCTACGCCCGTTGTGAGCAGCAAGCGACTCTTGCCTCATTAAGTACCATTTTTTCACCATTGTCGGAAGATGGATTTAAATGATAAGTATTAATTAAAACAGAACGAAAGAAGAGGAGCAATTGAAACATTTGGTAAGAATTTTTCCTCTGGTAAGAACGAATTGAATTTTGTAAAATTCTGTCAAAAGTAAAATAAAACCTGCCTGATAATTGTGATAATGTTTCTGCCGAAATTAAGCCAGAGATTTTTAATAATTGCCAATAATTCACGTTGGCCCATAATGTTTTCCAAACATTTTATACGCACAGATGTGTTCAGAGAGTAAAAATAAATATTTAAATACCAATTGCTTACCAATCGTTGAAGTATCCAGAAATATACTTCAACGTAACCGTCGGAGGTCGAAAAATCATTTCTACATAATGAAACGGCACGTGTCCGCGCGAAATTCACGTTTTTAACCGGCCGATTACCCACGTGGCGGCGTGAACAATTCGATTAAGGAATCATCGTCACGACATTGAACGTCGTGGATTATACAGCGGCGTAATTTCAGGCCTGGCAAAACAACCGTCCGACGATTATGGAAATTCGACACGCGTGACGACAATCGATATATGTATGTACATACATACCGGGTGGCACCGTCGCGAAATTTCGTCGCTTGTAAACGCCGTTCCCCGAGTATGCCTTAATTAAATGTCAGATACGAGGAAAGGGTAAAGAGTTATGGCTCTTAATGACGCCAATGCCCGTAGAAAGCTCTGTCGATCGATTTATAGGTCATTGTTCGCCACTGTGTGTCATTTCTCACGTTCATCGACACCGTGCGCGCTTGACGCGAGCCCCTGTACGCAGCCTGTACAACGTTGGCGTAAATCATCGAGTAAATTGTAGAAAACTTAGATCGGCCCAGACGCTGGCCGGGTTTGTCTGTTCGTTTGGATCGGACGCGAGACGAATTTCAATCAGGCGAGCTTAGTTCGACGAAGACTGGTTGAGAAACTTGGGGGAGAATTTGGTGCAGTCGCACAATGTCTCGTTACGCTGGGAAACGTACTTATTCGATGATGGCGTGTAACGAGGGACATTATTGGAACCAGTTGGATTATCTGTCCACGAAATATGTGGCACTGGAATGTGGTAAATTGTGCTAATTCTGGAGCATTTGTAATTGGAACTGTATTAGAAAATATTTCCCCGATTTCCATGATACACAATTGGTTGTTACTAAATAATAATAGTAATTGTACCATTACAGAATACAGCCAAAATGGTAATAATAATAATAACTGAAGGTATATAAAAGAATAAAATTGGATAACTGTAATACAACAATTATCTCTAAAAGAGCTGCATCATAATAATTTCCCGCGCGCAAATTCTCACGACATAATTTCCCATCCGAATCAAGATCAACGATGCCCGTCGTCCCCTGAAATTCCTCCCGGACATTTTGCTAAACCCCCGGAGAAGCAGACGTTCCTCGCGTCGTTATTCCGCCGTTAATACCCAGCAGGAAACTGGGGCTAACGCATATTTTCGCGACAATTATACGACCGTGGGCCTTGCATCGCGCATCTTAATTAACATCCGGAACAGGCGAAGTCCGGCCCGCGTAATTACGATGCGGAAGAGACGCCCGACGCCCGAGAACAGTTCTTCCTACGTCTGTTTCCGGTCCCGACGGTTCCGCATCATTGTCCCCTTAATTAGTCATTCAACAATTACTCGCCAGGAATGACGCGTGCGCGCGCGGATGTGACGTCTCCTCGATCGCGGGCACGTGGACGACGGACGACGACTGGCGAAAACGTGAATCAAGCGGGGAACGTGTCAACTCGCCGTGGAACACGCGCACCAGGTGGCGGACAGTGGCGGAGAGGAAAAGAGGAAGAAAGAAGTGGAAGACCCGGTGCCGGAACGATATTGCGGACGAGGACGAGCGTGTAATTAAAACGTAATTACAAGGCACCAAGTGTTATTTAAAATGTTATTTATCGGACTAATGGGCGGGCGTGGCCGAAACGCTATCGCAAAGTTTCAAAGGTCGACTGCGGCTAGGACAAGTCTCGTGACCGTGGAAATGGATTGTAATTGGTCCTGTGTTTGCGCGCTTTCTTGTTCCTCCCTTCACGGCTGACGGTGAAATTACAATTATTCGGAAGGGTTGAGGGTGCCCGGAGAAGGAAGGATTAAAATGCTTTACGACAACCTGTTCTTTTGTGATGGAGTTTTTAAGAGATTCAATTCTACGGCGGAATAGAAAGAATGTTATGTTTCTCCTGTGAAATGTGTGAGGGTATAATTGTACAGAATCCTGCAGTAGGTACAGAGCTAATCCTTTAATGCAAAAGTGGTTTAGTCACAGAACTAATGAAAAATATTATCTCACTTAATTAAATACGCAATATACCGCGCAATTAAAAATTTTTGCTAAAAAGAATTCTCCGTTCCGTAAGGAAGTTTCATTTTTAATAGAAACAAGCATAAAATTCAAATAAATAACAGTGGAAATTCAGACAGCTTTTTCTGAACGAAGTGTTGCGCCACGAGAAACGAGAAACAGAGAAAACTCGACCCGTTAAATATTTCAAGTGATACGTTATTCTCTCACGCCCCCGAACATTACAGGAACAGTGGTTAATTATCATGCACCCGAGGCTCGCGTGTTGCACGCCTAACGACCGGCGTATTCAGCGCGAGGGCTAGGTTTTAAGAGGTTGTATTAGAAACGTGCTGCATGTCCATCATAATCTCCTACCCTGAAGGGGAAAGTAGTGCAGAGGGATGTCTAAAGCGATTCAGTTAAACATGCATAATATTCTTCTACATTACTATCATTATTCGCATCCCTATAAACTTTCTCTGGATAATAGCAATTTGCGATTCAAAGGAAAAATGAATTTCCATCTAATATGATAATTCTGCAATGTGCAATATCATCAAAGATGCACAACTTAAATAGAAATAATGTTCGCAAGACACTTGTCAATTTTTCAGACTAGGTTGTTCTAAAATTTAAATCAACTTGACGTGCACGCACTATTCAACGCCAACTGTTAGCTAATTCTTCTCGCTCCGTTCAACTCATCCCGAAATCATACGTGCATTTTATTAAAACCATTAATCTTCACAGATTCATCTGAAAGCACCCCGTATACACGCTCTGGTGATTACACCGTCATTACGGCTCATCAATACTCCATCTAAACGATTTTCTCGACCGGCTCCCTCATCAAACTCGCGTTTAACTTCGCAAAATAAAATCGTAAACGCCACCCTCCCTAGAGCCGTGCTCTTAAAGTCGCGTCAGGCGAGAGGAAAAAAAGCTTAATTATTTATTTACTGCCAGTCGTAAAGGCGACTAACGGCGGAGCTCTCAATTTGAGCGAAGCCTAGAATGTTTTACGTTGTCGATGCTGCCTGATGTTGGGTATCACGAGCACGCGATAACGTGCCCTCGCGTTTATGCGAGCGCCAGCCAACAGAGTGATCGATAAAGTGGCGATTATGACTTGTTAATGGAAACTGGTGTCGTTAAGGCAATGCATAAACGTTCTCATTAATGCTCGTCTAAAGGGAAGAAGGAAGACAACAAGGAAAAAAAGGGGAAGAGGCAAAGCACGACAGTTTCGTGGCTATGGCGTTTTATTACCGGATGTGAGGTTACTTCGCGGTCCTGCAGCCCTGCTCCACTCGTAAAGTCGGGAATTTCGACTAGTGGACGGCGAATCTTATCGATGCACATTGGATTATGACAGTAATTATAATTAAGACGCGGTTCACGGTGCTCGTAAATAGATAAATCGCGACCATGATGCTCGCTCGGGAGATTGCTTAATGGACGAGAATCGCAGGCTGATCGTAGTTGTGTGTTTTCTGACAATGAGTCAAAGTATGCATTTAGCTTGGTGTCCTGGAATCGCGCATTTTTATTATTCACAGAATAATCTGCAATTATCTGTTTCCAGACTTGAGCTGCTTTTGATAGTACGATGTATATAATTAGAAAATCTCGTGGATAAGTTTTCAATTAGAGTTTATAGTTGGATAGCTAGAAAGATTAAAAATATTTGACAAGAAAATTGTCTCTTATCTGTCTCGGAGGAATTACACATCGCAAACTCAAGAGAAAAAAAACTATACTTCATCATTTTGGTTTTAAAAATTGTTGACAATATCTTTAAATGCCAGGCTGCATTTTCCCATAAGATTTTAATATCTAAAGTACATGAAATGTATTTCGAATTTCTCTCATTACCACCGCGATGGATTTAAAAAATCGACGATATCTATCTGGCTATCTTCAGAAAGTCCTGTGCACATTCATACTCCTTTCACTGATTTCTTGATCGCGGCACCGATACAAGGAGGAAGAACACCAGCAGAAGCAGCGTTGAGATGAGTCTTTTCATTTGTACTACTTAACGTCTGCAGCGTTAATGCTGGCCAGACGTGATCGAAAGGCGCCGAATGTTTCGCGGTATTAACAAGTGCGAAAAGCAAACGCGGATTTATTGCGGATTCACCGTTATGCTGTTAAAACCTTTCGAGAATTTACGTTCCCAGCAGATTGGCGTTGACTTTTAAATCCACCATCATAACCACTCGATATGAATCGCCACTTTTCGTATTGCAATCAACGGACCAATATAAATTTTTTCTCTCTCCTTATTCGCATTACATAAAAATCAGAGGGATAATACGCCGTGTAGCTTTATCCTTTGTTGTCGACGTCGATAATTGGTTTCTTTCGAGTTGACTGCATTAACGATCACGTTCCAGTCGCTTCGTTACGCCACGGTAATTCATGAAAAGCGTGAAACTCGTTCCTACACGGGGAATAGGTGCGTGTTCGAGCGATAATTTCGAACCATGATAAAGGCAATATCGAACGCCAGTCACACTGCAGCTTTATCTACATGTGTCATCTACTAGCGTATACCACATTTATATGCGCATCATTAGGCCACCGGTCCTCATGCCACTTGTGGCGTTCGCCGTTCCCACACCGCGTTTCCGCTTCCTGTTAACACGTGCACTCAACCGATCGACCGTCACCACCTGAATTCTTCGGACAATTGACAGGCTATTCGTATCACATTGTAGATCGAGATATTAAAAGTAGGATTATCTCATTTCATTCTATTTCACGGCATAAATATGAATTTAAAAGAAACGAAATTTAAAAAACTGGAGGAGGAATTACATGGACTTTATTAAAATTTATGTCAGCTGCAATTTACGGTAAAAATTAAGATCTTTCTCCATGAAATTCTCAGCTTCAAGAAATTAAAAATCTGCGAGTGAAGCGAGTTTTATTAACCCTGCAATGAACCCATATTTTCCCAAGTATAGTCGCCCTTTTCTTTTTACAATATTTAAGAAAATATATGTATAAATCTGTACGAAACTAAATAGCATCTGTATTAATCAGTGAATATTGTTCTGCAAATAATTTCACCCGTCTCCCAAAGGGTTAAATCATACAAAGATAAATCTCAAATAACACCGACGAACGACGTTCCATAGAAAATGTTCCCGCGAGTAACAACATTGGGAGAGATCGAACGAATTAAGCACTTCTTTCATGACGTCGAATGAACAGCGACGAATCGACAGCCGCTAACGAAGGAAAATTCTACGATCGAGCAGTATGACGTGCGTGGCCTCTTTCATGCCGCACCGTGGACCGTGGAAGTCCCCCGGGAGTACAGATGAGTAATGATCTGCCAGCGATACAAATCGTTGCGATTCACCTGCAGCCGATCGGTGATTCGGCTCTGGGTCCAATTAAAAGAACACAGCTACGGGTCAGCGGGTGACGTCCAATGGCTCCCCATGGGAGTTCTCGGCCGTGCGCATATTCCGCGGCATGCGGATCGATACGATACGATTTTCGATCCGGCGTTATTAGTCACGGTGCCCCGTGAGAGCAAGAACAGGAATAAAAAGAGGGGAATCGATCGAATCTGCTCGTGGCTGGCATAATTACCGCGTACATCGTGGTGCACGACGTAATTAGCGGTAAACGTCCGTTCAAGTGGCAGAGATAGTTAATTTGTACCGGTCCCTTTTAAAACGTCCCGCTCTCCGTGATACATATATTCTTTTTTTTCCCCTCCCTTTTCTTATCTCGTTCTTTCCCGCCACGGGAGCAGGAAATTACGGGGCAGTATCGTTGCGTTGCGGGTAACGCGAACGGCGTTCGTTTGGCTAGGTTAATTGAGATGTTAATTAGCCGCGCTGCCGAAGACACGGTGCAACTCTGGTGCAACAGCGAAGTTGCACGGCGATAACGTTATCATGGAGATCAACCTACGGTGTTGATGCATAGCACGAGGGGTGGCTGGGGTCGGTGTGGGTGTCTGAGAAGTTTGACGATGAATTTTAATATCAATCTGAATATATTAATCCGCTAAATAGATGGACGCTTGCTGATCCGCGAATGGAATTTCGATCTGTTATAATGTTTCGTCCAGACGGCGAAAGAAGAAGGTAATTACTTTCTTAGTAATTACTTCTGTGAATAAATTTATCGACACTGCTAGGGCGTGCGACAGTAATAAATAAATGAAACGAAGTTATTCGAATAGTTTAAGATATTAGTCGCTGATAATTCAATATGGTAAAATCGAGTTACAGTAAATAACACAAAAAGAAAAATAAAGAACAGTTCCTCCAACTCATGCATATCACCCCTTCACCTTCGCTCTCAACTATATCTCCCATTTCACAAAGCACCCCCACACCCAACCTACATTACTTTCCTTCCTTCCGCGCGCCAATTCCACGCTCCTGTATCCTCTCAAACAAAAGCAGCTTCGCGAACGCTGGCCAATTAGTTCAGCCCACGGAGCTGCCACTGTGTCAAAGTCGCCGGTTCCGAAAGAGCACGGAACGGAACAGAAAAACGTAGGCGCTCGAAGAAAGCAACGAAGGAACCACGCGTGCACACATACGCGTCCGTATAGGAGCGGGCGAGTGGGAGATTTACAAGCTAACGGCTCGTCGCCGGGCCCACGTCCAATTTCCGTGGACATCCACGAAAAACAAACCCCCTTTTTCGTCGTCGTCGTCGTCTTCGAGAGCCCTCGACTTCGGTTTCCTGCGGCGTTGTCCAGAGCGTAGGCGTTCGTAATAACTCCTCGTGTGGAAGTTGGGCGAGGCACGAGCGAATCGGCCCGCGTTTATCGTACTCCCGGAGTGAGAGTCGAGTTCGTATGGCCTTTTAACCTTATATGGCCGGTGCACCTGCCTGCAGCCCGATAGGACATTTCCCATAACGCGTTCTTTCCTCTTTATTCCTTCTTTTTTTTTATGTACGCGTGTGGGTATACGTATAAAACCGTCTTATAAAACCACGAAACTACCGTCGAGCCTGGTGCGGATTTATGAGAATTATGAGAAGAAAGATCTTGCGAGATCGGCCAAGAACTTGCTTCTGGGGAAATGGTATGAACGTACACGTTGCTTGATTTTATTATTGCTATTTGCTTTTTGCCACAGTTTTGGGAAATTTTTGTTGATTTTTTGTAACGAATGTTTAATTAAATTAAGTCACGATTTAGTAGCGACTCTTTTAATTTAAGTTCTCATCATTCATCAGTCATTCACTTCCTCGATGACTATAATAAAAATATTCTACCCTGCTTACGAGAATAGGTAGCTCGAGACGGACCAGAACTTTTATATCATCCTACCTGTTTCCCAATCTCAAATGCCTTCATTAAACAATCCATGCCGTGCGTTACAATGACCGTAACCCTTTCAATTAACTCCCGATTAAATCGATCACGAAGAACCGCGTATCACAGAATATAAAAAAAAGGAGAAAAAAGAAGGGTGTCCAATAACCATTGCTTGTATCTCAGTACATATCTCGAAATTCTCATTAGTCAAGTCTCGTCGGCGAGAAACTGTTATCGCTCCTCCTTATCTCCACCCTGGACATCGTGCAAGCGAGGAGGAATAGGGGAGGGAAATAGAGAAAGAGAACGAACCGTGTTAGCCGAGTAGACAAAAAATAGAGAGAAAGAAGTTGAAATTAGGTTGGGTCGCACGCAGGTGCTGGCATAGTACAGGTCACGGTCAGATTAACCCCGATCATGTTACCCTCGGCGTGGGAGTGCTGGCAGGTCCACGTAATAATAGGATAGCTAGGAGTGTGTGCGGGAGAGCATTGCTACGCAGATAGATCTCGCTTCGTTATAAACGGTTTCATCGGCCCTTGATTTATCTCGATGCTTCTAACTCCTTCGTACCCTCTGCACCGTTTGGAACAACCGAAACATTCTGCTGCTCTATCTGCTATCTATCAGCGAGATTGTAGGTTCTGTATATTTACGACGATTCCGGAAGACCTGCTGATTCTCTAGAAAACCGAATATCGATGACACTTTACACGGCAGTCCCTGTTTTCTTTAGTTACAGGATTGAAAGTGGAAGGTCCGTAAACGAAGTCCACGGAGAACTTGGATGACAGAAATTTGCAACTCTTTAATTTCGCGCGGCTCGACGGAACTTCCTGTAACTTCAGTAAATCGAGAACGACCGCTCGAGGGCGATCCACGGTGGACAAGGTGTGACCGTGCACCGGGGACACGTCGTAGCCCGCGGCTTAATTAAATTCCAGGCGTGTCGGGTGCCACGGGATAGCAAAGGACGATAATGAATCGAAACGCTACGTGGTCGTCCCGTAGCGACGCGTCGCCGATATCACAAAGGGAGGATTGCCGTGTACACGGCGGTTAGAATAAGACCGAATTAATTGGGACACCGCAGGGGCCGGCCTGTTGGATTTATTTATTATGAACTAGGACAGAGGGACGCCGCCGCGACCCCCGCCGGCTTCTACAGATTAATTTCATTTTATTCGAAAGCAAGGCTGCGGCCCCGACCGGTCCGCCGAAAGAGAAGTTCTTGGCTCCGGTTCGGTTGCTCGTTTCTCGTATATGTTTGATGTTGTTCTGCCTTGTTCTTCTTCGTGTTCGCCAGCCCTCCCTCCCACCGTGTCAACCCCTGGAACTACCTTTCTGTGAGAACGAAACAGGACTCGTTTACGTGAGACCCGGTGGACACGGATGAGGTCTTTATTCGGCGCACGCCTGTTCTGATGCGCTGGTTTCGCGACTCGAGAGAGAGGGAAAGGGAGATGCTTCTGTGTTTGTTGGAGGTGGATTTGCGACGGGAAACAAGTTTGTTTTAGGGGAATTAAATGGTGGCGTGGTTACGACGAGGGGAATGTAAATTTGTAATATTGTTCTCGAGGTATTATTCATTCTGCGTTATGAGTACAGAGCGTCTTCAATTAATTAATTCAGCCGCAGTAATATTTAATTATTATAATATCTGCTTTCTTTTATATTTCTTTGCCCAGATTTTTAAGCCCCCATGTTAGTTGCACGATGAAGTATAAACATGGAGGTTGTAATGTGTTATAATAATTGTGCGACCGAGATGTATATCTCATTATTCTCAGCTGAGATTTCACTGCCGACGATTTTCTATTAAACACTTATTATTATTATCATTGTTACAGTAATGGAAATTTTGAAACCTTTCGCACTATTCCTAAGATTATCAACATTTTTTGAAAAGACGCATAGGGGATGCACCGCAACCGCAAGTACCAAATTCTTTTTGGCATCGAAAAATCGAAGCGTCGCGTTGCAGAGGAATTTATCGCGTTGCGCTACTTGTAGCCAAGCCAGAAGAAAAATATTCCAGTCGCGACCCACGCACAATGCGTAGAGAAATCTCCGCGTGGCGCGAGGTGAACAAGAAGAAAGGGAAGTCTTCGAAATAAATCACGGATCTAGGCAACAGGTGTACGTATTGCCTCACGATACAGGTTCTTGCTCCGCGAGACTTGGCGGGAGTTCCATCTGAACCCGTCCACGTATCGTGCAGTATACTTTTCCTGAATCACCAAATATGCCCGAACGTGCAACGAAGAAAAGTACGTTGTACACCGGACGACATCGATTTCCGTCCCGCAGCCGTGGGACTGAATCGCAAAGATTTTCTTCGTCGTCATAAAGATCGCAGACTTCATTCGATTTGTTTGCTTTGAAACGTACAAGACTGGCTTAATAGAATTGTAAGGACTCGTTCGATTCACGAATTGCCAGAGGACGATGCTTTCTCAGGATGCTCAATGGAAGGTGCAATTGCAAATCGACATTTATGTCTCATGAAATATTATTAATTATTAGCATTATGCATTCTACCTATTGATAGTCGTTCTTTGCTTATCAGAATCTATATTACACGTACACATGTACCATATGTAATTATACATTTGCGAGAATTATATAATATGTTTTACTTATTTTCCAGCATATTTTCCACTTGACAAAAATATGCCCGTCACTAGGAAATTTATTATTTTACGGCTCTAAATAAACGTGATCTGTCATTTCTTTAACTGACGAGAGAAAGTAAATATTTTACAGAAATTTCGTTCCACATTGCGCACTAGTATAATGCTTTTCCTTTGCTGAAGAGCGGAACGTGTCGCATGTTACTTTCGCGCAGAAGTAAATAATTCAATTCCGGGTCCTCGGATTCCATGGTGTTCCCCCGGGAGCAGGTACACGAGGGGAAACGAGAACGGATAATATACGCCACGCGGATGGTCCTCAATCTTGTTTCACTTCAATTCGATACGATCGGAAACGTGCGTAACCGTTCCCGTCGATGATATAATGGTGACGGCGAAATGACAAACGACATTCTTCCCTGTTTATAAAGCCCGAATATTGCTCGTTGCTTCGTTCATATCTGTTTTTTCCCCCAGAACAAACGAAAAGAGAAAAAACATCTATTTAAAATACAAGTCACCGTGCGATCGATCACGATTTTATTACTTTTTATCCGCCCGCCAACGTGTATTTTTCATCTCGAATGGAAATTCGGTGGCATATTTTAGGAATAAATCATACGAATATGCATGGCTGGAACGACGGGCAGAAATACAGAGATAAATATTTCATAAACGCGCGTAAATATTGAAATCTGTTAAATATTCCGACGCGAAGTGCGCACAGTCGAAGTCGGGGCAATGATATAACATAAATGAACCGTTTATTCAATCGATGATAATGCGAGGCAACGGGACTGATCGTTGTTGCAAAACACTCGAATACAATACGCAAAATTTAACTTGCTTATCACTTTCTATATTACTCGTAAGTAACTCTGACTCCTTTTCGCGATAAAGAATTTATGACCATTCGCAATTCTACAGTCATCAACTTGCTTACAATATACTATCCCATGAATTTATACTATCCCGCCATAACTATATTAAAAATATGTAAATTAATATACTTGGTCAAAACAAAATTTTCCCAGCTTTACATCTGCTCAAAAAATTATTCAGAGCACAAGCACTGAGGTAAACAATTAATTGAAAGAAAAATACAAAGAGACAATTAAATATTCCACAATAACCGACGAATCATTGCAATGCAAACACACGCATGAGCTTCTCAGCGAGTCCTTTTACGAAGCAACGCTGCTTCGATTTCGCAACGAAAGGGTTCGAGAGCGGCGGCAGATAATCAGCTTAAAACTCGAGCAAAATGCACGTGGCGGAGAGGCGGCTCGGTCAATCTACGGAACCGATCAGCTCGTACACGCTCGAAATCGCGGCGGCCGTGCTCTCTTAATCGACCGTAAATAATTGCATTTATCACACCTATCATTGCACCTCCGTTCGAGCTGTCCGAGCCCGACCGGCCCTCCTCGAAAACGTTGCTTTCACTGGCGAAGAAAATTGGCACGTTGCCAATCTTGGCTATCGATCCGCGTATGTGGACTTCGAACTTTGATTTATCGCGTTTGCATCACGCTTTCCGGACGTTCCCGCTCGCCTCCACCTGCCAGACATGAGCACGTAACGATCCACGTACCGTACAGCGAGCGATAATTATGGTGGTCGAAGGAAATGAGAGCAGCATGGGTTCGCGAGGCGACGCGAGGATCGCGAGGAAGAGACGCGAAAGTGGCGTCGATTTCATTTAAGCGGCCATTATGTAATGGTTCTAGGTTTGATGAGGATTGTGGATGTGTACAATATGTGCCAGTATAGGTACAGGCATGCATTGGTATAATTAGAATGGAGAAATAAAGAGAACGTATTGTCACTATATCCAGGCTTGAGTTATTATTATTATTGTAAATGGGAAGACACTGTGCTCATTTTCTAATATATTTTCAACTGAAATTCTTTCTTGCTTTTGTACATTTATTAGATGTAGTAGTATCTAGCCTGTGTCTAAAATATGATACTTATCGCACAAGTTTTCTACTGGTCGGACTACATATGTGAAATTTAAATATATATAAAATGTTATAAGGTTAAGACGTAGACGGAAGTTTGAGGTTTTTAAAGTCTGGATTTTGAAGCGTGAGTTATGGAACGTGGCTGGATGAGAGCAGTGGAGTAAGAGTAATGGCAATATTAATTTTGCTGCAACGGTACTTAAATGGAAGCGTAGAGCAGAGAGTATGATCGCGATAATACAGTGTATAATGATTTCGACGTATGCTAGTATTTGGAAAGCTACGTCTGAGAGAAATCGAATCTCCAGCATTGAAAAAAAAAAATAGAAGAATGTATTAAAAAGAAACCCTTTTATCTTTCCAAATAAAAAAACATCCATCAAGCACAAAAACTGAAACTACCCAAAAAGAAAAAAACCATGACCATCAACGAACACACTCCGCGTACAAATAAAATGAAACGAAAAAGAAATGCTCCAAATCAAACCCATCCTAAAATATAAAAAGAAACCGTAAAACTCCGATGCACGGTCCCTTATCATTCCTCGTTCAATGAACTCACAGTTCCCACAAGTATTTCTCACACTCTCCCGAAAACTCACCCCTTCGAAACCGTCTCGACTAGCCCTTCAAAAAAAAAGAAACAAAAAGAAAAACTGTAAAGACGAAACGTCCCTCTTAAATCACACCCGGCGATATTTCTAATGACACGACAAATCGGCAACACGCAAACAGTATTATTTCATGGCGAAGAGGCGTGCAGATGGGAAGCCTCTATATTTTGACGGGGCCGACGATTTTTTGAGGTGTTCGTGAGCGGGTGTACCATCGGCACGCACACTCGCTGTGTCGTGCACCGTAGGCAGCGGCGCGACGTCCTGTCGTAAAGAACGTGAAAAGGGAAGAGCCGGTAGAAATAAGAGCCTGATTCGGCCGTGGCCCCGTGATTGTCCCGCGGGACGCATAAAGTATAAACCACCCACGACATAAAGCCGAAAGAGTTATTGTAGAGCGTCACCTCCGCACCTGGATGCCTCTTGCGTGTTGAGGAGCAACGGCCACGACCCGTGAATTTGCCAGGATCTTCACTCCGCCGTCTCCTTTTTCTCTCGTTCCGCCGTGTTTTGCATACTTAGTTTCTTTCACAGCTGCTGCTTTCCTCCCGCCTTCCTTGCGTCACTGTTCGTCGTTGCTTCTTTGCCTTTTATTGTGCGCGCCGTTTTTTATGCGCCTTTCGTGTCATTATATACGGAGAAGATATTATCCTCTGTTACGATAGGAACGGTGGAAATTTTCGAGGTTTGATGACGAGGAGATGATGCTGTATAAGTGGAAGACGTACAGTTGGGCGTGTTGTGTTTCGATTAATAGGTTTTTTTACATTTCTTTGCTCTAGAAATTAATCACTGGTCGTAGAATAAAATCATCGACAGTACATGTTTCGTCAGCAGTAAATAATTGTTCTCATTGCGTTACGACAAATTCCATTCCCCCTCTGTTTCTTTCCTATCATACTTTCCTCCTTCGCACTGTGCCAAAATCTTCGGCCTTCCATCAATCTATCTCCATTTCGCTCAGCCTCCTCTCGCCGTCGTCCCTCTATCTTTCTCCGTCCCATTCAGCACTGGTGTTCCACGACCGGCGACCTTTTTGTTCCTTCCACGTTGCTCTCGGCCACCACCCGTAGATTATGGGAAACACCATGGCCCGGACGTTTATGGCCGTGGAACTCGCGATGCACGAGGCACTCAATCGCGGATTTGATACAACTTAATCGTGGCCCGTTGCAACACCCTCGCATTCCACCGTGAAGAGGCCCCGTTCACCGACGTATCATAAACACAATCGTTGTCCTTTCTGCGTGGAATTTCGCGAGGACACGCGGCCAATGCCAGGCCTCTTTCTCTCATCCACCATTTTCTTTGGTCCCGTTGAAACACGGCTCGCGAGCCTCGCGGAGTGCACGTGGCCGCAATTCGCATAAAGATCGAGTGCAATCACGCGCTCGAGGATTATTGCCGGGGCTCTCCAGGTGAGAGGCGTTCTCGGTCTGGCTGATGACGGGGAACACGGAACGTACAGCTTTTATACGATATTATGGAAATGATGGGACGCCGGGGGACGAGTTATTGTTGCCACGTGGAGACGTGTCAATTAATAGAGATGTATCGTTTAGTTCTCGAGGGTTGAAATTGTTCTATCGAATGATCTGTACAGGATTACGGTGTGCACGAAGGATATTTAGGACTTGGAGTACCGACGAGATGATCAGTCTTGCGGTGGTGGTACAGTAGAACAATGTTATATTTTATATTTTGGATGGTGGTTAATTATTTTTTGGATCAGATCCTTTATACGCCTATTTGCATTATCGCGTGCGAAGAGCAAGTGTATACATATATAGGTCGAGATAATTCGTGCCGTACTTCAAGATTTACGTAGTGCGTACCGAGCCATGGGTATTTATCATTGACGAGCCCTGCTATATATCGCATGCCTGATTGAACTAAAGAGTATCACTTGCGGCAAACGCAGCATTACGTGCGCAATAATTGTACAGATTACTGCGTGCCATGCAGGCAGAAATGAAGATGCGTTTAAAATCGTGGCACGCAACGGTCTGGCAAAAAAACTTAATTCCATCGTCACGTTCACAGTCCCATTATTCAAATATCCATCCTACCATTATCCGTCCTCTATCCGTTCCGTTACAATTAACCTGAATTTATTAAATAAAAACATACATTTCGAGAAGAATAAACTAGAAAGTTTCATTATTAAATCGCACGTTAATTTATCTTCGAATAATTGGGCTAATTAATTCGGAAATCTCTTTCCTTTTAACAATCGAAAATTATTGTCAAATTATTCTTGTCTACCCATATGAATCTTTGTCTCTCTATAAGACCTATGTTACCTCTTTCTCCATCTTTCTCTTCGCTTCCCATCGTCTTCCTCGTTCGGGGATCTCGAAGGGAGATAACCCTTATAAACTGGAGCATTAGTAAGGCGCGGAGCAGCTCTGTGAGAGAGTATCTCTGGATCTACACGCCGCGAGAGGGGCGCAAAGGCGTTCCACAATGAGGTCCGGTATATAAAGCATATCTGCATCGCCGGCATCCTCTTCGTGGCCTCTCACCGTGAAGCAGGGACCACCGCAATGCTATATCGCGCTGCCATGTAGATGGGAGCAACACTGACCACTCGAGTAACGTTCGAATATCTTTGCACGGCCATCTTGCCCGGGTTGCCTCGTGGATTCTTACCGAAATCTATGTAATTATCAATCGACTGGCCCTTCGTGGAAACCAGTCCCTGGTTTCCCTGGCGGGTCTCTGCTGGAACGTGTGCACGAAGCATTGAAAACGAGCTATCCATATTTAGAAATGAATTGAGATCCATTTAATCTTGTGGACGACGGTATGTTTTCGGGATTGTATTACTTTATGAAATATTCGGCTGTACAGTGTTTTAGTATTCTATATAATAATAATATTTTAGTATTTTCAAATAAGAAAGTATATATGCGGAAAATCCGTGGACTTCACAATAATAATAATAATTTACTAAGTTTCCACTGTTCATCGAATTCGAAGAATAAAAAGGCTATTAAAGATCCACGAATATTAAAAGGGTAGACTGGTAGGAAGCAACAGAATAAGAAGGTCTAATATCGCCAAGCTGAAAATAAAGAAAACTAAGAGTCGTGAGAGTGGCTGGTGTTCTCTTAGAAATTTCATGATATTTGTTTTGCGGTCACGGCTCCGTAGCTTCGTAGCGGATAGCGCAGGAAGCTGGTTCGCGTATGGATGCTTGGAAAAAAGTGTTCCGAGGTAAGACACGATCTTATGGGAAACTCCGTGGGACGCGATGTTGCAGCTTCTTTCGCTGGTGAATTCCAACGAAACGGCCTGGACGAGTTAATTCCTCCCGTCAAGATTCAGCATGACGTGAGAAATCGTTGATCTACTCGCAGCAACTTTATCTAACTTGCAGATGCGTTTTTGTGCAAACACGGTAGTCGTTCTACTGGACGATTCAGAATTACAGACGGATACCTGTCTGGTTCTCAGAGTACATTACTGAGAATGAAAGTAGCTGAGGATGATGCTACAGGAATTAAATGTCGTGAATATCATTCTTCTTTCTCACCTAGATTTTCCACGGTACGTTTATTTTTATGTAAGACATTTACTATAGCATTTCTCTACAGAAGAATCTATTGTTATATGTATATATAAGTTTGAATAAACGCTTTTTTTATTTATCAACATTATCATTGCCATTATTTATATAAGACTTCGTAACACACTCTTGCTTAACACCTCACCGTCTGCTACACGACTTCTACGGTATTTCAAGACAAATTGAAATTCCCCATTTTCACTTACCATATCATACATTATTCAAATATCCTACTTCAATCTCCCAGCACGAATAATTTCTGTCCTCGCAAACGAAACTTTTCCTCGGCTTTCAAAAGAAGGGGAAAAAAGAAGAAGAAAAGGGACAAGGAACATATGATTAACCACTAAGAGATACCATGTTTGATCATGTACAATCTTAACAGATACACAATTAACGGCACACGTGCACCGCCGTACAACGATGCCCGACACGAGAGCCCATCGTATTCAATCATCAACGCAGAATCATGACGTGGCGCACGTTTCACCGACGCGTCGCGGTCGTCCCGGTCATCGCTGAAATTAAGGTTAAAGCGCGGCCCGTGCCCCATCAATAAAAGTTAATGCAAAAATTTCACATGAGGAATAATAAACTCGGTCGTTAGTAGACCCGGCGAAATTAATAACCTGCGAGCGGGCATGTTACGAGGGTGGAACAGAAAGCGGGTGAAAGTCGGCGGTGCCTCTCTTTCTCGGGGTCACGGTGCTCCGGGTGGCTTGTAGCGTGGGCCCCTTTTTCGACGTTCCGGCGATAATTCAGCGGCTCGTCGAGCCGCGAGAGAAACGGCACCGAGCAACGTGTAATTTCAATTTACCGTACGAACAAATTAGTCGCGAACGCGCCTCGTTACCAAGTCGGCCTCGTGGAAACGCCGAATTACCCGACGCTGCTTTTGGCTAGCCTCCAATCGACGATTCTACCCTCCCGTCTCCTGCCACTTCAATCCTTTTTCCCCCTTTTTTTGGGGCGTTTTATCCACTGCCAGGGACTGGTTTAAATCGATTTTCCGACATCGTACAAAGTATGCCGGAGAGCCGGTGGAAATTTATTGTAATTGCGAGTGGCGAATCGTGTAATTCTGTTCTCTCTATTGGGCACAGCTATAGAGCGGGTTAATTGTCGAGGAAGCAATTCTTCGGGACACTGATCGATGTCCTTTTGCAAGTTCTACGATTTCGCCCAGTTATCGGGTAACATACGTACGATTATGCTGGAAGAATTGTGGAGCACGTGGAATTTTAGTCAGAACTTTTGTGCTGAGTAAAATTATAATCGATGGGACTAAATTTTGCGAAAATTATTGCATAAGAAGTAAAGGTTGAAAGAAAATATCTCGCAAACCTTTTCGACTTTCAAACATCAATTATCTTTCCTCGATATTTACATGCGTCTATTAATTGACTAATTTTTTTCATTCAAATTGCAAGGTACAGAAAGTAGTTTTAGATTCCTTCGATAAATAAAGGCTACATTTTTACAGGAGCCTCTCAGTGTCGCGTCCTGATCAAAAATAAAATTACATGGGCAAAGGCATTTGGAATTGCTTGTCCAGCGATTTTCGAACCTAAAAAACATTTATTTCCTAATTTGGCTCACGTTTCCAGCCAAGCAGGAAAGGTCTTAACAGGGGACACATTAGCCGCGCAATCTCCACCACGGTTCCCCTTGAAAATGTGCCCAGTGGTTCGTCTCTTTCCGAAACGAAGGTCAGATCGCGGATTTCGTGGCCTCATAAAGGCAAAAAGAGGAGGACCCCCGAGTTCGGTAGTGGCTACACGACGGTCACGAGTCGACCGTGCAACCGGTGCCCTTTTAATTACACCTCGGCCTAATTTATTGCGAAATCCGCACCGGTGGCAATGCGATCAGATAAAACCCACGGTCATAAACCACGGCGTCATATGAAACTCCTTTTATTCCTAACCGGCTAAGGATCGGGCTCTCGACTCGTCCCATCTCTCTCTCGTTCACCCACTGCATCTCTCCTTCCTCTTCGTCACGTCCTTTCCCATACGCGGATATAGAAGAACGCTTCTTCGTCTTCCTTTTTTCCACCGTCTTCACTCCTTTTCTTTCTCTTTCCCTCACGCTCTTCCACCCCGTCGTTTATCTCACCGTTGCTGTTCCTTTTCTTTCCACCTTCCTTCCCTTCCTTCACCTTCTTCATCTCCTTCGCCCTCTTCTCCTCCTTCTTCTACACGGTTCACCCTTTTCTTGGTCGCTCTCTCGGCCTCGTGGCATACCACCAGGCCTTCCATCTCTCTCGTCGAGACGTGCGTCCTGCCTGCGGCCGCCCACGCGCCGACCCGACGCCCTCCCATACCATCTCACGTGCTTCTCCCACTGCCCCAACCATAACTACTCCACGACTCATGGGAGACGTACGTGCACGTACGCTCTTTCTCAGGTATATTCAGGTTCTGGCCTCGCTGGTGGTGATAGTCCACGACACTCCGTCTCGTCTCTTTCTTTTTTCGCTTCTTCTTCTTCGTCTTCTTCTTCTACTTCTTCCCCTTTTCCGACGCTCTTTCTTACGACGCTGGAAGCATCCTCATGCCTGTTGGGAAAATATTGGTCGACGGATCGGTCCCCTTTTTTTTTCTCTTTGCTGGAGCTGATCCGTTTTGTTTGCTGCTTTAACGAATTACTCCCTACGATGTCTAGCTGGTTATCTATGGAACTGGTTTCTGACGGTTAACGGGTGTGACCAATTTTTTGGGGGATTCTCGTTGCTTCACGGTTTCCTTTATTTTCGTGCTCCTGCCGGGCACTTTTGTCATTTATTTTATCATTTGTTTCGTGTGGTACGCATGTGTTTGGGAATTTTTCTGTTTTGCAAGTAGTTTCAGACGTT
This sequence comes from Nomada ferruginata, assembly GCA_963583965.1. NCBI lineage: Eukaryota > Metazoa > Arthropoda > Insecta > Hymenoptera > Apidae > Nomada > Nomada ferruginata. Next base: position 9,955,314 of record OY757224.1, read on the forward strand.
TAAACGGATTAATTCCTGCTTATCAAGGACTGATAATTTAATTACAGCCATTTTCTTATATTTGCTGTGCTTCCTAGATAAGTCCAGAATACAGTACACATTTTTCATTGAACTTAAGATATTAAAATGAACATGCTGCTCCGGCTAATTGGACCCAAGCTTCGAATGAAAATATCATTATGCCATTTAATACGAGATCGCCATAGCAATCGGATTCTCCAGTTAAGGTAACTTTAATTTCAACTGATAGCAGAACGACAGTAAAAATAGCAACAGCAAATCGCCGTCTCAATTGGTCAGGTCTACAAGTTATTTTAATTCCACTTTCCACATTTAGTGCCAAATGACCGAACAGCTGTTCGAATGCTCGAAGTGCGTTCATTCCATAAGGCTTGCTACTGTCGGTCGGATTTATGTAATTGAACAGCTGCTTGAACTTCTATTAAGCGTCCCGATTAAATTAATTCAGATAATTAGCGAGGCTTAATAGGGTTGAAGCTAGTAAGAATATGACAGGCATGCTCTGCAACGCGTGGCAACATTGAACTTAATGAAACGAGAACGTAATCGTGACTTGTTGATATTAATTCAACATGACAGACTGGTTTGCCGTTCGATACTTTTATTATTACAACAATACCCGAATATAGTCGTACGTTTGGATTAGTTGGGAATTAAATTCGAAAGTGAGAAACGAAAAGAAAAGAAAAGAAAATGTATTCCATGCTGCGAGAAAAATCTATGGGCAAAGAGTAGACAGATCTTCTATTATTAAATATTCTGTTAAATTCCAATGGCGACAAAATTAATTATTAACTTCCTGAACTACAACTTCATTTCATTAACACACCCTCTCGTTAAAGTATCCAGCACCGACCAGAAATGAACGACAATCGATGACAAAATATTCTCATGCAGAATATTTTATCAGCAAGAAAGGGTCTCGCTAACGAAGAAAGCGAAAACTACTCTTTCCCACCGTCAACCACCGAAATCCATTTTCCTCCCCGCTCGCTCGTAATCGAAGCACATATTTCAACAACCCCGCGAATTTTTCTAAAACCCCAAGTGTTGTCGGCTAACGTGAAACGCCAGATTAGCCCGAAGCTCTTTCTCGTGTTCAAGGACCAGGTCCGCGGCCGGTCTGCTTTGATTCGTCTCGTTTTTTTTCCTCTCTCTCTCTCTCCTCCCTCTTTCATTCTGCTCGTATCCTTAAGAGACGCCGAAGAGCTTAATCGTGTCGAGGATCATGCGGGCAACGCTTTTAAATATGGCGGTCTCGGCCAAAGGAGCATCGTCCAAGAATTGACCAGGTGGCCAGGTGGGAGGACTTGATTGGACCAGTAAGCGTGCTCGTATTAATAATTCAGGTCCCACCATAGGCAGTGCACCCTTCTATGAGCTTTGGTCCTCGTTCTCGCGCGCGTGTCTTGATTTACAAGTGCGCTTATCGGGTAGGCGGCAGATGTGCATTTACGTGAATCGTTCTCCTTTTCTTCGTATCATTTTTCTTCGGTCTCTTTCTTCCCTTTGCTTTCTTGTATCGCGCCACTTCTCCTCCTTGCTGTCGTCCCGCAGTTCGGTTGGTCGTAATACTCGTACATCCCGTATTTTAAGGAAGCTTCGTTAGGCCATCCACCGTTTATGGAGATCCTAATGATTCGAAAGTCGTTCGTCCGGAGACGAACGGCTTAAATTTAAATCCCCCGGCTATACGAGCGTGGCTGGGGAGAGTTAGGGATCGTTTCTGGCCGGTTCAGCCTCGGGATCCTCGTCCCTCTTGGGCAATCTGTGGAGAAAAATCTGTCTTTCGTCGTATGGACGATACTCTTTACTAATAAAATCGCCTGGATGAAGACAGTTGTCTTTTAAAACGGGGAATAAGGGAGATCTGTATGTAAGTATACATAGCTTCTTCGTGATTTCAGATTTAACAAGGAAAGTGATATATAGATCAGCGTTTTTCAATCTATGGATCAGTGGGTCAAGATCGATTGAAAATAATAAATGACAGAGTTGAAATTGCATTTTTGGGAAAAGTATTATAAAACCGAAACAAGTTAAATTTGAAATGACTGACTGCAATTAAAGGGTTATTGAAAGACATATATGAGTATTCACAATTTAGTACAACAGATTTCTACAGACAGAAAATAAGTATCACTGTGATGGGTCTCCTACATCGAATCTTCAGAAAAGTCTTTCATCAAGTCTGATTCATAAAACAGAAACCGTGTTCGAGGCTCTTTTGTTTCGATCCCGTATCCGTCTGCGCTAAAACGTAGGGAGAATAATTGATGCGGTTCAAAGTAGGTCGCCGCGATTCAAGCGCGCGAAACTCGACTGCCATAATCGTGATACACGACAAAAGAGCGATCCGTATTTGTCAGAGTAAATTAGCGGCCGATATCGAGATAAGGACATGAACGATAGGCGTATGTATGTACTTGGCAATGGCTGTTCGAAATGGTGTCGCCTGACGATTGCTAAGAATCTTGACTTACGTAAAAAAACACAGTGCGTTTTTATTCTCAAATACGTCGAAGAGTTAAAGCAACCTTCCACTCTGGAAAATCGAGGAAAATCTTAGAATTATCTACGACACTGTAATCGTAAATATTCTGCAATAAAAATTGCCAGTGATCTCTGAACAAAGTTGTCAGTAAATAAAAGAATTTATCACGAACTTGTTACAAATTAAAATTCCCCTTGAAAAATATATTTCTGCCTTTTTTATTTCTTTCTATACTTATAAATTATTAATTCCGCTGATTCTTCGAACAATCCAGTGAAAAGTATTCCTTAATCCAGAATTTCATCTCACCTTAAACAAAGTACTCTTCAACTTCTTTATCCCCAATTCCCGCAAAATGATTCCCCTTTAACGAGGCGGGCTTCATTTATCACTGCGAAGAGTCATAACGTTCCCGAAATGCTAAATATAAATAGCTGGCCGAGAAGAGTCCTTAAATCATTCGGTAATTAACGCCGCGAGTATTTCATCAAGCGAGCGCAGCGGTAGTCCGGCAAGAACCAGGGGCGGCAATTAAATTCATTTGTCAATTATTTGACGAATGCACGTCCCAGCTGTGCCTGGGCGGTCCCACTGTGCTCACCAAGCACGCCGCTTCAATTCACAATTAGCTCGCATACTTTTCTGATCCGATCCCCTAATTGCCACTTCCACAAGAACGTCGCCCTTCCCTCGTGTGTGGCCGGTCCGATAAAAAGCTGGCGAAAATATTCTATCGTACAATTATCCTGATGCGTCGAGACGCAGACGGATTCGGCGACAATGTACTCGGAGAATACCGCACATCTCTTTTTCAAACAACCAGCGCAGTCGTGTGTGCGTGTGTATTTTTTTCTTCTTCTACTTTTTCCGTCCCTCTCCACCTTTTCTGCCTCGTCAACGTGACGATACTTAATTAGCAAAATTTATGCCGCCGCTTTTTCACCGCAACGCCGTTCTCGAACACGACGAATGGGGCAAAAATAACGGGCGACACAAAAACCAACGAACACACGTTGATGATCGGGAATTAATTAAAGTAACGAGCGTCACGAATCGACGGGCACAGAATCGCAGCATTGCACGATCCTCAATGAAGCATACTTGCATGCATGCATGCGTACATACATAAATAAATACATACACGCGTGCATGCACACGTGACCGAAGCTATCGACGATATCAGGATCGCCGCAATCGTCAGAGTCACTTTCGCGGGAACACTTTCGATAAGAATCGCTTTCGTTCGTATCGTAACGAACGCAAGGATCGACCACGTTTTCTCTATAAGACTGTATTACTCGTTGCTCCTCGATCTTGTTCGCCAAGGTTCAATGGCGTTGATAGCAGCTGCACGCTCGCGGTTCAGCAAGATGCGTCAGCGGCCGTTAAACGCGATTAACTGCAGCAACCAGTCGAACTTATACCGCGGTACCTGTCTTGCCTCGAACTAGGTCTCTTCGAGATTCATGGCGTTTCTTGCCCCAGCTGGCGGTTCGGCCGCCAGCGAGCACCCGCTTTTATAGGGTTTTAAAACCAGCCCGATTCACCGAGCCCCGGACGTGACAGAATTACGATCGAGCAGGGATCGATATCTGCCTGGCGCTTTTCGCATACTTTGGAAGAGTAAATACTGTTGATCGATCGTAAAGTCAGAGTAAAGAAGGGAGGCTCGGCGGGTATTTGGAAACGGTTATTAGTCATTAATTGCACGGCATGATATATTAGACCAAGTGTGAAAATTGTAAGTGTATGCAAGACTGTAATTCTTGTGGCACGATAAATTCGAAGGAAATTCATTTTTCGCTGGGGTAAAATGATAAATAGGTATATAATACGTCATTATAAATAAATTAACTCCACTGGCCTCGCTACTACCCTTGTCAACATTTTAATACAGACTTGCAGTAAATTTTTAATAAATTCTGTAATATATCCTCTGCTATATTTGTGAATATGAGGAACTGTATTAAAATGTCCATATATGTACCAAGAGATTAATTCTTCATCTCGAATCACACTTTTTCTCCATTGAAATTATAATTGACTCCCACTTCGACGTAGATTTACAGACCACCTTATAAGCTTCGCGGATCTACCACTTTTTCAAGCTGTCCGGAAGATTCCAGGCCAAGATGGCCGAGCTAACGTATGCATGTGCATAGAGGTTCGGCTTCTTCTTCAGCATCGTGACGCGCTATCACGTTCATCGGTCTTACGGGGGTCGTGTGCAAGTGGCCACTGCGGAACGCTGCGCATCAGTTGCAACGTGGAATGCTGTTCCAGTGTTATACCGTACCACCTGGTCTTACGAACCGCCATATCGCCGGTATATACTACTATCGACGCTCTCCCATGGGCACGCGGGAACGTAATAGCACCGGTAAAGCGATATTGTGGAAACGAGAGTCACGCTGCGCGTTATTGCTTTCTGAAGTGGCCGTCCCACCTCGCCCCGAAACGCAGCCAACCATGGGCCAATATCTTAAAAATTGCCACGGGTACAACCATGGCAATTAACCAACGGCGAATAGATTTTGCTTCGCGCTTTCTTTCGCCACCCCTGCTCAGGGGATTACGTTAATTCACAGGAAATATGAATTTCCTACACTACTGCTATCAACCCAAAATCGTAAGGACTCTATTCACACGTTTTCCCTAAAAAAAAAAGAAAACAGATAAATCCTGACAAACCTTCCGCTTCCCAATTACTCTTCCTCTCTCTCGAAAATCCTTACGTTCCCCCAATTACACCAGGTACCACGTTCTCCAACGAACCACTCGCAATCAACCGAGACCCACTTCTGGCCAACGGCGACCGCCCCTTACGTAACCGTGGTGCACCGTCGCGTCGCGTCGGCACACAGCAACGAAAAACATCTCGCGGAGAGGTCTCAACGGGCAAGATTGCCCGCCGACGAAAACCAATAATTGCACACGAGATTGCGGCCGCGAAGTGGCGGCGGCGTACGCGACCAAGCTTTCGAGGGGAACAGGGGGCGGATGAAAAAAATAAAGAAGAAAAATGGCGAGTTCGACGAAACACGGCAGACGACCGAAGGGAAGAAAGGAACGGGGGGGGGGGCAGATATAAGTAGGCGGTCGAAAACATTTGCTTTCTTGCCGTGGCAAAGGCGAGGGGCAATTTGCGGTGCGCTGCGAATGTTTCATTACCGTGAGGCGCTCCAGCCGAGCTACCGAATTTCGAATGAGCTACCGCCAGCCCCTGCGCGTCTGTCAGCCGCTGAAGACTCGTAATTGAAATCCGCTGCCTCCGGGATCCGGCTCTCTCCCCGGCAGACCGCAAATCGCGCGAGCAAACACTTTTGTCCTGGACCGCCCGCAATTTGCATCGTTACATTGCGCGTGCGTGCACGCGTTGATTGCGCGCTGGATACGGGAGTCTACGGGGGAGGAGGCTGGCGAGGAAGGGTTAGATTGTAGTTTGGGGATCTTGAGAAACGATGGGGGAGATTTTTTTTTAGAGAAATGTTCACGAGTTGCTTCGAATGACGTTGCAGAGAAACGAACAGATTCTGATTGTGGGTGACATCAGGTCGATTCTGAAGAAGCTCAAATACCGTTGAGGTAAATATACGTATGGGTTTGCATACGAGGAATTATTGGAAAATAATTGAGAACAATTAATTGGAAATAATTACATTGTTGGCTTGCTAAAATTTTTGTTTAGATATTTCTGAATATCTTTGCCTTAAGTATCGAAAGACAGTGGGCAAGGAAAAATAACAATGATAGCCCTTTTATAATTTTTAAATCTAAATGTGTAAATTGCCACGAGTCGTAGACACTCACAGTACGATCAAATTAAAAAATCATAATTATACTGTTCAAGAACAGAATGTACGAATTTGCAAGCTTCCTTGCGAAGATCATTCCCTTATTCGTCGATGTCATTTAATTACCAAGATAATTAATTATCGCCCGCACGTAGAATAGCTCTCGTCGAAACTTAACAGACAATGTTGCGTTATTAATATCGGTATGACACGCTCTGCCACGGCCCGCAACGTCGCAGTCGCGAAACTGGTGGATATTAACGACGTCGAGACGCAGAAAAATTTCTCATTAAGACAGGCGTAATAAACGTCCGTTCCGTTTCGAGGAATAATTTAACACGCTGCACGTCGAATGAGTTCCACGCGAACGCGGTACGCGAGTACATACATGAAACACAGGTGAGCGTGGAACAACAGTTTGCCGTCGCAGGGAAGGACTCGAAACGAGCTCTTTAATATCCACCCCGGGCTGCTCGTCGCCTCGAGTCGAACTCTCTTCGAAGGTAGATTGAAATCATTCATAAAAATCTATCCGCCGAAAGTGAACTGCCAAAGGAGGCGACGGATGGAAGGGAAACAAATTCGTCTGGCGCGGAGAAATTTGAGTGCTCGAGGTGGCGACGATGCGTTTTCGCAGTGACGTACACGCAAACATAATTCACTTTAAGATTGGAGAATTATTCATGGGGCGAAGATAAGTGAAGAATTTGGAGACTTTTCTATTTGCATTTTAAGGTATTCCAGGGGTGTGTTTTACTTTGCAGGGCATTTTGTCTTATTACGCAGGAGAAGTTGAATTAATTTTAGAAATTATGCGCACAATTAATAGTATTTGCAATCATTTTCCATTGTATCATTGGTTAATATTTTTCAATTATCCAGAAGGTGTATCGCTGATTTTAAGCAGCACGTAAAATGAAATAAGTTTTGATCATCATTCTGTACTTATTTGTACGATTTTAGCTTGAACGATATTATATCGAATTCTTATCTCTTACTTTTCCTCCTTGCATTTTTTATAACTTCTCTTACAACCACGCGAAAATATCGTCAGCACTACCGTATACATTACTATTGGTATTAAATTCTCGAAAACCGTAACACGAGAGGCCGTAATGCCGAAATCTCCACGAAAATCCGGCAAAGTCGCAGAAGCAGCACCGCCGGAATTATGATATACCACTGTATTGAATATGATACATGCTTGTACAAGCAAAAAGAATGCAAACACGCGAATCCTCTTGCCGAAAATATTTGGTCGGCAAATTTTAAAGTTCGCCTGGGCCCCACGGTCGGCAACAGTTTTCCATTCGAGTCGAAGCATCTGAGAAACAGAGAGACTTTCACGGATCAGGTAGGCCGAATTTATGCCACAGGATCACACAGAAAGGACGATTTCGACGATTCCACTGAATTCAGTGGCTTACCCACTCGCGACACGGGGATTAACGACGTTCCGCCGTTCTGTCGTCTGCCATCTAATCTTCTTCTTGGAAAGGTACGTCGTCTCCCCGGGACCGGGGATGACCCGAAGAAGAAACTGCCCCAAAATTATTGACGATCATCCGGGATTGCGTGGTCCCCATTCGATGCTCTTGACAATTTAATTTCGAGTGGTTCGTGGAAGGATTTTCGTTTATGGCTCGCCATAATTTGGCTCCTTAATTGTCAGTAACAATCATTATCGAAATACAGAACGCTGAATAAAACAGGTTGAATGAAAATTTCAATAACTGTCAAATACCAGGCTCGGTTGAAGGGTGCAGCCCAGGAAGCTTAAGGATGTCGGTAAATATTCACCCCTTCCACCCTCTCGGTAAAAAAAATTCCCCGCCCAAAGAAATTCGTCGTGGAGTACAAATTCAGAATTAAGACGAGCCCGTTCGACTCCTCGGGCATTACGCGACGTAATCCATGCTCATGGCCGAAGTTAATCATCGAAATTGCCGCGGCAAGAAACGGGGAGGGAGTAAGAGGGACCAGTTTCGTGGATCATTTTCGCCCGGACAATCTCTGTGTTCAAGGGTTAATCCCCCCGAGATATCGTCACCGAATACAGCGGCCTCGAGCCGCAGGAAAGAGAAAGAGAATCGGTAGAATTAAAGTTGATGAAAGATCTTCCTGACGGCGATTTATCCCCGTGGTGTGATGCGATACCCCGTAGCCGACGTCCACGCCGTGAAATATCGTGGCTTATGGGAGAGCAGGGGCTTCATCCTGCACGCGGCAAACGCTTGAATTTGTAATTCGTAAGTTATTGCTGCGTCGCGTTCTTCTAAGGGGGCCATTACTTAGTGGCATCCCGTTAAATATCGCCGCGATTACCCGGCCCATGGTGTATGAATAGAAGCTGGTTTGCTTCTATTCTGGGAATTATTATGAACGGCAACTCGCCGGTCTGACACACCGCGTCGCTGCAATATCCTCTTTTCACCTGCCTTTTTCGATAGAAAATTCTCCGTCTTTTAGCTAGTCCTATATGACACTTCTGTTATTACCAGCTTGCTTTATGGGGGTGATATTCTGGGCGCGTGTAAACCGTGTACATTAGCAAGCCCTACGTGAATCATTAACTAAGCAATGCCTCATTTCCCTTATTATTATTCGATAACTTAAAGGGACAAGAGATGGTGATAAATGGCTACTAAAAGCATCACACCTTAATTTGTCAGCAGGTGGTCCGGTGTTCGGGAAGATTATCTATTTTCCGATGTATCATTAGGAATAATCAATACGTACCCCATGCTGTTACTAAACAAACCTTCTTAAATATTCTCAACAAATATTGTCGTGATATAGGATTCCATCTTTAAATCAGAATTCAATCTACGATTATTCTTAATTGCACGTTAAAACCGACCAAGATAAATCACTTTTGTAACTTTCAGTTTCTCATTCCAATATAAATATCCGGCAATTATTCATCCCACCTGTCTCCCTTCGAGCACGAAAAATTTCAAGGAAATGTTGCTTCACTCACAGACGAAACGCACGTACACAATTTCCTTTTAACAGGGATCGGCAACTCGCTTGACGATTCAATTCTCGCAGGAGCGCAGCAAAGTATCGCGAAAACACGTAGCCTTATCGCGTGGAAGCCTCGCGGAATGGCCCTCACCTTGCTGATTGGCCACGGGTCTTCATTTGCATGCGCGGCTTTCGTTTATTGTACGAACTTACCGTGGAGCGCCATATAAGGCACGACCGCCGGTTCGGCTTTCAAACTGTCAGCGAGAAGGCTATTGTCAACGACAGATGGACGTCCAATGGGCAACACGTGTTGCATACAACCGCGCACAAGACGTATGCCAGCGTGTCTTGCCGCTCCGGAAAAGAAGACTCCGCGGAGTCCCTTTTGTCTTAACGAGAAAGACCAGGGCCGTCCCGCAACGGCCGAAGAATGCATGTGCAGCATCTGCATTTCTTTTCGCTGTCGTCGTGGAAAATATATGTACCGAGCGAACGAAAATTGACACTGACCTCTTTGTTTCACCGTGTCACGATTTGGCCCCGAAATCGAAAGATTCTTTTCCTGATTCAATTAAGACGTATTTACCCCCATGTATTTGATTAGCATAATTATTATATCATTTTGTATTATTCAGTTAGTCAGATTTGTTTCTGACGTTCTTGGAGAATAATTCCTCCGCGATTTGAATTCCTTCGGATCCTCTGCCATTTATTTCACCGGGACACGCGAGAAATTAAGGATCTCCGTGCCTTTCGGGCGAAATTTCGTATCAAGTTGCCCGCTATCGCATCGCGTTACATGTTCCTAATTCTTCGTTAATTTTACAGCGACCAAGCGAAACCGTCTCTCCATCACCGATCACGTAATCCGCAAGGAACCATTCCGACCACGTCGATCCAATTAGAAGTATCGCGAAAAATCACTCGGCCCGAATCAACCATTCCGTTCGCATCCCGCAAATGAGACGCATTCGTCTTGTCTCATTGTCTCCCAGTCAATTTGTAAGACGCCACGCTTATTAGCGAGGCTCCGCCAGGCCGGGTAATCTTCCCGTATAATTTACAACGTACGAGCGATACGATTATCGGGGAGGGAGGTTAAGAACACCAATGGAATCCATTCGGGCCCCGTTTTCGAGCGGAACGATTCGACCGGGGGCCAAACAGATACCGGTGAACCGGCCGGGAATAAAAACGTACAGTAATCGTCGGGCACTTAGTACACATTTCGAGCGTACACGTGCAACGAAGGCAGGTGTAGTGTGCGTTCGGTGAAACGAGAAACAAGTCCCCGGTAGAAAATTCGAAAGGCACGGTCGCGCAGCGACTGTGTAGCGTTCCGCGAGAGAGAGGGACACACTTTATCGCTCGTCTTCTGGGCGAGCATTTGTCCCTGAGTGCCGTTTATCTCCACGGGTCCCTCGGTAATGCCTGTAACCTAACACTGTCCTGGACGAGACAGATAATAGGACGAGGCGTTGGCGAAGGTTGCCACGAAAACAGGACGATACCCACGGGTGGACCGTCGCGTATCCTTTACGCCCGGAGACGAATACCGAGCTCGTTCTGGCTCGTGTAATGGATATCAGATGATGGCGGACGAACGCTGTGCGGAGGTGTGCCAGAAATGTTACCGGGGAAAAACTGGTACCTGTAAATGGTGATCCTTGTTCCAGAGCCGGCCAGATAATCCGGGGAGAACGCCTGGGAGGTAGAGCGTCCGCGAAGATATTCCCGTTTTCGTTTTAATGAGAAATCGTAAATTAGCTCCGTCGACGTTCGACGGCACCACTCGATACTGGAAGATCGGGGGTGTCATTGTTGCCTGCAGCGTATCGGGGACTTTGTACATATTAATGGGGTAGATAAGAGAGGATGGAGATTCAGAGATATAATTCCTCTGAAATAGAAAAACGGAGATTTTGATATTTTGATATTAATATACCTGGACACAGGGGCTGCCAAAAATTTCCGCCCAAGATTAATTTGTTTGTTATTCTCTTTCATTTAAGATACTGTATTAAAATTGCTGAACGTGCATACGTTTTACAATTGGTCTCTCTTATTATTAATTCAGAATATTTCTAATTTTACTCGAATCGTGTATGTTATATATTTCTGTATTACTAATTGTAAGAGAAAGAAGTTGTCCTCAAATGTATTTTTAATCCTTTGCAGTTTAAAATTGAATACCTCTGAAGGGTGTATATGTATCTGTTTTCATGCTTTTAATACAATTTTTTGTGCACACTCGCGGAGTTTCGAGATATCACGTTTACATTTTTTTCACAGCGTTCCCGGGGGTAGGATTGAATCTTGAGATTAAACATCGTGTAAGAGATCCGAGGATCATGGCGGGGGTGAACTTATGCTGCTCACGAACGGGAGACAGTCAAATTTAAATGCGGCGTGGCTTGGCTCTGGTATCGAGGAGACAGGTCACGTTCGTGGAGAATCCTTTTTGAGATTTCGTTCCGTCTTGGATTTGGAACGGAATAGGAGACGACAGTTTGTTCCACGAAACAGCGACGAACGAAACAGAAGGGAATATATAGCAACATTAATCATACTAAAGGAAAACGACCGGCGTCGCGAGAATTTTGAAAACGTTCGGTTTTAAATGAAAATAGCGATCGCCGAACAATAGACGTTTCTATTTCGTTCTGGAAATGGAAAACGACCGCTTCGAGATACGAATCCTGACTCCTTTCAAACTCACGTCCGGTACGTGTCGTGGCCCGTATTGTTCTTTCCAACGCTCCTTTGCTTCCAAATAATTTTTTGTCAAAAAAAGATGAATCGACCATTCTAAACTGTAAAAGTGAGTCACAGATCTGTATAATAAAGTCCTGTGCACATTTTACCATCGGTGTTTTAAAATAAAAATTCGTTCTCGGTATAAACTCGGGTAAAAAAGTCATACATAGAGTGTTAAATAAAAACAGTTAGACTACCTAAAACATGCACCCTCTATCAATTATTTTTTGTCCCAGAAAAATTATCCACTTCTTATAATATCCATTTACCACGGTATCGGAGAGTTATTTCGCATAAAAATGTTCCAATGAATGACGTATCCTTGGCCGTCGATAATATCTACGTATCTTTACAAGTCGATATTAATTACCATCATCATCGGAGAATCCAGCCTCCCGCCAAGATGCTAGAATCTTCAGACACTCGTATACATACATATGTACACACTTTTCAGTTACGCGCAAAGCCTTCGCGCAATCTTTATACAGATCTTCTTCGTCCTTTTCGAGCAATCGAATCCCCGTTACTATACCGCGAAGTGTCAAACTTCTGACGCGCTGTCAATCGGTTCGATTAAGCAAACCAATTCCCCCGTGTCCTCCACTAACGCCATATAAAATTTCCTCTTTACCGTGGGTCTCATTAAACGGTAATGCGCAACGAGTAATAACGAACGCGCGGCAGGTGCCTTGCTTCGTGGCCGACCAGATAAACTGAAACTCGAGATTCGAGACGCAGCTATCGAACGTGGCAGGGTAGAAAGAGTGGTTAATACACGAATGACGTTGCATGAACCATGGAATGCAGTACTTCGCCTTCGTCCTAATCTTTCCCATCCAGCTCGCGCACGTTGAATTCCGTCGAAGACACTTAACGATCGATTAAGTACGAACGCCTTTGATGGATCACGTGTACAGAGAAAGGGGCAACGGTGAGTTTACGAATGGACGGTTACTTATCGTGGATGGACTAGCCAGATTGGTTTGTTTCAATGTTTTTTTTTTAGTCGAGAAAGTCAAGATCTCGATGCTTACCTTGCAGATATTCAATAAAAAGTTGAATAAATGTAGATGATTCGACGATACGAAAGTTCTGTGGGAAATTTCCTTCCACCTGTGATTTCTTCAATTTTTGTTTGCAATCGTTGCTTAGAAAAGACTTAAAATGGGATATACATGTTATTTCTATTTTAATTAATATTTGCCGATTTATTTAGTAAAGTGTTATAGATTATTCCCTTGTATAAGTGTTCACTCTACCTAAGGTGGTTACCTGTATAATAAATATTATTATTATTATGGAGAAAACAATCTACTCCCCTGGACGTATTATTTATTTCTAATCACTACAACTCGAATAATAATTATTATCATAACCCGAGTATTATATCTGCATATCACTGTGAAGGAATAAAACTATTGTTAGACTTCCGTGGAATTAATTCTGACAGAATTCTTGTGTCTGGAATTGTTCAGGTATTCCAGAAGGAACGAGGAAGAAAATTCGCAGGCTTCCAACGCGGCCAGTAAAGCGCAGCATGAAAAAGTCATTGACTGATGAAGCCTTCGATCATTCCAGCTTCACGGCGATCATGTGCATCAAGAGTCTGATAAACCGTCCACGATCGGAACTACTGTTATCCCCGCGAATCACGGGAGTTGCGTTTTCCGTCGGAGCCTTATGATCTTAGGCGAAACTACCTGCCAGAGATTCCGATATCAAATAATTGATCGAGTAGCCACGTCCAATTTATTGCCATACCATCGTGCCTCTTCCGCACCTGGAAGACTGATCGTGGCTGCACGTTCGGGCAATAGACGGAAAACTTCTTTCATTTTAGTTTATCAGATACCACGGTGCAAGAGGGAATTGCATTTATTACAATATAACACGCAGACAGATTCATCCGTAACTTTATCTCGGCACGTAAAAATCTCGCATCCTTTATTCGAAACCTTTCACTGAGTAATGTAACAAATTAGTTGCACATTTCAGTAAATTCTATAATATAGTATATACATTATATATAATTACAAATTATAAACCTTTCATACTTTGAAATCATATTTATCAAATATGTTCGAATTTTCTTCGACAACAAATTACGTTCCATAAATTGCAAAAAAAAAAACACTTATATACCGTGCAGTGCTTGCTACGTGTAATAAAGCTCTGTACAAATCTGCTCACACAGATTTCTATCCCCACGGTCCATGTACATGTACATGCATGTATTTCCGTGCAAGGGGATGAAGACGACGATTCCAATTCGCATAAGAGATCGTTCATCTCTCACCTTATTACCCGTCGGATATAAATTACACCCGTTCGACAGCTAAATATTCACCGTTCGGTCATCCTGATCCGATAAGAGGTGTCCCGCTATCGCGGCAACGATCAGCTGGACCTTCTTACTTTACGACCTCGATGCAAACGGAGAACAGTTGCGTCTTCCTAGTCGAGGATGCTGCCGGGCTCCATTTTATGTCGTCGTATAGGCTGGCTGTAAAATCACCGCACGACATATCGGCGGCACAGCTATTGAGAAGGCCGGGTAAGGATAAAACATTGGAACGAGCCTCGCCGCGGATGCACTTGACGCAGGTTAAATGCTTCGTACGCAGGTTTAAGATGAGAGAAAGTCCCGGGTATGCGCGTATGTATATTCGAGGCCAACGAAACAGCGGTTCCATTCACGTCAACGACGAATCGACCCTTTAGATTGTCTTTAATCGATCGTAAAAGGAACTCTAAAGAGTATCCCGACGCTAAGGATCATACTAAAAGGCGGCATGAAAGCTGTGTCAGGTTGGGCAGTAACGTGGTCGTTAATAATTAATACTTGCACGGCTATGAGCGATGGTTTTTTGGTACGAGTAATTTACCGTTGGCTATAAATCGCCTAGGGGTGGTCGGTTAAGTATTCTTTGTTCGCGGACAGAAATTTCGACGGCGTACACTTCTTATTTTTATTCTGGATGTCAACGGACGTGTATGACATACTGTACGAAATCGAAATATTGCGCGAAAATTGCTGATTATTTTTATTCGTGAAATGAATGGTTGAATTTCGTGGAATCTTTAATATCGAAAATAGATAGCTTATCGTGGCTTCCAATTTAATTCGTATGAGACAGTGATTATGATTTTGAAATGATGGGGAATAAAACAAGCTGTACATTTTTAAAAAATATTTTTTCCTTGTTTTATAGCTTACTTCCAAGTCATCGGCTAATTAGCATTTTACTAATATGCAGGCAGTGTATGTACATTCTTTAAGTTAGCTTCTAGGAACTTGCATCCTTTATGCTGTTCTGCGATGTAAGTATGATACTGCATACTGTACTTCATAATTTCTTCTTTAACCGTAGGCATCTCGAGATTCTAGCACGTGATAGCATTCGTGATGCATCAAAGAATTCTGCAAGTGAGCCCGAAGGTTCCTCGCTAGCATTCTTGCAACATTTTGAAAAGCTCGTGTTGCACCTTAAATTCCTCGTTTAAAACGGCACAGGCTGCTGTTATTAATCATATCCGGCAGATAATTATTATTGTTATCATTCATAAAATAATGTTTCACATCTAATCATAAAGAAAAATTGAATTGAACATTTTGCGGTGAATTGTTGGTGTACTGCCCAAGATTTCTATCAAAAATGATGAATTTCAATACATTTTCACATAAGTAATATATGCACGCGTTGTATCAAAAAATAAATCAAATTTAAGCTGACGTGAAGAGTGTTGTCTTCATCATACTTGAGCAATAATTTATTCACTTTCTTAAGTAGAATAAGTAGACTTACTAACTTTTTCTCGCCCAAAGCATCGCTTTGAGTTTAAAAGAAAAAGGAAGCGCTGCTGTAACCAATTTTTGGCCAGACACTTGACACCCTCGAATATCGTCGCGCCAGGCGTGAGGTCGCATCCTGGCAACGATTTACTACCATTCAAGAAACGATTCACAGCAGCTTTCAACTTTACCACCCTGGTGACAGATCGGAAACGGGCCTCGGGAGTGCGTCTAGTCGATAATGGTTCTTGAAGTGGCTCACGGTATTCAAGTGCACCGGAAATCTTTGATTGCTTGCCGATGATGACGCCGAAAAAGAGCTCTCGAGAGCACACGTGACCACTTGAGATATTTCGCGAGTTCCTTCTGCTGCGGATGCTACATTTCCTTTTCCATCGGCAGGGGAAAAGGCGCCGACCGACGCCTGTATATTGTCCACTTTAAGTATCTCATTGTCTCTGGACAGCTTGGTATTTCTTTTAACACGTTCCGATGAAGTGGCTGAAATTTACTTGCGGCGTGTGCTTTTGGAGAAGGCGGCTTCAAGTGTCTGATAATTACTAAATAGATCGACTGATTTTAGTGACGGGGATACGAACTATAAAAGTGTATGAAATCTTCGATATCTGAAGAAATAGTGAAAGTTCTAAAAAACCTCGTTTTTATAAAAAAAATTCTCTTACATCCACTTTATTATAAATCCACTGTCGTTCCATAATAATGAACATATACATATAGATGCTTTTAAACATTATGCAAATGTGATTAGTTTATTAAATATTTTTTGCCAACTTATGCCCGAAGCATTCCACGAAATATTCTAAGGATGCCTGTCAATGCTTCGTTCAATTAAATTGCCAATTGAAGTGAACTCGAGTTAATAAAAATTTGTGTTAACTGTTCTCGTTTCCATTCCCCTGCGTCACGTTTATCCAAAGGTACTCCGTTTAAAAATCACTGAACGAAAATTGACAATTCTATACCGATACATCGGAGAATTAACTGTATCCATAAATCCTTCGGACGCTCTTCGAAAGACAAATCTCGTCGCGCAAATAACGAAAACGAGGTGGTCAACATATTGGAGCCGTGGAAACTGATGGGATTCCACCCACGTAGAGGCACTTCCTGTTTCCAGTGTGCAAGGATATTTATCTATTTCTCGAAAACCCTTGCCTAAAGCAACACCTAACGTACGAAAAAAAGGGCGCCTACGGAGACAGTCTATCTTCCCGCACATCTACTTGTCTAAATTCAAAACATATTCCCTGTCCGACGGTACGCCCGAATGGGGGGCAGTTTACAAACTACCTGCACGTTCCATTCGAAAACCGGGACCCTGACACTCTTTCCAATTCTTATCTGGTGACATCCTCTTCCGAAGGATCCTCCGTTACGGGCGCAATTGTCTTCACGCTCTCAGAGAGTTATCGACTGCTTCGACTTACCTGGCGCGCAGCTGGCGCGATCTAAGGGCTGATTGGTCAGGTGACGAATTGGGTTTACTTTTTACGCTTCCTCCCGCCCTTAGTATTCGGCGAGGACCGTTCGATTTTACCGTTTAGCCACCTTCAGTGAAAACACAATTCGTCGCGGAACCACTATCTCCTAGATCTCTTTTATTCTATGAACTATGGCGAACCTACGATTTTCCCGGAAATAGAAACAACGATGATAGGAGTATATTTTATACATTTTGTTTACTTCTATTATACGTAGATACTTTTTCAACCGTTGCATACTTTTTCTGCCGCTTGTCTTCGTCCGAAATCTCAATGTCTCAATGTTGACGAATTTACATTCCCTTCTTCTCCTCATTGCCTATTATCTTCCCCTTTATCTTCCCGCTAGAATCATCACGGCACCTCTCAATAGTCCCAAGCGCAATCTTCTTGCATCACTAAACACCTCCAGACAAATAGCAAGATAATATAATATAATATATTCTTCGACCAAAATCGAACACAAATCCCTAACCAACCAGTGTCCCGGGCACTCGTCGCGCGTGAATAGATCCGGAAAGCGAATTCAGCGGGTCATGTTCCATGATAAATTATTATCATTATCATTTCACGTTCAAACGGTATTTTCCAGCTCCTGCAAACTTTACGACCATCCACCCACGTGGTCATCATACAATTTTCTCCGTCGACTCCCCATATTTTCACAGAAACGTTACGCAATTCAATCGATACATCTAGATCCATTAATCACTGGCGAGGCTGATTCGTTTTCGACTGACAATGGTATGGAAGAGAAGCGCGTCTCTTATTAATACGAATCGTGTCTATTGTTCAACCGTATCCCCCTGCCATAATGGAACGATCATCGGTGAACGGCACGAGGGCAATCCTTTTCCACACCCGCGAACTTTACGAGCGGATTATTCAAACGCCCACGACAAAATGGTGGCATTCTCCGCGTCTGGTCCACCTATTTTTGTGCGTGCCCGGATGGCAGAAGCTATAGAGAACGCTCGAGGGTGTACTATCGTTCTAACTTCGAGTCTGGCACGGCTGAGAAACGCTGGAACGCGTCCTGCATTCAAATTTCGATTTAAATGTGGATCGTTACAGGCAACGTGGGGCTGGATTTGTGATCGCCGGATGCTGGGTACGATTTTAATTGAAAATTTCGGTGGGGTCTTCAGGAGTGTAATTGATGGCGAACAGGCACGGGGAATATATAAATTAGATGTAAACCATGGAGCGTGGAATTTGTAATTTGGGCAAATTCGTGGCTGAGCATTGGTACAAGTATATTTTTTAATTTTAACTTAAAATGTGAAGCAATAAAGTTATCTGATATTTTTGAAAAATGAAATGGTAGAGTTTTGCCAGATATCCACAGAGAGCCAACAAAATTATAATTTGTACAGCACGAAGGTTAAAACGTTGCCAGAAAAAGGAAACGTCAAATAAACTTGTTAATCTTTTTTTCTGTAAACATAATAATAATATCAAGCTGATTTTCAAAGAAACACAAGCTTGTTTCGAAGCTAATCCATCTACATATTGCTTCGAATCCATCTAATTGGAAGAGTGCTCTATACTCTCCAACTTTTTACCTCGGATTATTAATTCAATAAAAATCCCCTACATACATATTAGGTCTACCGGAAAGTTCTGTTCGCTTTTTGAATTCAAAGAAGATAATACACTTCCAATGCATTTATTAATATTTACTGAACAACATAATCTCCATCGTCGCTAATGTAACGTAGAAAAATTTAGAAATGTAATGGTAAAAAGGGCAGCCATATAACGTTGAGACTTGCGATGACATTATGGGGCAGAACCTTCCAGTACAGAACCTTCCGGTACACCTAACATATCCAAACGTCACTACCCAGTTCCTATAAAATCCCCACGCCAACAGGGAATCAATTTAAATCCATAATTACCCCTCTCCCTCTTTCAAATCAACGCAACCATCAATCACCCTGCGCCGCGGTGCACCATTACGATCAACCCCATAGTTCTGCCGCCCTCCATTTAATAGAAAGATCAAGGAGGTCGCGCGCGTGATCCTCGCAGCCGTATCTCCGCTCGGCCCACGCGTTCACTCGGTCGCGCGCGCGCCCATGCTTCTCGCTTCCTCGCGTCTCCCCTATTTTCGTAGCAAGACGGATGTCAGGAGGCGAGAGGATCCCCGTGAGATCCGTGCCCGTGTCAAGGCACGCCGGAACGACGCGGATAGGCATGCCCGGAGACACGCGGGGCCAGACGTACGCGAGGCACACGAGGAACGGGGTTGGAACACGTCCGGAACGAGAGAGAACGAGCGACACCCACGCAGGTGGGACCACACACGACGGTCCTGTCATTTGTTGGACACCGCATGGGCATGTCGTGTTCCATGGACACGGGGTACACAGCATTGTACACTTCTTGGCGCTGTCCCGCGGCGTGTCGTACCTCCGCCGGCCCGTGCAACTTTATGGTCCGAGCGGATTGCGTGCGACTCGAATAGACATCGACAAACACCGTGGGCCCCGACGTGAACCGTCTAGCCGCGAAACCGATCGCGACGCGCCTCGAGACGATTCTGGATTATTGGGTTGCGCGTAATTTTAGGTAAGCGCCGGGGGCTGGGTCGCGGGGATGGATGGAAATGTTATTTGAGGGTTGGCGATGTTTCGAGTGGCGAGCGGGTACCTTTAAGAAGAAAACTGTTCTTGATCAGTTAGATCAGGGGATCAGTTAGATCCCTTGTTTAAATTACGTAAATGATGTGTTATTGTGGAGAACGTTTATACAGACTTTTAGTGGACAGTTATTGAGGAACAGGTGGATTGCGAAAGGGTTAATCAGACTCGACTACTACTTGTTCTTGCGATACAGACAACTTTTGAGACTTATTTTACATCTACCAAGATTTACAATAACACACGATCGAATGTACATACTAATTTCATAAATCCATCTGTCACTTGATATATTAAACAATTTGAAAATCCTGGTACAATAAAACCTTCCCTCCCGCCACTTGTCCAAAACGATATTACGAATTTCCATGAACAATCCTGGCGCACAATGGAGTGGTTCAAGACCAAGCCAAGTATAATTTAGCAGAAACGTAAGAGCACTCGAGACGAGAAAAGACGAAGATACAAAGAGACAGAAGGATTCTCGAAAGGGGAATGCAAGGAGATGGATGCGAGGCGAGTCCCGTGTGAGCTTGACCCCTGGGATACGTTATTGATGGTGTTGCACTAAGAATGGTGACTAGATGGTAATTTTCGAAGGGGACAAAAAGGGACTACGGTATTCTGCGCACTCGGTTCCCGCAGGATTGACGTTCTGACGCGCGGGGAATGTTGGATCAGCTCTCGATCTTCAACGACCATTAAGGGCAACCATCGACGTTCGTTCGTTAATAAAAAAAAAACAACGAGAAAGATATATACTCCGCGTTCCATCGACAAAACTATATCGAAACGCCGATCTCACGTTTCGCGAACGTTGGAAGATTCTCGTCGATGGGATCGAAGGAAGAAATCGTTCTCGTGCCAGAGTGACCAGCCCCAGTTACTCTCTGAAATTAGCATTTCCGTTTCACGGACCAGTTACGATGTCCTTGATAAAACGTATGATTAAATTCGGAAGAATGCAATTAGTTAAAATGTCTGGGCGATTCCTGCTCTTTTATTTCAGCTGCATTGGATTCCGCCATTTTAATGCGTCGGATGCACGCGAAAACGGTAGCCCGGTTGGATGGATGGAAGCCGAGGGAAGACCAGGAGCGATCTTTTGACGGCGGTGGCAGATAAAATCGAGACTGATGCAGCCCCTTAGCGTCTAATGTGCACGAAATTGCGCCCACCCGGTATTAAATTAAACGAGCCGCTTTTGTAATATCGCGGATAGATAGGGGGGCGCGATTAAAATTCTGCTCGCGGTACGGAGAAGGAAAATGATAATTAATAGGAATTACAGTATTCGTCGGAGTTACCGAGACTTGGGGAATTATGTTTAGCTTGAAGTGGCGCTGAAACTTTCGATGAATACTTCATCAGAGTAACTAACTACCGACGACTTCTCTTCGAGTGTTCTTAATTCCCTGTAGTCGATTTGTATGATAGATATCGTATCTATGAAAGATCGAAGGTGATGTATTTTGAATATCATTAAAATCCCTAATCTCTTCGACACCTGGAAATGACGGGGAACAGGTACGACGAGACAGAACGTCGATACAGCCTCCCTGACAAATTGTACTTTTGATTTCAAACGACTCTACACTTGGCTTGGCCGTCTATCTAATTCTGAAGTGTATTTATTTCTTACTAAATAGAAAAATGTTCCATGGCAAAATATCTTACAGCATCCCTTCTAAAAAAAATCAAAGAAATAAGTAAAAAATACAGAAATTCCTGTCACAAAGTATTCTACACAGAAAAAGATTATAAGTTACAAAGAAAAAGATGCCGCGAATTCTATTTATGTGTCGCCTCTGGAATCAAGGGAAAAAATTCAAGACACCCTTTTACGTCCTATTAATTTCCCCAACCACCCCAGAAGCACGAAATCCATCCGAAGCAGGAAGACACTCGATACCACAGCCACGCGGGATATATTTAGTAAATTGGAACATAAATTCAACGGGAGCCCCTCAAAATTCGTCGGAATTTCTGGCCGGGAATGCGGCAAAGGATTCCTTGCCTAAAAAAGCGTTCCAAGTAAAACGGAACCAGAAGCGTTCTCCAGCACAGAGGGGTGGGAGCATAAGACGTGGAACCCCCTTTCCGTCTCCAGCAGCTCGATCAAAGTCGACGGAAGACCAGAAGCGATCGTTCGCCGATGCACGCTCGAGATATCCATCTACAATGATGTTAAGGACCGAAGGACCGGGCATTTGTAATCCTGCGAGAGGCTCGCGACCCGTGGAAGGGTAGGGACCGCCCAATTTATATATTGCGTCCCAGAGACGTGGCCGATTAATCCTGCGGGAGTCGCGGGACCACCCAAGTAAATCTAACACCCTTTCACCCTTCTGGCTGACGCCTCGTGTAGGTACTTATATACGTCCCATCGGTCCACTTTAAGGGTCTGGCTTAACTCAAACGCAGCTGCCATCGCGTAGACTACTCTTCTTCTTTTCTTTTTTTTTTGTTCGAATGCCAGCCAGATCGGATTTAATCGAGCCACTTAAGGGTCGCGTGCTGGCGACGAAAAGAAATGTTAGATATGGGTTGGATGGGACTCAGAATGGATGATGGAGGATAGAGGTTGTATAAGTATACGTTTGCTGGGATAGATTTGAGACTGTTGTTTGGGAGGTTGGAAACGATGTTAGATTAACTTGGGCGAGAAGTTGTTTTTTAGTTGTTTTATATTCGTGGAAATTGCGAATATTTTAATCGAGTAAACTAAATAAATCAACCGTTTGTTTAATGTAGAAAACAATACGTGAACAGAACACTTACGAGCACTTACTTGTATACATACCTATGTACGTAAATTTATTCAATTTCGACCGGCAAAGATATTTCAAATGCACTACGCCACCAGTGAAGACGTTCAAAGGCCGAAGAGCATACACAGGAGTAACCAAACTACCGAGAACTACCCACCTAAGAAGTTCAATTTAATAATACAGGCGCAAATTAAAAGGGAGTTAGGAAGGTTGAAATTGATATTTCTCTCCCTTCGGTTTATAGTGGAAACGTCACATCTCTCCCCCGTTGCTTTCCACCTACGATCCCACATCATTATGATAATACTTCGCGGGCCCACGATTTTTTTCTCATTACGCAGCAAGGCAGAAAGGGGGCGAGAGTCGAGTCCAGGCCACTAATTTGAATATTGAGTTGCGGGGGTGTCGGTAACGGGCAGCTGCACAACTCGCATAAAACATAAAACGTCTTCTAGAAGCATTCGCATCTCCTGGACGAAGGGACGTGGGTGCACGGGCCTCGTGAATACCTGTACGTGCATGTATATGTATACCAGCATCGAGCACCGAAAGATCTGAGCGCGAACGACGCCCCGAAGACAAAACGTGCTCGCGTGTCCCGAACAAATTCCTCGAAGCGAGTCTAAACTCGTTTGCTGCTTTGATGGACGAGAAACAACGGTCGGATGCTCTTGAAAGGTCCACTTTGCCGTGGAGTGGACTACTCGGTGTGAAAACTGTGATCCTGATTACGATTGTCGTCAAGATTCTCGAGGAATTTTTTTTTAAGATGGCAGTGGAAGTTTAACGAGACCACTTTTCAGGGTTAAGGAATTTCTTGTCTGGAAACTTTTCAGAAGTAGAATTCTGAGGCGGGTGTATTATTTTCTTCAGACGGTGGCTTACGTGGGTTTTAACGAAGAATTATATTTGTTATTTTCATCAAATCGAAAGGGTGCAGGTCAAAGACAATTTCCTAAATAAAAAGATGGAAGGTTTGCATAAAACGATTAGAGATATTAATAAATTCTTCTTTCGTTTGTGCTCCTTTCGTACTACACTCGCCTAAGTTTATTGACAATCGCTTGAAATAAGAAAATTATTAGGCACAAATATTCTATACGTGCTGAGATGAAAGTTTAACAGACAATCCCTTCTTCTAGGTCACCATATGCCTGCTGTTAAAGTTGGTCCATTCAGTAAAAAGAATAAAAGTGAAGTCATGAATGATCAAATTCACATCCTTTTCTCTTAATGTACATCGAGCGATTCAGGCCACGCGTCAATCACAGCTCTAAAAGCAAAACTTGTCCTCTTATCTGTCGACAACCTGGTGGAAGGTCTATTAATATTAATGCTATCGCTCAGCGGGGCTTAAACAAGCAGTTAAGATGCTGTATGGCTAAATTTGACCACCTCTGAAGAAATCCTTTCTAAAAAAAAAATTCGTCCTTTTCAATCGTTATATCTTATACAATGGCAGCGATAAAAGTTTCAACAATAGACTGAAGAAACTTGTTAAAATTTCTAAAACATATTTCGAAACAATTTGACAACCTACTGTGAATAACTTACTAACACTTTTCGACCATCTTACGTATAGAAAATCTAAAATGATATCACCGAACCATATTTAAAAACAATTCCCACCATTACTTCTCTCATTAGTACCGAAAATATTAACAGCCTCTAGATTTATTTTCCCACAAGCTCCACGCATATACAACAGTACAACACGCATAAAAAATCCAACGGTCCTTTAAAACAACCCCCGACAAAGGCAGGGCCCTAAAATTCTCGAAAACTCTCCATTTTTCCCGATTCCCAGTAAAGGAACAAACGCCACGGTAACGCCGGAAGTCCGCCTTGCGAAACCGGGCCCCGAGTGAATAAAATCGCGGACCAACCGCGGCTCGTTCCCCGAACCGACCTCGATTCCGGTAAGGCCGCGCAAATATTATTGCGGACCCGGTTGTCCGCGGCCTCCCTAAGCGATGATACGGCCTTTGTCGTGAAAGGATTCCCACAAAGGGCCCAATCATTCAGCCCGGAACGTAATGAATGGCCAGCATTTACATACGAAGATGGCGAGTATCTTATTACAAGGGGAACCAAAGGGGGTGGGTTGCGCTCCGTTCGGTTGAACCCGCACGAACAATGCGCGATCGTGGTGGTCGCGAAGGTAATGCCTCGAACGACGCGTTGCTGAAGACATGATTAACATCCGTTAATAAGATGGATGCGCGTGACGTCCATTGTTGCGATCGTTGACGTTGGGTGTGATTTAGGTGTTTCGTTCCTTCATGATCTCGACTCGCGGTTGTCTATGAGCCTCTAGACGGACCGCGCAGCCATAGCGGTATAGTAATGTATGTACATACGCTTTGTTTGCCCTCGGATTTCTTCTCCGGCGTTCACGCTGACGCCCGTTAGCGGAATAGGCGAACAGGTGGACAGCGTCATTGTTGCTCGAAACGAGATTGAAATAAGGCCTGCGGTGGGAGGCTGATCGTTCGCCGCCGGGGAAACGGCAGACGATAGACGCCCAAGGTGGTGTAATGGTACTTTATGGAAAAATTAATTGAGGGGTGTCTGGTTGTTGGGAGTTTATGGGATACTCGGTAATTTCCTTCCTCGAATTCCTCTGGCCAGGATACTCGGATGAAAGGCAGGCTTTCGCACTTACGATGCAGCATGATTTTTTTTATTCGATTTTTGTAAAACAGTTCGGGTCAATTCTGTGTTTATATTGTTACCCTCGTACAAGGATGATCGGGAGAATTATTGTGTAACGAATAACGGTTACTACAACGTCACTTGCAAATTGTATCATATTTCTCATTTACAGTAAACGAAATTGCCCCGAACATTTTTGTCCCTATCACTCTCCTTCCACGGAGTAAGATTCTTATCCGCCTGCATATGTAAATTCCAGCTGTTTCCATCGTCGGGAATGCTCGTGCAAAAATGTCGACAATTTGCCGCCAGGCTGCCCGTTCCCTGACACTTTCCTACGACAAGAAGCAACAAACGAGGGAGGATTTCTCGGGCGAGTCTCGCGCCAGGGTTACGGATCAACCAGATGCAATGATAGCAAGCTGCGCGTAGCAGCTGTTGCCGCGTGATAGCGCAAGGGTTAATGTACCGCGATGCCGTGAGACGTGCACGTACACTGATCTATCCGCCTCGCAGTTAACCCTTCACGCGCGGCATATGGCGCACAATGATTTTTCCGTCGAGTTAATTATGCGAGCAGAGTTTCGTGCCAGGCAGAAGGGACACAGAGTCGCCTCTGATCTTTCTCTGTTCCCTGGGTTACATGCTCTCGCGTCTGCCTGTGCCATTTTGTTTCACGCCTGGGATCCTATTGCATATCTGTCGGGAAAATTGCACGGCGAATGGGTGGCCCGACAAAGGCGTACCGTCAGTGGAACGTCTTGGAAATTGCTCGTCTGCCGTTGGCAGACCTGCGGAGGACGATGCAATTTTCGAGGATAATGCGGCCGCGGCGTTCTTTTGCGGCGGGAAATCGTATCGCCCCGATGGAACCGATGGGGGGATTCCTTGGTGGAGAGGGATTAAGTTTTAGCAGAGAGAAAGAGGCAGAGGAGGTGGTGGTTTTTTAAACGGGGTGAAGTCAAGGCTGCCGGATTCAGAGTACGTGGGATTTTATTTTGAATGCAATTATTTGAAATGTCTTTTTGCGCTTGGGATGAGGAGGTTTGGGTGTAAAAATAATTAATCGTGCAGATGAAAATGTTAAATATTCATCCATTGACTTTTCCAGAAAAAGTTGCAACGCTATTACCTAAAATTTTACTTTAAAATATGCTATCATCAGTGTTCTATTATTCTATTCTTTTTACGTACAGATTTATTACAGAAACACTATTTCATTTTAAAGAAATCTTTTCAAATTATTCCTCCGCAACAAAAATCATTTAAAAGCTTATCCTATCGCCCTAATCAAAAGAATTGATATCGCGCAGGTCAGCGTAGAGTCCACGAAAATGCTACAAGAAAGAAGAAGAACCGAGAATCAATCTCAGTAAAATATTTCCGTGGCGGTACGATGGGAACGTTCGATAATTTTAAAGGGTTAGCCGGCACGATGAAGCGATCAGACAGCAGTGTTTTCCAAATCTGGTATTAAGCCTATCCAGGAGGTCGCGTGTATCACGGGAGTTTATCAATTTGTATGAATTACCTGACGTGAATACGCCCGCATAAGGGGGGCAGGGAGGCGGGCATTACAAAAACTCGGTTGAATGTCCAACGCCCCCATAATACCCGTGGACGGTACTGTGCACCTGGCACAGATCGAAGTTCACGCGTAGAACTCCTTCCATTCCCATCGTATATCTACGACCAACCTGTATTTATTGGATCGATAAACAACGATTAAACACACTGCGCATCGCGCGCCATAAACGTGAAATATTCCGTTTCCCGTGCTCTATTCTTTGTTGAAGCATCAATTGGCATTATGCGGAGTCGTCGGTGTGATATTTCGTTTCAGACGAATAGGAACGACGAAACGGAAAGGATTCATTTGATATCGCTGTGAAAGCAATTTTTGCTTCTGGCAACTCGGTTTCGTATTGACATTTCGTTTGACATTTCAATATTTTCCGTCTGTGCTGTCAAAAAATTTTTAAAACACGCAGGTCAAGCATCAGGCGTCGCCGTTCTCCCTTTATATTCCTCGAGCCAGTAGCTCGCCTCAATAATTTCATTTCCATCGGCAGGGACGGGAGTCTCCGGTTCAATTTAATCACGGCCTTTTCCCTGCCGGAACCGAGGAAACTTCCGTGGAAACGGGACGCAGACGTTCCACGGAGTATATCGTTGAGAAAATAAGATATACGAGGCAGACACGCGAGGGCAGCCTCCCTGGAGCATCTCCTAACTCAAACGCGACCAGTATAACCGGCGTTACCATCTACGGTGGCAGCGAAATAATTGCGACGTCGTCGCTGACAAAGGGGACACAAGCGTGGGCTTCGTCTCGCGGATCCTTTTCTGCTTCGACGCGGAACGGAGCGGATAGAAGCGAATAGAAGCAGGGAAAAATGAAAGGGGAAAGAAAGTGGCCACGTACGTGTTTGCACGACGACCGCCTCGATACACGAATGCAATCTATTCGCGGTGAAAATTGATTTGTTGCGTGGCACTGAACGGTTAAATAGAGATGAGACCGCGGTGCTTCATGAATATGGAAGAATAGAAACTGCTCGGCACGGGGAACCCGAGATCGCCTGACCTGGTGCCTTTCGATCTTTATCTGTAATTGTTTCGAGACGTGGAGAGAAAGAAAGGTAAACAGATGAACGATTAGATGAACGATTAAAAAGGGGTGGCCTGATGAAGGTGGCTGGAAATACAGGGGTGGAAGTAAACGATGTCTTTCGTGATTTTAGAACCGTTCGCTTTTGGCTGATATGGCGACGAGGGAAGGAATGTTTGGACTTTCGACTTCGTAATTTATGGAATCTTGTTTCCTGAGGTGATTAGTTTCATTTTCCTCTGGTTTCTTTGTACCTGTCATTATCGATGGCGTTTGCTTCGTTGTCGTAAAATTGCATCGACTATTTTACTATTTTTTCATTTGCTATTATCAATCTCAATCGTTTCTATTACGTTTCACAATTACAGAAATGTTTCTAAATTTTTGTATATCAATTTCCCCTCTCACATAATCACACTCTGTAATAAGATACGACAAACTATACTCAATAATCTAATTGCTCACTGACAATATTTTTAAATTCCATTTGATTAATCGTGGCTGTTTAAAATCCTGGAAACTCTTTAAGCCACCGCAGGGAATTCAATAAAGCGACATGATAATCCACTCCTGGCGCCCGAATTACTGTCAATAAACCACAAAATTGACCGCGATAAGCAACGTACGAGCTAATTACCATCGCCGACAGCCTCGTTTCCAGGAGAATTAAACGAAGAAATTTAACCGCGCTGGTGAAACCGACCGGTGAAAATATCGACCTCTGCTTAAGATACCTTTCGTTTCACCGGGTATCTTCGAATTTCTCTCAACCACCTCGCGCAATAAGCATCTTCGAACGGGGGGAAATTGCGTGAGCAGTCGCAGTTGAGCGATGCAATATCGTCGGTGCACGAAAGCCATTAAGCAGATTCAGCTCGACAAGCGAGTTACGCGGCCGGCTCCGCGTCGACCGCCTTAATAGAGACGTAAACCTCGTCTCCGTGAAAGCCACGGAATCTCCACGGTAGCGAAGAAAAAACCCTTTCCAATGCTGCCACGCGATGGAAATTGATTGCACCGTGGGTGGTGCCTGCCACGAGGCGAAAAATATCTATTCGCGTACATCGTGCCACCCGAATTTTCAATTAGCGTGTTAATTAGCTACAGCTTCCCGTGGAATAATAAAGGTAACTTGTCGTGCCAGGACGACCGTATTTTTCGGCGAAGCCGTTTTAACGAAACGATTGCTTTTCGTACACGTAGAAATAGTTTGCGAGATTGCATTGGCATTGATTTTATTTCATTTATTTTTTATTAGGTGTCTCGAAATATTTATATTATTGGCAATACATTCATGCTAGTTATTTATGAATTATTAAAATAAAGGAGAATTTTTTTGGAATTGTCGTAATGAGTTATTAAATGCCACTTTCGCATCTCTGTCGCCTTTGAAGATATCGAAGGGATAAAACTAAAAACGCGAGAGAGGCTTTTGCAAGATAAAATCGAATGTAACCCCGTCATAAAAAAAATTCGCTACCATGCCAGGAAGCGGTTGAAAAAGGGTTCCAGTCATAACCAATTATCAGAGTTCCCTACGTAACGCAATGACGATCCATCCCGGCGCACGTCAATTAAGCATTCGCGATCGAAGGACACCTTACTTAGCATCCTTTGATCGCGGTGCCATTAATTACCGCAACAATGTACAAAAGGTGCGTGATAAGTAAAACAACGGCACTCGATTCACGAAATCCACGAGTCTGTCAAGGCTCGTTAGGTGTACGCTGCGAACATCTGCCGTTAGTTTCCCTTCGTCCGGCGAGGAAAGAAAAAAGGCAAATGAAAAAGAATATATATATAAAAAAAAGAAGAGCAGCTCTGTTCCAGCAATGAGGGTGAGGAGGGAAACAGCCCGCAGAAAGTTCCCCATTACGCGGCTCTGGATGGTTCTTGCCCTTTTTGCGTTATTAAAAATAATGGTGACATATATTAGTTTTAACGAAGGAACCCGATGCTTTTTGCTACCGACTTTATGCGCCCGGTCATTTGTTTCCGCCGGGTAAGCTCGCCTCCAAACAATGAACGCTCGCCTTTTGCTCCAGCCACCGGTGAAAAATAAAGAAGCGAAAAAGGGAAAAAACGAGAGGGAAAGAAAATGAAACGAAAGAGGGGCTCGAGGAATCGGGACAAGAAGCACGAGCGTGGCAAAGGAAATCACGAAAGAGTTGAGATCGTTCGAGGTGAAGTCCACCGGCACTGGCTGAAGTGCCATTACAATTTCAGATTATCCGCTTGAAACGTGCCACGCTTCTCTCAATCGTTCTAGCATGCAGATCAAATACACAAACATATCTATACATAGACAAACTATGAGCAGCAAGTCTTAATGGAAGCTCAGACAGGTGCAGCTTCTTAATTAGGTCGCACGCTAATTATGAGCTAGTATGTCGGTAATAATAATTTGTAACACAAGCCCGATTATCAAATATTACTGAAAAATTAACGGCGAAATTCGTGGAAAGCTTTGTTCCATGGAATTAACTAAATGCAGGTATATACATAAACTGTCGTGTAAGCCGAACAAATCCAATTAGAACGAACGGTACACGAAACGGCAATAAATAATTGCGCACCACTAGAAAAGGGAAATTCGTCCAAACGACAGGACACGCGAGGTAGGCAATCGACTTACGAATGGCAGACCGATACCTCGAACGGTATCATTCGCACAACCTTCTCCGCCCATCGGACATTAAATTGCCATCGAACTTCCCGAAAACAACCCGTACATCCAATTAGGTTTCCACTATGGGGGTCGTTGAACTGGCGGGTTACCATTGGAATAACCACAGGGGCGAATAGTCGCGCGTCCCACGGACAATCGACTTTTAACCAGGCACGGTTCAAACAATCGACCGGCTACCGTAGATCTGTTCGGCAAAGGGTTAAGGAATCACCTTATAGCTACCTTTAATCCCACAATATTTACAATCGTCCTGACCGCCCGGAGGACCGTACGGAACGAAACGAGACGAAACGAAACGAAAGGGTTAGTCGAGTGGAGGGCCCAAACAAAACGAGCGATTTATAACGTCGGTGCCAAATGGAATAATGGAATCTTTAAAGGATTTAGTGGCCGTTTCATTGTCCGGCCGCTACCATCCGGCTACCTAGATTATAACGCCGGGCAGGATGGATCCGTGGAAAGCATTGAATTCGCGCGCGAACGAGATTTATTACTGCGGTGGCCACGCGCTGCGTTCACGGGATACAGGGCCAGTCTTCGACTTTGATAGAAACGCGGTGTCCATTGATTTATGGTGTTTGCGGTGAGGCTTCGCGGTCAACGGATTAACCCTGTGGGAGTCCTGAAACGTACCGCTAACTTCCTGGTAAAACTTCAGTCCGACGACATGTTTCTGAGGGGACGGAAGTGGGGGGGTGGTTAAATTTGCTGGTCGCTCCTGGATTGGGACTGAAGGGTTAACTGGAAGAAAGTCTTTCAACGATGGTTACGAAGAATATGGGGTATTACAAGGGTTGGCTTTCGGCAATTCTGATTCTGCTTTCGAGGCGATATATATATATTGTTGAAAATTTATGGTGCCCACAGTACTCGTGTGTCGAATGCAAAGTAGGATGGGGAAGAGAAAATTATATATTCAATATTTAGTCTGTGCTAATTGACTGGGGAATTTCGATTCGCAAATTCATTGTATTCTGTAAAAATTGCTGTTGTTGAAAATTCAACAAATTACTTTTAGTGGAACATATTTTAAATATTTAGTCACAGAGATAAATTAGAATTTAGGAAAAAAATAATCCATTGGCGTTCTGTGAGGTAAAAATTTCAACGAATCTTTTCCTCGATGATTTCCTTTCTTTGTACTGCTTTCTATTGAAGCACGATATTTTTCTATGGCTACGACCGTACGATGGTAAATTCGCACGCAATGAACGGTGATTGTTGCAGCGACGTATAAGCAGCTTTCGCGATACTTATTAATACCAATAAAACACTGCAGCAAGATTCAATCGTGTAGGAGACACAGAAAAATGGATTTTATTGATTCACCCACGTACCGTTCAAACCATCGATTTAATCCCATGGCGTGATGCGAAATACGTCGATTCGAGTGAGCCCCGTATTGGCTGTTATGGTCACTCAACGATACTTGCGGTTTTCTGAATATAGAGATGTATTATACAGACATATACAAGGTGTGCAGTAAATTGTGGATACTTTCAAATAATTTATTTTAGACGAAATAGCACGCACTGCAAGGTCAAATATTTACTAATCAAGTTTAGCTGAAAAGAATTCGAGCAAAAGAAAAGTTAATTACATAAACGTTGTTGTAGTTCCCTGAATTTTCAAAAAGGTCCTTTTATAGGCAGATCAAAAATTGAAATAGAAATTTTCCAAGCTCTCAACCACCTTTTCTCTATCTACAGAAAATCCACAAGTGATCGAATTCTTTTCAAGAAACTCTGAGATTCGTCGAAGAAGCTGACGTTTCCTTTTCGATCCACCCCGTACATGTACGTTCAGTTGTAAGTACCGCGATGTAAATCACATGGTAATTTATGCAGGCGCCACGAGGCAATTGCACTCTGGTCACTGTAAGCTCCGGGATCCGCGACTCTACAGCCTGTTTTATACTTCGAGTAAAGTACGATCCCCAGAGTTGTTAGATGCAATACTGAACTTGTAATTTGCGTCGAATCAAGGCGAAGCAGTAGTATTTCTTTATTCATAAAAAAAAACTCTCATAAAAGAAGTGACGTTGTAAAATTGTTAACATTTATATACAAATTCTTGTGTAATTTTCAAGTTAAAGTTCGCAGATAGCTGAACCGGCTTTTTCATTTAAAGAATATCAGCATTTAAATCGTGAATTTAAATTTCATTCGTTATAAATGAAAATTCCCAGTTCTCTGTCCATATTTTTTTACAATACCTGAAATTTTATCCACTGTCTATCCGCGAAAACTTTTAATTAACACGCTAATCCGTATTGAAAACGAAGCAGCATGTATTTTTTCACAAAACGAATACTGGGTGGATTATAAAATTGCCTTCCTCGTGAAATATCAGTACTATAGTACTATTGTATATCTATCACTTCACTAAAATATTTATTCTAAAACCTATTTCACGCTGAAATCTCGTTTTCCTCGGAATTAAGCATCAGTGTGAAAAATTACTCTGTATACCCATCAGTAGTTGAGACAATACACTTCCGGGCTTCCTATAATCTATCTTCATTTTCACGGTAAATTTTGCACCAAGCAAACCCACGCCTCTTATCTCCCCAGGAAACTTTCGGAAGCTCTCCCGAGGGGCGCACCGCTTAAAGACAACCCGAGAAATCAGCGTGACGAAGCCGGGGCTTCCGCAAGAGATGATTTCCTCAAGGACAGTAATTTCTCAGGAGCAAACGGCAATTCCGATTTTTCCCCGAATAACGAGCAGCGAAAAGAGAAAAAAAGAGCGGGGGCCATGTCTTGTCATATTTTGGCCACGGTCTGGTGTATTTATGGCCAGAAATATGACCAGAAACGTTAGGAGGTCCGCAAACAGTGTAACCATAGTTCTTGCGTTTTCACCGCAACGAAATCCTCCTCCCCCTCTTTTCCTCATGCCACTTTCGAACTGTCAAACACTTATACACTCTGGCTGTTCTCTTACTTCTCGTTCAAATGATATACAACAAGGTCAGGTTGCGCGAAAATGTTACGAAGGTCTTCGAAACCCTCGTAAAGATATTATGTGTATATATTTTTTTCCCTCTTCTTTACGCCCCTCCCGTGGCCACCCCTCGGTGGATTCATCTCGGCGGAAAAGTGCGAGGTGGCAGTAAAATTGCATAAGTTTACGGGGCAAGATATACAGTCACGAACAGGGCATCCGATTGTCCCTGACCAATGCCATCGAACAATTCGTAATAATGTGGTCGTAGCTGCTAGAGCGACCGTCGAATTCCCTCTGGACGGCTTTACGATCGTTTCGCCGTAAAGTAATTTTTCTTGGCTGTAAACCGGTAAACCGTCCACGGTCTCTGTATTTACGTGAATGATTATCAGGTCGCTAAGAAGAGGACTATTTTCGGGTAACGTCGTTCCCCGGGCGAAAGATCGATTTTTTGCCCGGGGATTTTCGTATACCAAATGATTTTATTCCGGGTCCTAATCTCGCTCCAAGGACTGCGGAAGATATTCGTGCAATCCTTTCACTGTGTTACGTTCGCGCGGTATTTCATTGTATCATCTCGTCCCGAGGAAGGAAATTATTATTCCTCTTTGGTGGATAGTTTTTGCTCGGCCAGCCTTGGCAGGTATTTCCTCTGTTGAAATTTCAGATTAAAGGAGAATCGAAATTAGAAGGAAGGTTCGAATGTTTATTGTACATTCTTATGCTTCAACAGCTGGGGTATAAATAAATGAATTGCACAGTGCAGTTTATGAGCCGTCTTGTTCTTTCGACTTCGAGTGGAATAAATAAAATTAAGTAATACCATTTCTGGTCTGGTTAACAGGAAATGAAAATACATACATTGTTCAAAACTAAAAGACATACAAGTTAAACTAATTTACAAATATGTAATTGGTTTAACAATAAAAACAGACTGCTGCATTTTAAATGGTATAAGCCCACCCTGTACTATTTCTAATATCTTCTATAATTTATATTCCATTCTTTGAAAATCTAAAAATTTATTTATACTATTGTATACACATTTTTTCATTTATCTCCCAGATGTGTATATATGTACCCTGTTTTTTTTCCTAACACCCTGTACAGTCTACAACTTCTCAGAATCTTTTTCCTGAACCAGGCCAACCAGGCAGTATATCTTCTCCCTGGACTAAGAAACCGAAGCAGCATCAAAGATCGGCAGATGACGTGCGAGCTGATTAGATTCGGTCGCTTTTGAAAGAGATCCACGATGCCCGGGACCGTCACGGATCTCCGATCGGTATTCAACCGATTTCCGCGCACCTTGGAAACGGTGATTTCGCCACAGCAAACAACGACCAAGAGAGGAGAGTTGGTTTTAAGCCCTTTCAGACTTCAGAATTGTTGCTCGTGAATCCACTCCGGTTCGTGCCAGATGTGGTTCTACTCGTGATCCGTCCAGGTCTCTCGATTTTTCACGGTTACCACTAGAAATTCCCAGTCTTTGTACCGATCGTTACACCCCGCACATGTGAACGCTGTCGAAAGTATTGTTCAATGAAAACGGTCACCCGGTTTCTTCTTAAATCTGCGAATCGGTGAGAGTCTGCCTGGTATTCAGGGAAAATCCCGTGAAAATCCATCGTTTCCCCTCGTTCCACGCTACTGTTCCGCGTCCTTAGATTTATTGTGGTTTATCGTTGTCAAAGAATGCGAGATTCTTCACGTCTTCGAACAGTTTTCAGAGATATTTGCTGCATCAAATGTGATACGTCAGGCTGTTGATCTTTTAATTAATTTATGCCGATTTCAATGATTTGGACAATATTCTGACTTGGCGATGGTAGAATATTAAATAGTGACATCTGAAATAGTTTTTAAACAGTACACCCTCTGCTGGTGATTTGCATTTATATTAAGAAATAATTAAATGTATAATAATATTCTGTGGGGCATTCTTGCAATTAAAATCCTCAGCTATTTTTATACAGTTTTTGTACCATTCAGTACGCTCAAGAATTAATCCAATGCCGACAATAATAGTCGTTGGCCAGTAAATTTTATATTGACTCTAAAACCATGATGAGCAAAAATAATCGACGATGAGCCCAATAAAAAATTATAACTTTCGTCCATTTACAACAAGAATAATAACTTTCCAGTCATTATTAAAGCTATTATACTTGTACATAACGAATTTAATATAC
The DNA here is from genome assembly GCA_963583965.1 of Nomada ferruginata. Lineage (NCBI taxonomy): Eukaryota > Metazoa > Arthropoda > Insecta > Hymenoptera > Apidae > Nomada > Nomada ferruginata. The sequence continues at coordinate 9,991,157 of OY757224.1, forward strand.
GTAAAATGCACAGCCGTATTCAGCACTGTAAATGAAACTACCAATTTCCAGAACGCCGTGTATCTCACCGAGCAATAATAAACCGTAAACCATAACCAGGCTTGTAAACGCCCAAACCCTGTAGCCATTCTTCCCTTACCCCTTTTGTAATACCCAACCCTTGATTCGTTAAAAATTGCTCCGAATTCGCCCGGTCGCCGTAAGGAACTTGCACGGTCTCGAGGAGGAAGAAGGGCGGCCGTCGAAATTTTAATGAAATTCAAGGCTGTGGCTATTTTCAAGAAGCACAACGGCCGCAGCTGCCTCCTTCTTAACGAAGGGACATTGTAAAACGCAGGACAGAACGCGGCTTCGTGGGCGGAGGAGTCCGCAAAAGCCGCATCGGTCTCCGTGAAATCGACGATTCGTCGCGGCGACGTATTTCTATGAGTCCCTCTGGTCGCGCGACTCGCCGAACACGAGGATATACCTTAAGTAGCCAGGGAATAATTGTCCTGGCTGGGCAGAGAATTTTCGCCGGATGGTATAGGGCAAACTGGACGAAACTTTTTCCGCTGGCAACGCGTCGCCGATTTGACTCGGTTGACCCGCGACTTGCGACTGTGTAGTCAGTTCACCCCTGTTGCAGAACACCGTGAACCGTGTGTTCTGGCTCGCGGCGGCGCGTGTATGGGTGGGAGATTTTATGGCGATCGTGTGGACAGGTCGGATGGATTCGGTTCCCCATTTTTGTGATAGGTGAATTTGACGGTGGCTCGTGACGGGCGGATGATTTCAATTTCGACGGTAATTCGGGGAGAAATAAAGGGTAGTTCGACTGGAGGAATTGTGATGGGTTTGACGTGTGTTTAATGATTGATAGTGAATTAAATAAATCGTATTTCTTAGTACTTAAGTTAGCGGGAGCGAGGATTGAAATTATTTAATAACCAACGGAGGAACAGAAAAATGTTTTCTCTGGAATATATTGGATTAACGAATCGTGGTAGACTAAAGAGGAGAAAAGGTAAAAATTGTTACGTACAAATGTTCGTTTACCGATATAGTAAGGGTACTCTGTGATAATGCAATGTAAAGTTAATTAGCAATACAAATTTCCACCGCCTCAATTCGATGCTACCATCAGTAATAAAAGCACAATTTTCAATGGAATGAAATCGGGAGCTGCTATTCAATTTAACTAACAAGCTACAATGTTAATTTTAATTTGTTCACGAAATTCTCCGATTTCTCGTTCGATCCAGTTGCAATCCTTCCCTCTATCCGATTACTACATTCCACTCTGCAAATAACAAGCAATTAATTGCTCCACCTTTTGTAAAAATAAAAATAAAACTAATCTGACAATTGCATCTTGCGTTGCAATTAAAAACGTCCCATGCTAACTCATTCTTATTTAGATTTCTACTTTCATTTAACCATTACCTGCACGACCAATATTTTAAATGACACATTGGAAAAGAAAAAATTGAAGCTCTCCGCAACTTATCAACGATCCACCTGAAAGATCCTTGCCGAAGAATAATACGTGCATCATTGCACAATAATTTACTCCGGGAAAAAAAACGTAAATCCCGCCTCACAAATAAAGATGATCAGCGTGACGTCTTTCCGTCACGGCTGGAGAAAAAACCAATCGCGCTCTGGCATACTCATCGAGTCTTACGACTCGATCACGGTGCGACCCGTAAAATCGATACATCGGCTGACGAGTTTTAACACCGTTTACCAAAGTTATTCCACGGTATAGAGTTGAATTATTCGTAGCACGCCCCTCGATTTCATGCAGCGTCCATGAATATTCCCGCAGTATTTTCACTCGAGGACTCGGCCACGCACAGACGACCGAGAATCCCCGTTACAGCCCCCATAATAAAACACCCCTTACGAGAACGACGACACGCGGACAATGCGGCCATTGTATTGGGGAAGCGTGGAAAAGCGGCGGCTTCAATTAACTTTTCGCACACTTCGCCCAGACGCTGCCAGCTCGAACGCCGACCCCGCCCATCGAACTTAACAATTGTTGTTAAAACCTGCTCGAAGTCGTGGGAGTGAAGACGCTTCATAACGCGCTGGCCACGTCCCAGGTGCCGACCACCGGCTGCCAGAAATGTTCCTTAACGTTTCACGAAACGTTTGCGTGCTTTGGGAGTGAAGTAGATAGGTTTCCAGAAAGGGACATTTCGCTGCGAAATGTTTGTTCGAAGGAGAGACGAGGGGATGAAAACGATTGGAAATATATTTTGCAGAAAACTTGAGGGGCAAAATTATTGCAACTCTGTTTTGCGTTGTTATAGTTACCTAGAGTTACCTACAGTTAAAGAGAATTTGATATTAGTTGTATGGAACAGCTATGTTGATATAATTGTTATTTAGGTTTTCCTGATAGGCATTGATAGAAAGGTCTGTCTTGTAACGCAGCTAATATTTTCTTCCAATTTACGTTTGCCATTAATATTTCCACTATTATCTTCTCTTTCTCATTAAAACTACCGTAGTCATAGGTTCGAAATTAGTTCCATGTTCCTTCGATGCACAATTCAGTAGAACATTTTACTATAAATACCACAGGTTTCAAATCCTCGGATTGAAGTTTAACTAACAATAAGTTGTACAGTCAGCCAATGCGGAGCATGACTAGGAAAATGATTGAATTATTTAGGAGGCCGCTGAAATGTGCGAGTAATATTTCACGATTATCGAATCGATTCAATTACAAGTGGCTTGGAATTGTAAAAGGGGAATTGTGAAGTGCGCAACGCCTACCAGTAGTGGGCTTTAAGATCCGCCGACAAAGAATCGACAAAAGGTAGCTGTTCAGGACCACTCCTTTCACGGAAAACCTCTTTCAAGTTACCGCCCTTTTAGTGCCTGTCTGCAGGCATACGCACGTTCTTTCACGCTGTATTTAACAAGCGAGGAAGCTTTTTGTGACTTCTAGATTTCGTCCGCGGTGTCACGAGAACAGATACCCTGGAATTGTCTGCGTGAAACGTTCCTAATTTCTTCAGGCGTTAACGAAAATATCAATTTTCCTGAGAATCCTTCACACTTAGAGAAACTACACAAAACAGACTATATTACAAAGAAGAAATTGAATGCCGATTTTTCGTTGGAAGAATTAGATAAATAATTGAAAGTATTCCAATTGTACAGAAGTTCAACAAATCGGAAAAAAATATAGAAGAACATATGAGTGCCGAGAGACAAATATTATAGGTTACTAAAGAAATTCGAGTGTACCAGGGGATCGTTATTAAATGTATTGAAAGATATTCTTGAACGTATTTAAAATTCCTCAAGCGACTCCCATTTCTATCAACCGAAACTCTAAAGAAAGAGTTTAAGAGCAGTTGCCATCGACTGCGACAGGAAAGCACGAGGATTAATCGTTTTCATATTTTCTTAAGGGATTCCAAACACGTTTCCTGTTACAATTAGCCTTTGAACGACGTGATTACAACCGTGTCACACGTGTTTCGTGTAAATTACACGGCGGAGAAAGCGGAAAAGGGCGAATTCGAAGAACGGAAGCGCCGCTGCGAGGCGCGAACATCTATGACGATACAATAATGAGAAACGAGACGCCCTTTACGAGTAATTGGCGCTCTTCTGTTCTCAATAAATAAGCTGGGACCTCTATTACATTTCACCAAGAGGCCACGACCAGTGAACTCGAACTTATGACAGATTCCGTTTCTGTAGACGACGTCCGACAACGTTAACACGCACCAGAAGCGTTTCCATAATGCCGAGGCGCGCTTTCGGTACATCTGTTTCACATAAAAGCAGCAAAGAGCGGCGCGGTCTTAGTTTAGAAAGTCTTCTGTCATCGAAAGGGTGAATGCGTGTTAATGATATTTAGGAAAACCAGCAGGGCCTCCTGTTTAGTCTGCGTTTTTGTCGGCGATGCATGGACGCTTAAAAAGCGACAAATTCTCTGTTTCGTTTGAGACAAGTGTTCTTTTCTGTCGATTTGTTGTTTTTTTGAGAGAGAGAGAATGTTTAAATCGGGGATGAGAGTTTATAGAGGAGAGTAGTGGAATAGCAACGAAGAAGAACTTCCAAGTACTGTATACATATACATATAAGGTAATTACAGTTTGTCAATTTATTAACTTAATATTCTTGCTCCCATCAATCTCGGGGTTTTAATAACCGTTCTTCCAAGCGGAGTTTTCTGATACTTTCAAAAGTTACACAGGACTTCCTGCAGACTGCATACTCTACCCTGTTATACTTACTGTAGTGGGAACGAAAGTTTTTAAATATGGGGAAGGAGAAATTAATAACAGTAGCCTTGAAAGCTATATCGTTCGTTCAATTCATTAAACAACCGCTGTATAAAATTATTAATACTGGATGCTATAAAGTTTGATTAATATTACTAACGACTGTAACTGTATCAAAGCTGCAACATTCATATAATATGAACGATTCCACAAAAAAGGAAAGCAACTGTACGGAGAATAAAAGTAAAATCCGTTCTGAATGACAGAAATATAACAGGACATTAAATAAATATTTCAAAACTTGATCACACTCGCGACTTGCCGAATAAATCTAGTACCGTAATTTGATTATTCCTTTGTAAGAAATAGATAAAAACAAAGGAGAAAATGTTTACAATGTAAAAAGAAGGTAACCATCCCTCTGGCGCTCATTTTATCAATCACACGACCGCTCGTAGGCCTCAGGTAATTTGTGAGGTATAAGAGAACGCGTAGCGGGCAATTACGTGTAATAAATATAATCGACAGGTAAAAAAGACGTGAAACCCTCGTGACCGAGAAACAGCTTACGACTGGTCGTGTGCGTGCGTCACGAGAACGTTTCGAGTCGAGAAACGGATTACAGGATCGATGAAGACACGTACACATCCAAGCCGATTTTTGCGCCCGTGTATTCTCCCCGGGGTGAAGCATGATTGCGATGGCAAGTCGATGATGATAGGAACGGGTGAACCGTTGATCTGCACGGGACTAGGAAACGCGGCCAGCCGCTCACTGCTTCTCGTTCGACGATTCGCTAATTTCAGAGATACAGAGATAACAGAGAGAAGTTCCCGATGAAAATTCGCGCACCGATGAGCAAGGATTGTGCACTCGGTGCTCTGCCGTGAATTCTTTGCAGTTGGAAAGCCGGTTCGAGCCACCGGTGCTTTTCACCGTTCGTTACTTTTCCGGGCGATGTTTGCATTTTTGTGCGAGTTTTGGACGTGCCTTTTCAATAATTGAAATAAAATTCCATATAATTTCGTCGTGATGCATTCGATATTTCATAAAAATTGATTTCACTTTGATATTGGAAAATAAATGATTTTTTTAATATTTAAATGCATAAGAAAATTTAAAAGAAAAGTCCCTTTGCTTCGTTCTAATTTGTAGTGATCAATACTTCAGATGGTTTTATGTATTTAATCTTGGTTAAGTTTATTGGTTAAGAGTAAAAAGTTTTAATTACTCCTGTTGATGAAGATTACCCGTAATCTGTCATAGGGATGATTGGCATGGTTAACGTAAAGAACACAATGATGAAGCCTCCATGATGAAGAATGATGTGCCTCGCGCTCGCACTTTTACAGATATCCACGACATTAGTTTTTAATTAAATGTTTAATTAAGTCGGTCAAATTTCTCGCACAATGAGTATAATGACCGACCATTGTCATGGTAATAACAGCCTCGCGTCACCTGCCACGACAAGAAATTACAGTTCATCTCAACTAATTACAGTTCTCTCCTTCATCACCAGTGAAATTCTGCGCGTAAACAACAGAGGCATTAAGAAACGAGACCGGACTAATTAATCGGGCAAGGAATTTTATTGCGGAGACTTTCTTTCCTCCGAAAGAATTCTCTCTTCTAATCCACCTCAAACAACCTCTTTTACGCCAGTGAATTATTTAAACCAATGTTGGAAGATTCCGTATATCTCTTCAACTTTTACATTCTTCTACTGCTATATTAAATTTCTATAACGCTTTGGTTATTTTTATTGTTGCCATTCCTTTTCTATTTTTTAAACCAAGAAATCATAATACTTTAGAAAATCAGATCTTGTGAATTAGAATTATTGCATTATAAAAATTATAAATATTATAAAGCAACGCACTCAATAAAATATAAGAAACATTTAAATTTGCCACAATATTAATTCCATTATTCTTCATTCAAAAATATATGAAAGCCTCCTAACAGTTTTGGATCGTTGAAAGAAATCTTGAAACCATCCACCCCTTTTCCACCCCCTAGCGATAGCGTATTCGTTAACGCGACTTATCGTGCGGAAAGGGGTCGAATGTGTGGACGTTCCCTCAAGAACAACCACGATATCCAATTTCGAGAGTTTCCATCAAATACCCCTCTCGCCACGAGATATTCCGTAGAAGGGTTCGTGACACCGTCTCATTATATACGTTTCGAGCGGCGACTCTTCCCCCCTTTCACTATTAACCCGTGCCTCGAGCAGCGAGCAACGACGACGAAACAAAAAGGGAAAAGAGAAAGAGAAAAAGAGAGAAAGGAGCGAAAAGAAAAACAGTAAAAGCTAAACAGAGGCGGCTCAGCGTGGCGCCGTCCCAATAAATCGAGAAGAAGAGCACGAAAAACGACGCGTGCCACGGCACGCTCCGCTCTCTTTATAGGGAGGCAAAAAAAAATTGCTCTAATAATAGTAAAAACTAGAGTGTCTTGTTACGCTCACGCGTCTCTCGTTGGCCACCTTTTTGTGCTTCCTTTAAAACGAATTTTACAACGCAGTCAGCGACCTGGTGGCTATCCCTGCGCAAAGAACGCTTATTATGCGCAACAGTAAATTGGCCAGGGGAAAAGTTTCCACGACGTTCCGGCCTGCACAAGAGCAACAAACGTTTCCTTCAGCCCCGATCCCAGGGGCCAATATAAAACATTACGAGCTCGTTTCATTTAAAAATAGCACGAGTCTAGTGCCGCGTCTGTGGACGTTTGTGTTTTATTTGGGTGACCGTAATAACGCGGAAAACTGTACCGAAAAAGGCACTGTGCCCAAAAATAATGTTCCAGAACCGCCGGCAATGAAAAGCCATGTGACCTTTGGGTTCGTTTCGACCTACAAAAACGTTATGGCCTCGTTCCTCTCGTAAACTGTCGCTTGCAAAAATCGTAAAAATCTGTTCCAGAAACGAAGGCATTTTTACCATAAAACCCGTGGGTCGAAACAAACTCGGGGACGGTCCGGTCTGAATTACATTTGCCTGTATTTGTATCGGGGCAGCGTCATTATTGGTTTAATGGGGGGCACCCTCGAGCAGGTCGAGCATGGGGGAGCCCTGTTGACCTCCCTGGATCCGGCCAGAGCACAGGTTTCCCGTGCACGGACGGTCAGGTATGCATGACGTAGGAAACCATGGCGTTCAGATCGTTCGTATTTATATTGGCCGACAGTCGGGGTAATAAAGTTTTATACGTGTGTAATTCGAGATAGTTTATTGAACCGATGTAATGCAAATAGAAAATAGACGGTGGAAGGAGGACTGTAAAATGCTTGCTGGAACGATTTTTCATTGAATATGGAACTGTCACGACGATAAACTAGGTTGTTTTAGAGGTTTCTGTGAAAAGAACCTAATTGGTGAATGGTGGTAGGGAGAAAGCTTTTTTGCAGTAAATATACTGTCTGCTGGACGTCTCAGCAATGGGACACTTAGAAAAATCAAGGTGTATATTGACAGACTGTTTGTCATGGGAAAGTTATGTCTTGGTGGAAACGTGATTTTCTTGAAATAGCAGAAGCGTGGCAAAAAATATATGCACTGATCTTGAAGAAATTTTAGCGTTGAAACGAGTAAACGACTTTATTATTCTTCGCATTATCAATGGCGTGAAATAAATTAAATCAATTAAATTTTGCATCCTTTTTTTCGTAAGTTTTTGTTTCAAGCCAAACTTAATATATCAATGAAGTAAAAAATGAGGAACTTAAACTATTTTACGTGGTTACGCGAAGTTGAAATGTAAGATAAAAATCTCACCCTACCTGAGTTAATGAAAAGAATATGAAAACAGTCGTTGGTCGAGAGTCAGCATCTTAAAGAAACTGAAAGCACAGTACAATGTCCTGTTGACGCGATCACATTTCCGCTACGGCCCTGAGGTAAATTGCCCCAGAAAGAGGTAACCCCCCGTGAACAATGCTCGATATTTACAGGCAATTGGCTGGAGGGATTGTTGGGCAACGTGGAGAGCATCACTCTTTCCAGGAAAATGTCGCAAAAATCAACCCTTACCCAGAAGCGTTATTTACAACTAGAGCACAACTCAGTCTGCTTTGAATAATATTGGTCGTCCATAAACTGCGTGCCCCCTCTCGTATTTCACGAAAAGGGTGAAGATTTTTAACCCTAACCTACAATTACGTCGTAAAGACGGTGTTCCTCAACATAATGGCGAGGCGTGCTCCAGTTGCATAAAATAATAAACTCCTACGACGAATGGCCAAGGTTGAAATCCTTTTCCCCCATTTAGACAAGTTCAATCCATTTAGGCACCCCCTTCCTCTGGGCCCTAACCCATAGTTTCCTACGAAAGCCCGGAACTGATTGAACTTTTATTCTGAGCGAAGGGTAGCCAGTACCTGCTCCAGTTAGACGTCACAACGAATTTCTCGGTTTAACAAGGAAGGGGCTACTGTCGCACTTACAGAGATTGGGAAAGAGTTCAGGTCTTCCCTAAAAGCGGCATTTTAGTTCAGGAAGCTGTCTGAACTGATATAGGTCCACGTAATAGATTTCAGGTGAAAAATGCCAATAGTATTCTCTAAAACTGTATACACTACTTTCCCTATATAACTGTGACTGCATTT